>CM062808.1:277166051-278604064 GCA_031772625.1 Pinus tabuliformis
GTCCTCGATTTACACCAAAAGTTTGGCAAATCTCTTTAGTTTGGCGTTCAAACGATAGATCCATTTTCTTTGGAAGCATATTTGTTAAAGATTGAAAAATCTGGAGCATGCACTCTTCTTAATATTTTCAAATATTTAAATAGATTACATAGGAGACATCAACAATAAATGACTTAACTAGAACTCAACTATAATTCAACCGAATTGGATTGAACTCAAACTAACTACGACACCTAGCAGGTGGTTGGAATTAGTTTCCCAACCCCCCTTAATTAAAACCATAAAAAATTAAACTAAAATGTTTGTTGGTCTAAGTTTAATCTAGGCTTACAATTTAAAATTTTGGCATGAGCTAGATTTCCCTTTCTTTCTTTTTTCTTCTAGATTCTGTAGCCTCTGAATTGATTCAACTTTTTTCTTTGTAGATTTCAAATTCTAGTTTTTGGTGCAACTATTTCATTATTCCAGAATGTCCATGTATATCCTCTACTTCTTCAAAAGTAGGTTTGTATGTGGAATGCTGCCATATGTCATCTTTTATTGTGTGCTTTTCATTATTAATATTTTGCTGCAACATAAATCTATAATAAAAGATTATCTCTTCATTATTCGAATACGTAAATTATCATTAATGTTTTCATCATCCATGTTGTCTTAAGCAATCATTTCAGCAACTTCTATGCACACTTATCAACACATGGTGTTCAAACCATGCTTCAAGGAACTTTAATTCTTTTTCATAGTCATCCTATTTACTTACACACTAGAAATCAATGTTATGATTAAAAATATTTGCAAAACCATATCGGTTTTTTTCTTTCTGCTCTGCAATAAGAAATTTCTCTCATTGTGCTTTCTTCTCTACCTATGTTGCTTCCACTTCTTTACTAACTTTTGTTTATTCAAAGAGGTTTTCTTCAACTTGGTTTTCAAACCCAAGTGAGCTTCTCTCACCAAATAACAACTTATCAATAAGATGTTTCTGTTGCATCATATGCAACCATTCAACATTATCAAACTCGTTTTCATCAAACGTAACATCAACAAATTGAATTGTTGGATTCACGATAACATTGGGTGCTCAAATGCCAACTTCACTATTAGTAACAAGCTTTATTGATGGAGTTACTAAATGGTCATCCACTTGTGGTTGTGCACAATGAGATACACGAGCATATGTGTGCTCTTTCTCTACTTCTTCTGAAAATTCTTCACAATCATCATCGACTTGTGGCTAAGTATAGTGGTATTCACAAGCATTGATGTGCTCTTTCCCTGGTTCTAGTAATAGACCATCATCCTTGTCATCCATTTTCAAGTGGGATTTAGGAAACTCTGCATGTCATTGTAGATATTTCACTATAGATCCACCTTCATCTTCAACTTTGATACTCTCGCTTAGACTAAAACTCCTCTCAAGGGTATCTCAAACATATTTGTTTTTTTTGCATCTACGATGAGGAGAAGAATGTTGTGATCTACGCATTTCTTTATGCATTTTAATGTGAAAGTATTATGTCTTCCAAGTCTTTCAAATAGACTTCAAACAACTCTTGTTACTTCAACTTTCTCAGCCTCTTGGTTTTTCACATTTTTTGAGCGCTGGTTGACTGTGACCCAGCAAGTAAATCGACTTGTAGTCATAGCGATCACTTGCGGTTGCACATCTATGGTGGCTTCTCTATTGTTCAACTTCTACAAAATAATTGAGTTTACAAATTTTCTACAAAGGTGACGGTTTCACAAACCCTTATTTAAAAATAATATTACAATGCGCACAATCGATTTGAACAACACCCTTTTTGCTTCTTAATGGACCCTAATGTAATTATTTTAAATATTCATTTTAATTTCTTAAATATTCATTTAAAAAGAACTTGAGAAAGTGCTCCTTTCTTAAATAAGTCATTTGATTTTAAAAAACCCTCTATTGTGTCAACCAACCAATTGTTCATAACAAGGCCCACTATTACGATGCTCTTTTAAATGACTTTGGATGCAAAGTTCATAAAAACTTTAAACCTTTTAACTTGACTCTACAGAACTTTAATGAAAATAATTCTAATGATTTTTTTTTAAATAATTTTAATGAAAACAACTTCTAAATAAACAGGGGAGCGACTGTCGTAGTGGTAGTCCCTACCGGTAGAGGTGCTAAGTGCTTTGGTTAGAATCACCACCAAATGATAAAACAAATGACAAACTGTTGAAATATCAACAAACATTGTTTCAGAATGTTCCACCAAATGAGAAAATATGTAGATTGAATATCAAATAATCAGTAGTCGGAAAAAACACTTATCAATTTGCAAATGTTGAGTAAAATTGTCACCTTACCTCCTTTTTAGTTGTGAGTTTATCACTTCAAAATAAATTGGATTGAAAAATTTTTCGATTAAATTTTGCAAAATCATAATAGTTTTTAAATAGAAGCATCCTAAATCATATTAACATTACTGTCCTTCTTGCTTAAGATTATGCACAAAATAATAAGAAATAGGTGCTAGAAAATGGGGTTATCAATGGAATTGGTATGAACAACAGTTTTCTTTTTTTGAAGTGAAGAAAAGTATCTATCATAAGAAAATAATCCAGAAACAAATACTTTAGATATGCCTTCCACAATATCAGGAGGTAGTGAACCTCCTCCACCTCCGTCACTAAAAAATAGTATAACTAGTCCATGTAGAAGAAAATTATACCATTAATTAAAATATAAACTTATTTAGATTAGAAAAAATAGATTTAGAGTATCATTAAGTGCCTTAAGTACGGTGCTAAGTTCTTTGGCTAGAATAACCAAATGATACATATTCCTACTCCAATGATGCTTCATGAGACCTGAAGATGTTTCCACATCTAACTAAGTATTGTTCTTACATGAAGATTACATATCCCTACACCAATGATGCTCCATGAGATCTGAAGATGGTTCCACATCTAACTAAGTACTGGACTTAGTTGTTCTCTGTTTCAGGCCATGTTTTTCTTATGGGTTGATGAGAGAGCTTCCATTCTAGGTAATGCAGCTTCTATAAAATCACACTAAATATGTGAGTGGAAGATGCATAGTGCTAGAAGTGTACAATGAACATGCATGTATTAAAATTTGAGCAGATCTGAAATTGAAAAATTTCATAGAACCATTTTGTAGAATTTAAGCAGAAAAGAATTTTCAATTTCAGGAAACCAATTTGTAGAATTTAACCAGAAAACCATTTTTTATAATTTAAGCTTGTAATACAAGAGAGAAAAATTGCACCTTAATGTTAAATAATTAAAAAATCCAGCTTTTACAGTGGTTTCAATAAATATAAGTCCAAATTGTGGAGAGTGCAGAGAAGGCTTAGCAGTGCAAGAATCTTAAAACATTCAGCATCAGTGATGGTTTTTTAATAGGATTGCAGCCCATCAATGGTCAAAGAATTGAACTAAAGAAATCAATGTTACTGAAAGGAAGGAGTGGATATCCTAAGGCGTTTCCTTTTAAGAGAGTGGTACTTGGAAGAAAGGGGGTTGTGGTACTTGAAAGCAAGGGAATATGCTATGCATTACGACCATGTAAATACTATGTAATATGCATTTAAAGGGACTATGTAATATCCTATGCATTATAGTTTTCTAAAGATATAAGTTGAAAATCATCCTTTACAAAAACATTTTGATAAGATGTAGAAAAGTAAATGACACCTAGATTTCAAATTTATATCATAATAGGTATCTACAAACATACAAACATAATCAACTTGAAAGAAATTAGTATATCTATCGACATTGTTGAGTAAGATGAACATACTAGAGCTATGCATATGGAAGGAGCAAGATCTTCAGGGAAGTGTCTTTGACAAGAAATTAATACCATTGGTAACCTAATATGAGTAAAAGCAAGTTAGCATAATGTGGTGTTTCAATTGTCAGAAGGAATTATAGCTAGATACGAATCCAATATAAAACTTAAAACTATAATTGCAAAGCACAATTCTCTTTCTCATCTTCACATATTGATAAAGGAACAAAGCAGATATGCAAACCATATTAGCCTCATAACGAAAACCTAAAACACTTGTAGAGACTAGAACTATGAGTAGAATTATAGCTAGATATCAATCCAATATATTGAAATGATTTTTTTGCAAAAAATAAAAGAGAATATTGGTATTTCAATTTTTTCAAGTAGCAATTTATATTCCTGATTTTAAATGTCAAACAATTTTAGATTGTAAGCAAGAGCATGAAATACCTCACTTGTTTGCATTTTTCTGCAAAAGGAATATTGTACTAATAAACCATATCCAATACAATGTATGGAGTGATTCTACTTCAATGAACTGGGTGAAGGGGATATGTTTGTAAACACTTGTTGAATATTGTCATAAATCTGTAACGGACTAGCTTGTTTCTTCATGTATTTCTTAGCAGTCTCTACCATTTCTTTCTGCATTATCAGCATGCAAAGTATCTAGATCAGGTTCTATTTAGCATTCAAACATTTGTCTTGATGGCCCTTCTAATAAGTAAGCAACAATCACATATGATTTTGAAGGGACTGCAAGTACGCAATAAACTGGGTGAAGATTAGTTTGTATTTATAGATCAGTAAGGAGTGTCTAAAGTTCTTATTATAAAATGTAAATCGAAGGGGGGGGACTTCCTATTATCAGTGCTTAATAAGTACATTACCAACCTGTCTCTTTAGAGTTGCAAAGCTATTTGTATGCATTAGGGATTGCGGTAATACCCCATTAGACCGAGGAATTCCAAGTAATCCACTTATAAAGACCTACAAAATTCAATTTCAACATCAGTATAGATGAAAATATCAAATGGAAACATAATTTAATTCTAGAGATAGACCAGAAGACACACCATAGTCGAAGAGTACAACTGGAGGAGCTTTCTCGAAAAGATGAAAAGATCTAGAGACATCCACCAACTGGTAGAGTTGTCATATCAAGGGTGGTTATGTCTTAGAAGTTTGAAAATGGAGATGTGAGGGCATAACCATAAATAGGGTGTGAGATGTTATTTGAAAAAACTAAGCTTCATTGGCCTCCAATCATAAATCATTGTTCTTTTAGATTAGAATTCGGACTATTTTTCAAAAAGGTAGAAAGACCTAGAGACATGCACCAACTGGTAGAGTTGTCAGATGAAGGGTTTTTCTGTTTTAGAAGATGGCAGATGGACATGTTAGGGCATAGGAATAGAGAGGACTCACGATGCAAATTGACAAAATTTTGGAATGTTGGGATCAGTACAGGAATGATCTATCTGACATCATAAGTGAATCATGAATAAAATCCTAGTGTTAGATTACAAGATTCATTGGCTGCCTATCATAAATGACTATATCAGATGTTTTTTCAAAGTTACAACTACCTTCACTAACTCCCATCTACCCAATTAGATCCTTAGAAAAAAATTGAGTTTTGGTGACGTACCTAATGCAATAAAGGACATCACTTTTCAGGTTTAGCAGTCGAGTCCAATAGGTTCCAAATTCTCAGTTCCGTTGTATTAAACAATCTCATCCACGGACAATTTTAGAATGTGAGATGCAGTAGTGAATTTTAGGGTTTTTTAGCATTCCAATTGTTAAGTTGATTGTGACATAAGATTAATTAGAAGTTTTAGTCGAGAGAATTGGATGATAACGTTCAAGGAAATATTCATTGCAGTAATGACAAATTTTGCACCAGCATAAACTACACCAAATCCAATAGTCTAGCATTGCGATTGTTAAGTTGATTGTGACATAATATCAATCAGAATTTGCAATGGACAACATCAGATGATTAATAGTTGGATATCCACTATTTTTATTAATAACCTTCAAGGCAATATCCATTACAGTAATGACAAATTTTGCACCAGCATAAACTACAACAAATCCAACAGTAATAAAATCTCCAATCGACAAATTCTTTAGCTAATTCTACATGCTTTTCTAGCAGTTCTTGACCCCATGTGCAGTGCATGATAAATTTATTTTTGTTAAGGTAAAATTTGGTGACTGTGTAGAATTATTTTGATGATTTCTATTACCTAGCATGGGTGAAGAGATAGATTGAATTCTATTCCTTTGTGTCTCTTATTTCATTCCAATAAATCAACTTGATATGTTATTGTTAGTGGTTGCTTCGTGATTTCATTTTCCATCGTGCTTCTACTTTTAGGATGTCTGTAATCAGAAGAGTCGTGAGAAAAAGTTCTACAAGAAACAACCATGCTAGTTGAGTAAGTCCAGTTATGCTAATGGATTCCATGCCAATAAATAATGATGTAGCTAATGCTAAAATTTAAAGTACATCTGCAACAAACATCTAAGGAATATAGCTTGTTACTACATTGATCAGAAATGATATTGACTTTGAGGCTATGTTATATGAAGTAGAAGGATGTATGTCGATATATAGGTGTAGAAGGAAGTTTTGTCTTCCAAGAGAGTGAGGAGTTGGGCATTGGTTTTGCCAATTTATATAAACGTTGAAGTTGTCTGCAAGATGGTTTTAAGTGTGAATGGAACTTAGTTTTTGGGAATATTTAGTTGTAAGAACGAAGAAATTAGTTTAAAAAATTGAAAGACAGTGGGTAATGGATGTCTTTATGTTCAAAATGGCTTAGCTGGTAGAAAGCATGATGAACTATTGACAATTAGCTAAGGTCTCATAAAATTGAGTTTGTTGATGGTTGGTGTAGCTTGTAGAACCCCGTGGAATGAGAATTTTTGGGGCTTTCTAGGCTCAAGGCCATAGGAAAAGAAAGCAAGGAAGAGCTACCTAAGGCACAACTAATAATGGGAGGGAAGCTTGCTTTTGGCAAGAAAGCACTTCAAGTGAAATTCTTAGTATAATGAATGAGGTTGAAATAACATATCTTTCATGCATAAAACTTGTCCAAGTGACTGAAAAAAGAAATATAGGGAATGAGTTGAGTTTGTACATAGAAAATGTAGTGTGAAGTCTTAATTTCAATTAGATCAGCTGATCGAAGCAGGAATCATTTTCTTTGCATTGAGGTCTCCCAAAAAAGGGCAGGATGAAGAGAGGGTTAATAATGGCAATGCATCTTTGAGCCTTCTTACTATTTTCATGGTTAAAGGTATTCTTCCTAAAGCTTCGGCTTAGTAGCTATGTCCAAAAGGCTCTAGAAACCTTTGGCTTAGTTGCCATATCCAACATCTTTCTATTTGGCAAACTGGTTATAATCAGTAAACAAATAATGTTCTTACCAATTATGGAAGCTATACTTGGAGTCTACCTTTGGTAAGGGTTTGTCCTTTGTTAATCTTCTTGTTGTTCTGCGACTACAATTCCATAAAAGCATAAAAATGTGGAAACAACAAAGTAACCCCCTTTTAGGGCCACTCAAAAGTGTATGTACACTCTAGATTGGTGATCTATGGGTGGGGAAAGCTATGAAAGCAAGCATATATTAATATATACCTTCCTAAGATTTAGATTTATAACAAAATCTATGTTTCTAGCAAATTGGAAGCTATGAAAGCAAGCATATATTAATATATACCTTCCTAAGATTTAGATTTATAACCAAATCTGCGTTTCTAGCAAATTGGAAGCTTGTTGCAGGGTTTGGGATCAAATCACCAATGGGTGAAAACCTAGAAATTTATTCTAGCTAATAAGTCTAAATGGATGGAATAAGTCATAAATAGCTCCAAAACAATGACAAAAACTTTAAAAACAAATATGGAAACTTATGTAATGGTTTGTATGATAAGGACTTGGAAATGGCCCTTGTATTTGGGAAATTGTTGGATCTGTGGTATGATTTGTTTTAAATCAGCACAGATATTTAAAATAAACTTGATAAACCTTGTGAAAGATGTGTTAAGAACCCGTAAACAAGGTATATCTCTACCTTGGAGGAAGTATAGTTAGTGACTTAAAACTCTTAGAGTTAGCTAACTATCTTGGGATAAAAATCTAGTAAAGAAAACTAGTAAATATTTATGTATTTTTATTTTATAAGAAAATAAAGGAAAAGATTTGGAGTTGGCTTCATTATCATGGGAGAAAATTCTTGGAGGATTAGATATAGGTCTTTATGAAGAATTTTTTCAAAACAACAATTGTTGTTGTTTGAGTTCATGAGTTAAGTATGAGGTATTGCAAGATAGCAGAGAAAATTGGCTGCATTATCATGGCATCAAATTCTTGGAGAATTGAATCTAGATATTTGTGAAGGAAGTTTTCAAAAAAATTTCAAAATATTAGTTGTTGCTATTTGAATTCATCAGTTAATTATCAACTATTACAAGATAGGACAACAAATTGGCTGCATTATCATGCTAGCAAATTCAATAGTTGAATCATTGAATTCATGCAGTTAAGTTTATTCCTTCTTCTAAGGCCAAGAGGCAACATAAGAAGTTGGGGTATCAACCTTTTCACTATAGGCCACTTTTAAGTAGTGAATTTTCCACTTTCCACTAAGGTGAAGTAGGGCAGTTAGGGGCTTAATGCTCAAAAAATCAAGATGAACCTTGAGATTAGTCTTCATCAGATGCCATTTAAATAAGCCAAACATTTTGTGTAAAATTTTATCTTCCATCTAAAACTGATGTTTTAACAAACAAAAAACTTTTAACAATCACAAATCTAATAAAAGTTACTCAGTCATTCAAATCAGAAAAATACTCTTTATTGGAAAAGTGTTTTCTGCAATAGAAACTCTAATAATTAGAACTAGAATTTAATATTTGTCTAATGCAGTATCTAGAGGGATGCTGAAATGACACTTACCAGCATATTCAACATCAAAAATGGAATTATTGTACAACAAATTACTGTTTATTTCCAAAGTGTTTTCTGCAATACAAATTCTAATAATTAGAACTAGAATTTAATGTTTGTCTAATGCAGTATCTAAAGATATGCTGAAATGGCACTTACCGACATATTCAACATAAAAAATGGAATTAGTGTTGTAGGACAAGAAACCCAAAACCAATCTACAAAATTCCATTTTTTGAGAAACTGCAAGAATCCAATAATCCTTGTAACCTTGATACAGATATAAAAAGATCAACAAAAACAGTAGGAAAAAATGCTTACATTTTCACTTGAAATGTTGGCAAAAATAAACTTACAGTCAGAGGGACTGAATATGTTCTCTCCCATAGTTCAGAGAATTTGATTCCTCTTTGTTGATCGTTTGCCTCAATAGAATTCTATTGGATTTATCCAGTCCTTGTAGCTTTTGTATATGTGTCCTGATCTTGGAAATCATACCTGGTTGGAATCCAGTTATCCTGCAATAGATGTAGTTTGAAGCAAAAGTGATGTGCTTTCTTTTCAATAGTGGATATCCAAAGTAGATTATAGTGCTAAAGAATTCTCACCATGAAGTTCAAACATTGGAACATTGTCCAACCTATAACCATGGTACAATGTTGTTGTTGACATTTCCTTCAGAAATGAAAAGAACATTCACACAAATACAGTCCGTCTGAGTCCTCCAATGGTAGAAATTTCTTCGGGCTAGCACCCACTACATGCAGGGATGATCCTAATTAAACATGAAATAGGTAAACTAGATTTTAAAAGAACAATGGACATTGACCTTCTAGAATAAGATCAGGATTGCTAACAACAATATTTTGGAAGAAATAACAAACTGAGTTTTTTTATAGACAACATATTTACAGCTAGCCACACTCCATGTTAATTCGTAAGTATTTGAAACTAAAAATTCCAGTACAACATAGACAATTTGTTTGCAACCATAAGAATACCAACCAAAATCTTAACCCCGAACCCCATTATTCAACAAAATCTGCAATATAGAACAGAAGACCTTTAGTGCAATTACAACCTATTAGAAGGAAAACATGTTGGAAGGCAAAAATATAGTCTTCATCATGAACTCCTCCACACTTCAAGGACTGTTAATTGAGAACCCCTCTCCATCCAAGTTTCCGACTTGAATAACCACTTGAAAATGTCTAAGTAGTTATTCCTCTCAATTTAGAACCTCCCTCCATCCAAGCTAGCAACCTGAAGAACCATTTGAAAATGTCAAGCATTTGAAAATTTCAAGTAGTTATTCCTCTTCATATCAGCTGTGAAAGTAAAAGTAATCATGCCATAAATTGCAATAGACCAATTTCAAAAAGTCTTCAATAGACTAATTATAATAAATTAATTACATAATTTTGGGTTGTTATTTAACAACTTTGTCTACTTGAAGGATAAGGAATAACACCACCATATACAATGACATGTAGACAAAACTTAGTCATGATGTCACTGAAAGTGTACTTCTCAGAAAAGTTAGCAGAGGTTGACCAATTAAATGGCTAAGAAAGGCAAAAAAAAAATTGGCTACCCTTCGTAATACCTGCAATTTAAGGTAATTTAGGGTTATCCATCAAGATACAAAAAATATTTAAATAAGCCAGAGATTTTCATTTAATATAGAATATGAAAAGCTCCTAGATACCTGTGTACATGGGAATAATCACTGTAGTTATTATGACAAGTTTTCTCCTCTATTGTATCTTCAGTATGCACCTTGTTACAATTTCCACAATACGGTTTCCCACATCCCTACATTCATATACAATTCAATCTGACAACTTGATCACGATGTAAAAACTAAATAATTTTAGAACATGGACTGCATCAATGTTCGACTCCCAATAAGTACCAAAAATTGGCATGTTGAAGAAGACATGAACAATTCCGTTAGAAAAATTGCTAAGCACATGCATCATTTCATAGATATTAAGATGTGTTGGCAATTCCAGTCAACAAATTACTAGGGAGGTTAAATTGAATTTGAACACAAGGTTTGTCGAAGCTTTAAGTTGGAGTGACCATATTAATAACCATGACTAGAGGATCTTCATGATGCACTATTACATAAGCTAAAATCAACAAATATAATCATTGAGTCTATAAAAATCCATTTTACAAAGCTAATTGAAAGAGCAAAGATGCTTTTCATTTGAGTAGAGAAGCAAAGACAATGCATGATTTGGATTGCGAGTTGGAACTTATAGTCTGCCCTAACCTTTAGTAGTTGAATTACTAGGAAATAAAAATCCTTATTAGAATATAAGGCAAAGAAAAGTAGAAGCTTTTGAATATGGATGGCCATCTTGATTTTTCCAGTCTTAATATGAAAAAAAAATTGATTCAACCAAAGAGAAGAATATTTTGAAGTCTTAGTTACTATATATTATACTGAAATAAGCTTCACAAGTTTGGAAACTCAAAAGTACAGCCAATGAGAACACAATGGAAGTGTGAAAGAAACTATTGTCACTCCTCTACTAAAAGTTGAAGAAAATCTAACTAGCCAATGAAAACAATACAGATAGTGCAGATATAAAACCAAAAATAAAACCTTGTCAAGTTGCAATGCTTATGAAGGGGAAAAAGCCTCATAGAAAATCAAATATAGAAGAAATAAGATAACATTACAAGGTTGCTTCTCACCATAGTTGGAAATCTTCCAAATATATTATGAATGTATGTGGCAAAGCAACATAGCGTAGATATAGAACCAAAAATAAAACCTTGTCAAGTTGCAATGCTTATGAAGGGAAAAAACCCTCATAGGAAATCAAATATTCAAGAAATAAGATAACATTACAAGGTTTCTTCTCACCTTAGTTGGACATCTGCCGGACATGTTATGAATGTATGTGGCAAACCAACTTTCCATTCTACACATGTATCACTGTAACACCTTTTTTGCAAGGCCATTCAGCCTAAAATGAGGATTTAAGCAGTTAGTAATTGGAAAACCAACTTGTAGAGTAAGTACTGAATACATCAGATAGTTTGATATAATGAGGCCTATGTAACATAAACTATTGGAATTTAAAACAAGATATTTTCTGGAAAAGTCAATTGCAACTTTTGTTAGTGCATCATGATGATTGATGATTAAAAATATTTGAAAACAAAGTTTAACAAAGTAAGTAGACAGAGTCATCTACATTTAACTTACAAAGGCTAAATCTTATACAATTGATCCTTGAAAATAAGGTTTTATCCATACATAGCTATAGCAGCTTCCCATGTGTTGATGCTTGCAGCCATAATATAATCAAAAGCCATTGGTATTGCACCATGAGTGACATATCCTGTTATCCTTAGAAATAAAAGAGAATTATTGATAACGTATAGGAGATCTACTTATTTCATACTAATAAAGAAGCGTCGAATGCTCAAAACCAGAGTATTGAATTTCAGAGATACTTTTATAAAAAAATATGGGTAAAAGTAGGACAAAGATAGAACAATTTCATTTACAGATGGGAAAACTGGCAAGTTTTCAGAGCACTGTTAGAGATCAAAGTCATCTACAAATAATTCAGGAATACCAATGACAAAGTACCTAGTTCATGATTAAATGCAACTTTCAAATATTAAAGAAAACAAGGAAACAAGAATTGAATTTAGACAAGAAAAGAGGAAAATTGTCCTTAATCCATTTCATTAAGTAGAATGATAATCAACAGAAATTATGGAACATTATGATAATAAAAAAATATTGTACAAGAGTATTGTGCCATAAGTACATTTTCTTGGTAAATGTGCGGAAATTGCAAGTTAAATAGTTCTATTAGAATAAGACCATAATATAAAGAAACATATTCACATGACTTTTGCATTTGTTGTGTAAGTGAAGGAAGTCAATGGCATTGAACAAGCTATTAGATTCCAATAGTTTCCATGTTGTTGGTTTTTGTGATCTGTGTAACAAACAATTAGTTAAAAAAAATCATAACATTATCAATTGAACATAGGACATATTTGAAAGAAAATATGTTAAGGCATATGTTGATGTACCTTTCATTTTTCAGCCAACATGTAATAGTTCACTATCTTCATTCAGTGTGAACTTGTTGTGAATTTTGAGATCACGTAACATGTACACAGTGGTAGCTTTCTGTTCCAAATATGCTTCATAAGACATGGGTTTTAAACGAGGAAGTAAATCATGTAGTAAAGGTTGTCTGATAGTGCAATGCACAATGTTATTTGTGATAGATTCTATTACAACATTTATACAATGCTTGTAGACGAAAGGGAAATTATTATTGCATTGTGAACAATATATTGTCCCATTGGTTATCAATATGGATGAACTAATTGGAGAGTTACAAACAACACAAATAGGTTGAAATGGAGTTGAATATCAATTTTCTGCCATCAGGATACCTTCGACCTATTTTTAAAATATTCAAATGTTAATGTCCATTATTACATATAAAATACAAAGTTAGTAAAAAGATCATTATTGTTATACTTACAACATAAGTAGACGTAGTTAGTTTTCTGAGATCCCTTACTGCATCTGTGTTAAGTTTAGTTATGAATGTTGACTTTGTTGTTTGGAATATTTTTTCTTTTGCATCTGTCCTTTTTGTTATATTCTTGAAAGGAATCAGGGTGAACTATCCTTTTTTCAATTTTTGTTCCATTGAAATAAAATATTGTTCATATGTGTCGAATAATTGCAACTGTAAGAAAAAAACTAAAATAATTATATAATGAATTAATGCATATTATTCATTAAAAACTATGAATAAGTAATATATATTGTTGTGTTGTCATTCTCAGAATCTGCATCTTTGATATGGAGTATGTAATGCAAACCAACCTGTTTGGAAGTGTAACAACTGCACTGATTGTACCAATTGGGTACATTTCTTTCTTGTTTGCAAAATTATTAATGGTTTGATATGGAATGAAAATATATTATTTTCAAACTTCAGGCATAGTTTCTACGATGCTTGATTCATTGAGTGAAATTATTTTGTCACAATCACCACGATCATAAACAGTTTTAGGAAATATTTTGAAATTTGTAATTGATATACTGTTGCCTTGTAAAAAATTTGTTCATGTCGCTCAACTAAATGTGCAGGTACAGTTAATGTTAGTCATCATTCCTTTACCATCTATCAAATCACCATGTATATTTCACGTGCTTTGTTTTCTTTGTCGAGATATGCTCTATAAACAACCATTATGTCTCCGACAGTTAACTCTCCAATTCTGCGATTGTTCAAGTCTTCAATCGATACTTTAATTGGGAGTATCTGTTTTTGCGTGTAAAATTTTCTTAGTTAGATACTTCTATAAACATTTCTACAATGCTATGTTTTTTCTATAAACTATAGAAGTGTAAAGAGATTACAATGTCACATTTCATATGCATACCTTTTTAATCCATCATTTCATAGAATTGTTGAATCACCTTTCATTGTTTCTATTTCACTTGCACTAAAAAGAGTAATTTCATATTTCAATATGATTTGGATATTACCGCATGTATTTTTCGTAATCAATGAATACAATTTTTATGATACCTAACTTGTACATATATTGTTGAACTGTGTTGTCTGAGAGGACTGGCTACTAGGGCTTTCTTCACTTCTCCAACATTTTCTAGTTTATATACACTTAATTATACATATGTAAAAACAGAGTGCATATATAGTAAGCATTAATATTGTAAAAACAAATGACCATATTTGTATAGTTCATAGAAATACCTTTTTAGAACAAGTGGTTGTCTTGCATTGTCTATTTGTCTTATGCTCTTTATCTCTTCAGTCATTGCTCTTTTGTTGCAATTACAAAACATGAACATATTTTGAGTTTGGTTTTCCAAATACAAAAACATATGTCATGTTTAAAAATTATTTGTATCTAATTAGTTATACAAAATCTTTTAACTGCATCAATGTAAGTAATTGGTGACAAGTAAAATTCAAATAAAAGAAATGATGGAGATAATTATGGGCATACTCTTTGGTAGGTTCTTTCTCAGCATGTTCTTTGGTGTTGCCAAACAATTTTTGTTGTTCTTGACTTGTTTTCTCTTTTCCTTTTTCAACATGTACGCTATGTTATAGAATAGTACCATATATTTACTTCAATTTAAAAAAACATATAAAAGTCAAAACTGAACAAAAACATAAAAAACATATAAAAGAAAAAGAAATAAGTATATACTTTATTGCTTCACATTCCATGTTCTTGTTGAAACATGGCAACAAGAATATTCCAAGTTAATTTGTCCCTGAATTAAATTGTGAATGAAAATCGAATTTAGTCTTAACAGCTACTTGGAAATAATTAATTAATTAATTTTAAATTAATTGGTTGGATAAATTCAAGTTAGAAGTCTTTCTGAAGTCATGCAAGAGTTATCCCTTAAATTTAGGAGATAATATTGAGTTATATTTGAATTGTGATTAGTTAACTTAGTTTACTGAGTTAAGTCTAGTTAAATTAGTTCCAAACTCTTTGAGGAACTAATAGTTAGTTGATGCATTAATGCACTCAACTAGTGTTACTCCAGTTAACTAAAGATTCCATCATCAGAAACTCATGCATATCTATTCTGAGAAAGGCAAAGTTGAGATTAATGTTCAAGGATAGTGTACTATCAGTTGCATGTGTTTTCTCATGGAGAAAACTCATGCATGCAGTCAAGGATTTATCCTTTAGGATTGCGTAGTTTTGGAGAGAGAGATCATCCACTTGGTAACAGAGAAATCATCTATAAGGAACAATGCAAGGAAATAAGAGCTTGGAGAGTAGAGACGAAGGCTGGAGAGAAGCCAAGATTTCCTGTGAGCATATGTGAGGATTGTACTGAGAGCTAGCAAACTATGAGAGCGAAGGCTTTGTATAATTCTATGTATTTCCACCATGTATGATAATACAATAGTGTGGGGTTTTTATCTGAGGCTTTCCCCAAAGTATTTTCATGTGTATTGTGCGATTGGTTCTTCTTCTTTTGGTTATATTGTTTAGCTCAATATTTAAGCTTCCAAAAATTGATAGTAGAAGTACATTATACTATTCTGCTTTGATTTATATTGCGTTATCAGGTTAACCTACCATCAGATTTTCTATATGGTATCAGAGCTATGCAAAATATACTGAGAAGAGAATTCAAAGTTTGAAGTTCGAGGTTGCAGGTGAAAATCAAATTCATATCATACTTCAAGGTTAGCCAATGGCATTTTATGGCTTGAGACTTGAGTGTGCCTTGGAAGGTAGCTAAAATTACATAGCATGGAAAGATAGAATGGAGGCTGTATTAGAGGACAATGGATTGAAGGAATTCATTGATTAATAAATCCCAACGACAACTTAAACTAATGCACAAGAGTTGGTTGAGTGGAAGAAGTGTGTGGCGAAGGCGAGACAGATCATCCTTGAGGTAGTTCGAGACCATATTGTCTCGAGTATCCATGGGAAGGATACTCCATTTTGAATGTGGAACACATTGAAGGACCTCTACCAGAAAAATAGCGACTAGAAGAAATTGTCGCTCAAGGATAAGCTTCGAGGAATCAAGGTGGATAAGGGCGATACTATTTCCACATATCTGAACAAGCTCACCACCTACAGAGATGAGCTTGGTAGTGTGGGAATAACTACTACCGATGATGATATGGTGAGCCTCTCTCTCCTTGGCCTTCCAAAGAGTTGGAATAGCTACCAGGAGTCTGTGAATGGAAGGGAGAAACTGTCGGATTGGGAGTGACTGTGGTCGGATCTTATGCAGGAGGAGATCAGGAGGAGAACATGAGATGGTTCTTCATCGAAGAATGATGATGAAGAAAATCTGGCCTTAGCAAGTAAGGCAAGGAAAGGGAAGGGAAATGCTTCCCATTTCAAATCGAATTCTTCTCATGGAGGGAAGAAGGGTGACATGTATAAAGTAATATGCTTTAATTGTCACAAGATGGGAAATCATGCGACTAATTTCCCATCGAAGAAGTGCAAGAAGGGATCCTTGGAAGGATTGGAAGGTGACGCACTAGCCTCTCAGTTCGAAATGGAATTTACCCTTATCACATGCATGGTATTATCGATGATGGGTTGTGTATGGTATCTTGACAGTGGAACCTCATTCCATATGACCGGTGATAAAAAATTATTCAGTGCCTTAGAGGAGAAATACCTCAAGATGTGCATAGAGATGGGTGGCGATGGAAGGTATAGTTTTTTAGGAGTGGGCATAGTTTCTTTTCAGAGGGAGCATGGAGCTCCTCTCACCTTGACAGATGTGATGTATGTGCCTGGACTGAAGAAGAACTTCGTATCAGTCACGATGTTAGATGACAAAGGCTACAATGTTGTATTCAATAAAGGAAAGGTGTTCCTAAGACACATAGACACGCGTTAGACCAAGAGGATAGGGATTCAAGTGAACAATCTCTATAAATTGGAGGTACATGATTGTGGAGCATTGAGTACGAAAGAAGAATTGGTGTAAAGCCAAGACATTGGTGAGTTGTGGCATAGGCAGTTGGGCCATTTCCATCATGGGGCTTTGAAGATAATGCAATAGATATCTACAGGACTTCCAAAAGGTAAACTTGAGCAAGTTGACACATGCAAATGTTGTACCTTGGGAAAGTACACCAAGTCTTCCTTTCATGATTGAGACAGTCTAGGAGAGGCTATCTTAGAGTGAGTTCATATTGATTTGTGTCGACCATTCTCGACGGCATCCACAGCGAAACAAAGGTATTATGTGAATTTCATTGATGAATATTCCCGTAAATGTTGGATTTATTTCATGCAGAAGAAGGACCAAACCTTCACAAAGTTTTGCGAGTTCAAAGCTTTGGTCGAGAAAGAGTTAGGGAAGAAGATCAAGGCCTTCAGAAGCGACAACAGTGGAGAATATGCCTCTCAAGAGTTTAAGGACTTCTGTGCAGTGGAAGGAATTAAACAAGAGTTGATGGCACCTCATAACCCACAACAGAATGGGGTGGCCGAGAGTAAGAACAGAACTATTGTAGGGGCAACTGGGGCAATGCTACATGACCAAGGCCTACCACTTCACTTGTGGGCTGAGGCATGCAACACAACGGTCTATTTGCATAATAGAACCCTACATCGCATACTTTGGATGAATACACCAAAGGAAGCTTTCTCTGGTAAGAGGCCAGATGTGGGTCACTTCAAGATCTTTGGCTCATCGGTATATTTCCATGAGACAAAGGATGCATGAAATAATATTGAGCCAAAAACAGAGTTGAGGATATTTGTGGGGTACACTGATACACCTCACAACTATCGGGTGTACTTACCTACCAGTTGGAGGACAGTGGTTCACAGAGATCTCAATTTAATGAGCAGAAGGACATGCGAGTTTCCCTTGAGAGGGAGCTCCAACTAATGGCAATGGAGGAATTGTTGGTTCCTAAGGAGGAGGAGCCTCAGACTAATGCACAGCAGCTACATAAAGAAGCTCCAGGAGTGGAGACATCCACTCAAGAAGAGTCTTCTAGAGATGGATGGAAGCACACAAGAGAAGCTGACAAATTGTTGGAGGATGCGAGAGAGAATGTTGGAGCACCATCTTCTCAGTGTAGACAGAGGAGGTAACCTGAGAGGTACACTGGATACATGGCCCTTGCTAGGGAATGTGTTGAGACCAAGACATCTTCCTTTGAGGAAGCAGTGCACCAGCCAATTTGGGTTAATGCTATGGTGGAGGAGTATGACTCCATAGCTCGTAACAATGTTTGGGACATGGTTCCAAGACTGAAGAACAAGTCATTTGTGAGTTCCCGTTGGGTTTACAAGGTGAAGCAAGCTGCTGATGGTAGTTTGGAGAAGCATAAGGCAAGATTTGTTGCCCGTGGCTTTTCACAGATCGAGGAGGATCTTGTTGCTACAATATATATTTCGACAAAGGAGCAAGATGCTGACATTTTGACAAAGCCATTGTCAAAGTGTAAATTCGAGTTCCATAGAGACAGGATCGGGGTGGCAGATAATCCCTTTCTTGTTGAGAGGGAGTGTTGAAATATGGCAACAAGAATATTCCACTTTAATTTGTCCTTGAATTAAATTGTGAAATAAAATCAGATTTAGTCTTAACAGCTACTTGGAAATAATTAATTTATTTATTTTAAATTAATTAGTTGGAGAAATTCAAGTTAGAAGTCTTTCTGAAGTCATGCAAGAGTTATCCCTTAAATTAAGGAGATAAGATTGAGTTATATTTGAGTTGTAATTAATTAACTTAGTTTATTGAGTTAATTCCAGTTAAATTAGTTCCAAACTGTTTGAGGAACTAATAGTGAGTTAACAATCAATTGATGCATTAATGCACTCAACTAGTGCTACTCTAGTTAACTGAAGATTCCCTCATGAGAAACTCATGTATGTCTATTCTGAGAAAGACCCAGTTGGGATTAATGTTCAAGGATAGTGTACTACCAGTTTCATGTGTTTTCTCATGGAGAAAACTCATGCATGTAGTCAAGGATTTATCTTGAGGATTGCAAAGTTTTGGAGAAAGATCATCCACTTGGTAACAGGGAAATCATCTAGAAGGAACAACACAAAGAAATAGGAGCTTAGAGGGCAGAGAGGAAGGCTAGAGAGAATCCAAGATTGCCTGTGGGCATTTGTGATGATTGTACTAAGAGCTGGCTAGCTGTGAGAGCTAAGGCTTTGTATAATTCTATGTATTTCCACCATGTATGATCATACAATAGTGTGGGGTTTTTAGCTGAGACTTTCCCCAAAGTATTTTCATGTATATTGTGTGATTGATTCTTCTTCTTCTGGTTATATTGTTCAACTTGATCTTTAAGCTTCCACAAATTGATAGTAGAAGTAGGTTATAGTATTTTGCTTTGATTTATATTGCATTATCGGATTAACCTACCATTAGATTTTCTACAGTTCTTGTTCTTTTTTCTTATTCGTTTTGTTTAATTGAAAAGGTTTTTATCAGTAGAATCTACATTCAAGAATATATGAAGTCATATGTGTAAATTTACAATAGGATTCTCATTTTGTTTAATTGAAAAGGGTTTAACTCGTACAATATTCATTCAAGAATATATGAAGTCATATATGTAAATGTACAATAGGATGCATAATATATATGGTCTTATTATTTGGTTTATTAAAGATAGCATATGCTAATATGCTTTAGTAAAATAAAAATGGCAAAAACAATGACATATTTCAAAAGTATCAAAATTTGCAATTTTGTAAATTGTTTCATGTGTATATCATAGTTGAAGGAGAAGAGATTACGTGTCATGATTAGACCAATATGTATCTAATATGAAAATTTTGTATTGTATATTAGTTAGATTTGCACAGACATGTTCAATTGATGATTTATGCATGTTATTAGTTTTTTTGATAAGAAAATGATGATTGTAGTTGTTCATGTAGCTTTCTAGATCTTTTGTTTTATGATTGCAATGCACCATATCAATATTGAAGTCCCTGAATATAATTATGATATCGTTTAGATATAAGTGGCATAAATATTTTGAAATGAAATTCAAAATATTGTTAAAATTTGCATGCGATGATGCATATATATTGAGTATTGCAATTTGTGATCCGTGAACTATTATGTTTTCCAACAATGCTTCTACAAGTTTCTCTTCAAAATGGATGTGTTGAAACATAGTGATATGTTTTTTTATCAATATCCTTAGTCCATGCTTAATTCAACTTGAGATGCAATTGAAATTTTTGAAGTACTCATTTTTCATACACAGTGACATATATGTTTCTTGTAAGCATAAGATATCATATTGCATTGTGTCATAATCACTGCAAATGTCACTAAGATGTTCACGAAGATTACGAGCATTCAATGACAGAATAGAGATGGTTCACAATGATTGTGTTCATGAATAATCTTATTCTAATTGTCATTTTGCAATGATTTGCAAGTGTTGCATTTCATAATTTAATTTTTTCTTAACCTTAAAATTATTGCTTCTGAGAGCATTTAGCAAATACAATGACTCTATGTTTCTCACACGTGATAGTGTTGTGTATACTAATCCATGCACTTGTATTCCAGTAGGGTCGAATGCAAGCCTATCAAAGGTTAATCCATGTGATCTATGTATCATGCATGCACATGCAGGTTGAATTGGGAATTATTTATGTATCTTCAGATGAGCCATCTTTGGTGTGATAAGCATTGCTTTTGATATTCACAATATTGGTGTCCAATCATGTGCTATGTATGAAGTATACAAATAGGCCATTTTTCTAGATTGTCGATGACCAATATTAGGATCATGGAACTTAATACATAGAACATCGACCTTATCTGTATGGGCATATCATTTAACTATTCCATCTGCACCATTTACTAGCCCATCTGGTGCATCATAATTTCAAGCATACATTTCAAATTACATGTTCAACTTTATCACAAGTTGTGAAGGAAAATTAGTTGTATGTTGATGTCTTGGAAAATTTTTGTTATTCTCTTCATCTTCATCAATTGCATTAATTAAAATTTCATTGCCAGGCATGAGCGTTAACATTTTCTTGTTAGGCATCGCAATGTCCTTGTTTTTGTAAAATAAATAGGGAATGTTGGATCGTTTGGTATAGGGCGCATGCAAGTTGTATTAATATATATTATATCATCACTTGTTTCACAATTTGTTCGCATTCTATTTAAAACTTATATGAATCTCTCATCTATATGTCGCATAGTCATATGCAATTCGAAGCACTTGACATTATCCTTCTAGAAATAATATGTTATTGTTTGATTTCTGATTCTTGGTTGTTCAAAAATTAGAGAGTCTTGAATAAGTTGTGCTTCGTAGAAATCACCACAAAATATCATGTCAATGTTTCCGAAGTATTTGGTTTGGACATGTTTTATCTTTCTGATTCTATTGCCAATAGAATATAAGAACCGACTACTAATCATAGAGGCCTCACCTATGAAAGATAGTTGCAATTCTTGATATAAGTTTGATAAGTTGTCTAATACCTCTTTTCTAAGTGGCAATAATTGAGACTTGTTAAAATGCATTAGTAATGCAGAATGGATTGTTGTTCCACCTGCATTAAATGCAACTTTTCCTGTATATGCTAATATTAGACCCTTTGGTTTCATAGGATTAGGTGTGTGCTATGAATCATAAATTCATATAAGCATTTGGAAAATTTCTTTTGCTGTAAGTGTTTTTCCTAACCCTGCTCCACCTGTAATAAATAGGTAAGTTGGTTCATTGAGGCTTTTATTTTTATTTTTTATTCCAACATCTTTTACAATTGCCTTTTTCTCTCTATTCAACATTCTTCTAAGTTATTAATACTCATTGTTCTCCATTAAAAATGGATGAGCAATTATTTGAAATCCAAGATTGATTTTTTTTTTTCATCTCAGATTGTTTTGGAAATTGCAAGTCCAATTGCAAATCATATTCCTCACAATGGGAACTATTTTCTTGGTTTCACATATTTATTTAATTGGTATTCATAGAACTAATTGGTTTATTTATTGCAGTCTCTAAATCACCCCATGTTGGATTGATGTTATATGTAAATTTAGATTCATTGGTCTAAATTGTTTTTCCATGTAATGTATATGCAGCTTGCCATGTCGGCAAGTCTTGTTTCAATGTGTTTTCACATTTTTCAAATGGCACATACAACAATAATTTCTCTCTACAAAAGTTTTCAACATCATTGTATTTGTTATATTTGACAAATTGTACAACATTTGTTTTTCTCCTTTCTAATATGTGTGTGCCATATTTCTTGTAATTTGATACAAATTTTGAAGAAAGATTTTACTAATGGAACTTGGGCATCCGATATAGTATTCAATAATGGAGTGGCACATCACATCCTATGAATCATCAGGTTCTTGTTTCAAAAGAATAGGTGGTTTAAGCATAAATGTGTGTTCATCAACTCAAGATGTGTTTATGAATATACACTCTCTTGAGCTACAACACAACGACAATGAAAGATCTATATCCACTCTTTGTTGGGCTGACATTTGTTGGAGATTAAGTCGTTTTTCTCATCCGATTTGTGTATCCTTCTAAATGCATGTGTCATAGACTTGTCAATTTTGGTCATATATGAACTACAATATGATGCTGCAATATATGCATTTAGCACAAAATGTGCATCTATATTTACATTACATTCCATATAGTAGGCATATCCTTTGCAAAATTGTTATTTCACATGTGAGAAGGTTTTCATTTCAGGAAAATTGTTGATTTGTTTATTGTACATTGTAATAGTTGTATGTACTCACTTTCTGTTATTCCTACTTCTACCAAGAAGTTGTAATGGGCTATTGAAACATTGTAGCTTTTTTTCTCCAAAAATTCCAAAAGTGATATTGATTTCTCTGTGAGTTTTTTATTCAGTACACTGGTCGGTTCAATGATCATTGTTAACTTCATTTGTGGCATGGGGAAATTGTATCTACAATCCGAATTTTTTTGCTGCTTGCAGCTTCTTGTATGGTGACATTTATGCAATTTAGAAACATTTGTCTCCAAATGGCCTGCATCACAAAATTGTCAAGAAAGTTCTCAATTTCTAGATTGCTTTGTTTTCCATATATTGGAGCAATTTCTATCCATAACACTCCATGTTCATGTTCGGTTCCTCTATTTTCAAACTTTGTTATGAAATAGTAGTCAAATATTTTTCCAAATAATGTAGTATCATGACATATCATTTTCTTTACAACATTAATTATGTGTCTATAGTACTAACTACATGTGACTGGATATTTTCTTATAAATTAATCAATGTCATCATCTTCTAATGTATCAGCATCATTTTTGCTTTCTCTAATTCTAAACAATGTGACCAATGTATCTACTAATGGTTTCCATCGATGTTCTGCACTTGTAAATGTCACAAATAAAGTTGGAGGTCTGAATTGCTGTATCATTGCAATATGTTTTTTTTTTGTTCCAAATGATCAAAAGATATGCGAATGTTCCTGAAATCTATGTATCCAGTATCAGATTCCAATAATTTTTCCAAATTTTCTCGATACTTCACATCTCTTGCTAATATTTTCTCCCTCTTAGTTTCCCTTTTCTTATTCGTACCCATATGCAAGAGATCACGTTATCAATAATTATTCACATTGTCTTGGAAAACAAATGTGTTATGTGATATGAGAAGTCACAACTTGCTTGCAACAATTCCCAATGCACTATGTTTTGGTAGCTAAACCTATTTGTGATGTCATCATCATGCGCATCAGCATAGAATAATGTTGGAAAGTTCATTTCTTCTACATATTTGTCCTTGAAAATCCCAAGTGGTCATTGTCCTTCAGCAGGTGCAAGTGAGATAATCTTGTTTTGCAAATCCTAGATGCGCTGTGACTCTATTAATCCATGTACCAATGTTTCAGTAGGTGCTTCATTATTTGCATCAGTATTTGTATCACTTTCATTGTCACTGTTTCAATTTGTATGATGTATTCATTATTTTCTTATAAGACATGGGTCCAATTCTCATTTATACAAATGTTCTCAGCCTTATATAGACTTCTAGAAAATAGTTCATTCAATTCTATCATGATAATAATTGGATGTACTTTACCTATTTTTTATGCATTTCTGTATCAAAATCCTATTTTCAATGCAACTGCAATTGTCATTGTATCACTTAGATATTGTGGCAATGCTTTTTTCACAACGTCCATATGAACTGGTACATTGATAATTGATCCTGTTAGGCCAATTTGTGATCGCTTATATCATCATTGTCTGATTTGTACAAATGAAATTCTTAGTGACACAAGTCTTTTTTCTAAATCTGAAAGTGTCTTTACAGTTGGTAATGAAGTGTACATATTATTTGTTCGGGTGTTAGAAATTGTGGAAGCTTTCCATTTTGAAGTTCTCTTTTTCAAGTAACACAAAATTTTCATTTCTAAAGGTCCTATTGTTCAATGTCAAATTCATGTGCTTTTCTTGTATTTCTCTAGTGAAGCACGTGATATTTTTTGCAAAATGCAATCTGGTACAAACTGCACATGTATTCCTAGGCATGTCTTAGACTTATTTCATATAAATATATTTTGCATATTTCTTTCTTGGATGGATTTGTGTGCTCATTATAGCTTTTTTATTGTTTCCGATGTTGCGCAGTATTTGTTTTAATCCAAGGAATGCCATTCTTGTCTTCTTATTAAAATATGCTTTTTTATATGCAAATTGCATAGGTTCACCATGTCATTGTGTGTTTGTTTTAGAAACATTATTGGATATTTCATTGCATCTACTTCTTGTATGCATGAATTGTTTTATTTTGTGATAACTAATCCTAGGACACTTAGTTGGACTCATTTTTTGTGAATCAGATGCTATCTCAGATTCAATATTATTATTGAAATGTATTTGAGAAATAGATTGCTTTGTTTCTAGTAGATGCTTGTGAGGCAATATCTTATCGTTGTTGCATATTTCATTGCATTTGCAACATGTACATATGAATTGTTTCATTTTGTGATAACTAAGCCTAGGACACTTAGTTGGACTCAGTTGTTGTAAGTCAAATGCTATCTCAGATTCAATGTTGTTATTCAAATGTATATGAGAAAGAGATTGTTTTGTTTCTAGTAGATGCTTATTTGGCAATATGTTATCATTGTTGCATATGGAATTGGATTTTCCTCTTGTAAATATGAATTTTTTCGTTTGGTGATAAGTAAGCTTATGACACTTAGTCAACTGTTGTAAATGAGATGCTCTTTCAAATTCAATGTTGTTATTGAGATGTATGTGAGAAGTAGATTGTTGATTTTCTAGTACATTCTTATGACATTATAGTTTATCATTGTTATGTACATCACTACATTTGCTTCTTGTACGTATGAATTGCTTCATTTTGTGATAACTGAGCCTACGACACTTAGTTGGACACACTTGTTCTAAATGAGATGTTATCTCAAATTCAATATCATTGTTAAAATGTACTTGAGATATAGATTGTTGTTTTTCTAGTATACACTTATGATGCAATTGATTACAATCTTCTTTTGCTTCCATGTACACTTGTTGAGAATTGCAATCATATTGTTTTTGTATCATTGGATGATAGGGGATATGTAATGTATATGTTTTGAATAACATGATGTTAACAAGATGATTGCATTTCGAATGAGCAGAGCTGTAACTGAAAAATTTATTAGTGACAACAGACCATAGTTGGATGCTCACTTTGAATATGATAGATATCCATTGAAAATAGAATGGTCCACCCTCTATTTTCCCCTTTTCATATGGCATTTCCATATTTATGAGATATTGTTACCAGCTGTTATTCATTGTAGTGTA
Organism: Pinus tabuliformis; assembly: GCA_031772625.1. NCBI lineage: Eukaryota > Viridiplantae > Streptophyta > Pinopsida > Pinales > Pinaceae > Pinus > Pinus tabuliformis. Next base: position 277,192,192 of record CM062808.1, read on the forward strand.
TCACTTCAACTATTAAGTATTGTTCTAAACAATGTAATGCTGGTTGATTTTTATGCATAAGTTCATTGCAAAAATATTGGACAAGGTAAATTCGCAAACACTGTGCATCGAATTCTATTGCTACTAAATAGAAAATTACATTAAAGAGATTGTCACCACAATTAGATGTCATTTGTTTTTCCATCGTTAATTCATTTAAAAGCATGTTATGTGCAATATGCATCCAATGGTTTTGAATATCTTTGCACATAGATGACAAGTATATATTAGATTGTTTAGAAATGAATATTGGGAACTTTTGGTAAAGCAATGGTTCATAATGACCACTAACAGGATTTGCATCATGGAAGAGGATGCAATATGGAATTGTATTTTCATGTTGATTAAAAATCAAATATCTTGTCTTTCTTGTTAATGACCAAACTCCAATTGATATATTTATCTATTTAGCTAACAAAAGCATGCAAAAGGTATCCCCCCATACCCCTCGTTCAGACTCCTTTATATGTGTAGACGCAAAACAACGCATTTTATGAAGATATGTACCAATATCATTAATTCCGTGTAACTCATATAGGAAGTCAAATGCTAGTTCATATTGACACGACTCTATTGCTTCAACATCACTATTGTTTAAGAAAAAAAGAAAATGTTCTATTAAACCATTTCATAGCTAATGTGACGTATAATGAAAATGTAGAAGCACTTCAAATGAGTCAAATAAAAAAATCCCTACAGTATATGAAAATGCATCTAGTCTAAAGAGACCATTTCTTTTTAATGTGCAATCAATGTTGTTAGGAACAATGCATTGTAATTTCAACATCTATTATGTATTCCATCATTTCCAATTGCTTACCAGAGTTTCCTTGTCCAATTGTCTTTGCAGAAACTCAATTACATTAGGAATTTTTTCTATTGCTCTTATCTACAGATTTCCAAAAAATATTCATGAGATGAGCAAAGAATGAAGATGATTGCTTCCAACAAAATAGATATATTAAAATAATAGGCTCTAACATTGTGTTTGAAAATAAATATCAAATCGCTAATAACAAGTTATTTTTAGAAATGACAAAGGAATTGAAAACGAAAAATCGCTTTGGAAAGCAATATAACTTGATAAAGAAAGTCATTGAAATACATAATGAAAGTGACAAGTAGTCATTATTTGTATAACAAAATGAATGCATTAAAAATGCTTGGAAGAATTGGAAGAAGGAAAAAACAAATTGTTAACATATTTATGTGAGCTTGAAAATGACAAAAGGCACATTAGATAAAGATACATAAATTTTTGTCTAGAAGCAACCTCTTACCTAAGAAATTTATAATATTTATCTCAATCTACCAGACATAAGTTGGATGAAACTACAATATGCATATTTCAATCAAGTTTCAATGATGCTTTAAACATAGGCCACAACTAATAATGCACAAAGCTCCAAAAGTAAGAAGGGTTTGTACACCTTGGCAAAGGACAAGTTTCTAAAGCCCACTTGACCTGAGAAAGGGCTCTAAAGGATTCTGAGAGAATGAGATGTAACTGATAAAGAGGTAAAAACATTATGCAGAATCGCAAATTAGTTTCCAAGTGGTTCTTATCAATTTTGTTTTCATCCTTTTGCTCAAATTATTAGATCACTAAATTGTTGCAGAAATGCGGAATAATTGGGAATATTATAGGTGACAGTGAAATAAATGAAATGTAAAAGAATGAGAGCACACTTTCCATTTTCTACTACAAAGTGCATATGAATATGATATAGATTCCATGTGATAGTGTCCTCTTGTTTATTTTAATTTCTGAAGCATGTTTGGTTTGTATTATAACTTCTACTCTAAATGTCCTCTATAAATACAGAGCATATTTGTTATTTCTACACATTTTAATTGTTTGGCCCTTTTACCTTGATATGTAAATCTGTATTTCTTGATCACTTACATCACTTACAAACATAGGTTACAAGAAGTGTGATGCAGTTACCAATGGCATGGACCAACAATTGAGGCGAGCACTTAGAGGGCTTGTAGCCATTGCAGCCTAGGAAGTGGAGGTATCACTGCAAGCATGGTTTCTGCTTTAGGATTCAACTACCATTGAATATATGACAGGGTTTCTTGAGAATGCTCCCCCTCGCCCCATAAAACTCAAGGAGGTCAATCAGTACACTAATGAAGATACGAAAAAGGAAACAACAATGGATATTGTTGTTGTAAACTCTATTTCAAACCAATGTATTCTTACATCCCCTGATCTGAGCATGCAAGACTGGGATGGAAAAGCTATAATTGAGTGCTTTGTCAAGACTCAGTCAGTGGATTGGTGGAATCACTACAAATTTCATGTTATTATTGACGATCCTCGATTTTAAACGATATTTGGTTTTCCAATACAATTGTTTGATGAAATTTTCCATGTTTTGTATGATGATTTATGTGAAGGTGCAATACCCATCTTATTCACAATGTTTATAAAAAATAGGATGTTGTTAGTTGAGAATTAAGTAGCTATTCCATTCTTAGGTTTATCAAGTAGCATGACAATGTTGACTGTTAACGAGCTATTTGATTGTGTAAAGTCCACAGTGGTCAATGTGGTCAAGGAATTTATATTCTCCATGCAAAAAAGGGCATCCAAGTTTATACAATGGCTAACAAATGCAACTTCACTTGAGCATATTAAGGAGGAATTCCGCCTTAAACAAGGCTTCCCAAATTGTTGTGGGGCAATAGATACAACCCATGTAAAACTTGAGCTTCCATACAATGAGTCATCCATTGATTGGTATAACCGTTAGCACAATTATGATATGCTTTTTCAAGCCATTGTAGATAGTAACTTGTTCTTCTGCGACATTTGCATAGGTTGGCCCGGGTCTCTTAATGATACTAGTCTATTAAGGAATTCTTCCTTTTACAGACTGTGTGAGGAAGGTGCAACACTTAATGGTTCTCCGGTACCCTTAGGAGGTTTTAACACTCTTTCCACTAAAAGAAACATAAAGTAGTTCCCATTTCCCTTTTCATAATCAGATTACATATTCGAACAACTGGAAATGGAGGATTGCGATTTTAGAAGTTACTTTGAAACTTGTAATCAAGTTATTTTCAGATTTCATTAACTAACTCTAAACAATGTTATATCCCAAGATTGTTTAAGCCCAAGAAATGTCACAATCATACCTGTCAGATAAAGTTGGACTTCAAAGGCTCTCAAATAAAGCTTGACTTAAGTTGGACTTCAAAGGTTGTCAAATAAAGTTGGACCTCAAAGGCTGTCACAGTTCCATCAAACTACTTTATTATTAGTTATATTTTAATAAAAAAATTAGTAAAAAAATTGAATGTATACTAATTAAAATTAAGATCAAAATTTCAAACACTTTGTTTCTCACATCAAAAAGATTTAAGAGTTTTCAAAAAGATATTCAAAATTTAAATGCCAAATTAAAACATGCACCCAACCTATTAACATACCCAGTAACCTTCTAACATATGACACTAGTAAATCAAAAGAAAAGTTGATATATGTAATGTAAAAAACAAAATTGGGAAGAAAGGCCAATCGTTTGTTGGCACAGTGTAAAAAATACCTATAATAATAAATTAGTGTAAAAAAAAAAATATAAAGATTTGTAAGTTAGAAAATTACTTTATCCAAACCTATTTAGAAGTATAGACATTACGAATCATCAATGTAAATAGTTGGTATTCTCAACGTGTTTAATTGCAGTAGGATGGGCTAATTCAAACTACGCATGGAAGACCAAAGTATGTTGCTTATGGTGTATCTTAAAATTTTTCAGTTTAATTTCAGATTGAAATAGGGCATTCAACTGACCTTATTTAACTCAATGGCAGTTTTATTAGCACCAAGCTATAAATTGAAACTAATTTCCTTGTTCTATGGAGGTCATCCATGATAAAAGTTATGATGGTGCAACTACACACTTATGGTCATGTGGGGTTATCCACCTTCATTTGATGGAATGTTACTCACCCTTTAATGAATCAAATCTTCTAACATTATACAAAATAGTAAGAATGCTAGATGAATACAAATTTACACACTTTTGTTATATTTATTTTTATTTTTAGCATTTGTGTTAAAAATAGAACTAAGTGACTAACGTGATTATACTGAGAGGGGGGGTGAATAATTATTATCAAATTATTTTCAATATATCTTCCAGATTTATACTTTAATTTATTCTTCAGATATTGATCGTTAATTTTTATGTCAGTACCAAACAATAATGAGCAAGAACAAGAAAAACAGATAGTCACACCAAAGAACACCAGATGTAAGGTGGAAATCCAATGTGGGTGAAAACCACCTGCTGCAATATGTCTCTATCTTCTTTCAATCAGAAACTTCTTTTACAATGATTTTGTACTGGTGCAGTCCTCTACCAGTATGCAGGCTGCAACCTGCTGAGAGCTACAATCCTCTCTCGTTTTCCAGTCTCTCCTGGAAGGGAGCTACAACCCCCTTAGCTCTTGTACTAGCTGATCTACTAGTACGTAGGTGCTGACCTACTTCTTTTCTTCCAAGGACCACTTTTCATAAATTTTCAAACTGGATCCATAAGCATCAAATAATCATCAAGTACATGTGAATCAACCAATCTCCTTTTACAATCACCCAATGAATCTACCAATAACTTCTCAGAATGCAGTAACCAGAAAAGCAATACCAGTAATCTAAACCCAGAACTTTGCAGCAATAGATAAAAGGCAGCCAATAAATATTTTAAGAAAAGTATGCAACTTCACCAATATAAACCTGCGAATATCCGCAATTTTTCTGTGTCTGGACTGCACAGCTCCGCACCTGCACTGTCCAACCGATAGCGTACCTCCGCACCTACGCCTTCTGTTGCTCTCCGTACCTCCGCACCTGTGCCTTCTGCTACGTTGTGTACCCCTGCACCTGCGCCTTCTGCTGCGCTACTGACCCCCGCACCTACTCCTTTTGTTGGGCTACCAACCCCCACACCTGTGCCTTCTACTACACTGCGGACCCCCACACCTGCTCCTTCTACTGCGCTGCGGACCCCCGCACCTGCGCCTTCTACTGGGATGTGGACCCCCGCACCTGCTCCTTCTGCTGAGCTGCAGACCCTCGCACTTGAACCTTCTACTGCGCTGCGGACCCCCACACCTGCGCCTTCTGATGCACTGCGGACCCCCGCACTTGCGCCTTTTGCTGGGCTGCGGGCCCCCGCACCTGCACCTTCTACTGCACTGCGGACCCTGAATAGAGCCAAATTAACAGTCCTCCAATGTGCCACAGACAGTCAGATCCATAGATCTGATCATGTGCCAAAGATATCATGACCTATCAATAGATCTGCCTTACAATTTATAGATTTTACCTTGATTTAGATCTAGCTTTTCAAACCGATCACCCAACATTTCAGATCTTAAGATATTCAAATTTCACAAGTGACTAGCCAAATGATCTCCCTTCCTTTTTATAGGCAAGCCCTTACTCAAACCATGGAATAAAACCATCGAAAACCAATACAAGGGATCCAAAAACCGTGGTTCAATAATTTAGATCCTATAACACGGACCAAAACCATAGGAGCATGTACGTCGGACTAAATATCATGGACCAAACATAAAGATTCCCATGTGTGCGCGCTTCTTTGCATTGAAGTGAGTGAACTGGGGGTCCACACCTTTTGTTCGGATAACCTGCGGACATGACCGCACTTTGTGAATGGCGTGCCTGCGGGCCCACACCTTTTGAACGGTGTACCTGCGAACCCCTTATTTTCCATCATTTTGAGAGCCTGAATAGAGATTTGCCACTTGAGTGAATTGCCATCAAGTACAACACATGTGCCATAGTGCCAAACCTGAATCATAATGCCAACAATCTCCCCCTTTGGACTTGATGGCAACCCCAAGATCCTTAAAGTCATTCTCCCCCTTTGTCATCAAGGGAAAAGGGTCATGCTCCCCCTAAGGACATGCTGAAAACTCTGCTCCACTGAGCTGATCATGCTCCCCCTGAATGTAGGCCAGATCTGCAAAAGAAAGAACCATCATCCACCATACACCATAAATGATCTTGAGAAAAGAGATATAAGACATAAAGACAAAACATTAGCAGCAATATTCAGATCAATGTCCATGTTCTCCTTCTGAACTTTCTCCTCCAAGATTTTCTACAATAATGCCAACAATGTATGATTAGAAGAATATATGCTCCCCCTGAACCTGTGCCAGATGTTTTTTGACCAATCCGTAACCTAGCAAATGTACGTGTATACCCCATATGAAACTCGCATACAACCAACAATCTCTGAAACAGATAAGATTCAACAACAAGATGATGCATCAACTACCCCTAGCTTTTGCCTGAGGTATTCAAAGGTCTCCCTGGGTAGTGGTTTGGTGAGTATATCAACAACTTGTTACTTAGAAGGAACATACTCTAATTTGACCTTTTGTTCCAACACTTGTTCCCGGAGAAAGTGATACTTGATCGGTATGTGCTTGGTCTTTGAATGCATGACTGGGTTCTTTGAAATGCTGATTGCACTTGTATTATCACATAATATGGAGATAGGTGGAGTACAAGTGATTTGAAAATCCTGCAAGGTCTGCATCATCCAAAGGAGTTGAGTGCAGCAAGATGTAGTAGCCACATATTCCGCTTCAGCTGTAGATAAAGCAATCGAACTCTATTTCTTGTTGAACCAATATACTAATCTGGAACCCATAAAGAATGCACCACCACTTGTGCTCTTCCTGTCATCCACGCTTCCGTCCCAATCTGCATCTGTATAAGTATGAAGTGTGAGATCTGTATCTCTAGGATACCATAAGCCATAGTTTTGAGTTCCTTGAAGGTACTTGAAGATTCTCTTAACTTCCTGAAGATGAGTTTCCTTAGGATTTGCTTGAAATCTTCCAACTATTCCCACTGCATGCATGATGTCTGGTCAGGTACCTGTCAAATAAAGCAGACTTCCAATCATGGATCTATAGGTTGGTTGATGCACTACTGCTGATTCATCATTTGCACTGAGGTTGCATCCTGTAACCATAGGGGTACATACTGGTTTTGAATCTTCCATGCCATACTTTTTCAAAATCTGCTTGAGGTACTTGGTTTGAGACAAAAAGATACCGCCTTCATTCTGTTGGATTTGCAATCCAAGAAAATATGTCTTTTCTCCAAGCAAAGAAATTTCAAATTCTTTCTGCATCACCAAGGCAAAGCTTCGACTCATAGCTTCTTCACTGCTGCCAAAGATAATATCATCTACATACACAACAAGTATTAGAAATTTGTCATTTTCAATTTTTATATAAAGATTTCTATCTGCTGATCCTTTTGAAAAGCCTTGTTGATGAAGATATTTGTCCAAACGGTAGTACCAAGCCCTTGGAGCGTGTTTAAGACCATAGAGAGCCTTCTTTAGTCTGCATACAAGATTTGGATCATTCCCAAGAATGAAACCATCTGGTTGCTCAATGTACACTTCTTCTTCTAAGTCTCCATTCAGAAAGGCTAATTTTACGTCCATTTGAAATACTTTGAACTTCTGACAGCTTGAGAGAGCAAGGAACATTCGGATGGCCTCAAGTCTAGCAACTGGAGCAAAAGTTTCTTCAAAGTCTATTCCTTCTTGTTGAGCATACCCTTTACAAACAAGTCTGGCCTTGTTTCTAATCACTTCCCCATTTTCATTCAACTTATTTTTGAAGATCCATTTTGTCCCTATGACATTCTTATCTTTTGGTCTAGGAACCAACTCCCAAGTGTTGTTCTTTTCGATCTGCTCAAGTTCTTCATCCATTTCCTTGACCCAACATTCATCTTTGCATGCCTCTCTTACATTTTGTGGTTCAGTGGAGGAGAGTAATGCGAAATAGCTTGAAGCTTCTGCAATTGTTCTTCTTGTTTGTACGCCTGCCTCCTTTTGCCCCAAAATTTGAGATTCTGGATGATTCTTTTGAACATACCTGGATGGAGTCTTCTCTTCTATCCTTATCTGTTCGTCTGGTGCCTCTTGAGGTTCTTCTTCATCATCAGTCTGGTTTGAAGGATGGTCTTCATTCTCTTCGATATTTTCATAATTTACTTGCCTAGGAATGTTTCCTTCTTCATCAACCACTACATCAATGCTGTCAACTATTCTTCCAAGTCTTTTGTTGTAACACTTATATGCTTTTCTATGAGGATAATAACGAAGGAGAATGCCTTCATCTGCTCTAGGTTCAAACTTGCCAAGATGTTCATCATTATTCTTAATATAGCATTTGCTTCCAAAGATTTTGAAATGTTTTACCGAAGGAGTCTCACCATACCAGAGCTCATGAGGAGTTTGAGTGCTGTTCACCCGGACATTTGTTTTGTTGAGAATAAAAACTGCAGCAAATGCAGCTTCACCCTAGAAGGTTGCGGGAGTTCCAGACTCATCAAGCATAGAATGAGCCATTTGTTGAACCGTTCTGTTCATCCTTTCCACTACTCCATTTTGCTGAGGAGTCCTAGCTATAGAGAATTCCCTTCTTATTCCATGTTCTTCACAAAAATCGAAAGATTCATTTGAGGTAAACTCCCCACCTCTATCAAACCTGAGGCACTTAATTTTGTGATCTGATTCGTTTTCAGCCAAGGCTTTGAAAGATTTGAATTTTTCGAAGGCTTCGTATTTGTGCTTCATAAGTCCTATCCAAACCATCCTGGAGAAGTCGTCAATGAATAATATAAATTATTCTTCTCCTCGAGGTGACCTTTTCCTAGATGGGCCACATACATCAGTATGGACAAGTTCAAGAGGCCTGCTAGCTGATCCTTCCTTCTCAGGGAAGTTAGTTCTGGTTTTCTTACCAAACTGACATGATTTGCATATTGTATTGTCTACAATTCTAATGTCTGGAAGACCACGAACTGCCTGGTATTTGCATGCTTTCCTTATCTGTGAAAAGCTTAGATGCCCCAACCTCCAATGCCATAACCAATGTTCATCATTCTTGCTCAAATAGCATTGTTGTTGTCCTTCTTCAAATATGTATAAATTATTTGGAGTTCTTATGCCTTTGATCACTGTTTCTCCTGTATCAAGATCATGAACACTACATCCATTTGATCGAAATATTACCTCAGTTCCTTGATCGCACATCTGACTGACACTTAGTAGATTATGCTTCAAGCCATCAACATACAAAACATTTCCAAGCTTGACTTTTTCTTTCAACTGAACAATGCCTTTCCCTTTTATGAATGCAGGGGTATCATTTCCAAAAGAAACTTTCTTTCCTTTTTCTAAAGCACTGTATGATTGAAGTTTTTCTTTATCACCTTTCATATGCTTCGAACATCCACTGTCGATGTACCATTGATTTTCCTGTCCTTCAGCATATAAATCTATCCCACATCTTTCTGGTTGTGGTTCCTTCATTCTCCATGTTCTGGCACTTGAGGTTTGTTCCTTCTGAGTTGTCATCCGAAACCTGCTCCTGCATTCAGAATCTTCATGACCAAAGTTATTACAAATAGAACATTCAATTTCACTTTCAAGGGTGGAAAAGTTGTTATAGGTCCTTTTTGTGATTCCAGTCATACTTCTTTGTTTTTGAGCTTCTCTAGTCATGATTGTCTTATAGGCAACACATTGAGCTGCTTTATGACCAAAGTTATGGCAAGAGAAACATTGGCCTTTGAAGAAACTCCTGTGATTATCAAATCTATCATCCAACCGATTGTAGTTTCTACTGACACCCATTCTTGAGGAAGATTTTACCCGTGGTTGATTGAGGCTTTTGTTTGTCCTTAAGGTAGATTGCCCCCGATTTTCTTGATAGTCTTTGTTCATTCTTGAGGTAACCTGTCCCTGATTTACCTGATGATTTCTATTAGGCCTTTGCTCGCTCCTCCTTGCTACATCAAGATAAATTTTGTTTCCTCATTCTCTTTTCTAAGACCAACAATTTCACATTCCAATTTTTCATGATGTTTTTCCCTTTCAGCCAGTTGACATTGAAAAGAATCAATAATCACATTTTTCTCTTCTAAACAAATTTTGAGTTTAGAAATCTCTTCATAAATACCTTCTTCATCTATAGCATCCATGTAATCATCATCTTCAAAAGCCATTAAAAGTTTATAATTATTACCTCATTCATCTTCGTCACTATTTGAAAGTCCATCACTATCTTCATGAGTGTAATAGCTTTTCTTATTTGCATTCTGTTTCTTGTTCCATCTAACAGGTTCCTTCCCCTTTTCAGTCTTATCCTTATAAAGACATTTGGCAGCGTAGTGACAGACTCTTCCACAAGAAAAGCATTTGAAAGGTAACTTACCTCGGAATCGTCCAGCACCCCGTTGAAGGTTTTTGACAAAATTTGATTCTTCTTCTTCTTCTGACACGTATCCTGACTCATAGTAATCTCCTTTGCCTAAAGCCTTGAAGGCAACTTTTCTCCTGTCTGATGGTCCTCCTTTCCTCATTTCATAAGCAGCCAGTATTCCGTGCAGCTGTGACATGGTAAGGTTTTGTAGATTCTCTTTCTCTTCTATTGCAGAAACTTTAGATTCAAACCTAGGAGACAAAGATCTTAGAACCTTTTCAACCACAACAGCCTCTTTTATTTCTTCACCCAAATTTTTCATACAATTAACAATCTCATCTACACGAAGGAAATAGTTAGCCACACTTTCATCATTGTGCATTCTGAGATTTTCATACTGAATTCTGAGGGTTTGAAGTTTTTCTCATTTTACCTGTTCATCTCCTTCATAGCTCAGAACAATCTTGTCCCATATTTATTTTGTAGATTTATACTGCATAACCCTCACGAATTCTAATTGAGATAGACATCCTAATAGAGTATTGACAGCCTTTTCATTTGTTTCATATTTCTTCTTCTCAGCCGGAACTGTATGAGTTGCTGATGGAAAAGTGTACCCTGTACCTATGATGTCCCAGACTTCTGCACCAAGAGATTGAAGATAGGCAGTATCTCTTACCTTCCAATATACGAAGTTTGTCCGGTCAAAAATTGGTGGCCTGATAGATGCTTCTCTCGTAGTTTCTCATGATGATGGATCTTCCTTCAAGCGATCAAGCTTCTTTAGAAGGACCTGCTCTGATACCAATTGTTGGAAATAATACTGAGAGGGGGGGTGAATTAGTATTATCAAATTCTTTTCAATATATCTTCCATATTTATACTTTAATTTATTCTTCAGATATTGATCATTAATTTTTATGTCAGTACCAAATAATAATGAGAAAAAACAAGAAAAACAGATAGTCACACCAAAGAACAGCAGATATAAGGTGGAAACCCAATGTGGGTGAAAACCACCTACTGCAATATGTCTCTATTTTATTTCAATTAGAAACTTATTTTACAATGATTTTGTACTGGTGCAGTCCTTTACCAATACGCAGGCTGCAACCTGCTGAGAGCTACAACCCTCTCTCGTTTTCCAGTCTCTCCTGGAAGGGAGCTACAACCCCCTTAGCTCTTGTACTAGCTGGTCTACTAGTACGTAGGTGCTGACCTACTTCTTTTCTTCCAAGGACCACTTTTCATAAATTTTCAAACTGGATCCATAAGCATCAAATAATCATCAAGTACATGTGAATCAACCAATCTCCTTTACAATCACCGAATGAATCAACCAATAACTTCTCAGAATGCAGTAACCAGAAAAGCAATACCAGTAATCTAAACCCAGAACTCTGCAGCAATAGATAAAAGGCAACCAATAAATATTTTAAGAAAAGTCAACAACTTTACCAATAGAAACCTGTGAATATCTGCAGTTTTTCTGCGTCTGGACTGTGCAGCTCCGCACCTGCACTGTCTACTAGACAATGTACCTCCGCACCTACGCCTTCTGCTGCTCTACGTACCTCCGCACCTGCGCCTTCTGCTACGCTGCGGACCCCCACACCTGCGCCTTCTGTTGCGCTGTGGACCCCCGCACCTGCTCCTTCTGCTGGGCTGCATACCCCCGCACCTGCGCCTTCTGCTTCACTGCGAAGCCCCGCACCTGCACCTTCTGCTGCACTGCGGACCCCCACACCTGCGCCTTCTGCTTGGCTGTGGACCCCCGTGCCTGCTCCTTCTACTGGGTTGCGGACCCCTTCACCTGCGCCTTCTGCTATGCTGCGGACCCCCGCACCTGCGCCTTCTGTTGCGCTGCAAACCCCCGCACCTGCACCTTCTGCTGCACTACGAACCCTGAATAGAGCCAAATTAATAGTCCTCCAATGTGCCACATACGGTCAGATCCATAGATCTGATCATGCACCAGAGAGATCACGACCTATCAATAGATCCACCTTACAATTTATAGATTTTACCTTGATTTAGATCTAGCTTTTCAAACCAATCACCCAACATTTCAGATCTTAAGATATTCAAATTTTACAGGTGACTAGCCAAATGATCTCCTTTCCTTTTTATAGGCAAGCCCTTACTCAAACCATGGAACAAAACCATCGAAAACCAATACAAGGGATCCAAAAACCGTGGTTCAATAATTTAGATCCTATACCACAGACCAAAACCATAGGAGCATGTACGTCGGACTAAATATCATGGACCAAACATAAAAATTCCCACGTGCGCGCTTCTCTACATTGAAGTGAGTGAACTAGGGGTACGCACCTTCTGTTCGGATAACCTGCGGACATGACCGCACTTTGTGAATGGCGTGCCTGCGGGCCCGTACCTTTTGAACAGTGTACCTGCGAACCCCTTATTTTCCATCATTTTGAGAGCCTGAACAGAGATTTGCCACTTGAGTGAATTTCCATCAAGTACAACACCTGTGCCATAGTGCCAAACCTGAATCATAATGCCAACAGACTATAGATCTAGTGCAAATCCATCAAGTGGCATGACAATGTTGAATATCAGCAACCGACTTGATTGTGGGAAGTCCACAGTGATCAAAGTGGTCAAGAAATTTATATCCTACATGCAGGAAATACCTATCTCATTCACAATGTCTATAAAAATAGGGTGCTGTCAGTTGAGAAGCAAGTAGTTATGGTCATTTTACAACTATCAAATGGCATGACAATGTTGACTATCAGCGACCTATTTGATTATGTAAAGTCCACAGTGGTCAAAGTGCTCAAGAAATTTATATTCTCCATGCAAAAAAAGCATCCAAGTTTACACAGTGGCCAACAAAATGCAGCTTCACTTGAGCATATTAAGAAGAGATTCCGCCTTAAACAAGGCTTCAAGATACAAAACTGTAAGGAAAAAAAACTTTATATGTATTATTGTTATATATATATATATATATATATATATATATATATATATATATATATATATATATATATATATAGATATATATATATATATATATATATATATATATATATATATATATATATAATGCTTGTTTTTTTCTTTCTTTCAAGTAGCGTGGCTTATATAGTCAGTCATGTAATGTAAACAAATATATGATGTTGTTTTCAACAAAAAGCTAAAACTTGGAATTCTAAAAGGAACCTATGGAATTGACACTAAACCCGTCTAGCTCACTAACTCATCTAAGTCAATTGGTAGAATGTTAGGCTGATAATGGCTAGAACTCTTAAAGATTAATTAGCTTTAAAAAAAAATAAAAAAAATCGGTTAAAACTTAAGTTATCTATAAGATTTATTAAAATAACTTAATAAAAATAAGTTGCAAATATAAGTGAACTATTAACCAGCCAAAATGTAACAATGTATTTACTAAATGTAATTTCAAAAGGTATGAGCAAGAATAATAGATGAGCATATCAATAACTATTCCTGCAATGATCAAGCATTCCACATCTGGAGGAGGATGGTCATCAACTGGAGGACAAACTCTCCAACTCACGTTGGAGGATGTGATTTGGCTAATATTTCTAGGATTGCACTTAGCCTTTGAAGCCTCTCTGCGTGTTAACCCAGATTTTATGCATATAATTATAATGAGTAAGATTTTTGTAATTTTTAGTTTATTTTTTAATGGTAGTTTTTCTTAAAAATTATGGGGATAGTATCTTCAAATTCATTAGATTATTAGAAAATTGCCTTAATCATGACAATAATATTAAACGGATTTAAATTCATGTTATTCAATTTAATCTCATAGTTAAGAACCAATATTTTCTCTTCAAACACAGTATCTGATAGAGAAACAAGCCAACAAGCCAGAATGAAGTTTGACTCATACAAAAACAAGCCATAATGAAGGTTTGAAAAAAACCAATATTTTTTCGTTCAAAGACATTATCTCATACAGAAAGAAGCGAACAACCCAGAATGAAGTTTGTCTCATAGAACAAGAAGCCAGACTGAAGTTTGTATCCTAGAACAACAAGCCAGACTGAAGGTTTGAAGTATGTTGACTAATAGCTAAATAATTATTAAAAAAATTGTCAACCTTCTACTAAGAAGTGTGTTCCACAATTAACCCATTGCACTGTATGGTCCTCACAACTTTGCTAAACTACTATATTCTACTCTAATACAATTTCAAGAAGTAAATTATTTGGAGCAAAGGGTCTGAATGTCGATTGGGGAAGGGTATCCCCTCATAGTCTATATGTGAAGGAGATATCTCCCCTGAAACAATTGATTTTCCCTGGGGCTTTTAGGGGAAGAAATCAAAGTCCTTATTGGTTTGGGTTAATCCCTTGATCCCCAACTCTGGATATTGACCATATGATTCTGAATACTGTCAACTTTATAGATATGCTAGGCGGTTATTGGGTACATTATGAATACCCGAAGAATCTTCATATAACTCTAAAAATTTCTATTACGATTAATCTGTTCCATTAGCCTTAGGTTGACTAATGATATGAATGATTCTATAGCACTTATAAGATCGATGATCATTGCCCCCTTCATTTCCTAGGATTTATTGTGCAACAAAGTTGGCACCTTATATGATGCTCTTTGAAGATTGTGCAATATGGTCAGGTTTTTTTTTTTTTTTTTCATTTAAATTTTAGTCTATAGCTTTTCTGGATGAATAATCTATTTTCAATATGTTTTGGTCTTTGTTGTTGGGTATCTGTTGTAAATGATCAACAGAAACAGTTGCACTTCGTGAGAAATGCTTGTTCTTTCTTGTCCATAAATGGGTAAATAACTATTAGAAACAATGTTTTTGATCCATTTCCTATTTCAGATAGGTCTCCTGTAGAAATAACACCTTGCTGTGTCGCTTTTGGTAAAACTTGGTGGAGTTTTTCCGTTTGTCCTAGTTCAATCTGGCTCTAATATTTTCCCCTTTTTCTTTTGGCCTTCATAAACTTGTAGAGCTACTATAGTTTTCTGACCAACTGCTTTTTTACAGTGTTAAAATCATTCTCAAATTCTTTTCTGGATTTACTTGGCATCTCTCTAAGATATTATGTTTTTCTTGCCATCCCCTTTTTTCCAATTAAAACATCGCGGGGAAACTCAAGGGTTGCCTTCCCACGTTTGTGGATGGCATTCCATGTAAGCCAATTGGTGCATACTAGTGCACTTCACACAGATAGATCTGCTGACATAGAACTATCTAAATGCCCAAAATCATTGAAAGCAACTGGTCTAAAAAACCCTATTTCTCGCCCTTAGGCTTTATCATCGTTGAAAATTTGTTGTTATTTGCAAAGATTTAAATCACTAATGCTAGCAATACGCTGGCATATTAAGGAATTCTTCCTTTTACAGACTATGTGAGTAAGGTGCAAGACTTAATGGTCCTCACGTACCCTTGGGAGGTTTTGACACCCTTTCTACTAAAAGAAACATAAAGTAGTGCCCACATCCCTTTTCATAATGAGATTGCATATTCAGACAAATGAAAATGAAGAACTGCAATTTGAGTTAACAGAGGTGAAATGCAGAACTTGAATTATGCACCATTACAAAAGGAAAATTGAAATATATAAATTTACCATTACAAAAGAAAAATTGAAAATTGAAATATATACATTTGAAGGATTACTGCAAAAGCGATGCAGATAGGTCCAGAGAATAATTGAAAGGAATATGAGACCCTCTGTTATAATGTCCTTTAATCGGTTTTATTATAAGTATAGTAACATGAAAATTACTAAATCAAGTTATTTTCAGATCTCATTAAGCAACTCTAAACACTGTTAAACCCCAATCTTATTTAATCCCAAGAAATGTCACTACCATACCTATCAAATAAAGCTGGACTTCAAAGGTTGTCAAATAAAACTGGACTTAAGCTGGACTTCAAAAGCTGTCACAGTTCATTGCTCTCAAACTGTAGTGTAATGTATAGAGGTAAAAACAAATTGTAATCAAAGTGTAAGACCCACAAAAAAAAGAGAAATTCGAAGACACTTGTAACAGATGCAAAAAAATGTCTCATAAAAAATATAATCTAGTACGTAAAAACCCTATGGGCCCACAATTTTACCACTTGCCTGCCTATGTGGACCTAGGGCATATGACCTAATTACTCGTCACTCTTGCATACCAAACACATCTACTTCTGTCTCTCTTGCATGCCCAATGTATGCCTAACTTGTCTACTTCCTAGCTGGGTGGAATGGGTTGCTTAGCCTGAAAAAGTGGGATGTTTTGTTCACATTGCAAATACATAAGTGAAAATAAATAAGTTCGGACCCTTATTGCGTCCAAGTTCAGAATCGCAAAGACTACACATATGAAACATGCTTCACTGAAGAGAAAAAATATTGATTGTTGTTAATCTTCCGTCTGGTTCCTCTTCTACGAACTCTGAATCTGCTAAAAAATCAAATTATGCTGAATTACCTTAAATGTTTTGGGCGTCGAAGCCGTCATAGAAAGACGGAGACATTGCAGAAAGCGGCTTAAGTGTTTTACCGCATAGGGCTTAACCTTGATGTAATTGCAAAGATGATTCTTTGTCAATCTTGACCCTTCAAAATGCAGATATACGCCTCTGGTAGAGTAAAATTGTGCAGAAAATAAAAGGATAAGCCAATGGAGATTACGAGAACAGAGAAAAAAATTGAATCAACATAGAGAAGCGAATGACTAGAAAAATTGGATCTTTCTCAAGAATAGCAAGGGTTTTTCCTCTGCCTTAGGTTGCTGAAGAAAATGTGTCTTACATGCCGAGATAGTAGTTGTAATATGATACCCTCCGCAAACCCCTTCCATTTTGCATGCTCGTTCCGAGGAATCCGAAAAAAGTAGGAGCCCTTCGGAGCGTAGGAGCCCTTAGGAAACATATCTATATCCAGAAGCAAATGTAAATTCAATTGTACTCGTTCCAAACACTGTTGTTGACTTTTAATCAGCAATAGATAGAGTGAAATGTTGAAATTATAATTTGCAACTCCCACGTATTAGTTCTGGAAAACCACCATGGATTTCCCCGCACCGCTTTTCTTGTACGCTAGTATTTCCCGAGATGGCTCCGATCACACTCACTTGTTGACGCGTGTCCACAGGAATTATTCCAAAATGTCCATTTCCCCGGAAGGTAAAGGTCGGTAAGAAGAGGCCTTCCGATATTGACCACAACCGTCCGAATTTTTGAGGGAAGATCAATGGTTGACGTACAGCAACAGACCTGCAGCATTTATTTATTGCGTGATGTAAAAGTTTTGCTTTTGACTGCCAGGTTTAATAGTAAAATAATTAATGAATTTACTCTGGTCAGTAAAGGTTAGTAAAACTTTAATTTTATTATTTGTTTAATTCACGGGAAGTATGGGCATAGTAAACGTATATGTAATGTTTTAGTTTTATTACTTTTTTATTGTCTACGGGAGTATGGTCCAAAGTAGTATGTAATGTTTTTTTTGTTCATTGTATTTTGTAAAGAAAACGCACAACAGTGCGAAGAAGGAAAAAAAGGGACAGGGCAGCGTAGAATTATATTTTTTTTGTGGAGAATGAAAACCCAATATGCACAGCAGCGTGAAGGTAATGTTGTTTTGAATGTGCAATGTAATGCAGTGTAATACGCAGCAGAATACGAATGTAAGAAGTTCTTTTTACACACAGCAGTGTGGAATTTACAGTTGAGACAGAGTAAAATTTCCAAAAGAGACAGAGTAATCTTTTTTTGTATGGAACTGGAAGTTCTTGGTGAATCGCTCTGTTAAGAGGAAGATCCTTTTGTAACAGTTGATTTTTATTAATAAATACATAGTGTTTTCATGTGTGTTGAAAACTCAGTTCTTCTCCAGCAAATTTTTTTGATCCTGTGGTAAAAACAAAGCATTGTTTCTTTGTTCAGTTTATTTGTTCGAAATTACCAGAAATTTCCAACATGGTATTAGAGCTTGTCCAGGCTCTTTGAAGGTGTCAAAGAAGCTGAAAGAAGGTTCCTTTTGTTGCAACAGCTTCTCGAATAGAGTGAAGACTTAGTCAAAAAAGATTCAATGGTATTTCTTAAGTTTTTTTTTGTGTTGCTGCTGAAGAAACAGTCAGTTATTATAAATACACAGTCAGGTATTTGAAGCATAGTTAAGACTGCAAGAATGGCTGGCTCCAACACCAGCACTAGCATGGGTATATTTAATACTCAGCTCCCACAGTTTAATGGGAAAAACTATGACTACTGGGCAATAACAATGAGAGCTTTGCTTGCCCCACAAGACTTATGGGAATTTATTGAGGATGGATTTGAAGAGCCAACAGATGAAGAAGAGTTTAATAACTTGACATAGGCAATGAAAGATCTGTTGAAGAGATATAAGAAGGAGGACTCAAAAGCCCTCGTATTTTTGTATCAAGAAGTGCATGAGAGTCTGTTTCCAAGGATAGCAGTAGCCAAGACATCCAAAGAAGCATGAAAAACTCTCAAGACAACCTATCAAGGCATGGAGAAAGTGAAGGCATCAAAACTATAGTTCCGGAGGAGAGATTTTGAGAATCTATGCATGAAGGAGTCAGACAATATTGACTCATTCTTCACACAGGTGATTGGTCTGGTCACACAGATAAGGACTCATGGAGAAGTTCTTGAAGAAAGGAGGATTGTGGAGAAACTGTTGAAGGTCCTACCCTCAAAGTTCAATGTGATTGTCACCACCATAGAAGAGACAGAGAATCTCACAAACTTTTCAGTTGATGAACTACATGCATAACTGATAACACATGAGCAGAGATTGAGTAGAAATGAAAACTCATCTCTAGAACATGCCTTCAAGACCCAGATGTCCTTTGGGAGAGGAAGAGGTCAAGGTAGAGGAAACAAGAGAGGAAGAGGCAGAAGCCAAAATAGAGGTAGAAGAAACAGTCTGGCAAATGCTCAAGGAAGAGGCAGCAATCCAAATCAGAACCAAGGCCAAGGCCGTAGCCAACAAAGTGGACAACATCATGCTCAAGGACAAAGGTATGAAAAATCCAATGTACAATGTTACTACTGTAAAAAATATGGGCATTATGCAAATGAATGTAGGAAGAAGCAACATGATATGAGTAATAGAACTAGTGCAAATTTCACTAGAGAAAATATCATCCAAAACAATTTGTTTTTAGTATGTAATATCGCTGAAGAAAAGAGTGAAGATGTATGGTTTCTAAACTCTGGTTGCAGCAACCATATGACAGGAAACATAGCCCTGTTTTCTATGTTATATCAGAATGTGAAGTCACAGGTCACACTAGGGACTGATAATAAAGTTTTTGTTATGAGAAAAGGAGAGGTAAATGTATTAACAAAGAGAGGTGAAAAGAAAACCATAGCAGATGTTTATTATGTTCCTAGAATGAAATGTAATCTCTTAAGTATTGGACAGCTTGTTCAAAAATGTTACAATGTTTTCTTTGTGAATAATGTATGCACCATCATGGATAGAGCACTCAGCAAGCAATGTATTGTTGAAGTGAAGATGACAAGGAACAGGATGTTCCCTCTCAGAATGAAGGCAGATTTAAAAAATAATGAAGTAATTGCAACAGTGACTCAAGAGGTTTACCAAAGCGAACCAAAGGATGAAAATTGGTTGTGGCACTTGAGATTTGGACATCTCAACTTTGGAGGTCTTAATTTTTTGAGTAGGAAAGAAATGGTAAGAGGATTACCATTGATAGAGAAACCAAACAGCCTTTGTGAAGGTTGCATCTTGGGGAAACAGCACAGAGAAAGTTTTCCATCAGGGAAAAGCATAAGGGCAAAAGCACTCTTAGAAATTGTCCACACAGATTTATGTGGACCGATGAAAACTCCATCACTTGTAGGCAACCACTACATATTAACATTCATTGATGATTTTACAAGAAAAACTTGGGTTTATTTTCTAAAGAACAAAAGTGAAGTGTTTGAAAGGTTTTTCAATTTCAAGGCACTTGTGGAAAACCAAAGCAGGCTACATATCAAAGTTCTGAGAACTGATAGAGGAGGTGAGTATATCTCCAAATAATTTCTACGCTTTTGTAGAGAAAATGGAATTCATAAGCAATTTACAGCTAGGTACACTCCACAACAAAATGGAGTTGCTGAAATGAAGAATAGGACAATCATGGACATAGCGAGGTGTATGTTAAAGGCAAAGCATTTGCCAAATGATTATTGGGCTGAAGTTGTACATTGTGCAGCGTACATTTTGAATAGATGCCTTACAAAAGCAGTGATGAATAGAGTGCCGGAAGAAGCATGGAGTGGGACAAAGCAAGGAGTCACCCACATGAAAGTTTTTGAATGTGTGGCTTATGCACACATTCCAGATCAGCTAAGGAAGAAGTTGGACAAAAAAGGGGAGAAATGTATATTCAGTTGATACAGTGAGGAATCCAAAGCTTACAGGTTGTATAACCCGTCCACCAAGAAGCTCATTGTAAGTACAAATGTTTAGTTCATTGAGGAGGAAGCTTGGGATGGAAGCATAGAGAAAATAGTGAATGTTAAAAGCTCTTTGTCACATGATGAAAATGATGAGGAGATAGTTGAAATACATCGCCAAACAGCAGCACCAACACAAGGACAGCAAGGGACACCCTTGAGGAGAAATGAAAGTGCTTCTCCAAGCACACCACAAGGAGGAAATTCAAGTGCTTCTTCAAGCACTTGAACACCAAATAAAAGAGGTAAGAAGTTCAGAAATTTAAGTGATATTTATGAGCAAGAGGTAGCAAATAAAGGTATGAAATCTTTGTTTGCTTTATATTGTCATGTTGATGACTCTGTTCATTTCAAAGAAGCAATTGAGGATAAGAAATGGATAGAAGCTATGGATGAGGAGATCAATGCCATAGAGAAAAACAAGACATGGGATTTAGTTGAGCTACCAAAAGGAAAGGAAGTCATTTGAGTTAAATGGGTCTACAAGACCAAGAGTAATGCTGAAGGTAAAACAGAAAGACACGAGGCAAGACTGGTAGTCAAAGGATATAAGCAGCAGTATGGGAGAGACTATGAGGAAACTTTTGCACCGGTTGCTAAAATGGAAACCATGAGAGCAGTGTTGTCCATAGCAACACAAAATAAGTGGAAAGTTTACCAAATGGACATGAAGTCAACATTCCTAAATGGAGTGTTAAAGGAAGAAGTCTGCATTAAACAACCTATAGGCTATGAAAAGAAAGGCCAAGAGCACAAAGTGTGCAGATTGAAGAAAACTCTTTATGGGCTGAAGCAAGCACCAAGAGCATGGTACAATAGGATAGATTCCTATCTACTGGAAAATGGATTTGAGAAGTGTGAGGAAAAACCCACCGTCTACATCGAAGAAAAGAATGGTAAATTACTAATTGTTGTGTTATATGTTGATGATGTTATTTTCACAGGTAATGATGATTATCTCATTGGAAATTTTAAAACAGTCATGAAAGAAGAATTTGAAATGACTAACATTGACTGACATGGGTTTGCTGAGATACTTCTTAGGAATAGAAGTAGAACAAAATGGAAATGGGATTTTTATCTCACAAGGGAAATATGTTAAAGAAGTGTTAGAAAGATTTAATATGCAAGAGAGCAAGATAGCAATCACTCCCACAGTGATGGGATTAAAACTCAGCAAAGAGGACAGCAGCAAGGATTTTGATCCTAGTTTGTACAAGAGCATAGTTGGCAGCCTCATGTATTTGACTGCAACTAGGCCAGATATAATGCATGCTGTTAGTTTAATTTTCAGATTCATGGAGAGGCCAAAAGAAGGACATTGACATGCAGCAAAAAGAAATCTGAGGTATGTTAAAGGTACTAAAAGATTTGGGATTTTATATACTACTTCAGAATGTTCAGGTTTAATTGGATACACTGATAGTGATTCGGCTCGAAGTGTAGATGATTGGAAAAACACATCCAGTTATGTTTTTCACATGGGTTCAGGAGCCATTTCATGGGCTTCTAAAAAGCAGCCTATTGTAGCGGCGTCTACAGCAAAGGCATAATATGTGGCAGCTACAGCAGCAGCATGTCAAGCAGTTTGGATGAGAAGGATGTTAAGGAGCTTATGCCAAGAGCAAGTAAAAGGAACTGTGATCTTTTGTGACAATAGTTCAGCTATTGCATTATCCAAGAATGTCGTGTTTCATAAGAGAACGAAACACATTGACACAAAGTTTCACTACATCAGGGAATTGGTGAACAATGGTGAAATTGCTTTAGAACATTGCAGGACTCAGGAGAAGGTTGCAGACATTCTGAGCAAGCCATTGGGCGAGAAAAGTTTTGAATTTTTGAGGAAATTTCTGGGTATGACTGATAACCCAGCAGTTGAAATTAAAGGGGAGTGTTGAAATTATAATTTTCAACTACCGCGTATTAATTCCGGAAAACCACCATGGATTTCCCCTGGTATTTCACGAGACATCTCCGATCACACTCACCTGTTGATGCGTGTCCATGGACACTGTTCCAAAACAACCATTTCCCCGGAAGGTAAAGGTCGGTAAGAAGAGGCCTTCCGATATTGACCACAACTGTCCTATTTTTTGAGGGCAGATCAACGGTTGACGCACAACAACAGACATGCAACATTTATTTATTGCGTGAAGTAAAAGATTTGTTTTTGACGGCCACGTTTAATAGTAAAATAATTAATGAATTTACTCCGGTTAGTAGGGGTTGGTAAAACTTTAATTTTATTATTTGTATAATTCACTGGAAGTATGGGCATAGATAAACGTATATGTAATGTTTTAATTTTATTACTTTTTTATTGTCTACCGGAGTATGGTCCAAAATAGTATGTAATGTTTTTTTGTTCATTGTATTTTGTAAAGAAAACGCACACCAGTGAAAAGAAGAAAAAAAAGAGTATGGTCCAAAGTAGTATGTAATGTTTTTTTTGTTCATTGTATTTTGTAAGGAAAACACACACCAGTGCAAAGAAGAAAAAAAAAGGACAACCCAGCCTAATTTTTTTTGGTTGGAGAATGAAAACCCAATATGCGTTGAGCAGCCTGAGGGTAATGTTGTTTTTGAATGTGCAATGTAATGCAGTGTAATACACAGCAGAATGCGAATGTAAGAAGTTTTTTTTACACGCAGCAGTGTGGAATTTACAGTGAAGTAAAATTTCTAGAAGAGACAGTAATAAAATCTCTTTTGGGTGGAGAATGAAAACCCAATATGCGCTGAGCAGCGTGAGGGTAATGTTGTTTTTGAATGTGCAATGTAATGCAGTGTAATACGCAGCAGAATGCGAATGTAAGAAGTTTTTTTTACACCCAGCAGTGTGGAATTTACAGTTAGTAAAATTTCGAGAAGAGACAGTAATAAAATCTCCAAAAAAGACAGTAATTTTTTTTGTAGGGAACTGGAAGTTCTTGGTGAATCCCTCTGTTAAGAGGAAGATCCTTTCGTAACAGTTGATTTTTATTAATGAATACATAGTGTTTTCATGTGTGTTGAAAAGTCGATTCTTTTCCAACAAATTTTTGTGATTCTGTGGTAAAAATAGAGCATTGTTTATTTGTTCGAAATTACCAGAAATTTCCAACATGAAAATGGTTTAGTGTGCAATTGAAGCTAACCATCACTAACAGCAAATCGATATCCAGTTCCGTGTCCCATAGTCGAATCCCTAGCTTTAGATCTATATCCATATCCAGTTGCAGAGTACCGAATTTGCAATCCAAGACCTCCTTCACACCTGAAACTCCGCCTTGCACCTTGCATCACACCTCCTTCCGCCTTGCCACCTGAAACTCTGCCTTGCATCACACCTCCTTGACTCCTGCCTTGCATCACACCTCCTCCTCTCCCTTGCATCACACCTCCTCCTCTCCTGAAACTCTGCCTTGGGACCGCCGAGCTTAAAGGCCGAACTATTAACCTGACACCAGAAACTACTTCTGAAACTCTGCCTTTGGACCGCCGAACTATTAATGCATTTGAATTTAGCCGAACTTTGCCTTTTCCTAAAACTATTTATAAAATGAACTTTTTTTAAAATGAATTGTCGCGACCATTTTTAAATGAACTTTGCGTAAAATTGCCTTGTCACTGTATTTTATTGCATCAGGAAAACAAATCGTGCAACAAGAGATCCATCTTTTCACCATCAAAACCTTCGCTAAAAAATCGACTGATAAATAACCATAAATAAAGAGGAAAAAAAAAATTGGTGAACAGAAAATTTAATTGGATTTCAACGATCTACCAATCGCTATAGTCGGAAGGAACTAAAATACGACTTCATACCTCGTTTTTTTGATAGGAAGTTTGGGATTTTTTTATACCTTTCTTGATATCAGTTTGTCTACCAAATGATAAAGAAGCGACTTTCAGTGCTCATGTCCAATCGAATTCGTTCTTTCCTTAGGCCTTTGACCTTTTGTGGCTTTGTGCTTTACGAATTAGCTATTTTTTTACTTCGTTCTGGGTGTCGCAAGGTGCCATACAGATGGGTGCGAAATCTTTCACGCCTGACCACTTGTGACACTTTGTTGAAATTTTTAGTTGTCGCACTTCTTTTTTTCAGAGATGCGAAAGTCCAGATTCTGTCTATTTTGTTTTTAATTAAATTTCAGCTGGCTCTTTTTGATCTCGAGCTCCTGACTATCTCTGCTTTCTCTGTGAGCAAAAGATATTTGGAATGCAATTTAAAGGAGTCCACTCGCTCTAATATTACGTTAAAGATTGAAAAAATGTCCAGGATTTTTTTTTAATATTTTCAAATAAGTAAATAGGTTACATGGGAGACATTAACAATATATTGCTTAACTAGAGAATTTGATGACTAGACTTAACTTAACTTATATAGGAATGCAAATTAAAAGAGTCTTTTGGCTATAACATTATGTTAAACATTGAAAAAATGTCCATGAATTTTTCTTTTTAATATTTTGAAATAAATAAATAAATTATATAAGAGATATCAACAATATATCGCTTAACTAAAAAATTTAACTACTAAACTTAAATTAACTAAGACACTTAGATTGACTATTATAACATCTAACAGATAGTTCGAATTAATTTCTCCAACACTGTCCAACAATTTGGACAACTAAATTTTAAACTTCTAAGGCAATACCTCATCGTAGCGATCATTTAGAAGCCATTGGCCATCGCTAATAGAGAGGAAACGCACATGCTTCCCTGCAATCGACCTAATACTCGAACCTACACTGCCATCGCTATTCTTTTACTAATTCTTTGTTGTATACTTTTTACTAAATTCGTTTTAGCTTGTTATTGTTTTTCAATTCTTACTAAGATAAAATTACAGATACTCAATAATATATTCTATTAATTTTAATGAGGAAATTACACACATATTTATACAATCAATAGTCTTAAGATAGGAATGCTATCTTAGACGTACAGTAGTGAGGTTGAGATCACACATTAAACTAGGCGAAACTAAATTCCTATTATGTAGGAACAAACTCCTCAAATGGAGAATTACAACCATAGTCAAGTAGGAATTAATTATTTCCAACTCCCCCCTTAATGACTACTTGTCATGATAGTCAAATCCACTACCATCATGCGAATTGCATGTACAGAACCTCCAAAAACAAAGAGAGATCAGTGCCTTTCTAACCGAAATATTCATGTCCAAATAACAATCGCAAACAGTTGCGCTGATTGCGCCTTTCAATGCCACTGTCAGATAGAAAAGTGCACCAACCCTCTTATGCTCAGACACAACAATATCTGAGACCGTGAGCCAAGTGTTACTGCAGTCCACCTGCTCTTACGAGCACAAATCTCTCGTGTACACGTTAGCCACTCAGGCAATATGCCACCACCGGACACGTCGGATCTACCACCACCTGGCAAATCTGCCAACTTCAATATGCCACCACCGGGCAAGTCCGATCTACCACCACCAGGCAAATCCGCCAACTTCAATATGCCACCACTAGGCAAGTCCGATCTACCACTACCGGGCAAATCTGCCAGCTTCAATATGCCACCACCGGGAAAGTTTGATCTACCACCACCGTGCAAATCCGCCAACTTCAATATGCCACCACTGGGCAAGTCCGATCTACCATCACCGGTCATATCCGGAACTTAAATGTGCCACCTCCGGGCAAATCCTGTAGCCACTAAGGCTCTATGGATGGTTTCTAGCTCACCACCAACCAGCCACAAAGGCAATCCATTACAAAGTGGTTTTAAGATCACCACGAACTTTCAAATACCTTTAAAAGGCCTACATTTCATTCAACATTTTGGAGTTTCTGGGTACATACAATGACCATTACAACAACTGGACTTGTTTATAACATGCTAGGGAGTCTATTCCACAAGCCACACTAACTTAAACAAACATCTATTTTGTTGTCCACCATAAACGTTGTTGTTGCTCCTTTATCCCATCATTTCATAGTTGACATCTTGGGCATCTTTGTCAAATAAATTCTTGGAACTCCATGAACCTGTCATTTGTTAGAATAGCCAATTCTAACAAAATAACTTCATATTGAGGTGGCTAATCTCAATATGTATATCAATTTAAATTCCAAAAAAATACTTCTCCCAAAAAAAAGTTTACCCAAGTATGCACAAAAAAAACCATGCTTCTCCCTTCAACTCGAACACAAAGTTTCTCTCCTCCTTGAACAAATAATGTAGTTGTTGGTTTCTTCCCTCAACAATAGAAGCCCTTGCCTCTGCATCTCGCTCACCAACATGATGAGCATGTTTACCAACACATTCGTTCACTCTCCTGCACCTTCAGCTACTCAGTCTCCCAACAGCCTCCACACCACATGTTCATCATCATTACTCTTTTGATCAGGGGATGTAAAAAGTGGTGATAATGTATTCATTTCATCTGAACTTCTTTTGCCATTTTTCTTTCCAGCTGGACTTGAACTGTCCCGCTCACCAGTGTCAATCCGCTCAACGGAAACCGGTGGAGCATTGAGCGAAGTCTCAATTGTAGCAGTCTTGGCCAATCTGCCAAGCCCGGGTCCCGGAGGCGATCCGCCCTCTGTAGCAGTCGCCGGTGCAGGTGCTGACGTGGACACCGACTCACCTGGCAATCTGATATGTTTAACAACCTTGTGCAAATGCCCTAGGCAAAAGGTTTGGCCATCAAAGAAGAGAACAACTTCAACGTCCTTGTAATCCTCGCTGTTGCGCTCGAACGAAACACTGGGCTTACCGAGCTGATTGTTATTGAACTCCACGGTGACCTTGTGGTGTGGCTGCATTGATTTCGCAGATATCAATGCCTTGTTCTCTTGCGAATTTATCCGCTCCATCAAAATGTGAGGAACCTTCTCCAGGATTTGAGCACGCATTGGCCAACTCATGCGCTCCAACTGCTCTTCAAACGCACCAACCGATCTTGATCTATCCACACACCAGCAGATCAGCAACCCTTACTGCACCCGCTTCAACACGAACTCAACAACACATTGAGTCTTCCACACGGGTCTTCAATCCACAATATGATAGTTGCTCCACTGTACCAGCACTCTCGGCCTCGTCTAACAGAGATCCAGGCTTTCTCTTGGCCCCCTTTAGCACCAGGCCTCGTCTGCGCCAGGTTCGTTTGGCTTATATAGACAAACCCAAAACAAAATAAACTGCAAACAAAACTCTCTATCTGCTATTTCCCTCAGCAATAAAACACCCACAAATCTGATTCGAACGATCTCGTCTTCAGTTTAAGTTTACTATTGCAGGGACACCACTATGCCCATGAACAGGACTACAACCACGCTGCCACTGCGGCCATGTTGCCACGCTTACTCAGCCTACTACGTGAAGGCACCCCCGATAGCCACAGAATCTCGGCCTTAAACAAATACAGGTCAGCCACATCACCACGATCAGATCTGTTGCTCAATCCATGCTGATTTGGTCTCATCCACCACACACAGGCCACTTAAAAAAACATATCATATACAACGATACAGTTGACTGATACTCAGGCAACAACTTTGTTACCACACTCCCTCCAATCTATAAACTCTCGATGGACAAACTAAAACAAACTATACTTTCTCTTTATTTTCCCTCAGCCCAAGAGGGGCCAGGCCCTCACAGGCTCTGATACCAAGGTAAAATTACAGACACTCAATAATATATTCTATTAATTTTAATGAGGAAATTACACACATATTTATACAATCAATAGTCTTAATATAGGAATGTTATCTTAGACGTACAATAGTGTGGTTGAGAGATTCTCTCAACCACACTAAACTAGGAGAAACTAAATTCCTATTATGTAGGAACAAACTCCTCAAATGGAGAATTACAACCATAGACAAGCAGGAATTAATTATTTCCAACTTACTATCATTAGCACAATGCAATTTTAGTTTTTAGTGGTTGATAAGATTCATGGCTCCTGTTAAATCTTCCATTATTTGTTTAACTCCCCTATAAACATAATTCTGAATTATTCACCCGATTTGTTTGACTAGATTATAAACATAATTGTGAATCATTCACTTGATTTTCAATATGTTAAATTGTACATTTGAATCAGGGTCATCTTTCAAGTAATGGACATCACGATTGCAAAAAATCTAGTAGTATTTTAGTAATACCGTCTATTTTGAAATACATTTTACTTCCTTTACTGTAACCTTTTATTGAATTCAAGGTATGAAAGCATTATATATACCATTTACGGTTCGGTCCCTGAAAGTTTCAGTGATAAAATTTTTTACTTACAAGTGCAACATATAAATCACAATTACATATAATTTTATGGGACAATGAAGAAAATATTTAAGTTTAAATTTTTAGGTGTAGTTGAGTATAAAAGATATGTTTTTTTACAGAGTGGAAAAATCTATCATAATTCAATTGTCAAACTAGTGATCACTGGTTGTTAGCCGCGAATGCATCACACCTCTTTGAATAACTCACGGTTAAGCCTCTTGGAATAGCCTGCTGATGGTCAGAGAGAGACATGATTTCACTCTAGCAGAAATAGTGTGAAGACATCGAAACCTAAGTATAAAAAATATATTATATATATATATATATATATATATATATATATATATATATATATATATACTTACTTTCTCTTAATTAAGTTAAAAGTCATCAATTTTTTTTAAAACTTTAATTTCTATTTTTGTAGAGATATTTAATTATTTAAATTATAAATAAAAGATTAGATTATTATCTTGAATCAATTTGTAATTAGTTATAAAAAAATACTAATAGTTATTTATTTACTTATTTGTATACTTTAACTTTATCATTTAAATTAAATTAATTTTTTATTCGATAATTTTATATATTATAATTTTATTATTCTAAAATATTTTATATTTTTTTGTCTAAGAATTTTTATTTAATTATTTTTTTCTTATAAGAATTATTATGAAATTAATTGTTTATTTGATAATTTTATATATTATAATTTTATTAATCTAAAATATTTTATATTTCTCTTTTGGATTAGGATGTTATATTCACCTATTTTTCTTATAAGAATAATGTTCACTGTATTTTAATAACTATTCCAAATCTCAATTTATGAGTTTGTTATAATCAATTTATTTATTTATTTATATTTATGTATTTTTTATTTTTACTTAAGTCAAACATTATTTTTAGGATTTTAATTTATATATTTATATATATATTTAAAAAAATTAGTTACAAGTTGGTTCGAAATCAAATTGTAAAAATGTGATTATTCCGAAAGACATATTTAGAAAAATTAAATTTAATTCGTTTGACATTAATTAAAAAAATATTAGTATTTATTTATATACATTTAATTCTTTATTTAAATCAAAATATATTTCCTCACCCACTCAAATATAGACGTTCCTTATAGCAGTTAGAATGATTTGTTTTCGTATTTAACCTGTTGTGGTTATCTGATTCATCATTTTGTCCAAATGATGAACCATATGAGTTGGTTTTAAAAGGGTTGACCAATCTTTTCCAATGTAATTTTTAGCAAAAATGTTCCAAATATTCAAAAATAAATCTATTCTAAAAAACATCAAAATGAAATAATAAAAGTGAAACTTCTAAATTATTCTAGCACTGATATTTACTATGCATTATCTGATTCTTCATTTTGTCGTGACAATAAATTATACAAATTGATTTAAAAAACATAAACCAAACTTTTCCCGTATAATTTTTAACAAAAATGTTTCAAATATTAAAAAATAAATCTATTTTAAAAAAACTTCGAAATGAAACAATAAAAGTAAAAGTTCTAAATTATTATAACACATATTTACTGTGCATGTTTTCGTATTTTGTTTTTTCGTTTATGTTAAAACCACAGATCGTGGTAAAGCGAAGTGAATAGGGTATGAATCTCTGATGTTAGAATCCAACCCTCCCCGATGGGGTGTTAGATACTATATAGTTAAATGTGGATGCAAGAGCAATGAACAAGTGTCCCTCCTAATACGATATGTGTAAGTTAAGTCTGATGGGAATGAAAACTTGTGGTTTGGTGGCATGCCCTACTCAAAATACGAAGGAGATGGGAGATGAAAACCATAACTTACAGTTTGTACTTTCTGTATGTGCTCGGGTTCATTCATTTCTCGGTAGGCTCTCACAACATCCACTATGGGAGCAAATGAAACTTTCGCGCAACTCATTAATGACTCCCCGCAGTTCGAAAAGAACACGTTTCTTAAGGAGTGTGCCACATTGAACACTTGTCCCACCTTGGTTCTTCTTTGGAAGAGTAATGCTGCTTGGACTATATGCGATTTTTCCTCCCCGAGTAATTATAAATGATATGGTGTATGTCATGGGTGGCGAGAGTATGTGGTACTTTACCATGGGGAATTCCTCAGAATTATATAGTTTTGGGTTTTACTCTATCGTTCCATGCTTGGAACGACATCATTTGTGCGTTGATAGTTACTTTGTCAAAGTGGGATGAGGGAAGCTATTGAAGTTAGAAATCTCTTTTATTAACGAAGATTTTACAGTCATTGCTTATAATTTTATCTAAATAGTCAGTTTTCAAACTGGTGGTTGTGCTTCTTTCATCGATATTTTAGGGACTCAATTTCCTAGGTATCTCTTTCAACTACGCTGTTCTGGTGTGTGGGGCTTCGTATCTAGGAAATTTCTCAATTTGGTTTTAATGGTTTATTTTTTCCTAGTTCTTCTAAGTTACAATGGGGGTTATTGAGTTATCTGACGCTTAATATTCAGTGGAGTCGTTTTCTGTTTATGTTTACACATGATTTTCCTCTACCTCAATGTTATGAAAGTTTTTCATCATCGTATTACTCTCTCACCTATTTCTTTTTTTTCATTATGCTCATAGGTTAAATATTTTAGATAAACACTGAGCCTTTGTCTCATTGTTGCATCTTGTCTCCATTTCTGAACACAAGCACTTGTCTATTGCATCATTGTTGCTCCTTGCCTCATTCTCCTATCCAAAGCACCCATCCACTGTGAAGAATCATTGAAACTGCATGTTGGTTTAGTTCTCCCTGTGGCATCAATTTTAATTCCTTTTAATTTTCGGGATCAATGGAGTTTCCATTTCTATGGGCTTTGTTTAGTTCTGCGTGTTGTGGGTTTTGTGGATGATATAGTCCTTTATCGAAGAACTTCACATCGACTTTCTATGAATTGGGTCTTAAATTTAGTCAAGAGTCATCAAAGTAGTCTTGATGTTAGTCTACACTATCTTCCTTGTCGACTTCTCCAAGAGACTATACCACCTCAATAGAGAATGGCAAGTCATAGGGGAGGCTATAGCAGTAGGTCAACCTCTAGTTCTAAAAATTTATTCGATTGGAATTTGGTGGAAAAATTATTTGACACAATCTCTCTCGAAGTTAGAAAGGAGATTCAGAAACTGAAATCTCGTGAATTTGGGGACAAAGAATACCTTTCAGACATTGATGTGGGTAATCATGAATTCAAATGGATTCCAAACCCTAGAAAAATTAGAAAGAGAAATTGCACTTCCACCATTTTATTGGAGGTTACGAGAAGTTGGACACCCTCTTCTGTTTGGTCATCTAGGAAAAATAGGTGGATCAATTCGGGATATTTGTATGTCACGAGGATATGAAAAGCCTCCTATAAAGAATACAATGTTGTTTGGATGATATTATCATTTGTTTACATACGGTGGAGAAGTATGTTGTATCAGATTCAGAGTATGACTCATAGAGCATCACTAACAACCGTGCAATGATTAATGGTCCACTCGTCAACGCTGTTTAACCTTCTATCACTGCTTCTCCAGTGAATGGAGCTCCTCTTCCTCTAGTGTTCATCTCTCATTGAAGGTATCAACTTTGCAACACTTTTTTCCGTCAACTCTTTTCAGTTTTACAGGTGCACTTATGGTCTGATTGATCACAAAGCAATATCATGGTGATCATGCTCAATTCTAAAAAATTTTCCATCACAAACCTCTTCCATCATTTTTCCCTCCATGGCTCTCCTTTTGCACCTTTGGTTCTAATAGGCTCAATATATACATTTGGAAACATCTCTTTTAATTTCTTGAGTAAGGTCTTATATGAATATGGTAAAAAATGATATATAAAAGGATGGTCAAGATAGCTTTTTTAAGCCAGAAATGCTTTCAAGTTATTTGCACGTAGCTATGGTGCCAACGATTTTGCACTTCGAGAGATGAAGGTTGTTGCTATCCATACACTCAGTGTAAGAATCTTTTAATTAATAGAAATTTTGTGCCGATTTGCCAAAAAAAAATAAAATAATAATAATAATAATAATAATGAGGAGGAGGAGGCCTTTACCTCCACCCTTTACGCATATGGAGAATGAAAATTTCTACAATTTTATCGGCCTCTAAAGCTACGTGTTAAATTTTTTAACGATTCTTTTGTCTTCCCAATGGTTAATCCCTACAATTCGCCCCTAATTTCATTTCTAGTTCAGAATTTATTATCAGAGATGATTAGAAATTAACGATTCAAATATGTAAGGCTTTGTTTAGTGTTAAATGGATCATTGCCATGTTTTCGTTTCTTAGCTCTCTGTGAAAATTTTTAATTAAATATTAATTACAAAGAATTATCTCGCTTGTCATCGTTGCAAACATAATTTTGTTTATAATTTTTCCTTTGTTTAAAGTTAAGGATATTTATTATGCCGTAACGCATTCTCTTTTGAGAAAAAATCGCCTAGTTAATATTGTGTATTAGTTTGTACTATTTGTTACGGTTGTGTATTAGTTTGTACTATTTGATGGAATGTTAGATGATTAGATATTTTTAGACTATTAATAATTAAGAGAAAACTAATAATTGGGGCATGTAACGATTTCTGGATGGCTTAAAACAAATGATTATTCCCCTTTAGGTTGTCTCGAAGAGGGTTCTCAGAGGGAGTGTGCATTTTTTGAAGAGAAAGTGTGGTGAAGGTTAACACAGATGTGTATTCCCCTGTTGGTTCTCCATAAGATGGTTCTCATAGGGATCGTGCATTTTTCAGAAGAAAAAGTTTGGCGAAGGTTGTGTTTTTTCATTGTATCTATTCTAAGGATATGGGTGCGCGGAAATTTTTTAAATACATAAAATATTTGGAGTGAGAAACTTTTGAAAGTTGCGGCAAAAACTGTCTTTGGATAAATGACGTGATGTCATGACCACGATATCGTTTGAGGGAGAGGCTCGAATCAGCAACCCTATTCAAGGTTGTTTAGCAAATTCTTTTTCTCTTCGGAATGTTTGTGGTTGGATTTTTGGAATAGTCTCAAAATCTAAATCACATGAGTTCAACAGAATGTACCTAATACTTCCACTTTCCACAATTTGAATTCATAGCTAAGTTTATGAACAGACTTCGGCTTTTGTTGGTTTTTTTGTCCACTTCTGACCATGAAATTTCCAGTATCATGTTATTTTCTCTACGTGAGATTATCTACCATCATCATCCATGTAGTTTCTGTAATTGTTGTTGAAGAGGTGAAGGAAGAATCGATCTTAAACCTTCATACCACTAACCCAAATGAGTTCAGAATAATGCACCTTTTTATCATATTAACACTCGTATTTTCCTCAATTTGAATTCATGGCTACGTCTACGAATCTGTCTTTGATTTTTTTATTTAAACAGACTTAAGCTTTTTGTAGTTTTATTGTTCTCTTCTAACCATGAAATTCCCAGTTCCATATTATTTTGTCTATGTGACAATATATTCCATCACCATCCATGTAGTTTATGCAGTTCTTTCCGAAGAAGTGAAGGAAGGATCGATACTCAGACCTTCTGACCACCAACCCTTCTCGTTGTCTCCCAACAATAACTTCATCTTTGGATTTTACAACAACAGAAACGAGGGACTCTACGTTTTGGGCATCACCTTTAACAATATAAATGACTCCACTCTCATATGGACTGCAAGCCCCCGTTTCGAAGTTGGCAAAGGAGCGCAGCTTCGATTCCAGAGTGATGGAGACCTCGTGTTATTTCATGGGATAGGTCGCCTCCTTCTTTTATGCATTTATTTTCTTGTGTGATATTTAAATATATTTGTCGTCAACGTTGCACATCACGTCTGAAATCATTTCTTGCATATTAATAAATTGAAGGAAGAAATATTTGCTGGCTATTCAGCAACAATACTTTCCTGCTCAGGGAGACTTTCCATTTTTTTTATTAGGAAATAATGGAGTTCATAATTACCGTACAGAGACATCTACTGCTGAGGTAGAGTTCAAGGAAGACAAGGCAATACATAAATGGAAGGAACTCATGGACATCCTGCATCAAAACTATTTTCCTTCATATTTAGTTCAGGGAGACGTTAATCATCCTTTGTTTTATTATTAGTTGTCATGGCTTTTATTATTAATTTTCATGCCTTTTCCTAGGTTATTAGTGTGAATTAGAATACGATGGCACCCACCTGGAATCCTATAGAGGTTTGGACTATCATTCGTCCTTGGAGAGTGTAAAGCACTTGGTAGACAATCCACCACTAAACTCCCTACGGTTTGATCGAACGATGGAGAGTCATCAGCTAGCAGTTGAGGTAACGGCTGGGTTCCTGCCCTTGCTCCACACTCATTTATGCGTTCCCTTCCACCAAAAGCTCTGCAATTCGATGCTTCCCGCCCTGCAAGTTATAGGAAAATCGTGGCAACGAGGGTTTCGACAGTGGACAACGTGTCGAATTAATCTTAAAATGTTATAGCATGGGTTTTGTATACATGGCTCAGACTCGATTTGGTTACATTTTGGCAACCGTAACTTCAGTCTATAGTAAAGGGCGTTAAAATTAACAAGTAACAATTACAGGGCCCTGTGGCTGTACAAGTGTCTAGGCAAACCTTTCTCCTGTTCACTTACCTTGCTAATACAATAAAAATATAATTTGATTTCATTTTCACACTCAAACATTTTGTTAATATTATTCTTTCGAGGAATTAACTTTACCATTTTATATTATGTTTGGTAAAGGGTCCATATTATAAAAAATATGAGAGAGGGGATAAACCTCAAGATAAATTAATAATGATATATAGTACATAAATCTAATGGAATATATCTCAACCTATATAGCATTTATTACTTTATGGTTCGATGCTCATTTATAACTGTGGTGAACAATATACACCCTCCCTCGAACTCAATATTGTTTTCTAATTGTGTCCCCTTGTCAAGCTTACTTTTGGATGGGATGAACCCATTTTTAATAAACATATGCTTACATATATATCCTATAGATATTTCTTGAGAGATAATATTAAGATTACAAAGATTGTATAATTTTGTATCAATGTTACTTTATTCATGTATATCTTTTTCTTTACTTTTTATTGAACAAGTGGAATGAGGTGTTATTTTATATTATGGAACTTTTCATTTTCTTGATTATTTAATAATAACTTCATTCTGGCTAAATTGTCCCTACAATTATGAATGATAGAGATCGAAATGACACACTTCCCTAGAGATTAGAGATTTTGAGATACACTATCTATCACATGAGCAATGAGACACTTAGGTCCTCCCCTAGCCACACAATTTCTCAATGGTCCCATAGATTCATGTCCAATAACAAATTATGGTTATTTGTGAATTTAAGGGGAGGGAAAAAAGTAGGTAAAACTAACCATCTCATCATATACAAAGAGAGGATAAGTTTCTAAATTTTGTTTCTACTATTTTGGACAGTGTTAGACCAATTGAGTCTAATAATGATGATTGAGACCTAATTGTCATTGAGATGTAGCCTCTTAACATTGGATATGGACCAATCTCTAATAATGAGATGATCCATTCCTTGATGGTGTTCTCCTACCTACTAAGCCATCATGTTTATGTGTCATTTTAAGGATAAGCGATGTATTTATGCTTATTCATGTCATGGATTATATGTTAAGGTAATTAATATCTTTGAATTTTCCTTCAGTGGACAAGAATATTTATTTTGAACTTTTCCCTTAATTAAGATGTCATAGTTTTCCATCTTTTATGTAGAAATCTTCGTCCATATATATACCTTGATAACATAATAAAAATGTAGTTCGATTTCATTTTAACACTCAATCAAGTGAAGATATACTAACAAAACTTTTCATATTTTTTATGATTTAGTAATAGATACACTTGGTTCCTGTGGTAGCCAAATAATTTATCAATGGCCCCATAGATTCTATTCAAATAAGGAATTGTTGAGAGGAGGGGTGAATCAATAATTAAGAAACTCTTTTCCCTTTTCTTATTATGATTTTAATCCCTTCTTATATTCTTTAACTTGTGAGAGAATTCATTCATAAAAACAGTGAGCCAACAATATTTCAGACACACATGTTCAAACAACAATCACATGAGCAACACACATTAGACACAATGTTTTTCACGTGGAATCCCAGAGGGAAAAAACCACCAATTTTGTTTTTGGTTTATTATGTAAATTAAGCACCCACTTAATTACATCTATGTGCTTGTGAACATCCACTCACAGGAGGCACCGACCCCCTTTGGTTACCAAGCACTAAATTTTGAAGAGGCGCCAACCTCTTCAGTATGTAGGCACCAACCTACTCTTGTCACTTCTCTACTATTCAAACTAAAAATAGAGGCATACAATTATACAAGTAAAATACCAACAATGGTTGTTCACAGATTTGACTTGTACATGTTGCCTTATGTGCTCACTTGTAGCAAGTATCCTCTCACTACTCATAGTAACACTTCTTCTATGCTCTACCTTCTTTGTCAAGGGCTCTGCATCAACTGCCCTTCATTACTACCCTTACAATACTGCACGCAGTCCTCACATTTTTCTTGTTGTTGTATTACACAGTGTCCTCCCAGGTGCTTCAACCTATCTAATTTGATGTTGTTTCTAAGAGCACTACACACACACACATATGCTCACCTTCCCATCTTTTTCATTGTCGGTGATGGTTTTGCTCCACTGAGGCACTCTAGACAAGGAATTATCTCCTCTCTATCCTTTAGTTTCCAATATGTACTTAGGCATGGATTCACTTACCACTCTTGCATCTTCTGATAGTTTCTTGTCATGGCACCCAAAAATAGAGATGGACCCTGCAGTTCTTCATAGTATTTTTGCACAAAGCTCCTGTGCTGAGAAATTAATTCTCAGGTGACCTGCACACTCCTCCGAGAGCCCTAACTTCATTTATTGTTCCACAGATCTTGACAGTTCACAAAGGTGACAATTCTATTCTTATTTATCACAACCATTCATGCATGCAAAACAATCGATTACTTCCTTCATGCTCTCGAATTCATATCTTCTACAGATGTTGTCCTCGATTTCTTGTTACAAAGCTTTTCACAGGTTTAGCCCCTTTTAACTACAAATTCCTCTGTAGCTACTTCAATTTCGTAGCTGCCAACTCATGCATCCTTTAATTCTTTGTACTTCCTTATCAGAGAAACTCTATATCGCAACTTCACAGTGGTGTAGTGTTCCGATACTTCTCAATCCTGGCATCTTTAGCTCCTCTGGCATTGAGCTCCTTGAGTATTTCTCCTCCATGGGACCAAGATATGTGTGTGTAGATTAACATTAAGGTGTTAAGGCATTTTGTTCCTGTCAGGGCCAATCTTCCTTTGCTACTACTCTATGCCCTTTGTTCTATGTATTTACATGACCAAGATCCAACACAATATCGATATCCCCGTTCATCAAAACTTTCCAATAACCATATGTTCTAGAGTTTCGATATCTTAATATTCAAATATGCCAAGCTCTGATATGAAATCATCAATCCACATGGTGTCTATATAGCGATGACACATTTCACCTCGATATGGCACACTAGGGCACCCAATATTGTTGGATCAACCTACCACATGTCCTATCGTACTGCAACATCAGGCTAACATCAGATAACACAATAGTTTATTGGAACCAATCTCATGCTACCATGTGTCCTACTGCGACGAGAGAGAAGAGGGCCTGTCAACCCTAGGATTTGTAACAAAATCCTTTGTTAATATTCTTTGGCATTACTCGAAACTTTTAATACTATTAGAACATTTATAAGAAGAGCTTCGGCATAAATCACATATAGAAAGACCTTTGTCGACGCGTTTCGAACCAACAAGTGTGGTTCATCGTCAGGACAAGTTGAAGAAACAGATCCAGCTTAGCATGTTAAATAGTCTGAGCAGAGACTCCAACGGCTAAATCGAACAACGACTACTTTTGACCGTCAAAAGTAGCCGTTTTTCTTAAAGTAGCCATTGTTCGATTTAGCCGTTGGAGTCTCTGCTCAGACTATTTAACATGCTAAGCTGGATCTGTTTCTTCAACTTGTCCTGACGATGAACCACACTTGTTGGTTCAAAACGCGTCGACAAAGGTCTTTCTATATGTGATTTCCGAAGCTCTTCTTATAACTGTTATGGATCACAGAAGTCTCAATTCAAGTATTAGAACATCTTAGTGTACCATAGTTGAGAAGGTTTGAACCTCGATTCATGGTTCTTTAATATTCCGATACACTGATATGCTGACCTCCAACATTCCGATCCTCGATGTTTTGGTATGCATATCTCTGATATGTTGATGCGCCAATATGATGACCTTTGACATTTTGATCCCCATTATTCTAGTATCTAGATCTTTGATATTCCTATGCGCCAATATGCTAACCTCCAATATTCTAATGATTCGATTGGTTGACCTCCGATATGTCAATACTCTAACGTCCCAGGCCTCTAATATGTCGATATTCCTTCCTTTCTAAGGCCTCATAACCCTGAACTTCAATAAACCATATCTCTTGATCAAAGAACCCCTTTCTGATCTTCCCCACACCATTGGAAAATTTTTCTAGAGAATTTTGCATTGGATGGGGTCCAATGTAGGCTTTGAGTACATTTTCTACCTATGAGATGGTTGCAATCCTTTCTTCTCCTTGAATTTTCTTTGCTTTGTGCTTGGGGAAATTAACTCTCAATCACAATGTTGATCATTTTATGTCTTCTTTAGTAAGCATGCTACTATGATGATTATTTGTAAGAAGCCTCTAGCTACCACGGAGTTCCATATGGCCCATCACTATAATCATCATTTTCTTGCTTCTTCAGTAAGCCTGCTAATGTGATGATTCTCTACAAAGAACTTCAACAACCATGTGATTCCTCCCAAACACCCAATCATCATTCCGACCCTCGTTTTACATTAATGCCAACACTTACACAACAACCCATACACCATCAAATGTCCAACAGATTC
Source organism: Pinus tabuliformis (assembly GCA_031772625.1). NCBI lineage: Eukaryota > Viridiplantae > Streptophyta > Pinopsida > Pinales > Pinaceae > Pinus > Pinus tabuliformis. The sequence goes on from CM062808.1 coordinate 277,232,241, forward strand.
ATGTCCAATAATGCATTAGGGTTATTTGTGCATTTAAGGAGAGAAGAGAAAGTAATCACAATAAGAAACCTAATCACATACAACTAGAGGAAATTTTTCTAAACTTTGTTTCTACCCATTCAGTCTAATAGTGACGATTGCGACCTAATTCTCATTGAGGTGTAGCCTCTTAATATTGGATATAGACCAATCTCTAACTATGAGCTGGTCCATTACTTGATGGTGTTCTCCTATTCAAATCCATGATGTTCATGTGTAATTTTTAAGGATATTTGATGTATTTATTCCTATTTAAATCATGGATTATATATTAAGGTATTTAATATCTTTGACTTTTCGTACAATGAACAAGAACCTTTATTTTGAACTTTTCCCTTACTTTTGATGTCATAATTTTCCATCTTTTATGTCGAAAACATTGTCCATATTTATACCTTGTTAATATGATAAAAATATATTTGGATTTAATTTTCACACTCAATCAAGCAAAGATAGACTAATAGATTTTTTTCATTATTAGTCTTTTGAGAAATGAACTTTACCATTTTATTTTTGGTTAGGTAAAGGGTCCACATTATAAAAGTTTTGAGAATGGATAAACATCATGCACAATAATTATACATAGTACATAAATCTAATGGAATATATCTCCACCTATATAGAATTTATTAATTTATGGTTGGATTCACATTGATAATTGTGGTGAACAATATACACCCTCCTTGTAAACACTAGATTGAGTTAGTAATTTAGAAATGTTAGTGTCATAAATGGGAGAAATTGTGAGTACTCAATATTGTTTTGTAATTTTGTTCCCTTGTAAAGTTTAATTCTTTTTAATAAACATATCCTTACATCCATATCCTATAGAGATCTCTTGAGAGATAATAGTTATTTTTGTATGGAACAAGTGGAAATAGGTGTTATTTGATATTCTGGAATTTTTGTATTTTTGATGATTTAATAAGAGATTGATTCTTGCTAAATTGTCCCTATAGGTATGAATCATAGAGATGCAAATGACACACTTCCCTTAGATATTAGAGATTTTGAGATGCACTATCTATCACCTGAGCAAGGAGATACATAATGCATTAGGTTTATTTGTGCATTTAAGGAGAGGAGAGAAAGTAGGCACAATTAGCCACCCCATCAGATATAAATAGATGATAAGATTCTAATTTTTTTCCTACTATTTTAGAGAATGTTAGACCCATTGAATCTAATAATGATCATTGAGGCATAATTTTCATTTACATGTAGCCTTTTAAGATTGGATATGGACCAATCTCTAATAATGATATGATCCATTCCTTGATGGTGTTATCCTACTCACTAATCCATGATGTTTATGTGTCATTTTTAAGGATAAGTTATGTATTTATGCCTATTCATGTCATGGATTATATGTTAAGGTATTTAATATCTTTGACTTTTCCTACAATGAACAAGAATCTTTATTTTGAACTTTTCCCTTACTTTTGATGTGATAGTTTTCCATCTTTTATGTATAAAACATTGTCCATATTTATATCTTTTTAATATAGGAAAAATATAATTGGATTTAATTTTCACACTCAATCAACCAAAGGTATACTAATGAAACTTTTCATATTTTTTATCAGTTAATAATATCTTGATTCCCTATATATTGTCCCTACATGTATGAATGATAATGATGCAAATGACACATTTCCCCTAGAGATTAGATATTATTAGATGCACTATCTATCACCTGAGAAAGGAGACAATTAGTTCCTCCCTTAGTTATAAAATTTATCAATGGTCCCATAGATTCATGTCCAACAATGAATTAGAGTTATTTGCGCATTTAAGGAGAGAAGAGAAAGTAGGTACAGTTAGTCACCCCATCATATACAATTGGACGATAAGCTTCTAAATTTTTTTCCTACCCATTGAGTCTAATAGTGATGATCAAGAACTAATCTTCATTGATATGTAGCCTCTTAACATTGGATAGAGACCAATCTCTAATAATGAGATGATCAATTCCTTGATGATGTTCTTCTACCCAAATCCTTGATGTTTATGTGTCATTTTTAGGGATAAGTGATGTATTTATACCAATTTGTGTCATGGATTATATGTTGAGGTATTTAATATCTTTGACTTTTCCTACAGTGAACAAGAATCTTTATTTTGAACTTTTCCATTACTTTTGATATCATAGTATTCCATCTTTTATGTAGAAAACACTGTCCATATTTATACCTTTCTAGTATAATTAAAATATACTTGGATTTCATTTTCACACTTAATAAAGAAGACATAGAGTAATATAATTTTGTCATTATTACTCTTTTGAGAAATGACCTTTACCATTTTATTTTATGTTTGATAAAGGGTCCACATTATAAAACATTTTGAGAAGGGATAAACATCATGCACAATAATGATATATAGTACATTGATATAATGGAATATATATCAACCTATATAGAATTTATTACTTTATGGTTCGGTGCACATTGAGAGTTGTGGTGAACAATATACACAATCCTTGTAAACACTATACCGACTTAGTAATTTAGGAACCTTAGTGTCATAAATGGGAGAAACTATGAGTACAAAATATTGTTTTCTAATTTTTTCCCCTTATCAAGTTTACTTATGGATGGGATGAATCCATTTTTACTAAACATATCCTTACATCCATATCCTAGAGAGCTCTCTAGAGAGATAAAAGTAAGATTCTAAAGATTGTATAATTTTGGATCAATGATAATTTATTCATGTATATATTTTTCTTTATTTTTTTATGGAACAGGTGGAAAGAGGTGTTATTTGATATTATGGATTCTTTCATATTTTTTATCATTTAATTATAACTTTATTCTTTCTAACTTGTCCCTACAAGTATGAATGGTAGAGACACATATGACACACTTCCCCTAGAGATTAGAGAGTTTGAGGTGCACTATCTATCACTTGAGAAGAGAGATACATAATGCGTTAGGGTTATTTATGAATTTAAGGAGAAAAAAAGAAAGTAGGAAAAATTGCACATCCCATCATATACAACTAGAGGATAAATTTCTAAATTTTTCTCCTACTACTTTGGATAATGTTAAACCTATTAAGTCTAATAACGATGATTCAGACCTAACTTTCATTGAGATCTAGGCTCTTAACATTGGGTATTGAACAATATATCATAATGAGATGCCCCAATCCTTGATGGTGTTCTCCTACTCACCAAGCCAGGGTGTTTATGTGTCATTTTTAAGAATAAGCTATGTATTTATTCCTATTCAAGTCATGGATTATATTTTAAGATATTTAATATATTTGATGTTTCCTACAATTAAAAAGAATCTTTATTTTGAACTTTTCCATTACTTTTGACGTCATAGTTTTCCATCGTTTATGTTAAAAAAATTGTACATATTTATACCTTGCTAATATAATAAAAATATAATTCGATTTTATTTTCACACTAAATCAAGCAAAGATAGACTAATTGAACTTTCCATATTTTTTATGATTTAATAATAGCCCCATTCTTTGTAAATTGTCCCTACGTGTATGAATGATAAATGTGAAAATGACACACTCTCCATATATATTAGATATTTTGAGATGCACCATCTATCACCTGAGCAAGGAGACACTTGGTTCCTCCCCTAGCCACACAATTTCTCAATGGTCCCATAGATTGATGTCCAATAATGCATTAGGGTTATTTTTGAATTTAAGGAGAGAAGAAAAAGTAGGAAGAATTTGCCACCACATCATATACAAGTAGAGGATACGTTTCTAATTTTTTTCCTACCCATTGAGTCCAACAGTGATGATTGAGACCTAATTTTCATTGATATATAGCCTCTTAACATTGCATATGGACCAATATCAAATAATGAGATGATACATTCCTTGACAGTGTTCTCCTAGTCAAAGCCATGATGTTTATGTGTCATTTTTAAGGATAGGTTATGTATTTATGTTTATTTATGTCATGGATTATATGTTAAGGTATTTAATATCTATGATTTTTCCTACAATGAATAAAAATATTTATTTTGAACTTTTCCCTTACTTTTGATGTCATAGTTTTCCATATTTTATGTAGAAAACATTGTCCATATTTATACCTTGCTAATATAATAAAAATATAATTGGATTTCATTTTCACACTCAATCAAGAAGAGATAGACTAATAGAATTTTGTCATTATTACTTTTTTTATAAATGAACTTTACCATTTTATTTTAGGTTTGATAAAAGGTCCACATTATAAAAAGTTTTGATAAGGGATAAACATCATGCACCCAGAAATAAATTAATAAGGATATGTAGTACATAAATATAATGTAATATATCTCAACCTATATAAAATTTATTACTTTATGGTTGGATTCACATTGATAATTGTGGTGAACAATATACACCCTCCCTATAAACACTAGATTGACTTAGTAATTTAGAAACCTTAGTGTCATAAATGGGAGCAACTGTGAGTACTCAATAGTTTTCTAATTTTACCCCCTTGTCAAATTTTCTTATGGATGGGATGAATCTCTTTTTACTGAACATATCCTTACATCCATATTCTAGAGAGCTCCCTTGAGAGATAACATTAAGATTCCAAAGATTGTATAATATTGGATCAATGTTAATTTATTCATGTATATCTTTTTCTTTCTGTTTTTTATGGAACAAGTGTAACGGCGTGTTATTTGATATTATGGAACTTTTCATATTTTTTATGATTTAATAAAAGCTTTATTATTTCTAACTTTTCCATAGATTTATTAATGATAGAGATCCAAATGACACACTTCCCCTAGAGATTAGAGATTTTGAGATGTACTATCTATCACCTAGGTAGGGATAAACTTGGTTCCTCCCCTAGCCACAAAATTTCTTAATCATCCCATATATTCATGTCCAATAATGCATTTGGGTTATTTGTGAAATTAAGGAGAGGAGATAAAGTAGGGAGAATTAGCCACCCCACCATATACAATTAGAGGATAAGTTTCTAAATTTTGTTCCTACTATTTTGGAGAATGTTAAACCCATTGAGTCTAATAATGATGATTGAGACCTAATTTTCATTGAGATGTAGCCTCTTAACATTGGATATGGACCAATCTCTAATAATGAGATGATCCATTCCTTGATGGTGTTCTCCTACTCACTAAGCCATGATGTTTATGTGTCATTTTTAAGGATAAGTGATGTATTTATGCCTATTCATGTCATGGATTATATGTTAAGGTATTTAATATCTTTGACTTTTCCTACAATGAACAAGAATATTTATTTTTGAACTTTTACCTTACTTTTGATGTCATAGTTTTCCATATTTTATGTAAATAACATTATCCATATTTATATCTTGCTAATATAATAAAAATATAATTGGATTTCATTTTCACACTCAATCAAGAAAATATAGACTAATAGAATTTTTTCATTATTACTCTTTTGAGAAATGAACTTTACCATTTTATTTTAGGTTTGAATAAAGGGGTTATTTGTGCATTTAAGGAGAGGAGAGAAAGTAGACACAATTAGCCACCCCATCATATACAACTAGAGGATAAGTTTCTAAATTTTGTTCCTACTATTTTGGAGAATGTTAAACCCATTAGTTTCTAAGGTCTTTGTGCTAAACATATGAAGAGAAACAATGTTCTTAATATTTTGTATGCTTTCACAATGTTTCAAATTGTTGAATTGGTTTTGAGTATTAACCGCATGCATGATTTTTTCTTTGGGTGTTGCAGGTCACACATTTACTGTTAATGCTAATCTTTTCTACTCTATTGCCTTACTATGTTTCCTTTGCAACATTTGTTGCAATTTCTAGTTAGGATTTTTTATGTAAATATTAAATACGACATAACTCTCTAGCCTGCCTGCATTAAAAATAGAATTTTATTTATAAATAGTTTATGATAGTTCTTGTGGAATTAGTGAACATGGAAGCATTGGAAGTCAAGTGGTGGTGCTAAATAAAAGTAAAACTTCACATCATTTTGTGAAATGATTTGAATATCATATTGTAATGTGAGTCACTCTTTATATTTGTAATGAAGTTTATAGTGGCATGTGTGAGTTGATGTATTGGTTTTAGAGAATGTTTAAGTATATAAATAGAATCTCTATGAGTGGAATTAATTATTTTCTATACCTTAGTCAACTAATGGTAAAGCAATGTGTACCCCTAAAAAGTTTGCAGTAAGCTAAAACGACTTTGTAGTGCAAGTTTTTTATAGTCTAGGAACAACTTGACATAGGAAAGTCATGACCGTATAGTAGCCACCTCTTGTGATTGTTCGTGGTGAAATAGAAACTTAATGTATGGTTTGTCATAAGAGGAAACCACTTCATGCAATGTTTGATGTGAGAAAGAAACTACTTGATGCAATAAGAAGAATGCACTTCATATTGTGATGGTTATAGGCATTATTTTCTCAAGTGAAATAGATATAATCATACTATTGGTTAAAAATTTAATATACTTCTAATGATGTTGATCTTCGTTTTATTTTTCCAAGATATCATTAAGAAATTACACTTCAGAAATTCAACCATATAAAAACAGTAGGATAGTATGGATCACAATAAAAAAAGAGAACACAATATTTACCCTAGGAAAACCCACTTGGGGGAAAAAACCAACAACCTTTTGAATAGATAATTTTTTCGTGTCAACAAAAGACACACCTAGATTTCTAGTCAACGAGTAGGTTGAACTTTACCTTCAACAAATCTATGGCCAAACCATGTCAATAACCTCCAAGTCAAGCCTCAAATATTCCCATCAATTTCACCTTCCTATTCTACCCTAGTCCAAAATTCAGCCTCCCAGTAACTCCCCATAAACCCAAAATTTTTGTCATGCAACTGTTGATAAAATTTTGCCCTACAACTGCAACTTTCCCATAAACTTAGGAAAACTAGAGAGAGATAGATCATGCACTCTTGCAGGCTATATATAGAGAGAGAGAGAGATGAATTTTTCCTTATTTTTTATCCTCCTTGTCCTTCTCATCCTTCACTTGGATGCCCATAAGGTTATTTATTGAGAGAGATGAAATTGTTTCCTTAGAGGAGGAGGTTGAATGCATTTATATGGTGAGTTTCTAGGTTGGATGGGTGTGTGCATTTTCTAGGCCAACTTGACCTAGGGGAAGGATAGCTTGTCTATTTTTTAGAGCCAAAAAATCAATTTTGAAAATTCAAAATTCTCTTTTAAAAGTCCATAAGGACATCACTCAAAAATATTTTTTTATTTCAATCTAGCATGAATATAATTCTTTACATTGATCAATATAAAATACATCAAGGGCTAAAATATATATTATGAATACTGACCATCAACAAATTCCATACTTCCTCTTAACTAGGGAGGTATTCATAATGATTGTCTTAGATGCTCTCAAGTTGACAAATTTCAATAAGAAAATGTTATAGCAAATCATCAACAATATCATCATCATCAACAACATCAACTAGTTATCACAACTAGGTTATCACAACTAGTTGGTGCCACTAACCCATAATCTTGGTCAGTACTCCTCACACATGGCATAACATTTAACATCAACTATTCATGACAACTCTAGTCGATACCACCGACCTATAATCTTAGTCAGTACTCTTAATCTAGAATAGTCTTGGTTCACCATTCTATAGGTTGGTACCTTTGACCCCTTGGTGAAACTCCAAAGACCACACTCTACATGAGTAGTTGGGCCTTATGCTAAATAGGATCCTCATCCTCTCTAGAGAGACTGAGTTTGACTCTAAAATCCATGAATTCAACTAAGTGATCACGAGGTTCTATGACCATTCTCCCCAACTGGCCAACATATTTAACAAAAAGAGAGTGACTGGCCATGATGGTATCATATCAACACTCCCTCTCAATGAGAGGTGAAATCTCCACAAACCCAAGGTTTTCCCCAAAAGTTTATGAACTTCAGTCTCGACATAAGCTTTGTCAAAATATCATATTTATGCTTATTAGTGGAGATGTACTCATGCTTCACTACTCCCTTCTGCACCATTTCACAAATGTAGTGATACTTGATTTCGATGTGGTTCAACCTATCATGGAATGAAAGGTTCAATGGAATATTCATGTATCTTTAATTGTAAAAATATATCACGGTTGGTTCCAACTCCCAATCAAACAATCTCGCAGACAACTTATGAAGCCACATTGCTTCATTGCAACCTTCATTAGCTATGATATACTCTATTTTTGCAGTGTTGACTATGATATATTTATGCTTCCTGCTCAACCAAGAAATCATAACAGAGCCCAACTGAAGCATCCTCCTAAAGTACTCTTCTTGTCATCCTTACTCCTTGCCTAGTCAAAATATGTATGTCCCTATAGTTGTACATCACTATTTGAGACATACATAGAACCATATCTTACAATATGACATATATATCTCAAAATGTGCTTTGATACAATTTAATTTTCATGTCTCGATTCCACCTAGAACTCGTTCAACATATTTATTACAAATAAAATGTCCTTCTTGGTATTAACCAAATACATATATGAGCCAATAAACTATCGGTAAATAGATGGGTTTAGCAAATTAGACTCAAAGTCTCTCAACTTATTCAAATTAGTCACCATGGAAGTTTCCATGAATTTATAGTCCACCATGCCAAACTTCTGAAGGATATTAATAACCTAATGCCTTGAGATAATATCCTTCATGTCAAATTTATAGGCCAACTCTCTCCTACACTGAATAATGAGAGGCTCAACACTTGTCAAAAATAAATCATCAACATATAGCAATAAAATCATAGGTACATTCTTCACAACCTTGAAATATAGTTTTGGATCAACATCAATTTTAGGGAATCCAAGTCTCTTCAAGTAGCTATCAATTTGATGTAGAAATTCCCACTGTAGATCAATAGATTATGTAATATACTAAAACACAATACAAGATCTACTTCTACAACGGTTTGCGGAAGCTTAATCGAATTGAGCAAGATCAAGAGAACACATATAACTGAGAATGAGAAATCAATCACACACAACATAGAAGAAATAAACCGGGGAAAGCCTCAGCCTAAAATGCCAATCTTTGTATTATCATACAAGTGGAAATCTTGTTCAAGTTACAAAAAGATCATCTCTCAAGCTATCTTGCTCTCTCTGCAATCAAACAATACAACTCACAGATTGAATACACATAGTATCTGTCCTCCTCAAGCCCTCAAAGCCTCCTATTTCCTTGCGCAGTTTTTCTTGGGGTCCAGTGAATCCATAAGTGTGAATTGGCCTCGTCACACTCACAAAGCCTGAAGAAGTAACTACACAATCCTCAAGGAAAGAATTCCTTCTACATGTAAGGAATATTCACAATGGAATATTCTAGCAATTGATAGTACACTCTCCCTCCATCTGATCTCAATTGGGTCTCTAACTGAACTGACATGCACGAGTTATTTATGAGATAATATTCAGTTATCTGAAGTGCAACAATTACATGCATGCATGCATTAACTAACTGAATTTACATTAATTCAACAAACTATTTGAATTAATCTAACTGGACTTGACTCAGTTAACCGAGCCAAGTAATTTCAACTCAATATTATAACTCATCCTTATCTCTTTAACTGATGGATAAATTCATCAAGTAATGGAGAAACTGTTGCATGTCCCCACCTAGAATTCATATTTGATTTTCTTTAACTAATTAACTCAATATGAATTAATTAATTATTTTACAAATAGCTGTTAAGATCAAATTCAAATTTTACTTCACTATTTTAGTTTAGGGACTGACTAAAATAGGAAGGTATCCCGAAATTCTATTTATAGTAATGCTATTTTTATCACTTCCATTTTTCATTCGTTGTTGCTATGTTCAACAATGGTTGAACTGCTATTTATAGCACTGTTATTTTTAGCATTTCTTGTTGCTATTTTCAACAGTCCCTCTCAAGAAGGAAGGGATTATCAGTAACCCCAATCTTATCTCTGTGGAACTCTAACTTGCATTTTGATAATGCCTTAGTCAAAATATCTGCATCTTATTCCTCGGTCGAAACATATGGCAGCAACATGATCCTCTTGACCACAAAGTCTCGAAGATGGTGATACTGGATATGAATGTTTTCGGACCTGTCATGAAAAACTGGATTCTGAGAGAGTTTGATACAACTCTGGTTATCACAGTAGATCACTGTAGGATCCATCCTTTGACCAAAAAATCCCACTAGAATCTTTTGCATCAAAATGGCCTCACATGCAGCCTGACTAGCAGCCATGTATTTAGCCTCTGCTGAGCTAAGTGCAACTGATATCTATTTCCTGCTGTACCAGGAAACTATAGTTGAACCAAGGTTGAAGATTCCTCCAGAAGTGCTCTTCGAGTCTAATGGACTCCCTGCCCAATCCACATCTATGAAGCCCTAAAGCTTCACTCTCTGTCTATCTATACCACAATCCGAAATGAGATGTGCCTCTGAGGTATCTCAGCACATGCTTCGCTGCCTTCCAAAACAGCTTGGTAGGCTAAACCATAGCTTGAGTCAGTTGGTTCACCACAAAGCATAAGTCGGGTCATGTGTTCACCAGATACATAAATGAACCCACCAGTTGCCGATAAACAGCAGCATCTACTACCTCACCTAAAGTAGCATCCTCCTTCCTCCAGTTCCTAGCTAGAGAAGTTTGCATGGGCTTGCACTTCTCCATGTGAAAGCGCCTGAGTATCTCTTTGGCATACTTGCCTTGAGGCACAAATACTTCACCATCTTTTTGCCAGAACTCCATGCCTAGAAAGTAGTGCATAAGGCCCATGTCCTTCATCTTGAACTCTCTTGCAAGGTCCTCCTTACAAGGCTGTATCAACTGATCATCACCTGTCAAAATCAGATCATCGACATAAAGAACAATGATCGATGGTTTACCTTCTACCATGATGTGGTAAAGGTTCACATCTACTTCATTCTTAGTGAAGCCCAAACTCGTGAAATAGATGCCGATCCTGGTGTACCAAGCATGGGGTGCTTGCTTAAGCCCATACAAAGCCCTCTTGAGTCTGCACACATGTGACTCATGATCGAAGGTCTCAAAACCTTCTGGTTGTTCAATGTACACGTCCTCCTCAATCTTCCCATTGAGGAATGATGTCTTCACGTCCATCTGGTCGATCTTCCACCCCATCTGAGCTAATAGAGCTAACATCAATCTAATCGATGAGTACCTTGCTATGGGAGAAAAAGTCTCATCGAAGTCGATCCCGTCGATCTATGAGAAACCACGGGCAGCAAAACCTTGCCTTATGTTTCTCAACACTGCCATCACTTGCCTGCTTTACCTTGTAAAGCCATCTGGAACTCACCATTGACTTACCGTGAGGTCTTGGGACAACATCCCACACACTATTCTGAATGACATAGTCATACTCTTCTACCATTACATCAACCCAGACTGGTTTTTGCACTGCCTCCTCGAATGAAGAAGGTTCGGTATTGACACACTCCCCAACCAGGGCCATGTACCCAGTGTGTTGCTCTGGCGACCTCCTCTATCTGCGCTGAGAATATGGCTATCCCACATTCTACTGTACATCCAACATCAACATATCAGCTTCCATTGAGCGTTTCCACCCATCTCTGGAAGTATCAACACGAGTGTATGTCTCCACTCCCAGATTCTCTGCATGCGGCTGCTCCGCATCAATTTGAGGCTCATCCTCAGGAATTGAAAGTTCCTCCTCTGCATGCAACTTGAGCTCCCTCTCAAGTGACACTTGCATGGCTTTCTGCTCATCGAACTTCAGATCCCTGGTTACCACAGTCCTTTGAGTGGAACGTAGGTACACCCGATAATTGTGGGGTGTATCCATCTACCCCACAAGTATTCCCAACTCAATTTGACTTAGTTGAACTAGTTGTATTTAGTCTAACTGCCAAATACACTAGTGATGAGTGATGTGAATTAATTATTAATTAATTCACTAATTATTAACTCATAAATCAACTAAAGAATACATCAGTTAACTCAGTGAATGGACAGTTCAGTGGAGACAAGTGTTAGAGGTGGGTGAAAGGGTGAGACTACTATCAGTTGTGACTATAGCTGTGCATGAGATTTGCAAAATCATTGATTGAGATTGCCAATGAGGATTGCGCAGTACAAGCCAAGGGGAATTCGAACTTGGATCAGATCTATTCTCAACTTGGATTGCGCAGTAGAGGCAGGCAAACAGCGGAGGAGATTTGAACCCGTGACTTGTTCAGATCTAAGCTAGTTTGTGTGTAGTAGGTGGAGATAGTACTGAGTACTTGTGAGGAGTATTGTACTATGTACTGTTACATGTTCTCTATCATTATAATATACATATAGTTGGGGGTTTTCAGCTGTATGTTTTCCCCATTACACATTGTGTTCATATGTGTGATTGACGTTTCAATGTGCGCATGCAATTGTTTTTTTAATTCCGCAAATTGATGATCAATGGTAGAGGAGGTTATGTATTATGCATGCATTCCACAAATAGTGTATAATCACGATAATCTCTGTGAATAAGTGTAATATTATTCAAATTTCTACAAAACCAATTCAATTTGTGACTCTAGGATTCCTTGATGAAGTTTAGAGTGCTGATAAAATGTATTAGCATTGTGAGAGAAATGGTCACATGTAGTGTTAGTGTTTCAATCTTAATCGGTGTCTTCATTGTGGGAAGAAAAGATATTTATTAGAGAAAATTTGAAAGAAAAGGAAGCATACAAATATAGTCAATTATGGATGGAGAAATTCCTAAAGATGGAATAAAGAAGTGAAGAAACTACATCAGTATTACCACCCAGTCAAAACAAAGGTAAAGACATGAGAGTCAAATATGGTACTCTCCACACCTAAAAAGGGGGAACCACACTAACAAATGAAACTCTCCTGCACCTTTAAGAAGGGGAGTGAATTGATGAAGTGAAGTTGGTTAGATCTCATCTGAAGAATAAAGCATTATTGAAAGAAAATTGGTTAGTGATCGTCCAAAATCCATTAGATAATTCAAAAAAGATTGGTTAGTGGTAATCTCAAAACCACCACATCATTTGAATATTTCTAGCTAGTGGTAAATCGTAAACCACTAGGTTCAATGGAGGATGGTTAGTGGTCAACTAGAAAAAGCACCACTTAAATAATCCATAGCCCTAGCTTATATCCCTTCCAAAAATGAACCATTTAAAAAAATTCTCACAATCTAGGTGATGGGGGGAACATCTAATATCTAGCTCCAAGTTATGAAGTCGTATCAATCATTTCAATGAGCATTTGGCACGGAATTTGTTTCGTATGTGTTATATTATTTTCAAAATTAGTCCCATGTACTATTCCATTGTGTTGAGTACAACACAGGATCACAGGTAGGCTTCTACTCCCACTATTGGGGGACTGCCCCCCAGCATAGTGTTTTGTGGAAAAAATAATTTTATGCGGACCCAATAATGGTTCCGCAGACCCAAGAATTGTGGGAATACCTACCAAAAGTTTTGTGCATGGTTTTGACAATGATGGTTTTTCCCATGGTATTTTGTAGATCCGGTCAAGGGAACTATGGTTATGTTCTAAAATAACATTAATGGATTGAGATTTATGAATGCTTCGACATGTATAAAATGTATTGTAACATTGAAAAGAATATAATGAAAAATCAATCAGATTTTCCCGATTTTGGGTTCCAGGAGAAAATATTTGTGTATGTTTTTATGTTCTTGCCATTGCATATATATATATATATATATATATATATAATAAATTGTTTGCAGGTAATTTCTATATATGGTTAAAACATAAAAAATTGTTGATTGTAGCATAGAAACTAGGAATCTCTTAAACAATCATTTTAACATAAATGTTCAGAGATAAAAATTGATCACTTCCATATATTCAAATATTGTCGATTTTCAGGAATATGTTCATTGAAACATAGTTCAATAGTTTCGTATTAAAGATAATAAAGGTTATTGGTACAATTATCCAGGATAGTGACTAAGGGGGAATGTTAGACTATGATTCCCTAGACAACCACAAATTATGAAAATACAATGGCCATGACTTGTAATTCCTAACTTGATGAATTGTCATGATAATTTACTGATGAGTTGTGAGTGTGATCTAGTTCTAGATCTAAAAGATAAAGAATGGTCATTCATGCATTATAAATTCATATTTTGAGATCAATACAATACAACCAATTGGCTTTAGGCCTTTTTTCCATCTTCTTTGTCTTGCCTAAATCTTGCTAATTCTTAACATCTATCTTTATCTTTGTATTAATTTCATCAGGAGCACAACCTTAGTCATTTTCCTTAATCAATCATACTCGAAACAAAACTAGATATTCAAATATAGACATGAAATTAGCTCATAATTGTCATAGATTTCAACATCTAATAAGGATTATTTTAGGATTGGGGTATAGTTAAACTCATATTTCTTTATTGTTACTCATTCGAAATAAAAAAAAATTGCAGATGGTCGACACTCAATGATACTCTTGTTTATCATGGAGAAGCTCTTTGACATCCCATCCATTAATTTAATCTTGTTCTCTTTGAGTTATGATCTCTACTACTAATATCCTAAGTTCTCCTTCCATCTTCCTTCTTCTTCTTTCCTCTATAGCCTTCATTCATGTTTCACATGATACCTTTGGAATGCTAACCATCACAATGGTTGATTTTTCAGTGTGTCTTTGACAATAACAAAAAGTAAATTAAAAGGAAATTACTTTCTTATACCAAATTTACAAAAGGCTAGAAAAGAATCAGGTTCATGTCATGAAGATACCAGATTTTTTTTTCTTAACGGAAACAATTAGATTTATGTTTAATAAAAGTATGTAACTAGGTTGTATGACAAAGGACTGCATGATTGATCTACCAAATCCATTGTAAAATTGTGATCGATATTGTCCACCTAACATTTATTTCGAAATACCAAGTGGAACTACATTGCAATTTTTTTCACATAAGTAAATTTATACAAATATGCTACATAGAAAGAGACAAAAACAATACTTAACCGAACTAGTTTATGGGCCTACTTCTTGTTACCATTGTTGAGATGTTGTTAGGGATTTCTTTTTCTTTTCTACTTTTTTCCAAACTTATTTTTCCTTCTTTTGATTTTTTGTTATTTCTAGTGTCCAAATTTATTTTCCATTCATTAGTGTCCTTGCTATTTGTGTAGGGCCTATATTATCTTTATGTGAGGGGCCTCTTTTCTCTAATCATTAGGTTGCTTATCTCACATGATCTAACCAACTGAACATAGACTAGGGACTTCGTTTTGTTTCTTGCCCTAAATCATGATGAGTATCTTAATTTTTTTATTTTTTTCATATTTTATCGATAGAATATGAACTTCTTTTGGTTTCATTCCCTAATTCATCATGAATAACTTCGTCAATTTTATTTTTCATGTTTTACAGAGTTTGGTGAGGTATCATCTTCATTGGAATGAAAGGATTAGTAGGTGGAGGTGAACTACTAACAAGTGAGACTATTTGATTATCTTCTAAAGAGCCAACACACTTTGTTTGTTACATTGTTTCTCCATAGAGTTCATAATTTCTATTAAGAGGTATAATAGAGATTACATGCTGTAGATGCCGAAGGCATATGCTAATAAAGTGGTATTACCACCATTCAGTAGTTCCATAAGATCTGTCCCATATGTGTCACTGTGGATACGATGGGGCTGTATCCATTTACAAAAAGTTTTCAGATATACATGTTGTTCTGAAATATGCAAAAAGTAAAAGAGGTATGTCCTCTGTTCGAAAAAATACATAATATGTCTGTAAAGAGTCAGTCCAATATATACAGAGCATGGGCTAGAAAAATCAAAATTTCAAAATTTCAGTTGGGGAGGATTCCCCCTTGTAACAGTCCATCTATGTACGGTCGATGGTAGAAGACGTGCATCCCTTCTGGACTGTGTTCCTCGATCATCCAATCGCCTAGAGGCCGAGCCGCCGCTTCTTTCGAGAGCCGGTCAGCAGTTGTATTTCTTTCCCTGTAGATATGTGAAACAGTGATCTGGTCAAAAAATGTTTTGAAAAAAACAATTTCTTCCAAGATATGTCTCAAAGAGTATGTGTGACAATAGGAAATATTGTTTGCCCAATCAATTACAATCTTAGAATCACCAAATATTTGTATTTGTCTGCAATTTTTAGAAAGAGCGAAATAGAGAAGATGTCTCAATGTGATGAGTTCGGCATGATTGTTGGTCCCCAGACCAAGACCCAGTTTCAGATGAAAATAATGAGATTCTGTAATGTGGAAAAGGATACCCCCACCGCACCCTTGTACAGATGCGGCACCATCAAAGTATGCCCACGGCATGTTTCTGTTGATAATTTCGGAGGTGATCTGCCTGGGGATATTAGCTTTGATGTCAAAAGGGATTTCAGTGAAGGCCGAACAAATGGATGGCGGAAGGTGCTGCCAGTTCTCCCTGCCTGCCGCAAAGATTATATCATTACGCTTATACCAGATATATATGGCCACAACCAAAGGCAGATTCCTTGCTTTCTCCGAGGACACAGCTGACCACCAGAGATCCCAGGCCGAAGAGATGTCATCTGCGTGCCAGTCGGTTGTGATGTTAAGAATAAGTTTGACCTGCTGCCAGATTTCCCTGGTGATTTCGCAAGAGAGAAATAAATGGTAAGTAGATTCCTCCGCCTTGTTGCAGAGGACACACCAGGTAGGGCCAGCGAATGAACGCCTTTTTAGATTTTCCCCCGTTGGTAATTTATTCGCCAGTATGTTCCACATTAAGAGCCTGGCTCTGGGCTGAGCTTGAAGCTGCCAAATATTCGACCACCAACTTTTTATCAAGTCAGGCTTCTTGTCCTCGATGAGTTTTAAGTATCCCGACTTAGGAGAATATAAACCTGATTTTGCAGGTGCCCATATAAGTTCATCATCATGCTCATGTAACTTAATATGAGATTCAGAGAGAGCCTGTAAGTATCGCTGCCATAATTCCGCCCATTCATCTGTTAATTGCCACTGATGGTCCGATCTCCAAGCTTGAGAGAAGATAGTTGATCGGATGGGGTCTCCGACCTGATCTAAGTATTTGATACCCATATAATTAAGATGTTGGATCATGTCTGCCGGAAGGAGGTGAGCGTTTCCAGACCCAGGCCATGGGTCCAGCCCAATTCGAACCTGGGTACCATTTCCAATCTTCCAGAGCAGGTTTTCCTTGATGAGGGGCAGAGCTTTTAGGGTGGCTTTCCAGATGGCCGACACACCTTGAAGTTGCCAAGAAGGTCTACGAATCCAGTCAAGGATGTTTGTGGGCCAAATGTATTTTTTGTGTATGACTTCTGCCCATAAGCTATCCATCTTGAGAAGAGACCATCCCTGCTTTGCTGTTAGGGCGAGTGCAAAATCGGGAAGGGATTTAAGTCCCCATCCTCCCCAGTGCTTGGGCATGGATACCAGGGACCATTTAGTCCAAGCAAAGATCTTACCCTTTTTATTCCCATTCCACAGGAACCTGCTACAAATCTGTTGAATTTTCTGTAAAATGCCTTTCGGAACCCAGGTAAGGGACATCCAATATACCGGTGTGGCCTCGAGAACAGATTTGATCAGCTGTAATCTGCCCGCTTTTGAAAGTAGGCGGTGGTGCCAACAAGTTATCCTCTTTTCTATTTTGTTGATGAGCCACCCCCAGTGTCCAGAATTGTATCCATCCGGCCTTAATCTGAATCCCAAGTATTTGATACCATCCAGAAGATTGTTTTCCTGGAAGGGAAAGAACTGAACAGCCAATAGAGATTCTTGTTGAGTGCATCTCGTCACTGATCTGGTAGATTTGTCCCTATTTATTTCCATACCCGTGGTTTGCAGAAGAGTTGAAGGATCCGGTTAAGGGCCGTGCTATCTCTAACGCTGCCATTAAGGAATATGAGAATATCATCCACGAACAATAGGTGTGTGATGGAGAGCTGTTCGGTAATTTTGAGGCCGCTTATCTCCCCATTCCTTTTGGCATCCGCAATAAGCCTGCTCAACCCTTCCATTACAATGAGAAAGAGTAGTGGAGAGAGAGGGCATCCTTGCCTGATGCCCCTGTTAATGTAAAATCGATCTGATGCTGCTCCATTGATGAGAATGGCAAACGAGACAGATGTAACACATCCCATGATCCAGTTAATGAAAGGCAGGGGGAAGCCCAGGTGTATAAGTGTCATCTTAAGATAAAGCCAATTCACCTTGTCGAAAGCCTTAGTAAGATCAATTTTTAAAGATACACTTTTCAGATTCTTCAGCTTGATGGAATGTAGGGTTTCCTGGGCAGTACCAATAGCCTCATAAATATGGCGATTTCGAAGGAAAGCAAATTGTTCAGCAGATATGTGGGAGGAAAGAATCGGCTTAATACGATTGGCAATTATCTTGGCAATGATTTTGTATAGGCAATTGCAGAGGGAGATGGGCCGGAAGTCATTGAAAGAAGAGGGTTCATCAGCTTTGGGGATCAAGGCAATATAGGTCTGATTCATAGGTGGGTGGATGTGCCCCGAGAGCCGGCTTTCCTCAACAACAGCTAAAATATCCTCACCCATCTGTTCATAAAACGCCAGATAGAATTCCACCGACCATCCATCTGGTCCCGGACTCTTCTCTTTCTTGAACCATTTTAGAGTATTCTCAAGCTCCAGAGATGTGACAGGAGCTGTAAGGTCTTCCAGATCCTCCTGGCCAACAAACCGAGGGAGTTTTTCAGCAGTTCTAATAATATCTGGAAGATTGATTTCTGGTGGAGCTGTAAAGAGACCCTTGAAATGGGACACCCCAAGACTAGCCAATTGCTGGTGAGTGGTAGCCCAACCATCTGGCTCTCTAGGAAGTCTCCAAATGGTGTTCGAAGCCTTCCTGCCGTTGGCTAAGTTGTGAAAGTATTTTGTGTTGCAGTCCCCCGCTTTGAGCCAAATGGCTCTACTTTTAAGCCTCCATTGCTCCTCCTTTTCAAGTAGGATTTTTGCTTTTTGTCCATACAGACGGTTGAGCAAGGCTTTGGATTCATCAGTGAGGTAACCAGATCCTTTATCATCAGTTAATGAGGCTATCTGAGTTTCAGTATCCGTCAAAATCTGTTCATCTCTTTTCCTCTTGGCTGTCGCCCAGTCTTCAGTAAGAACTTTGAGTTTATTAAGCCTAACACAGAAATCATAGGCCTTGCGATGAGTCCGCAGAGGGGGCTGAGCAACCCAGAAGTTCGTGACCATATTATTATAATCCGGATCCTTGAGAAAGCCAGCGAAGAATTTGAAAGGGGATCTCGGCTTGGGTTTATTATCACTAATCTGTAAAAAAATTGGAAGATGGTCAGATAGACCCCCTATGCCAACCCATTGTCTGTATAGTGGACAAATCTGAATTAGATCCTGGTGCATCATGAATCTATCTAATCGCCTCCCCAGTGCAGCCTCCCCTGTGCGTTGATTGTGCCAAGTAGGAAGTTTCTTATTCATGGGGATGTCCACCAGGTGATGAGAGTCCAGCAGTAAATTCATTTGATCCGCAATGGAATCCCACTGGGCATTATGACCCCAAGATTCGCCAACTCCCAGAGAGAAGTTGAAATCCCCTCCAATCAATGTATGCTAAGTTATATGGTTACCAGATAGAAAGTCTTGCCAGAAGGGGAGACGATGCTGGTTGGGACCATATATGTTAATAAATCTTATCGGGAAGCCCAGATCCCCAGCCATGATATCCATTCCCAGGAACCCTCTGCCCCCCCAGGTGGAGATTGACTTACACTTCCTTGGGTTGATACCGATGAGTAAGCCACCGGATCACCCACATGCGTCCAGTCCATGCAGAGTCCACCCCGGAAGAAAACCTTGCAGGCAGTTCACCGCCATCTCAGCTGTGCATAGAGTTTCTTGCAGAAAGATAATATCACATCTTGATACATGAAGAAGTCTTTTCAGAGCCAGTCGTTTTTTGGGGTTGGCAAGTCCCCTGCAATTGAAGGAGAGCCAGATCATGATTCACCACAGTGCATGGGCTCGATAGCTCTAAGCGCCCTTTCAATAGTAGATTGTCTCCCCAAAGCAACGTCCGCCACAGCGTTTAACTTAGCCGATGAGATATGAGAAGGTCTGCCCCGTTTCTGTTTTTGGAGTCGACCCGGGGAAGAGCCCAGACCTAGTATTCGAGGCTGAGCCCTAGATCGCAGGTGATAGTGGTGTGATCCGGATAGCTCCGGTGAAGAAGAGTGGTCCACGACCCCCAGGATCTGGTTGGACATGGGAGGGGTAGTAGAAATGGATGGCGGAGGAGGGGCAATAGTGCAAATAATGGAGGGAATGGGAGCAGATTCAGAGCGAGATGTTTGTATAAAAGAGTGAATATTAGATATCATATCATTAGAGCAAGATTGTGAGAGAGAGGGGACAGAATCATTACCCGGACGAGTAGGTACAGTCGCAGCCGGTTTTGTATTCTTCCCGGCAGTCCATGAACGGGTCCGCGGCGGTCCAGGTGCAACCAGGTCCTTGCTGCGAGCAGTTTTTGTTGTGCTATCCCCCTTCTTCGTGGAGGGGATCTCCTGCTGAGGCTGCACATCTTCCGATGGCTGGTGCTCTCCTTCATTTTGATTCACCGTGTTCTGTTGGCGAGGTCCCTTGGAGTCCTCCGAAATCCCCTTCGCAAGCAATGGGCAGTCCTTGAAGAGGTGCCCTACTTTGTGGCATCTCCTGCACCGATAAGGCACTCCTTCATAATCAAGGGGTTGTTTGCGCGAGACATGATTGTGGTGCAGGGTGATCTTTTCCACCAGCCCAGGTCTGATATCCATATTAACCAGAATTCTTGCCATAGTCCTGATGCCCGTCTTTTCAAATGATCTACCATGCTCCAGATAGGTACCTAGAGTGTCCCCAATCTTTTTGAAGGTGAATTGATTCCAGTATTGCCAAGGTAATCCTGGAAGCCGAACCCATATGGGGCCTTCGCCAAGATGTTTGCGCTCTGGATCAAACAGGGGATCCCACCTTTTAAGTAGCACCGGCGCGAGCTCAATATGCCAATATTGGGTAAGTACCCACTGAGTGTATTCGGGTCTCTGAAAGTGTAGGGCAAACCAGCCCCTTGTAAGCACCATAACCTCCGGGAGTTCTTTGAAAAGCGATCCCCAAATCTCGTTTACCCAAAGTTTGAGCCTCTCCGCAGAATAAGTTCGTCCTCTGACTCTGCCCACTAACACTTTTCGAGCTGCATCCATCACGTCCGGAATAGGATCTTCAGGTCCCAAGTTGATATTGTAGTCAGGATCAATGGAGCGGAGGCAGCGTCCCTTGGTCACCTTCTCGGAGCGCCTCCCAAAAGGAATTCCCTTCAGCAGGTTTTGGCACGGATCAGATGTGCTGTACTGTGCTGATGCAGCTGAACGAACCGGGAGTGGAGTGGTGAAACAACCTGAGGGAATTGGAGATCGAGGGGAGGGAAAACCAGAACCCGGGAAGCCGGATACAGGGGGGATGAAGGGTTGCTGGAGGGATTGAGGCATAAATGATACGGAGGGGGAGTGGGAGCTTGAAGGGGGGGGAGGCGGAGGGGGAGGATGGAGCGCAGGCCGATTGAGTTCCTGTAAGGAGACGTCGAGCAAAGGGGATCCCAGGAAACAAGAGCCTAGTAACTGAGCAGTGGCCGGGGAGAGAGGAGGGCATGCAATGGGCGGGGATTCCGCTGTTGAGATAGCCGGTCCTTTGTTTTTATCAGCAGAAGACAAGTGTGGATGCAGATTCGGGGCACCTGTCGTAAAACCCAAAGCAACGCTACGCGGAATCATATGAGGCCTGCTGGTGTGTGCCCATATTTCTTGATGCGGCCTAGGGTCCGCCTCGTAATCTACCAATTCCTCGTCACCCATGTTAAACTGTCGGATATGCGTCGCGAGCGGGGTTCGAGCTGAGGTCCGGTAGCACCGAGATCAGGGAAGTCAGAGCGGCAGTGGGCTCAGAGGTGGGTGCCCAGGGGGGACCGCGGAATAAAATAATCCACGCAATAAAACAAAAACAACAGTGCCGCAGTCAGCCCGGCATTACAAGAGACCCGGGGGCTGTCTGTAAACCGCCATGGGGTTTGGTTCAGCAGCGCAGAAACTTGCTAGGGTTCCGCCATCGCCCTTCGGCTTCAGCTCATGATTCCTAAGGTGGCGGGCCACTATGTACTGTTACATGTTCTCTATCATTATAATATACATATAGTTGGGGGTTTTCAGCTGTATGTTTTCCCCATTACACACTGTGTTCATATGTGTGATTGACGTTTCAATGTGCGCATGCAATTGTTTTTTTAATTCCGCAAATTGATGATCAATGGTAGAGGAGGTTATGTATTATGCATGCATTCCACAAATAGTGTATAATCACGATAATCTCTGTGAATAAGTGTAATATTATTCAAATTTCTACAAAACCAATTCAATTTGTGACTCTAGGATTCCTTGATGAAGTTTAGAGTGCTGATAAAATGTATTAGCATTGTGAGAGAAATGGTCACATGTAGTGTTAGTGTTTCAATCTTAATCGGTGTCTTCATTGTGGGAAGAAAAGATATTTATTAGAGAAAATTTGAAAGAAAAGGAAGCATACAAATATAGTCAATTATGGATGGAGAAATTCCTAAAGATGGAATAAAGAAGTGAAGAAACTACATCAGTATTACCACCCAGTCAAAACAAAGGTAAAGACATGAGAGTCAAATATGGTACTCTCCACACCTAAAAAGGGGGAACCACACTAACAAATGAAACTCTCCTGCACCTTTAAGAAGGGGAGTGAATTGATGAAGTGAAGTTGGTTAGATCTCATCTGAAGAATAAAGCATTATTGAAAGAAAATTGGTTAGTGATCGTCCAAAATCCATTAGATAATTCAAAAAAGATTGGTTAGTGGTAATCTCAAAACCACCACATCATTTGAATATTTCTAGCTAGTGGTAAATCGTAAACCACTAGGTTCAATGGAGGATGGTTAGTGGTCAACTAGAAAAAGCACCACTTAAATAATCCATAGCCCTAGCTTATATCCCTTCCAAAAATGAACCATTTAAAAAATTCTCACAATCTAGGTGATGGGGGGAACATCTAATATCTAGCTCCAAGTTATGAAGTCGTATCAATCATTTCAATGAGCATTTGGCACGGAATTTGTTTCGTATGTGTTATATTATTTTCAAAATTAGTCCCATGTACTATTCCATTGTGTTGAGTACAACACAGGATCACAGGTAGGCTTCTACTCCCACTATTGGGGGACTGCCCCCCAGCACGGTGTTTTGTGGAAAAAATATTTTTATGCGGACCCAATAATGGTTGGGCAGATCGAAGAATGATGGGCATACCTACCAAAAGCTTTGCGCATGGTTTTGACAACGATTTTTTTTCCCATGGTATTTTGTAGATCCGGTCAAGGGAACTATGGTTATGTTCTAAAACACATTAATGGATTGAGATTTATGAATGGTTCGACATGTATAAAATGTATTGTAACATTTAAAGGAATATAATGAAAAATCAATCAAATTTTCCTGTTTTTGGGTTCCAGGAGAAAATATTTGTGTATATTTTTATGTTCTTTCCATTGCATATTTTTTTTTCAATAATTTGTTTGCAAGTAATTTCTATATAGGGTTAAAACATAAAAAATTGATGATTGTAGCATAGAAACTAGGAATCTCTTAAACAATCCTTTTAACATAAATGTTCAGAGATAAAAATTGATCACTTCCATATATTCAAATATTGTCGATTTTTAGGAATATGTTCATTGAAACATAGTTCAATAGTTTCGTATTGAAGATAATAAAGGTTATTGGTACAATTATCCAGGATAGTGGCTAAGGGGGAATGTTAGACTGTGAGTCCCTAGACAACCACAAATTATGACAATACAATTGTCATGATTTGTAATTCCTATCTTGACGAGTTGTCATGATAATTTACTGATGAGTTGTGAGTTTGATGTAGTTCTAGATCTAAAAGATAAAGAATGGTCATTCATGCATTATAAATTCATATTTTGAGATCAATACAATACAACCAATGGGCTTTAGGCCTTTTTTCCATCTTGTTTGTCTTGCCTAAATCTTGCTAATTCTTAACATCTATCTTTATCTTTGTATTAATTTCATCAGGAGCACAACCTTAGTCATTTTCCTTAATCAATCATACTCGAAACAAAACTAGATATTCAAATATAGACATGAAATTAGCTCATAATTGTCATAGATTTCAACATCTAATAAGGATTATTTTAGGATTGGGGTATAGTTAAACTCATATTTCTTTATTGTTACTCATTCGAAATAAAAAAAAATTGCAGATGGTCGACACTCAATGATACTCTTGTTTATCATGGAGAAGCTCTTTGACATCCCATCCATTAATTTAATCTTGTTCTCTTTGAGTTATGATCTCTACTACTAATATCCTAAGTTCTCCTTCCATCTTCCTTCTTCTTCTTTCCTCTATAGCCTTCATTCATGTTTCACATGATACCTTTGGAATGCTAACCATCACAATGGTTGATTTTTCAGTGTGTCTTTGACAATAACAAAAAGTAAATTAAAAGGAAATTACTTTCTTATACCAAATTTACAAAAGGCTAGAAAAGAATCAGGTTCATGTCATGAAGATACCAGATTTTTTTTTCTTAACGGAAACAATTAGATTTATGTTTAATAAAAGTATGTAACTAGGTTGTATGACAAAGGACTGCATGATTGATCTACCAAATCCATTGTAAAATTGTGATCGATATTGTCCACCTAACATTTATTTCGAAATACCAAGTGGAACTACATTGCAATTTTTTTCACATAAGTAAATTTATACAAATATGCTACATAGAAAGAGACAAAAACAATACTTAACCGAACTAGTTTATGGGCCTACTTCTTGTTACCATTGTTGAGATGTTGTTAGGGATTTCTTTTTCTTTTCTACTTTTTTCCAAACTTATTTTTCCTTCTTTTGATTTTTTGTTATTTCTAGTGTCCAAATTTATTTTCCATTCATTAGTGTCCTTGCTATTTGTGTAGGGCCTATATTATCTTTATGTGAGGGGCCTCTTTTCTCTAATCATTAGGTTGCTTATCTCACATGATCTAACCAACTGAACATAGACTAGGGACTTCGTTTTGTTTCTTGCCCTAAATCATGATGAGTATCTTAATTTTTTTATTTTTTTCATATTTTATCGATAGAATATGAACTTCTTTTGGTTTCATTCCCTAATTCATCATGAATAACTTCGTCAATTTTATTTTTCATGTTTTACAGAGTTTGGTGAGGTATCATCTTCATTGGAATGAAAGGATTAGTAGGTGGAGGTGAACTACTAACAAGTGAGACTATTTGATTATCTTCTAAAGAGCCAACACACTTTGTTTGTTACATTGTTTCTCCATAGAGTTCATAATTTCTATTAAGAGGTATAATAGAGATTACATGCTGTAGATGCCGAAGGCATATGCTAATAAAGTGGTATTACCACCATTCAGTAGTTCCATAAGATCTGTCCCATATGTGTCACTGTGGATACGATGGGGCTGTATCCATTTACAAAAAGTTTTCAGATATACATGTTGTTTTGAAATATGCAAAAAGTAAAAGAGGTATGTCCTCTGTTCGAAAAAATACATAATATGTCTGTAAAGAGTCAGTCCAATATATACAGAGCATGGGCTAGAAAAATCAAAATTTCAAAATTTCAGTTGGGGAGGATTCCCCCTTGTAACAGTCCATCTATGTACGGTCGATGGTAGAAGACGTGCATCCCTTCTAGACTGTGTTCCTCGATCATCCAATCGCCTAGAGGCCGAGCCGCCGCTTCTTTCGAGAGCCGGTCAGCAGTTGTATTTCTTTCCCTGTAGATATGTGAAACAGTGATCTGGTCAAAAAATGTTTTGAAAAAAACAATTTCTTCCAAGATATGTCTCAAAGAGTATGTGTGACAATAGGAAATATTGTTTGCCCAATCAATTACAATCTTAGAATCACCAAATATTTGTATTTGTCTGCAATTTTTAGAAAGAGCGAAATAGAGAAGATGTCTCAATGTGATGAGTTCGGCATGATTGTTGGTCCCCAGACCAAGACCCAGTTTCAGATGAAAATAATGAGATTCTGTAATGTGGAAAAGGATACCCCCACCGCACCCTTGTACAGATGCGGCACCATCAAAGTATGCCCACGGCATGTTTCTGTTGATAATTTCGGAGGTGATCTGCCTGGGGATATTAGCTTTGATGTCAAAAGGGATTTCAGTGAAGGCCGAACAAATGGATGGCGGAAGGTGCTGCCAGTTCTCCCTGCCTGCCGCAAAGATTATATCATTACGCTTATACCAGATATACATGGCCACAACCAAAGGCAGATTCCTTGCTTTCTCCGAGGACACAGCTGACCACCAGAGATCCCAGGCCGAAGAGATGTCATCTGCGTGCCAGTCGGTTGTGATGTTAAGAATAAGTTTGACCTGCTGCCAGATTTCCCTGGTGATTTCGCAAGAGAGAAATAAATGGTAAGTAGATTCCTCCGCCTTGTTGCAGAGGACACACCAGGTAGGGCCAGCGAATGAACGCCTTTTTAGATTTTCCCCCGTTGGTAATTTATTCGCCAGTATGTTCCACATTAAGAGCCTGGCTCTGGGCTGAGCTTGAAGCTGCCAAATATTCGACCACCAACTTTTTATCAAGTCAGGCTTCTTGTCCTCGATGAGTTTTAAGTATCCCGACTTAGGAGAATATAAACCTGATTTTGCAGGTGCCCATATAAGTTCATCATCATGCTCATGTAACTTAATATGAGATTCAGAGAGAGCCTGTAAGTATCGCTGCCATAATTCCACCCATTCATCTGTTAATTGCCACTGATGGTCCGATCTCCAAGCTTGAGAGAAGATAGTTGATCGGATGGGGTCTCCGACCTGATATAAGTATTTGATACCCATATAATTAAGATGTTGGATCATGTCTGCCGGAAGGAGGTGAGCGTTTCCAGACCCAGGCCATGGGTCCAGCCCAATTCGAACCTGGGTACCATTTCCAATCTTCCAGAGCAGGTTTTCCTTGATGAGGGGCAGAGCTTTTAGGGTGGCTTTCCAGATGGCCGACACACCTTGAAGTTGCCAAGAAGGTCTACGAATCCAGTCAAGGATGTTTGTGGGCCAAATGTATTTTTTGTGTATGACTTCTGCCCATAAGCTATCCATCTTGAGAAGAGACCATCCCTGCTTTGCTGTTAGGGCGAGTGCAAAATCGGGAAGGGATTTAAGTCCCCATCCTCCCCAGTGCTTGGGCATGGATACCAGGGACCATTTAGTCCAAGCAAAGATCTTACCCTTTTTATTCCCATTCCACAGGAACCTGCTACAAATCTGTTGAATTTTCTGTAAAATGCCTTTCGGAACCCAGGTAAGGGACATCCAATATACCGGTGTGGCCTCGAGAACAGATTTGATCAGCTGTAATCTGCCCGCTTTTGAAAGTAGGCGGTGGTGCCAACAAGTTATCCTCTTTTCTATTTTGTTGATGAGCCACCCCCAGTGTCCAGAATTGTATCCATCCGGCCTTAATCTGAATCCCAAGTATTTGATACCATCCAGAAGATTGTTTTCCTGGAAGGGAAAGAACTGAACAGCCAATAGAGATTCTTGTTGAGTGCATCTCGTCACTGATCTGGTAGATTTGTCCCTATTTATTTCCATACCCGTGGTTTGCAGAAGAGTTGAAGGATCCGGTTAAGGGCCGTGCTATCTCTAACGCTGCCATTAAGGAATATGAGAATATCATCCACGAACAATAGGTGTGTGATGGAGAGCTGTTCGGTAATTTTGAGGCCGCTTATCTCCCCATTCCTTTTGGCATCCGCAATAAGCCTGCTCAACCCTTCCATTACAATGAGAAAGAGTAGTGGAGAGAGAGGGCATCCTTGCTTGATGCCCCTGTTAATGTAAAATCGATCTGATGCTGCTCCATTGATGAGAATGGCAAACGAGACAGATGTAACACATCCCATGATCCAGTTAATGAAAGGCAGGGGGAAGCCCAGGTGTATAAGTGTCATCTTAAGATAAAGCCAATTCACCTTGTCGAAAGCCTTAGTAAGATCAATTTTTAAAGATACACTTTTCAGATTCTTCAGCTTGATGGAATGTAGGGTTTCCTGGGCAGTACCAATAGCCTCATAAATATGGCGATTTCGAAGGAAAGCAAATTGTTCAGCAGATATGTGGGAGGAAAGAATCGGCTTAATACGATTGGCAATTATCTTGGCAATGATTTTGTATAGGCAATTGCAGAGGGAGATGGGCCGGAAGTCATTGAAAGAAGAGGGTTCATCAGCTTTGGGGATCAAGGCAATATAGGTCTGATTCATAGGTGGGTGGATGTGCCCCGAGAGCCGGCTTTCCTCAACAACAGCTAAAATATCCTCACCCATCTGTTCATAAAACGCCAGATAGAATTCCACCGGCCATCCATCTGGTCCCGGACTCTTCTCTTTCTTGAACCATTTTAGAGTATTCTCAAGCTCCAGAGATGTGACAGGAGCTGTAAGGTCTTCCAGATCCTCCTGGCCAACAAACCGAGGGAGTTTTTCAGCAGTTCTAATAATATCTGGAAGATTGATTTCTGGTGGAGCTGTAAAGAGACCCTTGAAATGGGACACCCCAAGACTAGCCAATTGCTGGTGAGTGGTAGCCCAACCATCTGGCTCTCTAGGAAGTCTCCAAATGGTGTTCGAAGCCTTCCTGCCGTTGGCTAAGTTGTGAAAGTATTTTGTGTTGCAGTCCCCCGCTTTGAGCCAAATGGCTCTACTTTTAAGCCTCCATTGCTCCTCCTTTTCAAGTAGGATTTTTGCTTTTTGTCCATACAGACGGTTGAGCAAGGCTTTGGATTCATCAGTGAGGTAACCAGATCCTTTATCATCAGTTAATGAGGCTATCTGAGTTTCAGTATCCGTCAAAATCTGTTCATCTCTTTTCCTCTTGGCTGTCGCCCAGTCTTCAGTAAGAACTTTGAGTTTATTAAGCCTAACACAGAAATCATAGGCCTTGCGATGAGTCCGCAGAGGGGGCTGAGCAACCCAGAAGTTCGTGACCATATTATTATAATCCGGATCCTTGAGAAAGCCAGCGAAGAATTTGAAAGGGGATCTCGGCTTGGGTTTATTATCACTAATCTGTAAAAAAATTGGAAGATGGTCAGATAGACCCCCTATGCCAACCCATTGTCTGTATAGTGGACAAATCTGAATTAGATCCTGGTGCATCATGAATCTATCTAATCGCCTCCCCAGTGCAGCCTCCCCTGTGCGTTGATTGTGCCAAGTAGGAAGTTTCTTATTCATGGGGATGTCCACCAGGTGATGAGAGTCCAGCAGTAAATTCATTTGATCCGCAATGGAATCCCACTGGGCATTATGACCCCAAGATTCGCCAACTCCCAGAGAGAAGTTGAAATCCCCTCCAATCACTGTATGCTGAGTTATATGGTTACCAGATAGAAAGTCTTGCCAGAAGGGGAGACGATGCTGGTTGGGACCATATATGTTAATAAATCTTATCGGGAAGCCCAGATCCCCAGCCATGATATCCATTCCCAGGAACCCTCTGCCCCCCCAGGTGGAGATTGACTTACACTTCCTTGGGTTGATACCGATGAGTAAGCCACCGGATCGCCCACATGCGTCCAGTCCATGCAGAGTCCACCCCGGAAGAAAACCTTGCAGGCAGTTCACCGCCATCTCAGCTGTGCATAGAGTTTCTTGCAGAAAGATAATATCACATCTTGATACATGAAGAAGTCTTTTCAGAGCCAGTCGTTTTTTGGGGTTGGCAAGTCCCCTGCAATTGAAGGAGAGCCAGATCATGATTCACCACAGTGCATGGGCTCGATAGCTCTAAGCGCCCTTTCAATAGTAGATTGTCTCCCCAAAGCAACGTCCGCCACAGCGTTTAACTTAGCCGATGAGATATGAGAAGGTCTGCCCCGTTTCTGTTTTTGGAGTCGACCCGGGGAAGAGCCCAGACCTAGTATTCGAGGCCGAGCCCTAGATCGCAGGTGATAGTGGTGTGATCCGGATAGCTCCGGTGAAGAAGAGTGGTCCACGACCCCCAGGATCTGGTTGGACATGGGAGGGGTAGTAGAAATGGATGGCGGAGGAGGGGCAATAGTGCAAATAATGGAGGGAATGGGAGCAGATTCAGAGCGAGATGTTTGTATAAAAGAGTGAATATTAGATATCATATCATTAGAGCAAGATTGTGAGAGAGAGGGGACGGAATCATTACCCGGACGAGTAGGTACAGTCGCAGCCGGTTTTGTATTCTTCCCGGCAGTCCGTGAACGGGTCCGCGGCGGTCCAGGTGCAACCAGGTCCTTGCTGCGAGCAGTTTTTGTTGTGCTATCCCCCTTCTTCGTGGAGGGGATCTCCTGCTGAGGCTGCACATCTTCCGATGGCTGGTGCTCTCCTTCATTTTGATTCACCGTGTTCTGTTGGCGAGGTCCCTTGGAGTCCTCCGAAATCCCCTTCGCAAGCAATGGGCAGTCCTTGAAGAGGTGCCCTACTTTGTGGCATCTCCTGCACCGATAAGGCACTCCTTCATAATCAAGGGGTTGTTTGCGCGAGACATGATTGTGGTGCAGGGTGATCTTTTCCACCAGCCCAGGTCTGATATCCATATTAACCAGAATTCTTGCCATAGTCCTGATGCCCGTCTTTTCAAATGATCTATCATGCTCCAGATAGGTACCTAGAGTGTCCCCAATCTTTTTGAAGGTGAATTGATTCCAGTATTGCCAAGGTAATCCTGGAAGCCGAACCCATATGGGGCCTTCGCCAAGATGTTTGCGCTCTGGATCAAACAGGGGATCCCACCTTTTAAGTAGCACCGGCGCGAGCTCAATATGCCAATATTGGGTAAGTACCCACTGAGTGTATTCGGGTCTCTGAAAGTGTAGGGCAAACCAGCCCCTTGTAAGCACCATAACCTCCGGGAGTTCTTTGAAAAGCGATCCCCAAATCTCGTTTACCCAAAGTTTGAGCCTCTCCGCAGAATAAGTTCGTCCTCTGACTCTGCCCACTAACACTTTTCGAGCTGCATCCATCACGTCCGGAATAGGATCTTCAGGTCCCAAGTTGATATTGTAGTCAGGATCAATGGAGCGGAGGCAGCGTCCCTTGGTCACCTTCTCGGAGCGCCTCCCAAAAGGAATTCCCTTCAGCAGGTTTTGGCACGGATCAGATGTGCTGTACTGTGCTGATGCAGCTGAACGAACCGGGAGTGGAGTGGTGAAACAACCTGAGGGAATTGGAGATCGAGGGGAGGGAAAACCAGAACCCGGGAAGCCGGATACAGGGGGGATGAAGGGTTGCTGGAGGGATTGAGGCATAAATGATACGGAGGGGGAGTGGGAGCTTGAAGGGGGGGGAGGCGGAGGGGGAGGATGGAGCGCAGGCCGATTGAGTTCCTGTAAGGAGACGTCGAGCAAAGGGGATCCCAGGAAACAAGAGCCTAGTAACTGAGCAGTGGCCGGGGAGAGAGGAGGGCATGCAATGGGCGGGGATTCCGCTGTTGAGATAGCCGGTCCTTTGTTTTTATCAGCAGAAGACAAGTGTGGATGCAGATTCGGGGCACCTGTCGTAAAACCCAAAGCAACGCTACGCGGAATCATATGAGGCCTGCTGGTGTGTGCCCATATTTCTTGATGCGGCCTAGGGTCCGCCTCGTAATCTACCAATTCCTCGTCACCCATGTTAAACTGTCGGATATGCGTCGCGAGCGGGGTTCGCGCTGAGGTCCGGTAGCACCGAGATCAGGGAAGTCAGAGCGGCAGTGGGCTCAGAGGTGGGTGCCCAGGGGGGACCGCGGAATAAAATAATCCACGCAATAAAACAAAAACAACAGTGCCGCAGTCATCCCGGCATTCCAAGAGACCCGGGGGCTGTCTGTAAACCGCCATGGGGTTGGTTCAGCAGCGCAGAAACTTGCTAGGGTTCCGCCATCGCCCTTCGGCTTCAGCTCATGATTCCTAAGGTGGCGGGCCACTATGTACTGTTACATGTTCTCTATCATTATAATATACATATAGTTGGGGGTTTTCAGCTGTATGTTTTCCCCATTACACACTGTGTTCATATGTGTGATTGACGTTTCAATGTGCGCATGCAATTGTTTTTTTAATTCCGCAAATTGATGATCAATGGTAGAGGAGGTTATGTATTATGCATGCATTCCACAAATAGTGTATAATCACGATAATCTCTGTGAATAAGTGTAATATTATTCAAATTTCTACAAAACCAATTCAATTTGTGACTCTAGGATTCCTTGATGAAGTTTAGAGTGCTGATAAAATGTATTAGCATTGTGAGAGAAATGGTCACATGTAGTGTTAGTGTTTCAATCTTAATCGGTGTCTTCATTGTGGGAAGAAAAGATATTTATTAGAGAAAATTTGAAAGAAAAGGAAGCATACAAATATAGTCAATTATGGATGGAGAAATTCCTAAAGATGGAATAAAGAAGTGAAGAAACTACATCAGTATTACCACCCAGTCAAAACAAAGGTAAAGACATGAGAGTCAAATATGGTACTCTCCACACCTAAAAAGGGGGAACCACACTAACAAATGAAACTCTCCTGCACCTTTAAGAAGGGGAGTGAATTGATGAAGTGAAGTTGGTTAGATCTCATCTGAAGAATAAAGCATTATTGAAAGAAAATTGGTTAGTGATCGTCCAAAATCCATTAGATAATTCAAAAAAGATTGGTTAGTGGTAATCTCAAAACCACCACATCATTTGAATATTTCTAGCTAGTGGTAAATCGTAAACCACTAGGTTCAATGGAGGATGGTTAGTGGTCAACTAGAAAAAGCACCACTTAAATAATCCATAGCCCTAGCTTATATCCCTTCCAAAAATGAACCATTTAAAAAATTCTCACAATCTAGGTGATGGGGGGAACATCTAATATCTAGCTCCAAGTTATGAAGTCGTATCAATCATTTCAATGAGCATTTGGCACGGAATTTGTTTCGTATGTGTTATATTATTTTCAAAATTAGTCCCATGTACTATTCCATTGTGTTGAGTACAACACAGGATCACAGGTAGGCTTCTACTCCCACTATTGGGGGACTGCCCCCCAGCATAGTGTTTTGTGGAAAAAATAATTTTATGCGGACCCAATAATGGTTCCGCAGACCCAAGAATTGTGGGAATACCTACCAAAAGTTTTGTGCATGGTTTTGACAATGATGGTTTTTCCCATGGTATTTTGTAGATCCGGTCAAGGGAACTATGGTTATGTTCTAAAATAACATTAATGGATTGAGATTTATGAATGCTTCGACATGTATAAAATGTATTGTAACATTGAAAAGAATATAATGAAAAATCAATCAGATTTTCCCGATTTTGGGTTCCAGGAGAAAATATTTGTGTATGTTTTTATGTTCTTGCCATTGCATATATATATATATATATATATATATATATATATATATATATATATATATATATATAATAAATTGTTTGCAGGTAATTTCTATATATGGTTAAAACATAAAAAATTGTTGATTGTAGCATAGAAACTAGGAATCTCTTAAACAATCATTTTAACATAAATGTTCAGAGATAAAAATTGATCACTTCCATATATTCAAATATTGTCGATTTTCAGGAATATGTTCATTGAAACATAGTTCAATAGTTTCGTATTAAAGATAATAAAGGTTATTGGTACAATTATCCAGGATAGTGACTAAGGGGGAATGTTAGACTATGATTCCCTAGACAACCACAAATTATGAAAATACAATGGCCATGACTTGTAATTCCTAACTTGATGAATTGTCATGATAATTTACTGATGAGTTGTGAGTGTGATCTAGTTCTAGATCTAAAAGATAAAGAATGGTCATTCATGCATTATAAATTCATATTTTGAGATCAATACAATACAACCAATTGGCTTTAGGCCTTTTTTCCATCTTCTTTGTCTTGCCTAAATCTTGCTAATTCTTAACATCTATCTTTATCTTTGTATTAATTTCATCAGGAGCACAACCTTAGTCATTTTCCTTAATCAATCATA
The DNA here is from genome assembly GCA_031772625.1 of Pinus tabuliformis. NCBI lineage: Eukaryota > Viridiplantae > Streptophyta > Pinopsida > Pinales > Pinaceae > Pinus > Pinus tabuliformis. The sequence continues at coordinate 277,266,423 of CM062808.1, forward strand.
CTCGAAACAAAACTAGATATTCAAATATAGACATGAAATTAGCTCATAATTGTCATAGATTTCAACATCTAATAAGGATTATTTTAGGATTGGGGTATAGTTAAACTCATATTTCTTTATTGTTACTCATTCGAAATAAAAAAAAATTGCAGATGGTCGACACTCAATGATACTCTTGTTTATCATGGAGAAGCTCTTTGACATCCCATCCATTAATTTAATCTTGTTCTCTTTGAGTTATGATCTCTACTACTAATATCCTAAGTTCTCCTTCCATCTTCCTTCTTCTTCTTTCCTCTATAGCCTTCATTCATGTTTCACATGATACCTTTGGAATGCTAACCATCACAATGGTTGATTTTTCAGTGTGTCTTTGACAATAACAAAAAGTAAATTAAAAGGAAATTACTTTCTTATACCAAATTTACAAAAGGCTAGAAAAGAATCAGGTTCATGTCATGAAGATACCAGATTTTTTTTTCTTAACGGAAACAATTAGATTTATGTTTAATAAAAGTATGTAACTAGGTTGTATGACAAAGGACTGCATGATTGATCTACCAAATCCATTGTAAAATTGTGATCGATATTGTCCACCTAACATTTATTTCGAAATACCAAGTGGAACTACATTGCAATTTTTTTCACATAAGTAAATTTATACAAATATGCTACATAGAAAGAGACAAAAACAATACTTAACCGAACTAGTTTATGGGCCTACTTCTTGTTACCATTGTTGAGATGTTGTTAGGGATTTCGTTTTCTTTTCTACTTTTTTCCAAACTTATTTTTCCTTCTTTTGATTTTTTGTTATTTCTAGTGTCCAAATTTATTTTCCATTCATTAGTGTCCTTGCTATTTGTGTAGGGCCTATATTATCTTTATGTGAGGGGCCTCTTTTCTCTAATCATTAGGTTGCTTATCTCACATGATCTAACCAACTGAACATAGACTAGGGACTTCGTTTTGTTTCTTGCCCTAAATCATGATGAGTATCTTAATTTTTTTATTTTTTTCATATTTTATCGATAGAATATGAACTTCTTTTGGTTTCATTCCCTAATTCATCATGAATAACTTCGTCAATTTTATTTTTCATGTTTTACAGAGTTTGGTGAGGTATCATCTTCATTGGAATGAAAGGATTAGTAGGTGGAGGTGAACTACTAACAAGTGAGACTATTTGATTATCTTCTAAAGAGCCAACACACTTTGTTTGTTACATTGTTTCTCCATATTCTTCCTAAACACATTAGGGAATTGAGATATAATGTTTCTTATTTCATGGCCCTCGAGAACTTTTACATACAAAAAATATTTTTGGGTTTAACTCTATACTAAAATCCATTTCCTTGTATACAGAATCATAAAATTGAAATGTTATGTCCTCCAATTTCATAGGAAGAAAAAAGATAAAAATATGTAACTAAGTTTTGTGACAAAGGATTACATGATTGATTTAGCAACTTCATTTTAAATTTGTGATTGATATTGTCTACCTAACATTTATTTTGAAATACCAAGTGGAACTACATTGCAAGTTTTTTTGACATAAGTTTACGGGCCTACTTCTTGTTACCATTGGTTGAGATATATTTGGGGTTTCTTTTTCTTTTCTACTTTTTTCAAAACTCTTTATTTTTTTTTTTGTTTGAGTTTTGGTCACTTTTGGTGTACAAATTTATTTTCCATGTGTTAGTGTTCTTTCCATTTATGTAGGTCTTATATTATCTTGACATGAGGGGTCTCATTACTCTTAATCCTTAGGTTACTTATCTCACATGGCTGACCAATTGAACATAGACTATGGATTTATTTTGTTTCTTGACCGAAATAATGAGGAATACCTTCCTCAATTATTTTATATTTTTTTCATATTTTACCGAATTCGATAAGGCATGAGCTTCGTTGGAATGAAAGGATCAGTAAGTGTAGGTGAACTAATAACAAATCTTACTATATGTAACTAGGCTATATGACAAAGGATTACATGATTTATTTAGCAATTTCATTTTAAAATTGTGATTGATATTATCTGCCTAACATTTATTTTGAAATACCAAGTAGAATTACATTGCAATTTTTTTGACGGAAGTAAATTTATACAAATATGCTACATAAACAGAAACAAAATAGATGCTTAATCGAACTAGTTTATGTGCCTATTCCTTGTTACCATTAGTTAAGATGTTATTGGGTTTCTTTTTCTTTTCTACTTTTTTCTCCACTCATTTTTTTCCTTTCGTTTGAGTTTTGGTTACTTTTGGTGTATACATTTATTTTCCATTTATTAGTGTCCTTTCCTTTCCATTTATGTATGTTCTATATTATCTTGATGTGAGCGATCCCATTACTCTTAATCCTTACCTAACTTTTCTTACATGACTAACCAATTGAACATTACTCTTAATCCTTACCTAACTTTTCTTATATAATTGAACATTACTCTTAATCCTTACCTAACTTTTCTTACATGACTAACCAATTGAACATAAACTATGGATTTATTTTTTCCCGGCCCCAAATCAAATCATGAGAAATAAATTCCTCAATTATTTTATATTTTTTTCATATTTTAATTCTTTAAGGCATGAGCTTTATTGTGGAGGTGAACTAATAACAAGTGTGACTATCTGATTATCTTCCGAAGAGCCAACTCACTATGTTGGTTACGTGGGTGCTCCGTATGTAGGGAATTGAGCTACAACGTGTTCTATTTTAAAGCATGAACGCATTAAGGAATTGAGCTACAATGTATCCTATTTTAAAGTATGACTTTAATTACAAGGAAACTATGTCATGTTCCAGATTATGGGACCAGCAGAATTTTTACTTATAAAAAATGACTTTTGTGGGAAAGTATTTACTAAAATCCAATTCCGTGTATACGCAAGCATAAGTTGAAATGTTGCGTCCTTCGGTTTCATAGGAAAAAAAATTGAAATTAAATGGAGAAATGTTTACATTTTACTTAAATATTTTTTGCATATTTCAACAAAATTATATGATTAACACAATCATGTGAAGTTTAAAAAGGTTGAATAAAATACAAAAATAACCGAGATGAAATTTATGTGAACATATTTCTCCGTTTATTTATGTATAAGAAATTTGTCACGTCATTTTAATTAATATTTTAAATAAAATTTAAGAGATTACGTAAATGTTCGTTTGGAAATTACCATTATGGAATTTTCAAATCCTTCGACATTAAAAATAATGAGAAAAGCTATATTAATTATATGGAAGTCCCATGATCACCTTGGAACAATGAATGACGTCTACATTGCAGGAATGTCCATTAAATTTGTTCACCAATGGTACCATGGCAATTTAAGCATGATAATAAAAGCTTTGGGAATGTTCATACAATAAATGCTTTCTACTAATCAATAAAGCTAGTAACCAATTCTATCCTTTAATGTTAACTCAATCATTCAGGTCGAGTGGTTAAAGTGCGTTGGTTAGTTCAGTAGAGATAAGTTTTGGTTGAGCATATATAAAATAAGGCTGCATAGTCAGTGTTCCTGCCGTTTAGTTTAATTTAGTTATTTCTTTACTTTGTATTGTTTTAATGAGTTTTGGTTTAATAATTTAGTTATTTTTTTATCTTTTATGGTTTAGTTTTGGTTTAATATTATTAGATAAAAAAAAAAAAATTATAGTATGAAGAAAATTGTTCATTTTCTATGTCGACCAGAAAGGCTGCATGAATTTTACATGGATTGTATTGTAAAGAAGTTTTATATCAAAATTTGGTTGGTTGTTTCTTTGTTTTTCTTTTTTTATATGGTGGGAAAATTTAATATAATTTAGTTGTCAAATTAGTGGTGAAGACAACTATCATTGGTTGTTAGCTGTGAATGCACGTTGACATATCACCACTATTCAAGGAAAACCACTCCACCTCCAATAACCTTGAATGCAGGATGAATTATCATCCTTATTCAAGGAAAACCACCCATATAGAATAACTCAGTAGTAATGGGGCAAATTCTCATTCTTGCCAGATGTCTCTCAATCTTGACTTGAGTATTGTTTCTTTACCATCCTTATTCAAGGAAAACCACCCATCTAGGGTGACTCAGTAGTAATGGGGCAAATTTTCATTCTTGCCAGATGTCTTTTGTAAAAAATTCCAATTAACAGCCCAAAGATCATCAATACCGAATATTTCACAAACAGAACTTAATATGATCTATTGTTTAAGATGACATACCTTGATTAACAGCGGAAGATGTAATGGCTGCCATCTTCTTTCTTCTGACTCCTGACGGTTACTCTTCTTCTCAGAATTCGGTTTCTCTTTCTAGCCCTGTTTCTTTATGCGCTTCTTGATGGAGAAGAATGCGACTCTTGGGAGGGAGAGAGAGGACCCAATCCTTTATATATCATTTAACTCTAATCTCGTACGTCCATCATATACCAATTCAACGCTTAAGATTAATCACAGATCTAATGCTTTAATTATAGAATGATCTATCGGGTCACATTAAGATTAGAAACTGCATGACGTTAAAAGTAGAAACAGCATTTGCAGTTTAAGATTAGAAACAGCCATTTGCTGTTTCTAATAGCAGATTTCTAACATCTTTGTCTCTCAATCTTGAGTTGTGTTGTTAAATTGTTCTTTACGTCTAAAGAAAATGAGCTCTTAACAAAAAAAAACAGTTTTAAAGCATTGGAAAATTTTATACAACCTTCACCATTTCTTTTTCACATACATATTTAAAAAAAAAAAAATAATGTTTTGCACATTTCGAAATTTTTAATGTTTTGAAGTAGATATTGCACATGGTTTCTAAAACACATTTTCACGTCATGCAAAATTTGTGTTCATTGTTTTGTATTATAATGTGTAATCTTAAATTCAATCCAGCGTAAAAGTGTCAAATTGTGCCAAAATATTCTACCAATCCAAAGGTACCATATAATAAGGTATCATAATGAATGAGACATGTGAGATGGTAGATTTAAAAGGTACCATGAGTAGGCCATATAATAATGTATCATAATAAATGGGATATGTAAATTTAGAAAAATAAGAATACAATGATGTCAAGATCAAATGCACAAAAAAACATCAAATAAACATAATTACATAATAAAAAAATTATATCAATCAATCAAAATTTTAATAAATAAAATTAATATATTTTAAAATTATTTTAGTTAATTTTAAAAAAGGAAAGCAATACGGATATTGCGTTACTGGTTATTGCGTTGGTTTAATTTATTATATAAATTATATTCTTTCATCTATCATATAAATTAATCTGTAATAATATGACAGATCTCTGAATTATAGTGGCAATGTTAAGTACACTGAAAACTTTAATTTCGTTGGTCGCCTGAATCCTGAAAAGGCAACTCTGGCTCCCGAAAACTAAACAAATTTGTAACGTATGAAACACTCTAATCTGAAAGAGGATTCATTTATCCTCGTCCCATTTTGTTAATACTGATACATCTAAGCGCCTAAAAACAAAAATGTTAGCTATGCCATAAAGTAAAATGTTCTCCTTGAGGGCCACTCGGCGTCACCTCCTTTAAAATGATGGATGGTATTCAACTTTAACCATGTGTGGATATCCGTTGAAGTGACCAATTAAATATAACTAGGTTTCTATATTTTAATGGGCAATCTATGTTTTCTTACGTCAATCAGGATTTTGAATATGGCTAACTATATTGCAATATCATATAGAATTTTAATTTCAATTTCAAACGTTAGTAACAAGGTTTTTATAAAGTGTCCAATGTCTCGATATCCTCAATCAAGAATTTACTCGTCTCCAAAAATCTCGGACTCCGAAGAGGTGTCATCGAATTTTGTGGCGGGGCCGCGAGGGAGTTTCACTGGAACAAACACTGCAGACGTTATCAGCATGCAATGAAAGAATGTGATGCCAAGATCAAATGTAACAACGGCGGCATAAAAATTATTACATAATAAGAAGCAAACTATACTAACCAATCAAATTTGTAATAAATAAAATTAATATATTTAAAATAATAAATTATTTCAGTTTTATAAATGATTTTCAAAACTTGCAAGTGTTGTGGAGTGTGGGCAACAATCCCGGAATGAATGTTTTCTCATATCTATTTATTAAAATTAATTAAATTCTTTAACCTTTGTGATGTGTTGCGGAATGGTCGGCTCTGAACTTCTTTTCTCACTTTGTCATTCTCCCTACGAACAAAATCGCAATCGTGCAATGGTTGACTAGGAAAACATGATGGTTGTCAATGTGTTTAAGGTGATGGTTGGGATTAATATTTCCAACACTCCCCCTTAATAACCACTGCTGTCATTGACAATTTCCAAACAATCTCTGACATAAACAAAACTTTCACATGCCAATGGCTTTGTGAAAATATCAGCTAATTGTTCGTGTGACCTGTAGTGTTGCAGCACAATTTCATCATTGTTAATCAATTCTCTAATAAAATGATATTCAGCATCAATAGGTTTGGTTCTCTTGTGGAACACTAAATTCTTTGATAATGCAATTTTTGATGTGTTGTCGCAGAAAATAGTTGTCGCTCCCTCTTGGTCGCGACGAAGATCCCTCAACATCCTTCTCATTCAAACTACTTGACATGTTGTAGCTGTTGCGGCGACATACTCAGCTTCTGCTGTTGACAATGACACTATTAGCTGCTTCTTAGAGGCCCATGAAACGACTCCGGAACAGAAATGAAAAACATATCCTAACGTGCTCTTTCTATCATCAACACTTCTTGCCCAATCACTATCAGTGTAACCAACCAACCTAAAATCATCTGTTGCAGTGTATAAAACGCCATACTACTTTGTTCCATTGACATACCTTAGAATTTTTTTCGCTACTTGCCAATGTGTCTCCTTGGGTGTCTCCATGAACCTTGACACCAAACTCACTGCATACATTATGTCTGGCCTAGTGGCGGTCAAATACATCAAGCTGCATATCATGCTCTTGTATAATGTCGGATTAACATTGTTGCTGCAATCTTCTTTTCTTAACTTCAACCCCATGACAGTTGGAGTTGGTGCAGGTTTGTTGTTCTGCATTTTAAACCTCTCCAAAATGTCTGTGACATAATTTGCTTAAGAAATAAAAATGCTATTTTATGTTTTCTTCACTTCTATGCCCAAAAAAAAACTTAACAACCCCAAGTCAGTCATTTAAAATTCATACTTCATGACTTGTTTGAAATCAGTGATGAGAAAATCATCACTGCCTATAAAAATTAAATCAACTACATATAAGACAACAATGAGAATCTTACCATCATTCTCTTTGATGTAGAGAGTAGGACCACTGTCACACTTGTCGAAACCATTGTCCAACAAGTAGGCATCTATCCTGTTGTACCATGCTCACAGTGCTTGCTTCAGCCCATAAAGAGCTTTCCTCAACCGATACACTTTGTCTTCTTGGCCTCCTACCTCATAACCAGGCAGTTGCAACATACACTTCCTCTTTCAACACTCGATTCAAGAACGCTCACTTTACATCCATTTGATACACTTTTCATTTATGTTGCGCGGAAATCGCCACAACTGTATGCACCATCTCCATCCTCGCGACTGTTGTGAATGCCTCATAATCTCTTCCATGCTGTTGCTTGTATCCTTTGACAACTAGACTTGCTTCGTTCCTTTCAATATTTCCATCGACATTTCTCTTGGTCCTATAGACCCACTTCACTCCAATGACTTGTCTTCGTTGCAGAAGGTTCACTAACTCCCATGTGTCATTCCTTTCTATTGCTTCCATTTCTTCCTCCATTGCTACAACCCATTTTTCATCTTTGACTGCATCTTCAAAATGGATTGGATCATCTACATGGCAAAACAAAGAAAATAATGAATTTACGCCAGCGTTGCTATGAACTTCATCTTGGTCATATATTTCATTCAAATTTCTGAATTTTGGTCTTCTTATGCTTGCTAAAGATGGGCTTGATATGTCACTTGGTGTTGCGCTTTGCGGTGTGCTTGGAGAAGCACTTGCTTGACTGCGTGATGTTGTCCTATTATTTGTCAATGGTGTTGTTTTTTGCCTGTTTTGTTGAGCTTGAATAGGAGTAGAGGGAGTCACTGTTGAGGAATGATGAAAGACCATCTGGCTGATAGGGCAAAGAAAACAGTGAAGGTGATATGGTCTCTGAAGGGGATGAAGGAGTTAATTCACTGAATGGATAGCGTACTTGTTTTTTTTATTATTTCCTTCTTTTATTTAGTTGCCTAAGTTAATGTAGTAAATTGTAATTAGGAACAGTAGGAATTAGTTAGAGTCATTGTTTCCAGATAGTTAATTTACTGTTATAAAAACATAAAAAGAAAATATGCTAGACGACCATGAAAAGTTCCGTATGAGGAATAACTGATGTAACCAATTGAACATAACTAACAGCAGTTAGTGACAGTTTGAGAACACTAATATTAAAAAGAGGGACAAAGCACAATGTAAGGGTTCGACTGACAAAGAAATAAAAAGGAGAAAAATATGAATTTTCTGTGCACATTCATCCCTACAGCGTCCCAAACACTGTCTATAATAATTTGTGTAAAATTACTTTGTGGAGATTGTTGTTATACCACTACAGGTTATAAAGCGAAAGAGGAGATAATCGAAACCAGAGGAGAAGTGACATCACCCAGATTACAGGCGGACTCAACCAAACAATCAGACATAAAATCATTTATGTGAACAAATGATACGAAGTCGGAAATTGCAAGTCCAGATAACCAAACAAATTCTGTAAACACCAGGTATGCGAATTTATAAATATAGTCCAAATCAGTTCTAGAGTTGAATTCATAGAAAACATAAATATAGTCATCCCATTCTTTGCTCATTTACATTTTGTTTGAAACAAAGGAACGAATCCAGTTCATAAATATATGACTCATACTTATAACAAGCGGAAGCCAAACCCCATAGTCCTCAACTCAGTACCATAACCCAACGACAGTGACAAACTACAGAAGAATCAAATACAGACAGCGGCTCGAAGGCCAAAGATATACCGACCCTACAGTTGTAACACTAAACCCAAGCGAAAACAACTAACAAACAGAACGACACTACATGTGGTCAATTGGAACGGCCAAGTTTCCATACGCCGAAACCCTCGGGTGGCTCTACCTGCAAAGAGAAACGACAAATGAAATGAGTTCTTGTGAAATGGAACAAAGGGGAATCCAAAGTTGAAAAAAACAATCAATATATATCTGGTTACCTAACGGAGGCAAGCCATAATTGCAACCACTCCTCCAGGTTTTTCCCTGCTCACGACGAGCCGAAGACGTTAGACAACTGAGAAAAAAGGAGAACATATATCCAGCATAGAACAGGGTACTTACCCAGATAAATTGGCGGAGGAACCGAAGGAATTCGCCACCTCAGTTCTGCTGGGCTCGTAGAGGAATTGAACTCGGAGCTAGAGAAACATTACCAAGAACAACACAACCAACAACCGACTGTAAGACTCATGCAAAGCACAGATAACGAACCAAGACAAGGACGCACAAAGACGGAGACATACAAATTTGGATACCAAGCATACCATAACAGTCGACATTCGAGAAGGAGACCACGAAGGGAGCAAACCTTACCAGGGTTTCAAACCTTGCTAGACGAATGGAAAAACTTCCAGGTCGAGTCCCGAACCAGTAAAGCAAGACAGCAAAAACGAAACCCATATTGAAGCCGCGAAGACCGCCGAGAGCACACAGCACAAACAACCGAGAGAATAACGAATGAACCAAATGAGCACGAAGGTGGGGAAACCCTATACCAAGGCGGGCTCGTGGAATCCCAAGGAGTGAAAGATGTCCAACACACAAAAACCATCGTACTAATCGCCATAACCCTCATTTAATTCAACGCGGTTAAACAATTTGCATATATCAAAAAAATCTCTGTTAAACATTATTATCTGTTTGTACACCCATCAAGTGGAACGCGTTGACGGCGGGATCATGTGGGCTGGCCCCATCAAGTGGTATCAGAGCAGGAAGTTGAAAAAAAAGGGAGATGGAGGTTCAAAGATGAGGACGTGGAAGAGGTGTGCGCAGAGTAGCAGACGAGGGCTTGAGGGAAGAATTGAGGGCCCTTACTGCTCGCTTGGAAGCAGTGGAGGCAGGAAGGAGAAGAGACCCAGAACTTGGGGATGACAGTGAAGAGGAGGCAGTAACTGCTACGGACGGATCAGAAGAAGAAGCCCCGGAGTTAAGACTGTTGAGATCGGTACTGTTAGCCAGCAGCAAACCCAAACCTGAGATCCCTAACTATGATGGCAGTCTATCCGCAGATGTTCTGCTGGATTGGGTAAGTGAGTTAGATAAGTATTTTGAAAACGAAGAGATCAGTGAGGACAAAAGAGTCAGATTTGCTGCAACCAAGTTAAAAGGACACACTGCTTTATGGTGGGATAGTGTCCAAGCAAACAGGAAGAGGATGAACAAGCTACCGATAAGGAAGTGGCCAAGGATGGTGGCAAAACTGAAAGGCAGATTTTTGCCTAAAGACTATCAGGTTGAGCTTTATCAACGGGTGTAGAATTTAAGACAGAAAGGTATGACCATAATGGAAGACACAAAGGAGTTTTATCATGTAAACTTGTGGGCTGGTTATACTGATGATACTCCAGAGAAGACAACAAGATACGTGAATGGCTTGAGGCTGGAAATACTAGATGAGATCAGTATTCTCTCTCCACGGAATATAGAAGAAGCCTTTCAGAGTGCTGTAAAGGCTGAAGAGAAGATTAACAGGAAACAGAATAATAGGAGAGGATGAGGAAATAGCAGAGGGAGAACTACCACTAACAGCGAAGAAGGCAGCAGCTCCAGAGCTTCAGGGACAGCAGAGAAGGGAGATAACACCAGAGGAGGTCGGCCATATCAGCGGGGAAGAGGAAATGGTCGTGGAAGGGGGACTAATTTCCAGTGCTACAGGTGCCATAAGTGGGGGCACAGATCCTTCGAATGCTCGGAAGCCGAGCACGCTAGCCATAGGGGAGCATTTGTTGCGCAACCTGAGGAAGCTGAAGCACAGGCCCGAGAGGTAGAAAATGTGGCAGAAACAACAGAGGCTTTAGTTTTAAACAAAGTATTGTTGAAGCAAGCCAAGGAGATGGCTGAGCAGACCCAACGGAAGGCACTGTTCCGAACAGTTTGCAAATCACATGGAAAGTGTTGTAAATTGATCATAGATAGCGGAAGTACAGATAATTTAGTTGCCACCGAGATGGTGGAAAAGCTGGGATTGAAGTGACTTAAGCATCCCACACCTTACAAGGTGTCGTGGCTACAGAAAGGCCACCAACTATTAGTTGATGAAAAATGCGAGGTTGAATTTCACATTGGCAAATACCAGGACAATGTTATCTGCGATATCATGCCAATGAATGTGTGCCATATACTACTAGGGAAACCGTGGCAGTATGATCGGAAGGTGACACACGATGGGAAGATGAATTATTACAAATTTGTGAAAGATGGAGTCAACCATACGCTTGTACCCATCAAAGAGGAGGATACAACAAAAGAAAGTGGAACAAAATCATTGTTAATGGGAGGAAAACAATTTGTTAAGCAGATCAAGGAAAACGAGATGAATTATGTGATTGTAAGGAGGACTAAGACAGTGTTGCTGAACACAGAAAAGTCAAAATTGCCTACAGAGATTCAGGAGCTGTTAGAAGAATTTAAGGACATTATAGTCGATGACTTACCAGATAAGTTGCCTCCCAAGAGGAGCATTAGCCATCATATCGATTTCATACCTGGAGCAAGCCTACCGAACAAGGCAACATATAGAATGAGCCTGAAAGATAATGAAGAGATTTGTAAACAGGTGCAAGAGTTGTTGGATAAGGGACTGATCAGAGAAAGCTTGAGCCCTTGTGCGGTACCAACAGTACTTGCACCCAAGAAGGGTGGAGAATGGCGGATGTGTACGGATTCACGAGCTATCAATAAAATCACTATTCGATACAGATTTCCCCTACCCAGAATGGATGACATGATGGATTGTCTTAGCGGGGCAGCTTATTTCACGAAAATTGATCTGAAGAGTGGATATCATCAAATCAGGATTAGAGAAGGAGATGACTGGAAGACAGCCTTCAAGACGAACGAAGGGCTGTACGAGTGGCTAGTCATGCCATTCGGATTGAGCAACGCTCCTAGTACTTTTATGAGATTTATGAATGAGATGTTAAGAGAATTTATTGGCAAGTTTGTGATAGTTTATCTTGATGATATTTTGATTTTCAGCAGAACAAAGGGAGAACATCTTCAACATGTTCAAAGGGTGCTAGAGAAGTTACAGCAGAAAAAACTGCTGATAAACTTAAAAAAATGTACTTTCCTGCAGAAGGAACTGGTCTATTTGGGGTTTGTAATTGCGGAAAATGAATTGAAGATGGACCCAGAAAAGATTACGGCAATCATGAATTGGCTGTCACCAAAGAGCTTATTTGAGGTACGTAGTTTTCACGGACTGGCAAGTTTTTATCGGAAGTTTATTAGGAACATTAGTGAAATCTGCGCGCCTATGCTAGACACCATCAAAAAGGCCAGTCAACGTTTTTGTTGGACCAGAGCAGCAGAGGACAACTTTCAGCTTTTGAAGCGGAAGATTACAGAGAGGCCAATCTTAAGGCTACCCGACTTTAACAAACTTTTTCAGGTTCGATGTGATGCAAGTGGGACAGCTATTGGCGCTGTGCTTAGTCAGGAAGATAGACCGGTGGCATTCTTTAGTGAGAAACTGAACGAAAGCAGGCAGAAATACTCCTCGTATGACAAGGAATTTTATGCCGTGGTCCAAGCTTTAAAGCATTGGAGACACTACCTGTTGGGCAACAAGTTTGTATTATTTTCTGATAATTCAGTGCTGCAGTATGTGATGCAGTAGCACAAATTAAACCATAAGCACACCAAATGGGTAGAATACTTGCAGAGTTTCACTTTCATGTTAAAACACATTAGCGGGCAAGCCAATAAAGTGGCAGATGCCTTGAGCAGGAGAGCTTTGCTCTTACAGGAAAGTAGAATACAGGTGATGGGATTCGAACATCTAAAGGATTTGTACCAGACCGACACAGACTTCAAAGAATCCTTTCAAACCTGCCAAAATCCCGTGTTGAGGAATACAAGTCCATGGTTGGACTACAATTTGCAGGAAGGATTGTTGTTCGGAGGTGGACAGTTATGTATCCCGGACTGTTCGATGAGGGAAAATATTGTACGGGAGAAGCATAGTGGTGGTCTAGCCGGTCATTTTGGCATAGACAAAACTTTGGAGCAGCTCGGACACTTTTATCACTGGCCCAGAATGTGCAGGGATGTACAACGATATGTGAATAGGTGTAAAGTCTGCCAACTGGCAAAAGGACATAGTCAGAATACTGGACTTTACACACCACTACCTGTTCCGAGCAGGCCATGGGACTCAGTCAGCATTGACTTTGTCTTGGGACTGCCTAGAACGCAGCGGGGGTATGACTCAGTGATGGTGGTGGTAGAAAGATTTTCAAAAATGGCGCATTTTATCCCTTGCCGAAAAACTAGTGATGCCACGTATGTAGCTCACCTGTTTTTCACGGAGGTTGTTAGATTACACGGCCTACCCAGATCTATCGTTTCTGACAGGGATGTAAAATTCACAGGACACTTTTGGCGCACCTTTATTGAAAAAGTTGGGCACGCAATTGAATTTCAGCTCTGCGTATCATCCGCAGACTGATGGACAAACGGAAGTGGTGTATAGGAGTTTGTAGAATTTATTACGGAATCTGACTAGGGAAAATTCACGGTTATGGGATCATGCTCTCGCTCAGGCGGAATTCGCTTATAATGATTTGCCAAATCGTAGCACCGAACACAGCCCATTCCAAATCTGGTACGGCATGCATCCTCGGGGAATACATGAACTGCGAGATTTTGGAAAATTAGAGAGGAGAAGCGCGGATGGAGAAGATTTTGCCGAAGCAATGAGCGAACTACATGAACAGATAAAATTAAAATTGCAGGACAGCGTGCAGAAATATAAGCTGCAAGCAGATTCAAGGCGGAGAGAAGTACAATTTAATGTTGGAGACGACGTCCTCGCACACTTGCGCAAGGAACGATTTCCTAAGGGCGCATATAATAAATTAAAATTTAAAAAAAATGGTCCCTGCAAGATCTTGCGTAAATTCTCAGCCAACGCCTATGAAATTCAATTGCCACCTGATATGGGCATATCACCTATTTTCAATGTGGCGGACCTGTTCCTATATACTGTCCAAGCAGAGGAAGAGAGTGTGGTACGGCCAGAACGAGACACCCAAGTTGGAGACAGTTCTTGGATGAGGCATATGCCTTCGGCTCAATCCCATGAGATTGAAGGGATTCTTGGTACCCAGATAGCCAAGAAGACACGTAGGAAGGAATATCTACGATATCTCGTCAAGTGGAGAGACCGTCCAATGGAGGACAGTTCGTGGCTCGACGCGGTGCAGATACAGAAGGCTGGCTATTCGGTGGAGGAGCTCATGGAACGGAGCCATGATTTTCTTTTACCCCGGGAGCCTGATGCAGGAGCATCTGGCTGACAGGGCAAAGACAACAGTGAAGGTGATATGGTCTCTGAAGGGGACGAAGGAGTTAATTCACTGAATGAATAGCGTACTTGTTTTTGTTTTTTATTTCCTTCTTTTATTTAGTTGCCTAAGTTAATGTAGTAAATTGTAATTAGGAAAAGTAGGAATTAGTTAGAGTCATTGTTTCCAGACAGTTAATTTACTGTTATAAAAGCATAAAAAGGAAATATGCTAGACGACCATGAAAAGTTCTATATGAGGAATAACTGATGTAACCAATTGAACAAAACTAACAGCAGTTAGTGATAGTTTGAGAACACTGATATTAAAAAGAGGGACAAAGCACAATGTAAGGGTTCGACTGACAAAGAAATAAAAAGGAGAAAAATATAAATTTTCTATGCACATTCATCCCTACAGCGTCCCAAACACTGTGTATAACAATTTGTGTAAAATTACTTCGTGGAGATTGGTGTTATACCACTACAGGTTATAAAACGAAAGAGGAGATAACCGAAACCAGAGGAGAAGTGACAGCGCCCAGATTACAGGCGAACTCAACCAAACAATCAGACATAAAATCATTTATGTGAACAAACGATACGAAGTCAGAAATTGCAAGTCCAGATAACCAAACAAATTCTGTAAACACTAGGTATGCAAATTTATAAATATAGTCCAAATCAGTTCCATAGTTGAATTCATAGAAAACATAAATACAGTCATCCCATTCTTTGCTCATTTACATTCTGTTCGAAACAAAGGAACGAACCTAGTTCATAAATATATGACTCATACTTATAACAAGCGGAAGCCAAACCCCATAGTCCTCAACTCATTACCATAACCCAACGACAGTGAAAAACTACAGAAGAATCAAATACAAACAGCGGCTCGAAGGCCAAAGATATACCGACCCTATAGTTGTAACGCTAAAGCCAAGCGAAAACAACTAACGAACAGAACGACACTACCCGTGGTCAATTGGAACGGCCGAGTTTCCATGCATCGAAACCCTCGGGTGGATCTACCTGCAAAGAGAAACGGCAAATGAAATGAGTTCTTGTGAGATGGAACAAAGGGGAATCCAAAGTTGAAGAAAACAACCAATAAATATCTGGTTACCTGACGGAGGCAAGCCATAATTGCAACCACTCCTCCAGGTTTTTCCCTGCTCACGAGGGGCCGAAGACGTTAGACAACTGAGAAAAAAGGAGCACATGTATCCAGCATAGAACAGGGTACTTACCCAGATAAATTGGCGGAGGAACCGAACAAATTCGCCACCTCAGTTCTGCCGGGCTTGTAGAGGAATTGAACTCGGAGCTGGAGAAACATTACCAGGAACAAGGCAACCAACAACTGACTGTAAGACTCATGGAAAGCACAGATAACGAACTGAGACAAGGACACACAGAGACGGAGACATACCAAGTTGGATACCAAGCATACCATAACAGTCGACATTCGAGAAGGAGACCACGAAGTGAGCAAACCTTACCAGGGTTTCAAACCTTGCTGGACGAATAGAAAAACTTCCAGGTCAAGTCCCGAACCAGTAAAGCAAGACAGCAAAAACGAAACCCATATTGAAGCCTCGAAGACCGCCGAGAGCACACATCACAAATGACCGAGAGAATAACAAATGAACCGAATGAGCGCGAAGGTGGGGAAACCCTATACCAAGGCGGGCTCGTGGAATCCCAAGGAGGGACAGATGTCCAACACAAAAAAACCATCGTACTAATCACCATAACCCTCACTTAATTCAACGCGGTTAAACAATTTGCATATATCAAAAAAATCTCTGTTAAACATTATTTTCTGTTTGTACACCCATCAAGTGGAACACGTTGACGACGGGATCACGTGGGCTGGCCCCATCAAGGAATTTCTTGTTGCTGTCAATTCTTGTTTTTCCTCATGTGGTATACATGCTTTCACATTGGTTGTCTTGTCTAAACTTCCATCCCATGCTTTCTTTTCTATGAGCTACACATCTCTGTTGATTATGACCTTCTTGGTTGATGGATTGTAGAGCTTGTGTGGTTTGGATTCATCACTGTATCCAACAAATATACATTTCTCCCCCTTGCTGTCCAACTTCTTCCTCAACTCATCTGGCACATGTGCATAAGCCACACATCCAAAAATTCTCATGTGAGTGACATTATGCTTTCTTCCACACCATGCTTCTTCAGGAACTATGTTCTGGACGCTTTTTGTTTGACATCTATTCAAGATATATGTTTCACAAGTGATAGCTTTAGCCCAATAATCATTTGGAAAATTCTTTGCCTTTGACATACTCCTTGCCATTTCCATAATGGTCCTATTCTTCCTTTCTGCCACACCATTTTGCTGCGATGTATATCTTGTTGTAAATTTCTTGTGGATTCCATGTTCCCTACAAAAACGTAGGAAATCAATTGAGATGTATTTGCCACCTTTGTCAACCCTTAGGACATTGATGTAGTGTCCACTTTGCTTCTCAACAAGATCCTTGTATTGGCAAAAGTGCTCAAACACTTCACTTTTTTGTTTTAGGAGATAGACCCATGTATTCCTTGTGTAGTCATCTATCAATGTCAATACATAGTCGTTGCCACCAATTGATGGTGTCTACATTGGTCCACGTAAATATGAGTGGACAATATCCAAAGGTGGCTTTGCACTTACAGAACTTCCTGTTTGAAATGTCTCCCTATGTTGCTTGCCCAAGATGCATCCTTCACATAGGTTTTCCAATCTTTCTATGAATGGTAATCCCTTCACCATGGCTTTCCTATGCAAAAAATTCAAACCTCCAAAGTTGAGGTGTCCAAATCTTAAATGCCATAACCTGTTTTCGTCTTTGACCTCTGCTTGATAGTTCACTTGTGCGACAGTTTCCTCTTTTCTTCCATCCTCTGTGGGTTCATTAATCCTTAGCTTACTTATCTCACACGACTGACCAATTGAACATAGACTATGGATGTATTTTGTTTCTTGCCCCAAATAATGAGGAATACCTTCCTCAACTATTTTATATTTTTTTCATATTTTACCGAATTCAATAAGGCATGAGCTTCATTGGAATGAAAGGATCAATAAGTGTAGGTGAACTAATAACAAGTGTGACTATATGTAACTAGGCTATATGACAAAGGATTACATGATTGGTTTAGCAATTTCATTTCAAAATTGTGATTGATATTATCTGCCTAACCTTTATTTTGAAATGAAACTACATTGCAATTTTTTTGATGTAAGTAAATTTATACAAATATGCTACATAACCATAAACAAAATCGATAGTTAATCGAACTAGTTTATGTGCCTATTCCTTGTTACCATTGATTGAGATGTTATTGAGGTTTCATTTTCTTTTCTACTTTTTTCTCCACTCATTTTTTTGTTTTGTTTGAATTTTGGTTACTTTTGGTGTACACATTTATTTTCCATTTATTAGTGTCCTTTCCATTTATATTTTGTTTTGTTTGAATTTTGGTTACTTTTAGTGTACACATTTATTTTCCATTTATTAGTGTCCTTTCCATTTATATATGTTCTATATTATCTTGATGTGAGGGATCCCATTACTCTTAATCCTTACCTAACTTTTCTTACATGACTAACCAATTGAACATAAACTATGTATTTATTTTTGTTTCCGGCCCCAAATCAAATCATGAGAAATAACTTCCTCAATTATTTTATATTTTTTTTCATATTTTAATTCTTAAAGGCATGAGCTTCATTCGAATGAAAGGATCAGTAAGTGGAGGTGAACCAATAACAAGTGTGACTATCTGATTATCTTCCGAAGAGCCAGCTCAATATGTTGGTTACGTCGGTGCTCCCTGTTTAGGCAATTGAGCTACAACGTGTTCTATTTTAAAGCATGAACACATTAAGGAATTGAGCTACCATGTATCCTATTCCAGATTTATGGGACCAGCAGAATTTTTACTTATAAAAATGACTTTTGTTGGAAAGTATTTACTAAAATCCAATTCCGTGTATACGCAAGCATAAGTTGAAATGTTGCGTGGTTCGGTTTCATAGGAACAAAATTGAAATTAAATGTAGAAATGTTTACATTTTACTTAAATATTTTTGCATATTTCAACAAAATTATATGATTAACATAATCATGTGAAGTTTAAAAAGGTTGAATAAAATACAAAAAGAACCGAGATGAAATTTATGTGATCATATTTCTCGGTTTATTTATGTATAAGAAGTTTGTCACGTCATTTTAATTAATATTTTAAATAAAATTTAGGAGATTACGTAAATGTTCGTTTGGAAATTACCATTATGGAATTTTCAAATCCTTCGACATTAAAAATAATGAGAAAAGCTATATTAAATCTATGGAAGTCCCATGATCACCGTGGAACGATTAATGACGTCTACATTGCAGGAATGTCCATTAAATTTGTTCACCAATAGTACCATGGCAATTTAAGCATGATAATAAAAGCTTTCGGAATGTTCATACAACAAATGCTTTCTAGTAATCAATAACGCTAGTAACCAATTCTATCCCTTAATGTTAACTGAATCATTTAGGTCGAGTTGTTAAAGTGCGTTGTTTAGTTCAGTCCCTCGATATCAAAGTTTTGGTTCAGCTAATATAAAATAAGGTTTTTTTTTTTTCCGAAGGTGGTAAGTATAGCTAGCGTTGTGTTGCTTAATTTAATTTAGTTATTATTTTATTTTGTATTAGATAAAAAGAATATTTTAATAGTATGAGGAAAATTGTCCATATTCTATGTCGACCAGAGAGGCTGCATGAATCTTACATGGATTGCACTGCAAAGAAGGTTTATATCAAAATTTGGTTGGTTGTTTCTTTGTTTTCCCTTTTTATATGGTGAGAAAACTTAATATAATTTAGTTGGGTAAAGACAACTATCATTGGTTGTTAATTGTGAATGCACGTTGACATATCACCATTATTCAAGGAAAACCACTCTACCTCCAGTAACCTTGAATGCAGGTTGAATTATCATCCTTATTCAATGAAAACCACCCATCTTGAATAACTCAGTAGTAATGCGGCAAATTTTCATTCTTGCCAGATGTCTCTCAGTCTTGACTTGAGTTGTTAAATTGTTTCTCTATCATCCTTATTCAAGGAAAACCACCCATCTAGGGTAACTCGGTAGTAATGGGGCGAATTTTCGTTCTTGCCAGATGTCTTTGTCTCTCAATCTTAAGTTGTGTTGTTAAACTGTTTCTTTACGTCTAAAGAAAATGAGCTCTTAACCAAACAGAACAGTTTTAAAGTATTGGCAAATTTTATACAATCTTCGGCATTTCTTTTTCACATACATATTTTAAAAAAATAAAATAATGTTTTGCACAATTCGAAATTTTTAATGTTTTGAACCGGATATTGCACATGGTTTCTAAACCACACATTTTCAGGCATGCAAAATTTGTGTTCATTGTTTTGTATTATAATGTGTAATATTAAATTCAATCTAGCGTAAGTGTCAAATTCTGTGAAAATATTCTACCAATCCAAAGGTATCATAATGAATGAGACATGTAAGATGGTAGATTTAAAAGATACCATGAATCGGCCATATAATAAGGTATCATGGATATGTAAATTTAGAAAAATTATGAATACAATGATGTCAAGATCAAATACACAAAAAACCACATAAACATAATTACATAATAAAAAAGTTATATTAATCAATCAAATTTTTAATAAATAAAATTAATATATTTTAAAATATAAATTATTTCAATTTTATAATATAGACTTTATTTATCTTAGTTAATTTTAAAAAATAAAGCAATACGGATATTGCGTTACTGCTTATTGCGTTGGTTTAATTTATTATCTAAACTATATTCTTTCATCTATCATATAAATTAATGTATAATAATATGACAGATCTCTGAATTATAGTAGCAATGTTAAGTACACTGAAAACTTTAATTACGTTGGTCGCCTGAATCCTGCCTGAAAAGGCAACTCTGGCTCCCGAAAAACTAAACAAATTTGTAACGTATGAAACACTCTAATCTGAAAGAGGATTCATTTATCCTCGTCCCATTTTGTTAATACCGATACATCTAAGCGCCTAAAAACAAAAATGTTACCTATGCCATAAAGTAAAATGTTCTCCTTGAGGGCCGCTCGGCGTCATCTCCTCTAAAATGATGGATGGTTTCTATATTTTAATGGGCAATCTATGTTTTCTTTCGTCAAGCAGGATTTTGAATATGGCCAACTATATTGCAATATCATATAGAAGGTTTTTAGTAACAAGGTTTTTATAAAGTGTCCCATGTCTCGATTTCCTCAAGGAAGAATTTACTCGTCTCCAAAAATTTCCGACTCCAAAAAGTTGTCCTCGAATTTTGTGGCGGGGCCGCGAGGGAGTTTCACTGGAACAGGTACTGCAGACGTTATCAGCATGCAATGAAAGAATGTGATGCGAAGATCAAATGTAACAACGGCGGAATAAACATTATTACAAAATAAGAAGCAAACTATACGAACCAATCAAATTTGTTAAATAAAATTAATATGTTTAAAATAATAAATTATTTCAGTTTTATAATATAAATTTTATGTATTTTACTTTAAATTATTTCAGTTTATAATGTAAATTTTATGTATTTTAAATTCATGTTTACTAAAAGAATTAATTAACTGTCAAAGCAATATTGCTTTATACTACCAGCCTCAGGTAAAACTGAATGTAAATTTTATGTATTTTAATTTCATGTTTAGGAAAAAAATTAATTAACTGTCAACGCAATATTGCTTTATACTACCAGCCTTAGGTTAAGGTTGAGATAGATTTGGATGGTACACATTTATATTTGGGAAAAAATAAAACAAAACAAAAACACTTTTAATACTCGTCATTTTTATGTTGATTGCTAATTCTTTAAATATTTAGCAATCAGATGGACATGGCGCACTCAATTATTTAATTGCACCCTATCCGTATGCTTACCGAATATATTTGCAGTTGTTTATAACGTGAGTTTTTGAAAGTTTTTCTAGCAAGTTTTTTCTGTCGAAATCCGGCAGAAATTTATTGGAATCACAAGTTTATAGCTAGTTTCTGCACAATGAAAACGTCGCAGGGGTTTTCCAGGGTACTGAATCCAAATATGCAGTTAAAAAATCATTTTAACTGCAACAAATCAAAATTTAGCCTTAATTTCCTCCCCGGATTCGTTACCGGAATCTCCAAAAAATCGCATTATAGACAACTCCCTTATATTCATTTGATTACCTAATAATTAACCGCCCCCATGTACATCTTATCACCAAATATTCAGAGAATCAGCATAAACTCAAAAATTAATACCTAACGTTTCTAGGGAATTTTGTCAAGAGTCTTTCTTCCACTGTTTATATGTGGATACCAAATATTTCACATGGTATGTCAACCTCCCTATCCTCCGGAGAGAGGAGAGTTAAATAAGGAATTTCAGATTCATCTTTTGCTTCGTTTTTCACATCCTAGTGCTTTTTTGGGTGGAGCTTAATTTAGATCAAGAACTTTGCTTTTGCCTTTCCTCTCGGCCGCCTCCTCTGCTTGGGGAGGAAATATTTTCATTAATGTCATCATTTCCATTAAATAACCATTAGTATAGGACCCGTGCAATGACATGTAAGCAAACAGTAAAACTGCGAAATGGAAAATAGATACGGGAAAATTAGCCGTTCTAATTTTCCTACACAAATAAAGGAAAGGGATAGTCAGAGTAAATACACACGCAAATGCTAAATCTAAATAGGTTTGCACCGAAAGAGCAGAGAACGAAAATCTGAGATTTCTGACTCAAAGGACAGAAAGCTGAAGATGGCATTATGAACTATTTCAATTTTTGTTGCAATAGTCTAAATATTATGTTTTTTTTCTGAAAGTTATAGAAATTTAGGTCATATTTTGAAAAAATCTGACAGGGATTTTTGTAAATCTAAATAAAATTTGTTAAAATTCATAATTTTAAATGTTGGATATTTTGAAAAAATATACAAAGATAATGATGAATCCATTTCTTCCATAAAAAAATGATTCAAATACAACATCTACAAATTTTTTTAAATTTTTTTAATCCAAATTCTACCACTTTTGAAAGGCCACTTGACGATGGAAAAAACAGTTATTTTAATCCCAAAAAAAAATTACAAATTACATGAATTAAGATCATTGTTTCCTCAGGTATCCTGTTACATGCCTATATGCCATGTGTGTTCTATCTTGTCTTTTTAATCATATTTTGATGATATCTATGTCATTCTAATTCTATGCAAAAATAACCGTGGAAGCTAAACTGTTTGGTGAGCAAGTTTTCTTTAAGGAGGCGACGCTGAAGCAACAGCATAATATTTAGATAGTCTATGAGAGTACAAAGGTTGTTTTTGGTACTGCGTAATCATGGTTTTTGTTTTTTAAGTTCAATTATTGTTGTTATGTTGGTGGTGATGTCAACCTGTTAAAATTTGTTCGATATTGGTTTTGAAAGTATCTATTGCGTATATTTTTATATTTTTGAATATTTAGTAATTAAATAAATATATACCACGTCCATGTCTAATTGATTAGCAAATATTCAAAGAATCAGCAATAAAGATAAGCTCAGGGGTCTATTGCAGCGCTTAAAAATGTTGTGTTTGTGTGCCTCTGATGAGCTGAGTGGAGAAGCTTGCCTAAATCTGGACCAACAGAATATATGCGACTTGTTAGTGGAAAAATGGAGTATATGTACGGATTTCCTTCAGGCAAAAATTGTATGCAGCCTTGCAGCGAGCAAAGAAAATACCATGGGTCTCTACCAGAGTAATTGTCCATGGTATGAAAATGGAATTAACTTAGTCCGAATTGCTCATTGAGCCATTGTTTTAATTTGTCATGTGGGGGTCAATTGTAGGTTTTGATGGTGTGTCAGTATAATGGGCGTAGCTGTTTTTGGAATAAAAATAAAATATTGTACCATTGGTCTTGAGGCTAAATGAGTTACTAAGCATTGGTAAAGGGGCTTTTGAGTGTGATGTGCATATTGCCAAAGGGGTGAACTATGTGTTTGACCCAGCCTTTTGGGTGGTGATTCCTCATTACTTTTTGGGTGGAATCGTCACAACATGGGCGTTCTTTCTGGCAAGAATTATTGCAATAGGATAAAGGCTAGGAGGATTTGAAAAGTATATGGCATCAAGATTTTCAAAGTTCAGGTACGCTACGAGGCAGGTAAAGAAAGCTAGCTGAGAGCCCCCCACCCAATAAGTCAATTAGGATGCGCAAGGAGGCTCAACTGATACAGAGAGCCCCCTCGCCTTGGTCATTGGCCTATCTATGAATTAATGCTTGCAAGTGAGATGGCTCACTTTCACACTCGGCTCTATTACGCACTCTCTGCTCGACTCCCTCCCTCCAGTTAGGCACTTGGATTGAGACAGGCCGGGCAAGATGATTTCGCCTCATTCACTCACCAGTGAGAGGGTTCTGCCTGCAAGGACAAAATCCAACCTCGCTTTGAACCCAGTAATATCTAAAGACTACTCAAAATGAGATATGTCTGGGAAGACATTAATGAAATCGATTTGGTTCAAAATGAAATGATATCATTTGATTTGGTGTGAGGAAATAAATGCACTTGACTTAGTCTTATGGTTTGTTAGAAAAAAATTACGAGGGCAAAGGAACTTAGAAAGTAAGCAAGGTCAACTTCAGTTGCTGAAAAGTAAATCTTTGGTTGCAACGAGAATATTGCAACCACACTGGGACTTTAATACGTGACATGGGCGATTTTACATAGTAAATGATTTAACATGGGCAATTTTACATAGTAAATGATTTTCTGAACTTGCAGGTGCTGTGGAGTGTGAGCAATAGTCGCGGAATGAATGTTTGCCCATATCTATTTATTAAACTTCATTAAATGCTTTAACCTTTGTGATATGTTGTGGAATGGTCGGCTCTGAATTTCTGTTCTGACTTCTGTCATTCTGCCTACAAAAAAATCGCAACCGTGTAGTGGTTGAATAGGAAAACATGACAGTTGTCAGTGTGTTTAAGGAAATGGTTGGAATTAATATTTCCAACACTACCCCTTAATAACAACTACCGCCATTGACAATTCCCAAACAATCTCTGACATAAACAAAACTTTCACGTGCCAATGGCTTTGTGAAAATATCAGCTAATTGTCCCTGTGACCTGTAGTGCTACAACACAATTTCATCATTGTTAATCAATTCTCTAATAAAATGATATTTAGTATCAATATGCTTGGTGCTTTTGTGAAAAACAGAATTCTTTGATAATGCAATTGTTGATGTCTTGTCGGAGAAAATAGTCGTCGCTCCCTCTTGGTCGCAACGAAGATCCCTCAACATCCTTCTCATCTAAACTGCCTAACATGTTGCAGCTGTTGCGACAACATATTTAGCTTTTTCTGTTGACAATGACACTATTAGTTGCTTCTTGGAGGCCCATGAAATGGTTCCGGAACCCAAATGAAAAACATATTTTAACGTGCTCTTTCTGTCATCGACACTTCCTCCCCAATCTTTATCAGTGTAACCAAGTAGCTTAAAATCATCTCTTGCGCTGTACAAAACTCCATACTACTTTGTCCCATTGACATACCTTAGAATTCTTTTCGCTTGCTTTCCAATGTGTCTCCCTGGGTGTCTCCATGAACCTTGACACCAAACTCACTGCATGCATTATGTCTGGTCTAGTGGCAATCAAATACATCAAGTTGAATATCATGCTCTTGTATAATGTTGAATTAACATTTTGCTGCAATATTCTTTGCTCAACTTCAACCCCATGACAGTTGGAGTTGGTGTGGGCTTGTTGTTTTGCATTTTAAACCTCTCTAAAATGCTTGCTACATACTTTGCTTGAGAAATAAAAATGTTATTTTATGTTTGCTTCACTTCTATGCCCAAAAAATATCTTAACAACCCCAAGTTAGTCATTTCAAATTCATTCTTCATGATTTGTTTGAAATCAGTGATGAGAAAATCATCACTACCTATAGAAATTAAATCATCTACATATAAGACAACAATGAGAATCTTACCATCATTCTCTTTGATGTAGAGAGTAGGCTCACTGTCACACTTCTCAAAACCATTGTCCAACAAGTAGGCATCTATCCTATTGTACCATGCTCACAGTGCTTGCTTCAGCCCATAAAGAACTTTCCTCAACTAATACACTTTTTCTTTTTGGCCTTCTACCTCATAACCAGGTGGTTTCGCAACATACACTTCCTCTTTCAACACTCCATTCAAGAATGCTCACTTTACATCCATTTGATACACTTTCCATTTATGTTGCGCGAAAATCGCCACAACTGTACACACCGTCTCCATCCTCCCGACTGGTGCGAACGTCTCCTCATAATCTCTTCCATGCTATTGCTTGTATCCTTTGACAACTAGCCTTGCTTTGTGCATTTCAATCTTTCCATCGACATTTCTCTTGGTCTTATAGACCCACTTCACTCCAATGACTTGTCTTCCTTGCGGAAGGTTCATTAACTCCCATGTGTCATTCCTTTCTATTGCTTCTATTTCTTCCTCCATTGCTGCAACCCATTTTTCATCTTTGACTACATCTTCAAAATGGATTAGGTCATCTACATGGAAAAACAAAGAAAATAATGAATTCAGGCCATTGTTGCTATGAACTTCATCTTGGTCATATACTTCATTCAAATAACCTGAATATTGGTCTTCTTATTCTTGCTCAAGATGGGCTTGATATGTCACTTGGTGTTGCACTTTGTGGCGTGCTTGGAGAAGCACTTGCTTGACTCCATGACGGTGTCCTATTATTTGTTGACACTGTTGTTTCTACCTATTTTGTGGAGATTGAATAGGGGTAGAGGGAGTCACTGTTGAGGAATTTCTTGTTGCTGTCAATTCCTCTTTGTCCTCATGTGGTATACATGCTTTCATGTTGACTATCTTCTCTAAACTTCCATCCCATGCTTCCTCTTATATGAACTACACATCTCTGATGATTATGACCTTCTTGGTTGATGGATTGTAGAGCTTGTATGCTTTGGATTCATCACTATATCCAAAAAAACATACATTTCTCCCCCGTTTTGTCCTACTTCTTCCTCAACTCATCCGGGACATGTGCATAAGCCACACATCCAAAAACTCTCATGTGAGTGACGCTATGCTTTCCTCCACTCCAAGCTTCTTCAGGAACTATGTTCTAGACACTTTTGGTTGGACATCTATTCAAGATATATGTTGCACAAGTGACAGCTTTAGCCCAATAATCATTTGGTAAATGCTTTGCCTTCGACATACTCCATGCTATTTCCATAATGGTCCTATTTTTCCTTTCCACCACACCATTTTGCTGCGATGTATATCTTGTTGTAAATTTCTTGTGGATTCCATATTCCCTACAAAAACATAGGAAATCATTTGAGATGTATTCGCCACCTCTGTCAGCCCTTAGGACTTTGATGCAGTGTCCACTTTGCTTCTCAACAAGAGCCTTGTATTGGTGAAAGTGCTCAAACACTTCACTTTTCTGTTTTAGGAGATAGACCCATGTCTTCCTTATGTAGTCATCTATGAATGTCAATACATAGTTTCTGCCACCAATTGATGGTGTCTGCATTGGTCCACATAAATATGAGTGGACAATATCCAAAGGGGGCTTTGCCCTTATAGACTTTCCTACTGGAAATGTCTCCCTATGTTGCCTGCCCAAGATGCATCCTTCACATAGGTTTTCCAATCTTTCTATGAGTGGTAATCCTTTCACCATGCCTTTCCTATGTAGAAAATTCAAACCTCCAAAGTTGAGATGTCGAAATATTAAATGCCATAGCCAGTTTTCATCTTTGACCTCTACTTGATAGTTCACTTATGTGACAACTACCTCTTTTCTTCCATCCCCTTGTGAGTTCATTAATAGTTGTGCTTGTGCACCTTCTTCTTTCAAATCTGATCTTATCTTTAGGGGAAACATTCTATTGTTTGTCATCTGAACCTTTGTAATCAGTTGTCTCCTTGGAGGCTTATCCAAAATTGTGCACACATAATTTTTGAAAAAGACATTGTATCCCTTTTTCATGAGTTGTCCAATGCTTATGGGTTATGCTTCAGACCAGGGACAAAGTAAACATCTAAGATGTACTTCTTCTGTCCCTTATTTGTTAGGATATTAACTCTTCCTTTTCCCATGATAGAGACTTTGCTATCAGTCCCTAACGTCACTTAAGATTTAACACTTTCATCTAGATTGGAAAACATATCTACGTTCCCTGACATGTGGTTGCTACACCTTGAATCTAAATACCATATATCACTTTGTTTTTCTTGTGCTACATTACAAGCTAAAAACATGCTATCATGGTTCTGATTTTCTCTTGTGAAATTTCAACTTGGTTTGTTACTAATGTCACATTTCTTCTTTCTACATTTGTTTGCATAATGACCA
This sequence comes from Pinus tabuliformis, assembly GCA_031772625.1. Lineage (NCBI taxonomy): Eukaryota > Viridiplantae > Streptophyta > Pinopsida > Pinales > Pinaceae > Pinus > Pinus tabuliformis. Next base: position 277,294,475 of record CM062808.1, read on the forward strand.
TACTTCTTACAATAATGACATTGAACTTGAGATTTATCATACCTTTGACCTTGTGCTTGAATTTGGCTTGGGATTTGACTTGAATTTTGATTGCTGCCCCTTCCACTTGAGATTGAAGGGATGCTTCTTCCACCTCTGTGTGGGCTTCTTCCTCTTCCTCTAGTATATGATCTTGCTCTGCCTCGACCTTGACCAAAGGAAACTTGTGTCTTGAAGGCATGCTCCAATGAGGAGCTTGTTGCTCTATTCAGTCTATGTTCATGAGAAACTTGTGATGCATGAAGCTCATCCACTAAGAACTGTGAGAGATCCTTTGTTTCTTCTATGGCCACAACAATGGCATCAAACCTTGCTAGCAAATTTCTCAAAACTTTCTTAACTATTCTTCTTTCTTCAAGTGTCTCACCATGAGACCTGATTTGAGTAACCAACCCAATTACATGTGCAAAAAGCAAGTCTACATTCTCAGACTCTTTCATACAAAGTGTTTCACAATCTCTTCTCAACATTTGTATTTTTGTTGTCTTGACTTTTTCCATGCCTTCGTAGGCTGTCTCGAGGGTGTGCCATGCTTGCTTTGACTTTGTTGTTGTTGAAAGCCTTGGGAAAATACTTTCATGAACTTCTTGAAAAATATAGAACAAAGATTTTGAGTCTTTCCTGTTGTCCCTTAACAAATCTCTTTCTTCTTGAGACAAGACATTGTATGTTGCTGCATCACCATTCTCCACCAAATCCCAAATGTCTTGAGACGAAAACAGGGCCTTCATTGTAATAGCCCAAAATCATAATTTTTGCCAGTAAACATAGTCAAGCTTGTGCTTGATGTTTCCATTTCTGAGTGTAAAAAAAAACTTTCTACCTGCTGGTAAATACAATTCAAAAAATTTTCCCTCAAAAACAAATTTCTTTAACTATTAGTAAAAACACTTGTTTTTACACTAACAATATTTAACCCGCTCCAATACCATGTTAGAAAAATTTTACGAGTGCAAAGGAACTCAAAATCAGTGGTGGCAAAGTAAGCAAGGTCGAACTCAATTGTGGAAAGGTAAATATTTGGTTGCGGTAAGAATATCGCAACCACAGAGGGACTTTAATTAAAACGCGGAGTTCACAAAAACAGAGTAAAATAAAAGAGGTTGCAGAAATTTACTTGTGTAAAATTAAAACCATAACACAACTGACCACACTTTATATTATATGTCAAAACATAAAGAAATTACATTCGCGTGATAAATGGAGGCTGCAACTCCAAGTGAAAAACACAACAAACTTACTGTGATTTATGCATTACTGGGTTGTGGAGTAAACTTTTGTAAGACTAGGAAAAACTGGTTTTCACGCAACCACCAAAATATCCTCCACTATTTTCTCCTCACTACCTCACAGACTCTCGCTCCCTAACTTTCCCAACATGCCCAACATTACAAATGACTTTTACTTGCATATTTATCCTAACATACGAATTTGACATTAATTACATGACAGAGAAAAAATTGATTTTCTCCTCACTACCTCACAGACTCTCGCTCCCTAACTTTCTCAACATGCCAACATTACAAATGACTTTTACTTCCATATTTATCCTCACATACAAATCAGACATTAATTACATGACAGAGAAAATATTTAATACCCAACATGGATAATTTTACATAGTAAATAATTTTCTGAACTTGCAGATGTTGTGGAGTGTGGGCAAAAGTCCCAAAATGAATGTTTGCCCATATCGATTTATTAAACTTCATTAAATGCTTTAACCTCTATGATGTGTTGTGGAATGGTCAGCTCTGAACTGACTTCTGTCATTCTGCCTGCAAACAAAATTGCAACCATGTAGTGGTTCACTGTAGTGGTTGCCTGGGCAAACATGATGGTTGTGAGTGTCTTTAAGGCAGTGGTTTGGATTAATATTTCCAAAATTGTTATGCTTTTATCAAATCACCAAGATATAGTGGGATGCAATCAATGTGTTAAGGATTTGGTCGAAATGATGAAGGCGTAGTTGTTGGTGTGGATCGATTTTGTTAGTGCTGCGTAAATGAGTTTAAATATAACTATGTTGCAAATCGATTAGGTTTTTGAGCATTTATGTATTCTTGCATAACGTCGAAAAACTATGATGTGCGTAGGATGTAGCTCGATAGGTATGGTCCGCAAATTTGCCTGAAAGGCGAAGGAAAATTTGGCTATGTGATCTCGTTGACACATACTGACACAAATGCGCAGAGATCAATCCTGAAGGAGCGCTCGATTGTGTGGTTAATCTGTAGATTTATGTAGATCATTGACATCACATTCGCTGATTGATTTGGGTGAGTTATGGTACGAATTGAGATATTATCTAAGGAGCCAATGAGATAAATCTAGAGATCACCTAAGCATCGAATGGCAAATATCATTTGAAGGAAGTGTTTGGTTGAATGTAGAGATCATTTTTAGCGTTGAAGGTTGAATCTCATCCATTATAGTTTTGTTAAGCTTCTTTAGTAGATCAAGTCGATGATGGCTTGTATAACATTGTGTATTTTCTCTCCAAAAAAAATCCCATGTATGGAGTGTGGTCTACTTGTGCAATATATGTGATAGAGGTTTGAATTGTGTACCGAGAGTTTGTATAATATGCAGGAGGCGATTCAATATGTGATCAACGTATTGCATTGTGGATTGACTTCTTGGTTACAAAGAAAAGTATAGCTATAGTAGATCCATCGTTGGCATTTTTGGTTAGAGGACAAAGTGTTGAATTGTTTCGCAGCATTGTAAGCTAGAGCTTGTGTGCATTTTCTTATTATGGTTTCCAAGGTTTTGAATAAGGCTGGTTTGTGTCATATGTCAGTGTGTGAGGCTGCAAGACCAAATATGTATGAGTGTTTTTGAAGTTATGTATTGTTCAGTAAGTGTCAGAGAGGTACGTGTCAGAGAGGTAGAGAGGTACCAGTTGAAGTGCATTGATTCCTTGTATAGCTGAGTAAGATGACTATATAGTAGGGAAGAGATTGTATTGTAGGAAAGGTGTTATAGATGTTGCTATTGTGCTGGTGATAGATATGTAAGTTGTGCTCGAGAGATATGTAAGTTGTGTGGATTGCTAAGTTTATATTGATGATTGTGTTTGGGCTAGTATTAAAATGTATGAAAGGATGATGCATAGTGATTGTGGAGGTTGTTGCCTCCAGCAAGTTGTGGCTTGTTAATATAGGGAGTTGGAGCTTCCTAGCTACTAGTGGCTAGAACATTGTTATAGAGGTGGAGGTTCCTTACTTGTGTTGCACATCAAATTTAGGTACCTGGAGTTGGGGCTTTCTAGAAGGTAGAGGCCAGTGAACCAATCCAATGTAAAAGAGATTGAAGAATAGTAAAAAAGAGAGAAACAAGAAATCAAGATAGTTTTTCTACCCATGAAAGTTTCCACCAAAATCTTGGTTTCTCTTGTGCTTAATGTTCGTGATGCTTATGTGACTGTTTCATATAGTTGCTATTGTATGAGACATTAAATGTTTAAGAAAATAAAATTAGTAAACTTACATAAAATATCTCTCTAGTGGTTCACCTCCTCTCCATAGTGACCTTGTTACCAATAATTATTTTGGTTATATTTTTTCAGTTTTAGCGGATTTTATTGTTAAACCTTACATAAATCTGGACTTTTATATTATCTCAATACGATACATTCAGCATTTTCTTTCTGAAAAAAGTAAAAAGTATATTTGAAAAAATTAAAAATAAGTATAAATTTAGAAAAAGTTCAAAACCTTTTATAGTAATAAATAAATAAATAACTGGTGAGTTAAATGTATTTGGATGTTTTCTAAGGTGTTTTATTTCTTTTGTTTTTGAGATGGGAAATTGGAAACCTCCAAAAATATATGTAAATGTTGACAAGCCACATATATGAGAAACACATAGTTCAACATAGAATTGAAAAGTCTAAAAACCACCACAAATTGGAGCCAAGATCCAAGACTCCAATGAAATATCTATCTTTTAACCTTACTATAACATTACTTAAATTTTAACATTATTTAATTGATGTGGAGCCAAGATCCAAGATTCTAATGTGATGTATATCTTTCAACCTTACTATAACATTACTTAAATTTTAACATTGTTTAATTGATGTGGCGTTGGGGCCCATTCGACCATGGAAAAAAAGTGGAATTACCTTCCCAAATGAAAATTTATAAATGGTTAATTTTTCTATTTTTCTAGGATATTTAGATTTTTTATTAAAATGTAATTTGTTATTTTGTTAAAATATAATTCATTTATTTACGTATGAAAAGATTTAATTCACTTTAGTTTTAAAAATTATTAAAATCAAATCATGATTTGATTATACAATTAATAATATAATAATAGATATAAATGTATGACTGATACATTAAAATTGAGAATTTGCATTGATCATATAATTAATTAGTTGAGAAATATTTTAACTACACATCAATTTACAAAGAATTTAATTGGAAAATATCTTTCAAATTAATTATATTTAAATAAATCATAAATAATATGAATAGAAACCTACTCCAACTAATTATCATATCTAAGACAATTAATAGTTATATACTCTAACGCTTCCCCTTAATAACTATTTTCTTAATTTCAATCAGATGAAGTATTCACATATATGCTCTCCTCTGCAACACATGATCCAATATGAATTGAAGCACCTTGTGATTGTAAATTTCAATTTGTGGTCCAACCTAGCATTTACAACCATTACCAAAATACTGATATCCATACAAATAAATAACCACCCACCATAATGCTTTGGTAACCAACCACTAATATGCCGCTTCATGCACATGGTTAATTCAACCTTTATTCTTCCACATTTCTTCGTACTTATATCTTTACCTTTAACCCCCTACATCACCATGACCATCATTCTTGGTTTCCTTGGCCTACATATAATAATTTTCCGAGTTTTTTCATCTTACCTTCAAACATGCTACAGATTGTTTGGCTTATCCTCAACCATATTTTCTATGCTCTTGCATGAATCTCCCCAAGTAACCAACACTCTGTAGGAATCTTTATCTATATGTTCCTCATCTCTTGTAGGAATCTTTATCTATATGTTCCTCATCTCTTGCAAACATGTGGTTTTTCATCAGATCCTCACATGGTTTCTACTTACCATGAATAAAGCATCAAGTGGCTTTTGAAAAAAATGAGGCATACACTGCATGAGTGCCAAACCTATCTCGATTGCAAGTTGCTCGGACATTTTCACGTGCTTAAACGAGCCCCTTAATTTATGCTATCCTCTTTTTTTACATCCCGTCTGACTACAACACTGAAAAATAACTTTATAAAGTCATTAAGGCTTTGCAAATTAAATTAAATGGATACATGGTGCATCCAATAACTATGAACTTCTCGATTACTATCAATAAAAGCATCCATTAGTATCTCACTTCTCTAATCCTATCATATGACTATCGCATGGGAATTCATGGAGCATGTCGCCATGAATCATCTCTCGAGAAGTAGTGCCTCTCACTTGAAGTTTTGAAGTACCACCTAATTGAAACTGAAAGTCATACATAATGCAATCCATGAATATGGGAGAAGCGGTTCTTCCTATAATTTGTTTCTTCATTTTTTAGCTAGTGTGTAACTACTAGCTCAAAATAGGCATAAAATTAATGGATGTCTTTTCTAGGCATGCAGACTTGAACAAAGACAGTCACCAGTACACGTGTCAGTTAAGGCAATTATAAGAGGTTTATGTGATGTTTTCGTTCTTACGAGTTCTTTTTTCGTGGGATTATAAACATTTTTTTTCTATTTTTTTTTTTGGTATTCTAAACTTTAAATCATTTATTTAGGTTTATATTTTTTATTTTTCCTACCACTATTAACTATTTTGGTAACTAGATCACCACCAAGACGGGGTAAATCAATAATGAGTAATTTTATATATTTTTACCATATTTAACTTCTTTAACCATTCATCATTATATGCAACAACTACAACATGAAACAATACAAAAGCGTCAAAACAATCATGCACATAAGACATAAGTATTTCTAATGGAATACCGCAAGGGGAGAAAAACCACCCTGATGCTTTGCTTCTATTTTTCTATATTGTCCCTCAATTTCTTTTACATTGGTTTGTTGGCCTCTACCAGCTAGGAAGCTTCATGTCCCTATACACCAATTTTCTAGCCACTACAAGCTAGGAAGCCCCAACTCCATGTACATCTATTTGATAGTGACTACTAGCTAAGAAGCCCCAACTCTTTCTTTTAGCAAGCCACTACTTGTTGGAAGCTCCAACCTCCAAAATCACTATGGACCACCCTTTCATTCATTTTCACATTAGTTCCACACTCAACATCAATACAATCTTCTTGTAACAAACTCAACTCTTTTACAAACTTTTTACACACACTATCAACAACACCAATATATAGTGTGACTCAAAGATATTACCCTCATACACCCATATCGTAACATTAGAAAACAACCAACACAACCAATATATAGTATGACTCAAATATATAACCCTCATACACGCGTATCGTAGCAATAGCAACATATTTCTATTATAGAAATGACTCAATGATAAACATTATATATCATGCGGACTAACCTTTGACTTAGAATACATTGCACTATTTATATGCGATATTCTCTGTTATATGCATCCACTGACAGCCACAGTCAGTCATAGAAACATTAGCATATGCTAATAACATGACAACCACAGTTAGTCATAGAAACATTAGCATACGCTAATAACATGAAAATTAGAGCATCTATAAGAAACCATACAACAAATCAACAACACATCAAACTCTGAGTTATTCAAGAGCACACATCACTCTGGTTTTTTGTTATTTAGTCCATGTTACACAAACATGGCATTTTCAAGAATATAGAACTCCGTCGCCACCATAAAATTCATTATATGCCTTGGCTATACGTCAAGTGATTGAACCAACCAGAAGTACTCCTTACGAGCATTATCACACATCAGACAAGGGTGCACAACACACTTTTCAAATCATGCATAGAGGTGATCACATTCATTGTGAGTATATTTTGTGGCCTATAATTTTGCATCCTCTATGCACGTGAATTCCATTACCATGCTCTCACACCATTTGCACCTTAACATAGTCTTGGGCTATCACATTCAATTGTACAAGTATGCATGCACATTTCTTTATGAAAGGGAAGATCAACCAAAATAAAATAAAATTAATAACGTTCTCGAGTTCGCCATGAAAAGGAAAAATCACCATAGAAAAAGAACATTCAACATGATTTACATATTTCTCGACTTCTCCAACTGAGGTTAGGACCCGACTTCATTTTTCATTGACTGGACCACACTTGGTCAAGGGTTTGCTCCAAAAGTTTTAATAAAATTCTACCTCTAGCCCGAAAACCAATCTCCGTGCTCTAGATTCAATTGTTTTCTAATGTTATGATACAGGTGTATAAGGGTTGTATTTTTGAATCGGATAGGAAACAATGAAAAAGCATCGAAACAATCACATACATAAGACACAAGTATTTCTAATGGAATACCTCAAGGGGAGAAAAACCTACTTCTATTTTCTTTATTGTCCTTCAATTTCTTTTACATTGGTTTGCTGGCCTCTACCAGCTAGGAAGCTCCAACTCACTCTACACTAATTTTCTAGCCACTACCAACTAGGAATCCCCAACTCATTGTACATCTATTTGATAGTGACTACTAGCTAAGAAGCCCCAACTCTTTATTTTAGCAAGCCACTACTTGTTGGAAGCTTCAACCTCCACAATCACAATGGACCACCCTTTCATTCATTTTCACATTAGGTCTAGAGTCAACATCAATACAATCTTCTTGTAGCAAACTCAACTCTTTTACACACACTATCAACAACACCAATATATAGACGGACTCAAAGATTTTCATGCACCCATATTGCAACATTAGAAAACAACCAACTCAACCAATATATGGTCTGACTCAAAGATATAACCCTCATACCCCCATATCGTAACATTAGAAAACAACCAACTGAACTCTCTTATAAACTCTTTACACACAATATCAACAACACCAATATATAGTCTGACTCAAAGATATAACCCTCATACACCCATATCGTAGCAATAGCAACACATTTTTATTATAGCAATGACTCAATGATAAACATTATATGTCATGGGAACTAACCCCTGACTCAGCATACATAGCACTAGTTATCTGCCTGTTATATGCATCCACTGACAACCATAGTTAGTCATAGAAACATTAGCATACGCTAATAACATGACAAACACAGTGAGTCATAGAAACATTAGCATACACTAATAACATGAAAATTTGAGCATCTATAAGAACCCGTACAACAAATCAACAACACATCAAACTCTGAGTTATTCAAGAGCACACGTCACTCTGGTTTTCTGTTATTTGGTCCATGTTACACAAACATGGCATTTTCTAGAATATAGAACTCCGCGCTACCATAAAATTGATTATACGCCTTGGCTATAGATCAAGTGATTGAACCAACCACAAGTACTTCTTACGGACATTATCACACATCATACAAGGGTGCACAATACACTTTTCAAATCATGCATAGAGGTGGTCACATTCATCATGAGTATATTTTGTGGCCTCTAATTTTTCATCGTCTATGCACATGAATTCCATTACCATTCTCTCACACCCTTTGCACCTTAACATAGTCATGGACTATCACGTTCAATTGTACAAGTATGCATACACCTTTCATTATGAAAGGGATGATCAACCAAAATAAAATAAAATTAATAATGTTCTTGAGTTCACCATGAAAAGGCCAAATCAGCATTTAAAAAAGAACATTCAGCATTATTTCCATATTTCTCGACTTCTCCAACATCGGTTAGGACCAGACTTCATTTTTCATTGATTGGACCACACTTGGTCAAGGTTTTGCTCCAAAATTTGTAATAAAATTCAACCTCTGCCCGACAACCAATGTTCGTGCTCTAGAATCAATTTTGTTGTCTACAATATAACCATTATTGTTGTTCTACTCAGTGACATGAAATGATTCATTTTTAATTCTCTGTCATTGATTATTGTAGATAAACGACTCTTGTTGAACTGGGGTCTAAATAATTTTGGGATGAAAACTTAAGCACCTTTGCTTAACTCCCTTTACACATGACCATGATTTTATGACCACAACCCTTTCAATTCTTCGCACCTGATTGTTTCATCACCAGATCAATGGACAATATATAGTGCAATCTTTAAAACCACCTCCACACGTGTTAACTTCTCATGGTGAGGGTTTACAAAATAGTGATATGCAACCCACCTTTTGACTTCACTCGCAAGTGGGCTCAACCTCTTTTTGATGGAAATAATTATCAAAAATACATGAATCAAATTTACTAAGAAACATGTGCAGTTCACAGGTTTGGAACACCACCTGTAAGACTACCTCTGCAGAACACGCTCTGTCACTTACAATTCATTACATGAGAAATATATACATGAAACACATATTTAGGGAAGTTGAAGCAACACCCTAGAAAATAGCAACAAACTCCTAATGTAAGGTTATGTTTGAACCGTCACTCTATTAAGACATTTCTTCATTAATATCAATAGTCCCCCTTAATGGAGAAATGAATTCACAGATATGCCTAACACTTCCCTAAACAACTCAAACATGATTCTACAAAGACGTTTGGTAAAAATATCAGTAGCATTGTCAAAACTATTACAATACTCAATATGGATTTCCTTTTACTGAACTTTCTCCCTCACAAAATGAAACTTTGTATCGATATGCTTCGTGTTCTTATGAAATACTCGATTATTTACAAGTTTGATGGAGCTCCGGTTGTCGCATTTGATCACTGTTGCAACCTTCTATTCTTCCCCAGCATCAAGGAGAAGTCTCCCCAACCAAACTGCTTCGCATGTTGCTGCACACATAGCTTGATATTCAGTTTCCGAAAAAGGCAAAGATATTGTGTTCTATTTCTTGTTGCTCCATGTAATGACCTGAATCTAGTGTTGAATCCATAGCCTGTTATGGATCATCTGTCATCTACATTTCCTTCCTAATCAGAGTTTGAAAAACCTGTTAATCTAGCATCACACGAATCAGTATAATCAATACAAAAATATAAGGTTCCCTGGAGATACCTTAAAACACCTTTCACTGCAACCCAATGGCTCTCATGGGGCTTTGACATAAATTGGCTCAATGCAGTGAGTACATAAGCCAAATTAGGCCTATTTTTAGTCAAATACATTAGACTCCCAACCATCTATCTATACAAAGTCGCATCTGCCTCCTTGGATCCATCATCATTCTGAAGTTTTAAATTTTGTTGTAAAGGTACTGCTGCAGCTTTACACTGATCCATTCTGAACTTTACCAGTTAGATCCTGACGTACTTTGTTTGTGACACAAAATTTTGTCTAGAATCCATCCAGACTTCTAAACCCAAATAGTAATGTAGCTCTCCAGGGTCTTTCATCTCAAATACTTGTGTTAGGCCCCTATACTACTATTGTAACCCCTTATTGTTATTAGTAAAACCCAGTTATTATATTGATGTACGCATGTAGTGCCCATATTGTTACTATTGTGCCCCATAGAAGCCCACTATTGTTATTATTGTGCCCTTACATTATTATTTGTGTTCATTGTTTTGTATTATAATGTGTAATCTTAAATTCAATCCAGCGTAAGTGTCAAATTGTGCCAAAATATTCTACCAATCCTAAGGTACAATATAATAAGATATCATAATGAATGAGACATGTGACATAATAGAATTAAAAGGTACCATGAGTCAGCCATATAATAAGGTATCATAATAAATCAGATATGTAAATTTAGAAAAAATATGAATACAATGATGTGAAGATCAAATGCACAAAAAAACCTCATAAACATATTTACACAATAAAAAAATGCCAAAATAGATGCACAAAAAACCACCTAAAAATAATTACACAATAAAAAAGTATACTAATTAATCAAATTTTTAATAAATAAAATTAATATATTTAAAAATATAATTAATATATTAAAAAATATAAATTATTTCAATTTTATAATGTAAACTTTGTTTATTTTAGTTAATTTTTTTGAAAAAAAAAGCAATAAGGATTGGTTATTGCGTTGGTTTAATTTATTATATAAATTATATTCTTTCATCTATCATATAAATTAATCTATAATAATATGACAGATCTCTGAATTACAGTAGCAATGTTAAGTACACTGAAAACTTTAATTTCGTTGGTGGCCTGAATCCTGCCTGAAAAGGAAACTCTGGCTCCCGAAAAACTAAACAAATTTGTAACGTATGAAACACTCTAATCTGAAAGAGGATTCATTTATCCTCGTCCCATTTTGTTAATGCTCATACATCTAAGCGCCTAAAACAAAAATGTTACCTATGCCATAAAGTAAATGTCGTCATCTCCTTCAAAATGATGGATGGTATTCAACTTTAACCATGTCTGGATATCCGTTGAAGTGACCAGTAAAATATAACTAGGTTTCTGTATTTTAATGGGCAATCTAAGTTTTCTTACGTCAATGAGGATTTTGAATATGGCCAACTATATTGCAATATCATATAGAATTTTAATTTCGATTTCAAACGTTAGTAAGAAGGTCTTTATAAAGTGTCCAATGTCTCGATATCCTCAAGCAAGAATTTACTCGTCTCCAAAAAATTTCCAACTCCAAAGAGGTGTGCTCGAATTTTGTGGCGGTGCCGCGAGGGAGTTTCACTGGAATAGATACTGCAGACGTTATCAGCATGCAAGGAAAGAATGTGATGCCAAGATCAAATGTAACAACGACGGCATAAACATTATTACATAATAAGAAGCAAACTATACTAACCAATCAAATTTGTAATAAAAGATAAAAATCAAATTTTGAATTAAAAAGAAGGAGTTGCACCTCACAGGTGTGTACGGCACTTGGGAGACTGCACTCAAACAAAGAGGAGACTCTCACTCTCATTCACTCTCCATTACATCAAATGAATATTACAATATTAAATACATCATTGGTAGTTGTAAACAACCTCCTAAACTCTAGGAACTAATCCTAAACTAAGGAGATATGTTACAACCATATAACTATTTCTCCATTATTTTTAATTCCCCCCTTAATGGAGAAAGGGTTATTGTGCACTCCTAACATCCCTCTAAATAATTCAAACTTTACTCGCCCTAGAGACTTAGTAAAAATATCAGCTAAATTATCACAAGTATTGCAATACTCCACACATATTTCTTTTGACTGTATCTTTTTTCGAACAAAATGAAACTGAGTGTCAATATGTTTAGTATTTTTATGGAAAACTAGATTGTATGCAAGCTTTATTGTGCTTTGGTTGTCAGTTTTGATGTTGGTTGCTTCTTTCTGACTTTCGCCTGGATCGCTAAGCAATCTCCTCAACTAGATGGCTTCGCATGTTGTTGCACACAATGCCGGGTACTCAGCTTCACATGATGATAATGCTACAGTACTTTGCTTTTTGCTACTCCACGAGATAACCCCGGATTCAATACTAAATGCATAACCTATGATGGATCTACGATCATCCAGGTCACCTACCCAATCAGAATCTGAATAACCTAATAAAGTAACATCAGAAATGTCAGTGTATAAAATACCATAATTACAAGTACCACTAAGGTACCTCAACACACATTTTGCTGCAATCCAGTGACTTTCAAGTGGTCTGGACATAAACTCGCTCAGCACACTAACAGAATATGCCAGATCAGGTCTAGTTGTTGTGAGATATATCAAACTTCCCACTAGTTGTCTATACAAAGTGGCATCCACATGTTTTGTGACATCATCACTCCTTAACTTGAGATTATGCTGCAATGGTGTTGCTGTTGTTTTACACTATTCCATTCTGAATCTTTCCAACAGGGTTTTGGCATACTTTCTTTGAGTTAGAAAAGTCTGACCAGAATCTTTCCACACCTCCAAACCTAGGCAATAATGAAGATCTCCAAGGTTTTTCATTTCAAATACCTGTGACATTTGCTGCTTGATTTCTTTGATCAAATTATTTGCATTTCCTGTTATAATCATGTCATCCACGTACAAAGAAATCAAAATGATTTGCCTCTGTTTATTTATCTTGGTACACAGGTTTGGGTCGTTGAGACTCCTATGAAAACCATGTTGTATAAAAAATGAATCAATTTTCTCATACCATGACCTGGGTGCTTGTTTCAAACTAAAGTGTCGTATGCAATTTACACACTAAATGCTCCTGCCCCTTTTTCACAAAACTAGGAGGCTGTACTAGATAAATTTCTTCCTTTAATTCTCCATTCGGAAATGCAGACTTAACATCTAGCTGGTGTAGCTTCCATTTATGTTTTGTTCTAGATTGGCGCGAATGTCTTCAAAAAATCCGCGCCAATTGCTCAACCCTTTCTTCGGCTCAGGGATGATCAGTCATCTCAGACCCTTCGCTCCAGGTGTTACTGCCGTTCCACCTGATCACACAGACACATTTACATGCACTCCTACCACTACGAAAATGTAACTAATGGTACATCCCTAAAAAAAAATTTGAGGCTATATCTATCCTAAGCTCTGATACCAAGATAAAAATCAAAATTTGAATTAAAAAGGAGGAGTTGCAGCTCACAGGTGTGTACGACACCTGGGAGACTGAACTCAAACAAAGAGGAGACTCTCACTCTCGTTCACTCTCCGTTACATCAAATGAATATTACAATATTAAATACATCACTGAAAAGTAGGTAGTTGTAAACAACCTTCTAAACTCTAGGAACTAATCCTAAACTAAGGAGATACGTTACAACCATATAACCATTTCTCCATTATTTTTAACTATAAATAAAATTAATATATTTAAAATAATAAATTATTTCAGTTTTATAATATAAACTTTGTCTTTTAGTTTAAATTATTTCAGTTTTATAATGCAAATTTTATGTATTTCAGTTTAATGTTTATTCAAAAAGATTAATTAACTGTAAACGCAATATTACTTTATACTACCATTACTTTATACTACCAGCAACAGGTTAAGGTTAAGATAGATTTGCATCGTACACATTTATATTTGGAAAAAAATTAAAAAAAAAACAAAAATAATTTTAATAATATGTACATCTTTTTTTTTTTTAATCACATGGTGAATCGGTAACTGCCAGGCCTAATCTATGGGAGACCAAGGATCAAACCTCATAGCTGCCACTATAAGACCAAGAGCATAACCAACCTCTGATTACCGAATATACATCTTTTTTTTTTAACCACATGGTGAATCGGTAACTGCGAGGCCTAATCTATGGGAGACCAAGGATCAAACCTCATAGCTGCCACTATAACACCAAGAGCATAACCAACCTTTGATTACCGAATATTTAACAGTGGTTATATTCATTTGATGAATCGGTAACTGCGAGGCCTAATCTATGGGAAACCAACGGTGGTTATATTCATTTGATTACCTGATAATTAATTGCCCCTATGTACACCTTTTTTCTTTTAACCATATGGTGAATCAGTAACTGCGAGGCCTAATCTATGGGAAACCAAGGATCAAACCTCATAGCTGCCACTATAACACCAAGAGCATAACCAACCACCTGGAATCCACAGCTCTGCCGCTCTAGCTGCCACCACAACAAGTCATTGTACTCAATGAGATTTGAACTTTGAGATTTGAACTTCTGCCACCACAACAAGTCATTGTACTCAATGAGATTTGAACTTTGAGATTTGAACTTCGGTCTACCCGGCCTAATCTATGGGAAACCAAGGATCAAACCTCATAGCTGCCACTATAACACCAAGAGCATAACCAACCACCTGGAATCCGCAGCTCTAGCTGCCAGCACAACAAGTCATTGTACTCAATGAGATTTGAACTTCGGTCTACCCGGCGACCGGCTTCGCCCGTGCGACTCACCGTCAAACCACACATCACTTTACTACCCCTATGTACATCATATTACCAAATATTCGAGAGTCTTTCTTCCACTGTTTTTGTGTGGATACCAAATATTTCACATGATACGTCAACCTCCCTATCCTCTGGGGAGAGGAGAGTTAAATAACGAATTTCAGATTCATCTTTTGCTTTGTTTTTTAAATCCCAGTGTTTTCTTGGTGGAGCTTACTTTAGATCAAGAACATTGCTTTTGCCTTTCCTCTCGGCCTCCTCCTCTGCTAGGGGAGGAAATATTTTCATTCATGCCATCATTTCCATTAAATAACCATTAGTATAGTGCTCGTGCAATGACATGTAACTGAACGGTAAAACTGCGAAATGGAAAATAGAAACCGGAAAAATAGCCATTCTAATTTTCCTACACAAATAAAGGAAAGGGATAGTCATCGTAAAGACACACGCAAATGCTAAATCTAAACAGGTTTGCACCGAAAGAGCAGGGAACGAAAATCCGAGGCTTCTGACTCAAAGGACAGAGAACTGAAGATGACATTATGAACTATTTCAAATTTTTTTGCAATAGTCTGAAATTTTTTTAGTTTTTATTTTTTATTTTCTATGTTATTTATTTATTTATTTTCTTAAAATTAAGGCTATATTTTGAAAAAATATGGCAGAGATTTTTATAAATCTAATTAAAAGCTGTTGAAATTCATAATTTTAGGTGTTCTATATTTTGAAAAAATCTGACAGGAAGGATGGTGAATCCATTTCCAGCATAAAAAACATGATTCAAATACGGCATCTACAATAATTTTTTAAATTTTTTTATCCAAATTCTGGCCACTTTTGAAAAGCCACTTCACTACGGAAAATACAGTTATTTTAATTAAAAAAAATAAATTACAAATTACATGAAATTTAGATCATTGTTTCCTCAGGTATCCTGTTACATGCCTATATGCCATGTGTGTTCTATCTTGTCTTTTTAATCATATCTTGATGATATCTATGTGATTCTAATTCTATGCAAAAATAACCGTGGAAGCTGAACTGTTTGGTGAGCAAGTTTTGTTTAACGAGGGGACGCTGAAGCAAGAGCATAATATTTAGATAACATATGAGAGTACAAAGGTCGTTTTTGGTATTGCGTAATCATGGTTTTTGTTTTTTAAGTTTAATTACTGTTGTTATGTTGGTGGTGATGTCAACCTGTTAAAATTTGTTCGTATTGATATTGGTTTTGAAAGTATCTATTGCGTGTATTTTTATATTTTTGGGTAATTTATTAATTAAATAAATATATGCCACGTCCATGTCTAATTGATTATCAAATATTCAAAGAATCAGCAATAAAGATAAGCTCAGGGGTCTATTGCAGCGCTTACAAATGTTGTGTTTGTGTGCCTCTGATGAGCTGAGTGGAGAAGCTTGCCTAAATCTGGACCAACAGAATATATGCGACTTGTTAGTGGAAAAATGGAGTATATGTGCGGATTTCCTTCACGCAAAAATTGTATGCGGCCTTGCAACGAGCAAAGAAAATACCATGGGTCTCTACCAGAGTGATTGCCCATGGTATCTTTTCGTCAGTGTTTTATTTGGTATTAGAGAAAATGGAATTGACTTAGTCCGAATTGCTCATTGAGTCTTTGTTTTAATTTGTCATGTGGGGGTCAATTATAGGTTTTGATGGTGTGTCAGTATAATGGGCGTAGCTGCTTTTGG
This sequence comes from Pinus tabuliformis, assembly GCA_031772625.1. Classification (NCBI taxonomy): domain Eukaryota; kingdom Viridiplantae; phylum Streptophyta; class Pinopsida; order Pinales; family Pinaceae; genus Pinus; species Pinus tabuliformis. Next base: position 277,311,158 of record CM062808.1, read on the forward strand.
AATAAAAATAAAATATTGTGCCATTGGTCTTGAGGCTAAATGAGTTACTAAGCATTGGTAAAGGGGCTTCTAAGTGTGATGTGCACATTGCCAAAGGGGCGAACCATGTGTTTGACCCAGCCTGGTGGGTGGTTATTCTTCCACTAGAACTAATGGACGACATTAATGAAATTGATTTGGGTCAAAATGAAATGATATCATTTGATCTGGTGTGAGGAAATAAATGCACTTGACTTGGTCTTATGGCTTGCTAGAAAAATTTTACAAGGGCAAGGAACTTAGAAATAGGTTGCGGTAAAGTAAGCAAGGTCAACTTTAGTTGCTGTAAAGTAAATTTTTGGTTGCAACGAGAATATGCAACCACACTAGGACTTTAATACGTGACATGGGCGATCTTATATAGTAAATGATTTAAAATGGGCAAGTTTACATAGTAAATGATTTTCTGAACTTGCAGGTGTTGTGGAGTGTGAGCAACAGTCGCGGAATGAATGTTTGCCCATATCTATTTATTAAAGTTGATTAAATGTTTTAACGTTTGTGATATGTTGTGGAATGGTCGGCTCTAAATTTCTGTTCTGACTTCTGTCATTTTTCCTACAAACAAAATCGCAACCGTCTAGTGGTTGACTAGGAAAACATGATGGTTGTCAGTGTGTTTAAGGTAATGGTTGGAATTAATATTTCCAACACTCCCCCTTAATAACAACTACCGCCATTGACAATTCCCAAACAATCTCTGACATAAACAAAACTTTCACGTGCCAATGGATTTGTGAAAATATCAGCTAATGTTCCTGTGACCTGCAGTGCTGCAACACAATTTCATCATTGTTAATCAATTCTCTAATAAAATGATATTTAGCATCAATATGCTTGGTGCTTTTGTGAAAAACGAAATTCTTTGATAATGCAATTGTTGATGTGTTGTCGCAAAAAATAGTTGTCGCTCCCTCTTGGTCGCAGCGAAGATCCCTCAACATCCTTCTCATCTAAACTTCTTGACATGCTGGAGCTGTTGCGACAACATATTTAGCTTCTGCTGTTGACAATGACACTATTAGTTGCTTCTTCGAGGCCCGTGAAATGATTCCAGAACCCAAATGAAAAACATATTCTAACGTGCTCTTTCTGTCATCGAGACTTCCTCCCCAATCACTATCAGTGTAACCAACTAGCGTAAAAGCATCTGTTGCGGTGTACAAAACTCCATACTACTTTGTCCCATTGACACACCTTAGAATTATTTTCGCTGCTTTCCAATGTGTCTCCTTGGGTGTCTCCATGAACCTTGACGCCAAACTCACTACATACATTATGTCTGGCCTAGTGGCAATCAAATACATCAAGTTGAATATCATGCTCTTGTATAATGTTGAGTTAACATTGTTGCTACAATCTTCTTTGCTCAACTTCAACCCCATGACAGTTGGAGTTGGTGTGGGCTCGCTGTTCTACATTTTAAACCTCTCTAAAATGTTTGCTACATACTTTTCTTGAGAAATATAAATTCTATTTTATGTTTGCTTCACTTCTATGCCCAAAAGATATCTTAACAGCCCCAAGTCAGTCATTTCAAATTCAGCCTTCATGATTTGTTTGAAATCCGTGATGAGAAAATCATCACTACCTAGAAAAATTAAATCATCTACATATAAGACAACAATGAGAATCTTACCATCATTCTCTTTGATGTAGAGAGTAGGCTCGTTGTCATACTTGTCAAAACCATTGTCCAACAAGTAGGCATCTATCCTATTGTACCATGCTCATAGTGCTTGCTTCAGACCATAAAGAGCTTTCCTCAACCAATACACTTTGTCTTCTTGGCTTTCTACCTCATAACCAGGGGGGTTGCGCAACATACACTTCCTCTTTCAACACTCCATTCAAGAATGCTCACTTTACATCCATTTGATACACTTTCCATTTATGTTGCGCGAAAATCGCCACAACTGTACACACCGTCTCCATCCTCCCAACTAGTGCGAATGTCTCCACATAATCTCTTCCATGCTATTTCTTGTATCCTTTGACAACTAGCCTTGCTTTGTGCCTTTCAATCTTTCCATCGACATTTCTCTTGGTCTTATAGACCCACTTCACTCCAATGACTTGTCTTCCTTGCGGAGGGTTCATTAACTCCCATGTGTCATTCCTTTATAGTGCTTCTATTTCTTCCTCCATTGCTGCAACCCATTTTTCATCTTTGACTACATCTTAAAAATGGATTAGCTCTTCTACATGGCAAAACAAAGAAAATAATGAATTCAGGACAGTGTTGCTATGAACTTCATCTTGGTCATATATTTCTTTCAAATTTCTGAATTTTGGTCTTCTTATTCTTGCTGAAGATGGGCTTGATATGTCACTTGGTGTTGCGCTTTGTGGCGTGCTTGGAGAAGCACTTTCTTTACTCCGTGACATTGTCCTATTATTTGTTGATGGTGTTGTTTCTGCCTATTTTTTTGAGCTTGAATAGGAGTAGAGGGAGTTATTGTTGAGGAATTTCTTGTTGCGTTCAATTCCTCTTTGTCCTCATATGGTATACATGCTTTCATGTTGACTATCTTCTCTAAACTTCCATCCCATGCTTCCTCTTCTATGAACTACACATCTCTGTTGATTATGACCTTCTTGGTTGATGGATTGTAGAGCTTGTATGCTTTGGATTCATCACTGTATCCAACAAATATACATTTCTCCCCCTTGTTGTCCAACTTCTTCCTCAACTCATCCGGGACATGTGCATAAGCCACACATCCAAAAACTCTCATGTGAGTGACGCTATGCTTTCTTCCACTCCATGCTTCTTCAGGAACTATGTTCTAGACACTTTTGGTTTGACATCTATTCAAGATATATGTTGCACAAGTGACAGCTTCAGCCCAATAATCATTTGGCAAATTCTTTGCCTTTGACATACTCCTTGCCATTTCCATACTGGTCCTATTTTTCCTTTCTACCACACCATTTTGCTGCGATGTATATCTTGTTGTAAATTTCTTGTGGATTCCATGTTCGCTACAAAAACATAGGAAATCATTTGAGATGTATTCACCACCTCTGTCAACCCTTAGGACTTTGATGTAGTGTCCACTTTGCTTCTTAAAAAGAGCCTTGTATTGGTCAAAGTGCTCAAACACTTCACTTTTCTGTTTTAGGAGATAGACCCATGTCTTCCTTATGTAGTCATCTATGAATGTCAATACATAGTTGCTGCCACCAATTGATGGTGTCTGCGTTGGTCCACATAAACATGAGTGGACAATATCCAAAGGGGGCTTTGCCCTTATAGACTTTCCTGCTGGAAATGTCTCCCTATGTTGCCTGCCCAAGATGCATCCTTCACATAGGTCGTCCAATCTTTCTATGAGTGGTAATCCTTTCACCATGCCTTTCTTATGCAGCAAATTCAAACCTCCAAATTTGAGATGTCGAAATATTAAATTCCATTACCAGTTTTCATCTTTGACCTCTACTTGATAGTTCACTTATGTGACAACTGCCTCTTTTCTTCCATCCTCTTGTGAGTTCATTAATAGTTGTGCTTGTGCACCTTATTCTTTCAAATCTGATCTTATCTTTAGGGGAAACATTTTATTGTTTGTCATCTGAACCTTTGCAATCAGCTGTCTCCTTGGAGGCTTATCCAAAATTGTGCACACATAATTTTTGAAAAAGACATTGTATCCCTTTTTCATGAGTTGTCCAATGCTTATGAGGTTATGCTTCAGATCGGGGACAAAGTAAACATCTAAGATGTACTTCTTCTCTCCCTTCTTTGTTAGGATATTAACTCTTCCTTTTCCCATGATAGAGACTTTGCTATCAGTCCCCAATGTTACTTAAGATTTAACACATTCATCTAGATTGGAAAACATATCTATGTTCTGTGACATGTGGTTGCTACACCTTGGATCTAAATACCATGTATCACTTTGTTTTTCTTGAACTACATTACAAGCTAAAAGCATGCTATCATGGCTCTGATTTTCTCTTGTGAAATTTAAACTTGGTTTGTTACTAATGTCACATTGCTTCTTTCTACATTCATTTGCATAATGACCATACTTCTTACAATAATGACGTTGAACTTGAGATTTATCATAACTTTGACCTTGTGCTTGAATTTGGCTTGGGATTTGACTTGGATTTTGATTGCTGCCCCTTACACTTGAGATTGAAGGGATGCTTCTTCCACCTCTGTGTGGGCTTCTTCCTCTTCCTCTAGTATATGATCTTGCTCTACCTCGACCTTGATCAAAGGAAACTTGTGTACTGAAGGCATGCCCCAATGAGGAGCTTGTTGCTCTGTTCAGTCTATGTTCATGAGAAATCCGTGATGCATGAAGCTCATCCACCAAGAATTGTGAGAGATCCTTTGTCTCTTCTATGGCCACAACAATGGCATCAAACCTTGCTAGCCAATTTCTCAAGACCTTCTCAACTATTCTTCTTTCTTTAAGTGTCTCACCATGAGACCTGATTTGAGTAACCAACCAAATTACATGTGCAAAAAACAAGTCTACATTCTCAGACTCTTTCATACAAAGTGTTTCAAAATCTCTTCTCAACATTTGTACTTTTGTTGTCTTGACTTTTGCCATGACTTGGTACGCTGTCTGGAGGGTGTGCCATGCTTGCTTGGACTTTGTTGTTGTTGTAAGCCTTGGGAAAATACTTTGGTGAACTTCTTGAAAAATATAGAACAGAGATTTTGAGTCCTTCTTCCTATTATCCCTTAACAAATCCCTTCCTTCTTGAGACAAGACATTATATGTTGCTGCATCACCATTCTCCACCAAATCTCAAATGTCTTGAGACGAAAACAGAGCCTTCATTGTAATAGCCCAATAATCATAAATTTTTCCAGTAAACATAGTCAAGCTTGTGCTTGATGTTTCCATTTTGTAGTGTAAAAAAAAGCTTTCTACATGATGCTAAATACACTTCAAAAAATTTTCCCTCAAAAGCAAATTTGTTTAACTATTAGTAAAAACATTTGTTTTTACACTAACAATATTTAACCCGCTCCAATACCATATTAGGAAAATTTTACGAGTGAAAAGGAACTCAGAAATCAGTGGTGGCAAAGTAAGAAAGGTCAATTTCAATTGCGGAAAGGTAAATCTTTGGTTGCGGTGAGAATGCCGCAACCACAGAGGGACCTTAATTAAAACGCGGAGTTCACTCACGAAAAATAGAGTAAAATAAAAGAGATTGCAGAAATTTACTTGTGTAAAATTAAAACCATAAAACAACTCACCACACTTTATATTATATGTCAAAACATAAAGAAATTACATTCGCATGATAAATGGACGCTGCAGCTCCAAGTGAAAAACACAACAATCTTACTGCGATTTATGCATTACTCGGTTGTGGAGTAAACTTTTGTAAAACTTGGAAACACTGGTTTTCACGCAACCACCAAAATATCCTCCATGATTTTCTCCTCACTACCTCATAGACTCTCGCTCCCTAACTTTCCCAACATGTCCAACATTACAAATGACTTTTACTTGCGTATTTATCCTAACATACGAATCTGACTTTTACATGCCAGAGAAAATATCGATTTTCTCCTCACTACCTCACAGACTCTTGCTCCGTAACTTTCCCAACATGCCCAACATTACAAATGACTTTTACTTGCATATTTATCCTAACATGAAAATTTCACATTAATTACATGAAAGAGAAAATATTTAATACCCAACATGGGCAATTTTACATAGTAAATGATTTTCTGAACTTGCAGATGCTATGGAGTGTGGGCAATAGTCCTGGAATGTATTTTTGCCCATATCTATTTATTAAACTTCATTAAATGCTTTAACCTCTATGATGTGTTGTGGAATGGTCAGCTTTGAACTGACTCCTATCATTCTACTTGCAAACAAAATTGCAACCGTGAGTTGGTTCACTGTAGTGGTTGCCTGGGCAAACATGATGGTTGTGAGTGTGTTTAAGGCAGTGGTTTGGATTAATATTTCCAACATTGTTACGCTTTTATCAAGTCACCAAGATATAGTGGGATGAAATCAATATGTTAATGATTTGGTCGAAATGATGAAGGCGTAGTTGTTGGTGTGCATCGACTTTGTTACAGTGTGTTGCGTGAGTTTAAATATAACTATGTTGCAAATCAATTAGATCTCTGAGCATTTATGTATTCTTGTATAACGTCGAAAAACTATGATTTGCGTAGGATATAGCTCGATAGGTATGGTCCACAAATTTTCCTGAAAGGCGAAAGAAAATTTGGCTCTATGATCTTGTTGACACATACTGACACAAATGTGCAGAGATCAATCCTGAAGGAGCGCTCGAATGTGTGGTTAATATGTGGATTTATGTAGATCGTTGACAACACATTTGTATGGTAAAAAAATGTTGATATGGTGAAGAGGACAAATGACATGTAGTGTGTGAGGAGTATTTAACTAAAAATCTCGATTAAGGCATTCGCTGATTGATTTGGGTGAGTTACGGTACGAATTGAGAGATTATCTAAGGAGCCAATGAGAGAAATCTAGAGATCAATTAAGCATCGAATGGCAAATATCATTGGAAGGAAGTGTTTGGTTGAATGTAGAGATCATTTTTAGAATTGAAGAGTGAATCTCATCCATTATAGTTTTGTTAAGCTTCTTTAGTAGATCAAGTCGATGATGGCTTGTATAACATTGTGTATTTTCTCTCCAAAAAAAATCCCATGTATGGAGTGTGATCTGCTTGTGCAATATATGTGATAGAGCTTTGAATTGTGTACCGAGAGTTTGTATAATATGCAGGAGGCGATTCAATATGTGGTCAATGTATTGCATTGTGATTGACTTCTTGGTTACAAAGAAAAGTATAGCTATAGTAGATCCATAGTTGGCATTTTTGGTTGGAGGACAAAGTGTTGAATTGTTTCGCAACATTGTAAGCTAGAGTTTGTGTGCATTTTCTTATTATGCTTTCTAGGGTTTGTTTGAAAAAGGCTGGTTTGTGTCATATGTCAGTGTGTGAGGTTGCAAAAGACCAAATATTTATGAGTGTTTTTGAAGTTATGTATTGTTGAGTAAGTGTCAGAGAGGTACCAGTTGAAGTGCATTGATTCCTTGTATAGCTTAGTAAGATGACTATATAGTAGGGAAGAGATTGTATTGTAGGAAAGGTGTTATAGATGTTGCTATTGTGCTGGTGACATATATGTAAGTTGTGTTGGAGAGATATGTAAGTTGTGTGGATTGCTAAAGTTTATATTGGTGATTGTGTTTGGGCCTAGTATTAAAACGTAAGAAAGGATGATGCATAGTGATTGTGGAGGTTGTTGCCTCGAGCAAGTTGTGGCTTGTTAATATAGGGAGTTGGAGCTTCCTAGCTAGTAGTGGATAGAACATTGTTATAGAGGTGGAGCTTCCTTACTTGTGTTGCACATCAAATTCAAGTCCCTGGACTTGGGGCTTTCTAGAAGGTAGAGGCCAGTGAACCAATCCAATGTAAAAGAGATTGAAGAATAGTAAAAAAGAGAGAAACAAGATATCAATATAGTTTTTCTACCCATGAAAGTTTCCACCAAAATCTTGGTTTCTCTTGTGCTTAATGTTCGTGATGCTTATGTGATTGTTTCATATAGTTGCTATTGTATGAGACATTAAATGTTTAAGAAAACAAAATTAGTAAAATTACATAAAATATCTCTCTAGTGGTTCACCCCCTCTCCATAGTGACCTTGTTACCAATAATTATTTTGGTTATATGTTTTTAGTTTTAGTGGATTTTAGTGTTAAACCTTACATAAATCTGGACTTTTATATTATCTCAATATGATATATCCAACTTTTTCTTTATGAAAAAAATAAAAATTATATTTGAAAAAATAAAAAATAAGTATAAATTTATAAAAAGCTCAAAACCTTTTATATTAATAAATAAATTAATAATTGGTGAGTTAAATGTATTTGGATGTTTTCTAAGGTGTTTATCTCTTTTGTTTTTGAGATGGGAAATTGGAAACCTCCATAAATATATGTAAAAGTTGACAAGCCACATATATGAGAAACACATAGTTCAACATAGAATTGAAAAGTCCAAAAACCACCACAAATTGGAGCCAAGATCCAAGACTCCAATGAGATATCTATCTTTCAACCTTACTATAACATTACTTAAATTTTAACATTATTTAATTGATGTGGAGCAAATATCCAAGATTCTAATGTGATGTATATCTTTCAACCTTACTATAACATTACTTAAATTTTAACATTGTTTAATTGATGTGGCATTGGGGCCATTCCACCATGGAAAAAAGGTGGAATTACCTTCCCAAAAGAAAAATTATAAATGGTTAATTTTTCCTTTTTTTTTTTAGGATATTTAGATTTTTTATTAAAATGTAATTTGTTATTTTGTTAAAATATAATTCATTGATTTACCTATGAAAATATTTAATTCACTTTAGTTTTAAAAATTATTAAAATGAAATCATGATTTGATTATAAAATTAATAGTATAATAATAGATATAAATGTATGAACGATACATTAAAATTGATAATTTGCATTAATCATATAATTAATTAGTTGAGAAATATTTTAACTACACAACAATTTATAAAGAATTTAATTGGAAAATATCTTTCAAATTAATTATATTTAAATAAATCATAAATAATACGAATAGAATCCTATTCCAACTGATTATCACATCTAAGACAATTAATAGTTATATACTCTAACACTCCCCCTTAATAACTATTTTCTTAATTTAAATCAGATGAAGTATTCACATATATGCTCTCCTCTACAACACATGATCCAATATGAATTGAAGCACCTTGTGATTGTAAATTTCAATTTGTGGTCCAACCTAGCATTTACAACCATTACCAAAATACTGATGTCCATACAAATAAATAACCACCCACCATAATTCTTTGGTAACGCCCACTAATACGCCGCTTCATGCACATGGTTAATTCAACCTTTATTCTTCCACATTTCTTCGTACTTATATCTTTACCTTTAACCCCCTACATCACCATGACCATCATTCTTGGTTTTCTTGGCCTACATATAATGATTTTCTGAGTTTTTTCATCTTACCTTCAAACATGCTACAGATTGTTTGGCTTATCCTCAACCATATTTTCGATGCTCTTGCATGAATCTCCCAAGGAACCAACACTCTATAGGAATCTTTATCTATATGTTCCTTATCTCTTACAAACATGTGGTTCTTCATCAAATCCTCACATGGTTTCTACTTACCATGAATAAAGCATCAAGTGGATTTTGATAAAAATGATCCATACACTGCATGGGTGCCAAACCTATGTCGATTGCAAGTTGCTCAGACTTGTTCACGTGCCCAAACGAGCCCCTTAATTTATGTTATCCTCTTTTTTTACATCCCATCTGACTACAACACTGAAAAATAAATTTATAATGTCATTAAGGCTTTGCAAATTAAATTAAATGGATACATGGTGCATCCAATAACTATGAACTTCTCGATTACTATCAATAAAAGCATCCATTAGTATCTCACTTCTCTAATCCTATCATATGACTATCGCATAGGAATTCATGGAGCATGTCGCCATGAATCATCTCTCGAGAAGTAGTGCCTCTCACTTGAAGTTTTGAATTACCACCTAATTGAAACTGAAAGTCATACATAATGTAATCCATGAATATGGGAGAGGCCATTCTTCCTATAATTTGTTTCTTCATTTTTTAGCTAGTGTGTAACTACTAGCTCAAAATAGGCATAAAATTAATGGATTTCTTTTCTAGGCATGCAGACTTGAACAAAGACAGTCACCAGACCACATGTCAGTTAATGCAATTATAAGAGGTTTATGTGATGTTTTCGTTCTACGAGTTCTTTTTTGGTGGGATTATAAACATTTTTTTTCTATCTGTTTTTTTTGGGTGTTCTAAACTTTAAATCATTTATTTATGTTTATATTTTTTCTTTTTCCTACAACTATTAATCATTTTGGTAACTAGATCACCACCAAGACGGGGTAAATCAATAATGAGTAATTTTATATAATTTTACCATATTTAACTTCTTTAACCATTCATCATTATATGCAACAACTACAACATGAAACAATACAAAAGCATCAAAACAATCATGCACATAAGGCATAAGTATTTCTAATGGAATACCGCAAGGGGAGAAAAACCACCCTGATGCTTTGCTTCTTTTTTTCTTTATTGTCCTTCAATTTCTTTTACGTTGGTTTTTTGGCCTCTACCAGCTAGGAAGCTCCATCTCCCTATACACTAATTCTCTAGCCACTACCAGCTAGGAAGCCCCAACTCCATATACATCTATTTGATAGTGACTACTAGCTAAGAAGCCCCAACTCTTTCTTTTAGAAAACCACTACTTGTTGGAAGCTCCAACCTCCAAAATCACTATGGACCACCCTTTCATTCAATTTCACATTAGGTCCAGACTCAACATCAATACAATCTTCTTGTAACAAACTCAACTCTTTTACAAACTTTTTACACACACTATCAACAACACCAATATATATTGTGACTCAAAGATATTACCCTCATACACCCATATCGTAACATTAGAAAACAACCAACTCAACCAATATATAGTCTGACTCAAAGATATAACCCTCATACACCCATATCGTAGCAATAGCAACATATTTCTATTATAGCAATGACTCAATGATAAACATTATATATCATGGGGACTAACCTTTGACTTAGAATACGACTAGTTATATGCCATATTCTCTGTTATATGCATCCACTGACAGCCGCAGTCAGTCATAGAAACATTAGCATATGCTAATAACATGACAACCACAGTCAGTCATAGAAACATTAGCATACGTTAATAACATGAAAATTAGAGCATCTATAAGAACCCATACAACAAATCAACACCACATCAAACTTTGAGTTATTCAGGAGCACATGTCACTCTGGTTTTTTGTTATTTAGTCCATGTTACACAAACATGGCATTTTCAAGAATATAGAACTCCGCCACCACCATAAAATTCATTATATTCCTTGGCTATACGTCAAGTGATTGAACCAACCAGAAGTACTCCTTACGAGCATTATCACACATCATACAAGGGTGCACAACACACTTTTCAAATCATGCATAGAGGTGATCACATTCATCATGAGTATATTTTGTGGCCTCTAATTTTTCATCCTCTATGCACGTGAATTCCATTACCATGCTCTCACACCATTCGCACCATAACATAGTCTTGGACTATCACATTCAATTGTACAAGTATGCATACACATTTTATTATGAAAGCGAAGATCAACCAAAATAAAATAAAATTAATAACATTCTCGAGTTCACCATGAAAAGGAAAAATCGGCATAAAAAAAGAACATTCAACATGATTTCCATATTTCTCGACTTCTCCAACTGAGGTTAGGACCCGACTTCATTTTTCATTGACTGGACCACACTTGGTCAAGGGTCTGCTCCAAAAGTTTTAATAAAATTCTACCTCTAGCCTGAAAACCAATCTCCATGCGCTAGATTCAATTGTTTTCTAATGTTACGATACAGGTGTATGAGGGTTTTATCTTTGAATCGGATAGGAAACAATGAAAAAGCATCAAAACAATCACACACATAAGACACAAGTATTTCTAAGGGAATATCTCAAGGGGAGAAAAACCTGCTTCTATTTTCTTTATTGTCCTTCAATTTCTTTTACATTGGTTTGTTGGCCTCTACCAGCTAGGAAGCTCCAACTCACTCTACACTAATTTTCTAGCCACTACCAACTAGGAATCCCCAACTCATTGTACATCTATTAGATAGTGACTACTAGCTAAGAAGCCCCAACTCTTTCTTTTAGCAAGCCACTACTTGTTGGAAGCTTCAACCTCCACAATCACTATGGACCACCCTTTCATTCATTTTCACATTAGGTCTAGAGTCAACATCAATACAATCTTCTTGTAACAAACTCAACTCTTTTACACACACTATCAAGAACACCAATATATAGTCGGACTCAAAGATTTTACCCTCATACACCCATATCGCAACATTAGAAAACAACCAACTCAACCAATATATGGTCTGACTCAAAGATATAACCCTCATACCCCCATATCGTAACATTAGAAAAAAACCAACTGAACTCTCTTATAAACTATTTACACACACTATCAACAAAACCAATATATAGTCTGACTCAAAGATATAACCCTCATACACCCATATCGTAGCAATAGAAACACATTTTTATTATAGTAATGACTCAATGATAAACATTATATGTCATGCGAACTAACCCCTGACTCAGCATACATAGCACTAGTTATCTGCCATATTATCTGTTATATGCATCCACTGACAACCACAGTGAGTCATAGAAACATTAGCATACGCTAATAACATGACAACCACAGTGAGTCATAGAAACATTAGCATAGGCTAATAACATGAAAATTAGAGCATCTATAAGAACTCGTACAACAAATCAACAACACATCAAACTTTGAGTTATTCAAGAGCACATGTCACTCTGGTTTTCTGTTATTTGGTCCATGTTACACAAACATGGCATTTTCTAGAATATAGAACTCCACGCTACCATAAAATTGATTACACACCTTGGCTATACATCAAGTGATTGAACCAATGAGAAGTACTTCTTACGAGCATTATCACACATCATACAAGGGTGCACAATACACTTTTCAAATCATGCATAGAGGTGGTCACATTCATCATGAGTATATTTTTTGGCCTCTAATTTTTCATCATCTATGCACATGAATTCCATTACCATTCTCTCACACCCTTTGCACCTTAACATAGTCTTGGACTATCACATTCAATTGTACAAGTACCCATACACCTTTCATTATGAAAGGGAAGATCAACCAAAATAAAATAAAATTAATAATGTTCTTGAGTTCGCCATGAAAAGGCCAAATCAGCGTTTAAAAAAGAACATTCAACATTATTTCCATATTTCTCGACTTCTCCAACTTAGGTTAGGACCTGACTTCATCTTTCATTGATTGGACCACACTTGGTCAAGGGTGTGCTCCAAATTTTTTAATAAAATAAAACCTCTAGCCCGACAACCAATCTTCGTTCTCTAGAATCAATTCTGTTGTCTACAATATAACCATCATTGTTGTTCTACTCAGTGACATGAAATGATTCATTTTTAATTCTCTGTCATTGATCATTGTAGATAAACGACTCTTATTGAACTGGGTCTAAATAATTTTGGGATCAAAACTTAAGCACCTTTGCTTAACTCCCTTTACACATGAGCATGATTTTACGACCACAACCCTTTCAATTCTTTGCACCTGATCGTTTCATCACCAGATCAATGGACAATATATAGTGCAATCTTTAAAACCACCTTCACACGTGTTAACTTCTCATGGCGAGGGTTTACAAAATAGTGATATCCAACCCACCTTTTGACTTCACTCGCAAGCGGGCTCAACCTCTTTTTGATAGAAATAATTATAAAAAATACATGAATCAAATTTATTAAGAAACCTGTGCAGTTCACAGGCGTGGAACACCACTTGTAAGACTACCTCTGCAGAACACGCTCTGCCACTTACAATTCATTACATGAGAAATATATACATGAAACACATATTTAGGGAAGTTGAAGCAACACCCTAGAAAGCAGCAACAAACTCCTAATGTAAGGTTATGTTTGAACCGTCACTCTATTAAGACATTTCTTCATTAATATCAATAGTCCCCATTAATAGATAAATGGATTTATAGATATGCCTAACGCTTCCCTAAACAACTCAAACATGACTCTACCAAGAGGTTTGGTAAAAATATCAGTAGCATTGTCATAACTATTACAATACTCAATATGGACTTCTTTTTACTGAACTTTCTCCCTCACAAAATGAAACTGTGTATCGATATGCTTTGTGTTCTTATGAAATACTCGATTATTTGCAAGTTTGATGGAGCTCTGGTTGTCGCATTTGATCACTGTTGCAACCTTCTGTTCTTCCCCAACATCAAGGAGAAGTCTCCTCAACCAAACTGCTTCGAATGTTGCTGCACACATAGCTTGATATTCAGTTTCCGCAGAAGACAAGATATTGTGTTCTATCTTTTGTTGCTCCATGTGATGACCCGGATCTAGTGTTGAATCCGTAGCCTGTTATGGATCATCTGTCATCTACATTTCCTTCCCAATCAAAGTCTGAAAAACCTGTCAATCTAGCATCACACGAATCAGTATAAACAATACGAAAATATAAGGTTCCCTGGAGATACCTTAAAACACCTTTCACTGCAACCCAATGGCTCTCAAGGGGCTTTAACATAAATTGGCTCAATGCAGTGACTACATAAGCCAAATTAGGCCTAGTTTTAGTCAAATAGATTAGACTCCCAACCATCTATCTATGCAAAGTTGCATCTGCCTCCTTGGATCCATTATCATTCTGAAGTTTTAAATTCTGTTGTAACGGTACTCCTGCAGCTTTGCATTGATCCATTCTGAACTTTTCCATTAAGATCCTCACGTACTTTGTTTGTGACACAAAATTTTGTCTACAATCCATCCAGACTTCTAAACCCAAATAGTAATGTAGCTCTCCAAGGTCTTTCATCTCAAATACTTGTGTTAGGCCCCTATACTACTATTGTAACCCCTTATTGTTATTAGTACAACCTACTTATTATATTGATGTACCCATGTAGTGCCCATATTGTTACTATTGTGCCCCATAGAAGCCCACTCTTGTTATTATTGTGCCCTTACATTATTATTTGTGTTCATTGTTTTGTATTATAATGTGTAATCTTAAATTCAATCCAGCGTAAGTGTCAAATTGTGCCAAAATATTCTACCAATCCAAAGGTACCATATAATAAGGTATCATAATGAATGAGACATGTGACATAGTAGATTTAAAAGGTACCACGAGTCAGCCATATAATAAGGTATCATAAATACAATGATCTGAAGATCAAATGCACAAAAAACCTCATAAACATAATTACACAATAAAAAATGCCAAAATAGATGCACAAAAAACCACCTAAACATAAATACACAATAAAAAAAATACTAATTAATCAAATTTTTAATAAATAAAATTAATATATTTTAAAATATAATTAATATATTTTAAAATATAAATTATTTCAATTTTATAATGTAAAATTTATTTATTTTAGTTAATTTTTTTGAAAAAAAAGCAAGAAGGATATTGCGGACCTTTAGGTGCTCCACTGTTAAGGACCCTTTAGGGGGCTCCACTGTTAAGGACCCTTTAGGGGGCTCCACTGATAAGGAGAGGAGAGGGAGAGGAGAGGAGAGGATGGGGAGCATGCCCTTTTTTTGACTTATTTGAGAGGGGCCACCCAATAAGTAAATTGAACCATTAGGTGCTGGATTGTTAAGGAGAGGAGAGGAACGTAGTGCTTGTTTGACGTTAGGAAAGAAAGGAACGAAGTAGCTTGTCCGGGCAAAGATGCATAAACATGCTCGACCGTAAAGGAGAGGTACTTTAAGTGACTCGACTAACAAGAGAGATATCCAATAAATAAAATGAAACTGACTGAACCTAAACTACCACTACTGGTTCTTGCGTTGGTTTAATTTATTATATAAATTATATTCTTTCATCTATCATATAAATTAATCTATAATAATATGACAGATCTCTGAATTACAGTAGCAATGTTAAGTACACTGAAAACTTTAATTTCGTTGGTGGCCTGAATCCTGCCTGAAAAGGCAACTCTGGCTCCCGAAAAACTAAACAAATTTGTAACGTATGAAACACTCTAATCTGAAAGAGGATTCATTTATCCTCCTCCCATTTTGTTAATACTGACACATCTAAGCCCCTCAAAACAAAAATGTTACCTATGCCATAAAGTAAAGTGTTCTCCTTGAGGGCCACTCGGCGTGTTCTCCTCGAGGGCAAGTTTTCTTTAAGGAGGCGGCAAGTTTTCTTTAAGGAGGCGACGCTGAAGCAAGAGCATAATATTTAGATAGCATATGAGAGTACAAAGGTCGTTTTTGGTACTGCGTAATCATGGTTTTTGTTTTTTAAGTTTAATTACTGTTGTTATGTTGGTGGTGATGTCAACCTGTTAAAATTTGTTCGTACTGATATTGGTTTTGAAAGTATCTATTGCGTGTATTTTTATATTTTTGAATATTTAGTAATTAAATAAATATATGCCACGTCCATGTCTAATTGATTATCAAATATTCAAAGAATCAGCAATAAAGATAAGCTCAGGGGTCTATTGCAGCGCTTAAAAATGTTGTGTTTGTGTGCCTCCGATGCGCTGAGTGGAGAAGCTTGCCTAAATCTGGACCAACAGAATATATGCGACTTGTTAGTGGAAAAATGGAGTATATGTACGGATTTCCTTCACGCAAAAATTGTATGCGGCCTTGCAGCGAGCAAAGAAAATACCATGGGTCTCTATCAGAGTAATTGCCCATGGTATCTTTTTCTCACTGTTTTATTTGGTCTTAGAGAAAATGGAATTGACTTAGTCCGAATTGCTCATTGTGCCATTGTTTTAATTTGTCACGTGGGGGTCAATTGTAGGTTTTGATGGTGTGTCAGTATAATGGGCGTAGCTGTTTTTGGAATAAAAATAAAATATTGTGCCGTTGGTCTTGAGGCTAAATGAGTTACTAAGCATTGGTAAAGGGGCTTTTGAGTGTGATGTGCACATTGCCAAAGGGTGAACCATGTGTTTGACCCAGCCGTTTGGGTGGTGATTCTTCCACTAGAAGTAATGGAAGACATTAATGAAATCGATTTGGTTCAAAATGAAATGATATCATTTGATCTCGTGTGAGGAAATAAATGCACTTGACTTGGTTTTATGGTTTGTTAGAAAAATTTTACAAGGCAAAGGAACTTAGAAATCGGTTGCGTTAAAGTAAGCAAGGTCAACTTCAGTTGCTGAAAGGTAAATCTTTGGTTGCAACGAGAATATCGCAACCACACTGGGACTTTAATACGTGACATGGGCGATCTTACATAGTAAATGACTTAACATGGTCAATTTTACATAGTAAATGATTTTCTGAACTTGCCGTTGTTGTGGAGTGTGAGCAAGAGTCGCGGAATGAATGTTTGCCCATATCTATTTATTAAACTTCATTAAATGCTTTAACCTTTGTGATATGTTGTGGAATGGTCGGCTCTGAATTTCTGTTCTTACTTCTGTCATTCTTCCTACAAACAAAATCGCAACCATGTAGTGGTTGACTAGGAAAACATGATG
Source organism: Pinus tabuliformis (assembly GCA_031772625.1). Taxonomy (NCBI): domain Eukaryota; kingdom Viridiplantae; phylum Streptophyta; class Pinopsida; order Pinales; family Pinaceae; genus Pinus; species Pinus tabuliformis. The sequence goes on from CM062808.1 coordinate 277,328,449, forward strand.
GTTGTCAGTGTATTTAAGACAATGGTTGGAATTAATATTTCCAACACTACCCCTTAATAAAAACTACCACCATTGACAATTCCCAAACAATCTCTGACATAAACAAAACTTTCACGTGCCAATGGCTTTGTGAAAATATCAGCTAATTGTTCCTTTGACCTGCAGTGCTGCAACACAATTTCATCATTGTTAATCAATTCTCTAATAAAATGATATTTAGCATGAATATGCCTGGTGCTTTTGTGAAAAACGGAATTCTTGGATAATGCAATTGTTGATGTGTTGTCGTAGAAAATAGTTATCGCTCCCTCTTGGTCGCAGTGAAGATCCCTCAACATCCTTCTCATCTAAATTGTCTGACATGCTGCAGCTGTTGCGACAACATATTTAGCTTCTGTTGTTGACAATGACACTATTAGTTGTTTCTTGGAGGCCCATGAAGTGGTTCCGGAACCCAAATGAAAAACATATTCTAACGTGCTCTTTCTGTCACCGACACTTCCTCCCCAATCACTATCAGTGTAACCAACTAGCGTAAAATCATCTGTTGCGGTGTACAAAACTCCATACTACTTTGTCCCATTGACATACGTTAGAATTCTTTTCGCTGCTTTCCAATGTGTCTCCTTGGGTGTTTCCATGAACCTTGATGCCAAACTAACTACATACATTATGTCTGGCCTAGTGGCAATCAAATACATCAAGTTGCATATCATGCTCTTGTATAATGTTGAATTAAGATTGTTGCTGCAATCTTCTTTGCTCAAATTCAACCCCATGACAGTTGCAGTTGGTGCGAGCTTGTTGTTCTGCATTTTAAACCTCTCTAAAATGTTTGCTACATACTTTGCTTGAGAAATAAAAATTCTATTTTATGTTTGCTTCACTTCTATGCCCAAAAAATATCTTAACAACCCCAAGTCAGTCATTTCAAATTCATTCTTCATGATTTGTTTGAAATCAGTGATGAGAAAATCATCACTACCTATAAAAATTAAATCATCTACATATAACACAACAATCAGAATCTTATCATCATTCTCTTTGATGTGGAGAGTAGGCTCATTGTCACATTTGTCAAAACCATTGTCCAACAAGTAGGCATCTATCATATTGTACCGTGCTCACAGTGCTTGTTTCAGCCCATAAAGAGCTTTCCTCAACCAATACACTTTGTCTTCTTGGCCTTCTACGTCATAACGAGGGGGTTGCACAACATACACTTCCTCTTTCAACACTCCATTCAAGAATGCTCACTTTACATCCATTTGATACACTTTCCATTTATGTTGCGCGAAAATCGCCACAACTATACACACCGTCTCCGTCCTCCCAACTCGTGCGAACGTCTCCTCATAATCTCTTCCATGCTATTGCTTGTATCCTTTGACAACTAGCCTTGCTTTGTGCCTTTCAATCTTTCCATCAACATTTCTCTTGGTCTTATAGACCTACTTCACTCCAATGACTTGTCTTCCTTGCGGAAGGTTCATTAACTCCCATGTGTCATTCCTTTCTATTGCTTCTATTTCTTCCTCCATTGCTGCAACCCATTTTTCATCTTTGACTACATCTTCAAAATGGATTAGGTCATCTACATGGCAAAACCAAGAAAATAATGAATTCGGGCCAGTGTTGCTGTGAACTTCATCTTGGTCATATATTTCATTCAAATTTCTGAATTTTTGTCTTCTTATTTTTGCTGAAGATGGGCTTGATATGTCACTTGGTGTTGGGATTTGTGGCATGCTTGGAGAAGCACTTGCTTGACTCCGTGACGTTGTCCTATTATTCGTTGATGGTGTTGTTTCTGCCTATTTTGTTGAGCTTGAATAGGGGTAGAGGGAGTCACTGTTGAGGAATTTCTTGTTGATGTCAATTCCTCTTTGTCCTCATGTGTTATACATGCTTTCATGTTGACTATCTTCTCTAAACTTCCATCCCATGCTTCCTCTTCTATGAACTAGACATCTCTGCTGATTATGACCTTCTTGGTTGATGGATTGTAGAGCTTGTATGCTTTGGATTCATCACTGTATCCAACAAATATACATTTCTCCCCTTGTTGTCCAACTTCTTCCTCAACTCATCCGGGACATGTGCATAAGCCACACATCCAAAAACTCTCATGTGAGTGACGCTATGCTTTCTTGCACTCCATGCTTCCTCAGGAACTATGTACTGGACACTTTTGGTTGGACATCTATTCAAGATATATGTTGCACAAGTGACAACTTCAGCCCAATAAGCATTTGGCAACTGTTTTGCCTTCGACATACTCCTTGCCATTTCCATAATGGTCCTATTTTTCCTTTCCGCCACACCATTTTGCTACGATGTATATCTTGTTGTCAATTTCTTGTGGATTCCATGTTCCCTACAAAAACATAGGAAATCATTTGAGATGTATTCACCACCTCTGTCAGCCCTTAGGACTTTGATGTAGTGTCCACTTTGCTCCTCAATAAGAGCCTTGTATTGGTGAAAGTGCTCAAACACTTCACTTTTCTGTTTTAGGAGATAGACCCATGTCTTCCTTATGTAGTCATCTATGAATGTCAATACATAGTTGTTGCCACCAATTGATGGTGTCTGCTTTGGTCCACATAAATATGAGTGAACAATATACAAAGGGGGCTTTGCCCTTATAGACTTTCCTGCTGGAAATGGCTGCCTATGTTTCCTGCCCAAGATGCATCCTTCACATAGGTTGTCCAATCTTTCTGAGTGGTAATCCTTTCACCATGCCTTTCCTATGCAGTAAATTTAAACCTCGAAAGTTGAGATGTCGAAATATTAAATGCCATAACCAGTTTTCATCTTTGACCTCTACTTGATAGTTCACTTATGTGACAACTGCCTCTTTTCTTCCATCCTCTTGTGAGTTCATTAATAGTTGTGCTTGTGCACCTTCTTCTTTCAAATCTGATCTTATCTTTAGGGGAAACATTCTATTGTTTGTCATCTAAACCTTTGTAATCAGTTGTCTCCTTGGAGGCTTATCCAAAATTGTGCACACATAATTTTTGAGAAAGACATTGTATCCCTTTTTCATGAGCTTTCCAATGCTTATAAGGTTATGCTTCAGACCGGGGACAAATTAAACATCTAAGATGTACTTCTTCTCTCCCTTCTTTCTTAGGATATTAACACTTCCTTTTCCCATGACAGAGACTTTGCTATCAGTCTCTAATGTCACTTAAGATTTAACACTTTCATCTAGATTGGAAAACATTGTTGGAAATAATACTGAGAGGGGGGGTGAATCAGTATTATCAGATCAATCAAACTTTTCTATTTCATACTCAGAAACATATACGCTACTTCAATTAAGTGAACCCGCGTGTACACGCTACTGTGTCTAATGAAACCCGCGTATATCAAGAGATCTTATAATTCAGTTATCTTAATCTTCAGTAAATGCATCAGATCATTATTAAGCATATTAACAGTAAACAGGTGCAGAATAACAGAACAGAACATCACACAAGAGCCACACACATGAACACCATGATATAAGGTGGAAACCCAATGTGGGTGAAAACCACCTGCTGCAATTCGTCTCTTTCTTCTTTAATAAGAAACTTCTTTTACAATGCACTGGTGCAGTCATTTACCAGCACGCAGGCTGCAACCTGCAGAGGGCTACAACCCTCATAGCTTTTGTACTAGCCGATCCATTTACTAGTACGTAGGTGCCAACCCTACAGAAGGCTACAACCTTCACTCGTTTTCCAGCTGCTCCTGGAAGGGAGCTACAACCCCCCTTGGCTCTTGTACTGGCTGATATGTTTACCAGTACGTAGGTGCCGGCCTACGATCTTCCCGGGACCATGTTTCATACATTTTCATACTAGATCCATAAGACAATCATCATTGTAGTACAACCTGCATCATCAATCACTGAAACACCCAATTCTGAATCACTGTAACCCTGTCAACAACAACCAGACAACATAACAACAACCAGATCCAACTCCATCTTCAAATATCATACTTCACATTGTATACGCTACTTGGATGACCCCAACCTGCGTGTATACGCTCTTTTACCAAAACCAACTCGCGTACAGATCTATAAATTCAACCTTAAAACTCTGCAGCTATATCAGACATCGAAGCATACCCAGATCATAATAATAAACATGCGTCAGTAGATCTAGTCTATCCAGAGTCAAACCATATGAAGATAATCATTCCAAGCCTTGAGATCTCGTTCCATCATTCATCATCCTCCACATGGGTGAAACCTTGGTTCAGATCACCAACCCATAACCAGCACTTGGATCACACACTTCCTCAGATCTTCATCACTCATACACTCTCTCACACTTGCACTCTTTGGCCTAGTGATCTTTTCCTTATATAGCCTTAGGCCTTGCTCAATGCCAAGAGCCAAAACCATAGTAACACAATACCATCAACTTCAATACTAGGGATCGACACGCCCGTCGAGACACAATGGTCCGAAACCATAGGCACAACTTCCAAGGACTAACCGCCATGGACCAAAGGTACGTTTCCACATACACGCGCTTTTGCTGAAGCCAACCTGCGTGTACACGCTGATTCGCCTTGCTGAACCTGCGTATATCTCTTTCTTGTCCTGCTGTACTGAGATCTGTCCATTAGTTAAGTTGTCATCACCTGTACCAGTCTCTGAGCACCTGTACCAACCTTCTGAGTGAGTTGCCATCAAGGACAACACTTGAATCATAATGCCAACAATCTCCCCCTTTGGACTTGATGGCAACCACCACACCAAGTCACTCTCCCCCTTTGACATCAAGGGCAAAGGGTGGACCAAGATATTCTCTTCCTTGGTATACCTTCTGCTGACCATACTGCTGTCCATACTCCCCCTGAGTATATGCTGAAATCTCCAAATGTGCTCCCCCTTTGTGTATGCCAAAGTGTACCAATCTATCCATCCTGCTCTTGCTGAATTGTGCTGTTCATGCTCCCCTTGACTGTAGGCAAGATCTGCAAAAGATGTTCTTCAAGAAGAACAAAGACTTATACATCATAGAAGACCTTCCTATCACCAAAAGACTCAACATACATTCATCACCCAACCTAGTGGGGATATCCCAATATTGACTCATTCACCTAACCATGTGAAGATACATGATAATACATGAACATTTCATCATTCATCCCAGGCATAGTGGGGAAACCAACATAGGCCGTTACATGACCTTGACATCATAAAAGAGATACATGACATAGTGATGAAATATCTAGACCAAGACTTATGAAAGCCACCAACAGCATCATGATCAGCCTGCAATACCATTCCTAAACAGTAAGATGTATCATTTAGCTTCATAGACTTTATCAACACCTTCTAACCATAATGCCAACAATGCATTATTCGAAGAATATTCTCCCCCTGAGTGTGAGCCAACCATGTCTGAACCATTTCCTGAGTCTGTTCTGCTCCCCCTGAGCCTGAGCCAACCATGACTGAACCTGGGTCTGTTCTGCTGCCCTTTCTCCATATACGCGACTTTGCAGCCTGTAACTCGCGTATATACGCGACTTGTCTTCATGAAACTTGCGTATGAGAATCAGAACACTGAAGTTCTATACCTTCAGCTCCCCCTGAGTCTGTTATGTCTGTGCTGTGCTGAGTACCCTGTGCTGTGCCACATCTTTCTGACTGAACTTCCTTCTTCTTCCATATCTTCACGCATGTTGATGATTTCTTCTTATCATGAGCTTTGTTCCTGCAATCTCTTGCTTTATGTCCAAACTTGTTACATGCATAGCATCTTACATGTTTCATATTCCTCTTGTAGCAATCAGCAGCTTTGTGGCCAAACATATTGCAAGAAAAGCAATATCCATTAAAGTATCTTGAATGTGATGATCTTTCTGCATGATGGTCTTGAAACCGTCTTCTTCTACATATGGCTGCAACATGTCCAAGATTATGACACACATAACATTCAACATTATTCAGTGGAGGAAATAATCGTCTATCACGTCCATAGTTAGGAGTAGAGAATCTTCCTTGAGGAATTTCTTTCCTTGGTTGTTCCTTTTTGGGCATTTCAGATTTCTCATTAGAGTTTCTTGCCTCACCTTGTGAACTAGATTCACCTTCAACATATTCATGAAAACCAAGACCAGTCTTGATAGCAGGAGATCTTTGACTACTAAGAATATCATCCAAGACTTTAGAGCTATCTTGAAATCGTAAAAGCTTATCCTTTTCTTCTAATTTGCTTTTCAAGATATTTACCTCAACTTGATGTTGTTCTTCTTTTTCAAGACATTGCTTCTTCAAGGTCTCTCCAACTTTCCTTTCTTCATCCAACTGATGCCTTAGTTTGAGGATCTCGTTTTCTTGCTCTTTATTCAGTGCTAGCAGCATTTCTCGAACTTTGAAGGCACATTCCAACTGTTCTTCTAATCTGATGATTTCTTCTTTGAGGGCATTCTCCCTTTTGCTAGGTAGATCTTGTTGATCTATGATTTGATCTGACGCTTCATTTGCTTGTCCATCTTCAATCTGAGGTGCTTCTGGATCTGAATACTTGCTTCCACACAACGACAGGTTGTCATTGTTCTTTTGAGCTGTCTTCTTCTTCTGACGTGCTTTCTTCCCCATTGTTCTACGAATCTCCTTCAAGCGATCAAGCTTCTCTGAAGGACCTGGCTCCGATACCAATTGTTGGAAATAATACTGAGAGGGGGGGTGAATCAGTATTATCAGATCAATCAAACTTTTCTATTTCATACTCAGAAACATATACGCTACTTCAATTAAGTGAACCCGCGTGTACACGCTACTGTGTCTAATGAAACCCGCGTATATCAAGAGATCTTATAATTCAGTTATCTTAATCTTCAGTAAATGCATCAGATCATTATTAAGCATATTAACAGTAAACAGGTGCAGAATAACAGAACAGAACATCACACAAGAGCCACACACATGAACACCATGATATAAGGTGGAAACCCAATGTGGGTGAAAACCACCTGCTGCAATTCGTCTCTTTCTTCTTTAATAAGAAACTTCTTTTACAATGCACTGGTGCAGTCATTTACCAGCACGCAGGCTGCAACCTGCAGAGGGCTACAACCCTCATAGCTTTTGTACTAGCCGATCCATTTACTAGTACGTAGGTGCCAACCCTACAGAAGGCTACAACCTTCACTCGTTTTCGAGCTGCTCCTGGAAGGGAGCTACAACCCCCCTTGGCTCTTGTACTGGCTGATATGTTTACCAGTACGTAGGTGCCGGCCTACGATCTTCCCGGGACCATGTTTCATACATTTTCATACTAGATCCATAAGACAATCATCATTGTAGTACAACCTGCATCATCAATCACTGAAACACCCAATTCTGAATCACTGTAACCCTGTCAACAACAACCAGACAACATAACAACAACCAGATCCAACTCCATCTTCAAATATCATACTTCACATTGTATACGCTACTTGGATGACCCCAACCTGCGTGTATACGCTCTTTTACCAAAACCAACTCGCGTACAGATCTATAAATTCAACCTTAAAACTCTGCAGCTATATCAGACATCGAAGCATACCCAGATCATAATTATAAACATGCGTCAGTAGATCTAGTCTATCCAGAGTCAAACCATATGAAGATAATCATTCCAAGCCTTGAGATCTCGTTCCATCATTCATCATCCTCCACATGGGTGAAACCTTGGTTCAGATCACCAACCCATAACCAGCACTTGGATCACACACTTCCTCAGATCTTCATCACTCATACACTCTCTCACACTTGCACTCTTTGGCCTAGTGATCTTTTCCTTATATAGCCTTAGGCCTTGCTCAATGCCAAGAGCCAAAACCATAGTAACACAATACCATCAACTTCAATACTAGGGATCGACACGCCCGTCGAGACACAATGGTCCGAAACCATAGGCACAACTTCCAAGGACTAACCGCCATGGACCAAAGGTACGTTTCCACATACACGCGCTTTTGCTGAAGCCAACCTGCGTGTACACGCTGATTCGCCTTGCTGAACCTGCGTATATCTCTTTCTTGTCCTGCTGTACTGAGATCTGTCCATTAGTTAAGTTGTCATCACCTGTACCAGTCTCTGAGCACCTGTACCAACCTTCTGAGTGAGTTGCCATCAAGGACAACACTTGAATCATAATGCCAACAAACATATCTATGTTCCCTGACATGTGGTTGCTACACCTTGAATCTAAATACCATATATCACTTTGTTTTTCTTGTGCTACATTACAAGCTAAAAACATGCTATCATGGTTCTGATTTTCTCTTGTGAAATTTAAACTTGGTTTGTTACTAATGTCACATTGCTTCTTTCTACATTCATTTGCATAATTACCATACTTCTTACCATAATGACATTGAACTTGAGATTTATCATACCTTTAACCTGTGCTTGAATTTAGCTTGGGATTTGACTTGGATTTTGATCGTTGCCCCTTCCACTTGAGCTTGAAGGGATGCTTCTTCCACCTCTGTGTGGGCTTCTTCCTCTTCCTCTAGTATATGATCTTGCTCTGCCTTGACCTTGACCAAAGGAAATTTGTGTCCTAAAGGCATGCCCCAATGAGGAGCTTGTTGCTCTATTTAGTCTATGTTCATGAGAAATCCGTGATGCATGAAGCTCATCCACTAAGAACTGTGAGAGATCCTTTGTCTCTTCTATGGCCACAAAAATGGCATCAAACCTTGCTAGCAAATTTTTCAAAACTTTCTCAACTATTCTTCTTTCTTCAAGTGTCTCACCGTGAGACATGATTTGAGTAACCAACTCAATTACATGTGCAAAAAACAAGTCTACATTCTCAGACTCTTTCATACAAAGTGTTTCAAAATCTCTTCTCAACATTTGTATTTTAGTTGTCTTGACTTTTGCCATGCCTTGGTAAGTTGTCTCGAGGGTGTGCCATGCTTGCTTAGACTTTGTTGTTGTTGTAAGCCTTGGAAAAATACTTTCATGAACTTCTTGAAAATTATAGAACAGAGCTTTTGAGTCCTTCTTCTCGTTGTCCCTTAACAAATCTCTTTCTTCTTGAGACAAGACATTGTATGTTGCTGCATCACCATTCTCCACCAAATCCCAAATGTCTTGAGACGAAAACATGGCCTTCATTGTAATAGCCCAATAATCATAATTTTTGCCATTAAACATAGTCAAGCTTGTGCTTGATGTTTCCATTTCTGTGTGTAAAAAAAACTTTCTACGTGCTGGTAAATACACTTCAAAAATTTTTCCCTCAAAAACAAATTTCTTTAACTGTTAGTAAAAACACTTGTTTTTACACTAACAATATTTAATCCGCTCCGATACCATATTAGAAAAATTTTACGAGTGCAAAGGAACTCAGAAACCAGTGGTGGCAAAGTAAGAAAGGTCAAATTCAATTGCAGAAAGGTAAATCTTTGGTTGCAATGAGAATATCGCAACCACAGAGGGACTTTAATTAAAATGCGGAGTTCACTCATGAAAAACAGAGTAAAATAAAAGAGATTGCAGAAATTTACTCGTGTAAAATTAAAACCATAACACAACTGACCACACTTTATATTATATGTCAAAACATAAAGAAATTACATTCGCATGATAAATGGATGCTGCAGCTCCAAGTGAAAAACACGACAATCTTACTACGATTTATGCATTACTCAGTTGCGGAGTAAACTTTTGTAAAACTCGGAAAAACTGGTTTTCATGCAACTACAAAAATATCCTCCACGATTTTCTCCTCACTACCTGACAGACTCTGGCTCCCTAAGTTTCCCAAGAGTACCAACATTACAAATGACTTTTACTTGCATATTTATCCTAACATACGAATCTGACATTAATTACATGATAGAGAAAATATCGATTTTCTCCTCACTACCTCACAGGCTCTCGCTCCCTAACTTTAGAGCCTCCCTAACTTTTCCAACATGCCCAACATTACAAATGACCTTTACTTGCATATTTATCCTAACATACAAATCTGACATTAATTACATGACAGAGAAAATATTTAATACCCAACATGGGCAATTTTACATAGTAAATGATTTTCTGAACTTGCAGATGTTGTGGAGTATGGGCAATAGTCCCAGAATGAATGTTTGCCCATATCTATTTATTAAAATTAATTAAATGCTTTAACCTCTATGATGTGTTGCGGAATGGTGAGCTCTGAACTGACTTCTGTCATTCTGCCTGCAAACACAATTGCGACCGTGTACTGGTTCACTGTAGTGGTTGCCTGGGCGAACATGATGGTTGTGAGTGTGTTTAAGGCAGTGGTTTGGATTAATATTTCCAACATTGTTATGCTTTTATCAAGTCACCAAGATATAGTGGGATGCAATCAATGTGTTAATGATTTGGTCGAAATGATGAAGGCGTAGTTGTTGGTGTGGATCGATTTTGTTACAGTGTGCTGCGTAAATGAGTTTAAATATAACTATGTTGCAAATCGATTAGGTTTCTAAGCATTTATGTATTCTTCTATAACGTCGAAAAACTATGATGTGCGTAGGATGTAGCTCGATAGGTATGGTCCGCAAATTTTCTTGAAAGGCGAAGGAAAATTTGGCTATGTGATCTCGTTGACACATACTGACACAAATGTGCAGAGATCAATCCTGAAGGAGCGCTCGATTGTGTGGTTAATCTGTGGATTTATGTAGATAATTGATAGCACATTTGTATGGTAAAAAAATATTGATATGGTGAAGAGGACGAATGACATGCATTGCGTAAGGAGTATTTAACTAAAAATCTCGAGTAAGGCATTCGCTGATTGATTTGGGTGAGTTATGGTACGAATTGAGAGATTATCTAAGGAGCCAATGAGAGAAATCTAGAGATCACCTAAGCATCGAATGGCAAATATCATTGGAAGGAAGTGTTTGGTTGAATGTAGAGATCATTTTTAGCGTTGAAGGTTGAATCTCATCCATTATAGTTTTGTTAAGATTCTTTAGTAGATCAAGTCGATGATGGCTTGTATAACATTGTGTATTTTCTCTCCAAAAAAAATCCCATGTATGGAGTGTGGTCTGCTTGTGCAATATATGTGATAGAGCTTTGAATTGTGTACCGAGAGTTCGTATAATATGCACGAGGTGATTCAATATGTGATCAATGTATTGCATTGTGGATTGACTTCTTGGTTACAAAGAAAAGTATAGCTATAGTAGATCCATAGTTGGCATTTTTGGTTAGAGGACAAAGTGTTGAATTGTTTCGCAGCATTGTAAGCTAGAGTTTGTGTGCATTTCCTTATTATGGTTTCTAGGGTTTGTTTGAATAAGGCTGGTTTGTGTCATATGTCAGTGTGTGAGGTTGCAAGACCAAATATGTATGAGTGTTTTTGAAGTTATGTATGGTTGAGTAATTGTGAGAGAGGTACCAGTTGAAGTGCATTGGTTCCTTGTATAGCTGAGTAAGATGACTATATAGTAGGGAAGAGATTGTATTGTAGGAAAGGTGTTATAGATGTTGCTATTGTGCTAGTGACAGATATGTAAGTTGTGCTGGAGAGATATGTAAGTTGTGTGGATTGCTAAAGTTTATATTGATGATTGTGTTTGGGCCTATTATTAAAATGTATTAAAGGATGATGCATAGTGATTGTGGAGGTTGTTGCCTCCAGCAAGTTGTGGTTTGTTAATATAGGGAGTTGGAGCTTCCTAGCTAGTAGTGGCTAGAACATTGTTATAGAGGTGGAGCTTCCTTACTTGTGTTGCACATCAAATTCAGGTACCTAGAGTTGGGGCTTTCTAGAAGGTAGAGGTCAATGAACCAATCCAATGTAAAAGAGATTGAAGAATAGTAAAAAAGAGAGAAACAAGATATCAAGATAGTTTTTCTACCCATGAATTTTTCCACCAAAATCATGGTTTCTCTTGTGCTTAATGTTTGTGATGCTTATGTGACTGTTTCTTATAGTTTCTATTGTATGAGACATTAATTGTTTAAGAAAATAAAATTAGTAAAATTACATAAAATATCTCTCTAGTGCTTCACCCCCTCTCCATAGTGAACTTGTTACCAATAATTATTTTGGTTATATGTTTTTAGTTTTAGTGTATTTTAGTGTTAAACCTTACATAAATCTAGACTTTTATATTATCTCAATATGATATATCGAGCTTTTTCTTTTTGAAAAAAAGTAAATTTATATTTGGAAGAATTTAAAATAAGTATAAATTTATAAAAAGTTCAAAATCTTTTATAGTAATAAATAAATAAATAATTGGTGAGTTAAATGTATTTGGATGTTTTCTAAGGTGTTTTATTTCTTTTGTTTTTGAGATAGGAAATTGGAAACCTCCACAAATATATGTAAAAGTTGATAAGCCACATTTATGAGAAACACATAGTTCAACATAGAATTGAAAAATCCAAAAACCACCACAAATTGGAGCCAAGATCCAAGACTCCAATGAGGTATCTATCTTTCAACCTTACTATAACATTACTTAAATTTTAACATTATTTTATTGATGTGGAGCCAAGATCCAAGATCCTAATGTGATGTATATCTTTCAACTTTACTATAAAATTAGTTAAATTTTAACATTGTTTAATTGATGTGGCATTGGGGCCCATTCGACCCTGGAAAAAAGTGGAATTACCTTCCCAAATGAAAATTTATAAATGGTTAATTTTTCTATTTTTCTAGGATATTTAGATTTTTTATTAAAATGTAATTTGTTATTTTGTTAAAATATAATTCATTGATTTACCTATAAAAAATTTAATTCACTTTAGTTTTAAAAATTAATAAAATGAAATCATGATTTGATTATAAAATTAATAATATAATAATAGATATAAATGCATGAATGATACATTAAAATTGAGAATTTGCATTAATCATATAATTAATTAGTTGAGATATAGTTTAAGTACACATCAATTTATAAAGAGTTTAATTGGAAAATATCTTTCAAATTAATTATATTTAAATAAATCATAAATAATATGAATAGAATCCTACTCCAACTAATTATCACATCTAAGACAATTAATAGTTATATACTCTAACACTCCCCCTTAATAACTATTTTCTTAATTTCAATCAGATGAAGTATTCACATATATGCTCTCCTCTGCAACACATGATCCAATATGAATTGAAGCATCTTGTGATTGTAAATTTCAATTTGTGGTCCAACCTAGCATTTACAACCATTACCAAAATACTGATGTCCATACAAATAAATAACCACCCACCATAATGCTTTGGTAACCAACAACTAATATGCCGCTTCATGCACATGGTTAATTCGACCTTTATTCTTCCACATTTATTCGTACTTATATCTTTACCTTGAACCCCCTACATCACCATGACCATCATTCTTGGTTTTCTTGGCCTACATATAATGATTCTCCAAGTTTTTTCATCTTACCTTCAAACATGCTACAGATTGTTTGGCTTATCCTCAACCATATTTTCGATGCTCTTGCATGAATCTCCAAAGGAACCAACACTCTATAGGAATATTTATCTATATGTTCCTCATCTCTTACAAACATGTGGTTCTTCATCAGATCCTCACATGGTTTCTACTTACCATGAATAAATCATCAAGTGGATTATGATAAAAATGAGCCATACACTGCATGGGTGCCAAACCTATCTCGCTTGCAAGTTGCTCGGACTTGTTCACGTGCCTAAACGAGCCCCTTAATTTATGCTATCCTCTTTTTTTACATCCCATCTAACTACAACACTGAAAAATAACTTTATAAATTCATTAAGGCTTTGCAAATTAAATTAAATGGATACATGGTGCATCCAATAACTATGAACTTCTCGATGACTATCAATATAAGCATTCATTAGTATCTCACTTCTCTAATCCTATCATATGAATATCGCATAGGAATTCATGGAGCATGTCGCCATGAATCATCTCTCGAGAAGTAGTGCCTCTCACTTGAAGTTTGAAGTACCACCTAATTGAAACTGAAAGTCATACCTAATTTTTTAGCTAGTGTGTAACTACTAGCTCAAAATGGGCATAAAATTAATGGATGTCTTTTCTAGGCATGTAGACTTGAACAAAGACAGTGACCAGTCCACATGTCAGTTAATGTAATTATAAGAGGTTTATGTAATGTTTTCGTTCTTATGATTTCTTTTCTGGTGGGATTATAAACATTTTTTTTCTATCTGTTTCTTTTGGGTATTCTAAACTTTAACTCACTTATTTATATTTATATTTTTTCTTTTTCCTACAACTATTAACTATTTTGGTAACTAGATCACCACCAAGACAGGGTAAATCAATAATGAGTAATTTTATATAATTTTACCATATTTAACCTCTTTAACCATTCATCATTATATGCAACAACTACAACATGAAACAATACAAAAGCATCAAAACAATCATGCACATAAGACATAAGTATTTCTAATGGAATACCGCAAGGGGAGAAAAACCACCCTGATGCTTTGCTTCTATTTTTCTTTATTCTCCTTCAATTTCTTTTACATTGGTTTGTTAGCCTCTACCAGCTAGGAAGCTCCATCTCGCTATACACTAATTTTCTAGCCACTACCAGCTAGGAAGCCCCAACTCCATATATATCTATTTGATAGTGAGTACTAGCTAAGAAGCCCCAACTCTTTCTTTTAGCAAGCCACTACTTGTTGGAAGCTCCAACCTCCAAAATGACTATGGACCACCCTTTCATTCATTTTCACATTAGGTCCAGACTCAACATCAATACAATCTTCTTGTAACAAACTCAACTCTTTTACAAACTTTTTACACACACTATCAACAACACCAATATATAGTGTGACTCAAAGATATTACCCTCATACACCCATATCGTAACATTAGAAAACAACCAACTCAACAAATATATAGTCTGACTCAAGGATATAATCCTCATACACCCATATCGTAGCAATAGCAACATATTTCTATTATAGCAATGCCTCAATGATAAACATTATATGTCATGGGAACTAACCCCTGACTCAGCATACGTAGCACTAGTTATCTGCCATATTATCTGTTATATGCATCCACTGACAACCACAGTTAGTCATTGAAACATTAGCATACACTAATAACATGACAAACACAGTGATTCATAGAAACATTAGCATACGCTAATAACATGAAAATTAGAGCATCTATAAGAACCCGTACAACAAATCAACAACACATCAAACTCTGAGTTATTCAAGAGCACACATCATTCTGGTTTTCTGCTATTTGGTCCATGTTACACAAACATGGCATTTTCTAGAATATAGAACTCCACGCTACCATAAAATTGATTATACGCCTTGGCTATACATCAAGTGATTGAACCAACTAGAAGTACTCCTTACGAGAATTATCACACATCATACAAGGGTGCACAACGCACTTTTCAAATCATGCATAGAGGTGATCACATTCATCATGAGTATATTTTGTGGCCTCTAATTTTGCATCCTCTATGCATGTGAATTGCATTACCATGCTCTCACACCATTTGCACCTTAACATAGTCTTGGACTATCACATTCAATTGTACAAGTATGCATAAACATTTTATTATGAAAGGGAATATCAACCAAAATAAAATAAAATTAATAACATTCTCGAGTTTGCCATGAAAAGGAAAAATCGGCATAAAAAAAAAATTCAACATGATTTCCATATTTCTCGACTTCTCCAACTGAGGTTAGGACCCGACTTCATTTTTCATTGACTGCACCACACTTGGTCAAGGGTCTACTCCAAAAGTTTTAATAAAATTCTACCTCTAGCTTGAAAACCAATCTATGTGCTCTAGATTCAATTGTTTTCTAATGTTACGATACAGGTGTATGAGGGTTGTATCCTCGAATCAGATAGGAAACAATGAAAAAGCATCAAAACAATCACACACATAAGACACAAGTATTTCTAATGGAATACCTCAAGGGGAGAAAAACCTGCTTCTATTTTCTTTATTGCCCTTCAATTTCTTTTACATTGGTTTGCTGGCCTCTACCAGCTAGGAAGCTCCAACTCACTCTACACTAATTTTGTAGCCACTACCAACTAGGAATCCCAAACTCATTGTACATCTATTTGATAGTGACTACTAGCTAAGAAGCCCTAACTCTTTCTTTTAGCAAGCCACTACTTGTTGGAAGCTTCAACCTCCACAATCACTATGGACCACCCTTTCATTCATTTTCACATTAGGTCTAGAGTCAACATCAATACAATCTTCTTGTAACAAACTCAACTCTTTTACACACACTATCAACAACACCAATATATAGTCGGACTCAAAGATTTTATCCTCATACACCCATATCACAACATTAGAAAACAACCAACTCAACCAATATATGGTTTGACTCAAATATATAACCCTCATACCCCCATATCGTAACATTAGAAAACAACCAACTGAACTCTCTTATAAACACTTTACACACATTATCAACAACACCAATATATAGTCTGACTCAAAGATATAACCCTCATACACCCATATCGTGGCAATAGCAACACATTTTTATTATAGCAATGACTCAATGATAAACATTATATGTCATGGGAACTAACCCCTGACCCAGCATACATAGCACTAGTTATCTGCCATATTATCTGTTATATACATCCCCTGACAACCACAGTTAGTCATAGAAACATTAGCATACACTAATAACATGACAAACACAGTGAGTCATAGAAACATTAGCATACGCTAATAACATGAAAATTAGAGCATCTATAAGAACCCGTACAAAAAATCAACAACACATCAAACTCTGAGTTATTCAAGAGCACACGTCACTCTGGTTTTCTGCTATTTGGTCCATGTTACACAAACATGGCATTTTCTAGAATATAGAACTCCACGCTACCATAAAATTGATTATACGCCTTGACTATACATCAAGTGATTGAACCAACCAGAAGTACTTCTTACGAGCATTATCACACATCATACAAGGGTGCACAATACACTTTTCAAATCATGCATAGAGGTGGTCACATTTATCATGAGTATATTTTGTGGCCTCTAATTTTTCATCGTCTATGCACATGAATTCCATTGCCATTCTCTCACACCCTTTGCACCTTAACATAGTCTTGGACTATCACATTCAATTGTACAATTAGACATACACCTTTCATTATGAAAGGGAATATCAACCAAAATAAAATAAAATTAATAATGTTCTTGAGTTTGCCATGAAAAGGCAAAATCAACATTTAAAAAAGAACATTTAGCATTATTTCCATATTTCTCGACTTCTCCAACTTAGGTTAGGAGACGAATTCATTTTTCATTGATTGGACCACACTTGGTCAAGGGTGTGCTCCAAAATTTTTAATAAAATTCAACCTCTAGCATGACAACCAATCTTCGTGCTCTAGAATCAATTCTGTTGTCTACAATATAACCATCATTGTTGTTCTACTCAGTGACATGAAATGACTCATTTTTAATTCTCTGTCATTGATCATTGTAGATAAACGACTCTTGTTGAACTGGAGTCTAAATAATTTTGGGATCAAAACTTAAGCACCTTTGCTTAACTCCCTTTACACATGACCATGATTTTACGACCACAACCCTTTCAATTCTTCGCACTTGATCGTTTCATCACCAGATCAATGGACAATATATAGTGCAATCTTTAAAACCACCTCCACGCGTGTTAACTTCTCATGGCAAGGGTTTACAAAATAGTGATATCCAACCCACCTTTTGATTTCACTCGCAAGCGGGCTCAACCTCTTTTTGATGGAAATAATTATCAAAAATACATAAATCAAATTTATTAAGAAACCTGTGCAGTTCACAGGTGTGAAACACCACCTGTAAGAC
The DNA here is from genome assembly GCA_031772625.1 of Pinus tabuliformis. Taxonomy (NCBI): domain Eukaryota; kingdom Viridiplantae; phylum Streptophyta; class Pinopsida; order Pinales; family Pinaceae; genus Pinus; species Pinus tabuliformis. The sequence goes on from CM062808.1 coordinate 277,346,294, forward strand.
TACCTTTACAGAACATGCTCTGTCACTTACAATTCATTACATGAGAAATATATACATGAAAAACATATTTAGGGAAGTTGAAGCAACACCCTAGAAAACAACAACAAACTCCTAATGTAAGGTTATGTTTGAACCGTCACTCTATTAAGACATTTCTTCATTAATATCAATAGTCCCCCTTAATGGAGAAATGGATTCACAGATATGCCGAACACTTCCCTAAACAAATCAAACATGATTCTACCAAGAGGTTTGGTAAAAATATCAGTAGCATTGTCACAACTATTACAATAGTCAATATGGATTTCTTTTTACTAAAATTTCTCCCTCACAAAATGAAACTGTGTATCGATATGCTTTTTGTTCTTATGAAATACTCGATTAGTTTCAAGTTTGATGGAGCTATGGTTGTCGCATTTGATCATTGTTGCAACCTTCTGTTCTTCCCCAGCATCAAGGAGAAGTCTCCTCAACCAAACTGCTGCGCATGTTGCTGCACACATAACTTGATATTCAGTTTTCGCAGAAGACAAAGATATTGTGTTCTATTTTTTGTTTCTCCATGTAATGACTTGGATCTACTGTTGAATCCATAGCCTGTTATGGATCATCTGTCATCTACATTTCCTTCCCAATCAGAGTCTGAAAAACCTGTCAATATAGCATCACACGAATCAGTATAAATAATAAGAAAATATGAGGTTCCCTGGAGATACCTTAAAACACCTTTCACTGCAACCCAATGGCTCTCAAGTGGCTTTGACATAAATTGGCTCAATGCAGTGACTACATAAGCCAAATTAGGCCTAGTTTTAGTCAAATAGATTAGACTCCCAACCATCTATCTATACAAATTCACATCTGCCTCCTTGGATCCATCATCATTTTGAAGTTTTAAATTCTATTGTAAAGGTACTGCTGCAGCTTTGATCTGATCCATTCTGAACTTTTCCAGTAAGATCCTGATGTACTTTGTTTGTGACGCAATATTTTGTCTAGAATCCATCTAGACTTCTAAACCCAAATAGTAATGTAGCTCTCCAAGGTCTTTCAACTCAAATACTTGTGTTAGGCCCCTATACTAGTATTGCAACCCCTTATTGTTATTCGTACAATCCACTTATTATATTGATGTACCCATGTAGTGCCCATATTGTTACTATTGTGCCCCATAGAAGCCCACTATTGTTATTATTGTGCCCCTACATTATTATTTGTGTTCATTGTTTTGTATTATAATGTGTAATCTTAAATTCAATCCAGCGTAAGTGTCAAATTGTGCCAAAATATTCTACCAATCCAAAGGTACCATATAATAAGGTATCATAATGAATGAGACATGTGACACAGTAGATTTAAAAGGTACCATGAGTCAGCCATATAATAAGGTACCATAATGAATCAGATATGTAAATTTAGAAAAAATATGAATACAATGATGTGAAGATCAAATGCACAAGAAAACCTCATAAACATAATTACACAATAAAAAAATGCCAAAATAGATGCACAAAAAACCACCTAAACATAATTACACAATAAAAAAATTATACTAATTAATCAAATTTTTAATAAATAAAATTAATATATTTTAAAATATAATTAATATATTTTAAAATATAAATTATTTCAATTTTATAATGTAAAATTATTTATTTTAGTTGATTTTTTTGAAAAAAAAAAAAAACAATAAGGATATTGCGTTACTGGTTATTGCGTTGGTTTAATTTAGTATGTAAATTATATTCTTTCATCTATCATATAGATTAATCTATAATAATATGACAGATCTCTGAATTATAGTAGCAATGTTAAGTACACTGAAAACTTTAATTTCGTTGGTCGCCTGAATCCTGCCTGAAAAGGCAACTCTGGCTCCCGAAAGACAACAAATTTGTAGCGTATGAAACACTCTAATCTGAAAGAGGATTCGTTTATCCTCGTCCCATTTTGTTAATACTGATACATCTAAGCCCCTCAAAACAAAAATGTTACCTATGCCATAAAGTAAAGTGTTCTCCTTGAGGGCCACTCGGCGTGTTCTCCTCGAGGGCAAGTTTTCTTTAAGGAGGCGACGCTGAAGCAAGAGCATAATATTTAGATAGCATATGAGAGTACAAAGGTCGTTTTTGGTACTGCGTAATCATGGTTTTTGTTTTTTAAGTTTAATTACTGTTGTTATGTTGGTGGTAATTGTCCATGGTATCTTTTCCTTACTGTTTTATTTGTTCTCAGAGAAAATGGAATTGACTTAATCCGAATTGCTCATTGAGCCATTGTTTTAATTTGTCATGTGGGGGTCAGTTGTAGGTTTAGATGGTGTGTCGGTATAATGGGCATAGCTGTTTTTGGAATAAAAATAAAATATTGTGCCATTGGTCTTGAGGCTAAATGAGTTACTAAGCATTGGTAAAGGGGCTTCTGAGTGTGATGTGCACATTGACCATATGTTTGACCCAGCCTGCTCGGTGGTGATTCTTCCACTAGATGTAATGGAAGACATTAATGAAATCGATTTGGTTCAAAATGAAATTATATCATTCTATTGCTGTGAGGAAATAAATGCACTTGACTTGGCCCTAAGGTTTCTTAGAAAAATTTTACGACGGCAAAGGAACTCATAAATCGGTTGCAGTAAAATTAGCAACCTCAACTTTAGTGGTGGAAAGGTAAATATTTGGTTGTTGCGAGAATATCGCAATTACACAAAGACTTTAATAGGCGATATGGGCGATTTTACATAGTAAATGATTTAACATGAGCAATTTTACATAGTAAATGATTTTCTGCACTTGCAGGGGTTGTGGAGTGTGGGCAACAGTCGCGGAATGAATGTTTGCCCATATCTATTTATTAAACTTCATTAAATTCTTTAACCTTTGTGATGTGTTGCGGAATGGTAAGCTCTGAACTTCTATTCTGACTTCTGTCATTCTCCCTACAAACAAAATCGCAACCGTGCAATGGTTAACTAGGAAAACATGATGGTTGTCAGTGTGTTTAACGCGATGGTTGGGATTGATATTTCCAACACTCCCCCTTAATAACCACAATTTTCAAACAATCTCTCACATAAACAAAACTTTCACATGCCAATGGTTTTGTGAAAATATCAACTAATTGTTTCTGTGACATGTAGTGCTGCAGCACAATTTCATCATTGTTAATCAATTCTATAATAAAATGGTATTTAGCATCAATAGGTTTGGCGCTCTTGTGGAACACTAAATTCTTTGATAATGCAATTTTTGATGTGTTGTTGCAGAAAATAGTTGTCGCTCCCTCTTGGTCGTGGTGAAGATCCCTCAACATCCTTCTCATCCAAACTCCCTGACATGCTGCAGCTGTTGCGGTGACATATTCAGCTTCTGCTGTTGACAATGACACTATTAGATGATTCTTGGAGGCCCATGAAATGACTCTGGAACCCAAATGAAAAACATATCCTAACGTGCTCTTTCTATCATTGACACTTCTTGCCCAATCACTATTAGTGTAACCAACCAGCATAAAATCATCTGTTGTGGTGTACAAAACGCCATACTACTTTGTTCCATTGACATACCTTAGAATTATTTTCGCTACTTGCCAATGTGTCTCCTTGGGTGTCTCCATGAACCTTGACAACAAACCCATTGCATACATTATGTCTGGCCTAGTGGTGGTCAAATACATCAAGCTGCATATCATGCTCTTGTATAATGTCAGATTAACATTGTTGCTGAAATCTTCTTTTCTTAACTTCAACCTCATGACAGTTGGAGTTGGATTTGGTGCAGGCTTGTTGTTCTGCATTTTAAACCTCTCAAAAGTGTCTGCTACATACTTTGCTTAAGAAATAAAAATGCTATTTTATGTTTTATTCACTCCTATGCCCAAAAAAGATCTTAACAACCCCAAGTCAGTCATTTCAAATTCATTCTTCATGACTTGTTTGAAATGCCTATAAAAATTAAATCATCTACATATAAGACAACAACGAGAATTTTACCATCATTCTCTTTGATGTAGAGAGTAGGTTCACTCTCACACTTGCCGAAACCATTGATCAACAAGTAGGCATCTATCATGTTGTACCATGATCACAGTGCTTGCTTCAAACCATAAAGAGCTTTCCTCAACCGATACATTTTGTCTTCTTGGCCTCCTACCTCATAACCAGGCAATTGAACATACACTTCCTCTTTCAGCACTCCATTCAAGAACACTCACTTTACATCCATTTGATACACTTTCCATTTATGTTGCGCAGAAATCACCACAACTGTACGCACCATCTCCATCCTCGTGACTGTTGTGAACGCCTCCTCATAATCTCTTCCATGCTGCTACTTGTATCCTTTGACAACTAGACTTACTTTGTTCCTTTCAATATTTCCATCGACATTTCTCTTGGTCTTATAGATCCACTTCACTCCAATGACTTGTCTTCGTTGCGGAAGGTTCACTAACTCTTGTTAACACCCAGGTTGTTCCCTTTGACTCTCAAGGGAATACGACCAGGGTAACCACTAACCAATCTTTGGATTACAGCTTCTAGCCAAACTGTCATCAGAGAGGGCTCTCTCTTTAAGGTTTGTCTCTGCTCTGTGAAGATTTTAGGCTAGTTATGAGTTCAGGGTTTGTTTTTATGTTTTGGTTGAAGGATGTCTTCTGTAGCTAAGGTGGAAATCTTCAGATAGTTCTAGTCCATTGGGCAATGGAGTCTGGGGCTACAGGTTGTCTAAGGGATTGAGTTGAGTTGCTGAAATTGCAGGGCCATTCAAATACATCATGAAACAAAATTTAAATTGTGATTATGAGCTTGTGATTAACCAGTGAAAAGCAATTAAGAGTTTTCCACTAAGCTGGGGTAAAAGAAAGAGATATATTGCACAGGAGCAAACTTGAATTCCTGAAACAACAATCAATGTGAAAGATATAGTTTGGAGGTGCAGCAGTTAAGAATTACACCTTATGACTATAACTGAAGAAAAACAATTATAACAGCTTAGATTGAGTTCAGGGTATTCTGTGAATAAATCTTGGAACTATTCCTTTTCTTTGCCATTAACTTATGAAACACAGGAACATGAATGAGCTATGAAAAGATAACAAAACACATAACGAAGAGTTTTTAAGGAAAACTTATTGTGCCATGAAGTACGCAGGAATTCTGTAACTTTCAGCAAAACACCAGAAAGCCTCAGATAACACAGAGCTTTGGAAATTCCATCACTTTTGTATTAATACTTTGGAAATTTACAGCATAAGAAACTCTAGAAGAGAGATCAACAACAACCCCTGCAAACTTATGCGAGGGGGGTATATATACAAACGGTCATACAAAATATCTGAGGCGTTGAGTCATCTGAGAAATAAATATGTTCACCAACTTGTGCAGAACGATAGATAAGAAGTTACTACAGCTTTGAATACAACATAAATGCTCTTCAATTATGTCAAAAGACTTTTTGACCTTTGGAGGCCACTGAGTCGGTTGAATGTTCTGTTATAAATGCTGGATGACGTGTCTTTGTGGTTGTCCTCCTGTATCTTTTCAGCCCTGTCACCTATGACTGTCAGTGCTGCTTTAGTGGCCGAATAGTTTTGCTGAGTTGGTTCAGCCCATTCTTCTCCATGCATGCTGATTTTATCAAAATTTTCCTGTGCATGATAATTTATATAAAAAAGAAAAACTTGAATACAGGCTCTGGTTTACAGTATTGTTTGTATCATTTTGGTCCAGAATTCCTGTGTGGGCAATTGATATCTCAGGATTGCCTCTAGAGTCTCATCTGCCTCTGTGTATTTGTAGAAATTTGGAGGCACTTCAAAAAAATGCTGGATCTCATTCATAATGAAAAATAAATTCTCAACCTTGTTGTAGAGACTCTGCCCTAATGCTGGCCCTGATTCTTCTGAAGTGCTGGGTTTTTCTGTAATCTGATTTGTAGCAAATGTGTTGACCCTTTTGGCATAATGTTCATGAGAAAGTAGTCTTCCTGCGCTGTTCAGTAAGCTAGGAAGACCTCTGTTTTGCAATGCCACAAATTTTTCCGTGAAATTATTAACCTCTGTCTGCATATCCTGACTTCTTCTTTCCAGTGTTTGCACCAGGTTTCTTAGTGTGAGGACCCTCTTTATCAGCTGGATGGTTTTAGTTCTACTGGAGATTCCCATTTCTGCCAGCTGAGCACTTGTTCTGTTATTAAGCACATTAATCATTCTGTTGGCAACTTCAGGCATATTGCCTAGAGATGCCCTTGATCTCTGGATTTCTCTGTGTGCTTTTCCTATGAGCTCTATTTGCAAATGAATGGTCTCAATGTATTGCCATTGATGAGTGATTGATTGGCCAATGTTGGCCCATAAAACTGTCTTGAGCTCAGCTGTCACTTTTTCAAGTGTGAGCTCCTTCTCCAGCTCCTTTATCTTATCCTTAAGGGCCTTTATTTCCCTTCCTTTTTCTGCTACAGTCTGCTTGGATTTATCATATCTTTCATTGAGCTTGGATAGACTCTCCCTGGCCTCATTTAGCTCTGCCATTTGGGCTTCCAGGGTTTGGATTTCATTCTTGAGCTTCTGCATGTCCAGGCTTGGAGCCTGCTCTGTTGTTGGTGCAGTTGCTGATGTAGATGGTGTTGTCTGTTCAGTAGGAGGAGCAGTAGTCTGAGGAGGTTCCTCCAGGTTAATTATTTCTGGAGGAGGCTGAGATGTCTGTCCTCCTTCTTTTTGTTGTAATGTTGCCTGCAGTGCAGCCTGTGCAGCCTCTGATTCTCCCAATTTCTCTTGTGTTTGGATCAGTTGTTTATATAGGGACACCAGCATAGCTGATGCATCTTGGTCATGTCTCAGCTGGGCAACTTCTCCAGTTTGTGGGTGAATGGTTGCTGGGACTTTTACCATTCTCCTTAGTGCTGCCAAATCTGCATCCCTTAACTTCAATAATGCTTGTACAGCCTTAATGTCCTTGGGATCATGCCCAAGTTCTATGATTATCTCCTCTAAGGCTCTGATCCTGTTGTCCTTTGCTTGAGAGGATGCTCTCTCCAACTGGAGTTGCGCAGCTCTATTATTTAGGCTATTTTCTAGCATGTAGTTCTCCAATGTCTTATCTGCCAAGGAGGCATACACCATCTCACCCGTTTGCTTATGTAATTCGATTTTATCCATTGGGTGGATGTCCTTAGCAAGGACCTCAAGGTTGGTCCTTATGTAATCTGCAGCTGACTGAGGCTGCAACACGGCTGGCATAAAGTGGCTCATGATCATCTTGCCCTCCTGGACATCATATGCGGACATTAGCCTTTGCTGGTTAGTGGGAGCCATTTTCAATAAATGGTTGTATAGTTGTACTCTTATGGGCTCATTCCTCTTCTTTATGTCAATGGACTGCTGCTTGATGCCCACCTCAACTCCTCTTTGCTGGCTTGAGGATCTGACTTCTCCTCCCACTGTCCTCTCTTGTTCCTGCTGGAAGGAATTTGCAGATGCCTCCATGCTAGGTGGGCCCATGCCCAAAGATTGCCCTATAGGCATTTCTTCCTCTGAGAGGGGATTCATTCTATGTCTTTTCTCCCCATGAGTTGTTGATGTTGTGAGGGGAGTCTCTTTGTCCCTCCTTCTGCTTATGTCTTATTTTTGTGTGGTTTGGAGGACTGAGGCCTCCACTGTTGTCTCCTGCCTAGGAGGCAGGGTGTCCTGAGCTTGCTGCCCGGTGGATTCTGGGGCCTGTGATGTTTGCTCTTGTTGCAGTGGCTGTTCTTTCTCTTGCTGCCCCCCTTGTTGCTGTTGTACCTGTGGCTGTTGCTGCACTTCCTGCTGCTGTACCGGTTCATGAGGTGGCTGTTGTGGCTCCATCTCTTTCTCTTTGCCTTTGCTAGAGGTTTGATCAGTAGCTTTGGCTGCTTGCTGATGTGCTGTGGAGGATGAGGCAGCTGCTCCCACTTGAGTGCCTATAAGAGCAAACACCTGTGCATAAAGCTCTAAGTCAACCATCTTTTGGAGATTTTTAACTGCTCTTTGATTTAATTCTTCTTGTGTAACAGCTTCCTCTAAGGTGCCTCTCCTCCACTTTATTTGATTTGCATATTTTTCTATATGAGGCAACCTTACATGGTCATAACTGGCCAGCCTATACTTGACCCTTCTTAAAGTTATGAAGTGATTGGGGTCATAAGGTTTCCAAAGGAAACTGGTCTGTAGGCCAAGGGACTCTAGCATTCTGTCTGCTTCTTGCCAAGCTTCCTCCCTTTTGTTGTAAATGAAGTGGCCTAATTGGTTTCTTACTTTGAGCTGTGCTTTCTTGCCTTTCCCTGAAAAATGTAGCACATCAGCATTCCCAAACTGCCTGAAGTATTCCAGGGCAAACAGTCTCATGGGCACATATTTGGGCAATCTGTATGGGGGCAATTCACACCCATATATTCTAATGACTGTGTGGTGTTGGTAATAGTACCAATCCCCAATGCTGTATACCTTGGACAGCTGAAGAATCCTCTGCATCTCATCAGTTAGTCTAGGAGGAGGTGAGCTCATAAGCAGAGACATGGCTGGGTGGATGAAGAAGTCTATAAACTCACAATAAGTATATGGAGAACAAGATCTCCAGTGGAAGGCAGAGGACCAATAAACCACTGACCTTGGATTTCCTTGTGCATCCACTCTCTTCATAGCAAAGTGAAACTTCTCATGTTGATAATACAAAATTAAGTGGTAGATGTAAGAGGTGTATCTGAACACCCTTTCTCTTGCCAAGTTCATTAATTGCTCATGTATTTTGTCAGATATGTAGGTGGCATAGTCATAGCAGATTGGAGACTTCCCAGGGGAAAACATGAGCATCATCACTAGCACAGTTTCATCAGCAAATTCAATTGAATTATAGCCCAGAATGGGACTGATCATGTCTACACGGTCCCTACCCAATTGGTTGAGGTAAACATGAGAAATGGGAGTGTACTTCACAGTGTCAGAGTCAATGTACAATTGATTTAGTTTGGTGACCTGAGCATCTGTCAATTTAGCTCCTTGCTTTATCAGATCAGCCAGTGATAAAGGAACTAATTTCTTCTCAGTTTTGAAGTGCAGCATCTCTCTGATGGCTTCAGGGGTGACATAGAAAACAACTGAGCCCGAGGGGTCAATCATAGCCCTCTGAGTGGCGTCGTAGCATTCAGCACATAGGTGGATTAGGTCAGGAAACTGGTTGACCTGAGGGAGTTTGAAGAGAGGGAGGAAAGAATCCCAAATGCCCAATACATCTGTTCCAGTCTCATGTTTAATCTTCAATTCGTTTAACAAGTGGATGTGGTACTTGCTGTGCATTAGCATTTCTTCTGCTATCTGATAATCCAGGTCTGCTAATGGTTGCCATTCCAATTCTCTCTGGGGGGCATTTAATGGAGCAATGTTCAAGGCTATAGGAGCTACTGGTGCATCCATGGTTACTTTAGGCTTCTGTTTGTATGCACTGGTGTTACTATGCAGAGCAACACAGAGGAATATTTTTGCAATATAGAGGTGAATTGCAAGGATGAGAGGGTAAATTGCAACAGGAGAAATTGGAATACTGCAAAGAGGACTACTAGAGCAAATGTTCGGCCTTAAAACTCTCTTCAGGGTGAATTGGTGCGGCTTGGGTTCTTAGTTCACGAATGCGCGAACTAACTATATGTTTTGTGAGAATTTGGCTAAACAAGGCTCTGCAGGCGAATTTCGACTTAACAGTTGAAAATGGAGGCTTGCCACAGGGGATTTGCCGGTAAATTATAAGCTTGCCCACTCTTTTAATTTTGTTTTAGACAATTACGGACACAACTGAGCGTAAGGGAGGTAAATTTGATAAATACCTGGTGAATTTCTTGGCAAAGTTTGCAAATGCAGGTGGGAAGGAAGCGTTGACGGTCTCCTGGTTGATTTCAGCTGGTTGGCTACGGATTTGGACGTAAAATGCATGCAGGGGGAGTAACAGTCTTTTTTGCAAAAGTAACGAAAAACATGAATTTTGGCCAAAATATAGACTTTTGGGTTGTTTGGCGCTTTTTTTTTTATGATGTCAGCATGACGACATCAGGTGGGGTCAAGGTCGGATGACGTCAGCATGACGTCATCAAGACACGTGGTGGCTTAAGAGTGGTCCACGGGGATGGTGAGGTGGCAGGCAGGTCAGAGCAGTGGTGGACGGGGGCATTGACACGGCGGTGATGCAGCAATGATGTGGTAATGACGTTGGCATAGCGGGTTAACAGAAACCGGAAACAGTAAGCAGTTTGATATCGCACCGCCTTATATACGGAGGTGGAAATGTCAGAGGGTGCTCCGATACGATTTGGGGGTGACGCGTGGCAGAGGCCTGACGTCACCCTCTGACAAATTTCGGAAGCTATCCTTCGGACGTCGGAGCCGCTCCGAAATGCATGAGAGCCGTCGGATGAAAAGGGCCAGATCCGACGGTCGACGGATCGTTAATGTGCCAGGTCAATACGGATGGGGGCGGGAATAAAATAATATTTTTCTTTGGAGGATGCGCCCGGCGGGGACCTTTGGGACTTTCGGCGATTTATATGGTTTCCAATGTATTTTTATAAAAACGCGCATAGCGCCCAAACTTTGGGTAAAATGAAAAAGTGGGTTTTCATGTATTTTTGCAAATGAGCGGGTTAGGGGTGAAAATGGGTTTATTTACAAGGTTCTTTAGCAAATGAAGGGGTTAATGGTTTAGATAACTTCTGAAGGGGGAAAAGGGGTAGGGTTTGGGTTCTTAAACTGACCAGATGTCAATTTAATCCCTGACTGTGAACATATGGCTATAATGCCAGGGGGGAAGGGATATTTATAGAATGCTTGGGGTTTATACACCATAGTGTTTATAATAATAGGGAAAGGGTAACATAGGGGATTTAGATAATAAGAAGTTAGGGGTTAATATGAATGGAAGAGGTGAATGAGGAGTGATATCACTAAGTTTATATAAAAACAACTTAGCTTAGGGAGTAGATCAAAATGAAAAGAATTTTAGACAAGAAATGTGGCTTTTAAAGGAATAAGAACCAACATAAAACCTTAAATTCTTTCATGAACACAACTGATGAAGGGATGTTAGTAATGAATGTGAAAGGGGAGAAAAGGGAGTTAGTCATGCTCCTTTGCTTTGCTGCAACATGATGGAGAAGAGGAGCTTCTCTATCCACTGATGTTCCTTTATGCTAGACCAGCAAATTCATTTGAAATGATTGACATTTCTGCAACCCCATCTACCTACCCATCTACTTGCCTAGCATTTTTTGTTTCTTCATGGAGGGTGCACTTAGACTTGCAGACCCTTATGTGCCTTTTCTTTTCTTTTGGCTTTTTCTTTTGACTTTCTATCTAAGGCTACCCTTATTGCTTCCAAGGTCCCAGATTAAGCAGTTGGGAACCTTACTTTCTCTACCTAGCTACTGGTCTGCCAAGATTAAACAGTTTGGACAGACTTCTTTCTCTATTCTACAACAGAAAATTGAAACATGGCATGATCCAGATTAGGCTGTTGGACCATCCATCCAAAATTGAGTCAACATCAAGCTTTTGTACACACCTTGTCTTCTCATGGAAATATGGGATCTTTGAATCACCAAAGCAGAGCATATTTGGAACTTTTATTTGCCAATCATGAAATATGAAACCTATTGGTATAGGTAGCTAACAGTGGCTCCACATGGGGATGGTTTTTCCATTTGAAAGACCAAGAACAGCAGGTCAGAATGCCTTGGTCCATGAGTTCTCTTACCAAACTTGGAGTACTTCTCTTTGAAATCTCAAAATTGTGCTCTTCCCCTCTTGGTGCATCTCTGAACTTATTTGCCTTTTGCTGATAACTAATAAAACTTGAGAAACTGCATTTTTACATGTTAACAGAAAGTAATATATACACCTGAATATGTACAAGGGAAACTTAGGCTGCAGTTATGGATAGTAGTCAAAATAGTGCTTCAACATCCTGCCATTCACAGGACCTTCATCCAAATCAGTTTCATCAAGATTCCTAAGGAAGTAAGTATTATTTCCTTGCACTGCTTGAACAGCAAATGGTCCTCTCCAAAGGGAATCAAATTTTCCATGTTTTCCTTTATCTTCCCTTCTTGAATCCCACTTGAGGACTTTATCACCTATGTTGAAATCTTCAGCCTTAGTCCTTCTGTCAAAGGCTTTCTTTAACTTTTCTTGTAAAACTTGAACTCTGTGATAGACTTGGTCTCTAGTTTGCTGCAAACATATAATTTGATTTACCCTTCTTTGCACATCATTTGGTTCTGCCTGGCTTTCTTGAAGAAGTTTCATGACAGGGATCCCTAGTGATGAAGGGAATTTGGCTTCTAATCCATAAACTAACTCATATGGGCTGATCCCAATTGATCTTTTGGTTGTTAGTCTATCTGCCCATAGGGCATTGACAAGCTTCTTATGCCAATTCTTCTTATTTTCTTCCAACACTTTCTTTATGATGTTTACAAGGCTTTTATTTGATGATTCAGCTAGGCCATTTCCTTGGGGATAGTATGCAGTAGAATGGCCCAAGGTAATGTGAAATTTGTGGCAGAAATTCACCATCTTCTTAGATCTGAAGGCAGCAGCATTGTCTGTTATTATCTTATCAGGACAACCAAATCTAGAAAGAATATTGGTCTCAAGGAACTGAATGATAGTGGAATCATTTGCTTGTCTGCATGGAACAGCTTCAATCCATTTAGTAAAGTAGTCTGTAGCTGTTAGAATCCATCTATGTTGGCCTGAAGATGAGGGATGAATTTCTCCAATGAAATCCAAGCCCCATTGTTGAAAAGGTCTCTCTGTTGCAATAGGCCTCAAAGGAAGTGGCAGTAACTTTCTCTTTCCCTCAAACACTTGACATTTATGACATGAGGTGGTAAATTTCTTGACATCAGAGAAAACAGTGGGCCAATAGTAACCAGCCCTCAGTATCTTATCCACAGTGGACTTCCAATACAAGTGTCCACCACAGTCACCTGCATGAAATTCTTTGGTGACATTGTTAGTCTCATTCTCAATCAGGCAGTTTAACAATATACCCTCATGGTTTTTCCAAAGCAAATTGCCATCCATAACACAAAATCTTGAAGCTTTCATTTTTAGGAACCTACATTTAGTTCTGGACAATCCTGGGGGAGCACACAGGTTTTGTAACACATAACAGATATCAGAATACCAAGGGGATTGTTCAAAGGCTACATTGATCTTTGGAGTCGCCAGCTCCGGTTCATTGTCCAGCTGGTTTATGTCTAAGGCTTGGAAGTTTGCTTCTGTCATTAGTTTGGCCAAACCTTGCCCTTTTATTAGTTTTGTAGGTTTTATTTCAATATCAAATTCCAAAATGTTGGCAATCCATTTTCCTCTTCTGCCCTCTAAGTTTTCTTGAGTGAGTATGTCTTTCACAATGGGACTTGGCACATAAGCTATAACATGGGAATAAAGGATGTAAATCCTGAAGTCTTTAATGGCCTTGACCAAAGCATAAGCTTGTTTCTCCATGATCTGATATTTCAGAGGTGCATCTCTAAGAGCTCTACTAAAGAAAGCAATGGGTTTCTCATTTCCTTGGTCATCTTTCTGTAATAAAACAGCAGCAATAGTATGCTGGGAGGCAAAAGAGAAAATGATAAATTCTCTATCAAATTGAGGATTTGTTAAGACTGGGGTTTGGGTAAGGGCCAATTTTATACCTTCAAAGGCTTGATTTGCTTCTACTGTCCATTTCACTTTTGAATCCTTCTTTAGCATGTTGTTCAATAATCTGATCAGTTCTGCTAAGTTTGGGATAAACCTTCTTAAGAAATTGATCTTCCCTAAGAAAGCTTGCAATTCTTTGATGTTTCTTGGGTGGGGCATTTGTAAGATAGCTTGTATCCTGTCTGGGTCAATTCTTATGCCATCCTTTGAAATGATATGCCCTAACAGCTTACCTTCTTCCAAACCAAATAGAGACTTCTTGGGATTCAAGGAAATTCCATATTTCCTACATGTTAAGAAGATCTGCCTTAAATGCTTCAAGTGTTCTTGGTCAGATTTTGAGAAAGGTGTGAGGTCATCCAAATAAATGACAAGAAAGTCATGAATCTCTTTGGCAAAAGCAATATCCATTGCCCTTTGAAATGTTTCCCTGCATTTTTCAATCCAAAAGGCATTTTTACATATTTGAAAGTTCCCCATGGGGTTGTGAATGCAGTTTTGTCTTGATCATCAGGGTGCACTAGGATTTGATTAAAGCCTGAGAATCCATCAAGTAATGAGATCCTTGAGGCCCCTACCACTCTTTGGAGAATGTGATCCATCTTAGGTAAGGGATAGTTGTCTTTGAGGGACACTTGGTTTAGATTTCTAAGATCAACACAAAGTCTTATCTCACCAGTTTTCTTTCTTGTAGGTACCAAATTAGAAATCCAATCAGAAAACCTGATGGGTGCTATGATGCCAGCTTTAAACATTTTTTGCAGTTCTTTTTCAATTGAAGGGAGAAGCATGGGATTGATCCTTCTCAATTTCTGCTTGAATGGCTTTTGATTAGGCTTGAGAGGGATAGTATGCTGGATAACCGAGGTGTCATAGGATTTTAAATCCTCATAACCCCATGCAAAGACATCTTGAAACTCTTTGAAGAGGTCAATGTATTTAGGTTTTTGATCAGGAGGTAAGGATGCAGACAATTTTATTATTTTGGGCTTCTCAATAGTTCCAATGTTGCATTCCTCAATGGCAGCATTAAGGGGCTGCATTTTTGGTTTTCTAGGGATATCATTTGAGTCAAAGATGTCCTCTAATGGAGTTAGGCCTGTTGGAAGAAAATTGTCTTTCAGCTCTATGATCTCAGCCTCTGTAGCAGCTATTTCTTCATAACTGGTTTGTTGAATTTCTTGTATGTTGTTTTTGTTAAAAATTGTTGGATGTAGGATTTGGTGAGCTGTCTTGGGTGATATTGGCTTGTTATTCTGTTCACTCTGTATTTGTGATTGACTTGCTCCCTCAGTGTCAATGTTTAATCCTGCAAATTCTTGTTGCAAGGTCAAGAAATTATTTATTTGTGTATCATCTTCAAATACTTGCCAATCTTTAACATTGTTTGGGACAGAAGGTCTGTGTTTTACCTCAGCTGTAAAGCAATGGCTAGGTTCAAAGGGTAGTTTACAGGTGCTTGCAAATGTGGCCAAACTATGGGCATGAAGGTTATGGGTCCTAGCAATTTTGGTGATTTGAAATTCAGTGAAGGAGTTTAGTATTTCAGCAACAGCAGATCTATAAGATCTCAGTCTTTTGTCATTGGTGACAAAATTACCCTTTACTTGTTGGACAACTAGGTCTGAATCTCCTAGTATTGAAACCTTTGTGGCTTGTAAGAATTTTACTAGTTTGAGGCCTAGTAAAAGAGCTTCATATTCTGCCATGTTATTAGTGCATCTGAAATTTAGCCTATAGGCTCGACCTTCTGCATGATTGTTCTGCTTGTTATGTATCCAAACTCCAGCTCCTGCCCCTAATTTGTTGACTGACCCATCAAATTCAAGGAACCATAGGATCTCTTGTTCTAGGGGAGACTTAATAACTTCTCTGTGATCTGGGATTGTGAGTTGAAGTTCTGGTTTTTCATTTAGTTTGTCTTTTAGGACAGTCTCATCACTTGATTGGATCAGCTTTATTTCTAGAGCAGCAGCTTGTTCATTAATGTCCTGATCTTGTTTGAGTGTCTTGGTTTCATCATCATTTGTAAGACCTGAATTATCATTGAAGAGAATATATGAATCTATATCAGAATGGACAGCATATATGGGAAAGTTTTGAGGTTTTTCTTCACTGCTGACCATGTATTTCATAAGTGACTCTCTATATAACCTCTTGGGTTGACCAAAGACTGAGATGGTTGCATACGACATGTCTAATTGTAGGGAACCTTGGAGTTTAGCCCCCCATGATCTTGATAACAGCATCCCATATTTGGGTGGGATATCAGCAACTACAACATCCATTAGAATTGTTTTATTTGGGTACTGAACTAGGGACACACATAAGTCTTTTATTAAGCCTAAACACTTAACTTGGCTGGAGTCAAATGAGAATAGGTCCTTATATGGTCTTGTAATATCTAGATTCAATCTTTCCATGACTGATTTAGGCATCAAGTTGTGAGAGGCACCTGAGTCAAACATTGCATTGTGTAGTATCTTATCATGAACATGCAGGCTGACATAGAAAGGTAAGATCCCTGTAACTGCTGTCTTTCCATCAACCTCTGGACCGAAAAGCAATTCTGGGGTGTCATCCAACACATTGACATTATCTTTATTACGAGTAATTTGAAGGGACTTCTTGATTTGTTGTCTATAAATGTCATGCTTGGCTAGTTCTGAAAGAGGAATAGCTACCTTCAATTTGCCAATTTCAGCTTCTAAGTCAAAGGGTCTTTCAGATAGGGTCTTGGTATTTTGGTTAATAGCCCTTTCCTTTTCAATGGAATCCTTGATGCCCTCCTCTTGATTCTCTTTTTGATCTTGAGGCTTATCCCTCTTACTTGTCTTTTGAGAAATGTTGCTTGGGTTGTGTTGGAAGGGTGTTGTATCTACTGGTTGCTGTTTTGAGGGGGATGTTTCAGTTATTTCCTCAACTGTTACCTCATCTGTAATTGGACCAGTTTTGTCACTTGGTTCTGTGACAATAGCTTTCTTAGGCTGTGGAGTGTCCTTTGTCTTGTCAGGCTGTGTCACATTTATAGTTCTGCTTCTTAGCTTGTATTGCTTATGAACTTCATAAACAGCTGTGTCATATCCTTGTTTAAAGTCAAATGACTCACCTGACCTGGTTTGGAATTGCTGAATGTCATCATCCTTATGATCTTCTTGACTCAAAAAAACTTGCTGCTCATCATTCAGGCCCATCAGGTTAATGTGGGTGTCATCTGTTTGCTCATTTGAAGTGGATGCCTCAGTATAGTTTTCCTGGAAAGGAGGCCTTATGTCTGGATCAGAACCGGTTTTGCCAACGTTTGGGTTTTGATTTCTCCTAAAATTGGGATTCCTGATAGGGTTATTTTGTGGTGCTTCCCATGATGACTTTCTCTCAACTGATTCTACTCTATCCCCCAATCTCTTCATACCAGTGAGTATTGCATCCAGTTTTTGATCAAAGGCTGAGGGTTCTTCTTTGAAGGTGGTTCTCTTTTCCAATCTTGCCCTGTTTCTTTTGGCAATCAGGTTAGCCTCTACTGTGACAGCAACCTTTTGGGCATCTTCAAGGGTTTCAGGAGCTCTTTCCTTCAACTGATATGCCATATCAGGGTCAAAACCATCAGGAAATTTGTACAAGGCTAAATCAGGAGGAGGTCTTAAATTCTGTGGTATTGCGTTATATACATTATTGAATCTTGCACAATATTCCAAAACGGTCTCTTGAGGACCTCGTTTGATTGTATCATATTCACCAAGTATGTGCAGGGGATCTTTCTTTTTCTCCCATCTGTTAGTAAAGGCTTGATAAAGCTCATCAGGGGTTGTGATGGTATTTACAGCCAGTGATCTAAACCAAGTTCTTACATCCCCTGTCAGGCTCTGAACAAAGATTCTCATTCTCACACTGTCATCATCTATTTCATAGTTCTCAAAATGGTCTTGCATCCTTCTGGCATGCTGAATTGCTGTGAAAGGGCCAGTGGAGTCAAAATATGAGATCTTGGATTGGTAGTCCTGAGGTAGAGCTGCAGCATTAGCAGGCAACTGCAGGGGTGCATATCTATTAGCCATATTTGCAGGATTTATAGGGTTGACAGGGATAATGGGATAACATGAACGACTGGTACAACAGGGGTAGTGGGAACGGTAGAAACTAGAGTGTTGGTCAAGGGAATATGTGCAGTGGATGGAGGTGTGAAAGGAGGGCTTTGAGATGTGGATGGTGAACTGGGGGAATCAAGGGTAGACCGAAATAGAACCTTGATTGGAGTTGGAACAGGGTTTGGATGAGCTGTCTCAGGACTTGAATCAGCAAGAGTTTCCTGTCCCTGCTGCTTCCTAATGATCTTAGGGATTGTATTAGGATTTTCAAAAACAGTTGGTGGATTGGGGTCAGGATTTGACCTTGTATATCGTGGATTCTTCTTGGGAGCCAGCTTCTGAACTTGTTTTTGAGTATGTTTTTTGGAATATTTTTGTGTCTACAAGGGCCAGACAAGATTTTGAAGTGACTGTGTATATCTTAAAGCTAGCATGAAAATTGACTGAAGCAGCTTAAAGAAATATACAGAAATTAGAAAATCCTGAGGAACTCCCCAGTGGAGTCGCCAATTATGTTAACACCCAGGTTGTTCCCTTTGACTCCCAAGGGAATACGGCCGGGGTAACCACTAACCAATCTTTGGATTACAGCTTCTAGCCAAACTGTAATCAGAGAGGGCTCTCTCTTTAAGGTTTGTCTCTGTTTTGTGAAGATTTTAGGCTAGTTATGAGTTCAGGGTTTGTTTTTATGTTTTGGTTGAAGGATGTCTTCTGTAGCTAAGGTGGAAATCTTCAGATAGTTCTAGTCCATTGGGCAATGGAGTCTGTGGCTACAGGTTGTCTAAGGGATTGAGTTGAGTTGCTGAAACTGCAGGGCCATTCAAATACATCATGAAACAAAATTTAAATTGTGATTATGAGCTGTGATTAACCAGTGAAAAGCAATTAAGAATTTTCCACTAAGCTGGGGTGTAAGAAAGAGATATATTGCACAGGAGCAAACTTGAATTCCTGAAACAACAATCACTGTGAAAGATATAGTTTGGAGGTGCAGCAGTTAAGAATTACACCTTATGACTATAACTGAAGAAAAACATTTATAACAGCATAGATTGAGTTCAGGGTATTCTGTGAATAAATCCTGGAACTATTCTTTTTCTTTGCCATTAACTATGAAACACAGAACATGAATGAGCTATGAAAAGATAACAAAACACATAACGAAGAGTTTTTAAGGAAAACTTATTGTGCCATGAAGTACGCAGGAATCCTGTAACTTTCAGCAAAACACCAGAATGCCTCAGATAACACAGAGCTTTGGAAATTCCATCACTTTTGTATTAATACTCTGGAAATTTACAGCATAAGAAACTCTAGAAGAGAAATCAACAACAACCCCTGCAAACTTATGCGAGGGGGGTATATATACAAACGGTCATACAAAATATCTGAGGCGTTGAGTCATCTGAGAAATAAATATGTTCACCAACTTGTACAGAACAACAGATAAGAAGTTATTACAGCTTTGAATACAACATAAATGCTCTTCAATTCTGTCAGAAGACTTTTTGACCTTTGGAGGCCACTGAGTCGGTTGAATGTTCTGTTATAAATGTTGGATGACGTGTCTTTGTGGCTCTGTCCTCCTGTATCTTTTCGGCCCTGTCACCTGTGACTGTCAGTGCTGCTTTAGTGGCCGAATAGTTTTGCTGAGTTGGCTCAGCCCATTCTTCTCCATGCATGCTGATTTTATCAAAATTTTCCTGTGCATGATAATTTATATAAAAAAGAAAAACTTGAATACAGGCTCTGGTTTACAGTATTATTTGTATCATTTTGGTCCAGAATTCCTGTGTGGGCAATTGATGTCTCAGGATTGCCTCTAGAGTCTCATCTGCCTCTGTGTATTTGTAGAAATTTGGAGGCACTTCAAACAAATGTTGGATCTCATTCATAATGAAAAATAAATTCTCAACCCTGTTGTAGAGACTCTGCCCTGATGCTGGCCCTGATTCTTCTGAAGTGCTGGGTCTTTCTGTAATCTGATTTGTAGCAAATGTGTTGACCCTTTTGGCATAATGTTCATGAGAAAGTAGTCTTCCTGCGCTGTTCAGTAAGCTAGGAAGACCTCTGTTTTGCAATGCCACAAATTTGTCCGTGAACTTATTAACCTCTGTCTGCATATCCTGGCTTCTTCTTTCCAGTGTTTGCACCAGGTTTCTTAGTGTGAGGACCCTCTTTATCAGCTGGATGGTTTCAGTTCTACTGGAGATTCCCATTTCTGCCAGCTGAGCACTTGTTCTGTTATTAAGCACATTAATCATTCTGTTGGCAACCTCAGGCATATTGCCTAGAGATGCCCTTGATCTCTGGATTTCTCTGTGTGCTTTTCCTATGAGCTCTATTTGCTCATGAATGGTCTCAATGTATTGCCATTGATCAGTGATTGATTGGCCAATGTTGGCCCATAAAACTGTCTTAAGCTCAGCTGTCACTTTGTCAAGTGTGAGCTCCTTCTCCAGCTCCTTTATCTTATCCTTAAGGGCCTTTATTTCCCTTCCTTTTTCTGCTACAGTCTGCTTGGATTTATCATATCTTTCATTGAGCTTGGCTAGACTCTCCCTGGCCTCATTTAGCTCTGCCATTTGGGCTTCCAGGGCTTGGATTTCATTCTTGAGCTTCTGCATGTCCAGGCTTGGAGCCTGCTCTGTTGTTGGTGCAGTTGCTGATGTAGATGGTGCTGTCTGTTCAGTAGGAGGAGCAGTAGTCTGAGGAGGTTCCTCCAGGTTAATTATTTCTGGAGGAGGCTGAGATGTTTGTCCTCCTTCTTTTTGTTGTAATGCTGCCTGCAGTGCAGCCTGTGCAGCCTCTGATTCTCCCAATTTCTCTTGTGTTTGGATCAGCTGTTTATATAGGGACACCAGCATAGCTGATGCATCTTGGTCATGTCTCAGCTGGGCAACTTCTCCAGTTTGTGGGTGAATGGTTGCTGGGACTTTTACCATTTTCCTTAGTGCTGCCAAATCTGCATCCCTTAACTTCAATAATGCTTGTACAGCCTTGATGTCCTTGGGATCATGCCCAAGTTCTATGATTATCTCCTCTAAGGCTTTGATTCTGTTGTCCTTTGCTTGAGAGGATGCTCTCTCCAACTCAAGTTGGGCAGCTGTATTATTTAGGCTATTTTCTAGCCTGTAGTTCTCCAATGTCTTATCTGCCAAGGAGGCATACACCATCTCACCCGTTTGCTTATGTAATTCGATTTTATCCATTGGGTGGATGTCCTTGGCAAGGACCTCAAGGTTGGTCCTTATGTAATCTGCAGCTGACTGCGGCTGCAACACGGCTGGCATAAAGTGGCTCATGATCATCTTGCCCTCCTGGACATCATATGCAGACATTAGTCTTTGCTGGTTAGTGGGAGCCATTTTCAACAAATGATTATATAGCTGTACTCTTATGGGCTCATTCCTCTTCTTTATGTCAATGAACTGCTGCTTGATGCCCACCTCAGCTCCTCTTTGCTGGCTTGAGGAGCTGACTTCTCCTCCCACTGTCCTCTCTTGTTCCTGCTGGAAGGAACTTGCAGATGCCTCCATGCTAGGTGGGCCCATGCCCAAAGATTTCCCTATGGGCATTTCTTCCTCTGAGAGGGGATTCATTCTATGTCTTTTCTCCCCATGAGTTGTTGATGTTGTGAGGGGAGTCTCTCTGTCCCTCTTTCTTCTTATGTCTTCTTTTTGTGGGGTTTGGAGGACTGAGGCCTCCACTGTTGTCTCCTGCCTAGGAGGCAGGGTGTCCTGAGCTTGCTGCCCGGTGGATTCTGTGGCCTGTGATGTTTGCTCTTGTTGCACTGGCTGTTCTTTTTCTTGCTGCCCCCCTTGTTGCTGTTGTACCTGTGGCTGTTGTTGCACTTCCTGCTGTTGTACCTCTTCATGAGGTGGCTGTTGTGGCTCCATCTCTTTCTCTTTGCCTTTGCTAGAGGTTTGATCAGTAGCTTTGGCTGCTTGCTGATGTGCTGTGGAGGATGAGGCAGCTGCTCCCACTTGAGTGCCTGTAAGAGCAAATACCTGTGCACAAAGCTCTAAGTCAGCCATCTTTTGGAGATTTTTAACTGCTCTTTGATTTAATTCTTCTTGTGTAATAGCTTCCTCTAAGGTGCCTCTCCTCCACTTTATTTGATTTGCATATTTTTCTATATGAGGCAACCTTACATGGTCATAACTGGCCAGCCTATACTTGACCCTTCTTAAAGTTATGAAGTGATTGGGGTCATAAGGTTTCCAAAGGAAACTGGTCTGTAGGCCAAGGGACTCTAGCATTTTGTCTGCTTCTTGCCAACCTTCCTCCCTTTTGTTGTAAATGAAGTGGCCTAATTGGTTTCTTACTTTGAGCTGTTCTTTCTTGCCTTTGCCTGAAAAATGTAGCACATCAGCATTCCCAAACTGCCTGAAGTATTCAAGGGCAAACAATCTCATGGGCACATATTTGGGCAATCTGTATGGGGGCAATTCACACCCATATATTCTAATGACTGTGTGGTGTTGGTAATAGTACCAATCCCCAATGATGTATACCTTGGACAGCTGAAGAATCCTCTGCATCTCATCAGTTAGTCTAGGAGGAGGTGAGCTCATAAGCAGAGACATGGCTGGGTGGATGAAGAGGTCTATAAACTCACAATAAGTATATGGAGAACAAGATCTGGAGTGGAAGGCAGAGGACCAATAAACCACTGACCTTGGATTTCCTTGTGCATCCACTCTCTTCATAGCAAAGTGAAACTTCTCATGTTGATAATACAAAATTAAGTGGTAGATGTAAGAGGTGTATCTGAACACCCTTTCTCTTGCCAAGTTCATTAATTGCTCATGTATTTTGTCAGATATGTAGGTGGCATAGTCATAGCAGATTGGAGACTTGCCAAGGGAAAACATGAGCATCATCACTAGCACATTTTCATCAACAAATTCAATTGAACTATAGCCTAGAATGGGACTGATCATGTCTACACGGTCCCTGCCCAATTGGTTGAGGTAAACATGAGAAATGGGAGGGTACTTCACAGTGTCAGAGTCAATGTACAATTGATTTAGTTTGGTGACCTGAGCATCTGTCAATTTAGCTCCTTGCTTTATCAGATCAGCCAATGATAAAGGAACTAATTTCTTCTCAGTTTTGAAGTGCATCATCTCTTTGATGGCTTCAGATGTGACATGGAAAACAACTGAGCCTGAGGGGTCAATCACAGCCCTCTGAGTGGCGTCGTAGCATTCAGCACATAGGTGGATTAGGTCAGGAAACTGGTTGACCTGAGGGAGTTTGAAGAGAGGGAGGAAAGAATCCCAAATGCCCAATACATCTGTTCCAGTCTCATGTTTAACCTTCAATTCGTTTAACAAGTGGATGTGGTACTTGCTGTGCATTAGCATTTCTTCTGCTATCTGATAATCCAGGTCTCCTAATGGTTGCCATTCCAATTCTCTCTGGGGGGCATTTAATGGAGCAATGTTCAAGGCTACAGGAGCTACTGGTGCATCCATGGTTACTTTAGGCTTCTGTTTGTATGCACTCGTGTTGCTATGCAGAGCAACACAGAGGAATATTTTTGCAATATAGAGGTGAATTGCAAGGAAGAGAGGGTAAATTGCAACAGCAGCAATTGGAATAATGCACAGAGGACTACTAGAGCAAATGTTCGGCCTTAAAACTCTCTTTAGGGTGAATTGGTGCAGCTTGGGTTCTTAGTTCACGAATGCACAAACTAACTGTATGTTTTGTGAGAATTTGGCTAAACAAGGCTCTGCAGGCGAATTTCGACTTAACAGTTGAAAATAGAGGCTTGCCACAGGGGATTTGCCGGTAAATTATAAGCTTGCCCACTCTTTTAATTTTGTTTTAGACAATTACGGACACAACCGAGCGGAAGGGAGGTAAATTTGATAAATACCTGGTGAATTACTTGGCAAAGTTTGCAAATTCAGGTGGGAAGGAAGCGTCGGTGATCTCCTGATTGATTTCAGCTGGTTGGCTACGGATTTGGACGTAAAATGCATGCAGGGGGAGTAACAGTCTTTTTTGCAAATGTAATGAAAAACATGAATTTTGGCCAAAATATAGACTTTTGGGTTGTTTGGCGCTTTTTTTTGGATGACGTCAGCATGATGTCACCAGGTGGGGTCAAGGTCAGATGAGGTCAGCATGACGTCATCAAGACACGTGGCGGCTTAAGAGTGGTCCACGGGGATGGTGAGGTGGCAGGCAAGTCAGAGCAGTGGCAGACGGGGGCGTTGACGCGGCGGTGATGCAGCAATGATGTGGTAATGACGTTGGCATAGCGGGTTAACGGAAACTGGAAACAGTAAGCGGTTTGATATCGCACCACCTTATATACGGAAGTGGAAATGTCAGAGGGTGCTCTGACACGATTTGGGGGTGACGCGTGGCAGAGGCCTGACGTCACCCTCTGACAAATTTTGGAAGCTATCCTTCGGACGTCGGAGCCGCTCCGAAATGCATGAGAGCCGTCAGATGAAAAGGGCCAGATCCGACGGTCGACGGATCGTTAATGTGCCAGGTCAATATGGATGGGGGCAGGAATAAAATAATATTTTTCTTTGGAGGATGCGCCCGGCGGTGACCTTTGGGACTTTCGGTGATTTATATGGTTTCCAATGTATTTTTATAAAAACGCGCATAGCGCCCAAACTTTGGGTAAAATGAAAAAGTGGGTTTTCATGTATTTTTGCAAATGAGCGGGTTAGGGGTGAAAATGGGTTTATTTACAAGGTTCTTTAGCAAAGGAAGGGGTTAATGGTTTAGATAACTTCTGAAGGGGGAAAAGGGGTAGGGTTTGGGTTCTTAAACTGACCAAATGTCAATTTCATCCCTGACTGTGAGCATATGGCTATAATGCCAGGGGGGAAGGGATATTTATAGAATGCTTGGGGTTTATGCACCATAGTGTTTATAATAATAGGGAAAGGGTAACATAGGGGATTTAGATAATAATAAGTTAGGGGTTAATATGAATGGAAGCGGTGAATGAGGAGTGATATCACTAAGTTTATATAAAAACAACTTAGCTTAGGGAGTAGATCAAAATGAAAAGAATTTTAGACAAGAAATGTGGCTTTTAAAGGAATAAGAACCAACATAAAACTTGGATTCTCTTTCATGAACACAACTGATGAAGGGATGTTAGTAATGAATGTGAAAGGGGAGAAAAGGGAGTTAGTCATGCTCCTTTGCTTTGCTGCAACATGATGGAGAAGAGGAGTTTCTCTATCCACTGATGTTCCTTTATGCTAGACCAACAAATTCATTTGAAATGATTGACATTTCTGCAACCGCATCTACCTACCCATCTACTTGCCTAGCATTTTTTGTTTCTTCATAGAGGGTGCACTTAGACTTGTAGACCCTTATATGCCTTTTCTTTTCTTTTGGCTTTTTCTTTTGACTTTCTATCTAAGGCTACCCTTATTGCTTCCAAGGTCCCAGATTAAGCAGTTGGAAACCTTACTTTCTCTACCTAGCTACTGGTCTGCCAAGATTAAACAGTTTGGACAGACTTCTTTCTCTATTCTACAACAGAAAATTGAAACATGGCATGATCCAGATTAGGCTGTTGGACCATCCATCCAAAATTTAGTCAACATCAAGCTTTTGTACACACCTTGTCTTCTCATGGAAATATGGGATCTTTGCATCACCAAAGCAGAGCATATTTGGAACTTTTATTTGCCAATCATGAAATATGAAACCTATTGGTATAGGTAGCTAACAACTCCCATGTGTCATTCCTTTGTATTGCTTCCATTTCTTCCTCCATTGCTACAACCCATTTTTCATCTTTGACTGCATCTTCAAAATGGATTGGATCATCTACATGGCAAAACAAAGAAAATAATGAATTCAGGCTAGTGTTGCTATCAACTTCATCTTGGTCATTTATTTCATTCAAATTTCTGAATTTTTGTCTTCTTATGCTTGTTGAAGATGGGCTTGATATGTTACTTGGTGTTGCGCTTTGCGGTGTGCTTGGAGAAGCACTTGCTTGACTGCATGATGTTGTCCTATTATTTCTTGATAGTGTTGTTTTTTCACTGTTTTGTTGAGATTCAATAGGAGTAGAGGGAGTCACTGTTGCGAAATTTCTTGTTGCTATCAATTGCTCTTTGTCCTTATGTGGTATACATGCTTTCATGTTCACTGTCTTCTCTAAACTTCCATCCCATGCTTCCTCTTCTATGAACTACACATCTCTGCTGATTATGATCTTCTTGGTTCATGGATTGTAGAGCTGTATGCTTTGGATTCATCACTGTATCCAACAAATATACATTTCTCCCCCTTGTTTTCCAACTTCTTCCTCAACTCATTCGAGACATGTGCATAAGCCACACATCCAAAAACTCTCATGTGAGTGACGCTATGCCTTTTTGCACTCCATGCTTCTTCAGGATATATGTTCTGGACACTTTTGGTTGGACATCTATTCAAGATATATGTTGCACAAGTGACAACTTCAGCCCAATAATCATTTGGCAAATGCTTTGCCTTCGACATACTCCTTGCCATTTCCATAATGGTCCCATTTTTCCTTTCCACCGCACCATTTTGCTGCAATGTATATCTTGTTGTAAATTTCTTGTGGATTCCATGTTCCCTACAAAAACATAGGAAATCATTTGAGATGTATTCGCCACCCCTGTCAGCCCTTAGGACTTTGATGTAGTGTCCACTTTGCTTCTCAACAAGAGCCTTGTATTGGTGAAAGTGCTCAAACACTTCACTTTTCTATTTTAGGAAATAGACCCATGTCTTCCTTATGTATTCATCTATGAATGTCAATGCATAGTTATTGCCACCAATTGATGGTGTCTGCATTGGTCCACATAAATATGAGTGGACAATATCCAAAGGGGGCTTTGCCCTTACAGACTTTCCTGTTGGAAATGTCTCCCTATGTTTCCTGCCCAAGATGCATCCTTCACATAGGTTGTCCAGCCTTTCTATGAGTGGTAATCATTTCACCATGCTTTCCCTATGCAGCAAATTCAAACCTCCAAAGTTGAGATGTCAAAATATTAAATGCCATAACCAGTTTTCATCTTTGACCTCTACTTGATAGTTCACTTATGTGACAACTTCCTCTTTTCTTCCATCCTCTTGCGAGTTCATTGATAGTTGTGCTTGTGCACCTTCTTCTTTCAAATCTGATCTTATCTTTAGGGGAAACATTCTATTGTTTGTCATATGAACCTTTGCAATCAGCTGTCTCTGATGCAGGAGCATTGGGACGGGCCAACAATGTGGGAAATTGCCCACATGTTGTGGCTTGAAAAAAAGGGAAAAAAACCGTATTTCATTTGCTATTGATAGAGAGTCGAGTTCACAGTTAGTGTTGTTGTAATAGTTAAAATCTTTCCATTTAGTGTTTGATTTGTTCGGCGCATTTTCTGGTGGAATAAATTTATGGTGATTACCTTATCTATTATTAGAGAAATTAGTGGCATAACAGAAGCTAAAGAAGGGGGAATCTGGTGGAAATAAATGGCAAACTGAAGATTCTTGGAGCGGATCAACGCCGGTTTCTTCTGGGAGATCTTGATTCAAGAGCGCTTGAAATCCGGCAAATTGTTATAAACAGGTGTTATATACCTGTTCTGACCGCCGATTGTGGCAAATGCAACTATGTTGGACCGGATTCTCAGCGATCATCGAACCTGCATTAAACAACAACTGAGATATGGCGGAGGGCATATTTATTGGGAGAAATGGTGGTCAAAGGAGAATGCGTGGATGCTCTTCCAAAAAACGCGCCAGATCCAATCACGATAATCGTTACGGTGGTGGAATTTAAAAAATGCCCGGTGTTGGACCATCGTTTTTTTTTTGAGAGGTTTTTTGTTCATTTTAGCAATGTAAAAATTGAGGATCAGAGAGGGTTTTTCTTTTGTTTTTTTTATTGTGGACCCGCCTGTCATGAAATAGAGGAACAGGGATTGGCGTTTTTTTGCTTGCTGTTGTTTATTCAGATAGGATGTAAGATTTGTGACCTGCGTTGTCAAATAAGATAGGAACAGGTGTTTCGTTTGATGGTTTTTTGTTGTTGGTTGTGATCTATATGCGTAGGTTAAGCCTGCGATGTGCTGGGTGATAACACGCATTGTATCGGTGGATACAATGGACCAATGAGTATGTAATCCTTTGGGTATTGTAATAATATAGCGCAGGTGGAAATGCAACGTTCTATGCTTTGTTTGAACTAACAGGTGTCACATTTTTTTATTCGTATTGGGGAAAGGGTGTGATGGCAGCGTCTTTCTGTTGCTAACAAAATCTAGTTTGTTTGAAAAGGAAAACAACGGTTCCATGTGGTAGTCCGGCATTTTAATGTTAAAGAAAATCGTTTGATTTTATTGAAGTCTGATATTTGAAGCTTATAAACTGATCTTAGTCGCAGGTGCATCAATTTTGGTATCAGAGCCATACTAATGGGTGTTTGTAGCAAGAGATGCTGCCAAGAAGAGGAATTGGTCGAGGAACACCAGAACCTAATGCAGTCCTGATAGACGAAGTGCGAAGACTGCGTGAACGAATGGAGACAATGGAAACAGCCCAGAGAAGAGCGCCTGATGAGGGGGCTGAAAGTTCTTCAGAAGAATCTGAGGAAGATGTGGAAGCAGAAGAAGAGAATGAAAACGTTAAACTCGTGAAAATGCTGGCGAAGGTTGGAAGCAAACCCAAGATAGAAATTCCTATGTATGATGGGAGTTTAAATGCCGAGGAGCTCATGGATTGGATCAGATCCATAGATCAGTATTTCGATTATGAAGAGGTTGAGGAGAATAAGAGGGTGAATTTTGCAGTCACTAGACTGAAGGGCCATGCAGCCATCTGGTGGGACGGGTTACAGACATCAAGAACGCGAAAGGGGAAATCTAAGATCAAGCAGTGGGATAAAATGGTAATCAAACTCAAAGCCAAGTTTTTGCCTAAAGACTATCATTTGAATCTTTTTAAGCAGATGCAAAATTTGAAGCAGAAAGGAATGTCTGTTAAGGAATATGCTGAAGAATTTTACAGGTTAAACATCAGAACAGGGCATGTAGAAGATGATCTGGAGAAAGTAGCCAGATATGTTAATGGACTAAGGTATGAGATCCAAGGCAAGATTAGCCTGTTCAGTTTGAAAACTGTTGAAGATGCCTATCAAGCAAGTTTGAAAGTAGAGGAGAAATTATTGCGGAAACAGAGTCAAAGAAACAGAGGAAAGAGCTCAGCAAGAGGTAGAGGATCAGTCAGATCCAGAGGAACACAGAATCAGTTTGAAGCAGGAAGTTCAAGCAGCAGATCACCACAGATGGGTGATTCTAGTAGAGGAAGATTCGCGCCCAGAGGAAGAGGGCGGGGAAGAGATGTCAGGTGTTATACCTGTTGAGAATGGGGACATACGTCGTGGAATAGTCCTCAGAACAAATCAGCAAGCCATAGAGGTGCAAATGTGGCTGAGTCAAAGCCGGAACCACCTCGACTTGTAGAGAAGGAAGAACCGCCGGAGGAAGGTGAATCATTGCTGCTCAGAAGAACTTTGCTGAGATCAGAAAAAGAGATTGGAGAACCTGCTTAAAGGAAGAACTTGTTCAGAACTACATGCAAATCAAAGGGTAAGTGTTGTAAGGTTATAATTGATAGCGGGAGTACTGACAATCTTGTTTCTACAGAGATGGTGGAAAAGCTTGGGTTAACAAAGAAAGGGCATCCTGCACCTTACAAAGTATCTTGGCTTCATAAGGGTCATCAAGTCACCGTGACAGAACAATGTAATGTGGAAATGCAGATTGGCACATACAGAGATGTGATTTTATGTGACATAATGCCCATGGACGTATGTCACCTGTTATTGGGGAGACCATGGCAATTTGACCGAAAGGCGATTCATGATGGAAGAAGAAATACCTACACCATAGAAAAGGATGGAGTTAAGCATACGTTGCTGCCCATGAAGAATGATGCTGATAAAGAGCTGCCTGAAAATAGTATCATGTTGGTGAGTGGTAAGGAACTGCTACAGGAGGTTGATAAAAGCGAAGAGGTGCATTTCGCTATCGTGGGAAGGCCAAAGGTAATTTTAACCTCCACAAATTTAAATGATTTGCCTGAAGAAATTCAATCTGTGTTAAATAGTTACATGGATATCATTGTGGATGAATTACCAAATGAATTACCACCGGTTAGAAGTATAAGTCACCATATCGACTTAATACCAGGAGCAAGTCTACCTAACAAAGCTGCATATAGATTAACTCCTCAGGAAAATGCAGAAGTTGCAAGACAGGTTCAAGAGCTGATGGACAAGGGGCTGATTTGGGAAAGTCTGAGTCCGTGTGCTGTACCAACGGTGCTTAGTCCGAAAAAGGGAGGAGAATGGCGCATGTGCACTGATTCCAGAGCTATCAACAAGATAGCAGTCAGGTATAGATTTCCTTTGCCCAGGATGGATGATTTAATGGATTGTTTAAGTGGATCCAGGTACTTCACTAAGATAGATCTGAAAAGCGGGTATCATCAGATCAGAATTCAGGAAGGCGATGAGTGGAAAACCGCTTTCAAAACCAACAGTGGATTGTATGAATGGTTAGTGATGCCTTTTGGGCTCACTAATGCTCCCAGCACATTCATGAGATTAATGAATGAGGTTCTAAAAGAATACACAAGTAAATTTGTTGTTGTTTACCTTGATGATATCTTAGTTTTCAGCAAAAGTAAAGAGGAGCATTTGGAACACTTGAAGTTAGTTTTGAAAACTCTGCATAAAGAGAAACTACTAATCAATTTGAAGAAATGTAGTTTTATGAAAGAAGAGCTGGTATACTTGGGATTTGTGATTTCTAGAGACGGTTTGAAAATGGATCCGGAAAAGGTAAAAGCAATCAAAGACTGGCCTACTCCCAGGAGTGTCTTTGAGGTAAGAAGTTTCCATGGACTTGCTAGTTTCTACCGAAAATTTATAAAGGGATTTAGTCAAGTTTGTGTACCAATCCTTGAGACAATCAAGGAGGTCAATCAGCCATTTCGATGGACAGAAGCAGCTGATAGGAGTTTCAATCTGTTGAAAAGAAAGATAACAGAAAAGCCTATTCTAGCCTTACCAAATTTTGAGAAAGTTTTTCAAGTGGAAACCGATGCAAGTGGAGAAGCAGTTGGTGCGGTGCTAAGCCAAGAGCAAAGGCCAATAGCATATTTCAGCGAGAAGTTAAATGATGCAAAGAAAAAATATTCATCTTATGATAAAGAATTTTACGCTATTGTGCAGGCATTAAAAAAGTGGAGACATTACTTGCTACCGAAAGAGTTCATCTTATATTCAGACAACCATGCTTTGCAGTTTATTAATAACCAGCCAAAGCTAAATCAGAAGCACGCCAAGTGGGTGGAATTTCTGCAAAGTTTCACTTTTGTAATAAAGCATAAAAGTGGTAAGTCTAACAAAGTAGCGGATGCATTGAGCAGAGTAAGTTTTCTTTTGCAAGAATTTAAAGTGGGTGTTGTAGGTTTTGACGAAATGATAGAAATGTACAAGGATGATGAGGATTTTAAAGACATCTACACAGCAGTGCAGAATCCAGGGAGCCATAACCGAAGTCAATGGATGGATTACCTTGTTCAAGGAGGGCTGTTATTTAAAAGCAACAAATTGTGCATCCCAAAATGTTCCATGAGAGAGAACATCATTAAAGAGAAGCACAGTGGAGGGTTGTCTGGTCATTTTGGACAAGAAAAAACTTTCGCCCAGGTGAATTCTTTTTATTATTGGCCTAAAATGCAAACTGATGTCAAAAAGTTTGTTGAGAAATGTAAGGTATGCCAATATGCCAAAGGAAGGAGTCAAAATACCGGACTATATCAGCCATTGCCCATACCAGATCGACCATGGGATGCAGTGAGTATGGACTTCGTTTTGGGTTTACCAAAAACTCAAAGAGGAAATGATTCTATTTATGTTGTTGTGGACAAATTTTCTAAAATGGATCATTTTATTGCTTGTAAGAGGACTAATGATGCCACACACATAGCAAATTTGTTCTTTTCAGAGATTGTAAGATTGCATGGTTTGCCTATAAGTATTGTATCAGATCGAGACACTAAATTTGTGGGGCATTTCTGGAGGACACTTTGGAAGAAACTGGGAACTAAGCTCAGTTTTAGTTCAGCTTACCATCCTCAGACGGATGGACAAACTGAAGTTGTAAACAGGAGCTTGGGGAATATATTAAGAAGTTTGGTACATCAAAGTCCTAAACAGTGGGATTTGGCATTAGCTCAAGCTGAATTTGCTTACAATGACACACCAAACCGAAGCACTGGAATGAGTCCATTTCAGATTGTGTTTGGAATGCATCCGAGAGGAGTATATGAGCTAAGAGACTTGGGAAAACAGGAAGCTAGAAGTGCAAGTGCTGAAGAGTTTGCTGAACAAATGCAAAAGCTACAGGAAGAGGTCAAAGGCAAACTACAGGACAACAGCAAGAGATACAAACAGAGTGCAGATTTGAGGAGGAGAGAAAAAGACTTTCAGGTAGGAGATTTGGTCATGGCATATTTGAGGAAAGAGAGATTTCCTACAAAGACTTATAATAAGCTGAAACTGAAAAAGATAGGACCCTGTAAAATCAAAAGGAAATTTTCAGCCAATGCATATGAAATTGAGTTGCCGGAAGGGATGGGAATATCCCCCATTTTTAATATTGCAGACTTGTATCCATTCAAGAAGACAGAAACAGAGTTGCACACTGGAGCTACAGGTGATGAAGTTCAAACTGTGGATTGGGAAGAACAGGTACCAAAAACATCCAAGAAGGAAGTGGAAGCTATCTTAGATCAAAGAGTGTTCAAGAAAACTCGAGGGCAAACATATTTTCAGTATCTTGTCAAGTGGAAAGAGCAGCCAATGGAAGATTCCAGTTGGATGACAGCAACTGAATTGCAGAAATATGGCATAAATCTTGAAAGTTTAAAGAACCAATCTTTTCTTCTCCGGGAGTCTGATGCAGGAGCATCGGGACGGGCCAGCAATGTGGGAAATTTCCCACATGTTGTGGCTTGAAAAAAAGGGAAAAAAAACCGTATTTCATTTGCTATTGATAGAGAGTCGAGTTCACAGTTAGTGTTGTTGTAATAGTTAAAATCTTTCCATTTAGTGTTTGATTTGTTCGGCGCATTTTCTGGTGGAATAAATTTATGGTGATTACCTTATCTATTATTAGAGAAATTAGTGGCATAATAGAAGCTAAAGAAGGGCGAGTCTCGTGGAAATAAATGGCAAACTGAAGATTCTTGGAGCGGATCAACGTCGATTTCTTCTGGGAGATCTTGATTCAAGAGCGCTTGAAATCCGGCAAATTGTTATAAACAGGTGTTATATACCTGTTCTGACTGCCGATTGTGGCAAATGCAACTGTGTTGGACCGGATTCTCAGCGATCATCGAACCTGCATTAAACAACAACTGAGATATGGCGGAGGGCGTATTTATTGAGAGAAATGGCGGTCAAAGGAGAATGCGTGGATGCTCTTCCAAAAAACGCGCCAGATCCAATCACTGATAATCGTTACGGTGGTGGAATTTAAAAAAGGCCCGGTGTTGGACCAGTGTTTTTTTTTTGAGAGGTTTTTTGTTCATTTTAGCAATGTAAAATTGAGGATCAGAGAGGGTTTTTCTTTTGTTTTTTTATTGTGGACCTGCGTGTCAAGAAATAGAGGAACAGGGATCGGTGTTTTTTTGCTTGCTGTTGTTTTTTCAGACAGGATGTAAAATTTGTGACCTGCGTTGTCAAATAAGATAGGAACAGGTGTTTTGTTTGATGGTTTTTTGTTGTTGGTTGTGATCTATATGCGTAGGTTAAGCCTGCGATGTGCTGGGTGATAGCACGCATTGTATCGGTGGATACAATGGACCAATGAGTATGTAATCCTTTGGGTATTGTAATAATATAGCGCAGGTGGAAATGCAACGTTCTATGCTTTGTTTGAACTAACAGGTGTCACATTTTTTTATTCGTATTGGGGAAAGGGTGTGATGGCAGCGTCTTTCTGTTGCTAACAAAATCCAGTTTGTTTGAAAAGGAAAATAGCGGTTCCATGTGGTAGTCCGGCATTTTAATGTTAAAGAAAATCGTTTGATTTTATTGAAGTCTGATATTTGAAGCTTATAAACTGATCTCAGTCGCAGGTGCATCAGTCTCCTTGGAGGCTTACCCAAAATTGTGCACACATAATTTTTGAAAAAGACATTATATCCATTTTTCATCAGTTGTCCAATGCTTATGAGGTTATGCTTCAGAATGGGGACAAAGTAAACATCTAAGATGTACTTCTTCTCTCCCTTATTTGTTAGGATATTAACTCTCCCTTTTCCCATGACAAAGACTTTCCTATCAGTCCCTAATGTCACTTAAGATTTAACACTTTCATCTAGATTGAAAAATATATCAATGTTCCCTTGCATGTGGTTGCTACACCTTGAATCTAAATACCATATATCACTTTGTTTTTCTTGTGCTACATTACAAGCTAAAAACATGCTATCATGGTTATGATATGCTCTTGTGAAATTTAAACTTGGTTTGTTACTAATGTCACATTGCTTCTTTCTAGATTCATTTGCATAATGACCATACTTCTTACAATAATGACATTGAACTTGAGATTTATCATACCTTTGACCTTGTGCTTGAATTTGGCTTGGGCTTTGACTTGGATTTTGATTGTTGCCCCTTCCACTTGAGGTTGAAGGGATGCTTCTTCCACCTCTGTGTGGGCTTCTTCCTCTTCCTCTAGTATATGATCTTGCTCTGCCTCGACCTCGACCAAAGGAAACTTGTGTCTTGAAGGCATGCTCAAATGAGGAGCTTTTTTCTCTATTCAGTCTACGTTCATGAGAAATCCATGATGCATGAAGCTCATCCACTATGAACTGTGAGAGATCCTTTGTCTCTTCTATGGCCACAACAATGGCATCAAACCTTGCTAGAAAATTTCTCAAAACTTTCTCAACTATTCTTCTTTCTTCAAGTGTCTCACCATGAGACCTGATTTGAGTAACCAACCCAATTACATGTGCAGAAAACAAGTCTACATTCTCAGACTCTTTCATAAAAAGTGTTTCAAAATCTCTTCTCAACATTTGTAGTTTTGTTGTCTTGACTTTTGCCATGCCTTGGTAGGCTGTCTGGAGGGTGTGCCATGCTTTCTTGGACTTTGTTGTTGTTGTAAGCCTTGGGAAAATACTTTCATGAACTTCTTGAAAAATATAGAGCAGAGCTTTTGAGTTCTTCTTCCTATTGTCCCTTAACAAATCTCTTTCTTCTTGAGACAAGACATTGTATGTTGCTGCATCACCATTCTCCACCAAATCCCAAATGTCTTGAGAGGAAAACATGACCTTCATTGTAATAGCCCAATAATCATAATTTTTGCCATTAAAATAGTCAAGCTTGTGCTTGATGTTTCCATTTCTGAGTGTAAAAAAAACTTTCTAAGTGCTGGTAAATACACTTCAAAATTTTTTCCCTCAAAAACAAATTTCTTTAACTGTTAGTAAAAACACTTGTTTTTACACTAACAATATTTAACTCACTCCGATACCATGTTAGAAAAATTTTACGAGCACCAATGAATTGTAAATCTTTGGTTGCAGTGATAATATTGCAACCACACAGGGACTTTAATTAAAATGCGGAGTTCACTCATGAAAAACAAAGTAAAATAAAAAAGGTTGCAGAAATTTACTTGTGTAACATTAAAACCATAACACAGTTCACTCACGAAAAACAAAGTAAAATAAAAAAGGTTGCAGAAATTTACTTGTGTAACATTAAAACCATAACACAACTGACCACACTTTATATTATATGTCAAAACATAAAGAAGTTACATTCGCATGATGAATGGAGGCTGTAGCTCCAAGTGAAAAACACATCAAACTTACTGTGATTTATGCATTACCTCGTTGCGGAGTAAAGTTTTGTAAAATTCCGAAAAACTGGTTTTCACGCGCCCAACAAAATATCCTCCATGATTTTCTCCTCACTACCTCATAGACTCTCGCTCTCTAACTTTCCCAACATGCCAACACTACAAATGACTTTTACTTGCATATTTATCCTAACATACGAATTTGACATTAATTACATGACAGAAAAAATATTGATTTTCTCCTCGCTACCTCACAGACTCTTGCTCCCTAACTTTCCAAACATGCCCAACATTACAAATGACTTTTACTTGCATATTTATTCTAACATACAAATCTTACATTAATTACATGACAGAGAAAATATTTAATACCGAACATGGGTGATTTTACATAGTAAATGATTTTCTGAACTTGTAGGTGTTGTGGAGTGTGGGCAACAGTCCCGTAATGAATGTTTTTCCATATCTATTTATTAAACTTCATTAAATGCTTTAACCTCTATAATGTGTTGCGGAATGGTCAGCTCTGGACATCTATGCTGACTTCTATGAGTGTGTTTAAGGCAGTGGTTGGGATTAATATTTCCAAATTTGTTATGCTTTTATCAAGTCACCAAGATATAGTGGGATGCAATCAATGTGTTAATGATTTGGTCCAAATGATGAAGGCATAGTTGTTGGTGTGGATCGATTTTGTTACAGTGTGCTGCGTAAATGAGTTTAAATATAACTATGTTGCAAATTAATTAGGTTTCTGAGCATTTATGTATTCTTGTATAACGTCAAAAAAATATGATGTGCGTAGGATGTAGCTCGATAGGTATGGTCCGCAAATTTTCCTGAAAGGCGAAGGAAAATTTGGCTATGTGATGTCGTTGACGCATACTGACACAAATGTGCAGAGATCAATCCTGAAGGAGCGCTCGATTGTGCGGTTAATCTGTGGATTTATGTAGATCATTGATAGCACATTTGTATGGTAAAAAAATGTTGATATGGTGAAGAGGACGAATGACATGTAGTGCGTAAGGAGTATTTAACTAAAAATCTCAAGTAAGCCATTCGGTGATTGATTTGGGTGAGTTACGGTATGAATTGAGAGATTATCTAAGGAGCCAATGAGAGAAATCTAGAGATCACCTAAGCATCGAATGAAAAATATCATTTGAAGGAAATGTTTGGTTAAATATAGAGATCATTTTTAGCGTTGAATGTTTGAATCTCATCCATTATAGTTTTGTTAAGCTTCTTTAGTAGATCAAGTCGATGATGGCTTGTATAACATTGTGTATTTTCTCTCCAAAAAAAATCCCATGCATGGAGTGTGGTCTTCTTGTGCAATATATGTGATAGAGCTTTGAATTGTGTACTGAGAGTTTGTATAATATACAGGAGGCGATTCAATATGCGATCAATGTATTGCATTGTGGATTGACTTCTTGGTTACAAAAAAAAGTATCGCTATAGTAGATCCATAGTTGGCATTTTTGGTTAGAGGACAAAGTGTTGAATTGTTTCGCAGCATTGTAAGCTAGAGTTTGTGTGCATTTTCTTATTATGGTTTCCAGGGTTTGTTTGAATAAGGTTGGTTTGTGTCATATGTCAGTGTGTGAGGTTGCAAGACCAAATATGTATGAGTGTTTTTCAAGTTATGTATTGTTGAGTGAGTGTCAGAGAGGTACCAGTTGAAGTGCATTGATTCCTTCTATAGTTGAGTAAGATGACTATATAGTAGGGAAGAGATTGTATTGTAGGAAAGGTGTTATAGATGTTGCTATTGTGCTGGTGACAGATATGTAAGTTTTGCTGGAGAGATATGTAAGTTGTGTGGATTTCTAAAGTTTATATTGATTATTGTGTTTGGGCCTAGTATTAAAACGTATGAAAGGATGATGCATAGTGATTGTGGAGGTTGTTGCCTCCAGCAAGTTGTGGCTTGTTAATATAGGGAGTTGGAGCTTTCTAGCTAGTAGTGGCTAGAATATTGTTATAGAGGTAGAGCTTCCCTACTTGTGTTGCACATCAAATTCAGGTACTATAGTCCGGGCTTTCTAGAAAGTAGAGGCCAGCGAACCAGTCCAATGTAAAAGAGATGGAAGAATAGTAAAAAAGAGAGAAATAAGATATCAAGATAGTTTTTCTACCCATGAAAGTTTCCACCAAAATCTTGGTTTCTCTTGTGCTTAATTTTCGTGATTCTTATGTGACTGTTTCATATAGTTGCTATTGTATAAGACATTAAATGTTTAAGAAAATAAAATTAGTAAAATTACATAAAATATCTCCTTAGTGATTCAACCCCTCTCCATAGTGACCTTGTTACCAATAATTATTTTGGTTATATATTTTTAGTTTTAGTGGATTTTAGTGTTAAACCTTACATAAGTAAAAATTATATTTGAAAAAATTAAAAATAAGTATAAATTTATAAAAAGTTCGAAACCTTTTATAGTAATAAATAAATAAATAATTGGTGAGTTAAATGTATGTGGATGTTTTCTAAAGTGTTTTATTTTTTTTGTTTTTGAGATGGGAAATTTGAAACCTCCACAAATATATGTAAAAGTTGACAAGCCACATATATGAGAAACACATAGTTCAGCATAGAATTGAAAGTGCAAAAACCACCACAAATTAGAAACAAGATCCAAGACTCCAATGAGATGTCTATCTTTCAACCTTACTATAACATTACTTAAATTTTAACATTATTTAATTGATGTGGAGCCAACATCCAAGATTCTAATGTGATGTATATCTTTCAACCTTACTATAATATTACTTAAATTTTAACATTGTTTAATCGATGTGGCATTGGGCCCATTCGACCGTGGAAAAATAGTGGAATTACCTTTCTTCTCAAATGAAAATTTATAAATGGTTAATTTTTCTATTTTTCTGGGATATTTAGATTTTTTATTAAAATGTAATTTGTTATTTTGTTAAAATATAATTCATTGATTTACATATGAAAAGATTTAATTCACTTTAGTTTTAAAAATTATTAAAATGAAATCATGATTTGATTATAAAATTAATAATATAATATTAGATATGAATGTATGAATGATACATTAAAATTGAGAATTTGCATTAATCATATAATTAATTAGTTGAGAAATATTTTAACTACACATCAATTTATAAAGAAATTAATTGGAAAATATCTTTCAAATTAATTATATTTAAATAAATCATAAATAATATGAATAGAATCCTACTCCAACTAATTATCACATCTAAGACAAGTAATAGTTATATACTCTAACACTCCCCCTTAATAACTATTTTCTTAATTTCAATCAACCGAAGTATTCACATATATGCTCTCCTCTGCAACACATGATCCAATATGAATTGAAGCACCTTGTGATTGTAAATTTCAATTTGTGGTCCAACCTCGCATTTACAACCATTACTGATGTGCATACAAATAAATAACCACCCACCATAATGCATTGGTAACCGACCACTAATATGCCTCTTCATGCACATGGTTAATTCAACCTTTTTTCTTCCACATTTATGCGTACTTATATCTTTACCTTTAAGCCCCTACATCACCATGACCATCATTCTTGGTTTTATTGGCCTACATATAATGATTTTCCGAGTTTTTCATCTTACCTTCAAACATGCCACAGGTTGTTTGGCTTATCCTCAACCATATTGTCGATGCTCTTGCATGAATCTCCCAAGGAACCAACACTCTATAGGAATCTTTATCTATATGTTCCTCATCTCTTACAAATATGTGGTTCTTCATCAGATCCTCACATGGTTTCTACTTACCATGAACAAAGCATCAAGTGGCTTTTGATAAAAATGATGCATACACTGCATTGGTGCCAAACCTATCTCGATTGCAAGTTACTCGGACTTGTTCACGTGCCTAAATGAGCCCCTTAATTTATGCTATCCTCTTTTTTTACATCCCATCTGACTACAACACTGAAAAATAACTTTATAAAGTCATTAAGGCTTTGCAAATTATATTACATGGATAGATGGTGCATCCAATAACTACGACCTTCTCGATGACTATCAATATAAGCGTTCATTAGCATCTCGCTTCTCTAACCCTATCATATGACTATCGCATAGGCATTCATGGAGCATGTCGCCATGAATCATCTCTCGAGAAGTAGTGCCCCTCACTTGAAATTTTAAAGTACCACCTAATTGAAATTGAAAGTCATACATAATGAAATCCATGAATATGTGAGAGGCCGTTCTTCCTATAATTTTTTTTCTTCATTTTTTAACTAGTGTGTAACTACTAGCTCAAAATAGGCGTAAAATTAATGGATGTCTTTTCTAGGAATGCAGACTTGAACAAAGACAGTCACCAATCCACATGTCAGTTAATGCAATTGTAAGAGGTTGATGTGATGTTTTCATTCTTACGAGTTCTTTTTTGGTGGGATTATAAACATTTTTTTCTATCTGTTTTTTTGGGTATTCTAAACTTTAAATAATTTATTTATGTTTATATTTTTTCTTTTTCCCACAACTATTAATTATTTTGGTAACTAGATCACCACCAAGACGGGGTGAATCAATAATGAGTAATTTTATATAATTTTAGCATATTTAACTTCTTTAACCATTCATCATTATATGCAACAACTACAACATGAAACAATACAAATGCATCAAAACAATCATGCACATAAGACATAAGTATTTCTAATGGAATACCTCAAGGGGAGAAAAACCACCTTGATGCTTTGCTTCTATTTTCTTTATTGTCCTTCAATTTCATTTACATTGTTTTGTTGGTCTCTACCAGCTAGGAAGCTCCATCTCCCTATACACTAATTTTCTAGTCACTACCAGCTAGGAAGCCACAACTCCATGTACATCTATTTGATAGTGACTACTAGCTAAGAAGCCCCAACTCTTTCTTTTAGAAAGCCACTACTTGTTGGAAGCTCCAACCTCCAAAATCACTATGGACCACCCTTTCATTCATTTTCACATTAGGTCCAGACTCAACATCAATACAATCTTCTTGTAACAAACTCAACTATTTTACAAACTTTGTACACACACTATCAACAACACCAATAAATAGTGTGACTCAAAGATATTACCCTCATACACCCATATCGTAGCATTATAAAACAACCAACTCAAGCAATATATAGTCTGACTCAAAGATATAACCCTCATACACCCATATCATAAGATTAGAAAACAACCAACTCAACTCTCTTACACACTCTTTACACACACTATCAACAACACAAATATATGGTCTCACTCAAAGATATAACCCTCATACACCCATATCGTAGCAATAGCAACATATTTCTATTATAGAAATGACTCAATGATAAACATTATATATCATGGGGACTAACCTTTGACTTAGAATACATCGCACTAGTTTTATGCCATATTCTTTGTTATATGCATCCAATGACAACCACAGTAAGTCATAGAAACATTAGCATATGCTAATAACATGACAACCACAGTCAATCATAGAAACATTATCATACACTAATAACATGAAAATTAGAGCATCTATAAGAACCCATACGACAAATCAACAACACATCAAACTCTGAGTTATTCAAGAGTACACGTCACTCTGGTTTTTTGTTATTTAGTGCATGTTACACAAACATGGCATTGTCAAGAATATAGAAATCTGCCGCCACCATAAAATTCATTATATGCCCTGGCTATACGTCAAGTGATTGAACCAACCAGAATTACTCCTTAAGAGCATTATCACACATCATACAAGGGTGCACAACACACTTTTCAAATCATGCATAGAGGTGATCACATTCATCATGAGTATATTTTATGGCCTCTAATTTTGCATCCTCTATGCACATGGATTCCATTACTATGCTCTCACACCATTTGCACCTTAACATAGTCCTGGACTATCACATTCAATTGTACAAGTATGCATACACCTTTCGTTATGAAAGGGAAGATCAACCAAAATAAAATAAAATTAATAACGTTCTCGAGTTCACCATGAAAAGGAAAAATCAGCATAAAAAAGAACATTCAACATGATTTCCATATTTCTCGACTTCTCCAATTGAGGTTAGGACCCGGCTTCACTTTTCATTGACTGGACCACACTTGGTCAAGGGTCTGCTCCAAAAGTTTTAATAAAATTCTACCTCTAGCCCGAAAACCAATCTTCGTGCTCTAGATTCAATTGTTTTCTAATGTTACGATACAGGTGTATGAGGGATATATCTTTGAATTAGATAGGAAACAATGAAAAAGCATCAAAACAATCACACACATAAGACACAAGTATTTCTAATGGAATACCTCAAGGGGATAAAAACTTGCTTTTATTTTATTTATTGTCCTTCAATTTCTTTTACATATGTTTGCTGGCCTCTACGAGCTAGGAAGCTCCAACTCACTCTACACTAATTTTCTAGCCACTACCTTCTAGGAATCTCCAACTCATTGTACATCTATTTCATAGTGTCTGCTAGCTAAGAAGCCCCAACTCTTTCTTTTAGCAAGCCACTACTTGTTGGAAGCTTCAACCTCCACAATCACCATTGACCACCCTTTCATTCATTTTCACATTAGGTCTAGAGTCAACATCAATACAATATTCTTGTAACAAACTCAATTATTTTAAACACACTATCAGAAACACCAATATATAGTTGGACTCAAAGATTTTACCCTCATACACCCATATCGTAACATTAGAAAACAACCAACTCAACCAATAATTGTCTGACTCAAAGATATAACCCTCATACCCCCATATCGTAACATTAGAAAACAACCAACTCAACTCTCTTGCAAACTCTGTCCACACACTATAAACAACACCAATATATAGTCTAACTCAAAGAAAGAACCCTCATACACCCATATCGTAGCAATAGCAACACATTTTTATTATAGCAATGACTCAATGATAAACATTATATATCATGGGAACTAACGCCTTACTCAGCATACATAGCACTAGTTATCTCCCATATTATCTGTTATATGCATCCATTGACAACCACAGTTAGTCATAGAAACATTAGCATACACTAATAACATGACAACCGCAGTGAGTCATAGAAACATTAGCATACGCTAATAACATGAAAATTAGAGCATCTATAAGAACCTGTACAACAAATCAACAACACATCAAACTTTGAGTTATTCAAGAGCACACGTCACTCTGGTTTTCTGTTATTTGGTCCATGTTACACAAACATGGCATTTTCTAGAATACAGAACTCTGCCGCTACCATGAAATTGATTGAACCAACCGGAAGTACTTCTTACGAGCATTATCACACATCATACAAGGGTGCACAACACACTTTTCAAATCATGCATAGAGGTGGTCACATTCATCATGAGTATATTTTGTGGCCTCTAATTTTTCATCCTCTATGCAGATGAATTTCATTACCATTCTCTCACACCATTTGCACCTTAACATAGTCTTGGACTATCACATTCAATTGTACAAGTACACATACACCTTTCATTATGAAAGGGAAGATCAACCAAAATAAAATAAAATTAATAATGTTCTTGAGTTCGCCATGAAAAGGCCAAATCGACATTTAAGAAAGAACCTTCAACATTATTTCCATATTTCTCGACTTCTCCAACTGAGGTTAGGACCCGACTTCATTTTTCATTTATTGGACCACACTTTGCCAAGGGTCTGCTCCAAAATTTTCCATAAAATTCAACCTCTAGCCCGAAAACCAACTTCGTGCTCTAGAATCAATTCTATTTTCTACAATATAACCATCATTGTTGTTCTACTCAGTGACATGAAATGATTCATTTTTAATTCTCTGTCATTGATTGTTGTGGATAAACGCCTCTTATTGAACTGGGGTCTAACTAATTTTGGGATCAAAACTTATGCACCTTTTCTTAACTCTCTTTACACATGACCATGATTTTATGACCAAAACCCTTTCAATTCTTTGCACCTGATCGTTTCATCACCAGATCAATGGACAATATATAGTGCAATATTTAAAACCACCTCCACACGCGTTAACTTCTCATGGCGAGGGTTTACAAAATAGTGATATCCAACCCACCCTTTGACTTCACTCGCAAGCGGGCTCAACCTCTTTTTGATGGAAATAATTAGCAAAAATACATGAATCAAATTTATTAAGAAACCTATGTAGTTCACACATGTGGAACACCACCTGTAATACTACCTCTGCAAAACATGTTCTGTCACTTATAGTTCATTACATAAGAAATATATACATGAAACAAATATTTAGGGAAGTTGAAGCAACACCCTAGAAAACAACAACAAATTCCTAATGTAAGGTTATGTTTGAACCGTCACTCTATTAAGACATTTCTTCATTAATATCAATAGTCCCCATTAATGGAGAAATAGATTCACAAATATGCCTAACACTTCCCTAACAACTCAAACATGATTCTACCAAGAGGTTTGGTAAAAATATCAGCAGCATTGTCACAACTATTACAATACTCAATACGGATTTCTTTTTACTGAACTTTCTCCCTAACAAAATGAAACCGTGTATCGATATGCTTTGTGTTCTTATGAAATACTTGATTATTTTCAAGTTTGATGGAGCTCTGGTTTTCGCATTTGATCACTGTTGCAACCTTCTGTTCTTCCCCAACATCAAGGAGAAGTCTCCTCAACCAAACTGCTTTGCATGTTGCTGCACACATAGCTTGATATTCAGTTTCCACAGAAGATAAAGATACTTTGTTCTAGTTTTTGTTGCTCCATGTAATGACCTGGATCTAGTGTTGAATCCATAGCCTGTTATGGATCATTTGTCATCTACATTTCCTTCCCAATCAGAGTCTAAAAAACCTGTCAATCTAGCATCACATGAATCAGTATAAACAATACCAAAATACAAGGTTCCGTGGAGATACCTTAAAACACCTTTCAGTGCAACCCAATGGCTCTCAAGGGGCTTTGACATAAATTGGCTCAATGTAGTGACTGCATAAGCCAAATTAGGCCTAGTTTTAGTCAAATAGATTAGACTCCCAACCATCTATCTATACAAAGTTGCATCTGCCTCCTTGGATCCATCATCATTCTGAAGTTTTAAATTCTGTTGTATAGGTACTGCTATAGCTTTGCACTGATCCATTCTGAACTTTTCCAGTAATATCCTCCCATACTTTGTTTGTGACACAAAATTTTGTCTAGAATCCATCTAGACTTGTAAACCCAAATACTAATGTAGCTCTCCAAGGTCTTTCATCTCAAATACTTGTGGCATCTACTCCTTGA
Organism: Pinus tabuliformis; assembly: GCA_031772625.1. Classification (NCBI taxonomy): domain Eukaryota; kingdom Viridiplantae; phylum Streptophyta; class Pinopsida; order Pinales; family Pinaceae; genus Pinus; species Pinus tabuliformis. Next base: position 277,391,290 of record CM062808.1, read on the forward strand.
TTTCTTTAATGAGATTATCAACATTCCCTGTAATGATTAGATCATCTACATATAAATAAATTGAAACAATCCTTCCCTCTTTATCAAACATGGTATAAAGATTACGATCATTTTTTCTCCTTTTATAACCATGCTGCAGGAAAAATGAATCAATTTTGTCATACCATGACCTGGGTGCCTATTTTAGTCCATACAACACTTTCTTCAACCCGCAAACTAAATTTTCTTCACCCTTTTGACAAACCCCTCAGGTTTCACTAAGACTTCTTCTTTTAAGTCCCCATTTAATAATGCAGATTTAACATCTAGTTGGTGAATCATCGAATGGTGTTTGGTAGCTAAAGAAATTATCATTCTAATTGTGTTTAAGTTAGCTACATGGGCAAATGTTTGATCATAATATATGCCTTCTTGCTGTGAATACCCCTTTGCAACCAACCTAGATTTATACTTATATATGCTCCCATCTACTTTAAATTTAGGCTTATACAACCATTTGCATCCTATGGGTTGTTTGCCTTTAGGTATTTTATCTAAATCCCACGTTTTTTTTTTAGGATTGATTTATATTCCTCTTCCATAGTATCCCTCTTTTCACTATATTGACTGTCTTATTTATAATTAGAGGGTTCAACAACATTCATCATACTAGTTATAAAATCATTTTCCCTATATCTTGTTGACAACTGAATCTTCCTACTTGATCTCATTAGTGGTGGGGTAGCTTCAAACCTTGTCTGATCATCATTTTCTGGACTTGGATTGACATCTACATCATCTTTTTTCCCTTCCTATTGCTCATTGTTGTCACCTGATTCATCACTTCCTTCTTCCACCAACAATAGCACGTGCCATTCTTCATTAGCACTCTCATGGTTTCCATTATTAACCTGCTCATGAAACACTACATCTCTACTCACAAAAAATTTATGTGTAAAGGGATTAAATAGTTTGTAAGCCTTAAATTCTGTACAATACCCACCAAAAATACATTGGATGGCCTTTGAATCCAGTTTCTTTCTATCTTCCTTTGGGACATGAGCAAAGGATTTAGAAACAAAAACTCTCAAATGCTTAATTGCAGGCTTATAGCCAAATAAAGATTCAAAAGGATTTTTGAAATCTAAACTTCATGTTGGACTCCTATTTGTTAGATATATTGCAGTATTAATCTCTTCAGCCCAAAAACATTAGAAAGATTCTTACCTCTTAATATAATGTGAGCACACTCCACAAGGGTTTTGTTCTTCCTCTCTGCAACCCTGTTCTATTGAGGAGTGTGGGGTACTATAAAATGTTGTTGTACCCCATTATCTTTGCAGTATTTGAGGACACAAGCTTTCTTGTACCCTCCCCCTTGATCCGAGTGGAGAATCCTTATGCTTTTACCTCTCTGGTTTTCAACCATACTTCTGAACTCCTTGAAGTATTCAAAAGTGTGGCTCTTCTCCCTGAGGAAATATGTCCAAGTAAATCTATTACAATCATCACTAAGCAATAAAAAATAGTATACACCACATAACGACCTTGTCTACATAGGCCCGAGTAAATCTGTGTGTACTAGCTCAAGTATATCTCTCCTCCTTCTATCAGCATTCACTGTAAATTCATCTCTATGCAACTTTCCGAGTGCACATGCATCAAACTCAATGTGAACAGGTTTTAAAACAGGAAGACCTTCGACCATACCTCTTTTCTGTAATAGCAGTAGATCATTGAAGTTAATATGGCTAAACCTCTGATGCCATAATTCCACTGCAGTCATGGCAGATGATATCAATGCCTGATGTGGTGTGCTTTTGACATTTAACTTGTACAATCCTCCGACACGAATACCTAATGCAATAGGCTTAATAAAATCCAACATGTATTTAATGACACAATATGATTGATAAAACTCTACCTTGAGATTGTGATCAGTTATAGTAGAAACAAAGATCAGATTCTTTTTGATCACGTGTACATACATTACAGGATGGATATGTATAATATTTCCATCAAGCAAAACAACAGGAATATTACCATAATCTTTGATTTGGTACCCTCTATCATTGCCAACATATATGTTTGCTCCACTGCTGGTCTCTTTGAAGTCTTCAAACCACTGTTTGTTCCTTGTCATGTGGATGGATGCACCTGAGTCCACAAACTAGGTATCTGCTTCATCATCCTCGGCTGAAAGCAAAAAGTCAGATATGAACAGTCTGAGATTCTGATTCTGTTCCTCATCAGTAAAATGACCAGCATGTTGTTTGTGTCTCTTTCAGCCTTTATCAAACATATTCTTCATGCAATATATGGCTATATTGCTTGTTCTACCTCAATAAAACATTTGGTTGCAAATTCATTGCTATTGAAAGACGTACCTTGGGGTGGGAACATCTTTCTCTATGGGGTTGCATTGCTTGTTTCTGCTGCATTTTGCTTTCCTCTAAAGAACTTCTTCTTCGCCAATTAAGTCCAGATTTGAACTCTGAGATTTATGAGTTAGCCGCGTTTCCTCCTCTTGCGTGAGGATCCTTATCAATTCTTCAAACACGGGGGCTTTTTCTCTTGCATTCAAGTGAGTGATGAACATCTAATATTCGTCAGTCATACCATTCATGGTAATGATGGCCAAATATGTATCTGACACAACTTCATCGATGTCACCCAGCTTGTTCTTGAGCTCCTTGATCCACGAAATAAATGCTACAATTGTCTCATTCTCCTCCATCTTGATCGAGAGAATTTTTCTCTTCAAGAACAACAATCGATTGGTGTTTTTGACCTCATAGAGATTCTTGAGCATCTTGCAAATTTCGGGTGTAGTCTTGCAATCACAGATATGGGCAATAACACAATCTTTGACAGAAAATTTCAGAAGAATTCTCATCTTAGTATCCCACTTGTCCTAGTCTTGTATTGTTGCTACTATTCCTCCTGCAGCCAAGTTCGGCTTCACCTCATCATTATTCACAATTGTCCATGCATTGTGTCCCTCAAGCAGGGTCTACAACTTAAATTTCCAAAAAAAATAATTGTATCGATCCAGATTGTTATTCTCATCGAGATATTCTTCTACTAACTTGTTATTCATCTTCAATGAATAAAAAAAACTTCAACCCCAACAATTAAAAAAAACAACCTCGGATCTTCAAAACTACTGCAAATTCTAGATCCAAACTAAAAACTGAGCCCAAATCCTCACCCCACCCCCCCAGCTCTTTTTTAAAATATTACTTCAATTCCTTGTTTTAAAAAAAAATTGTTCGCCCCCCTTTATCAAATAAAGAGCCCGTCCATTTTTTTTAATTAAAGAATAAAAAAAAATTTAATACTTAATTTCAAATGGAATTTGAATATCCCTCATGTATCATGAGGTTCTTGCAACAAGAGGCCAGTAGTGCAAATGGCGATGACTTTGGCATTTCTTTAATCTAAATGGAACAATACATGAATGTATGTGGCACAAATATTTTCAAATTAATACCATGACTTATCAAATGAAGGCCGAAGAGATCGTCCAATTCATTCCAAAAAGAACACCCTGTAGTAGCGCCCATGTCCTTAACCATGCAGACAACAATCTTTGTAACAAGCTGCAGCAACAACCACGTCCTCAACCACACGAACAACAATCCTTGTAATGCGCTGCAGCAGCGCCCACATCCCATAGATGGGACACTATAATTCTATCACTAAATCCATGGTTTACTCTATAGTTTCAGGGTTTTATAAAATAAGTAATACATTCATGATCCAATCTATTCATCCTTCATTTCCATTTGGCTCAATCCTGCAATAATTCATTAACATCAATAATGTTTACCCCCAACTTCATTCGATTCCACTCTGTAATTCATTTTGTAACTTCCCTATGAAGCTTATAGGAAATTTCTCCTCCTCCATTCTTTTGATTGCAGAGAATAATCATACCTGTGTAAAATTCCTCAATCAAGAATAATGTGTTGAGGATAATGTTTAATTATGTTATGTTATGTAATGGCTGACAAATTAGCCAACAAATTTTGTGTTCGTGAGTTATCATAATTAGGGCAAAAAATTAATAGATGTAGTCAGTATTGAAAGTTATTATTCAGCAAATTATTAGGGGCAGTAGATTAGAATCAAAGGTTAGTCAGATAATTGATAATCCAATTAGAAATATGTTAGCTATATAATAATGTATTCATTTCTCCCATGAATATATGAGATTATAATGAGAGTTGAGATCATGGATTGAGAAGCAAATTTCTCTAGTTCTTTTTTATGTTTTCATATGTATGCTCTTGATAGATTTAACATGTGGTATTAGAGATAGGTCAAGAGAGGGATTTCGATCAGGCCTATGGTAGACCTTGTCCAGTGGGAGATCTATGGGATTGATTCTGGTGGTGAAAGAAGATGGTGACCAGTGGAAAGATAGAGATCGAGAAATTTAATGGTCAGAGTTTTGAGTTATGAAAACTCAATATGGAGGATTTGTTGGTAGATAAAGATCAATGGATCGTGGTAGATCCAAGTACTAAACCAATGGGGGTGTCTGATGAAGAATGGAAGAAGTTGGATTGGAAGGCAAAGAGCATAATATGATTGTGTGTCTTAGATTTAATATTGTTGAATGTATCATGGGAAGCTACGACGAAGGCTTTTTGGGACAAGTTAAGGACTTTGTACCAATCTAAGTCTCTCAGGTGAATAAATTGTTCCTATAGAAAAAGATGTATAACCTAAGGATGAAAGCTACGACGAAGGCTTTGTGGGACAAGTTAAGGACTTTGTACCAATCTAGGTCTCTGGTGAGTAAATTGTTCCTATAGAAAAAGATGTATAACTTGAGGGTGAAATATGGAGAATCGATGATAGAGCATCTGAATGCGTTTAATATTGTGGTAAGTCAGTTATTGTCTGTTGATATTAAAATTTCAGATGAAGATAAGTGCATTAGTTTGTTGTGTTCTCTACCAAATTCGTGAGATAGTTTGGTTATTGCAATTGCCTTGCAATTTGATGAAATAGGCTCATCCTTGCTGACGAAGGAGATGAGACGTAAAAATATGGAGATCCAGAATGGTGATGCCTTGTTTATACGAGGACAGTCCCATAAAAAAAAAAAAAAAAATCATCAAGTGGGAGATCTATATCTAGAGGGAGATCTAAATCTCCAGGAAAACCTATAAAGGTGGTGTGCCGGAAATGCGTAAAGGAAGGGAGCTACAAAAGGTACTATAAATCTAAAGCTCCTGACAAAGGAAAGGGATCTGATGATGATCCTTCCGCAAAGGTGAAAACCACCTCAGATGAAGGTAGGGGTGTATACTTGGCTTCTTCAAGTACATATGTAGATCATGAGGCATGGTTGATTGACTCATGAGCATCCATTCACTTCACTCCCCATAGAGAGTGGTTTTGTGAGTATGAGAAATATGATGGTGGTGATGTCTTCTTAGAGGATGATAGGAAGGATAGAATCGTTGGTCATGAAACATTAAAGTTGAATTTGCAAGGTGGAAGGGTTAGAAAACTTTCGGGTGTTCTGCATATTCCTGCATTGGATAGACATTTGATTTCTATAAGCAAGCTGGATGATGCAGGTGCAAAAATAGTGTTCGAAAAAGATACCTACAAGATGGTTCAAGGAGCACTGGTATTGATGCGGAGAGTTCAGATTGGAACTCTATACAAGCTACAAGGTAGCACTGTTATTAATGGGTGCAACAGTTCTGTGGTTCCTGAAAGTGGAGCAGAAAATCTAGTGGCTTCTAGAGAAAAGAAAATGCTATGGCATGAAAGGCTTGGACATATTGGAGATAAGGGCTTTTGAATCCTTCATGGTAAAGGTATGGTAGAAGGTATGAGTAATATCTCTCTCAATTTTGATTTCTATGAAAATTGTGTATACGGAAAGAAGAATTGGGTGAGTTTCGCTTCTGGTGCTAAGAGGGAGAAATAGATATTAGAGCTTGTGCACAGTGATGTCTTTCGACTTGTGAAGGTTCCATCAATGGGTAAGTGTGTGTACTATGTATCATTTATAGATGAATTCTAAAGGAATACATGGATATATTTCCTCAAGAAGAAATCTGAAGTCTTTGATAGGTTTAAAGAATTTGAGGCTCTGGTGGAAAACCAGACAGAGAAGAAGATAAAGGTGCTTAGGATAGATAATGGTGGAGATTTTTACAGCAAGGAATTTGAATAATTTTGTAAGAAGTTTGGTATAGCACAACAGAAGACTACTCCATACAAACCTGAGCAAAATGGAGTTGCAGAAATAATTAACAAGATGTTGATTGAAAGGGCAAGAAGCATGCTCAGTGGTGTTGGATTAGGACATGAATTATGGGTAGAGGCGGTGGAGACATCATGTTACCTGGTCAACAGATCACCTTCATTAGCGTTGGAGGATAAGACTCCACAAGAGGTATGGACTAGTAAGAAACCCTCTCTTTCACATTTGAGGGTATTTGGATGTGATGCATATGTACATGCTCCAAAGGAGAAAAGAATAAATTTGGATAGTAAATCTGACAAGTGCATCTTTATTGGGTATAAGGATGGTTTAAAGGGTTATAAGCTTTGCAACCCAGTAACAAGGAAGGTTGTGTATAGTCAAGATGTTGTGTTCAGAGAGGTGAAACACAAAGTCCCATCAAAGGAACCTAAGAAGATAGAGTTTGATCTTAAGGAGGAAGAATTAGACTCTACAACAGAATAGGAATCAGAAGATGAAGAGCCACAAACTCCGGTTGTGAGAAGATCAGTTCGAGAAATAAGGAAACCGCTGCTTTCTCTTCAAATTTTTCTTTATCTATTACTGATCATGATCCCAAAACTATGAAGGAAGCAATAGATTCAGAGGATGGCAAACTCTGGAAAGACGCCATGGTTGATGAAATGTCATCTTTGCACAAAATTGAGGCTTGCGATCTGGTGGAGTTGCTAGCTGGAAGGAAACCCATTGGAAGTAAATGGGTGTTCAAGAAGAAGACAAATGCAGAAGGAAAGGTGGAGAAATACAAATCTCAGTTGTTAGCAAAAGGTTATTCCTAGGTGTTGGGAATTGATTTTGGTGATATTTTTGTTGGAAATAATACTGAGAGGGGTGGTGAGTCAATATTTACAAATCAATAAATTTTTCATTTCCATAATCAGATTTATATACGCTACTTCAGTGAAGGGAACTCGCATGTGCATGCAACTGTGCTTATGGCAACCAACGTATATCTAGTGAACTTATGAATTAGTTAATTCATCATATGTTGATCTTTAATCAGTGCATTAGTACTTTTTTAAACATTAAATAGTAACCATGTGCAATAATAATAGAATAAACCATCACACACAAGCAACACACAAGAACACTAAGATTTAAGGTGGAAACCTAATGTGGGTGAAAACCACCTACTGATGTCGTCTTTGTCTTCTTTTAATAATAAGAAAAAAAAATTACAATTGTGTACTACTGCAGACTCATACCAATACACAGGCACCCACTTTCAAAAGGCTACAACCTTCTCTAATTTTCCAGCTGCTACTCGAAGGGAGCTACAACCCCCTAGATCTTGTACTTGCCTATCCGTTTACTAGTACGTAGGCGCCAAGCTACAGAAGGCTCCAACCTTCACTCGTTTTCCAACTGCTATTGGAAGGGAGCTCCAACACCCTAGCTCTTGTACTTGCCAATATGTTTACCAGTACGTAGGTGCCAACCTACAAAAGGCTACGACCTTCTGTCTTCCTCTAGGGATCACGTTTCATAAATTTTCAGACTAGACCCATCAACAACATTGAAGCTCAAAATCATAATTGCAATACAACCATCAAATACATCTGCATCAACTAATCACTAAAACTCAATCATCACTCTCTTAATCAACCACAGTTGAATCAATCAATCACTGACAACCCATGAATCTGTGATACAACTGAATCAAACAATTACTGAACCTCTAACACAACTGAATCAACCATTCATTAAAACTTAATCAAATTCAACCAGTCAACTGGAACAGACAGATCATTGTAACTAGTACACAGATCTGAACCCATAACACTGCATCAACAACTAGAACTAACTGTAACCTCAAAAGGAATTTCTCAGAATGTTTATGCTCCTTTAATGAAGCAAACTTGTGTGTATATGCTACTTCATTTTTCCCAACCTGCATATACCTCTAAAGATATTGAATCATAAAACCTTTGAACCACAAACTGTACCAATTAGTGACATTCTGAAGATCTATTTTCATATTACAGAGTTCTAAACAGATAGCAACAAGGATCACCCTTCCTTCTCAATCAATTTATCAATGAGACACAAACTCTTTATGCATTCAGTTTTACTTTTAGATCTAATAAGACTTCATTGACAAAGAACAGTAAAACAACAACACTGATATGTTAGACCAATCATCCTTGAACATCAAGATTTTCTTTTTCATACGCTAATTGGAAGATCCGAACCAGCCTGTATACGCACCTTCACCAAAGCGAACCAGCGTATAGATCTGCAAATACTTACTTATAACTTCACTACAATTCCCGACTTCAAACATGCCCAGATCTTAACATTTTTGGAATAAAGCATGCATCAGTATTGATACCTAGACTGTCCATGATCAAACCTCATAATGATAATTCATTTCGGGCCTTATGATCTTGATCCATCATCCATCATCAACTGCATAGGTGCATCCTTAGTTCAGATCAAGCAAAGCATCATAAACCCATAACGTGCATATTTGATCTAGCACTTCATAAGATATTCAATACTTGCATCCGTTGGTCTAATTATCTTCTCCTCCTTATATAGTTTTAGGCCTTTCTCAATAACTTGGACCAGAACCACTTAGGACCAATACCTTGGAACAAATACCTATGGTCAATACCTCAGATCAAATAACTTTGATCAATATCTTGGACCAAAATACCTTGGACTAAATACCTCGGACCAAAACCTTGGTTTTCCAACATGTATGCACTTTTCCTCCTGTGAAAGTGCATGTATACGTATACGCTCCTTTTGTTCTGCTAACCTAGGTGTATATGCTCTTTTGTATAGTGAACCTGCATATACAACCTAACATACCTGAAAATGTCCTTTTTCTTCAACTTCTTGATTATGATATGTAGTCTTTTGTTGCTTCATCCTATTATTTTGTACCATTACTTTGTTCCCTCTAAATAGACCTGCTATAATGTGATTTTCCATTGTACATTACTTCTGAATTGATTCCTTTCACTCCCCTAAATTTTGTCACATATGTAAACAAAACTTTTATGCATTCTGTCACATTTGATATCTCTTCTATATATTCATCTAGTTACCATATACAAGTGAGTTGTTTTTCTACAAGTGGGTTGCCATCAAATACAACACATGCATCATAATTCCAACAATATCCCCCTTTGTACTTGATCGCAACCATGTTGGTGTTGATTACTACAAGTTGTAGAAACTATTAGAGATAAACAACAACACCAAAATACTCTCCCCGTTTGACATGAATGGCAAAGGGTAGGCCAAATTATTCCCCCCCTTCAATATCAAGTGTAAAGGGCTAACCAAAATGAAGACTTTCATATCTAAATAGCTGAATATGAACATTGATCATGCTCCTCCTAGGCACATGCTAAATTTTTTGATTAAACTCCCCCTTTGTACATGCTGATATGCACTATACCATCCATGCTCCCCTGAGCACATGCAGATTTTGCAAAAATATTTTCCAAAAGAATAACATGACTCTATAACTCAACTATGTGATTATGACCTTCCTATCTCCAATGACTCATACATACATCAATATCGCAACCAAGTGGGGATATACCAAATTTGACTCATCTACCCAACCAAGTGGGGATATACCAATTGTTTATACATGACTAAAATATAGTAATTATTACATCATCATTCCCATGCATGGTGGGGGTACAAATTACATCATATGACCAAGAGGGACTCACTAAGAGATTATGACAGATAGAGACATATTATGGGACTTTATATGACCCTTTCATCAAATGATATACATGACATTTATAATAAAGGCCAAAGATCTAAGCAAGACCATGATAGTCATCAGCAACTATCATACACCATATATGATCTGCTCCATAAGCATCTGTCAGCAACATCTAGTCTAGCAACCTGTATATGTCCATCATCAGTTCCCAATATATGACAATTTAAATATCTTCAACATGTGACAAAGTATGCCACATATAGAGATCAACTCATCCTCTTGATCTCATCAAGATCAACTTTCTCTGTTTCCTTAGTTTAAAGAGCATTATCATAACCTTCCATGAATCAACTAAGTATATGTCATATCTTCAAGAAGTAACAAAAAATCATATCATATGTATGTGAAAACACCATATTCATCATCTATGATCGTAACATCATCATCAAGAACTTCATGATCTTTCCACAATAACATTCAATATATCAACCATGTGTCATAACTAGGGAATATCCCACATCTGATAAGCATCAGCCATGATAATCAACATATGTGATTATCAAACCTATCATCATAAAGTAAGAAGTCATCATCATTACGTGACTAAGAAGCCATGTCTCTGAATATATTATGTCTTCATGAGACCTGTAATAACACCATTCTCTTGGCCAACCAACAATATTTATCAATATGCAGCTTAAGTAATCATCCATATATCCAACATAATGTGTATCCATCAAAGAGATAGAAATATGTGTCTAGCAAACCATAAGCTCATAGTCATTTGTAAAGCTTTCTTGATACCATCAACAGTAGCAATCCTTAACCATGTGAGAGCCAAGAACTATAGGAAACATAACTGCACCATATGAACTTTATGCATCTTTGAAGACATGATGTCATTAGCATAAAATAAATGAGTGACTCATCAACAAATAATGAAGTTGTGTACTCAATATTTGTACTTCTCCTTGTCCTATAAGCAACATATCATATGTATCGTATGCGTCATCAAAAGTGTTATCCACAATCATCCATAAACCTGATCTGAATAACAACTAGGTGGCTCAAGTACTATAAGTATCATCTGAGATTTCATCATATGCAACTCATGACTGTAGCATAGCATGATGTATCATTTAAACACTTCAAAAACATAAGTACCAAAGACTTCTAAACATAATACGAACAATTCATTATTAGAAGAATAGCATATTTTCCCCCTAAACTTTTTCCACCTGTTCACTGTCAGATCTGATCATTACATATATCAGTAAGAAATATCAAGGCATCATCCTGAATTAGATATACATCAAGTCATCAACAACTTTTGAGGATCAAAAGAACTTCTAAGTAACATCCACATACTGTAGACAACAATCATCAAGACAGAAAAGATAATTGATAATTGTCTGAACCATATCAAATCATTTTTCTGATTCTATCCCATTGCTTCTTCATCAAACCAATATATACGTGACTATGCAGCTTCGAACTCACGTATATACGTGACTTGTCTTCATGAAAATTGCATATGAGATTTAGAACACTAAACTTTCACACTTTTAGCTCCCCCTGAGTCCATTATGTCTACATACTGAGCTATGCCACCTATTTGTGACTGTACTTCCTTCTTCTTCCATACCTTGGAGTGTGATGATGTTTGCTCATTTTGTATGTTGGCTAAAATTTTCTCCTCCATTCTTTTGATATATGCCCAAACTTGTTACAAGCATAACATCTTATATGTTTCATATTCCCTCTATAGCAGTAAATGGCTTTGTGACCAAACATATTGCAAGAAAAACAATATCCCTTGAAGTACCTGGAAGCTGATGATCTTTTTGTGTGATAGTCTTGAACCATTCTAATTCTACATCTTGCTGCAACATGTCCAAAATTATGACATATAAAACATTAAACCTTATTCATCAGAGGAAATAACCGACTATCACTTCCACAGTTAGGTGCAAAATATTTTCATTGAAGACTTTCTTTCCTTGGCTGTTGATGGGGTTGACCTCTCATCTCCTTATTGAGCATTTTCAATTTTGCATTAGAGTTCCTTGCATCACCTTGTGAGCTAGATTCACCTTCAATAGTTTCATGAAAACCAAGATCAATTTTGATGGTAGGAGACCTTTGACTACTAAGAATATTATCTGAAAACTTAGTACTATCTTGAAATCATAACAAAGTATCCTTTTCTTCTAATTTACCTTTTAAGATATTTACCTCAACCTCATATTGCTCTTCCTTTTTTAGATATTGCTTCTTCAATATTTCTTTAGCCTTTCTTCCTTCTTCCACATGATGCCTTACTTTGAGAATATTATTTTCTTGTTCTTCATCTACTTGAAGTAGTTCTTCATTTTGCTTATTTGATTTTTCAAGATCTTATTTTAGAGAGAGGACCTTAGCTTCAAGACTTTCATAGTAATTGGATCTATCTTTAAGTCTCTTGATTGTTGTACTGTTTTCACTTACCTCATTTCTTAATGATGTCACTTCATCCTACAACTTTTGACATTGATCTTTCTTTTCCTTGTACTACTTCCTTATTTTGTTTCCTTCCTGCAACTGGGCTTTTGACCTGGCAACTTCTTCTTTGTAGGCACATTCCCTTTTATCAATTAGATATTTTTTATCTCTAATTTTGTCTGGGAGGTTCTTAAATTCTTCCTCTATTTGATATCTTTCTCTTTCACCCATAAGAGAAAATTTAGTTGTTTCATTGTCACTTTCATTATCTTCAAATGAACAAAGAAATTTATCACCAAAGGAAAACAAATTCATACCTGATAATTATTTTGTTGGTTCATCTTAATTCTGTGGCGATTCTGAATCTAAAGAGGTTCTTCCACATAATCCCCAATCATCTCTCCCACTGTCACAGTTCCTTTGAGATTCCTTCTTCTTTTGAGGTGCTTTCTTCTTTAGCTTCTTTCCCATTGTTTCTATGGATATCCTTCAAGCAATCAAGCTTTTGCCGAAGGACCTGCTCAGATACCAAATGTTGGAAATAATACTGAGAGGGGGGGTGAATCATTATTTACAAATCAATAACTTTTTCATTTCCATAATTAGATTTATATACGCTACTTTAGTGAAGGGAACTCGTGTTTGCATGCAACTGTTCTTAAGGCAACCATCATATGTCCAATGAACTTATGATTCAGTTAATTCATCTTATGTTGATATTTAATCGGTGCATCAGTACTTTCTTAAAAATTAAATAGTAACCATGTGTAGTAATAGCAGAATGAACCATCACACATAAGCAACACACATGAACACCAAAATTTAAGGTGGAAACCCAATGTGGGTGAAAACCACCTGCTATTGCCGTCTCTGTCTTCTTTTAATAATAAGAAAATTTGTTTACAATTTTGTACTAGTGCAGACTCATACTAGTACGCATGAACCCACCTACAGAAGGCTACAACCTTCTCTTGTTTTCTAGCTACTACTCGAAGGGAGCTACAACCCCCTAGCTCTTGTACTAGCCGATTTGTTTACTAGTACGTAGGCGTCGACCTATAGAAGGCTCCAACCTTCACTCATTTTCCAGATGCCACTGAAAGGGAGCTCCAACCCCCTAGCTCTTGTACTGGCTGATATGTTTACTAGTACGTAGGTGCGAGCCTACAAAAGGCTACGACCTCCTCTCTTCCTCCAGGGACCATGTTTCATAAATTTTCAGAATGGACCCATCAACAAAATTAAAGCTCAAAATCATAACTACAATATGAACATCAAATACATCTGCATAAACTAATCACTAAAACTCAATCATCACTCTCTGAATCAACCACAGTGGAATCAATCAATCACTGACAACCCATGATTCTTTGATACAACTGAATCAAACAATTACTGAACCTCTGACACAGCTGAATCAACCATTCATTCAAACTTAATCAAATTCAACCAATCAACTGGAACAGATAGATCACTGTAACCCATACACAGATCTGATCCCGGAACACTGCATCAAAAACCAAAACTACCTGTAGCCTCAAAAGGCATGTCTCAGAATATATACGCTCCTTTAATGAAGCAAACATGCATGTACACGCTACTTCCTTTTGCCCAACCTGTGTATACCTCTAAAGATATTGAATCATAAAACCTCTGAACCACAAACTATACCAATGAGTGACATTCTAAAGATCTACTATCATATTACAGAGTTCTAAACAAATAGCAATAAGGATCACCCTTCTTTCTCAATCAATTAATCAATGAGACACAAACTCTTTGTGCATTCAGTTTTACTTTTAGATCTAAGAAGACTTCATTGATAGACAACAGTAAAATAGTAGCATTGATCTTTTAGACCAGTCATCCTTGAACATCAATCTTTTCTTTTGCATACACTACTTGGAAGAGCCAAACCAGCATGTATACGCACCTTTGCCAAAGCGAGCCAACGTATAGATCTACAAATACTTATAGCTTCGTTGCAATTCCCGACTTCAGACATACCTAGATCATAACATTTACAGAATAAAAGTTGTGTTAGTATTCAAATCTAGACTATCAATGATCAAACCTCATAATGATAATTCATTTCAGACCTTGTGATCCTGACCCATCATCCATAATCAATCACGTAGGTGCATCCTTAGTTCAAATCAAGGAAAGCATCAAAAACCCATAACCTGCATATTTGATCTAACACTTCATAAGATATTCAATACTTGCATTCCTTGGCCTAATGATCTTATCCTCCTTATATAGTTTTAGGCCTTTCTCAATACGTTGGACCAAAACCACGTAGGACCAATACCTTGGACCAAATACTTAGGGTCAATACCTCGGACCAAATACCTTCGATCGATATCTTGGAATAAATAAATTGGACCGAAACCTTGTTTTTCCAACATGTATGTGCTTTTCCTCTTGTGAAAGTGTGTGTATATGTATACACTCCTTTCGTTCTGTTAACCCAAGTGTATATTCTCTTTTTGAACATTGAACCCGTGTATACAACTTAACATACATGAAAATGTCCTTTATCTTCAACTTCTTGATTCTGATATGTAGTCTTCTGTTCCTTCATCCTATTCTTTTGTACTATTGCTTTGTTCCCTCTAAATAGACCTGTTATAATGTGATTTTCCATTGTACATTACTTCTAAACTGATTCCTTGATATTCCCTGCATTTTTTCACATCTGTAAACACAACTTCCATGCATTCTATCACATTTGATATCTCTACTGTAGATTCATCTAGTTACCATATACAAGTGAGTTGTTCTTCTACAGGTGGGTTGCCATCAAGTACAACACATGCATCATAATGCCAATAATTGTTTATCTTGTTGCCAAGGTAGCTTCTATTAGATTATCGTTATCTATTGTTGCTGCTTTTGATTTTTAGGTAGAATAGATGGATGTGAAGACAACATTTCTTCACGGGGATTTAGAAGAGGAGATCTACATGAAGCAACCTGAAGGATTTGTGGTGAAGGGTAAGAAAGAACTGGTATGCAAGTTAATGAAGTCTATGTATGCGTTAAAACAATCACCAAGGATGTGGTATCATAATTTTGATACATTTATACAAGGTCTTGGCTTCACCAGAAGCAAAGCAGATTATTGTGTGTATTTTAAATTAATTGGTGACCGTGTTGTCTATCTAATCTTATATGTGGATAATATGTTTTTGGTTGGAAATGACAAAGAAATTTTCCAGGATTTGAAGACCCAATTGTCCTCCAAATTCGACATGAAAGATATTGGTGTTGAAAACTATGTTTTGGGCATGGAAATTAAAACAGATCAGGCAAAGAGGAAGCTCTAGTTAAACCAGAGGAAGTATGTTGAGACAATACTGCATAGGTTTAATATGCACGATAGTAAACCGGTGAAGGTTCCTATTCCTTTATGTGTAAATTTATCTACTTAATAGTGTCTCAAGGCACAATAAGAGGAAGAGGACATGTCTCGTGTTCCATATGCAAGTGCAGTCGGTAGCCTGGTGTATGCGATGGTCTGTACTAGACTAGACATTGCACATGCAATGGGAGTATTGAGCAGGTTTATGTCAAAACCAGGGAAGGAGAATTGGACAATAGTGAAGTGGGTCTTCAGGTATTTGCATGGCACCAGTAATTATGGTCTGTTCTACCAAGGAAGACTAGGATTGGACAGAGTTTTGGATATTCATTTCTTTGCTGATGCATATTGGGCTAGAGATTTGGATCAGAGAAGATCTACAAGTGGATACGTGTTTAACCTATTTGGAGCGGTAGTCATTTGGATGAATAAGAAACAATCTGTAGTGTCACTATCAACTACAGAGGCATAATACATGGCAGCCACTCATGCAAGAAGGGAAGCAGTTTGTTGTAGAGATTGTGTTCAAGTATGGGGTTAGTACAGAGAGCTATAAGGATAGATTGTAATAGCCAAAGTGCAATTTTCATGGAAAAGAACCCTACATACCATTCAAAGAGAAATTACATTGATGTTCAGTATCACTTTGTCATGGATATCATAGAAGACAAAAAGGTGTTGCTGGTAAAGGTGGACACTTTGAAAAACACTGTTAATGCATTGACAAAATCTGTGAGCTCTGAGAAGTTCTCTTGGTGTAGGGAAACAAAGGGTGTTGTAGGGTTGGATAAATGACTAAGCTCTCTTGTGGCCCCCTGTGGAAAGAAAACAACAAGTGGGAGAGTTTTGGGTTGTGTTATATTATTTCCACGACTAGCTCCCTTAGTTAACCATGGGGTTAGAAAGGGGTGGGGCGGGGGGGGCCGCAAAGCCCCCCCATCGTTGCATCGATTGCATAGTGGGGGGTCACAGGGGGGGCAGTGTTACAAGTCTATTTTGGTACATCACTCCTGACATTTAGATCAGTACAATTAGGGCTCATCAAACCCTAATTCAGTTGCTACATGCCATAGACAAGTCATCACATTGAATGGATTCATTCCTGTGATTTTCCTGGCCTGAAGCCCTCCTGAAATGCCTCCTTGGGAGATCAGTAGAGCCTTGGTTAGAGGTAACTACACTGCAGTGCAGGTAGGCCCATTCAGATGTGCATTTTAGTGCACTTAGGCCCTCTTTGACATGCTCTGGGTGAGCATGAGAAAAATTCACATTAGATTCTAGGAATATTCTCTGATGCTAGAGAATTCTAGAAGGATGCC
Organism: Pinus tabuliformis; assembly: GCA_031772625.1. NCBI lineage: Eukaryota > Viridiplantae > Streptophyta > Pinopsida > Pinales > Pinaceae > Pinus > Pinus tabuliformis. The sequence continues at coordinate 277,408,404 of CM062808.1, forward strand.
CAGCCCTTGTATCATCCTATGATGTCGAATTTGGATAGGCTATGGATCAATTAACCTCTTATCCTCTCATCCCTTTCTCCATGGAAACTAATCTAAGTTTGGAAGGCCATTCAATACCTAATTTATGACAAAACCACCTCCATTTCCCTATAAATTGAGCACTCATCATAGTGATTAGGGGCTAGACTTTGAGAATTTGTAAGGAGATACTGTTGGTGTGAGGATTGAGATTGTAAGAAAGTATTGTTATGTTTCCAGAGTGTTGTGCTCTTGATGTGATGTTGGTTGGAACCCAAGCTGGAGGAGTGAAATTAGATTGGACTTCATGGTCGTAACTCTTCCTTCTACTTAATAAAGTTGTTTACACATTTTCCCATATTCTTGTCTTCATGTATGATGATTATATGTGTAAATGGTTTCAATTCCATTTTCTTATTGTAGATAGATCTCTTGCTTTGATTGGTTTTTTCCCTCTATTTGTGATTGTACGTACTTGTCGAGCGGATTACATTCGACAAGCATTGATGGGAACCATACAAAGGAGACAAAGGGAAAGTGAAAGACAACAAGTAGGTCCCTTGTCTTATTTATATTCTATAGAAAAAGGTTAATAACTTTAAATCTCTTGTTCTAGGTGTAGCTACCCACCTAAGGAAATTGTGTTTATCCGTAGATGCAAAATTCCACACAAAAAGTTGGCGACTCCACTCGGGAACGACCATCATTCCAGGTAGTTTACCTTCATCCTAGTACACCCTAGTAGACTTTACTTGCTTCCACTGATCGTGTTTCAACCCTTTTAAAGTGTTTTTGGTAGAAATTGTGCTTGAAATCCCCTAGGATGGCCTCTCTAGCACTAGTGCAGGTATGGTCAAGAGACAGAGCACTGCAGAGCACCCTTGGCTTGAGGACAGTGCTCTAAAGTGCACTGTCTCCCATTCAAGGTTGAGCTGATCCTCCTTAGGTCAAAAATCCCTCCTTTGACTTGATTTTTCTCAAATTTCCTTCTGTTTCTGTTTGTTGAAAGATCAATGATTCATGTGTCTCTAAAATCAATTTGTATTCCTTTGCTAGCCCTACTTTGGCCTTGATTGTTTTGTGTTTCTTAAATAATTTCTTTATCACTATCAATTCATTGTCAAAGTTAGTTTATAGTCAATTAATCTTTGCTCAAAAGAAAGTGTTGTAAAAGTCTTCATTTCTTTCGAAAAGGAACTGTCGTAAAGTCTTCGTCCTTGCAAAAGGGTTAATTGATGTATGTGCATTAGTTTCATTTTGTTCATTTTAACATTAAGGGAATTGAAAAGAAAAACTTGCATTGTGCATTGAAAAAGTTTGTGTGTGTTCATAGGAATAGTTTAGGGAAATTGCATTAGATGTGACCTTTGTTCTTTCATTAAAAGAATATGATTTCTGTATCCCTACTAGCTAAGGTTTTCATTGTTCAAAATTGAACGAAAAGAATGCTTATCATATTAGTTGCATTCTAGGAATTTCGAAGACATCATGTGGTGGACCTTGAAAGGAAAATTCTTAAGAATATCAATGTAAAAGTTATCTCAATTAACCTAATGGAGCATTGTAACTTAACACATAACATTTAGAGTTCTAGGCTAGAGACGTGTTCTGGCATCTTAAAACATAGCATGTGTCGCTAACTTGTCTGTGATAAATTCTGAGTGTGATACCTCATTCCACGTACATGAGTATATCATAGCTCCTCCACGTACCTTCGGGTATATAGGGTAGTGTTATAGTACGTAAGGTATAAAGGAATGCTCTCACTCTACGGTTTCACATTAGACAATGCTAATATGAATTGGGCCGGTATATATGGGACGACTACATTAGATTTCTATCCATGCTTAGGTAACTGAGTCTGCCGCCCTGTACACTGTGATACGCTAAACACAACATTCGGGGAGATTGCTTACATGTATGCTAAGTCCTTGGTTTACTGATGCAGTATATTGCAATTCACAGTTGCTTGGTAATCCTTTTTCCTAGATTATCCCTCTTTTGTTTTCTTATGTTATTTTGATTAAAATAAAATTAATTTACCATAGATAACGTCCTCCATTCTCACTCCTTAGTTGATCTTAGGTTGAGACATATGGCAAAAACTCTTGAGTCCACCAATCAAGGAATTCCTTTTGATGGGAATCCTAGTTTTTCTCCTCCTTTCGGAAATATTGGTGCTCCTTATATGGCTACATTGTCCCTTGCAGGATTTACCATTGGCTTGCTAGTATGGTTGTTTTCAACCTCCTTGGTTCAAAATATCATGATTTCTCTTCAATTGAGTACTCCTCCAACTGGACAAAATCAACCTCCAGTTGATCCTAAAGTTGACCCTTTGCCTTCTTCCTCAGTTGTTTCTTCCTCCCATTCTTCCTGTTTGCCTAGTGAAAGTATTGGTAATAGTAACCAGGTGGCTAAGAAGAAGAATAAAGGGAAGAAGAAGAAGAAGAAGAAGAAGAAAATTCAGGAGGGGGGAAACCAAGCAACCATTGCTTCAAATGAAACTTCTAATGAGAAACCATTCGATAAGTCTCACAAAGTTCAATATCCATGCAAGCTTTGTATGGGAGACCATCCTCTTCGAAATTATCCTAATATTCCTTAGATCTTATAAGAATGGTCTTCTCGTTCACATCATCCCGTGTCATCAATTTCTGGAGATCATGCTGGTGACACACCATCAACTAGTTGTAGTAAACTTCATGGAAATAAGGGTATAGTTAAGTTTCCTGTAGGTTATGTGAAGGGAACCACCCCATTCACCTTTGTCACTCTTTGGATGAAGCCAAAAAAGTGTTAGATAATCATCTTGTTTCTCTACAACAACTTCCATCTGGTTACAGGAGACTCTCCCTCAATCCATCACTAGTTGATGAATTGACTCACTCAAATCAACTGCCGGGCAAACCCACTCTCTTTGAATGTGAATCCCATGAGTCTATACCTGAGAAAACAAAGGTCGAGGAAACGGTTGACTCGATTTCACCTTCACTTAATCGTGCCTTTCCCATAGAGAGTGAGTATGATACCAGTTAAGTTCTTTTCATTTCTTTAGATTCCAATGAGCTTGAGGGAAATCCTCTGGTTCCATCGAGAGAAGAGGAAAATCCTCCCACTCTCATAACTCAAGGGGGTAATTATCTCATTCTTATGGTAACCCCTCCAAGTATTCTAGTCACTTCCTTTGATTGGAATCGACTGGCAAGATGTCGTCTCCCTTCTTATGTGCATTTCCATATCACAATACAAGTTTTTAACATGATTGTACTTGGCACTATTATAGATGAAGGCACGTTAGTGAGTATCCTTTCCACCACTTCTTGGAAGGCGCTCAATTCGCCGCCACTTGTGCCTGTTACTCAGAATCTGTTGGCTTTTAATAGAGGAACCAGTCAACCATTAGGGATCCTTGCTCTGTTGCCTATTACTTTGGGAGGAAAAATTGTTTATCTCAATATGATGGTAGTCCAAGGCCCTTTAGATTACAATTTACTTCTTGGGTGTGACTATGTTTATGACATGGGAGCTATTATTTCAACACTATTTCAAACGATGTGTTTCCCGCATGAAGGTTGAATTGTCATTGTTGCACAACTTTCATTTCTCGATCCAAATATGGCTTCTAGTCAACCATATTCCCTAAATGGTCCTTTTGTCCCAATGGTATCTTTGCTGCCACGGGTCAATTATGTGGCAACCCATTCCATTCCTAGATCAGCTGACGATCAATTCAATGATGTTGTACATTATGTGTTGTGGGCATTGGAACCAGATTTCTCTAATGGATTCCTTGTTACAGATCCCTTTCAGAGCATTGTTATCCCATCTGATGAGAACCTCTTGGAAGCCATGATCGCTTATGGTTCATGATCAAGTAATATGAGGATAATTCCTTGTCTTGTGTCAACCTTGTTAAAAAATGAAACAAAGGGTATGAACATAGTTCCTTCTCTTGTGTCAAGCTCGTTAAAAAATGAAACAAGCAATATGAGGATATATCCTGGTCTTGTGTCAACCTCATTAAAAAATGAATCAAGGAATATGAGGACAGTTCCTTGTCTTGTGTCAACCTTGTTAAAAAATTAAACAAAGGGTATGAGCATATTTCCTTGTCTTGTGTCAAGCTCGTTAAAAAATGAAACAAAGAATATTGGGATAGTTCATTTACTGTGGCAACCTCATTAAAAAAAGGAAACAGGTCCTAGAGCACAGTTCGTTGTCTTGTGTCAATTTCGTTAAAGAATGAAACAAGGAATATGAGGATAGTTCTTTTACTATGTCAACCTCATTAAAAATTGAAATAGGTCCCAGAGCATAGTTTCTTGTCTTGTGTCAAGCTCATTAAAAAATGAAACAAGGTCCCCTAGAGAAAACTTCTAATTTGACTCTTTGAGTAGATCTCGTAAAATCCCAATCGAGTCTTTCACTTGATCTCGTAAATGAACCTTCATTCCATCCACCTAATAGCCACAAGTAGTTTACCTACGTGAATGAAATGAAGCTTCAGGGGCATGCATCTAGAATCGAGTCATCATGCTGGGGGCATGTAAACTGAATCTCAAGCATAGTTTTTCATTTCAAACTTGTGTAAAACTGCAACTGAATCCAAGCATAATTTTTCGTCTCAAGCTTGTGTAAACATGAAACTGAATCCAAGCATAGTTTTTCATTTTAGGCTTGTGTAAACATGAAATTGAGTCCAAGCATGGTTCCCAATGGTTTAATAATGTGTAAATATGAACCCATTTCCATTTTAACCCTTATGATTTCCATTCTATCATCCTCTTCCATCAGATGAGCCTTATTTTTTTCCTTCCATCATCACTATCGGCTTGGTCGATCATATGATTTAACTTGGTTGTTTTACCCTTTTTGAGGAACAATTGCAATGAGTGGTCTTATTAGCCAACCTCTTCATATAAATCAACATTTTTTGAGAAGTTCCAACATCACTTGAACCAGTTGCCATCCTAGACAACACTTGTTCCTCAAAGTGGAGTCCTCTTTCAGCTCTTTTCAGACTCTCAAAATATGAAAAGGTTGTCGAGCACTTGTCCTTTTTATCTCATTAATAGATTGCAAATGACATCTACTCAATATAAAATTAACCCTTTTCTGGGCAGTGATAGATTAGTTATGAAAAAGGAATACGTTGTTTGAACACGGTCTATAGGTTCTCCCTCATATTATTTTATGCTTTTTCGAACTTGAGCGACAAATCTACGAAAAAAGAACTTGTGGAGTTTTCGTTTTGTCCCTTTTCAAACTCTATAAAAATGAAAAGGACCGAGTTATCATTATCATTAAACTCGTTAAAACATCAAATAGCGACAAACTTGTCCATCATGAAAAGACCGAGTTTCAACTTCTCTAGACTCATTAAAACATCACATAGTGATGGATTCACCCGAAGGGTGGAATTATATAACAAGCATATGTTATCCTCCTCAACCTTGATAAAAAATAAAGAGGTATTGGTTGGCAATGACTGGGGAAAATGGAAAAGGGGTAAACCACTTTATGGTAGGAGGTCGCTCTTGAACATGACACTTTCACTTCATCATTATGGCTACTTGGGTTAGGTTATCTACTTTATGGTCATCATACCCTGGTCTACCATACCATCTATTACTTTGGTTTTGGATCAATGTTACCAATTAATTTAGTGTCACTGACATGTTCAAGAGAAGCCACTCAGTTAAATTCACCCTTTGCAATACTCATAAACCTTCATTTTCATGACCGCCATTCCTGAACCTTGTGTCGTCAGTCACATTCCATCTCGAAAAAGCATTATACTCATTTTGTGTCATTGATGTGGGATACATCAAGGCCCTCCTGCAATGAGTCGCTTCTTGTCGACATCAACACATTATCCAAGAAGTTGACTTAGAAACACCCTTTCAGTACCTTGGGGCTTGCATACATCAATGGAAATTTTCTCGCTTCCTACAATAGGTTGACATCATTGGCCTTCGACCGAAATACTTTGTATGTTTTTCGACATCAAAACATTTATTTACACCATGCAAAATGTTCTGCAGTACCTTGAGGATCATTATCATTATCGATGATTTCTCTCACATCTGTTAACAACTTACATCATTGGCTAACAATCAGACGGTATCTTCCCATTTTCAATTTCAGATCATATATTCACATGGTTAGACTCATACTTGAGAAAACGATTGAACGAGATAGAAGACCCTAGATCTAGTTTCATCCATCTGGGTTGCGATTTCAGGAGAGTACTAAATCATTTGTACAATGGCTTTATACAGATGGTCATCCTATCATGGGTCTATATCTGGATGACTATCTATGTACATGTAATGAAAAGTTTATATGTTGAGCATGGCTATGCCTTCCCTCATCAATTCCTGAAAAAATCCATAATACCATGATATTATGTATTGTAATTGATCCAAGCCACCATCTGCTTCGGAACCTCCTCATCACATTCTAAAGCATATCACTTGACATTATCATTTTCGACTTCATGCTTTAGGGGATAGCCATTATAGGTATATTTGGGCACATCACTCCCGAAATTCATATTAGTACAATTAGGGCTCATCAAACCCTAATTCAATTGCTACATGCCCTGGACAAGTCATCACATTGAATGCCTTCATTCCTGAGAGTTTCTTGGCATGAAGCCCTCCTGAAACACCTCCTTGGGAGATCAGTGCAACCTTGATCAGGGGTAACTAAACTACAATGCAACTATGCCCATTCAGGGGTGAATTTCAGTGCAATTAGGCCCTCTTTGACCTGCGCTGGGCGAGAATGAGATAAATTCACATTGGATTATGGGAATGCTCTCTGATTCTAGAGAATTCTAGAAGGATGCCTAGCTCTTATCTCATCCTATGAGGTCAAATTTGGATAGCCTATGTATCAATTAACCTCCTACCCTCTCATCCCTTGCTCCATGGAAACTAACTCTAAGTTTGGAAGGCCATTCATTACCCAATTTATGACAAAACCACCTCCATTTCCCTATAAATTAAGCACTCATCATAGTGATTAGGGGCTGGACTTTGAGAATTTGTAATGAGATACTATTGGTGTGAGGATTGAGATTGTAAGGAAGTATGGTTATGCTGTCGAAGTGTTGTGCTCTTGATGTGATGTTGGTTGGAACCCAAGCTGGAGGAGTGACATTGGATCGGACTTCATGGTTGTAACTCTTCCTTCTACTTAATAAAGTTGTTTACACCTTTTCCCATATTATTGTCTTTATTTATGATGATTATATGTCTAAATGGTTTCAATTCCATTTGCTTATAGTAGATAGAACTCTTACTTTGATTGTTTTTTGACCTCTATTTATGATTGTAGATACTTGTCGAGTGGATTAATTTTGAGATTGAGTGATAGGAACCATACAAAGGAGACAAAGGGAAAGAAAAAGATAACAAGTAGGTTCCTTGTCTTATTTATCTTCTATAGAAAAAGGTTAAGTGCTTTAAATATGTTGTTCTAGGTGTAGCTACCCACCTAGGGAAATTGTGTTTATCCATAGATGAAAAATTCCACATAACAGGTGGCACCTCCCCCCCCCCCCCCCCCCCATCCAAGGTTTTGACGGGGATGTGTAGCCCCCCTCTATGGGGTCTGGGGCAGCGCCCCAGGGAAATTTTTTTTGAACCCTTTATTAGGTTGGGTGGACCTACCTATGGTTTTGTGCATGGTTTTCGCACATGGTTTTTCGATCCATGGTATTCGATACTTCAACATGTATATGTATCTATCTATCTATCTATCTATCTATATATATATATATATATATATATATATATATATATATATATATATATGTATGTATTGTAACATTGAAAGGAACATAATGAAAATTCAATCTATTAGTCCTAGTTTTAGGATCCAAGGGAAAATCTCTATGTATATGTGTTTTATTTGTTATGCTCTCTCATTATTTATTTTCTGTGTTTTAGAATCCGTATGCAGGTAATTTCTATACGCGGTTAAAACGTGCAGACTGAATACCAAAGAACACAACTAAAGGAAAATTGGAAAAAGGATTTAAAGGCTCTCTTCCTAATTGAGTAAGCAGTGAATGATCCCATTTTTCTAAGACTAGTTGAAGTAACAAAATCAAAGGAGGCATGGGATGTGTTTGACCAAGCATATCAAGGAACTGAGAGGGTAAAAGTTGTTAATTTGCAGTCCTTAAGAAAATAATTTGAAAGTTTGTGCATGCAAAGCTTCGAATCTATTTAATATTTTTTCACTAACGTCATAGGAATAGTGAATGAAATCAGGTCTTATGGAGAAGATTTAAAAGATCAAAAAATTTGTTGAGAATATTTTAAGAAATTTTTCTTCAAAATTTGATGTTGTTGCTGTTCCTATTTAGGAATCTAAGGATATAACTCATCTATTTGTGAATGAGCGAATGGGGTCTCTTCAATCTCACGAGCAAAGAATCAATAGATCTTCTGAAAAATCCATTGATAAATCTTTTCAAGAAAAAGGAAATGTTTCCTAATACAAAAGTCATGAATGTGAGAATTCCTCCCATGAGGAAATCCAAAACACTCATGGAAGGGGAAGAGGAAGAGGACAAACATACAAAGGAGGCAGAGGTCGGGGAAGATTTTTTCGTGCAAATGAGGGAAGATGTAATGATGATATTGATGGGGGTAAAAGATTTAATAAATACCAAGTTCTATGTTTTTATTGTAAAATATTTTGCAATTATGAACAAAATTGTTGGAAAAACAAAAACAACAAGTTATTTTTTCTGAAGAAAAGGAAGAGGTTGGCACTTTATTCTTGGCTTTAAATTCAACTAATAGTGTGTACAAGGAGGTGTTGCTTATGGATAGCGGTTGCAACAATCACATGAGAGGAAACAACGATGGCTTTATGAAGATAGATGAATCTACAAAATGTGATGTACTTTGGGAGATGACAAAACAATTAAAGCTAAAGGTAAGGGAACAATTTCTATGAAGACAAAACAAGCAAAACAAAAGAACATTAATGATGTTTTATATGTTCCTGGTCTAGCACATAATTTGTTGAGTGTAGGGAAGCTCCTTGAAAAGGGATATTTAATTTTTTAAGAACATGAAATTCATAATATATGATAAAGATGATCATAGTAAAATTATTGCTAAGACTAATATGATGCAAAATAGAATTTTTTCTTTCAATCTCCCTTCTAAAGAAAGTATAACATTAAATGTTGCTTATGATGATATTTCCTAACTATGGCACATGAAGCATGGACATCCTAATATGAAAGGATTGAAATTGTTATATAACAAGAAAATGGTCAAAGGGTTACCCCTTATTGGTTCTATTGATAAAGTCTGTGAAGGGTATATTCTTGGTAAGAAACATAGAGGTTCATTTCCAATAGGAAAATCATGGAGAGCAAGTCAACCGTTGGAGCTAGTGCATGTAGATATATGTGGTCCTGTGAAAACTTTGTCTCTCAACAAAGATAAGTATTTCATTATTTTCGTGAATGATTTTAGTAGAAGAACATGGGTGTATTTCATTAAAGAAAACTTCGATGCATTTGTCATATTTTAATAATTTAAAGTTTTTGTGGGAAATCAAAGTGGTTATTCTTTAAAAACATTACACACTGATAGAGGGAGAGAATTCACTTCTAATAAGTTTTATTCTTATTGTAAAATGAATGGCATTCAAAGGAAATTGCAACTGGTTATACTCCCCAACAGAATGGCATTGTTGAATGTAAGAATAGAACAATTGTTGAGATAGCTAGGAGCATGTTGAAAGGTAGAAACCTTGCAAACGTTTTTTGGGTTGAAGCTATAGCTACATCTGTTTATTTTCTTAATAGATTCCCAATAAGAAGTGTCAAAAATATTACCCCTTATAAAGCATGGTGTGGAAAAAAACCCAACGTTTCTCTGATTTTTTGTCAGTAAAAAAAACTGCATTATATTATCATAATTCCAAAAACAAAATACATCAACAAATTATCTGATTACATCATTGTTGCCACATTAGGAAAAATAATAGGCTTGAGAGCTAACAAGAGTTATGTTGTGGACAAGATTGAGCCTGTGAAGGAGCCAAGACAACCTGGGTCATTGATTATTTCTGAACCAAAAGTAGCAGAAGAAGATAATTTTCCAGAATTACACATTACTGGGGTAGGTTGGGGGGAAATGCTTGCTAGGCTTCCAATAATGTTGTCCTCTCATGCATGTGGTAATCAATATGCTCCACCCGTGTCTACAATTCACAGAGGTGGTCATTTGTTTAACTGGAGCTATCGCCAAAGGCTGTCTATGGAGCGCAGGAGTTCATTCTACATGTGTTGGAGGTCGTTGATGTAGGCCACCAGTTCATTCTAGTCATCGTAATATTTTTCCCTCACAATCTCCATGCTTAGATGGATATTGTTCAATTGTGCCAGAATGGAGTGTAGGGTGGTCAAGGCCTCTACGTAGCCATGAGAGTGACCTGGGGACATGGTTGTCTCAGAATCAGAGTGGTGGCTCTCGGTCAACTTCGACCCCAAACTGAGCACATTTTGTGGAAGATGGTTTTCCATATGGTGACTAGCTCCCCCTCTACAAGCATGACCTCTCTGTCTCGGCATACAACCGACTCCTCCTCCACCAATTGCACCACGATGAGGATGAACTTGGATGCCCTGTGCAACCCACCACACAAGCCTAATATGGACCAAATAGAAGAATACACTATTTACCTCCCCAGTGTTAGCATTCACTATATACCTGGTGCAATTCCCCTACCCCTCCCAACTATCTGTCGATAAGATGGGGGCACACTTCCAGTATCTAAAGTGGACAAGCTGCTCTAGGGGAAGAGCCACGACCCAAATTCACCGCCACATTGCCTCTCCAAAGGACAAATATTGTTCTTGAGGTAGACCTAGAGTGAGGTAGGGGAAGCGAATGCCCACCACCCACACTCTCCAACCCCAAGATTGTGATTTGCATCGTGAAAACTATTCAAGTTCTCTTTTAGATCCCATGGTGTTATAGAAATTTTTGGGCACTCCAACCCCAATCATAAATGTTCATAAACCAAGGGCTCTTAAGTCCCTAAAAGTGTTGTTCCTACCTATAAAAGAACAAGGTCAACTGGTTACATCTTCTCCCGGAAGTTCTCCATGAAAAACTGCTCATAACTGGTCAAAACTGGACCATCTCACCTACTCCACGGTCAAAGTGTGCTGCAACCCACCTAAATGCACACAGGAGGTGCGATGCATCTTGAAAATCCCTTCTATGGGGTGTTATGGGCGAGAGTGGACAAATGGCAGGGTCAATCTGCAAGGTGGAGGATCATGGAATCTTCTAGAAACTTCTCCTGTGACACTTGCCTCTCTACATTCACCCAGGGATGAGTAAGAGATCATCAATCTCCAAGTGGAATCAAGAACTATCAGAGAGAGGACACTAATCAAATCTCAAAAGCTGACTCACCCCCCTCGCAAACATCTATATATGGATCCCTCATCCCAGAGATCCAGATGCTGGAATTTTGTATCTTGTAAGGAAGTGCTGCTGGTTTCTTGGTGCAATATCATAGTGTTGGGTGATCTAAGCTTTTCATGAGGTGAAGAAGGGATTTCTTGCTGAGAGGATGATGTTGGGTTAGAACAATTGGTTGTAATCCTCTTTGCTATTTCTTGATTATTAATAAAGCTATTCAAGTTTTCCTGCACATTCTTGTATGATTGATGATAGATGCATCCTATGTTGTTTATGATAATAGATCTATGTTCTTGGATAGTGTTATGCTGCTTTGACTCTATAGGTTCTGTTTGAAGCTGGGTAGTCGAGGAAGCTAGTGGCAAGGATCTATCAGAAGGCAGAGGAATCAAACAAGGAACCAAGCGCAAGACAGAGGTTGGTCTCTTTTATTCCCCTCTTATCTATTTCTCATAAAGGAAAATGAAAGTAGTTTTAGTTTGTTCGTTTCTAAGGTAGCTACCAACCTTAGTGGGACTAGCAGCTCTGCATAGACACTAGATTTCCCGATAATAAAATGGCGACTCCACTAGGGACCGAATAGATTGTTTGTTTATCTACATTTGTTTAATTTATAAACTTACAGATGGAGCTTGAAGTTAAGCCAGCTAGCCTTCGAACTACATTTGCTATGCAAGTGCAAAGTAGATCAATGCTGCTTCAGTCTATCTCCGGGTTTTGTTTATGAACTGAACAATTGATTTACAAGCTCTCTAATTTCGCTTGTGGTGGCTCTAGTAACCTCTTTAGATCTACCCCTGTGATTGATTTACTGATTACCACTTGCTCAGCCTAAATCCCTGAACTGAGCTGCAAACTGTGACCCACAACCCAGTTAAAGTCTCGTCCCTGGTCGATCGCACTATCCCTTCTGTGAATTATGGATGCATCGCACTTTCCGAGTGTAGTAGGTGTGCTGCATCTCTTTTTCATTGTGTTACAGGTGCGCTGATCAGAATACGCCTTTCCTGCTCGGTTTTTGTTTCTGTGTTCACTCTTTTCAGCTCAATTCAAGAGTTTTGTTGCCTATAGTCAGTACACCTCTATTGAAACCCCCTTCCTTGCCATTATTATGCCTCCATTGTGCAAAGAACTGTAAATGTTTTTATGTATTTTGAGCCATTTTCAATTCTCTTTTACAAAGAAGTAGCGTAATTGTACTGTCGTTTCTTGATTTGAAAGTGTCGTTTTCAGTCATAGAAGAGAATCCGATTGTTCTTGATAGTCGATTACATTGTTACTCTTGTATTTGATTTGAATTAGTAGTTTTTCAAGTGTTGAAAGCAAGTTTTCAATTCCAAATAGCAAAGTGTTGTTATTGTCCTCATTTTGTCTTGAAAAGAAACTTGCTAATAATGTCGCTTTGAAAAATAATTCAGATTTGCGCTTAAATTTCTTTCTATCATTCAAACATTAAGAAGGCTGAAAACAAATACAGCATGTGCATTTTCATTTAGACTGTTTGTTGGTTTGATTTAGGACAATGCATAAAGTGTGTGTTCTCTGCTCTATGTTGAAAGAATATCATCTCTCTTTCCTTAGTAGCTAGGATTTTCATTGCAGAAAGAAGATTAAACAATTGTTTATCATCTTAGATTGCATTTGAGGAATTGTACATCTACATCACGTGGTGAACCTGAAAGGCAAATTTCTTAAGCAAGATCAACTGTAAAATAAATTTAAGGAATCTAAAAATGCTTTGGAACCTAACGCACAACATTTAGAAGTCTAGGCTAGAGACGTATTCCGGTGTCGTAAAGCCCGGTAAATGTTGTTTTCATTGTTGGTTGGGTGATTCCTCCACTTTGAGACGATAAGTGCCAGTACGGACTTGTGCTCCCACGTACCGTCGAGTATAATTGGGAGACCACAATAGGCTTTATGCTTTATCCATAGGAAGCCATGTCTGCCACCCTATCGATCGCAATGCACTGAACACAACATTCGGGAAGATTGACTACCGTACCGTAAAAAGTATTCTGTAGTTTTGCGATTGGTTTGGTAATCCCTCTGTATAGATTTCCAGAGCAGTCTCTTTCGTTCCTTTTCAGACTCCTTAAAGGAAAAGGTCCATCTGAGCACTTGTCACTTCAGGCTCATTAAAAATTGAAGGTGACTAGAGTCATCGTTTGTTTTTTCTCGACTCTTAAAAATTGAAAAAGCAAGTTGTGTCAAAGCATCTAAAGTTTATTTTAATCGGAATAAATATCACCTTTCCTACGTTGGTCTTAGGTTGAGAAAAATGGAGTACACCAACCAAGGAGTTCCCCTTGGAGGAAATCCTAGTCCTTTCTCCTCTTGGGGAGATGTTGGTGCACCCCATATGGCCACATTGTCGCTTCTAGGATTGACAATCGGCTTGCCCGTATGACTCTTCTCAACTTCTGTCATTCAGAACACTGTGATTTCTGAACAATCATGTCAGCAATCGATACCAAAGTTACCCCCCAAACCTCTACTTCATCCAATTCTTCCTCTCCTCCTTCCTCTTTTCTTGATGAAGTTGGTAAAGCCAAAAATCAAGTAACTGAGAAGAAGAAGGAGAAGAAGAAGAAAGAGAAGAAGAAGAAGAAGCCAAAGGCGAAAAGGGGTAACCAGGCGTTGTCTAGCAAAAATCCACACACTGCACCATCCAGGCCTAAATCGCCATGTGTCATTTGCAAAGGAGACCACTATCATCGAGATTGTCCTTGCATCCCTTAGATCTTAAAGACTGGTCTCCTCGTTTGCACAATCCGTTGTCATCAACGTCTGATGATCATGTTGAAAGTACACTGTCAACTAGTGAAAGTGAAGCCCCTGGAAAAAAAGGAAGATGTAGATTTACTTGTAAACTGTGTGAAGGCGATCACACTGTCCACCGTTGTCCCTTCTTAGACGAGGCTAAAAGAATTGGACGACCGTCCAGTTTCACCATTACGGCTTCCTCCTGGATATAAGAAGCTCTTGTCGAGTCCGTCACTAGTTGAAAATCTGGCTGACACGCCCTTGTGGTCAGCCAAAGCGTCTATCATTGAAGATAAACCATCTATATCCACACTAGACGAAAGTCAAAAGGTCGAGGCGGCAGTTGACCCGGTCTTGCCTTCAGAGGAGCCATCTTCAGATGATACAGTCACCGAAAAAAACAAGAACGACACCGTTCAAATTCTCTTCGTAAGCATAGACTCCCATGAACATGGGGGCAGTCTACCCGTTCCTTTACCACAGGAAGGAAGTTCATCAGAGTCATACCCAGCTGTCTATCCAGTCCCACCTCCAAGCAACCTTGTTGTTTCCTTCGATTGGTATCTACTAGGCAAACCCCGTTTACCGGCTAGTGTACCATTTCGAATCATTGCTCAAATATATAGAATGGTCATGGCCGGTAGCATCATAGATGAAGGGACTTCTGCGATTATCCTTTCCTCAACTACTTGGAAAGTGCTTGGTTCGCCATCGCTTTTGCCTGAAATGAGAAATCTAACAGGATTTGAAAAATGAACCAGTCGACCGTTAGCGATCCTTCCCAATGTACCGATAACATTGAGAAGGAAAGCCGTTCACATGAACGTAATGGTAGTCCAAGGACCCCTGGATTATAATCTACTCCTTGGACGAGACTATATTTATTGCATAGGAGCCATTGTCTCCTCACTCTTTAGAGTAATGTGTTTTCCACATGAAGGGAGAGTGGTCAAGCTCGTAGACCAGCTTTCATTCCCTGGTTCACACATAGCAAATAGTCATATACCAACCCTGAATGGTCTTTTCATGCAAGGAATGTCTCATCAATCCCCAGTCTGTCCTCCTAATGAGCGCGAGTGATTCGCAGGATATGACTGAAACCTAGGGGGCATGCACCCTGGCCTATTTCGACAGGAAAACCTTGGGTATAGGGTATGTTTTTGCAGAGGATATATGACTGGCTGACACACCCGTCCTTTTTCGGAAAATGGGATTAGACCAGAATAAGATACCTTCGTTAGAAGGTAGGCCTTTCCCGATAGAACAAATGTTTTGTTTGCAAATTGAAGGCTAACCTGAAAAGGTGGGCCTTTCCTGATAAAACAAATGTTTTGTCTGCAAATTGAGAGGTAACCTCGAAACTCTTCTTCACTATACCTGGGGGCATGCAAGCGAAGAGAGACCACTTATTTTTTAAATTTATAGGTCCTATAACCCTTTAAACTCGTAGGATTGGTCGTTTCCTAACTTGCATAAAGAAAGGATGTTGGGCAAAGCTTTAAAAAAATGTCATTTTTATATGAGACATCCTTATTATACAACTGGATTGAGCAGTTTTAATGCAGAATTCAAGCTTGTTAAAAAATAAACATAAGCAATGAGCAAATGTTCCCCCAGAGTTTAAGCTCATTAAAAAATGAACCAATTTCCGGTAAATAACCATCGTGAATGTATGATTAGCCTTTGAAGCCTTGGTCGTGTTCTCATCATCACCTCCACTCTGTATTGGTTGATTATTCACCTCCATTTGATTGCTTACCCTTTTTGAGGAACGGCTACGAAGAGTGATCCTGTTAGGCATCCTTGTGACACTACCGTGATTGGAAAATTCAAAACCTTACTTGGAATCAGCTGCTACCCGAATTTATCACTTGTTCCTCAAAAAACGAGTCTCCTTTAAGCTCTTTCCAACTGACTCGTAAAATATGAAAAGATTGCCAAGCAATTGGCCTCTCTAGCTCGTTAAAGGGACCGGAAGTGCTATCCCTCCTTTAGATTTTAATCTTTTTGGACTTGAGGGATTATTACACAAAAAGATCGAGCGCTTGTTTTGTTCGACTCGTTAAAAGTACCAAAAATTCATCGCTTTTGTATTGTTTTATACTTTTTCGGGCTCAAGGAATTATATGACGAAAAAGGATTATTGGAGTTTTCTTTACGTCCCTTTTTTAGACTCTCTAAAATTGAAAAGGACTGAGTTATCCTTGTCGTTAAACTCATTAAAACCGAATAGCGACAAACTTGTCCATACAGACAAGAATGAGTTTCACTATCGCTAGGCTCGTTAAAACATAACGATGGGTTTGCCCGAATGCCAAATTATAGAACAAGCATATGTTATCCTCCTCAAGCTTGACAAAAAAAAAGAGGTACTGGTCAGCAATGACTGGGGAAAAGCTGGGAAGGAAACTTGAAGAAACTTTATTGGTAGCAAGTCGCTCTTGAACATGACACTTTCACTCCGCATCCGAGTCAGG
The DNA here is from genome assembly GCA_031772625.1 of Pinus tabuliformis. Taxonomy (NCBI): domain Eukaryota; kingdom Viridiplantae; phylum Streptophyta; class Pinopsida; order Pinales; family Pinaceae; genus Pinus; species Pinus tabuliformis. The sequence continues at coordinate 277,425,142 of CM062808.1, forward strand.
TTGGGTTGTTCCATTCACTGGTCACATCACCATGGTTCCGTCACACCATCCATATTTGGGGTTAATGCTACCGATCCATCATGTCAGTGTCGCCGATATGTTCAAGAGAAGTCGCTCAGAGAATTCACCTGTGTCTCACCCACTGCAATACATTTACACTCCATTCTTTCATGACTTCCACCCATTCACTAAGGCCCTCCTATGACGGATCGCTTCTTGTCGACATCAGCTCATTATTCAAGAAGTCGATCTAGGAACAACACTTTCAGTACTTTGAAACTTGCATGCCTCAATGGCAAGTTTCTCACTTCCAGCGACAGGTTTACATCAATGGCCTTTGACCGAAAGATTTTGCATGGTGTTTGACACCAAATCCCTTATTCACACCACGTGAATTGTATTGTAGTACCTTGAGGGTCATCATCATTATAGACATGTATTTTTGGGCACTGCAACCCCAATCATAAATTTTCATAAACCAAAGGCTATTAAGTCCCTAAAAGTGTTGTTCCAACCTCTAAAAGAACAAGGTTAACTGGTTACATCTTCTCCCAGAAGTTCTCCATGAAAAACTGCTCAGAATTGGTCAAAACTGGACCATCTCACCTGCTCCATGGTCAAAGTGCAATGCATCCCACCTAAATGCACACAGGAGGTGTGATGCATCTTGAAAAGCCCTTCTATGCGGTGCGATGGGCGAGAGTGGACAAATGGCAGGGTCAATCTGCAAGGTGGAGGATCATGGAATCTTCTAGAAACTTCTCCTGTGACACTTTCCTCTCTGCATTCACCCAGTCATGGAAAATTTTAGGGGCTAATGTTCGCCCAGTAGGCTAATTTTCCATGATTTTTCCACAAAAAAGATTCGCCAATTTCCAATTTTATAAAAGACGATTCGCCCAAATTTTAGAATATAAAATTATTTTACCTTAAAAATCGCCAACATTATATAGAGACTATATATAAAATAATTATAAATTTGATTAATTTTACAAATATATCAATAAACATTTATAATTTGCATATTAGGGATTAGTGAGATTCGCCAATGTTTTAAACTTCAAGAAAATTTTCCATCCTTAAAATTTTCCTTGCACCCAGTGATGAGTAAGAGATCATCAATCTCCAAGTGGAATCAAGAACTATCAGAGAGAGGACACTAATCAAATCTCAAAAGCTAACTCACCCCTCTTGCAAACATCTATATATGGATCCCTCATCCCAGAGATCCAGAGGCTGGAATTTTATATCTTGTAAGGAAGTGTTGTTGGTTTCTTGGTGCAATATCATAGTGTTGGGTGATCTAAGATTTTCATGAGGTGAAGAAGGGCTTTCTTGCTGAGAGGATGATGTTGGGTCAGAACAATTGGTTGTAATCCTCTTTTCTATTTCTTGATTATCAATAAAGCTATTCAAGTTTTCCTCCACATTCTTGTATGATTGATGATAGATGCATTTGTGTGGTCAATATATATCTGGTCCTATGTTGTTTATGATAATAGATATATGTTCTTGGATAGTGTTATGCTGCTTTGATTCTACAGGTGCTCTTTGAAGCTGGGTAGACGAGGAAGCTAGTGGCAAGGATCTATCAGAAGGGAGAGGAATCAAACAAGAAACCAAGTGCAAGACAGAGGTTGGTCTCGTTTATTCCCCTCTTATCTATTTCTCATAAAGGAAAATGAAAGTAGTTTTAGTTTTTTTGTTTCTAAGGTAGCTACCAGCCTTAGTGGTACTGGCAGCTCTGCATAGACACTAGATTTCCCGATAACACATGTCTAGAGTGGTTGCAGGTTCCAGTCACCTGCATAGCTGCCTACACTGTCGCTCCAAGCCTTTGCCTAAGCCAGGACGCCAATACCTCATTGTGCTCTCGTACCCAAAACTCCCTCCTCATCACCCAACAACTGCAAATAGCCACCCTCCTACCTTTGTTGTGCATTAAATAATGTTCTCAGGAGGAGTTTAGGTCCCAACGACCTATATGATGCTCGTTTTGCACGTGGAGGCCCACATGGCTCCACACTCCAATATGCAACTACTTGTCAATACGATTGGACACCCCCATCGACGAATTCTAAATAGTTGTGTACTAGTCCTTGGAGATCCTACATTTACCTAGCATCGAGGTCAACTTTAGTGCAAAGTTCTGATTAGGCCGAACTCAAATTTTTATTCACCGAGTTCACCCCACAGTTGGCCAACCAATATGTGACTTTGTTACATTCTCGGAGAAAATCTATAGTATTGATATGTTTGAAGTTGGTCAGGGCGTGTTGGATGTGAGAAAGTTGAGATTCCAGTATCCAACTCCTAACCACTTTCTGGGGGGAAGAGCCACTGGTGATCCTTTGGACCATTTCTATGATGAGGCATGCAGTCCCCACTATTTTTATTATTCTATATCAAATATGGGAGGCTAGGATCATGCCTACTTCCAATCCTATATGTTCAGCCACATAGTTTTTGAGATACCACAGATGCCTAAGTAAACTGCCCTTTGGGAGCCACCTCAGTCACGAATGATGCCATCGAAGCTTGCTAGTCCGGGATTTCCCTTGGAAGCCCCATCGAAGTTAATATGAAGGCAACCATCAGGGGAAGGGAGAAATGAGGACGGGGGATGGGTAGGGGAAGGTTGCGGGGTAGGCGTGCTAGGGTAAATAAAGTCAAATGAGAGGTTGAGAAGGGCTAGAATCTGGGCTTCAATTGGGTCAGGGTCCAAGCCATCAGGTGCCCATTTTTTAGAAAGGATGGATTCCCGGATGTTCGACATCATCTAGCTCCATATGTGCACAATATAAGGAATTTGTACACTGAATAGGGCTCGATTCCTCTATTTCCAGGTGTTCCGTAGAAGTAGACCCAAAGTGAGCCACCGTGCATGGTTCACCATTGGATTGGAGAATCGGTTAATTTTCTAATTCTCAAGGAGTTCATGGATGTCATATAGTTGGCTAGGTATTGGACCAAATACGTCGGAAGCTTGATTCAAAACTTTGCATGTTATGGGACAACCTCCAAAGAGATGGGAAATGGATTCTTCTACATGCTTGCATAGGGGGCACATTCACAGGCCAACAAATCCTCATTTCTGGAGTTGTTCCCAAGTTAGTATCCGCTTGTGACCCAATAGCCAAAGGAAGTGACTAAATTTGGGCCATAGATTGTTGTGCCAGATATGTCACTAGAAGAGGTGGTCCGATTGTGCCCAACCATTAGCCCAGATGAGATAGGCTTCTTTCACTAAAAAGGTATCCAATGTAGAAAGGCTCCATCTAAATTTGTCCATCTCCCAATATCTGTACCTAACGTTGTGATAGATGAGCCCCTAGAAATGTGCTAACCGCCCATGAGATCTCTCCCAGCTAGTTTGCACTAATTTTCCATCTCTGCCATCCATGGTTGTCAACACCTTCGAGCTAGTAATCTACCACAAAAAGGGTCGGGATTGAGTGGAAGAGGGGTATCAGGTCAGAGAGTGATTGATCTTGATCAAGTCGGGGGATATTTTCCAAGAGTTCTACTAGAAAAGGGAATATTTTCCATTTCTTACTTCCCAGAAGAAGTATTCTCGAATCATATCACTATTATTATTAGTTCGGTTCCATATTGCAAATCAAGTGCTCAGAAGAGGTTCACAAAGGTGACCTTTCTGCGATTTTCCTTGTCCATATTTCTAAGACCAGATTTTCCTCTAGAGTTTATCACCGCCTTGAAGCCATCTCCACCAGATATTTATGCGAAGGGTGTCACTTAAGATGTCGGATCTCACAAAACAAGCCCTCCCATGACCTTTGGGGGACAAAGTTTATGCCAAGCTACTAATGCCGATTTTTGGTCCACGGTTTCCCCACTCCAGAGGAATCTCCTAAACGTGGTTGATAACTCAACATAGATTCTTTTAGGAGATGGAAGTGTGGATATTTGGTATAATGCCATATCTTGCAGAATATATTTCACGAGGGTGGCCCTTCCTTCCAAGTTCAACACATGGAAGGTCCAGGTTGATAGATTCTTGGAGAGTTTGGTGCATAGGTCTTTCAAGGGGAAAATGCAGAGTGGTTTAAGGATGATGGGAACCCCCAGATATTTTCAAGGGAGAGAAACAATTGAAAAACCTAGGGCATGTGTGAGACAACTTGGTGTGGTCAGGGAAGAACCTTTCAATATGATCCAAGACTGGAGGGTACTGGAGAACGAGTTCAAATTTTATAAAACGGGTATGTATCATGTAGCTTCCTTAGCAAACCCCTACAACTATGTGGCTGATATGTTATGTAGGCTATAAAAATTACCTAATAATGCTAAGTTTTCCATAGAATGGATTCCTTTAATTGATGCTTGTGTCAATTCCCACATAATGAACTGGGCCACTATACTATTTGATAACCTAGCCACTCCCATCTCCAAGTATCGTCAAAAGAGATCCTCCTCCAAAGAGAACCTTCCTCCATTTTATTTCAGTTCATACATCATGGATGACATCTGATCTGCATTAAATTTTCAATCATGGGTTGGAAATGGACCTTGCAGGATCCCTACCCTATCCATCTCATCCATAAATAGATTTGGGAATCCCATTATATACCCCATTTTTATAAAATAAGGAAGCTCCCAGGTTTTCCAAAGAAGCTATTATAGACCTTATCGTAGTAGGAAAGTATTTTGTTGAAGAATGGTTTACATTAATCAAGTTTTTTGGCAGTACAGTGGACCCCCATGTCCTCCCTTTGTATGTCTTTGATAAACTATTAGCAACAAAAATAGCCCACTAGACTGTGGGAAAAGGCTTGACAAAGATCCTAAAATATAACAAAAAATTATTGTGGCCTTATTTTCTGATTTGGTGTGGTTTCTTTTCATTAGAAAATTTTAACCATGCAACCAAGGAATCAATAAGCCTTGAGAGCCTCAGACTGCATACTCTACCACAAAGGAAATTTGATCTAGACAAAATAGCACATAACATTACTACTGTGGTGAAGATCAAGTCCATTAAGCATGAGGCTAATAATTCTGAAGACATTTTACAGTGATCTGAATCATTCGAGCAAGCGTTCGAGTGGGAAAGGGAAAATATGAGTACTGAAGATTTTGGAAGCTTTCAGGAATTCAAAAACAAAAGGCTCAAAATAATTCCACTGCATTTTTTGAAAACCGAGGACAAGCCTACACCAATTGTGACCATCAATAGCGAGGGACAAAATTCTTTCATGGAGTCTCAAGTGGACACAAGGAAAGCACTAGATACAAGGAAGGCCTAAGACACTGATAATACCATAGAATCTAGCAGGAGGTCAGCCGAAAAGCAGGTTATAAGTGACTTGACTAAAGATATCAGTTCTGAGATGAAAAGTATCAGTTTGGAGAAAGAGTGGGACCAATTCAATAAAAAACTAGAATACATTGCTAAGACAATAGATTCCCAGGAAACCACTAAATATCGCACTCCTCTGCATACCCAAAAAATTACATAATCTAAGCCGATGGATGAGAAAGGGACAAGTTCGCAGCAGACATAAATCATTCCTGCTTTGCCGACATAAAAAATTGTCCTAAAGGTGACTGAAATTCCTCCTTTAGATGTATTCTATAGCCCACTTCACAAGGTTGTAGTAAGGACACAGAGGAAAACAAGGAGGGTAGAGACACCCGAAATCCCACATGGGAATGAGCCGATGGACATAGTCTAGAAGGATATTCCTTCCAACCCAGCTGAAAATTTGACCAGACTGTCATTGTTTACAGGGTCCTATGCAACTGCCACCATGGATAAAGCTACCAAGATATCTATTTTATTAAGGGAAAATGACTAGAAGATAGAATAGCTGCAAGTTGTAACAGCACATGTGAACTAGCAAGCTGCTGAACACATTGCTCAATTGTAGCAGAATATGGAAGTGTTAAAGATAATCCATGAAGAAAACATTTCTGTGAAGAACATTCAATTTCAAGAATTGTAAGAGGCCATGGAAAAATATGAAGATGTCCCTATTGTCGAGGAATTCATCAAAGAGGAACTAGAGATAAATTCTCTTCTACAAAAACAACAAGAGCAATTTTTCCAAAAGATGGCACATACCGCTCCTTATCTAATCACCAGTGAGCAGTTAACAAATAAGGTGATTGAACAAGAACTAAATTTATTGATCTAAATAAAAGGATCTCAGATTCATCGAATGGCAAGAAACAGAGGAAGGAAGGAGAGCTAATCTTCCTGAGATTGAATAGATGCATAAGGACATTCTATTCATGGATTGGGATGCACAGATCAAGTAATCTAAGTTAGAAATGGCAAGAGTAATAGGGGTGGTGAAGAACATAGTAAAAGTGGTAAACCATACTTTGCATGCCACCAACCTAGTGAAAGAAGGCAACCCGAAAATACTGCCTGATTTAAATGACTTGCATAAAAACTGGAAGGAAAGAGCAGAAATCCAAAGGGAAGTGATCACAAAGTTAGCAAAGGCTGATTGGGAGGCATATTCGTAATACCTTGTCAAGCCACACAACCAAATCATGACCCTCAACTGCTCACTCCATTAAACTCAGCAGATGATGCCACCTCTCACAGATGTTATTTTCGCAGGATAGGTCATAACATTGTTTGGGGAACCTCCTCAAGTCAAACCAATGGCCGATATATGTGATTTGAAATAGAAGCTGGTAGATAGCAAGTCATCATCATAACCTCTGCTCATCAAGTCGCTTTTATTTTTAGAGTTAGTTGATTAGTTAGGAGGAAGGTTGTTTGAAACCTCCTCAAATTTTTGTATAATCTATTTTTAAACACTACTTAGAATAGTATTTATGCCCTTGTCATGTATTTAGAGAAGGGTCCAGAATTTTATCAAAAATATTTGCAAAAAATGCACTTTTGTAAGTTTGTGAATGCCTTCATGAAATTATGGAGCATGGTCATTTCTTTTAAATATCAGACTACGTTCCTTTGTTGGTGCACTATTATATACTTGGAAGATAATTTGATCTTATGAAAGGAGTTGATCTATGTCATTGGTCAAATGAGCAGAACTTAACTCATATGGTGCTTATACCTTGTCTGATTACTTCTGTTTCATTTCAATTAGTGATAACACTGCATTTTCATGAATTGTATATGAGATATGTTCTTTCTGTTAAGCGCTAATTGCACTATTGTATGATGCCTAGCTAAAATTGTTTATTTTCATATATAATCATCAGATATATGTGATATAGTTTATACATTCTTTGACTAATTATTTAGTCAAAGAAATTATCTTTACACGTTATCACCTCTATTTAATGTGTGATTGATCTTTATTATCACATGTCAAGCAAATATCCTTTTAGATCACATATCACAAAGAATACCCAGGTTTATATTAGATTAAGTTAGCTAGAGATTTGCATGATAGAATAGGCCATTTAGTTATCACTATCCTTACTACAATCGCTTGAAAACCACCCACTTTCATTTTGAAACCCACATTGGGAAATTGGTCCCATCATCCCCAGTGGGAGCCACCACTTCAAAAATAAAAGGAGTTATCTTTAAGGTCTGAACCAGGTGGTTATCCCCCATGTTGGAGGAGTAGAAATCTGAGGCTTCAACATTTTGGTGCTAGAAAAAGGTCCATCCGACTATGAATGGCATAAAAACCTAAAGATCAATCGAAAAACATTGATAAGAGTCAAAACTCCTCCACAGCTTCTACACCTTCTAAATCTCATTCAAAATCTTCGGATAAAAAATCTTTAGTAGTAGAAACATATCCCTCATCTCTTGAAGTATTAAGACAACCATCTCCTTCAAATTACACTCCTGAGTCTCCCAAAGTTCACTCTTTGATACAAAAATTGGAATAGATATCCATTTCTGCCGAGAAACTAGAGAGGCTCGAAGCTTCTAAAGAAAGTGTCACTTCTTTATTATGAGAAACTAGTGTATTAACTAGATTACAAAGTGAAAGGCTTGGATTAACTCCTTTTGAGTTTCCCATTCCTTCACGATGCAAGAAATTTATCACATCAAGATCTGAATCAGATACTAGTGAGACCACTTCACCTCTCCATCCATTCACTTCTACTCAATCCACCTCTTCTCAATAATCCATTTCTTCAATTAGTACTTCTACCGATAGTAATTTATTCCCCATCTATACCTACTTTTGGATCGGCGTTCCCATCTTCCTTGTCTCTGACTCAAGTTATGGCCAATCAACCTGCTCAACCTTGGGAAAACCCTGGTGCTGTTATGGCTGCTAATCCAACTTCTCTCCCAACAAACCCAGAAAAATGGTTACCTAAGTACAATCCTGATGATGGTCTTCCTCCTGAAGAGCATCTAAATAAATTTATGTTAGCCATGAATCTTAATGGAGTTTCACATGAAGATGTTGTAATCGGAATGTTTCCTTATACATTCCAAGGATCTACTGGATCTTGGTATTTTTCCCTTCCAACAGGCTCTATAAGAGACTGGGATACTTTTCACGAAGTACTTCTTGCAAAATTTGGTGATGACAGGACTATAACATCCTTAATCAATTATCTTTCCATCTTAAAAAAGAAAATTCAAATGAAAGGATCAAAGACTTCAACTCCAGATTTAACAAGTTACTAAAAAAAATCCCATCTGCCTCAAAACCTCCATTCGATGTACAAATAGAATGGTACATATACTCCATCCCTTCTAATATCATAATTTTTGTAGATAGAGCCAATAAGGCTACCCTTGTAGAAAACATAAAGGAAGCCCTGTCTGTAGAAAGAAGAATTATTGCTTTAGAAAAGAGATCATGAATAGATGAAAGGAAATCAAATAAAGTAACATTCAAAGATGATTCAGAAAAGAAAAGTCCAAAGGACCGGCTCGACCTTGAAGGCCTTCAGAAAATACTAAAGACCATGTCCAAAGAAATGGTCGAAATCAAGAAATAGGTTGTGGAATCACTTGCTCCCAAGAAAACTTTTCGCTCATTTAAAATAAATCCTTCTTCTACATCTTAGCCACCAAATACTATTTCTAATGTTGAGTCTGATCTGGAAATAGAAGAAGACTCGCCAACTGAAGAGGAAGCTAAAACTAAAGAAGAAGTCGAGTTAAATGGAATGTGGGACTTCATTCTTCCAACTGAAGAGGAAGCACAAGCTGTGCCAGTAATTACAAGAAGTAAAAACTCACCTGATATGTCTACAAAAATTCAGAAACATAAAAATGCTACTTCTGTAAAGGATAAGATAGTAAGTAGGAAGTCTAAGACTACTCACACTGATTCTATTCCACTATATCCTCCAACTGCTTCCACAATGTTAGTAATCTCGGATATAGTAGAATATAACATAGTCGAAGATATGAAAAAAAGAGAAAATATCTCATTACATGAGCTGACTAAACTCGAACAACAACAAAAAATTCTACTCAGAGAGATAAAATCGGTTCCTGTAACCCCTCTTCCATCCACCGTGGTCACTCAAGCTGCTTATGATAAGGGAAAACCTCCTTCATCTTCAAACAAAGTAAATCCTTCAGATTTAGTTCTGATAGGTGATAGTTCTATCTCTCATACACCTCCATTTCTTATTACTTATGAGATTTTCAACAGAAATGTACATAATTGCCTTGTTGATTCAGGAGCCTCTACAAATATTATGCCAAGAACTGTGTGCACTAAATTGGATATTACACCTCAAAAATCTATTGTACACATGGTTCAACTGGACAAAACTAAAGTAGAGGTACTTGGAGAGATAGCATCAGTTTCAATTAGGTTTTCCTCTAATCCAAAATTTTCACAAATAATCGATATTCTAGTGGCTGATATCCGTGAATTTTATGGTTTAATTCTAGGTAGGGATTGGTCTGAAAAGTTGCACGGACACTTTGCAACTAGTTTGTCTCACATGTGGTTGCCACACAATGGTAAACCTAACCAAATCAAAGTAGATCATGAAAAATTCATGAAGTACACAATCACTGATATCGAGGGAAGAAATGAACCTGTAGCTTTCACTAATAACATTATTGGAAACTATTTGGCTGAGTCATTCTTGGGATCCTTTAACCCTAAAAAATCTTCCTTTCCAGATAATGTTGTAATATCTTAGATAGAAAATTTTTCACAAATAGATGCCTCCAAGTGTATAGATGTAGTTGATAAAGTTGTAAATAATTCACTATTCTGGACTCTTTATTTTGATGGTTCCAAGTCTGAAGATGCTGCAGGTGCAGGATGCATCTTAATCATCCTGCAAGGAGAGAAAACCATGTTAGCCTACATGCTTGAGTTTCAATGCACTAAAAATACCGCATAATATGAAGCTTTGATTCAAGGGTTGTACAAAGCCATTGGACTTAATGTTAAGTATTTGCAAATATATGGAGACTAAGAAATAGTTATTAAACAGGTAAGAAACACAATCCATTGCGTGTTTGGGCATCTAAAACATCTTCAGTCTTTAGCCCATAATCTTACTTCTTATTTCAATGCTTTTAACATTTCTTCAATCCCGAGATTAGAAAATGCAAGTGTCGACTTACTTGCCAACGTAGCATCCAGGCTTATACCTTCAGAAAAATTTATTTCGGATAGATTTTCCATAGAGTTAGTTTTTAGACCATCCATTCCTGATAATGTAACAAATTGGAGAGTGTTTAATAATGATTCTGATATAATCGATTTCCTTACATCAGAAGGATGTTATGAGGAAAAAATCATAGGTGAACACAAGCATGACTTTCAAATCAATCATAAACAAGATCAAAACCCAATTGCGAAATCTATAGTCAAAATGGAAGACCTATATGATTTGAAAGACAGATTCAAGAAGATTACCAACTCCAAGACTCAGAGTTCTACTATGAGATTTGAAGTGGTAAACCTAGGAACAACTGAAAAACCTCAAAATGTCAACGTAGGTCTTGGTTTATCACCCGAACAAAGGATATCATTCATCAAGTTGTTGAAAACATATAAGAGTTTCCTTTCCTCAGATTATTTAGATCTCAAGACCTATGACTCCTCTGTAATTCAACATACTATACTAATGACTTCTAATCAGAAACCAGTTCAATAGAAGTTGAGGAATATTCATCCAAACCTTGATAGTCAAATCAAATTTGACTTGAACAAACTTTTAAAAGAAAAAATAATCTTTCTTGTTAGAAACTCAAAATGGATATCAAATATGATTCATGTCAGGAAAAAGAATGGCAATATTAGGATTTGCATTGATTTTAGAAACCTGAATAGAGCTTGTCAAAAACATAACTTTCCTTTTCCTGCCATGGAGAAAATATTGTAATTAGTTGCAGGTACCGAGTTAATGTCTTTCTAGATGGATTTTCATGATATAATCAGATCCTTGTACATCTAGATGACAGGTTAAAGACATGATTCATGACCAAGTGGGGAACATATGCTTATTAGAAGATGCCTGTTAGAATTATCAATGCAGGTGCCACATTCCAATGTGCCATGGATATTTATTTTAAAAGTCTAATTAATAAATCAATTGTTATTTACCTCGGTGACATCACTATATACTCTAGGAACATAAACAATCATTTGAATGACATAAAGCATATCTTTGAAGTATGCAAGAAATATGGCATTTATTTGAATCCCAAAAAGTCATACTTTGCTTTAGTAGAAGGCAAGCTTCTTAGGTTCATAGTGTCCAAGAAAGAAATTTATATTGATCCTGATAGAATCAAAGAAATTGAAAAAATTCCTCTCCCACATAACGAAAAGGCCATGCAATTATTCCTAGGCTAGATCAATTTTGTAAAAAGATTTGCTCCAGATTTCTCACAAATTGTTTTACCCCTTCAATCAATGATAAGAAAAAATGCAGTCTTCAAATGGGGTAAAACTGAAAGAGAGTCATTTGAGTTAATAAAAAAGGCTATCATCAATGCTCCTTCTTTAACCACTCCATATTTTCTCAAACCTTTTGTGTTGTACAATTTTTCATCTGATACATCATATGCGGCATTTTTAACACATCTAAACGATCAAAACATAGCAACACCTATCTCTTTTTTCAGTTCAAATTTATAGGGTGCCTAATTAAACTAGTCAATTGTTGAGAAACAAGCTTTTTATATCTTTAAAACCTTGAAATATTTCAGACCTTTTCTCCTCAAAACTCAAACAAAAATAATAATACCTTACCCTATAGTAAGGAAACTATTGATTCAAAAAGAAGTGGGGGAGAAAAGAGCTAATTGGGTCACTACACTTCAAGAATACGATGTAGAAATTCGTCGAGCTAAAATTGTTAGGGGCCAAGGTTTTTGCAAGATGCTAACTGGAGCTTCCCACTTATCAACAGAAGAAGACCAACGTAATGTAGTGGAAATATCAGAGGTAAACCTCAATGATGCACAATCACAGTATGTTGATTTGAAGTTTTATTTGAAGAATGGATATGCTCCCATGCATCTCAATTATAACACAAAACTTGCTTTGAGGTTGAAATCAAATCAATGTCAACTGGTTGATGATGTATTATATAGAAAAAATTATGATTCAATGTTATTAAGATGCCTTGAGAAATGTGAAGCTGAAAAGGTTATGCAGGAGTTACATGATGGACCAGCTAGAGGTCATTTTGGAGGAAACACCACAGCTCATAAAATCCTACATGCGGGTTATTATTGGGCAACATTGTTCAAAGATGCACATGGCTATGTAAGAAAATGTAAAACTTGTCAAACTGTAGCTGGAAGAGAAAAGAAACCAGCATTTCCCTTGTAGCCAATCAATATCCAACAACCATTTGAACAATGGGGATTAGATGTAATTGGTGAGATTTTTCCTAACTCTTATAAGCATCACAAGTACATCCTTACAACTACTAATTATTTCACGAAATGGGTAGAGGACATCCCACTAAAGGTAGATAATACAAAAATTATTACATATTTTATTGATCAGTACATAGTCACCAAGTTTGGCCTACCCACAACTTTAATGTTTGATAATGCATCTTATTTTTCTAGAAATACTATGGTAGAATTTTCTTTGAAAAGAGCTTTCAAAATGAAGTATTCAACCAACTATTATCCACAAGCTAGTGGATTAGTTGAATTGACAAACAAAAACCTTGTAAGAATCATCAAGATGACTATAGATAAAAATCATAGGAATTGGCACAAAACATGGACATTCACTCTTTGGGAAGATAGAATAACACAGAAGGCCTCAATTAGTTGTTCTCCCTTCTCTTTCGTTTATGGAAAAGAAGCAGTTCTCCCCACAAACATCGCAATCCTATCTCTCACCCTAGTGTAGTTTATCAATGAAAATCCTTCCTCTTCTCTTCAATCAAGACAATTTCAGATACTTAAACTCGAAGAAGAAAGAGAAAAGGATAAAGCTACCCATTCCCATGATCAGTAATTAGTCAAAGCCTCTTTTGATACAACCTCTGCCAGTCATAAAATTTTTGAAAGAGGTGATCTGGTTTTGACATGGGACAAATCACATAAGGAAAAATGTAAGCATACCAAGTTTTAAAGACAATGGCTTGGGCCATTCCAAATCATTGAAAAAATTGGTCAATCAACGTTTATTTTACAAGACTTGTCACGTAAAGTGGATTCCTTTCTCGTTAATGGGAAAATTCTGAAAAAATACTTTTCCTAGAAAAAAAACTCATCTATTTTTGTATCATATTGTCTTTAATATTCTTAGGAAACTAAACGTTAATGTAGTATTTAATTTTGGCTTCTCAAAATAAGATCTCTGAAAATATTTTTATTTTTTCACTTCTATAAGTAGGAAAAGTTAAAGAAATAATTAGAGAATTTAAATATCAAAATGAACCTTATTTCTTTGGAAAAACTTGACCTTGCTAAAAACTTTTTTTCAATGAACAAGTTCTTATCTTTATAAAGTATAGATGGCTTGTTATCAGTCAGAGAAAACAATATTTAACCTAGTAAGGACCTTCTACAGATGAGTATCTCAAAACTCTATCATTATGATCCAAAACTCTTTAAAAGCGCAAGTGATTCACCCCATCAGATAATTTTTTTTTTTCACAGTGTAATTCTAAAATATACAGAACTTAAGAGATAATAAATCTCATCACAAGCTTGTTTACCATGATCATAGGGGAATAATTAAACTGATATTACCAAAAGTGCATATCAAAACAGGGTAATAGCCAATGATCTAATCATTCAAAGGACAAGGTACCTCATCAAGAGACATCTTGTTTAGTTTAGTTACAACTGGTGAATGGCATTGTCATTATTGGGTTACCAAGCCTAGACAATGTCTTTTAAATTTCAAAAGAAAATTACATAGAAAAGAAAAGCAAGGTCCAAAGGAAAAAGCAAATGAATATCACTTTGAATTTTGAAAATTGCTTCGGATGGGACAATGAATCATTGTTGTTTAAAAGGTAACCCTATTGAGGCTATAAATGCCTGCGAGTAGCAGAGGCTCTATCTGTGATAAATGAGAAAACCAAAAAACTAATCTATAGAAGGAACCTTCTATATCTCTTTAAAATCTTAGAATTGACTAATGCAAACATTTGTATTTTTATCACTACAAGACTAAAGTAGTTGAATAGATAGATTGAGTGAGTGATTATGATTTCAGAAGAATGTGGTTTAGTTTATAACTCATGTAATTATTATCCCTATAACTTTTCTTATTTTTTAAGTTTTTATAAATTTCAAAAGATCAATCAGAGATAGATGGTTCTCCCAAGTGAATCGCCAATTTTTGTACTATGTAACAACCCCCACATTTATATGAATAATATTTGATATTTGACATATAAATGGGGACACTTTTTATTTATTTTTAGTCTTTCAAAAATAAATCCTAACTCTAATAAATTACCTTGAAAACCCTTAGAAAGCAACCCAAGCTTAGGATCTTTATCACAAATCGCATTTCACATTTTTCCATGTGATAATTATAAACATCTTTAAGTAAATACCAAATTGCGATATGCGATGAACCCCCTTGCTACGATATTCCGATCAGAACACCTTGAGGACACGTGATCGCACTTCACAGAGTCACAAATAAATAAGGTATGCCATTGTGTCATCCTTTAACAATTTGCAAAATGCGATATTGCGATTTTCACAATCGCATTTATCATTATCTCCAGACAATGCTATATTACAATGTTTAAAAGTTGCGATGCACGAATAAAGCACGAAGTGTGGGAAGTTACTGTGTTTTAATATAATAATGAATGTTTTGAGAGGGTAATTAATGTTTAGTAGCTCGAGGAGAGGTAATGATGTTTCAAGTTATGGCTAGTTAACATTGAATATCTCATTCGAAATCCTCCCACAATTCAAATTCATTTCAAAGAGATTTCAGCCTTAATTGCCCTATCTAGTATGCACTGATATATCTCTTCCGTTTCAAACAAGCTTCAAAAGACATGTCATTGCGAAAGGTTATGCAAACGTAGAAAAAGCAGAGCATTACAGAGTCTGAGCTATCAAAAATGTCGCCTATATTCTATGATATAGTCTGAGCTATCAATTGGGCCACTATCCTACCTGATAACCTAGCCACTTCCATCTCCAGGTATCATCAGGAGAGATCCTCCTCCACAGAGAACCTTCCTCCATTTTATTTCAGTGCATACATCATGGATGCCATCCATTTCTACACTAAATTTCCAATCATGGATTGGAAATGGCCTTGCAAGACCCCTACCCTATCCATCTCAGCGATATATAGATTTGGGAATCCCATTATATACCCCATTTCTATAAAATAAGCCACGCTATTATTTTTCCATTGCATCAATTTATTTTTAGTAAGAAAACCCCCAGGTTTACCAAAGAAGCCACTACAGACCTTCTCATAGTAGGCAAGTATTTTGTTGAAGAATGGCATGCCCTCCCTTTGTATGTCTCTAATAAACTATTAGCAAGAGAAATATCCCACTAGACTGTGGGAAAAGGCTTGACCAAGACCCTAAAAGATAACAAAAAGTCATTGTGGCCATCTTTTCGCATTCGGTGTGGTTCCTTTTTGTTAGTAAATTTTAACCATGCAACCAAGGAAAAAATAAGTGTTGAGAGCCTGAGGGCCCGTACTCTGCCGAAAAGGAAATTTGATCAAGAAAAAATAGCACATAACATTAATACTGTGGTGAAGATCAAGCCCTTTAATGATGAGGCTAATAATTCTGAAGACCTTTTATAGTCATCTGAATCATTTGAACAAGCATTCGAGTGGCAAGGGAAAATCTGAATCTTGAAGATTTTGAAAGCTTTCAAGAATTAAAAAACAAAAGGCTCGAAATAATTCCGTTGAATTTGTTAAAAAATGAGGACAAGCCTACACCCAAAGTGACCATCAACATCGAGGGACCAAATTCTCGCATAGAGTCTCAAGTGGACACATGGAAAGCACTAGATATAGGGAAGGCCCAAGAAACTGAGAATACTATGGAATCCAGTAGGAGGTCAGCCGAAAAGCAGGTTATAAGTGACCTGACTAAAAATATCGGTTTTGAGATCAAAAGTAGTTGTTTGGAACAGGAGTGGGACCAATTCAATAAAAAACTACAAGACACTCCTAAGACAATAGATGCCCATGAAACCATAGAATATCACACTCCTCTTCATACCCATAAAACTACAAAATCTAAGCCGATGGATGAGCAAGGGAAAAGTTCGCAGTAGACGGAAATCATTCCTACTTTGCTCGCATTAGAAATTGTCCTAAAGGTGACTAAAATTCCTCCTTTATATGTGTTCTACAACCCACTTCACAAGGTTTTACTAAGAAGATAGAGGAAAAGAAGGAGGGCAGAGACACCCGAGATCCCACTTGGAAATGCGCTGATGGATATAGTCTGGAAGGATATTCCTTCCAACCCAGCAGAAAATTTGACCAGATTGTTGTAGTTTATAGAGGCCTATGCAACTTCCACCATGGATAAAGCTACCAAGATATCTATTTTGTTAAGGGAAAAGGATGAGAAGATAGCACAGCTCAAGCAACAGTTGCAAGTTGAAAAAGAAAATGTGAACCTGCAAGCTGCTGAACAAATTGCTTAATTGCAGCATAATATGGAAGTGTTAAAGATAAGGCATGAAGAAGACATTTCTGTGAAGAAAATGCTAATTCAAGAATTGCAATAATCAATGGAAAAATATGAATACATCCCTACTATCGAGGAATTCATCAAAGAGGCACCAGAGCTAAAATCCCTTCTATCAAAACAGCAAGAGAAATTCTTCCAAAATATGTCACATATGGCTCCTTATCTGATCACTAGTGACTAGTTAACAGATAAGGTGATTGACCAAAGAACTAAATTTACTTATCTAAATAAAAGGATCTTAGAACTCATCAAATGGAAAGAAACAGAGGAAGGAAGGAGAGCTAATCTGCCTAATATTGAGGAGATGCATAAGGACATTCTATTCACGAATTGTGATGTGCGGATGAGTTAGTAGAGGCAAGAGCATCAGGGGTGTCGAAGAACATATTAAAAGTGGTAAAGCACACTTTTCATGCCACCAACCTAGTGAAATAAGGCAAAGAATGACTACGAGGCGTATTGGAAATACCTTATCAAGCCACATAGCCAAATCATGACCCTCAACTGTTCATTCCATTCAAATCAGTGGATGATGTGACCTCTCATAAATGTTATTTTCGTAGGATAGGTCAGAACACAGTTTGGGGCACCTCCTCAAGTCAAAAACATGGTTGATAATGTGCTTTAAAAGAGAAGCTGGCAGACAACAAGTCGTTGTCATAACCTCTTCCCATCAAGTCACTTTTATTTTTAGAGTTAGTTAACTAGTTAGGAGGAAGGTTGTTTGAAACCCCCTCAATTTTTTTATAATCTATTTTTGAACATTAGTTAGAATAGTATTTATACCCTTCTCATGCATTTAGAGAAGGGTCCAGAATTTTATAAAAAACATTTGCAAAGAATTCACTTTTGTAAGTTTGTGAATGCCTTGATGAAATTATGTAACATGGTTGTTTCTTTTAAATATCAAACTACTTTCCTTTGTTGATGCAGTGTTGTATACTTGTAAGATAATTTGATTTGAAGAAAGGAGATGATCTATGTCTTTAGTCAAATGAGCAGAAATTCAAATATATGGTACTGATATCTTGTGTGATTAGTTATGTTTCAATTTAATTAGTGACAACACTTCATTTTCATGAATTGTATACGAGATATGTTCTTTCTGTTAAGCATTAATTGCACTAATGTACGATGCCTAGCTGAAATTGTTTATTTTGATATATAGTCATCAAATATAGGTGATATAGTTTATACATTTATTTTACTAACTATTTAGTCAAATAAATTATCGTTACATTTATCACCTCTGTTTAATTCCTGATTGATCTTTATTATCACAGGCCAAACAAATATATTTTTAGATTGCATATCACACAGAATACCCGGGTTTATATTAGATTATGTTAGCTAGAGATTTCCATGATAGAATAGGTCATTTAGTTATCAATATCCTTACTACAATTGTTTGAAAACCACCCACTGTCATTTTAAAACCCACACTGGGAAATTGGTCCCATCATCCCCAGTCAGAGCCACCACTTCAAATGGAAAAGGAGTTGTCTTTAAGGTCCGGACTGGGTGCTTATCCCCCATGTTGGAGCAGCAAAAATATAAGGCTTCAACACCTTCATCTTGGAATACAGCTAGAAAATAGGCTTTGAGTTCTCTTTCGATGTCTTCTTGTAGTTCGTAGCATCTTATCGTGGACCCTTGAAGCTAGGTGATGCGATTTCGTTGGTGGTGATTGATCATAGACTTATGAAAGAACTTTGTATTGGAATCTGCTTCATAGAGCCATTCTACCCATTCTTTTTGGCACCATAGGATCTCTTCTTGGGATTTTATTTCCTCTAGCTCTCACATTAGAAGTCCCTCTGCTTCAGCCAATTTAGGAGAGAAACCATCTTGAACGATTCTCCTCTCTACATCTTCTAGGCGAGCTTCCAATTTTTTCTTCTCCTCAAAAATATTCACAAACTCTTCCTAGTTAGAGGTTTTTATTTTGAGCTTCAATGCCTGAAGTTTCTTTTGGAAGGATTTCATCTTATTTTCGAGTGGATTAACCATAGAGGTCCACCAGGTTTATAGTTTCTCCAAGAAGTTGGGATGCTATACCCAGAATCTTTCAAAGCGAAATGGCTTTCGCCGAGGAATAGTCATGGAAGTGATATCTAGACTGACCAACTAGTGATCCTAGCTGAGGGATGGAAGAATCTATGTTATTACATTTGGGTCTTGAATGATGAAGTGCTCAAATATGAGGAAGCGATCCAGATGACTAGCCACCTGATCTTGCCCTCCTCTCTGATTATTCCATGTTTGGAGTTCATACTTTGGGAGAATGTATACTAAATATAGCTCTTTAATAACATCATTAAACTCTAAGGAAGAGGGTTCCAACCTTCAAACATCTCCCCTCTTTTCATCCAGATTGCGGATCAGGCTGAAATCCCCTCCTATGATCTAGTCCTCCTTTTCCCAGGAGCTTCCTAATCCACGCAACTAAGAGAGATATAGGCCTTTCTCTCGAGGTTTGGAAGGGCCATAAACCATTGTAAGAATCATCTAGTTATCCATTCCTACAATTTTGAAGTCCCAACAGAGAGAATCAGGTTCCAACCCAATTAGTGAGAACGACCTTGTTAGGATCCCAGAGAATAGCCTAACCACCCACGGTCTCCATCGCATCTATTGACATGACTTGACTACTCTTCAAGGATCTTTGGCTGTTCTTTGTGAGTTTCTTATCATTCATTTTTTTCTTGCATCAAAACTATAATGGGCTTATTCTTAACTATATTTTATTTTAGGGATATGATTTTACTTAGGTTTTTGAGGCCCTTGACGTTCCAAGTGATGGTCTTCATGAGAAAGGTGGGGCATATTTGCGAAAGTAATCTGTTAATTTTCCCATCTGCTCTAAATTCAACAACAATTCCCTAGTTTCATGGATCAGATCATTGGTCAATTTCCTTCCCTTTTTTCATTTCTCCAAGCCTCTTGGCTTAGGAATGGAGAGGGCTAGAGGGTTGTTGTCTTTCCGTGTACCCCTAGATTTGGGTCAAGTTTTCCCAATCTAACCACCCATTGGGAGTTGACATGGCCAAAATGAAACATCTGGCTTTCTGGTATGTCTTTAACATCTACTTTGATCCAAGATTTGAATATATTGAGCATTTTCTGCTCTTTAGTGCCTATCTTATTATTCTTCTCTTTTACTTCTAGGATCTTGCTTGTGCGGGTAAGGATGTCCTTAACCGTTCGAGCATCCTTCGAATGTTCTAGCATCTTACACTTGGTAGCGATCTTTTACCATAGGTAGAGGGGTTGCTTATCAACTTCCATGGATTGGGAGATATCCTTAGAGAATGAGGGGATCTCCTCCCCCATCTTCTCCTAATGAGTATCCAACTTTGCTAGGGTAGAAAAAAGGTTGTTGGGATTGGTTATCGATAGGGTTTTTAGGACAATGGTGAGTGAAGTCGTCTGGTCCTACTGGATCTCATTAGATATGGTTTGTGGTTGCAAAAGGTCTTGGGGAGAATGGTTCGGCCAAGGATGAGGTCCTCCGACTTGTTGGAACCCTTCTGTATCTCAATGTTGAGCAGAAAATATGGCTTCCTCCTCCTTAGTCGAGGGGCAATCTCTGAATAAATGACCATACACATGGCATATTCCACATTTGAAAGGGATATGTTAACAATCAAGAGGTCGCAGCCAAGTGGTATCATGATAGATAATTTGATTGACTCTGGTATAAGTTGTGATATGTTCATATGCACACAGATCCATGAAAAGGTTGCATGGTAGCACCTTTTGGTAAACTCAGAGGCTTTAACAAATTTTCCAATGCAATTATTGATGGCTTCAAGGATTTCCTACCCCGAGAATTCATCCGAGAGGAAGTAAAGGTGTAACGAAAGTAGAGTTTATCTGAATTCTTCCTTGTCAGGGTTGTAGCATTCCTCCTAGTATCTGATGAACAACCCCGCACTTCCCATAAAATATGGCCCATTTTCGAAGATGCATTTCCTATCTTCCAAAATGAAAAGATGACTATAAAGAACCCTTTATCTCGGAGTCGGAGCTCAAACTTCCCTCGCAGTGCCCATTTATGCTGGATCCACATTAAGATGTATTTCTCCTTAGGCCAGATGTTGAGGAATTTGTAGATCATGGCATGATATTTCATGTATTGGTGACCTCGCTCTATTCGATTATTATGGATTACAAACTTAGGGTTGGTTGTTTCTCGTGGCAGACATTGGTTTTTCCCTCTCTTGCTTGCGCCTACGCTCCCATGGAAGGGGTTTTGTTGACATTTTGTGAGGCGGTAGCCTTTGCTGGTTTCAATCATCCTTACACGAATGAGTTCCAATTCACCGCATCCCTAAAGGAATGCAACCCCTCACCCCAAGGTGGGGGACCAATAATGATTGCTCCATCTAGCTACCAATGTGATCTAGTTGAACTAATGGCCAGCAACTCGTTCCAAGAGTTGATTTGATCTGTTAGGGGATCTGATTCATCAGGAAGCCATGCTCTGAGTTGGTTAGTGTGAAATGCATTTTTATTACATATTTTGAGGAAACCAAAGTTTATAGATTGTACAATCCATCAACTAAAAAAATAATTATTAGTTGTGATGTGTTCTTTGATGAGAAAGAATAATGCCAGTGGAATCAATATGTGTAACAACAAACTCTAAGTATTATTATACAAGAAGATGAATCTTTTGTTTCTGTAAATCCATCCAGTAATCAAAATACTTCACATGCCACATCCACTTCATCATCTTCTACAACTTCAAGTCTTGTTTCAAGTCCAAGTCCTCCTCTGCAAAAGACAAAATATTTAAATGAAATTGATGGGTATACTAATTTTTCTTTGATGTCTCAAATTGAACTAGAGCCAAGATGTTTTGAAGATGCAGTAAAACAATAAGTTTGGCACAAAGCAATGGATGAACAGATGGAATGGATTAAAAATAATGAAACATGGGAGCTTGTGGATCCTCCTACTGAAAAAGAAGTCATTGGGGTGAAATAGTTCTACAAAACAAAGTATGAAATTGATAGATCAATACAAAATCACAAATCAAGGTTAGTAACAAATGGATATGCTCAACAACCCAGTATTGACTACAATGAAGCATACACTCTTGTTGCATGATTTGATACAATCATAAATATTTTGGCATTTCCAACACAATATAAATGGTTAGTTTATCAATTCGATGTTAAATCCATCTTTCTAAATGGTGAGTTGAAAGAATATATATATATATGTTCAGCAACCCTAAGGATATTAAGAATTAGGAAATGAACACAAAATCTACAAACTAGAAAAGGCTCTTTATGGGCTTAAAAAAGTTCCAATAGCATGGTATAGTATAATTGACACTTATCTTTTGAAAAAGGGGTTTAATAGAAGCGAAAATGAACACACGTGATATATCAAGTCAAATGGTAATGATATACTAATTTTGGGCTTATATGTATGTTTAGTTGGTGTACCATCAAATGTGCTCTAGCCACGAAAATTGGTGGAGAGGCTAAAGCACATGAGATCTCCAAGACCCAAAAATTGTTTGGGAAGAATCTAACTAAGTTGGAAGATATTAAAATAGTTAATATTTTTAATGGGGTCCCTAAGTCTAAAATTAGGGAAAATAAAATATTAATGTGAATTAATATAAAATTGACTTAGAATGGTCCAAAAGTCATGGATCAAGCCAGATCTAATCTTAGTTGTTGATTAGGGACTTAATCTCAGTCATTGATGAACGAACGAGAAAAGTATAAGAAGAGGCTTGAGGTTTCGCTGGAGAATACACTGAGGGATACTAGTCAGTTTGATTTATGGAGCAAGGTTAGCTGAGAAATTTGAGCTAGTGGTGTGGAGAGCAGTAGGAGGCAACAAGTATGGAGAAGAGAGTCATGATCAACAACAAAAGACCAGCGGAGAGGCAAGAGAGGCAGATGAAAGGCCTCTCACGCAGATTCTGAGGCAATAGGAAACTGTGCAGTCACTAGAGGACCTACGTGGGTGATACAGAGAAGCCCATGGTTAATGCGGACAAGAAGGAGCTAACATAGAGTGCCTGGGGTCTATGCAGAGGCCAGCTAGGCTAACACTGGGATCGGGAGAAGTGCTGAAGAATTTTTTCTCTCTATTGGGTAAGCTAGTTTGACACCCAATTATACTGAAGAATTGCTAAATAATAAAATTCTCCCTTGCTGCACCTGTTTTCCCACATTGGGTTTTTCAGAGGACTATTATCCAAAATATATGTGTCAATGTGTTGATTCTTGTGCATGTGTTTGTTTTTGTGGTGTGATATCTGCAGCAGAATTTATTTTAATGTTTATTGAAGGAATTTCATAAATAACTTATTGAAAACAAGTAGGCAAAGTAAATCATATGTTGGAGTGATAGAATTCTCACAATGTAGATGACCTGATATACACATCTTCAAGTGATTTGTTAGTGGAAGAGTTTAGGTAGGCTATGATGAATGAAATTGAAATGACTGATTTAGGTTTGTTGCATTTTTTTCTTGGTAGATAAGTGACACTAATGAATAATCAAATTTTTATTTCACAAGAAAATATGTTTCAAATATTCTTCACAAATGGAAAATGGGAAACTATAAACCCATCAGCACACTAATGAATACAAATGAAAAACTTCCAGTAGAAGATGGACCTGAGAAGGTAGATGCTCAATCCTATAGGATTCTGGTAGGAAGCTTTTTGTATCTTACTACAACTAGGCCCGATATTATGCATGAAGTAGGTTTGATTTCCAGAATCATGCAAATTCCAAGTAAAATTCATTTTGGAGCAGCAAAAACAATTTTGATGTATCTCTGTGGAACAAGGAATTATGGCATTTGGTATACTTCATCAAATAATTTTGGGTTGGTTGTTTATATAGATAGTTATTGGGATGGATCTCTTGATCATAGAAAAAACACTTTAGGTAATGTCTTCAGCCTTGTATCAAGTGCAGTATTATTTTTTTCAAAGAAGCAACCAACTATTTCATTATCTTCTACAAAGGAAAAGTATATTGCAGCAACAATGGCAACATGCGAAGAAATTTGGTTGAAGGAAGTCTTATTAGATCTAAGCAAGAACAAAAACATGCCACAACTATTTACTGTGATAATTTGTCTACCATCGCCATAACTAAAAATCTCATGTTTCATAATTGTATGAAACACATTGATACCGAATATCATTTCATAAGAGACTATGTGGCAAAAGGAGAAATTGAAATAAAGTTTTGTACAATAAATGATGAGCTTGTGGATATATTTACCAAAGCACTACCAAAAGGGAAGTTTCAATACATGAGGGATATGCTTGGAATCACCTCATTAAGAATTAAGGGGGAGTGTTGAGAATAATGATTAATTATGTTATGTTATGTAATTGCTAACAAAATAGCCAGCAAATTTTGTGTTTGTAAGTTATCAAAATTATCGTAGCAAATTAATAGATGTAGTTAGTATTGAAAGTTATTATTCAACAAATTATTAGGGGTAGTAGATTAGAATCAAAGGTTAGTCAAATAATTGATAATCCAATTAGAAATATGTTGGCTATATAATAATGTATTCATTTCTCCCATGAATATATGAGATTTGAATGAGAGTTGAGCTCATGGATTGAGAACCAGACTTCTCTAGTTTTTGTTCATTGTCTTTTTTATGTTTTCATATGTATGCTCTTGATAGATTTAACATAATGTCTATTTCTCAAATCATCCTCACATGAATCCATATTTACACACATAAACTAGAATTTATAGAATAACACACTAAATTGTTTTCATTCAAACTCTTGTACATACATAATAAAATCTAACTATTCATACCTTTTTGGCCTGATTTTCATTTCATTGGTCGTCCTCACTTAACGCAATTTTACATTATTTTTCCATTCTTTCCATCATGCCCACTTCTGATTCTGAGTCTCACAAAGCATAAATAAATACACACAATAACTGAGTTTTCTCCAAATCCTAATCTAAGTCCTAGGCTCTCTTCCTACAATCACTCATCTATCTAATAAATATCAATGGAACTGTTGAATAAACTTCACTCACCTACCTGACAAATATCAATGGAACTGTTGACTAAACTTCTTTTTTCGTAGGAATAATCATCTTACAAATACTCATTAATCAACTTAATAATTAAAATATTTTCATAAATGACAAAACCCATTTTCACTAAGCAACAATATTGCTTTTTATAGCTAATGTTCCCGCGTCATACTCCCGAAGTAGAAACTTTACATGGCCTCCTGAGCATGAGACCTTCACTTAAACCATCATTTTCCTAGTATGATTGAAGAACACCATTATTATAATTTTTTGAGTCCCCCAAGATCTCAAACATTAATTTATAACTTGTTATACATCTCATTATGTTGTTGTTCAAGTTCCTTTGGTGTTGTTACTTTTGGCTTTCTAGGGTTCCAAATTTTGTGCTGCTACTGCCCATTTTCTTTTTCGATGCAAAGTTCCTGAGTTAGTTGTATTTTCTTGCTCTTTTTTTTCTTTTTCTATTCCATATTCTCTTTAATGATATCCTCATCAAAATCTACAATTAATCAGTTTTCTCTTCCAACTCCATCCTTTGTTGAACTTCATTGTCTACAAACTATTTCATATCATTCTTTATCAAGCAAATTGTGAAATTCTTATTCCATTATGTAGTTAATATCTCCTTTGAAACTCCTTCTTCATTGTCTTTCAAATAAATCTTATCCTTTTCCAATTCTTATTTTGCATGTTGAATATGAAACCTTTGGCTTATTATCCTTTCCTCTCAGAAATCCAACTCCTCATATAATTCAACCAAATCCTGTTGAATTTAATTTATAACATCCATGCAATATGCATCAGTTAAATATTCTACTAGCCATTCCTTCAAAATCTCAATCTCTACATCGTTGCTTTCTTAGTTTGACATTAAACTATCATTTAGCATTCCAATGATCGGAATGTCCTTCAACATGCCTTCATGAGATAAAGCGTCATCTTCTATATTTGAATAATTGTTAGGAGATGATGTTATTTCACTTTCCTTTAGAACATAAATTAAACTATATCTTCCCATGGCTACTTGATAATTTGCATATACATAACAATTATTTTCAAATTCCAGAATTTTTATTGCTATCAACATCATCATGTACTCCTCCATGTCTTGCATAATACCTCTATCTTGGTCTTTGCTGAAGTTTCATCTTCTAAACTTTTATCTATGTTCTTGATACAAACCTTTATTTGGTTATCTTTAGCTTCTCTTGTCATTTCGACTTATATGTCAAATCCACCATCTTCAAAATCATTAAAAATATGCTTGAAATATTTCTCCATCGAATCCATCTATTAAAAAATTTATATTTCTTCATTAATATGAATAATCACATCATCCAATTGTTGGTCATCACTTGCCAATCTTGCAACCATACAAAAAATGTTATATTAAAAAATATAAGGCTCTTCATTTGATTCCTCATCTACCACATCTCCATGCTGATCTAAAATACTTTGATGGTTCATCAAGATGCCAATAAATTCCTCCTCAACATCTCTAATTTCATCTTCATCAACGAACAATCCTTGTTCGAATTCACATACAAAAGGATTCATTTAACATTTAGTTGTTCTGAGGTCTTCCTCTAATTTAACATATTGTCTTTATCTTAGGTTCATTTGCAACGAATGCCATTTCACACTCTTATTTCCCAATATTCAACCATATCTCTAGTGCTTCTCATATTCCTTTAGAAGCTCCTCTAGTACACTAAGATATGAATTTAATTCAACCATTTCGCTATCAAATTCATCATCACTCATCCTTTTTATGCTAGATTCCTTGGCACTTCTTTTTCTTTGATTGTGACTTTTATCTGAACCCTTGACATGAATATCAATAGTCATATTTATCTCTTCTTTCTATTGTGGACTTTCCTTTCCCACTTGTGAGATGTAATAAGTCTTTCATATCTCTGTAACATGTCTATCACTTATCACTAATACAAAATCATCCCCTTTCTATCTTCTCTTGTCCAGGTTCTTTGAAGTATAATCTCTTCTTGAGAACTCTTTCTCCTTAGCTTTTAAAGTTATTCGATTTTACATCTTTGGTTGCTTACCTCTCTCTTCCTTCAACAATTTCATTTTTCTACCGAGTTTTTTCACCTTTATTCACCTGAGATCCCTATTTTCTCCCTCTTCCTTATTCATAATTGTACTTTATATATTGGATTCTACCAATTTATTTATGATCTTTTGCCAGTTTTGCATCCTCCAACCTATCACTGTCCTATTACAGAAGTTTCACACTCCAGTTGTATTCTCTTTGTAAAATCTTTGAAAGCTAATTCAATTCTTCACATATGATGACTCAAGAATAATATTCTCTTTGTAAAAATACCTTCCTATGTTTTACTTTAGCAAATCCATCTTTGGCAACAGATCTATGTACACTTTATATATATATATATATATATATATATATATATACATATACTTATATATATATATATAAGTATATGTATATATATATATATATATATACATATACTTATATATATATATATAAGTATATGTATATATATATATATATATATATATATATATATATATATACATATACTTATATATATATATATATATCTATATATATATATATATATATATATATATATATATATATATATATATATATATATAGATATATATATATATATATATAAGTATATGTATATATATATATATATATATATATACACAATTGATCATCGCCCTTAGTAGCATTTATAGGAAAATTGGCACTGCTATTTCAAACTAGGTTTCCTTAACACTATTTAACACATAATCCCCACAATTTCCTAATGCATATCCTTATGAAGTTTTGGTAATATTTTTTTAGATTAATATCATAGAATTCATGGTATTTTCTACATGGCCTTTCTCTCAGTGTGCCTACATTCTAAGGTTATTAATGTTGTTAGCTTATGTTTATGTTGGGTGTTTGTTATATTATTTCCATGACCAGCCCCAGGTACAAAGACAGGGCATTAGAGAGGGGTGGGATCCCCCCCTGTTGCGGGGTTTGAGAGGGGAAGTATGCCCCCTCTATGGGGCATGGGGAAATTTTTTTTGGACCCTATATTAGGTGGGTAGACCTACCTATGGTTTTGTGCATGGTTTTCACACATGGTTTTGGGCATGGTGGTTTTGTACCCATGGTATTTAGTAGATCTGGTCAAGGGAACTAAAATTATGTTCTAATACAGGGTTAATGGATTAGGGTTTATGGATGCTTCATCTTGTATATATATGTATTGTAACATTGAAATGAGTATAATGAAAAATCAGTCTGGTAGTTCTGGGTCTGGGATAAAGGGGAAAATCTCTATGTATATATATTTTATGTTTTATGCTCTCACCATTGTTTATTTTTTGTTTTTAAGAATTTGTTTGCATGTAATTTCTATAAAGGGTTAAAACCTACATTTGAGAGTTGTTTTAGCTTCAAGGGGACATCGTTGCTGCTGAGGGGTTTTCTTCTCAGGCCTGTGGTAGACCCTATTTAGTGGGAGATATGCGGGATCGATTCTTGTGCTGAAATAATATGCCAAGTAGTGGAAAGATAGACATCAAGAAATTTAATGGTAATAGTTTTGAGTTGTGGAAACTCAAGATGGAGGATATGCTGGTGGATAAATATCATTGGATTGTGGTAGATCTAGGTACTAAACCAACGGCAATGTCTTATGAAGACAAGAAGAAGTTGGATCATAAAGCAAAGAGAGCAATAGAATTGAGTATCTCAGATTCAGTATTGTTGAATGTATCAGGGGAAGCTTCGGTGAAGGCTTTTTGGGACAAGCTAGGGACTTTGTACCAATCTAAGTCTCCGGTGAATAAGTGGTTCCTACGAAAAACATTATATAACTTGAGGATGAAGGATGGAGACTCAGTGACAAAGAATTTGAACACCTTTAATACTATGGTGAGTTAGTTGTTCTCTGTTGATATTAAAATTTCAGATGAAGATAAGTGCATCAGTTTTTATGTTCTCTAATAGATTCTTGGGATAGTCTGATTGTTGCAATAGGTAGCAATACATCTACCTTGCAGTTTGATGAAATAGTCTCATCCTTTATGTTGGAGGAGATGAGACGGAAAAATATGGGGGACCAAATGGTGATGCCTTGTACATACGAGGACAGTCCCAGAACAAAAAAAAAAATAAGTCCTTGAGTGGGAGATCTAAATCTAGAGGGAGATATAAATCTCTAGGAAAACTCATAAAGCTATGTTGGAAATGCAGAAAGGAAGGGAGCTTCAAAAAGGATTGTATATCTAAAGCTCTTGAAAAAGGAAAGGGATCTGATGATGCTCCTTCTGTAGAGGTGAGAACCACCTATGATGAAGGTGGGGATGTTAATTGGCTTCTTCTTAAGTACACATGTAGATCATGAGGCACAGTTGATTGACTCAGGTGCATCCTTTCACTACACTCCCCACAGGGAGTGGTTCTGTGAGTGTGATAAATATGATGGTGGTGATATCTTCTTAGGGGATGACAGTAAGGCTAAAATAATTAGTTGGGGAAAATTCAATTTGAGATTGCAAGCTGGAAGGATTAGAACACTTTGGGGTGTTCTTCATATTACTGCATTGGACAAAAATATGATTTCTATAAGCAAGATAGATGATGTAGGTATAAAAACAGTGTTCGAGAAAGATACCTGCAAGATGGTTTGGGGAGCACTAGTATTGATATGGGGAGTTCATATTGGAACTCTGTACAAACTTATGGGTAGCACTATTATTGATGGGTGCAACAATTTTGTGGTTCTTGAAAGTGGAGAAAACAACCTGTGTTCTCTCGAGAAAAGACAATGTTATGGCATCAAAGGCTTGGACATATTCGAGAGAATTGCCTTTGAATACTTCATGGTAATTGTATAGTAGAAGGTATGTCCAATTTATCTTTAAATTTTTAGTTTTTTCAATATTGTGTATATGGGAAGCAAAATCGGGTTAGTTTCCCCTCTGGTACTAAGAGGGTGAAACAAATATTAGAGTTTTTGCATAGTGATGTGTTTGGACCTGTGTCAATTCCATCACTAGGTAATTTTCTATACTATCTATCATTTATATATGAATTCTCAAGGAATACATGGATATATTTCCTCGGGAAGAAATTTGAATTCTTTGAAAAGTTTAAATAATTTATGGCTTTGGTGGAAAACTAGATAGAGAAGAAGATAAAGGTACTAAGGACAAATAATGGTGGAGATATTTCCAAGAAGGAATTTGAAGATTTCTATAATAAGTGTGGTATAGAACAAAAATGGACTACTCCATAGACACCTCGGCAAGATGGAGCTCAAAAATAATGAACAAGGCATTTATGGAAAAGGAAATAAGCATGCTCAGTGGTGTTGGGTTAGGACAAGAATTCGAGGAAAGGTGGTGGAGACTTAATGTTATCTGGTTAATAGATCACCTTCGTTAGCAATGGAGGATACGACTCCAAAAGAGGTATCGACTACTAAGAAACCCTCTCTTTCACATTTGAGGGTATTTGGTTGTGATGCATATGTACATGTTCCAAAGGAGAAAAGAACCGATTTGGATAGTAAATTTGAAAGCTTCATCTTTACTGGGTATAAGGACAGTTTAAAATTTTCTAAGCTTTGGAACCCAGAAATAAGGGAGGTTGTGTACAATCGCGATGTGGTGTTTAGAGTGGTGAAATGTGTTATTAAACATGAACTACCAAGGGAACCCGAGAGGGTTGAGTTTGAGATAAAGGAGGAGTAATCAAAATCTACAACAGAAGAGGAATCAAAAGATGAAGAGCCACAAACTCCAGTTGTGAGAAGATCAGTTCAAGAAAGAAGACAACCATAAACATATAGTCCAAATGCTTTCTGGTCAAATTTTTCTTTATCTATTACTATGATGATCCTAGAATTGTCAGGGAAGAAATATATTAAGAGCATGGAAAACTCTGGAAAGAGGCCATGGTTGATGAAATGGCATCTTTGCACAAAATTGAGGTTGGGATCTAGTGGAATTACTTGCTGGAATGAAACCTATTGGAAGAAAATGGGTTTTTAAGATGGAGATGAATATAGAGGGCAAGGTAGAGAAATAAAAAGCTCAGTTAGTAGCAAATGGTTACTCCCAGGGGTCGAGAATTGATTTTGGTGATATTTTTTGTCCTGTTACCAAGGTAGCTTCTATTATATTACCTTTATATGTTAATGCTAATTTTGATTTTGAGGTAGAACAAATGTACGTAAGGACAAAATTTCTTCACAGGGATCTGGAAAAAGAGATCTACATGAAGAAAACTGAAGGCCTTGTGATGAAGGCTAAGGAATAATTAGTATGTAGGTTAAACAAGTCTCTCTATGGGTTAAAATAGTCACCAAGGATGTGGTATCTAAAATTTGATACATATATATGAGTACTTGGCTTCACCAGAAGAAAAGGAAATCAATGTGTGTATTTTAAATTAGTTGGTGATCGTGCTATTTATTTAGTATTGTATGTGGATGATATGTTGTTGATTGGAAATAACAAATAAATTATCGAGGAATTGAATACCCAGTTGTCCTCCAATTTTGACATGAAAGATATTGTTGCTGCAAACTACATTTTGGGAATGGAATGTAAATGAGATCGGGCAAAGAAGAAGCTCTGGTTAAACCAGCGGAAGTATGTCGAGACAATATTGCTCAGGTTTAATATGCAAGATAGTAAACTGGTGAAGGTTCCTATTCGTGTGGGTGTAAAATTATATGTTGAACAGTGTCACAGGAAACAAGAAGAGGAATAGGACATGTCCTATGTTCCATATGCAAGTGTAGTCAATAGCCTGATATATGCAATGGTCTATACTAGACCAGACATTGCACATGAAGTGGCAGTATTGAGTAGGTTTATGTTAAACCTAGGGAAGGAGTATTATACAACAGTGAGGTAGGTTTTCAATTATTTGTGTGCCACTAGTGATTATGATCTGTGCTACCAAGGAAGACTAGGATTGCATAGAGATTTGAACATCCATGGCTTTTTTGATGCACATAGGGGTGGAGATCTGGATTAGAGAATATCTACAAGTAGGCATTATTTTTTTTCAGTTGTGGACCACTTTCAAATCGAGATAGCTAGGTTAGTTTATGCGGCTTTATGTGTTTAGTTTATTTGGAGGTGAAGTCATTTGGAAGTGTAAGAGACACTCTATAGTGGAACTTTCAACTATAGAGGTAGAATATGTGGCATGCCACTCATACAAGCAAGAAATCAGTTTGGTTGTGGTATACAGTAATTTGTCACACTCCCTGTCTCATAGCCTAAGCTGTCAAACTTTTCCCAACATATCACAAAGAAAACAAAAATTGTCAATGAATTCACCATGAAAAACATTGACCAGAGCATCCCTGAAGAAAAGAAGAAGAAATGCCTTGAATTAATTCTAAAAGAGCTTGTAAAAAAACCCTATTTGCAAGCCCATCGCTATTTTTACTAGTAAAATTTATGTTGCTAATCCTCTTCATGAATAATGGATAGCATTATCAGCATGAGAATTATAGGTGTTGGTCCTATTCAGGCAATTTCTCCAAAAATGGAACAAAAGCTTCTCTTACTAGAAGCATCGAGAATGGAAATGTAGTTATTATTGAATAAGGACATGGTTGAGTTGTCCCAGTTTGATTCCTTGATCCCACCTTTAGGGATCCTCCCCTTAATATATGGACCTTATTCCACCTTTTTCGGATCCCTAACTCCCTGTCCTTCCCTATAAATGCATTCCCTTATACCCTAAAATGGTTGGTTAGACTAGATTGGTCATGCTACTGCTAAATTCTACCTAATTGTTGCCAATTTGTGAAGAAGAGAGGAGAGATTGAGAGGTCTTAGCTTGGAATCCCATCGCAAAGGAGGCTTCCAACATCAAGGTAGTGGTTGTATCCTTCCCTGTTCTATTCATTATTAATACAATGCATGTTTACTTTACATAAGTGTTTAAATGACTACTTGCTTAGTATGATGCTCCTTGATCTCTCATATGGCTTACATTAGAATGAATATGCCATGTTTTTTCTTTGATCTCTCTTGCAAGTATTCATTTGCAGCATAATAGCGAGGATCAAGCTTGGAAGTGATGAGATCGAGATCGACACCAAAAAGAAACCACATAGGAGTGAGGTAGGCCATCTTTCCTCTCTCATGTCATTCTGATTTAAACTATGAGAGTTTTGCATGTACTTATTCTGGTTGTTACTAGATCCACTCAATGTTCTACAATGATCACTTCTATCCTTATAATGGATTGCCTACATAAAAAATTGTCGACTCCATTGGGGAGCTTATATCCTTTTCAACCCTACTTTTTCATTTGAACTTTTAGATTAGTTTGGTCAACCTTTCCATGATCCTTGATTTTGATTCTTTTTCTACACTCTGAGTAGTCAGTGTTTTAGGGCATTAGGTCTAGGGTTTTGTTTAAAATTTGTTTTTTTCTTCTAATCTTTTCTTGTCCAATGCCCTTTTTCTTAGACATAGTCATGCTGGAAACACTGATTTTTCTCGGTACAATCGCATTCGAAACCTTGTATTCCATTGTCTACATGTGCTAGTCTAGTTTCTCATCCAGAATGGATTTTTCGGTGTAAAGTAGCGCTTGCAGCACAAATTTGTCTATGTGAATTTGCGCTGATGACCCTGTAAACACATATTTTTCTATGTAAAGTAGTGATGATCCTTAAAATTGAGAATTGTTAGGGTTTATGCTAAAAATCCAAGTGTGTCCTGATCTCTGATGTCATCCTCATGCTCTGTGTTCATTGAATTTTTTTGATTTGTGTTAGTTCCTTTGTGGTGCACGAAAGTCCTTCTCATTGTTTGAAGTGGTGAAAGTAAATTTTGGTTGAGTCTTTGATTCTTTGAGTCAATTAATTTTTTTTTTCTTTCTTGTATGTTTGGAAGCAATACTGATTTGTTATTGTTTGAGAAATATTAGTTCTTTTGACACCATAAAATAAATTGATTTTGAATTTATTTAGTTTTCGACTCAAAGTGTACTTTTCATAAAGTGAATTAGATCACTTTGAATTAAAAAGTCACTTTTGGGATCATCAATGAACATAGATTACATTGTTTAGTGATTGAAATCTAAAAAGTGCATAGAGTGAATTCTCATTCATTAAAAAAAGAAAAGGTGAAAAAAATCATGTAGGTTTCATTTGGGAAAGTGAAAGTAAAATTCATTTGCTTTTGGGACTTGCATTTAGTAATTGAAAAGTGAAAGAGGGTCACTTTATTTTTTGCACCACTGTATGTTGCATCATTGTTTGAAATATCTTCCCTTACTAGTTTAGCTTTCATCGAATTGGAAAGTTTTCTCATATAGCTTCATCTTAGGTGTTTAGGTGACATCGATCTTTGAGCCTTAAAACTGAAACTTAATCCAAGATTAAATTTCAAATTTATATCAATTAACCTAATGATCATTTGGAACATTAATGAAAACATCTAGATGTATAGGCTAAAGACGTGTTTCAACATTGTTAAACATAGGAAATGTAATTATTTTCTAGAGTTGTATCCTATGGGGGTAATCTTGTTCGATGTATGGAAGTGTATAGAACCGTTCTATAGTACTTTCGGGTATATCAGATGCACTCCATGCATGATAAGCATAAAGGAATGCTCTCATCAAATAGTATGCATTAGATAACACTACTATGGACTGCACTCCCATGTATTGTCGTGTATATATTGGGGGACCCCTATAGGTTACTATCCATCCATAGGTAACC
The DNA here is from genome assembly GCA_031772625.1 of Pinus tabuliformis. Classification (NCBI taxonomy): domain Eukaryota; kingdom Viridiplantae; phylum Streptophyta; class Pinopsida; order Pinales; family Pinaceae; genus Pinus; species Pinus tabuliformis. The sequence goes on from CM062808.1 coordinate 277,460,052, forward strand.
AAGTTTGTCGCCTTTATACCGTGATACACCAAACACATCATTTGGGGAGATTGGTTGTAGTACGTTAAGTTCATGGTTCACCAAGGTGTATATTGCAGTTCACAGCTGCTTGGTAAACCTTTATGCCTAGTTACCCATTTTTTATTTATTTGTTGTTAACTTCCAAAATTAATTCATTGTGGAATAATATCCTTCCTATGGAAATACTCCTTAGTAGATCTCAGGTTGAGACTAATGGAAATAGTTCATGAGTTTACCAACCAAGGAAACCACTTTGACCTGAATCCTAGGCCTTTCCTTTTTTTCGAAATTTTGGTGCTCGCTATATGGAGATGCTGTCCTTCTTGGATTTACCATTAGTTTTTCGATTTGGTTATTTTCAACCCCTATGGTTTCGAATGTCCAAACTACTCCTCAAACGGGCTCTCCTCCATTGGAAACATATCAACCTCCAATTTAACTTAAAGTTGACACTCTTCCTTCTTTGCCTGTTCAGTCTTCTTCCTCTTCTTATTCTTCATCTTATGGAAACATGCAATTTACTAACCAGTTGGATAAGAAGAAGAAGAAAAGGAAGGTTAAGAAGAAGAAAAATAAGAAAGGGGGAAACCAAGCAGTCGATGCTACTGATGCAATTGATGTTGAGAAACCTTCCAATCAACCTCATAAAGTGAAATTCCCTTACAAGATTTGTAAGGATGACCACCTTCTTAGAGATTGTCCTGGTATTCCAAAAGTCTTAAAAATGTGGTCAACAAGTTCACATCAACCTTTGTCATCAGCCTCTGCAAATCATGTTGGTGATAAACCTTCAACTAGTACCAATAGGGCCCATGGGAAAAAGGAAAAAGTCAAATTTCCATATAGGTTATGTGAAAGGAATCATCCTATTCACCTTTCTCCTTATATGGATGAAGGCTCTAAAGTGTTAGATAACCTTATAGCTTCTGAACCTCATCTTCCGACTGGTTATCGAAAGCTTTCCCCTGATCCTCCACTAGATAATCAAGTGATTGATGAGAAATCATCTTTGGTCAATCCCACACTCTCTAAAAGTGAATCTCATGCGTCTGTTCTTGACCAACCATTGATCATGAAAATGGTTGACCCAATTCTGATTTTAGCTTATCATATCTATCTTATAGAGAGTGAACTTCATACTACTTAGGTTCTCCTTGTTTCTTCAAATTACAAATAATTAGGGGTAAATCATCCTATTCCCATGGTATATGGGGGCGATCCTCCTATTCCCACGTTATAGGGGGGAGATCCTCTTGTTTCCATAACACAAGAGGGAAATTCTGCCATCTTGATGGCACCCCTCCACGTAGTTTAGTCACTTTCTTTGATTGGAATTGACTGGGAAGATATCATCTTCCTTCTCACGTGCCTTTTCATATCATTGTACAAGATTATCATATAACTATACCTAGAAAAATTGTAGATGAAGGAGAATCTGTTAGTATTTTGTCCTCAACTACTTGGAAAGCTTTAGGTTCTCCATAGCTTGTGCCCATTACAAAGAGTTTGTTAGATTTTAACAGACGAACCAGTCAACCGTTAGAGATCCTTCCTAAGTTGCATATTAATTTGGGAGGAAATACCATCTATATCAATATGATGGTTGTCCAAGGCCCTTTAGATTTTAATTTTCTACTTGAATGTGACTATTTTTATATGATTGGAGCCCTTGTCTCTTCTCTCCTTTGGGTCATATGTTTCCTACATGAGGGAAGAATTGTGGGCATTGATCAACTTTCATTTTTTGGTCATAATTTAACTCTTGAGCAACCATATTCCCTAAACGGTCCACTATGCAAGTAATATCACCCCTGCCATAGGTTAATTATGTGGCCACTTATTCCATGCATGCCTCTACTATTGATCTACTCAGTGATATAGTACATCATGTATTGTGGACATTGGAACCTGATCTTTTCATTATATCCATTAATAAATATCCCTTCTAGAGTGTTGTTCTTCCATCTAATGAGAACCTATCAAAAGCCATGCTCTCTTATATTCCATGATCAAGGTCATGAGGATAGTTATTTTACTGTGTCAACCTCGTTAAAAAAAGAAATAGGTCCCCATGAGCAGAGTTCCTTTACTTGTGTCAAGATTAATAAAAAATGAAAGAAGGTGTCATGAGCATGGTTCTTCTCCTATGTCAAGCTCATTAAAAAATGAAACAAATCCTCTTCCAATTCAAGTATTTGATTATATCTCGTAAAATCCCAGTCATTCACTTGATCTCGTAAGTGAAACTTAATTCCATCCACAAGTTATTAACCAGTAGTCTACTTAGGAGAATGAAATGAAGCTTTGGGGGCATGTACTTGAGTTATTATTCTAGGGGCATGCAAACTCATCTCAAGCAAATTTTGTCTTTCTTTCAAGCTTGTGTAAAAATGAAACCAAATCCAAGCATAGTTTTTTCTGATGTTTTAAGATTGTGAAAAAATTAAACCTTCTTCAAGTATACTCAATCATAGTTTCCCATATTTCAAGCTTGTGTAAAAATGAAACCATTCTCACTATACCTATCGTGATTGCCATCTTTATCAACCTAGTTTTGTTAGTTGAGCCTTGGTTTTTTCATTTCATCGTCACCATCTCTTTTTTCGATAATACACTTTCACTTGGTTGTTTTACCCTTGCATAAGGAACAACTATGATGAGTGGTCTTATTAGCCAGCCTCTTGAACTTTACATGTTTTGATTAGTTCCATCATGACCAGAACTAGTTTCTATCATTTTATACCACTCGTTCCTCTAGGACCAGTCCTCTTTTATTTCTTTTCAGACTCCAAAAATCTGAAAATATTGTCGAGCACTTGTCTTTTTGAACTTGTAAAAGTAAATGGAAAGACATCTACTCAGTATAATTTTAACCCTATTGCGAGCTGAGATAGACTAGCTATGAAAGATTAATACCTTGGTCACATGTGGCTAAGAGGTTCTCTTAAATATTGTTTTCTACCTTTCCAGATTCAAGAGAATATCTATGAAAATGGACCTCTGTATTTTCCTTTTTGCCTCTTTTCCAAACTCTCTAAACATTAAAAAGATGTCGATTTATCCCTTCATCAGACTCGTAAAACTTAAAATGATGCAGGACTTTTCACCATGACGAGACTGAGTTACTCCTTCCTAGGGCTTGTTAAAAATACTAGGATGAATTCATCTGTTATGAAACCAGCTCAAGAAAAGATAGAAAAGAAAGAGCAACGCCTTAGAATTCAGCCTCTTCGAGGGGGCAACCTCCTTTACATTACATAAATGAACAATTCTTGGATGCTACAAATGAAAATACCTCCTTTCTATATATAGGAGTCTAAGTGGTCCCAATACAATCAAAGCCTACATAACAATAATATTGTAGGGCACAACAATAACAATAGTGGGCTTCTATGTGGCACAATAGTAACAATATGGGCACTACATGGGTACATCAATATAAATAAGGGGTATAACTACAATAGTAATGGGGTAATCACTAGTATTATAGGGACCCAACATGCCCCTCTCCTTCAAAAAAGTGTTGTCCTCAACGCTTGAGTAGTTCAGGATACTTTTGCATAAAATTCTCATCCTCCCATGTGGAATCTTCAGCAGATAAGTTCTTCCACTTGATAAGGTACTCTGAAATTGATCGATTTCGTAGCTGTCGAGTTCTTGTTTCTATAACTGCTTCCGGTTCCAATATAATTTTTCCTTCTTCGTCAAGTTCTGGCAATATTGTTTGAACTGGGAGCTTGTCGCCTATAACCTTCTTTAAACATGAAACATGGAAAACTGGGTGCAATCGAGAAGCTGCAGGAAGCTCCAATTTGTATGCCATAGTACCAATCTTTTGCAACACCTTGTACGGACCATAATACTTTGGTGATAATTTATTATCCTTCTTAGCTTGCTTGAGGGACATTTGCTTATATGGTTGTAGCCGTAGGAATACCCAATCACCTACATCAAAACTTCTTTCACTGCGATGTTGATCTGCCTGTTGTTTCATTCTATTCTGTGCCAACACAAGGTTATCCTTTAAGAGTTGGAGGACTTGTTGTTGATGTTCGATGTGATGTTCCACTGCCTGAACCTTAGAATTTTCTCTTAAATATGATGTGATGGATGGTGGTTGATACCCATAAAGTGCCATAAATGGGGTCATTTTTGTTGCTGTATGGAAGGAAGTGTTATACCACCATTCAGCCAGAGGCAACCATTTGACCCATTGTGTCTGTTTATCAGATACAAAGCAACGAAGATATCCTTCCAAACATTTGTTTACTATCTCAGTTTGCCCATCAGATTGAGGATGATAAGATGAGCTATGAGCTAACTGAGTACCAAGACAAGAAAATAATTCTGTCCAAAAATTTCCAGTGAAAATGGGATCTCTGTCACTTACAATAATCTTTGGGTTTCCATGTAGCTTTTGAATTGTTTCCATAAATGCAGTAGAAACTGTACTGGCTTTAAATGGATGTGATAATGCACAAAAGTGTGCATACTTGGTAAGTCTGTCAACTACCACCATGATGACACTCTTTCCCTCAGACTTGGGTAAACCTGTGATAAAATCCATTGAAACCTCCTCCCAACGTTGGCTTGGAATGGATAAAGGTTGTAATAGACCCGGTGTCTTAATTGTTTCAACTTTATTTTGCTGGCAAACCAAACATTCTGCCACAAACTTTTGAATATCTGATTTAAGGCCATCCCAAAAAAATTCCTTCTTAACCCTGTGGTAAGTTTTTAAAAATCCTGAGTGCCCTCCTAAGGGAGAAGTGTGCAATTCCATAAGAATCTTTTGTTTTAGCTGGGAATTCTTACAGAGGTATAAGCGATCTTTGTACCATAACGAATCATTTTTCCAGCTAAATGTATCAGACGTACTGGAATCTTGTTGTAGCTTTCGAATAAGTGCCCACACTTCTTCGTCATTCTTCCATTCCTCCCTTGCTTCATTTATCCAATCTGGTTGGATAATAGAAATGGCGCACAACAATGCTTCCACATCCTCATCCTTTCTTGAGAGTGCATCTGCCACCACATTTTGCTTCCCTTTTTGTAGATGATTTCAAAGTCATAACCCAACATCTTTGTGACCCACTTTTGTTGCTCTTCAGAGGATAATCTTTGTTCTAAAAAGTATTTAAGGCTATCATGATCTGTTTTTACCTTGAAGTGTCTTCCCATTAGGTAGGGTCGCCATTTCTTAAGTGCATGGAGTATTGCCAACATTTCCTTCTCATAAATAGCTTTGCTTAAAAACTTTCCCTTGATTGGACGACTTTCAAAAGCAATGGGTCTTTCATCTTGCATTAGAACAGCACCAATTCCATTTCCTGAAGCATCACATTCCACAATAAAGGTTTTTGTGAAGTCCGGTGTAGCTAAGACCGGTGCTTGGCACATTGCCTCTTTAAGATGTTCAAAGGCCTTTGTTGCTTCCGGAGTCCATGAAAATGCATCTTTCTTCAATAATGTTGTTAGAGGTGCTGCTATTCTCCCATAATTCTTAACAAACTTGCGATAATACCCTGTCAACCCAAGAAATCCTCGCAGATGCTTTATGGATGTGGGGATTTTCCATTCCTTAATGGCTTTAATTTTGCTAGGGTCTACCTTAACTCCTTCATGAGATACAATATGACCCAAATATTCCACCTCCTGGACTCCAAAGAAACATTTGGATCTTTTTGCATATAATTGTTTCTCTTCCAATAGTTGTAGCACCCTGTCAACATGTTCAACATGATCCTTCCAAGACTTGCTGTAGATTAGTATATCATCAAAAAATACTAACACAAATTTTCTAAGGAATGGTTTGAAAATTGAATTCATCAAACCTTGAAATGTTGAAGGTGCATTGGTAAGGCCAAAAGGCATGACCAAAAATTCATAATGACCCTCATGAGTTCTAAATGCCGTTTTCGGAATGTCTTCAATCTTCATTCTGATTTGATGATATCCTGAACGAAGATCCAACTTGGTGAAGTAAATTGATCCATGCAATTCATCCAGTAATTCATCAATGACAGGAATGGGGAACTTATCTTTAATAGTGAGCTTGTTGAGCTCCCTATAATCCAGACACATGCGCCATGATCCATCCTTCTTGTGCACCAATACTACTGGAGCAGAGAAAGAACTTTGACTCGGTTGAATTATACCAGCCTCTAGCATTTCTGCAACCATACGTTCAATTTCACTTTTTTGGACATAGGGATATCTGTACGGCCTGATGTTTGGAGGAACACTTCCTGGAATCAGATGAATAGCATGATCATGATCACGCATAGGTGGGAGACCTTTGGGAGTCTCAAATACCTTGGAATGATTGTCCAGGACTTTTTGGAGATCTGGAGAAATAGATGATTCTAATGTGGAAACATCTAGCGAACATAATTGTGCAATTACACCCCTTTGCTCCTTTTTTAGAAGCTTTGTCATACCATTAGAGCTGATTATCTTTCCTGGTTTCCCTGCAATACCCCTTAATTCAACTTCCTTTCCTTCCACAGAAAATTTCATGAAAAGTTCTTGAAAATTAAAAGCTATTGTACCCAAGGATTGTAGCCATTGGACTCCTAGTACAACATCAGCACCTCCCATTGGAATGGAAAGCATTGGGCTAGTCAATACATATTCTCCCATGGATAGCTTGATATTATGGCACTTTCCAGAGCAATTTATTGTTCCTCCATTTGCAATCATCACTTGACACTCTGGTGCTGGATATAGGAAGCAATTCAATTCTTTTGCTACCCTACAATGAATAAAATTGTGGGTGCTTCCTGAATCAATCAACACTATTACCTTTTTCTTCTTGATTTGTCCTTCTATCTTGATGGTTTGAGGAGTGGTAATTCCCGCCAATGCATTACAAGATATGGTCGGATTTATTTGTTCTTCATCTAGGCTTTGTTCCTGGAATATATCCTCTTCTTTTGACCTTTCTTGCTCCTTTTCTTCTTCCTCTTCACAATCTATGTAGAATAATTTCTTCTCAGCACACTTATGACCTTTTGTGTATTTGCTATCACAATTGTAACAAAGCCCTTTTGCTCTTTTTTCTTCCAATTGTTGTGGTGTCAACCTTGTAGGTTGTGGAAGACTATGGGCAACAACACTTCCATCTTTATAGTTGTGAATGGTATGCTTCCTAGTTGCCATAATTTTGCTTTCCATTTTTCTTGCTAACCTGAATGCCTTCTCTAATGAATCAGGTTCCCAAAGGCGCACATCATGTTGGATATTATCCTTTAAAGACCCTATGAACACATCAATCCTATGCTCCTCTGGAATATCTTTTATCCTTATGTTCAATTTTTGGAACTCCTCAATGTGCTCCATTATTGAACCCTTTTGTTTGAGATTATCAATTGGCTAAAAAAAGTGTTGCTTTTTGTATCCTCATAATGTGCTATCAATTCTTCCGTAAAAATTGCCCAAGTGATAAATTGTTTACGAGAACAAAGCCATTGATACCATACAAACTGATTTGGTTCCAAATATAAAGTTGCCATACGTACCTTTTGTGTGTTTTGCACATTATTGAGATCGAAGAATTGCTCCATCTGTAATATCCATGTGGCGGGATCCTTGCCATCAAACTTCCTCATATCGATTTTTGGAACATGGTGAGTCTTCGATCCAACATTAGATTCTATGGAATCATGATTAACATTTCTTTTGTTCTCATCATGAGTTTCCTTTAGTACTCTTTCACCCTTAGTGACTATTTCTTGTAGCAACTTATCCATCTTATCATCCATGCCATCAATTTTAGCTTCCATGCCATCCATCTTAGCTTCTACACCTTTCTTTAAACCATCCATCTTAGCTTCTACATCTTTCCTTAAACCATCCATTTTAGATTCTGTTGCTTTTTGTGCAAGTGACACTCGTTGCACTTGTTCTTGTAATTTTGATATATCATATAGCATTTCTTCTTCATCTTCATGAGTCATGCTAGAGCTTTCAGGCTCCTTACTAGGTGTTTGCATTTTCTTTCCTCGTGGCATCAGTTACCGCTAATAATTCTCTAATATTCCCTTTGAATACCTTCAAAGTAAATTTTCAAACCAAGCTTAAGCAAAAATTAAAGAAAATCTACACACCTTTTTTCACTTTGTAGGAGCTCGATATTGCCTCCGATGTATCTCTGTACTTTCTGATTATCTTTTTCTAAATTTGTGACCTGTAGTAGTCCTCTGTGTCCTCTTTCCAATGCCACAAGTCTGACCCAAATTGGATTCTCCAAGGAAGAGTTATGCGAAATCTCCCACAGTTACTTGATTATAGACTAGTTCAGTAGAGCGAACTTGGACGACGTGCCACGTGTCACTGTTTCAACCTTTGACTCTGAAAAATATATAAAAGAAAACTACAGTCCGTCCTCTTTCTGTACCTTCTTATGAAATTTCAATCCGATGCACAGAAAGAAAGTTATGACGATTTTCCCTAGGTCACCTGTTTTGAGTGTAATTCAAGAGTCTGCAAAAAGACCAACTTCCTCAGATCATATCTCCGCAAATATTGCGCAAAAAACTCTGAAATTTGGACCCAAGGTTCAGCACGATTTCTTCTCAAATGGGTTTTTTTTTGCGACTTCTGAAACGTCACAGAAAAAAAGTTATAGCGAAAATGCCACGATGACCTGTTTGGAGCAGCGAAACCCTAGAATCCAAAGCTCTGATACCAAATGTTATGAAACCAGCTCAAGAAAAGATAGAAAAGAAAGATCAACGCCTTAGAATTCAGCCTCTTCGAGGGGGCAACCTCCTTTACATTACATAAATGAACAATTCTTGGATGATACAAATGAAAATACCTCCTTTCTATATATAGGAGTCTAAGTGGTCCGAATACAATCAAAGCCTACATAACAATAATATTGTAGGGCACAACAATAACAATAGTGGGCTTCTATGTGGCACAATAGTAACAATATGGGCACTACATGGGTACATCAATATAAATAAGGGGTATAACTACAATAGTAATGGGGTAATCACTAGTATTATAGGGACCCAACATCATCTGAAGGATGAACTTATACGACAAGCATATGATATACTCTTCAAGCTTGGAATAAAAAATAAAGAGGTACTTGCTAGAAATAATGGGGGGAAATGGAAGTAAACATATATCTTGTATTTTGTATAAAGGCAACATGTTTCTCTTGAACATGATGCTTATCTACATTTCATGTCAGGTTTGGGATATCCTCACTTAGTCACTTTCCTTCCTCGGTTTGGGAAATCCATTTGACTCTCATTTGATCGATGCCTATCATCATCATGACCATTGATCCCATTTTTGAGTCAAATGCTACCAAAATCCAAAAACGTGTCACCGATATGTTTAAGAGAAGTTCTGTCTACAAATTAAAACCTCTTGTAACCCATTTGAGCTTCTCTACTACAATACTGAATCACTCTCATGAAATTTAAGAAGTCCTTTGTTTCGTGTCGATGATGTTGGAAACATTATAGCCATCCTTTGACGGATCACTTCTTGTCGACTCCAACTCATTATCCAGGAAGATGATCTAGAAAATCTCTTTCAGTACCTTCAAGCTTGCATGCCTCAATGGCAGGTTCTTCCCATTTGACGATAGGTTCACATCATTGGCCTTCGATTCAATGATTCTACAAGTGTTCAATTTTGGATTCTTTATTCAAACTCGTGGATTGTGTTGTTGTACGTTGAGATAAATTTTCACTATTGGAGGTTTCTATTGTACCTCTAAATGGTTTACATCATTGACCGGTAATCAGGTGGTTTCTACCATGTTCAACTTCAACATGTCTATTGGTGGGCTCCAGTATTGTAGCAATAATGCTACAACTCCTGGAGCTTCCTATCTCTAATTTTATCAACCCGGTAGTTCGTACAAACTTGGAAGCGACGGTGTTGTATGCACAAGTACTAGCTCTTGCCGCAGCTGTCACTTGGTCAGCTGGCACAAGTCCACTAGGGGCTCAAGCCAACTTCTATGAGCTCTTAGAAGAAGCTTTTTAACTGATGGACGAAAGCTAACTCAAAGGAAGCTAATCTACTTGCGGAAAGAAGCTGAAAGCCAAAAAGAAACACAAACCCTAGCAAACCCTAGCAAACCCTAATTCTACCAACTAGTCCTACTGATGCAAAAATGAGAATGCAAACTATGAGAAGAGATGCCATTACTTCTAGGAAGGTAAAATGCATGTGTCTAAGTTATCACTATCTGAAGAAAACATATTTTTGTATTTTTCATTAAGTTGTTGGAATTATCATGCATGTGCTTCTAACTAGTTTTCCACTGTGCAGGGATGGATCAAGGGATGAAATGCTTTGGGAAAGGTTGGGATGGTACAAAGAGGGTCTAAGGGATCCCTAGCATTCTTTCTGAGAGTTTCAATAAGTCTGGAGGCCATGCAACCGTCTTTATGAACTTCTACAGGAAGTCTGCAGGGGTTTCTACAGGAAGTGCTGTAAGTCTTCTACAGGATGTTCTGTAATTCTTCTACAGGATGTTTCGAAATGGGATTTTGGAGCATGGATGGAGGGAAAAATATGGAGGAATGAGTATGGAGGTGAAATGGGGATGTGAAGAGGTCTAAGGCTCGGTGGATGAGGCTAAGGAGCGATTGGATTTGTTCAAGGGAGAGTGAAGCAATGTTGCACGAAAATTAGGGTTTTGGGAGCGAATGGAAAACATGAAGCAAGGGTTCTAAGTAGAGGATGGAGTAGGTAGGTTGGATGGAGTATGTGCAGGTAAGGAAGGGTAATAGGCACTCTGCAAGTGGTTTTCCAAACTGAACAAACAAAGGCATGCAAAAAAAACAAAGATCTAGTTATGCTACCCTAATATGATCTAGCGAACAGTAATAAGAATGGACAACAACTTATTCAAAATGAAATGCATGAACTAACTTATGCCACTAAGAAATCATCAACTGAATCATTTAACACTACTAATATTAACATCTAAAAACGAGGATTCCAACACTAAGAATTGCATGGCAACGCAAAACAGCGTTTTTGTTGGCAGCAAAGTCACATTGGTCCCAGCTCATGATTCCACAAAGGGGGAGGTGAGATCCAAGGTGTTTGGCAGCCTTTTTCTGAAGATCGTCCCTGTGATTAACCTATCAAGCAAATCTGAACATTAAAAACCTTTTCTAATCATCAAAAGCAACCTAAACAACAACACAACATTTAAATCTAAATAGCAGATTTTATTATGAGAATGCAGCAAAGACACATAAAGATAAACAAAGGAGGTACTGGGCGCTTGAGATGGGCCCAAACCCAAGAGCTACAGCCTCCTAAGAAAGATTTAGAGCTGGTGCAAAGCTGGATTCATCTTTATTAAACAAGAATGAAGAGTTACATCAAAACTGTCCACAAGGAGAGCTTGAACATGAGCTGGAAGCAAAGCTAATCTATTGCATAAAAATCGAACTACAAACTAGCTAACTAATGGCTAAAACAAAATGACTAACTAGCTACAAAAATGACTACCCACTATCTAACCAAAATGAGGCCCCAAGCCTTCTTATTTATACAATTTGAGGACCCAACAGTCCTCCTAAAAGTTAGGGACTTGGCTGCCCAAGACTTGTAGTTAACAGCAGTCCTACTTGACTTGCTTGGCTGCCCTTGAGCTGATTGATTCAGTGACCCTTGAACTCCGAGCTGATGGTGGAGAATTCGAGGTAAGGGCCCATAAATGAGGGGGACACATTCCTACAAATCCTCTAGCTTGTTCTCCCACGAATTTGGCTGCCAAGTGCTCATTAAGACCTTCAATTTTGTCTCCAAGTTGACCAAAAAGGCTACACAAAGCACCCATTAGACTTGTTGGCATAATGACTAACCAAATTCACTCTATTAACATAAAAATAATCAAAAACATGCAATAAAAAAATGAGAATGGTGGAGTAAGCCAAATTAGGAGGTTGAATGAGCCCAAATAATTGTACATTTTTGGGGCTCATCATCACCCCCCTACTGAAAGTGTTGCTCATCCTCTGAGCAACCAATCTCTCTCCTCATCTTTGATGGCCCTGATGGCCTCCTTGTCATGCCAAGCTTCTGAAGTGATGTCCTTTTCTCTGTCATGAAACCATGCTTCTTTGTTGTTTCCCACTACTTGCTCCTTTTCCTAAAGAATTCTCAGCTTGGGTATGATTGTGCAAGTATATTCAATCTGATGGCGGAAACGGTGGCGAAAGGAGATGAAACCAGTGGAGGATGGAAGAAAAGAGTGGTTGCATGCCTCCTTAACAGACTTCAAGCTTCAAATCCCTCTCCATAATTGATTCTGGCCTGCCAAAAGGCTTCTACAGGATGTTTTTGGGTAAAAATACAGAACTTCCTGTAGAAAGTCCTGTAGCTTCCTGTAGAAGGTTAAACCGTGACTAAATTGTGCCCGAACCTTGAAAGAAATGAGTATTCATGGAGGGGATGGATGTGCTTAGGGTGGCCAACACAGGTGCTGCCTCCTTAGCTAAAATCTCGGCCGATTTCTCCTTTTGCTGCCCTTTTTCCAAACTTCCTGTAGAAACAGTCCTGAAGCTGAGTTTTGGCTTCCTGTAGAAACAAACAACACCACTATATCCCGCTCGGCTGTGGGTGATTTTCCTTTCAGCTTGGCTGTGGCTATCCTTCATCTTCTCCCCTTCTCTGCTCTTCTTCCTTACTGTGGGAGCAACACCATTATGTTGTGCATTGCTGTGGGCAATATGACTCTACTTGAGAACCTGAAAGTATGCCCTTGCCAACATTAGCTATTGCTGAGTGGTTTTCCATGCGTGGTCTTGCATTTATGATTTCATCTACAGTCCTGAACACGACAAGATTGATACATTACATTCTCCTTCACTTGGACAACAAGCCAAGCTGATCATAACCTTTCACTCCTTCAAATTAGAACAGCCCATCCACTTTTCTTTCACAAGACAATCTTAAGAAGAGCACATTCCTCCAGGTCTGCTTTCTCTAGACTTCCATAGATATTGAACATATTAAGGTTTACAACAAAGTCCCTATAAAAATCTCACCAACTTTAAAGGGTTCCCTTTATCAGGTTAACTATCAACTTGCTCATTTAAAGTTGGTTCAATCTGACCCTCAAATCTTTAATGCCTGAATTTTTCCTATTTCTGTAAACATGCCAGTGCTCACAACAATGCATTTGCAGCAGCCGTTGGTAACTGTAGTTCCTGCAAACACCATGCATGCTTTTGACTGCAACTTACAGTCACACAGGGTGGCTGGATATGTTCTTTTGATCAGATTCTGAATTCAAACAGATTGCTCCATCATTAACAGATCTATAATGCGTTAAAAAAACTCTGAAATCAACACTTTCAAGAACCCTGGTAACCTTGGACACGGGCTTTAACTACCTTTCTCATTTCAAGCGTGAATTTTGACAAGAATCTCGGGTTTTCCTTCTGCAGAGCTGTTCTCTGCCCTTCCTGTAGACGCCTTCCTGTAGGCGGCTCTCGTTTCCTGTAGAACGAAACAGTGCTCCCTGTAGAATGCCGATAAGCCGAAGGGTCTTGAAAAATGGCCGAGAAAGATCGGTGGAGGATGAAAAGTTAATAGATTGTGGAAACTTTAGTTGAAAATGTTGCAAGTGCAAGTTGGCAACCATCTGTGAGTTTCAGCTGAGCGTGGATTAATTGTTGCGTGATTTATGGTGAAGGAGTGCAGTGGCCAAGCGTACGTGGCCACATGCAGACGGCAGTGCTGTGAAGCTGCATGTCCTCTTCCCGTTAACCAACTGCACTGGAGTTAAACTCTCTATCACTGTTTTTCTTTAATTTTTTTTTTTTTTTAATTCTTACGTGAGTCCATTGTCCACGTGCACTGCGTACTTGCTGGCTGAGTTCTAAAGCAGACAATCAGTTGAGCCTTGCTAATCCTTGGCTTAATTCCATCACCCCATTCGTTCATGCAGTTCTTGAATTACATTCATGAAACAGAGGAATTAGTTTAGTCACGTACCTGCAAATCGACTGGCTGCTGTGAAGCTTTTTGCTGCTGCATGCTTGGATTCCTTGGTTGCATGAGGGCGTGGCTGATGATTCATAGCTGGTTTCCTTGTGCAGGTGTCCTCTGGCCAGATGCATGCAACAAGAGTTCATTTCCACGTTCCACTCTGCCCGTTCAAGCTGTTGCTGCTGACTGGTCACAAAACCAGAACTTCTTTTTGCCATTTCTCCCAAACGGTAGATCGGTTTGATCTGAAACTTGGTGAGCGTGTTCCTACCATCATTATGCATCTCCCATATCAAATTCGTGATCAATGGATGAACGGATTTCGAGAAAAATGGAAAATGGCTGAAGATTTCAGAGGTCAATTTCTCGGAAACCGTGCATTGGAATCGGCTGAAACTGCTTGGGTAGGTTACTATCACCCATGTGCATCTCCCCATGAAACAAGTTTTGAAACGGATGCATGGTTATGGAGAAAATGCAAAAATGGCTGATGGTGATGGAGACTGATTTCTTGGAAACCGTGCATCGGAATTGCATGAAACTGCTCAGGAATGTTTTCATCAACCTTGTACAATTCCCCATAAAACGGTTTGTCAAATGGATGCATGGTTTTCAAGTTACGGCAAAAACAAATTCTGCTCTATGGATTTTTGCTTCAAGGCACTTTGCATGTGTTTGCATGGTGTTATCACTAAAAATTCCAATGCCAAAATTTCAAAAACGCTCACATTAGTTTGATGCGCATAAAGCCTTTTTGTAATTTCGCAGCGCAACATGTTTAGGTAGTTTCGTAGCGCATAATGCATATTTTGCACTAGCTGCGCTACGAAATTGGGGAAATGGCTACAAGAGTTGGAGAGAGAATTTTTTAGTGATTTTGATGAAGCAAGTATCATTAGCCCCGCTCAAAGCTCTCACCAAACTTGGAAACATTTACATGGAATGGAATATGATCAGTGCATCTGCCAATTTTATAAGGCAACCCTAGCTGTAACAACAGGCTTGTCTGCCCAATACAGTAATTTAGTAATAATCTACAAACAGCAGGGGCATTATGAAGAAGCTATTGCTTGCTATAATGAAGTTCTTCGGATAAATCTAATGGCAGCTGATGGTCTTGTAAACAGAGGAAACACTCTCAAAGAGATTGGTCATGTTAGCAAAGCTAGTTCAGGATTATATACGAGCTGTTACAGTTAGACCTACCATGGCTGAAGGCCATGCAAACCTTGCCTCCGCTTACAAAGATAGTGGTCATGTAGAAGCTGCTATTAAGAATTGCAAACAAGCCTTGGCGCTGCGCCCTGATTTTCCAGAAGCTGCATGCAATCTTTTGCATACCTTACAGTGTGTATGTAGTTGGGAAGACCGTGAGAATAAGTTTGGGGAAGTTGAGGCCAAATGGGAAACCGATTAGAGAGAAGGGAAGAAAGTCCTCTCAGTACCAGTGAATCAGTCTACTTGTTTCAAATAGATGCCGGAGAAGAGGTAAAAGCATGCTGTTTTAAATAACACAGCAGTTTCGTAGCGCGCTACGAAACTGCTGTAGGTGATGTTTGTTACAGGCATATTTCTCTGTTTTAAGCAGTCAACTTCCAGGAGGTATTTAGCGCAGCTGAAAGAATATTTTCCAAAATTGAAAGAGGCTTTTATTCCTAACATACTGAGCTAGGAAAACCTCTTTCATTTTCTTCAAATTGATTATGAGCTGGTTGAAACGAGTGACTAAATGTTGCACTACGAAACTGCAGTGGATGCAGTTTTTAATTTCCTGTTTTACACATCTTCTTCAAGGATCGATTCTGGGCAGCTGGAGTAGTTTTTCAAAAAACCAAAAGAGGTTTTTGTTAAGCACGGATTGGTTCACAAAAACCTCCTTCAGTTTTTCCAAATACGGTTTCTGTGAGAAATTATGAGCTCTGTCCCAAGACATATTTTTCAGCCAGAATCTTTTTGAAACTTCAAGTTAAGGGAATTTAAAGTGGTTAAAGAATGGTTTCAGGTTGATGCTGCTCGTGGTAAAGAACGCATTTGGATAAGGGGGCTCATGTATTATGCTGCTATAACCATTTTTGTGCTGTGGTTATCACCGCTTGCAGTTTCTGTTATATTATTTGGCTGTGGTTATCACCGCTTGCAGTTTCTGTTATGTCATTTGGCTCATGTGTACTAATGCATATAGAGCTTACTCCAGGCCGAGTTTTTACTGAAATTGTGACTTTCCGCATACTCCAAGAACCTCTGAGATCCTTTCCTCAAATAATCACTGCAAAAAAGCAAGCTGTTTAAAATAATACAGCAGTTTCGTAGCGCGCTACGAAACTGCTGTAGGTGTTGTTTTATACCGCAGACATACAGTTTGATATGATGATCAGAAAATTTTCAAAGGAAATGTCTAAGGGACATTTAGGAGACAACATGAGGCTAGCATAGCCATTCAGATAATGACAAGTGTACCTTTTTGTAAAGGTGAAATTTTTTGTCTTAAGTTAAAGCTTTGATAAAGGTACTTTATGACCGGTCATTAGGGTTTGGAAGGAATTGCGTACAAGGAGTTTTGGTCTGCACACCTATTCATCAATGAAGCATCCAACACATCAAGAAACATGATAGTGATCATCATTTTTGGGATGTTAAAGAGCTGGAGACAGGCTGCTGCATTTTCGAATAAACGGAGCAGCATATCAAAGACCGACAAACAGGGGCCTATGTTTCAGGATAACAGAAAGATGTGTCATGGAAAACAAACATGGAGCATTAAAGGTTCATTACAGCTATCTCAGCCAAACTCCAGATGTCAGAGAACGAAAAGGATTGAAGATCAAGGCTGTTATGGAGTTTAAGTCCTATTTAATTTAGAAGTCTAGAAGATTTAGTGGAATTAGAATTTTAATTGTTTTATGATTCCAGCGCTGTCAATTAGTAATCAGCTGTAATTATTAGTTAGTTAAAAGTTAGTAGGTGTCATCATAGGCAGTCATCGAGCTCCCCTCATGCTGGAGGAGGAAGCTCGAATGAGATAGAATAAGCACTTTATAAATAGCTGAAACAGAGATAGACAAGGGGTTGGATGTTTTTGGAGAAGACTGTTTTGGTTTATGTATAGCAGATTTCAGTAATGCAAATGACTGTTGTTTCTTCTCAGGATTCACAATAGATCTTATTGTTCAAATGTATGATGGTTTATTCTCTTTAATGTTCTTTTACAGTTTGGTTAATGCATAATCACTCAGAACTCATGAATCATGCTCTGACTTCCTGTATGCCTAGGCAAACTGTGTTTCATGTAAGTTATGTTTGAACATTAGATGTAAAGTGCCCTGATTTCTATGAAAGGATAGTGTTATTGTTTACTGAGATATTAGTGACTCCATAAGCCCAATGGGAAGCAATTCTGTCCAGCCAGTACATTTTTCATGTGTCTTGTAAGAGTTAGCCATCTTGTTCAATATTAATAACCTATGAGAGAGCCCTCTCAGACTAAGGAGGCTAAGCCTTAGTTAAAAGCTTGGTTTGAAACAGTTACACAGAGTCTTGCTGATTGGCAGCCTTCAGTACCTGATTTTGTGATAACATTTTGGTGCGTCTGCCGGGAGCCTGAAGATTATTCTTTCCCGAAATCATGAAGCTGAACTTTTGAAGGTAGCAGGAGCTCAGAAAGTTTTCGTGGCTGCAATCTACCTTGGCGACTCCATTGTTGAAGAATTCGAAATTCATAGATTCATGGTGATTCTACTGGAGTTATGAAGGACCCAAATGTTACCATTCTTATTTCAAGGTATGCATGCATAGATTTTTCAGGAATTCTTGGTTTCCCAAATCATTTTCCCAAGGATGCATATTTTCTAGGGAATGGTCCCAAATTCAACGGAGAAGATTCGAGTTTAACCTTGAAGCATATATCAGATTTTTGTGAATTTGCAGAGCTTCTTAGAGTTAAACATGAGGATGTTTGCATTATGTTATTCTATGATTCACTTCAAGGGAAATGTAAACAATGGATTGAAAGCTTTCCTGTCAAATCCATTAAGTCATTTCAAGACTTTTGGCTTATGTTTTTGGAGGAATGGATAGATAGGTCAGAAGTGGTGGCAAACTCTCCTTCAGTTCAAGGTTTCAAACAATGGAACAATGATCATAGTAATGGAGAAACAAATGAAAATTTGTCTTTGTCTTTGTCCTCGTATCTAAAATCCTTTGACTGCAAGGCAGAGGATAAGATGAGATTTTTGGATGAAGTTGCTGAGGACATTGAGAAAGACATTGAAGGTTTAGAAGGTCAAATTCAGGCATATAATTTTCATAATCATGATCATTATTTTCAAAATCTTTCTATGGCAGAACACAAGGAGAGAGTGTTGCTTCCTTTTTCTTTTACGGTTGAGGAAATGTACACTGCTGTTGAAGATCAGTTTGCACAACCTGAAAGTTACAAGAATCATCAAGCTGATCATGTATTCTGGGATCCTGTAGCTGACTACATGGAAGAATTTTACTCTCAAGTTTTTCAGTTTTTCTATGAAGATCAGAGGCAATTTCAATGGTAGTGGTCATCACAATATCATTGTGGCTCTGAACTCCGATGCAGCCAAAGGACTCAAATGTCAAATAAGATAAATGATTGGTTACATTGGAAATTTCATATTGATTGAGCTGAAAGAAGTTTGAAGCTGATAGGGTAGGTAGGTAGGTAAATGCAAATAAGCTCAAGGTTGACTGAGCATTTTTTTTTTTAGTAGATGAAGATTTCTTTTTCATAACAGTGATCATCAAGTTTAAGCCCGAGGTGAAGGCCCAAGAAGCTTGAAGAAGATGTTTGTCAAATAAATTTTTGTTCATTAAAAGAGGATAAGGCACTGGAACTGCAGGTTCTTAGTGTACCACAAGGGCACACTATCCCAAGTGGAGCCACTGTTATCACTGAAAATTCCAATGCCAAAATTTCAAAACCGCTCCCATTAGTTTGATGCGCATAAAGCCTTTTTGTAATTTCGCAGCGCAACATGTTTAGGTAGTTTTGTAGCGCATAATTCATATTTTGCACTGGCTGCGCTACGAAATTGGGGAAATGGCTGCAAGAGTTGGAGAGAGAATTTTTTAGTGATTTTGATGAAGCAAGTATCATTAACCCCGCTCAAAGCTCTCACCAAACTTGGAAACATTTACATGGAATGGAATATGATCAGTGCAGCTGCCAATTTTATAAGGCAACCCTAGCTGTAACAACAGGCTTGTCTGCCCCATACAGTAATTTAGTAATAATCTACAAACAGCAGGGGCATTATGAAGAAGCTATTGCTTGCTATAATGAAGTTCTTCGGATAAATCTAATGGCAGCTGATGGTCTTGTAAATAGAGGAAACACTCTCAAAGAGATTGGTCGTGTTAACAAAGCTAGTTTAGGATTATATACGAGCTGTTACAGTTAGACCTACCATGGCTGAAGGCCATGCAAACCTTGCCTCCGCTTACAAAGACAGTGGTCATGTAGAAGCTGCTATTGAGAATTGCAAACAAGCCTTGGCGCTGCGCCCTGATTTTGCATAAGCTGCATGCAATCTTTTGCATACCTTACAGTGTGTATGTAGTTGGGAAGACCGTGAGAATAAGTTTGGGGAAGTTGAGGCCAAGTGGGAAACCGATTAGAGAGAACGGAAGAAAGTCCTCTCAGTACCAGTGAATCAGTCTACTTGTTTCAAATAGATGCCGGAGAAGAGGTAAAAGCATGCTGTTTTAAATAACACAGCAGTTTCGTAGCGCGCTACGAAACTGCTGTAGGTGATGTTTGTTACAGGCATATTTCTCTGTTTTAAGCAGTCAACTTCCAGGAGGTATTTAGCGCAGGGGAAAGTATATTTTCAAAAATTGAAAGAGGTTTTTATTCCTAACATTCTGAACTAGGAAAACCTCTTTCAGTTTCTTAAAATTGATTATGAGCTGGGAAAAACGAGTGACTAAACGTTGCACTACGAAACTGCAGTAGATGCAGTTTTTAATTTCCTGTTTTACACATCTTCTTCAAGGATCGATTCTGGGCAGCTGGAGTAGTTTTTTGAAAAACCAAAAGTGGTTTTTGTTAAGCACGGATTGGTTCACAAAAACCTCCTTCAGTTTTTCCAAATATGGTTTCTGTGATAAATTATGAGCTCTGTCCCAAGACATATTTTTCAGCCAGAATCTTTTGAAACTTCAAGTTAAGGGAATTTAAAGTGGTTAAAGAATGGTTTCAGGTTTATGCTGCTCGTGGTAAAGAACGCATTTGGATAAGGGGGCTCATGTATTATGCTGCTATAACCATTTTTGTGCTGTGGTTATCACCGCTTGCAGTTTCTGTTATATTATTTGGCTGTGGTTATCACCGCTTGCAGTTTCTGTTATGTCATTTGGCTCATGTGTACTAATGCATATAGAGCTTACTCCAGGCCGAGTTTTTACTGAAATTGTGACTTTCCACATACTCCAAGAACCTCTGAGATCCTTTCCTCAAATAATCACTGCAAAAAAGCAAGCTGTTTAAAATAATACAGCAGTTTCGTAGCACGCTACGAAACTGTTGTAGGTGTTGTTTTATAACGCAGACATACAGTTTGATATGATGATCAGAAAATTTTCAAAGGAAATGTCTAAGGGACATTTAGGAGACAACATGAGGCTAGCATAGCCATTCAGATAATGACAAGTGTACCTTTTTGTAAAGGTGAAATGTTTTGTCTTAAGTTAAAGCTTTGATAAAGGTACTTTATGACCGGTCATTAGGGTTTGGAAGGAATTGCGTACAAGGAGTTTTGGTCTGCACACCTGTTCATCAACGAAGCATCCAACACATCAAGAAACATGATAGTGCTCATCATTTTTGGGATGTTAAAGAGCTGGAGACAGGCTACTGCATTTTCGAATAAATGGAGCAGCATATCAAAGACCGACAAACAGGGGCCTATGTTTCAGGATAACAGAAAGATGTGTCATGGAAAACAAACATGGAGCATTAAAGGTTCATTACAGCTATCTCAGCCAAACTCCAGATGTCAGAGAATGAAAAGGATTGAAGATCAAGGCTGTTATGGAGTTTAAGTCCTATTTAATTTAGAAGTCTAGAAGATTTAGTGGAATTAGAATTTTAATTGTTTTATGATTCCAGCGCTGTCAATTAGTAATCAGCTGTAATTATTAGTTAGTTAAAAGTTAGTAGGTGTCATCATAGGCAGTCATCGAGCTCCCCTCATGCTGGAGGAGGAAGCTCGAATGAGATAGAATAAGCACTTTATAAATAGCTGAAACAGAGATAGACAAGGGGTTGGATGTTTTTGGAGAAGATTGTTTTGGTTTATGTATAGCAAATTTCAGTAATGCAAATGACTGTTCTTTCTTCTCAGGATTCACAATAGATCTTATTGTTCAAATGTATGATGGTTTATTCTCTTTAATGTTCTTTTACAGTTTGGTTAATGCATAATCACTCAGAACTCATGAATCATGCTCTGACTTCCTGTATGCCTAGGCAAACTGTGTTTCATGTAAGTTATGTTTGAACATTAGATGTAAAGTGCCCTGATTTCTATGAAAGGATAGTGTTATTGTTTACTGAGATATTAGTGACTCCATAAGCCCAATGGGAAGAAATTCTGTCTAGCCAGTACATTTTTCATGTGTCTTGTAAGAGTTAGCCATCTTGTTCAATATTAATAACCTATGAGAGAGCCCTCTCAGACTAAGGAGGCTAAGCCTTAGTTAAAAGCTTGGTTTGAAACAGTTACACAGAGTCTTGCTGATTGGCAGCCTTCAGTACCTGATTTTGTGATAACATTTTGGTGCGTCTTCCGGGAGCCTGAAGATTATTCTTTCTCGAAATCATGAAGCTGAACTTTTGAAGGTATCAGGAGCTCAGAAAGTTTTCGTGGCTGCAATCTACCTTGGCGACTCCATTGTTGAAGAATTCGAAATTCATAGATTCATGGTGATTCTACTGGAGTTATGAAGGACCCAAATGTTACCATTCTTATTTCAAGGTATGCATGCATAGATTTTTCATGAATTCTTGGTTTCCCAAATCATTTTCCCAAGGATGCATATTTTCTAGGGAATGGTCCAAAATTCAACGGAGAAGATTCGAGTTTAACCTTGAAGCATATATCAGATTTTTGTGAATTTGCAGAGCTTCTTAGAGTTAAACATGAGGATGTTTGCATTATGTTATTCTATGATTCACTTCAAGGGAAATGTAAACAATGGATTGAAAGCTTTCCTGTCAAATCCATTAAGTCATTTCAAGACTTTTGGCTTATGTTTTTGGAGGAATGGATAGATAGGTCAGAAGTGGTGGCAAACTCTCCTTCAGTTCAAGGTTTCAAACAATGGAACAATGATCATAGTAATGGAGAAACAAATGAAAATTTTTCTTTGTCCTTGTCCTCGTATCTAAAATCCTTTGACTGCAAGGCAGAGGATAAGATGAGATTTTTGGATGAAGTTGCTGAGGACATTGAGAAAGACATTGAAGGTTTAGAAGGTCAAATTCAGGCATATAATTTTCATAATCATGATCATTATTTTCAAAATCTTTCTATGGCAGAACACAAGGAGAGAGTGTTGCTTCCTTTTTCTTTTACGGTTGAGGAAATGTATACTGCTGTTGAAGATCAGTTTGCACAACCTGAAAGTTACAAGAATCATCAAGCTGATCATGTATTCTGGGATCCTGTAGCTGACTACATGGAAGAGTTTTACTCTCAAGTTTTTCAGTTTTTCTATGAAGATCAGAGGCAATTTCAATGGCAGTGGTCATCACAATATCATTGTGGCTCTGAACTCCGATGCAGCCAAAGGACTCAAATGTCAAATAAGATAAATGATTGGTTACATTGGAAATTTCATATTGATTGAGCTGAAAGAAGTTTGAAGCTGATAGGGTAGGTAGGTAGGTAAATGCAAATAAGCTCAAGGTTGACTGAGCATTTTTTTTTTAGTAGATGAAGATTTCTTTTTCCTAACAGTGATCATCAAGTTTAAGCCCGAGGTGAAGGCCCAAGAAGCTTGAAGAAGATGTTTGTCAAATAAATTTTTGTTCATTAAAAGAGGATAAGGCACTAGAACTGTAGGTTCTTAGTGTACCACAAGGGCACACTATCCCAAGTGGAGCCACTGTTATCACTGAAAATTCCAATGCCAAAATTTCAAAACCGCTCACATTAGTTTGATGCGCATAAAGCCTTTTTGTAATTTCGCAGCGCAACATGTTTAGGTAGTTTCGTAGCGCATAATTCATATTTTGCACTGGCTGCGCTACGAAATTGGGGAAATGGCTGCAAGAGTTGGAGAGAGAATTTTTTAGTGATTTTGATGAAGCAAGTATCATTAGCCCCGCTCAAAGCTCTCACCAAACTTGGAAACATTTACATGGAATGGAATATGATCAGTGCAGCTGCCAATTTTATAAGGCAACCCTAGCTGTAACAACAGGCTTGTCTGCCCCATACAGTAATTTAGTAATAATCTACAAACAGCAGGGGCATTATGAAGAAGCTATTGCTTGCTATAATGAAGTTCTTCGGATAAATCTAATGGTAGCTGATGGTCTTGCAAACAGGGGAAACACTCTCAAAGAGATTGGTCGTGTTAGCAAAGCTAGTTCAGGATTATATACGAGCTGTTACAGTTAGACCTACCATGGCTGAAGGCCATGCAAACCTTGCCTCCGCTTACAAAGACTGTGGTCATGTAGAAGCTGCTATTAAGAATTGCAAACAAGCCTTGGCACTGCGCCCTGATTTTCCAGAAGCTGCATGCAATCTTTTGCATACCTTACAGTGTGTATGTAGTTGGGAAGACCGTGAGAATAAGTTTGGGGAAGTTGAGGCCAAGTGGGAAACCGATTAGAGAGAACGGAAGAAAGTCCTCTCAGTACCAGTGAATCAGTCTACTTGTTTCAAATAGATGCCGGAGAAGAGGTAAAAGCATGTTGTTTTAAATAACACAGCAGTTTCGTAGCGCGCTACGAAACTGCTGTAGGTGATGTTTGTTACAGGCATATTTCTCTGTTTTAAGCAGTCAACTTCCAGGAGGTATTTAGCGCAGCTGAAAGAATATTTTCAAAAATTGAAAGAGGTTTTTATTCCTAACATACTGAACTAGGAAAACCTCTTTCAGTTTCTTCAAATTGATTATGAGCTGGGAAAAACGAGTGACTAAAAGTTGCACTACGAAACTGCAGTAGATGCAGTTTTTAATTTCCTGTTTTACACATCTTCTTCAAGGATCGATTCTGGGCAGCTGGAGTAGTTTTTCAAAAAACCAAAAGAGGTTTTTGTTAAGCACGGGCTGTTTCATAAAAACCTCCTTCAGTTTTTCCAAATACGGTTTCTGTGAGAAATTATGAGCTCTGTCCCAAGACATATTTTTCAGCCAGAATCTTTTTGAAACTTCAAGTTAAGGGAATTTAAAGTGGTTAAAGAATGGTTTCAGGTTGATGCTGCTCGTGGTAAAGAACGCATTTGGATAAGGGGGCTCATGTATTATGCTGCTATAACCATTTTTGTGTTGTGGTTATCACCGCTTGCAGTTTTTGTTATATTATTTGGCCGTGGTTATCACCGCTTGCAGTTTCTGTTATGTCATTTGGCTCATGTGTACTAATGCATATAGAGTTTACTCCAGGCCGAGTTTTTACTGAAATTGTGACTTTCCGCATACTCCAAGAACCTTTGAGATCCTTTCCTCAAATAATCACTGCAAAAAAGCAGTTGTTTAAAATAATACAGCAGTTTCGTAGCGCGCTACGAAACTGTTGTAGGTGTTGTTTTATAACGCAGACATACAGTTTGATATGATGATCAGAAAATTTTCAAAGGAAATGTCTAAGGGACATTTAGGAGACAACATGAGGCTAGCATAGCCATTCAGATAATGACAAGTGTACCTTTTTGTAAAGGTGAAATGTTTTGTCTTAAGTTAACGCTTTGATAAAGGTACTTTATGACCGGTCATTAGGGTTTGGAAGGAATTGCGTACAAGGAGTTTTGGTCTACACACCTGTTCATCAACGAAGCATCCAACACATCAAGAAACATGATAGTGCTCATCATTTTTGGGATGTTAAAGAGCTGGAGACAGGTTGCTGCATTTTCGAATAAATGGAGCAGCATATCAAAGACCGACAAACAGGGTCCTATGTTTCAGGATAACAGAAAGATGTGTCATGGAAAACAAACATGGAGCATTAAAGGTTCATTACAACTATCTCAGCCAAACTCCAGATGTCAGAGAACGAAAAGGATTGAAGATCAAGGCTGTTATGGAGTTTAAGTCCTATTTAATTTAGAAGTCTAGAAGATTTAGTGGAATTAGAATTTTAATTGTTTTATGATTCCAGCGCTGTCAATTAGTAATCAGCTGTAATTATTAGTTAGTTAAAAGTTAGTAGGTGTCATCATAGGCAGTCATCGAGCTCCCCTCATTCTGGAGGAGGAAGCTCGAATGAGATAGAATAAGCACTTTATAAATAGCTGAAACAGAGATAGACAAGGGGTTGGATGTTTTTGGAGAAGACTGTTTTGGTTAATGTATAGCAAATTTCAGTAATGCAAATGACTGTTGTTTCTTCTCAGGATTCACAATAGATCTTATTGTTCAAATGTATGATGGTTTATTCTCTTTAATGTTCTTTTACAGTTTGGTTAATGCATAATCACTCAGAACTCATGAATCATGCTCTGACTTCCTGTATGCCTAGGCAAACTGTGTTTCATGTAAGTTATGTTTGAACATTAGATGTAAAGTGCGCTGATTTCTATGAAAGTATAGTGTTATTGTTTACTGAGATATTAGTGACTCCATAAGCCCAATGGGAAGCAATTCTGTCCAGCCAATACATTTTTCATGTGTCTTGTAAGAGTTAGCCATCTTGTTCAATATTAATAACCTATGAGAGAGCCCTCTCAGACTAAGGAGGCTAAGCCTTAGTTAAAAGCTTGGTTTGAAACAGTTACACAGAGTCTTGCTAATTGGCAGCCTTCAGTACCTGATTTTGTGATAACACATGGTATGACAAAATGAATTTTGGCTGTGATGCAGGTATGGAGATGATGGAGGAGGAGTTGGAAGATTGCATGAGGGCTTCTGGACCCTTGAGGAAGCTACCATGCTTGCCAAACCACTTTTTGAAATGCATGCCTAGTTTCCCACAATTTCTACAAGAAGTTCCTGTAGAAGCACAATGAGAAGCACAAGGAGGTGAAAAAATGATGGATGAAGGCAAGGGATGGACACACAAGTGCTTGCAGGCCTAATCAACAGATTCCCACCATTAGATTCACTTTTGAAAATGTATTTGGCTCGTCCAAAGGTTCTACATGATGTTTCCTGTAGAAATACAGAGCTTCCTGTAGAAGACACAGTTTTGAGGAAAGAAGCATAATGACATGAAAAAAATGATGGAAAAGGGGTGAGGAATGGAAACATGGATGTGGGTAGGCCTCATGGACATATTCCAAGTCTTCAGGTCCTCCTCGGAGATCAATTTGGCTTTTTTGTAAGCTTCCTGTAGAAGATACGAAACTTCCTGTAGAAGGCACAAAAACTCCTCTGTCTTTGTTTTGAGTGATCCACCTGACCTACAATGTCCTTCTTGCAACCTGCAATGTCATTGCTGCAACATGAAATCATTTAATGGAGATTAGCTTTTTATTTTTTCTTTTTCTTTTTTCTCTTTTTGTTTTTTTTGAAAAACAACTAGGGCGCCTCATGGAGGTTTTCACCCTAATTGCCTGCCCTGGGCGCCTCCAAGGGAGGTTTTCACCGAAAGATCTTTTTCTCTTTTCTCTTTTTTCCAACCCATTGACCGCCTCATGGAGGTTTTCAATCAATGAGCCAATCTAAGGCGCCTCCGAGGAGGTTTTCACCTTAGATTTCCATTTTCTTCTTTTTTCCATTTTTTTCTTTTTCTTTTTTCCTCTTTTTTCTTTTTTCTTTTTTTTTTCTACCCTACCCTACTTGAAAAACAAAATCATTCTCAAGTATAAGAATACTTCCAATGGAGCCATGTGCACATCAAGATTAGAGACAAGATGATGTAAAGGCTCCGAATGCATGCTTTGACAACTATCCAACTTTCAGAGACAAAATGATCTGACTTTGAAAGTACAAAACATAGCTGAGGAGGAGAGTACTGCTGCAACTTAGTGACCTTCTGGAACCATGTCTCAATATAGCTCTGATATCCTTGGTTCTTTTGCTGATCTAGATCAAGTTTCATGTCACCCTCTATCATGACTTTCTCATCTTCCTCCTTTTGTTGATCTTTCTCTTGAGTACATGGAAGATTTGATGGTAATCATGAGGAAGCTTTCTTGATCTCTGATTCTGATCTCTTCCCTTCATCAAGTGCAGCCCATGGTTCTTTGATCTCCTGTTTTGAATCTTCTTTTGGTGGAGGTGATCCTTCAATGCTTTCAAGATGATCTCTCTTTTTCAATGCTTTTCCTGAGCTATGGTGAAGATCATTGAGCTCAAAAGGAGTCATTTGCACATGTTGTGTCTCAGCCTTGCAATGGGGTTGAGCTGCTCCATTGCATGGTTTTGGAAATGGTGGTATGGGTAGTTGAGCGGAGGTGTGAAATTGAGATGGAGATGGATGGCATTGTGGTTGGGTAGGCATTTGGGGTTGCCTTGGTGGAGGAGGAGGCGATGGTTGTGGATGAGCAGGTGGTGGAGGATAATGAGCGGGATGAGAGTTGTACTGGGGCCTCCACTCCTGATAAGGTGCATTCCACTGAGGTTGTGGCTGAGAATAAGAGTGAAATGAATGAGCAACTGGTTGGGCATAATATGGATCTTTGAAGGAACAAGGAGGATATGACCAAGGAGGAGGTGTAGACCAGGAAGGATGAGCAGGGGGACCCCAAGAAGGCATGAAAGTGGCTTGATAGGGGTCATAAGAGGTCTCGGGTGTCCCTTGCAGTTCCTGCTGGTAAGATCTAGGTCCATGTGGCCTCCTTTGGTTCATATAATAGAGTGATTCAGTGGCTCCCTTGGCTCTTTGATATGCAGCTTTGATTCTGGGCAAGGAAGGGCACTAATCTGTAGGATGGTATTCTTCACATACAAAACACACTTCTAGGGAGTGCATTGGACATTCATTCCTAGGATGCTTTTTAAGGAACCTAGGACAAAAAATGACCAAAGCCCTCTTGGCTTCTTCTTGCTTCTTTTGGATCCGCAAGGTATCCAGTTGCATGGCAAGAAACTGCCTCATGTCACTCTTGAAATCTTCGATCTGATTTTCAAATTCATCTTTGGATAAGGGACTGCTCCCAACATTTCTGCTTGCAGCCATTTGCTCCAGAGGAATGTTTTCTTCTTCTTCTCCCCTAGAGGTTCTTTAAATATGCCTTGATGTCCACCCAGGGGTTCTTTAATCACAGCCATCGAAGAAGAACGTTGGCTGTGTGAAGCAGTGGGGGTGTTGTGCAATCATTTTCCTAACTTATCTCTACTCCTACAAAGCACGAAATGAAATCTTTTTGGTTGATTTTTGTTTTTTTCTACTTCTACATGCAAAACTGAAATAGATTGAACTGCAACTAACTATCTTGCTAAAATGAAAATGCGGAATTGAAATGAAAGCAGGAAAGGACTAATCTATTTTGCTCAAATGAAATTGCAGGAATGGAAAGGCTAGTCTACGCTTGCAAAATTGAAATACTAATCTACGCTTGCAAAATTGAAATTGTGGAATGGAAAGGCTAATCTAGGAAAGCAGGAAATGCTAATCTATGAAAGCAGGAAATACTAAGCTATGAAAGCAGGAAATGTCTATGCTACTTTTGCAGAATGAAAATGAAATAAACTACTGAGCAGAAGGTTGTAGTAGAAAATAGAAGAATAGCAACAATCACCAATACTCTGCCACTTCCCCGGCAACGGCGCCAAAAAGATGGTGGGCTCCAGTATTGTAGCAATAATGCTACAACTCCTGGAGCTTCCTATCTCTAATTTTATCAACCCGGTAGTTCGTACAAACTTGGAAGCGACGGTGTTGTATGCACAAGTACTAGCTCTTGCCGCAGCTGTCACTTGGTCAGCTGGCACAAGTCCACTAGGGGCTCAAGCCAACTTCTATGAGCTCTTAGAAGAAGCTTTTTAACTGATGGACGAAAGCTAACTCAAAGGAAGCTAATCTACTTGCGGAAAGAAACTGAAAGCCAAAAAGAAACGCAAACCCTAGCAAACCCTAGCAAACCCTAATTCTACCAACTAGTCCTACTGATGCAAAAATGAGAATGCAAACTATGAGAAGAGATGCCATTACTTCTAGGAAGGTAAAATGCATGTGTCTAAGTTATCACTATCTGAAGAAAACATCTTTTTGTATTTTTGATTAAGTTGTTGGAATTATCATGCATGTGCTTCTAACTAGTTTTCCACTATGCAGGGATGGATCAAGGGATGAAATGCTTTGGGAAAGGTTGGGATTGTACAGAGAGGGTCTAAGGGATCCCTAGCATTCTTTCTGAGAGTTTCACAAAGTCTAGAGGCCATGCAACCGTGTTTATGAACTTCTACAGGAAGTCTGCAGGGGTTTCTACAGGAAGTGTTGTAAGTCTTCTACAGGATGTTTTGTAATTCTTCTACAGGATGTTTCGAAATGGGATTTTGGAGCATGGATGGAGGGAAAAAGATGGAGGAATGAGTATGGAGGTGAAATGGGGATGTGAAGAGGTCTAAGGCTCGGTGGATGAGGCTAAGGAGCGATTGGATTTGTTCAAGGGAGAGTGAAGCAATGTTGCACGAAAATTAGGGTTTTGGGAGCGAATGGAAAACATGAAGCAAGGGTTCTAAGTAGAGGATGGAGCAGGTAGGTTGGAAGGAGTATGTGCAGGTAAGGAAGGGTAATAGGCACTCTGCAAGTGGTTTTCCAAACTGAACAAACAAAGGCATGCAAAAAAAACAAAGATCTAGTTATGCTACCCTAATATGATCTAGCGAACAATAATAAGAATGGACAACAGCTTATTCAAAATGAAATGCATGAACTAACTTATGCCACTAAGAAATCATCAACTGAATCATTTAACACTACTAATATTAACATCTAAAAACGAGGATTCCAACACTAAGAATTGCATGGCAAAGCAAAACAGCATTTTTGTTGGTAGCAAAGTCACATTGGTCCCAGCTCATGATTCCACAAAGGGGGAGGTGAGATCCAAGGTGTTTGGCAGCCTTTTTCTGAAGATCTTCCCTGTGATTAACCTATCAAGCAAATCTGAACATTAAAAACCTTTTCTAATCATCAAAAGCAACCTAAACAACAACACAACATTTAAATCTAAATAGCAGATTTTATTATGAGAATGCATCAAAGACACATAAAGATAAACAAAGGAGGTACTGGGCGCTTGAGATGGGCCCAAACCCAAGAGCTACAGCCTCCTAAGAAAGATTTAGAGCTGGTGCAAAGCTGGATTCATCTTTATTAAACAAGAATGAAGAGTTACATCAAAACTGTCCAC
Organism: Pinus tabuliformis; assembly: GCA_031772625.1. Taxonomy (NCBI): domain Eukaryota; kingdom Viridiplantae; phylum Streptophyta; class Pinopsida; order Pinales; family Pinaceae; genus Pinus; species Pinus tabuliformis. The sequence goes on from CM062808.1 coordinate 277,490,564, forward strand.
AAGGAGAGCTTGAACATGAGCTGGAAGCAAAGCTAATCTATTGCATAAAAATCGAACTACAAACTAGCTAACTAATGGCTAAAACAAAATGACTAACTAGCTACAAAAATGACTACCCACTATCTAACCAAAATGAGGCCCCAAGCCTTCTTATTTATACAATTTGAGGACCCAACAGTCCTCCTAAAAGTTAGGGACTTGGCTGCCCAAGACTTGTAGTTAACAGCAGTCCTACTTGACTTGCTTGGCTACCCTTGAGCTGATTGATTCGGTGCCCCTTGAACTCCGAGCTGATGGTGGAGAATTCGAGGTAAGGGCCCATAAATGAGGGGGACACCTTCCTACAAATCCTCTAGCTTGTTCTCCCACGAATTTGGCTGCCAAGTGCTCATTAAGACCTCCAATTTTGTCTCCAAGTTGACCAAAAAGGCTACACAAAGCACCCATTAGACTTGTTGGCATAATGACTAACCAAATTCACTCTATTAACATAAAAATAATCAAAAACATGCAATAAACAAATGAGAATGGTGGACTAAGCCAAATTAGGAGGTTGAATGAGCCCAAATAATTGTACATTTTTGGGGCTCATCATCTATTTGCATGGTTAGATTCGTACTTTGGTTGGATCAGGACAAAGATGAAGACCTTGAATTCATCTGATAAATCTAAGCTACACAGAGTTATTTAGTATCCATTATTGTATACATGATCCTTTCTAGTCGAATGGTTGCATCCACATCATGGATCTATAGATATGATCCTTTGTAGTCACATAGTTGTGTCCATGCCCTGGATCCATACACATGATCCTTTCTAGTTAGATGGTTGTGCCCATGTCGTGGATTTGTGAATTGTTAAATTCCTACTCATAGATGTCATATATGTTGTATTATGTTTTACTTGTACGTGTCTAAATACTCATTCTCCAAATTCCTTGCCTTAACTTGTAAAACACTTCAACCATTACTTATTCTTCTAACTTCATGCTTTAGGGAGCATTTGCTATACAATAATTTGTCGCACTCCCTGTCTCAAACTCTGAGTTGTTGAAATTTTCCCAAAATGTCGCAAAGTGACAAAAGATGTCAATAAATTCACCATGAAAAACATTGATTAGAGCATCCCTGAAGAAATGCCTTGAAGTAATTTTGGAAGAGGTTGTCAAAAAACCCTATTTACAAGCCCAACAGTATTGTTACTAGTGAAATCTGTGATGTTACCCCTCTGCATAACTAATGGATAGCTCTTTTAGCATGAGAATTATAGTGAAAAAGTGCATTGGTCCTCTTTAGGTAGTTTGTCCACAAATGGAACAAAAGTTTCTCTTACTAGAAGCCTCGAGAATGACGAGTTGGTTATTCATGAATAAGGATATGGTATAGTTCTCCCATTTTGAGTCCTTAATCCTAACTTTAAGGATATTACTCTTAATATGTGGACCTTCTTCCCCCTTTTGTGGACCCCTAACTCCCTCTCCCTCCCTATAAATGAATTGCCTTATACCCTCAAATGGCTTCTTATATTAGATTGGCCATGCTGCTATTAAATTGTGCCTAATTGCTGCCAATTTGTGAAAGAGAAAGGAGAGCTTGAGAAGTATTGGCTTGCACTCGGAAACCCATCTCGAAGGAGGCTTCCAACACTAAGGCAATTGTTGTATTCTTCCCTCTCCTATTTATTATTAATACAATGCATGCTTGCTTTCCATAAGCATGTAAATGACTACTTTCTTAGTATGTTGCAACTTGATTTGTGACATGGTTTACATTAGAATGGATATGTTATGTTTTTCCTTTGTTGTCTATGTTTGATCTCTCTTGCTGGTATTTGTTCGCAATAGAATAGCGAGGATTGACATTGGAAGTGAGGATATCAATATGGACACAGAAAATTGAATGGATGGGAGTGAGTTAGGCCATCTTTGCTCTCTCATGTCATTATGATTTAAACTAGGAGATTTTTTCATGTATTTATTCTAGTTGTTACTAGATCCACTCATTGAACTAGAGGGATCACTTCTATCCATAGAAGGGATTTCCTATATAATAGGTTGCATAGATTGTGTTAAAGTATGGGGTTAATACAGTGAGCTATAAGGATAGACTGTGATAGCCAAAGTGCAATTTTCTTAGCAAAGAACCTTGCTTATCATTTAAAGACAAAGCACATTTATGTTCATTATCACCTTCTACGAGATATGGTTGTCGACAAAAGGTATTTCTCGTTAAGGAGGACACATTGAAGAATACTACAGATGCATTGACAAAGTTTGTGAGCATTAAGAAGTTCTCTTGGTGTAGAGAAAAAATGGGCATTGTAGGGCTAGCCCAATGACTAAGCTCTTCAATGGCCTCGTGTGGAAATAAAACAACAAGTGGGAGAATGTTGGGTGTGTGTTATATTAGTTCCATGACTAACCCTAGGCGCGAGGCAAGGGGGTTAGAGGCGTGACAGTCAATCCCCCCTTCATTGCGTTGGGAGCAGTGGGGGGGTTCACATGGGGTCTGGAAGCCACCCTTGTTGGCGGGTATGAGACGGGTGGTAGTCCCCCTCTATGGGGTTCGAGGAAAAATGTTTTGGACACTATATTAGGTTGGCAGACCTACCTATGGTTTTTTGCATCGTTTTCACACATGGTTTTGGTCATGATGGTTTTCTTCCTGTGGTATTCTATAGATCTAGTCAAAGGAACTACGATTATGTTCTAATATAAGGTTAATGGAAATAAGCATAATTATTTCCGCATTACCAAACACAACCAATATTTCATTAGAGGTATTTAGTTTTTATTCTACAATCAGTATGATACCCCACACCCTTTTCTTCTGTGCAGCTCACTCTGGCTAGGCTATGTTGGAGGGTTATATGTTACATAATGCACCTTGAAGGTGTCACCTAGTTCACTATGTACACTTGTTTGAGCCCATGTGTTTGCCTGTACTTTTCACATGGCCCACCTCGGGACTTGACCATAGTCAGATCTAACGGTTCACCTCCTTACCTCACTCATCAACGGCAGAAATTGTTTTGGGCACAAAGCCATTTCGATTACTTCACTTTCCTTCCTCTCTCATTCAGCTTACTCTTCTACAGTGACAGGAGCTTTGCACTTTGTTATGTGGTTTCATTGGCACTCACCACATCGCAAATCCTTTCATGTTCACCTGACTAGAACGACAATTCACTTACGCCATAAGTACGTATTTATAGTTGAATTTTGTTTCCCAAACACATTCTTGTTTTATCTTTCTAACTCCAAGCTATGTGTTATTCCACAGAGGTACTTATTAGGGAGTAGTAGAGGCTGTCAGATTTATCATAGGAAAGGGATTCATTTTCCCCATTGCTGGAGTAATGGCATCCTTCAACCACCATCCATACTTTATCAAGGTCATATCCCCGCCGAGAAGCAGAAAGAGGGGCCTATGCAAGCTTGCACTTGACACATCTTAACCTTACAGAATGTCGGGTAAGAACTACATACATTTACCACATTATACTATTCCATTGTATTTTCCTATAAATTCCTTTGTAACTTATTACTCTTTCGTTTATATTTTCCTGCATGTCTCCTACTTCTTGGGAATAGGTAATGAAGTCGGCATTTAGTAGAACTTCAAGTAACCTCTTCAGCTGTAAATAATGCGCTTATGCTTTATTTCCCTTTATTTTATGGAATCAAATATTTCTACGTACTAGTTTCTATTTCCCTTCACAGGTACACTAATGCGCTAATGCTTTATTTCCCTTTATCTTATGGATTCAAATATTTCTACGTACTAGTTTCTATTTCCCTTCACAGGTACACTTTCTACGCCTGAATGGTTACAACCGACACTATCGTTTAGTTAACACTTCAACATCTGATATCAGCCCGCTTTATCAAGTGGGTAACCTCCATGCGTTCTTCCCAACTCATTTCAACCTCCTATTCGCATGTGGAGGGATTTCCTGCACCGAGCGTTTCTGACTCGGTTTCTACTACTATATTCCAGCATATTTCATCTCATATATTTAAGTTACAGATTGAGCTCTCTGGAGCAAAAACTAGTGTTTTTTGTGTATTATGTTGAATTAAATTCATCTTTATAACTAGTGTTATTGGCATAGCGTCTAAGTCAGTGGGGTTTTTTATTCAGGATAGAATTCCTCCTTTCACCGTAACTTCATCATTGTACTGGGTTTGTATTCAACACAATACTGTATTCCTCAATCTCTAAATTATAATTATTCCTTGTGTAACTTAGGGTTTCGATTGTATTCCTTTTCTTTTTTCCTTTGTCTCATACTTATATATCTTAATTCCTTTACATGAGTCAATTGATGATAAGTAGGAAAAATAGTGATTTTTCTATTTGGTGCATGTTGCATGAGTTTACTTCCCATTAATTAAAAATAGAGTGATAAACTCATAATGATAATAGCTTAGGTAGTGTTTTGGAAGCTTAAGCTACAATTTTGACCCCAAAGGATATGTCCATAAATGCTCTTTTAGTTACTATTCTCGGTCCATAAGTTAAAATAACTTCGATAGGAGAAGAGTGCCACTATTTATTCTAATAACTAACATTTTCCTTTTTAGTTTCCAATTACAAGCATATACAATGGGATCCAACCAGTTTGTAAATAGTATAGTCTCTCACTAATTATTTATTGTTTCATCCAGCATGCCCCTTTCAAGGAAATCATATCTAATGTGTAACGTACCTTCAAATACTTTCACCCTTAGTTTCATATGAGACTGCATAATAAGTCTCAGCCATTGTTTTAGGAACAATTTTTGGTTTGGGTTTTTACGATTGTACTAAATATGCTTATTGGTATCATTTAGTTCCAAAAACAAATTTTGAAACGTAATACTTAATTGTTACTTTTCTTGCCTTATTCGTATATATGTCTCAGGCATAACCTTAATGGCTTGGCGGTAAACCCATAAACGCAACCTTGTATTTCTCATCATGAAATCCAAGATCTAGATGATATTACTTCTATGGGTCAATTTATCTACTGAATCGTTGTGAATATGGATCTTACCCACAGCCTTTATTCCATGCGATCTACATGTAACATTGATGAATTATGTTACTCTGTTGTCATAACTTAGCTTCACTCCACTCGTCTGAGAGATTTATTTCTAGCTAAGAATAGAGTAGAGCTTTGATCAATTTGGTCTAGTCTTTGGCGTAACATTTAGAATCCCAACCTTCATTTCCCAATTCATTCTTCCTGTCAGCAGATTTTCCCTAACCCAAACATTTTTCTTACAGTTCTGGTTAGAAATATCAGTTTATGGTGTAACTTATTACTCTTCGTTTATATTTTCCTGCATGTCTCCTGCTTCTTGGGAACAGGTAATGAAGTCAACATTTAGTATAACTTCAAGTAACCTCTTCATCTATAAATAATGCGCTTACGCTTTATTTCCATTTATTTTATGGATTCAAATATTTCTACATACTAGTTTCTATTTCCCTTCACAGGTACACTTTCTACACCCGAATTGTTACAACCGACACTATCATTTAGTTAACACTTCAACCTCTGATATCAGTCATCTTTATCAAGTGGGTAACCTCCATGCCTTCTTCCCAACTCATTTCAAACTCCTATTCGCATGTGGAGGGATTTCCTGCACCGAGCGTTTCTGACTCGCTTTCTACTACTATATTCCAGCATATTGCATCTCATATATTTAAGTTACAGATTGAGCTCTCTGGAGCGAAAACTAGTGTTTTTTGTTTATTATGTTGAATTAAATTCGTCTTTCTAACTAGTGTTATTGACATAGCGTCTAAGTCAGTGGGGTTTTTTATTGAGCATAGAATTCCTCCTTTCACCGTAACTTCATCATTGTACTGGGTTTGTATTCAACACAATACTGTATTCCTCAATCTCTAAATTATATTCTTCCTTGTGTAACTTAGGGTTTCGGTTGTATTCCTTTTCTTTTTTCCTTTGTCTCATACTTATATATCTTAATTCCTTTACATGAGTCAATTGATGATAAGTAGGAAATATAGTGATTTTTCTATTTGGTGCATGTTGCATGAGTTTACTTCCCATTAATTAAAAATAGAGTGATAAACTCATAATAATAATAGCGTAGGTAGTGTTTTGGAAGCTTAAGCTCCAATTTTGACCCCAAAGGATATGTCCATACATGCTCTTTTAGTTACTATTCTCGGTCCATAAGTTAAAATAGCTTCGAGAGGAGAAGAGTGCCACTATTTATTCTAATAACTAACATTTTCCTTTTTAGTTTCCAATTACAAGCATATACAATGGGATCCAATCAGTTTGTAAATAGTATAGTCTCTCACTAATTATTTATTGTTTCATCCAGCATGCCCCTTTCAAGGAAATCATATCTAATGTGTAACGTACCTTCAAATACTTTCACCCTTAGTTTCATATGAGACTGCATAATAAGTCTCAGCCATTGTTTTAGGGACAATTTTTGGTTTGCGTTTTTACAATTGTTTTGGTTTGCGTTTTTACAATTGTACTAAATATACTTATTGGTATCATTTAGTTCCAAAAACCAATTTTGAAACGTAATACTTAATTGTTACTTTTCTTGCCTTATTCGTATATATGTCTTGGGCATAACCTTATTGGCTTGGTGGTAAACCCAAAAACGCAACCTCGTATTTCTCATCATGAAATCCAAGATATGGATGATATTACTTCTATGGGTCAATTTATCTACTAAATCGTTGTGAATATGGATCTTACCCACAGACTTTATTCCATGCGATCTACATGTAACATTGATGAACTATGTTACTCTGTTGTCGTAACTTAGCTTCACTCCACTCGTCTGAGAGATTTATTTCTAGCTAAGAATAGAGTAGAGCTTTGATCAATTTGGTTTGGTCTTCGGCGTAACATTTAGAATCCCGACCTTCATTTCCCAATTCATTCTTCCTGTCAGCGGATTTTCCCTAACCCAAACAATTTTTCTTACAGTTTGGTTAGAAAAATCGGTTTATGGTGTCTGTATAAACTTATGCATAGTTCCTGAAATTTGTATACCACCACTGAAGTTAAATCTATTTATGAAAATACTAGACACCACTAGAATTTAAAAGCCACCATATCACTAATTACGCCGTAAGGCGTTCCCTCTGAGAAAGACATCCCTAAAATGTGACGTGTGCGATCGTGAGCCATTGATTTTGTGTGTTAGATGATTGGAGTGTTTTCTGCCGTTCGATTTAATCTGTTTTATTCATAGAAAAATGGTATTTTCTCATGGTAATGAGCATGAAAAGCCAGGCCTGGCCTGCTGGCGATGAGACTCTTCTGCTGCCTTGGCAGAGACTGCCTGCTGGCAATGAGACTCTTCGCAGAGACTCTTGGCAGAGACTCTTCATGTTTTTCTTTATCGGACAGTTATATTCTTTGGCGTCCATGATTCAGTGGATTAGTAGCTATTTAAGGTTCGACTCACTGCTATCAAACCCTTATCGTTTACGTTTTCCTACTGTTTATTTAAGGTTCGACCCACAGCTATCAAACCCTCATCGTTTACGTTTTCCTCCAAGGTATGAACTCTCTATCCGGTCAATTTGAACAGAGTACTATTCTGTGTGCTTGAATGTCGAGAACAGAGTACTATTCTAATTGCTGCCGATATGGTTATTTTCTGCTGCCGATTTTAATTGCTGCCGATATGGTTATTTTAATTGCTGCCGATTTTAATTGCTGCCGATATGGTTATTGCTGCCGATTTTAATTGCTGCCGATATGGTTATTTTCTCATGTATTCCATTTTAATTTATAGTGGCATACTGCATAACAAGCATTTGGCTTTACTGTCAGACTCTCTGAATACAGCAACTGCATTTTCAGAAGCATGATATTCAATAGAGATGTGAATTTTATGATGGGAATGACTTATTCTGTTTGAGTTATGACTGTGGATAATGCTGTATGATTCATGAAATAGGAAACTATAGATTTGCCTTATGCAGTTGGTTGTCCTTAGTATTGACCGATTATCTGATTCAGATGCTTCAGTCACAGGGCCCATTGTCCTCGGATCCTCCAGAAGCAGCCTGTTTTCACTTGCAACTTGCAAGACAACCCTTGAAGGGCGAATCATTAATCACGAGCACTTTCCCTTGGCTAGGCTGCTATAGTGGGCTTATTGTTTTTTTTAAATAACCTCAAAATACAATAATCATGGGTGAAAATACAATACAAAATGTAAATAGTTCAAATTTGACGATACACAGGGAATGGATTAGTTACTCTTTTCCTATAAAAGTAGAAGCTTTGTTTTTGAAATATTGGCATAAAGAATTCTCATTATTTTATTCTTTGATTCCGCCCTGCAAAAAAACTCTTTCCTGTAAATTTCTTGCGACAATAGGCAATTTCTTGTGTGTGATAATAGACTGTTTCTTGTAGATCCTGCTGTGTTGCAGGGACTCGCTTTGAGTGATGAAATACCTCTGAAACTATTATCTGATTGAAACCTCTTCTCCATAGTCCAAATAATAATTAAAGAGGTTAATCATAAAATTGCTTTTCTATGCAATTGACCCACATTTGCCAAGTTCTTTTGAGGGACACAAGTATCTACTGTATCATTGAAACTTGATGTTTCTGACCCAGCTTGTCTTACACAGGGAAACCTTGCAGCCTTGCTAATCTAGCTTGGCAATGCATAGTCCTGCAATTGAATGAACATATTGATTACAACATTGGATTTCTGTTATATCAATGTTTAGTTAGGGCATAGAAGAGATTTGAATTTCATAACTTTTTCTTCTTATACTTTGATCCCATCTGACAACTCTTTTGTGGACAATGCAGAAGCATAAGTGCATCCCATTAGAAGACCTTGCTGCAGAATTCAAACTCCGCACTCAGGTTCTTATTTATATATTTATAACTTTGTGTATTATACATCCATATGTACACGCACATGAATGGACAGAGGCACTTGTTCCAGTTAGTGATGTGTTTTGTATGTCTTGCTTTCATGAGATGACTATGCTTCCTACCTAAATGCTATTAGCTTAGGATATTTTTACCCGTACTGACTTTGGATATGTCCTATAAGTGAAGTATATCTTATAATATTTAATAGAATTATTTTTTTAAATAATTGGAGACATGTATTCCATTTTAATTTATAGTGGCATTTGGCTTTACTGTCAGACTCTCCGAATACAGCAACTGCATTTTGAGAAGCATGATATTCAATAGAGATGTGAATTTTATGATGGGAATGACTTATTCTGTTTGAGTTATGATTGTGGATAATGCTGTATGATTCATGAAATAGGAAACTATAGATTTGCCTATAGGGTTAGGGTCTGCCCATAGACAATGCCTAATGAGTACGGCATCCATTTATAATTTTGTTCATGGCAGTCGAAGTGACCTGGGTCCTTGGGCACTCTTCAAATTGCCTCCGCTCAATGGATCCAACAGTGCTGTTCACAAGAGGAGGGGGCCAAACAGATCAAGCCTGTTGAGAGCTTCAAACATAGCTCCTTACAAGGATATCTTTAATGGAGCCTTCCATGTCCAAATCAAACCTGATTCAAAATCATTGCATTGGTGTCTTTAGAGGCTTTTGTGCCCTGCAACTATTGTGGCAAAATAGCTTTAATTCTACCAATGTGCTGCTTTTGGTCATGCTTTAAGTTGCAAACTTAACATAGATTCAGGGACTTATCCATATGCAAATTACAAAGCCTAGTGAATGTTGCATCCACTTTGGCTCTTCCTGCGCTCCGTCAACATACACACTTGACATGATTCAACCTTTGAATCATTGTTAATGGAATATAACACCACCAATGTGCTGCTTTTGATCCCATTGGTATCATCCTTTATTTTACTTTCTCCTTGGGAAGAAACTGTGTAAAGTGCATGTCAAACTCCCTTCCAGACACAAAGTTATCCAATATTGGTTTGCTAAACTGTGTAAAGTGCATGTCAAACTCCCTTCCGGACACAAGTTATCCAATATTGGTTTGCTATAGGGAGTAACCTTCACTGAATCTATTTTAGCAGAGGGCTTCTTTTATGTCATATGGTTTTATACATATTTGTGTGCAGGCCAACTAATACATGAAATAATCCTGCAACTAGGTTATGCAGAATTAAGGTACATGTTCAATGATTCCTCGGATTTATTATCAATGATTAATCACCATCATTTAATTACACATCAGAATCCAGAATTAGGGTACATGTTCAATGACTCCTCGGATTCATTATCAATGATTAATGACCATCATTTAATTACACATCAGAACCCGGAATTAGGGTACATGTTCAATGACTCCTCAGATTTATTATCAATGATTAATGACCATCATTTAAATACACATCAGAACCCCAATAGATAATTAGAGAATATATTGATGGGCACTGGTATAGATCACAAGATATCACTGTTTATTTTCTGTGAATGATATTTACTTCACATCATTATCACCGATAACAATGCAATCCCAAATATGATCATCCAGGTTTTGACAACAGAAACAGGTGTTGGGGAGGTTTATGTCCAGAATTTCCTACTGTATTTGAAGTCTTCTGTTTGGTTCTTCAATGTTGAACTGTCAAAGAAAGGATTGCGATTTTTTGGACTACTTTCAGTTTTTGTTTGATTGTTCATGGATCTCTTAGGTCGTAGATGTGAAACAGACATGGACTTGTATTAAGAGCTTATAGGCTCAGTACCCTTATAGGCTACTTTGTTACTTTTACTATGACTTTAGATATGTCTTATAAGTGAAGGATCTTGCTAATTCCATTATTTTCTATAATTTTTGAATGTAGTAACATGGGAAATTAATCGATAACTAGGGACTCGCTTTGAGTGATGAAATACCTCTGAAACTATTATCTGATTGAAACCTCTTCTCCATAGTCCAAATAATAATTAAAGAGGTTAATCATAAAATTGCTTTTCTATGCAATTGACCCACATTTGCCAAGTTCTTTTGAGGGACACAAGTATCTACTGAGTGCAGCTGATACAAAATGGCCTGATCTTCATGCAGTCATGCCCGGATGTCTCCCTACTGATATTGGAAAACAACAAAAGTGGAGAAATGATAACATTATCTCTAACCCACATTTGACATCATTATATATGCACCATAGATTCACAGCATTTCGTGAGATTATCTTGGAGAAACACTTGAATACAAAATATTACTGGTACAGGTACGCATTCTACCGCATTTTTTTTCCTCCAAGAACTCTAAACAACATTCCTTACCTATTGCAAAATTATCTTACAAAAACGCATACTTGTTAGGTATGAATGGCAACATAGGGGATCTGCGCACATCCATGGTTTCCTTTGGATAGAAAATGCACCTGATATGGAGAATCTCAACTGGGAAGACGCAGAAGCAGTCGATATTGCAAGGCAGTTCTTCGACAAATATATTTCTGCTTGGAACCCTCGTGCTCCTTCGAATTCAAACCAACCAAATGCTTGGACAAATCCCGAAGACCCTTGCCTGTTGTCCACGCCGCAAATCTTCAGAACTAATCCTTTCAGTGACTATGAACAGCTCGTCAATTGTGTTGAACATCACACAAAATGCTCAGAAAGCACGTGCCTAAGAAAAACTGGATCCTCACTCCAATGTCGTTATAAAGCACCGTGGGAATTACATCCAAAATCGGCCTTATTCATTGATTCCAATGGCCAAAAAACATACACCCCTGCTCGAAACGACGATCGACTCAATAGCCATAACCCTACCATCCTATCTATTTGGCGTGCAAATGTTGACTGCCAACCAGTACTCTCCATACACGCTGTACAAAAAATATATTGCCAAATATGCATCCAAAGCAGAAAAAAATCTGAAAGCTTCCACGACATGCTACGTAGAATTGTCCTGGCTTCACCCATTGCTGACCCAGCAACATCCGCATTCCGAAAATTTCTTGCAGAAACCCTTGTTGATCGTGACATTGGAGCACAAGAAACCTGCCATATGCTGCAAAAATTACCGTTAACATTATGTAGTCGGCCATTCATTTCTTTAAATGTAAACCAAAAAATTCTTATGCGCCTTCCACAAACGGACACCACCTCCACTACATCCCCGCACTTCATAGATACATATATCCAGCACCCTTCTACCCTTGAGTCCACATCACTAATAGAGTTGGCAAGATCCTGGTCATATGATCCTCGTCGCAGAACAAACAAATGGAAACAAAGGCCTACAAAAGCAATTGTTCGGGTCATACCACGTTACTCCTCCATACCATCCACAACAGAACCTTGCTACGCTGACTTTTGCAGGGTTGAACTTATGCTATACAAACCTTTTCGCCGTATCGTACAAGATATAGGAGATTCTGCTGCAGAATTCATCGCAAATTGGCAAGCATTTCGCCCATTCTACAATCCTTGGCATCAATGCCGCACACTATCTGATATTGAATCTGTCACAAATGATACCTCAACTATGAATGAAGCCAATCCAACAGACACCATGGAAATAAATGAATGGGAATTACTTTCCCAATTACACCCTACAAATGAGCTTCTCATAAACGACCTTGACATGCTTGGTCTTCGTGGCTTTGATGACACCCATAACTGGAATCATACCACTATCCCATTGGATCTACAAAATAATGCAATACAATTCATTGAGAATAGCCGCTCCATCCACCGCATTCTTCAAACACATCAACATACCCTGCCGACCCTTACTACATTATCTCCAATGCAAAGAAAAGCTCTAAATATTATTCTTAATCATTTTGCTAGGAAGGATTATTTACCCGCTCTCAGAATGATAATACAAGGCACTGCTGGTACGGGAAAATCCCTCCTTATTAATTGCATCAAAGATATGCTCATAGGCCTTGCAAGCCTGGGACCTTCACCGATCATGCTCCTCGCCCCTACAGGGGTTGCTGCCTTCAACATACAAGCATCGACAATCCATTCTGCTTTGCACCTTCCTATAAAGGATCTTATGCCGTTAGAAGGTAGTGCTCTTGCAAAATTCCAAGAAGAACTCAGGCATATAAGATACATACTAATCGATGAAATGAGCTTCATTGGGCCAAAGCTTCTCAGCCATATTGATGAACGTCTTCGCGAGGCATTTCCCCACCAAAGAAACACTCCTTTCGGTGGTTGTTCCATAATATTGGTTGGTGATCTCGGTCAGCTACCACCCGTCAAAGACATACCTCTATATGCAGGGACGAGCCACAGAAGCGCACTGTGGAACACCTTCAACACAGTCATCACATTAGACACAATATTTCGTCAACAAGGCGACGACATCGCCCAGGTTACTTTCAGGAACATTCTCCAGAACATTAGAGATGCGAATCCGACAATCGACGACTACAACGTACTCATGTCGCGCACAGATTCCTATTTATCAGAAGAAGAAATATGTTCATTCCATGATTCCATGCATCTATTTCCAACAAATGCTCAAACAACAGTCCATAATAAGAAAATGATGAAATCTCTAAACACTCCTATTGCACGATCCATTGCTGAAGATGACAACACATATTCCAGTCTTTCCTCTGAAGATGTGCAACTTGAGTGAATTGTATTGCTATGCAATGGCGAAAAAGTTATGTTGACTTCCAACCTTTGGGTTTCAGCCGGTCTTGTTAATGGTTCCCTTGGAAAAATTGTAACCATCTTTTACAAAGAATCAACTGCACCACCACAGATTCCAACATTTGTTGTCGTAGATTTCCCCAAGTACATTGGGCCTCCTTGGGATGAAAGAAACCCCACTCACTTGCCTATTCCAGCAGTAAAAAGAAATGGTCGTGCACAAATTCCACTGAAGATGGCTTGGGCTTTAACCATACATAAATCTCAAGGTATGACCCTTCCAAAAGCAACAATTGACATTGGAAAAACAGAACGTCAAGGTCTCACATTCACAACTATTTCAAGAGTGCCTTCTCTACAAGATCTCCGGATTAACCCCGCATTCAGTTTCGATCGTTACAGTAAAATGAAGGACAACAGAAACATTGCTCGCAGAAAACACGCAGAAGAAATCCTCCGTTCAATGCCGCCTCCAGATAATCTGCTCCAACCCGTACTTTGACATCACCAAAAGGTTTCCTCCATTTATTTAACTCATTCTCTTTCATAACATACTTTTCATATCTTTCAACAACAACAAACTTTAATCAATATTAGTAAAAAAGCAAATACTAGAATGTCTTTATATTGTCTGTACATCTCATTCTAACCTTTTCTTTCTTTTGCAGCAGGCCACATGGGCTCAGAAATAACATACCTGCACAACTACATGTAGATTGGCAAGCAAAAAATCTGCATCTCCAGCTGTGCATTGACCTCCAATGGTGTTCAATATGTCGTTATTCACCATGCATCTTCCACTAACAATATATGGATCCCCATAGCAAAGGTAACTTCATTACCATTCATTCTAGATTCATTTTAACACAACTCACCTGCAGAGTATTACTAATAAATTTCTGCAACTGATTTACATATTACTAATTCTAACAGAATATAAATTTTGCAGGTCCATTGCTGCTTCGCTGCCTCCACCATGTTCTTGTACGACTTCAAATATGGAATGACAAGCACAATGTTCTTTAGACTATTATATTCCTTCTCGAACCTCTTTTGTTACAATTCGCTGTTTGTATTTTCCATGTCAAACTTGAAAAGGGATGTTTCAAGATCAAATACCGTTTTCATTGTTTGTTTCCTCACAACTTTTTGTGTTTTCCATTTCAATCTTTAAAAAGGATGTTACAACACACTTTGTATTTTCCATTTCAAACTTTAAAAAGGATGTTACAATACACTATTTGTATTTTCCATTTCACGCTTGAAAAAGGATGTTTCAACATCAAATACCATTTTCATAGTTCATGTCCTCACAACTATTTGTGTTTCCCGTTTCAAACTTAAAAAGGGATGTTTTGAGATCAATGCCATTTTGATAGTTTATGTCCTCACAACCAATTCATTGTCAATGGGTTTTAACATATTTTGTTTACAAAATCAATTGACTTTAGTGATTATAATTCATGTTTTCAATATATCTTCATATTAATTTGATTTTCAATTTGAATAATGGTTTCTTAAATAGCCCTTTCCAAATCAATGTGGTTGCCCGGTTGTTGTTCGCATATTAATTTAATTTCCCATTTGAATAATGAATTCTTAAATAGCCCTTTCCAAATCAATATGGATGCCCAGTTGTCGTTCGCATGGATTCATTCATTTATCTTCACCTTTAACTCCACAATTTTTTCCAACAACAAACAAAGGTCTCTAAACAGGTTCAATACATATTTATGGCTGCTTGCATTCCATTTCAGCGGTTTTAGGCATCGCTCCCTCAAATTAAAGCTCGAATTCATCGACCCTTGCTTCCAAAAAAGCCCGCAAAAGCCTATTCACGTTTCAATATTCTTCCACACACTATGCCTTACGGCGTTTCCTTTGCAACACTAGGTGCAAATGCTAGTTATTTTATTTACAACTTAAAATAGAGTACATACATATAACATACTTTTGTCAATGAATGCCACATAGTTTAATGTCATCTTCTAATACATGAAAATTACCACTTCTACCACAGAATATCCAAATTCATATTACTGTTATGATATGAATTTCTAGAGATACCAACGTAACATACTTAACTAGTAGAACTCAACAACCTTCATAATAATTATAATCTTGGAATTAATATAGGGATCTTTAGAATAAAAAAAATCCAAATTAGCCATGCTATATAAACTCTGACATTTCATTAGGTACCCATATGAAATACTATAAGAAATAGTAACCAACTTCTAATATATAGTACGTAACATTTTAAATATCATAAAGCAACTTCGATCCCATACCTCCAACTAGAAGATGTCTGAAATAACACTTGTAACACCAATTTGTCCAAATCATAATAATGTTCCATCTAAACCATAGGATCCCATTTGTAACACTACCATAGTTTAACATCACCAAATTTAGTCAATATTATCCAATTCTGTGTGTATTTACCAAGAAGTTCCGTCAAGCATAATGAAAATATAAAGAAAATGAAATCAAAGAAATCATGTTACAAATTTATTTCATACGAGCATAGGTGACCCAAAGTCACTTGATAATTCCAACACCACCACCCAACCAAGAACTAATTTCCTCCAATTCACCCTCGAGCTAAGAATGCTTGCCCTAAGGATTCAACAACCTCACTTTAATCTCTTCAATATGTATTTATTACCTTTCTTTTAGGATAAGGTTTCCTTTAGTGACATCCTAGTTTTGTGGATCTTTTCATCCACTTGCCTACGATTTTCCATAAAAGCCCATCTTTCTCTCCCATGGTGCTTTTAAGGTTTCTTTTCCGTAAAAGCCAACCTTTCTCTCCCGTGACACTTTTAGGATTTTCTAAGCTTGGCATCTTTCCCCAGCTAAGAAAATTAATGGATGTTTCTCTTCCATCCATTAAACTTATCTACAATTTCATTCTAGAATTCTTATAATGAACACTTATCCAATCTCATTTTCCAATGAGATTTTATTCTTTTGTTTTGGCAAGAATCTTGTCTCTAGGTGTCCCATTCCCAAGTACTTACACTTCATTTATTTATTCTCTAGAAATTATTTAATTACATCATTATTCCAATATTTTATGTGGATTTTCCACCAACCTAATGAAACAATAGTATAGTGATGGAGGGCTATTACATTATCCTCCCCTTTAATTAACATCATCCTCGATGTTTGTTATCCATTTTTTTTAATTTCCCTGAAATATTATTGGATGACTTTTCCTGTTTCCATCTTCTTGCTCTCATGCATCATTGCACTTTTACTGATCCGGATTTAGACAGGAACGCAATAGATTATAGAGATAACCATAAATACAGAGATGCGATAACCATATACACAAAGATGCAGCGGAAATAATACTTCATTTCATTAATGGAAAATACTGAAATATGCTTACAAACGGAAGTGGAAATAAACCAGCTAGGGCGATGGTAGCTTATCTCTGAGAAGAGATGTGCGGCTACATGCCTCTGAACTGTTCCGAACTGTATTACAATGAGGCTCGAAGGCCTATTTATTGTTGAGAAACAATGGAAAACCCTTCACATACCGAAACCTAACCCTAGAAGATGAAACGCCAAATTGTGGGCCCCGTTTGGGTAAATTGGTACATCAATTTCCCGGGGTCGTAACTTTGGCATACGATCTCCGTTTGACGCGTACGATAGCTCGTTAGAAAGATCTATCCGAGTACTACCACTTTGTGAGGCAACATAGGGCTTGGTTGCCCCAGAATTCCAAAAAAACGTCGTTTAGGGCCTCAAAACGGCTCCGGAAGTTCAGGACCCGAAAAACTGCTAAAAATAGTAAACTGTGCTACAATTAAGGAAACTGAAAATGCTGAGAAAGACAATGGTGGCGGTCCAGGTGGACCTGGCAGGTGGCCACCAATATCCACCTGGATCATTTACCCTGAGCAACATCTCACTTCTAGAGTCAGATATAATTCTGGATGTAAGATACCACAAGTTTTTCCAGATGCTCCCCTTGACATTATAGTGTCAATTCTGTTGGTTCTGTCCAGTTTTAGTATCCTGCGAAACCCTTTGCATTGTCAAAGAAATTTCCTCTTCTCTTAACCAAAAGGAAGTTTCTTTTTGTATTTCACTCTTTGTCATGATTACGACATTTTTTTTCCATTTGGGTGATGACTCAACTAGGACACACCCATATTTTTGCATTTCTTCCATGCCCTTTTCCAGAATATATGTTGAATATATGTTGTATAACTTTCACCTACATTCAACATACTATTTACATGCAACCAATAAGGTCAACATCATTAATATATATTACCTTAATAGACCCGAGGCCATGTACATTATCATAAATATGACTTATTTATAAACTTCAAGATACAATATGGTATCTTTCTTTGCACATTGCTCATAGGAAAATATCAATTAACAATGAACTATTTGTAGAAGATTATAATTTAGATATGATTTTCTCACTTGTACAACTACTGCTTCCACTATATTTTTGTTTGCAACTGTTATGCTATTATTAACATAACCTGCAGGTGGACTCTACAATGCCCATTGACAACTAATCCTCGTTATAAATATTCGCAATTAATCGGTATCTCGTTGTTCACCCACTATTAGTGTTGGGGCTTGGTTTTTCCCAATTTTGACACATTTTTCTATGCTTTCCCTCTCCCATTTTGACTATCTTTAACCCCTACTATGCCTATCTTGGTTATAATACTTGTGCTTTTGCCAAAAGGGTGTCGTAGACTGAAGGTATGCAAATTAATACTAAAAAGCGTCTTTTACCTTTACTTTTAGTATTCCTTAGCTAGTTGTTCATTATTTTATTACCGTGACAACTAATATCGAGTTCATGTGCCTATTTGCTTTGATTCGAAAAGAGACCCATAATTCCAACAGACAATTGTGCGATCTTATTTCCTGCAAATACTCTGGATTTCTTGCAGTCGCGGATTTCCTATAACTACGCTTATTTTCGGCAGGAACATCGGCAGTTAGCCATGTTCGATGAATATCTAAGTCCAACGCGAACACGGGTTTTGTAGGGAATATATCACATAAGGTTGCTATCCTATTGGCCTTCTCAGATCTGGCATCAACACCGCCTAGATTCAAAAGTCTTCTCTCGTTGGTTGTTTGGAGGAACAGCTACAACCATGTAACGAGTTTCATCTAATCCATGATTTCAGTCATGGATTAGACCCAGTATGGCTAAAAACAATATATTGTAATAGATGTGTTAGCCAATGGATTAGATTAGTAGTCTCCTTTATTTCGAGCCATATATGGGCTTTGTAAATATATAAATTTTGTCCTAGTTTCGATGATAGGGGGGTTAGAGTGCTGGGCTAGTTTCAAAACTAATTGTGTATCAGATTGTACTCGACTGTATTTTTAGATTAATATAAATATATATGTTTTGTCCATTGAAGTGAGGAATCTCTTCTAATTTGAAGGGGTTGTGAGTAAGGGAGCGCCCCCTTTGCTCACAACTCCCATAGTTTAGTCTTTATGTATTTTATTTCTATTATGTAGCAATAATTCATTTTTACAGCCAATGTACTCTTTCGAATATATATCAACAACACTAGATTAATTGAATTAGTTTCCTATTCATGTGTGGAATTGAGTTAATGAAGATTTGATTTCTCATCTTCATTAAATTTCTGAATTTGTTGTAAGTTGATTTTTATATCTTTTCCTAATCATCATCAACAATCTTAAGAGCTGTAGAGGGAAGTTTGATCCACTCTATAGTCTTTATTTTTAAGTGATTGATGCACGAAAGAGTCATTGGTTTTGTATGATTGGTTAGTTAGACTAATCAACACTTACAATATTAGGCATGCATATAATTTTCATGCATCTCACAAGCTTACCTACCCAAGTTGATGATTTATGTTTAATCAAATTATAATGCTATAATTTGACTCAACATTTTGGCATTTTTGCTGGGGAGGTGCTAAAGGGATAATATTGAAGTGTTTTCTATTAAATGCATTTTTTGGAATTTTTCAGGATTGGGGGAGTCAAAGTGGTAAGACGAAGGGCAAAGCCCACACACCGGAGGAGGTCAGAACTTCGCCAAAGCCGTGTCCTGATTGTTTTGTAATTAGTTTCTTTTGAATTTTCTTTCATAGTAGATGATTGGGTCCAACATCTACAAATTCCTTTTGTGGTGGTGTGAGCACCGCTTCATTTACTAATACACTGGTGAGGAAAAAGAAGTCTGGAAGAAATAAGGCAGCAAGAGAAGAAGAACCTGGTCAGGAGGTCTATGGTCCTCAAAAGAACCTAGAACATATTCCTGCTTCTACTGTAGTAGCTTCTGTAGGAAAATATTATGTTGCTACCCATTTTGAATCTCTTGTCACAAGGAAAACAACATCTTTGCTGAGTGGTCAGCTTGAAAAGGAATTCGTTGGCAATCGTATTCAAGAACCAGAAATCCAAAACATTGATTCTGCAGGATCTGTAGTCTACAAAGCCCCCACTTCCTTTTGGTCTAGAATGGCCCATGAAGAGGGGATTGGTCACACAGATGGATACAATGAGAAGGGAGAATAATTGGTCCCATTCAAATTCGCTATCAGGGAGATTGGTGGAGATACTCAGATGAAGAATATTCCTCCTTCAGCCTTGCTTAACCTTCATGGGTTTCCCAATGAAGATCCTAATGCCTTTCTATTTCAATTCGACGTGTTATGAATGAGCGATGACTATTTTTCCAATGATCAGAAGTTGAAGTTGTTTCCTGCAACATTGAAGGATGTGGCTCTTAGGTGGTTCATGGCATTGGCTTGAAACTACATTACAACTTGGCAGGAAATGAAAAAGTTATTCTTAAGAAAGTATTAAGACTATTGCAATACTAGGGACCTTAGAGAAGAGATATTTGGAATGACTCAAAAGGAGGGGGAGAGCCTAAAGGACTTGGTTGAGGAATTTCAGTACAATCTATAGAGGTATAAAATGAGTCAATTGAGAAAGGATACTAAAAGAAAAAAATTTCTTAGAGAAATCAGACCATAATCTCTGGAGATTTTGAATCTAATGGGAGGAGGTGACATATCAAAGTTGGGCTATGATGAAGTATGTGAGATATGTCATCGATATTCAAGAGGAAATTCTAAAGTTGGAGGAGGAACAACAGATATTGCTTCCAGGCTTGTCAAGTCAATTGTTGGAGCTAGAGTAACCAGAGCTGAAATTGGTAATTTATTTGAAAATTTTAAGACTGATATTCTTAGCACGTTATCTTCTCAGTTGGATGTTCTGCAGGTTAAGAAGAAAAAAGAAAAATAGGAGGAACTAGAAAAATCCATTGCTATGTTTTGTTCGAAATGCAGGAAGAGGCATGCCTTGAGGGAATGTCCCGCAGATAGCATAGAGATATGCTGAATCTATGAAGTAGAACACTCCACTGATCAATTCCCTTCACTTTTTGAAATTAAAGTAGCATATCTAGTAGATAAATAAGTTGTCAACACACTTTATGCAGTGGCCCCTCAAAGACCATGGAAACCATGTGTTGCAGGTTGGCTTAGTTGCATTTTCAAGTTCCTTATAATCAAAATTAGATGTGGAATATTCCAATGACCTGGCAGACTTGGCCCCACAATAGCATTGGCAAGGGAACTTTTCTTACCTTACCACTCAGAATTTTCCTTCTCAAAAATTTTATCCTCCACAGGCTACATAATAGAAAATGATTCAACCTCAATAGCAGCAGCTTCAGTTGCTTGCTCCACCAAATCAACCTCATCCTGTGCAACTTCCTACCCAACTAGTTTCTAACCCCAATAATAAAACCATCTAATCCGCTCACAACATTAGATTGGTCACCTATCCCACTTTTCCTACCTACTATATTGCACCACAGTCACTGTAGGAAATTTCTATTCCTATGTTAAAACAATTTCCTGTGTCATTGAATGAAATCTAGCTGAGGTCAAGAAAAGTGGTGAATCAAACCAGAATAATTGAAGAGATTGTAGAGGAAGAGTCTCTATAAATGCATGAAGTTAAAACCAGACCTAAACCAGCAGAACAACCTACTTCAAGGGCACACCAGCATTCCTCATCCCATACAATCCAACCTCCTTTTCCAGAGAGGCTGGAAATGAGACTAAAGTAGTGTGAGTTTGATCTTGTGTTTGAATTGAGAAATGTATGCATTAAGATCCCATTGCTGCAAGAAAGTAAAGATATCCCAATCTATGCTAAATTAATAAGGGAGCTATGTACCAAGAGACTAGGAAGACAAAAGAAAGAACTCTCTACAATTCGAGTAGGTGGAAAGCTTGCAAGTTTAATGTATATTGGATTTGTTACTGAAAATATGCAGATCCTAGAATCCCTGTGGTTACCACCTTTATCAATGGAAAACCTATAAAACATAATTTAATTGATTTAGGTGCATCCATTAATGTGATGACTATGGAGACCTTATCTAGAATAGGAACCTTTGACTTATTGCCTACTCCTGCCATGTTGGAATTAGCAAATATGTCTAAGGTAAAGCTAGAGGGGATATTAGAAGACATTGTCATCTCATTAGATTCCTGGAAGTACCTTGCAGATTTTTATGTTCTTCAACCCAAAAATAACTTAGAAGGGCATCCTTTGATCCTGGGGAGACCATTATTAGCCACGACAGATGCTTATATAGGGTGTACGTTCAAAAATGTGACCATCACTCATGGGACTAAAACAAAGCACATTAATTTGTATCCCCCACTCAACCTCTCCTGAGATCAGAAAATACACATTGGATTGAAGAAGAAGATCATGATTCAAAATGTTCCCGACAAGTTTTGACAATTGCCCAAGCCATGAGCCTTAAAGAAAAATGGATAAATTGTTGTATTTCTAATCCCCATATTTTGCAGCAAGAAGAAGCAAAGTCTAGTCATAATTTAGATCTCATTACTAATCTGCAGGATTTTCATGAATACGGTACAACAACCAAATTGCTTTCACCCTTATTATCTACATTTCCTGCATATTCCATCACTCAATGCGGGAGTAAGGTGGTTGAAATTTTTCCTAAAGAACCTTTGAATATTAATTCTTCCTTAACCCTTGAACAAGAAAAAAATTTAATTCAAGCATTGAAAAACTTTTTAGATACTTTTGCTTGGGAATATACAGATATGAGAGGCATTCGGCCAGACACATGCATTCATCATATTTATATAGAAGAGAAAACTAGGCCCATGAGACAGCCACAAAGGAGGATGAACCCTACTTTAAGGGAAATTGTGAAAGATGAATTGCAAAAATTGTTAAATGTAGGGTTCATCTATCTTATCTCAGATAGTCAGTGGGTATCTTCATTGGTTATTGTCCCAAAATAGAATGGTAAATGACAAGTGTGTCTAGATTACGGGGAACTAAACAAGGCCACCTTGAAAGATCACTTTTCCTTGCCTTTTATAGACCAAGTGCTAAACACTTTGGTAGGAAAAAAGTATGTTTCCTTCCTAGATGGGTTCAGCGGGTACAATCAAATTATGATAGCTTCGGAAGACTAGGGAAAGAATACATTCACATGTCCCTGGGGAATCTATGCATATAGGGTACTACCATTTGGTCTATGCAATGCACCAACCACATTCCAGCAAGTGGTCCTTGCTATTTTTTATGATCTTTTGCATGATTGTGTAGAAGTTTATATGGATGAAATTATAGTCATGGGTGATACTTTTGAAGAAGCTTTACATAATATTGGGAAAGTTTTATAGCGATGTAGATAAGCTAACCTCGCATTAATTAATGAATTTTTTTTTATGATTATGAATGAAGGTATTATTTTGGGTCATCATGTTTCTATTGCAAGAATAAAAGTTGATCAGACAAAGATTGAAGTCATTCCAAAGCTACCCCCACCAACCAGTCAGAAGGGAGTATGAAGTTTTCTTGGACATGCGAGCTACTATAGAAGGTTTGTTGAAAAATTTACAAAAGTAACCTATCCATTATTTAAATTGTTGACTAAAGAAGCTGAATTTCATTGGGATGATGAGTGTCAAGATGCATTTGATACACTCAAGGAAAAAATTTCTTCAACACCGGTATTGAGAGGCCCAGATTGGAAATTGCCTTTTCATATTTCCACTAATGCCTCTGATTCAGCCATAGGAGCAGTATTGGGACAAAAGGAAGATCCGGTAACCCATGTTATTTATTATGCTAGTAAGAACTTAACTCCTGCAAAAATAAATTACATGGTAACTAAAAAAGAATTCCTTGCTATGATTTATGCTATTAATAAGTTTAGACATTACATCATGGGCTATGAAGTTTTTATGCACACCAATTACTCTGTCATTCGATATCTCATGAATAAACCAGTTACTAATTACAAGTTTACTAAGTGGCTTCTGTTGCTGTAGGAATTTGACATCATGGTATTGGATAGGCCTGGAAAGGAAAATCAGGTAGCTGATTTCTTATCAAGAATCAACCATGTATGGAGGATGTTCCTATTAATGATAGCTTTCCTGATGAAAATTTGTTTGTTATTTCTGTTAAAACACCTTGGTTTGAAGACATGGTCAATTACCTTGCTACACGAAAGTTGCCTCCTTATTTTTCAACTTATCAGAAAAAGAGAATTATTAGAAAAAGTGTTGATTACTCTTGGATTAGGGGAGATATTTTTTTCATTGGACCTGATTTGATTATCCGCAGGTGTGTCCGGGAAGACAAGATCTACAACATTTTGAGAGTCTGTCATGATGAACCGTGTGGAGGACATTTTGTAGATAAGTGAACAACCTACAAGATCCTTCACTCAGGTTACTATTGGACAAATCTTATTAAGGATGCAAGGGAATGTGTCCAGAAGTGTGACAACTGCCAGAGAATGGGGTGGTTTGTACAATCAGAAGAGATACCTTTGCAGCCTGAGGTTCTCATAGAACCTTTTGAGAGGTGGGCTCTTGATTTTGTAGGTCCCATCAACCCTATGTCCAAAGGTAAGAAGTATATTTTAGTTTTTACAGATTATGTTACGAAGTGGGTGGAGGAAAGAGAATTACCTAGAGAAATAGAGAAAACAATGGTAGATTTTATTTTTTTCTGATATTTTGTAAGATGTGGGGTACCTAGAGAAATAGTCACTAATGAAGGTACTCAGTTTGTATCAAAGCTTATGCAAGGAATTGTGCAAAAATATCAGATTACTCACTAAAAGTCCACCCCTTATCTCCCACAGGCCAATGGGCAGGTGGAATCAACAAATAAAGTGTTGGAGACAATCGTTACCAAGACGCCGCAATTACATAAGAAGGATTGGTCTGACTGACTTCCTGAAGCATTGTGGGCCTACTCGATTACATGGAGAAATATCGTTGGATTTTATCCATATGAATTGATGTATGGAAAGAAAGTTGCATTGTCCATTGAATTTCAGATCAAAAATTTTAAAATGACAACAGGTTTGGGAATAAACCTTGATGAAGCTCAACAACAAAGAATCCTGCAGCTCAATAAGTTGGATGAAATGAGGCAGGATGCTTTTCAACATACTGACCTGATTTAGTAATAATGAGATAAATGGCATAATAGATACATTCAAAAGAATAAGTTCAAAGAGGAAGACAAGGCATTGTTGTATGATTCTAAATTTAAGAACTTTAAAGGAAAATTTAATGCACATTCGTTGGCACCCTATGAAATTGATAAAGTCTTTGATAATGGATCTTTTCAGGTTAAATCAATTAATGATTGGAATGTTTCCCTCTTGGTGAATGGGCACATACTCAAGTTATATCAAAAACCCCAATCTAAGGAGGAATTTGTGGAAGAAATTGTGAAGAAAAGAGAGCTAAATATGGTGAGAGAAGGGATAATTCCTTCCACTATCCCTTCTTGATTTCTTGCTGACATAATGAGCTCACTTTGTTTCTTCCTTGTTCTCAGTAAAACATGAGAGAAATGTCTATTAGGTATAGGTTTATTCCTTTTTCCGGGCCCAATGGACTAATTACGAAAAAAGAACCCCTTGGAGTCTTCTTTTCCAAGTATTTTAGAGTCTCTAGAAAAGAAATATGGTGAGCATGGACTGCCCTAGGCTAATTAAAATTACAGGTCAGTAGGTTCTCTCAATAAAATTTTGTTTTCACTTAACTCTAGATTGATCTTGTTGCACTGATGTGGTATTTCCTAAGGCCCTCCTTCCAAAAATCTTGGCCCATTGACATCAACAAGTTATCTGGTGCAAGATCAGAGCCTTATGATGCCTTGAAGCTTGTATGCACTAATGACAGGCTATCTCACCAACAAAAATGGGGATTCACTATGGCCTCTTGACTATTGAATCCTAAAAGGGGGGTTTGACATCAGCACATTAATTCACACCCGACATGATGTATTAGGGTACCGTGGCCCTCGCTCTCATTAAAGGTGACAAAACTCACATTGATTAACAACTGACCTCAATGGATGGTAATCCAATGAGCTCATTTCACATTCAACATCAACACCTTTTATTCATGTGCAGTGAACTGTACATAAGTGAGGGAGAAGTGTTAGTTGGTGGTTTGATTTCCTGTAGAAGCTCTGCAAGTCATGGTCCGATTTCCTGCAAAATCTCTGCAACTCGTGGTCTGAATTCCTACAAAAGTTTCAAAAGTTGCGGTTCAATTTTCCTAAAGATTCAGCATTGTGGTTCCATTTCCTGTAGAAAAGTTCAATAGTCCCAGTTCCATTTATTGCAGCAGAACCTTGGTTTTCTGAAAAACAAAAACAAAAATCATAGACAGAGCATTAATTTAAAATTATTTAAAAGTACTGACAAATTTTTAAATACTAGTCAAGGTCATGAATTGTGAAATCATATATCTGATTTAATTATTAGGTGGGTTTTCATCTCAAGGACATGCATGTGTCATCTGAAATATTAGACCGTTGGAAGGTATAAAGGTAAAGTACCGTCAATGATGGGGCACTTTAGGTAAAGGGTAATTAATGCTTTTATTTTTAAATATTGCATGATTTTTTTGCTATGTTCACCCTTGCAGCAAAAGGCAGTGTAATCTGGTGCATTATGACACCAGCTTCTCGCCTAATCTCCATGATTCTGACACAACCATTATACATACTTCCCACATGTTCCTATAGATCAGATCATGATGACAATCATGATCACGACCCATCTCTCAAAAATCTCGTGCTTTGTGATCACCTTCTATAATAGGCCCTTCCTTGTCATATGATTCTGTTACAAATCTTAAGACGATATTTCCAAAGAAGTGCATATGCGCTGTCTTCCAGTCTTTCACCATGTCCAAACTACATGCCCTCATTCGCTTTGAGCCACATGGCCTGAGTTGCTGGAGGCCAACCCTCGCAGCAATGCGATAATAGAAAGAGTAGGGTAGCTACCATTTTTCCAGTGATTCAACAGCCACAACTCGGAGGTGAAAAAATATTTTGCCCTAAACCTAAACGGTGATAAGGCTCAAGTTGGGGATGTTCAATTTAGGTTGAACAAATGTTTGGTAGCACGAGCATGCGAGATTTCATAATTGGAAGAACGTTGGTGCAAGAACCAACATTTCAACAAGAGTTTATGTGCACCCTTCCTCCACAGAGAGCATTCTGAACACGACCAGACTAAGGAAATCTCGCAGGAGTTCTTGAAGAGTAATTATTGGGACTTGTTATTTTTCCTGTAGAAATACATCACATGTGAAGTGTTAGCTACCTATACCAATAGGTTTCATATTTCATGATTGGCAATGAAAAGGTCCAAATATGCTCTGCTTTGATGATGCAAAGATCACATATTTGTAAGAGAATATAATCTGTGCTTATAGCTTGATGTGGACTCAAATTTTGATGGATGTTCCCACAGCCTAATCTGGATCATGCCATGTTTTGAATTTTCAGTTGTAGAATAGAGAAAGAAGTCTTTCCAAACTGTTTAATCTTGGCAGACAAGTAGTTCAGGTAGAGAAGAAAAGGCTCCCAACAGCTTAATCTGGGACCTTGGAAGAAATAAGGGTAGAAGTAGATAGAAAAAACAAAAGAAAAAAGCCAAAGAAAAGAAAAGGCAAGTAAGGGTCTGCAAGCCTAAGTGCACCCTCCAAGAAGAAACAAAAAATGCTAGGCAAGTAGATGGGTAGGCAGTTGGGGGTTGCAGAAGTATCATTCCTTACAATTGAAGGTATGCTAACCTATTTCACAAAGCAAAGTCAATGGATGGAGAAGTCTTCTTCTCTATCAGGTTTCAGCAGGCAAAGAAGCATGTCTAACTTCCCACTTATTCCGTTTCCCATTCATTACTAATATCCCCTCATCAGTTGTGATTCATGAAACAATTCATGGTTCTATGGTGGTTCTTAGTCCTATTAAAAGCCACATTTCTTGTCTAAAACTCTTTTCATTTTGATCTACTCCTTAAGATAAGTTATCTTCAAAAAGCTTAGTGTTATCTCCCCTCATCCACTCCTTTCATCCATATTAACCCTAACTCTATTATATGACTCCCGTATATTACTCTTTCCCTAGTAGTATAACACCATGGTGTATAAACCCCAAATTTTGTATAAATATCCCTCCCCTTGGCATTATAGCCAATAAATCCTCTGTCAGGGATCAAATTGGCATCTGGTCACTTTGATGAACCTAAACCTCACCCCTCTCCCTTCTTTAAAGTCATTCCACCCATTAAACCTTCATTTGTAAAGAAAACCTTATAAAAAACCCCCTCCTACCCATAAACCCCTTTGAAATTGTGAAATAACCCAAAAACCCACCTTTTTCCGCTTAACCAAAGTATCCGCCCGCATTGTTATATTTCCAAAATACATTGAAAAACATTGTAAAACACCATATCCTAATGTTTTCCGCTGGGCGCAAATTCCAAAACAAATAATAAATTAATCCCGCCCCCCCATTCATATTGTCCGATCACATCACCTTTCCGTCAACCGTCGGATCGGACCCATGTGATCCGACGGCCCTCGTTCATATCGGAGCGGCCCCGACGTCCGATAGATACCTTCCGATATCTGTCAGAAGGTGACGTCAGGCGCCCGCCATGCGCCTTCCGCACAATGCATCGGAGGTACGCCTGACACATTCCACCTCCGTAGCTATAGCGGTGCGATATAAAACCACTAACCGTTTCCGGTTTCGGTCAATCCACTCATCCAACGTCATCCCCACGTCATTGCCACCCCGCCATCACGTCAACCTTTTTGTCCGCCCCTGTGCCATTGTGTCTGCCACCGCATCATTTCTGTGGACCAATAGCAGCTCGCCACCTCACCCGATGACGTCATGCTGACGTCATCCGACTCCGACCCCACCCGATGACGTCATCCCAAAAACGCGCCAATATTGCCAAATATCCATTTTTAGGCCAAAATCTCATGTTTTTTCCACTTTTGGCAAAAGACACTACTACTATTTCTGCATGCTGCTCACGTCCAAACCAGTACCAGCCTGCTAAAGTCGATTCCGAGACCGCCAGAGCCTCCATTGCACCTGCATTCGCAACTCTTGCCGACGAATTCACCAGATATTCTTCAAAATCATCCCATAAGCCTGGTTTTATCCATAATTCCGCAAATAAACTATTAACAGACTTTAAAACCCTATTTTCACCGTTAAACACATAGTAACCTGCACTTATATCCAGCCAGCGAAGCCATTAAACTCCTGCAGGGCCGCATTTGACAAATTGAGTTGAAATTCACAGCTAGTTCGCGCAGTCGTGAACTAGGAACCTTAACTGACCAAATTCACCACAGAAAACACTTTGCTCAGTCCTGCTACTGTTTTATCAGTCCTTTAAGCAGTATTTCAATTGCTGCAACTGTTTCACTCACCCTCTGTTCCATACAATTCACATTTTTTCCATTAAAGAAAACTCTTGGTGTTGCTCTGCATAGCAACTCTATCCATAATTCTAGGAGAAGTCATGGATCCACCAGTGGCTCGAATAGCATTAAACATTGCTCCATTAAATGCCCCTCAGAGACAATTGGAATGGCAGTCTCTGGCAGACATGGACTATCATATTTCAGAGGAAATGCTGATGGGTACTAAGTTCCACATCCACCTGCTCAATGAACTGAAGGCTAAGCATGAGGCTGGAACATATGTGCTGGGCATATGGGGCTCATTCCTCCCTATTTTCAAGCTCCCTCAAGTTAACCAATTCCCTGATTTGATCCATCTGTGTGCTGAAAATTATGACCCCACTCAGAGGGCAGTTCTTGACCCTTCAGGATCAGCTGTGTTTTATGTCACCCCAGAAGCTATCAAGGATATGCTCTGCTTCAGGACTGAGAAGAAACTGGTCCCTCTATCACTTGTAGACCTGATAAATCGAGGAGCCAGAATGACAGATGCTCAGGTTACCAAACTAAACCAGCTATACATTGGCTCTGACTCTGTGAAGTATCCTCCTATCAATCAAGTATACCTCAACCAACTGGGCAGAGATCTGGCTGACATGATTAGTCCCATTTTGGGCTACAACTCCATTGAGTTTGTTGATCAAACTGTGCTGGTAATCATGCTCATGTTTGCTCCAGGCAAGTCTCCTATCTGCTATGACTATGCCACCTATATAGCAGACAAAATACATGAGCAGCTAATGAACCTGGCAAGATAAAGAGTGTTCAGGTATACCTCCTACATTTACCACTTGATCTTATATCATCAACATCAGAAATTCTCTTTTCCAATCAAAAGAGAGGATGCCCAAGGCAATCCAAGATCAGTGGTCTATTGGTCATCTGTTTTCCACTGTAGAGGTGAAACTCCATACACTTATTGTGAGTTCATAGATCAGTTCATCCACCCAGCTATGTCAATGATGATGGGCTCACCTCCTCCAAGGCTCACAGATGAAATGCAAAGGATCCTGCAGTTATCCAAATCATACAGCATTGGGGACTGGTACTTTTACCAGCACCACACCGTCATTAGGATGTTTGGGTGTGAACTTCCTCCCTACAGACTACCCAGATATGTGCCTATGAGGCTATTTGCCCTAGAATACTTCAGGCAGTTTGGCAATGTTGATGTGCTTCACTTTTCAGGCAAAGGCAAGAAAGCACAGTTGAAAGTCAGGAACCAACTTGGCCACTTTGTCTATAACCAAAGGGAGGAAGGTTGGAGAGAAGTAGACAGGATGCTTGAGTCCCTTGGCCTTCAAACCAGTTTCCTCTGGAAACCTTATGACCCCAACCACTTTCTGGCTATGATCATGTAAAGATCCCCCACATTGAAAAACATGCAAACCAAGCAAAATGGAGGAGAGGAACCCTAGAAGAGCCGGTTACACAAGAAGAGCTGAATCAAAGAGCGGTGAGGAATCTTGAAAAGATGGCTGACCTTGAACTTTGTTCACAGCTGTTTTCACTGCCAAGCACACAAGTGGGAGCAGTTGCATCCTCCTCGACTGCAAATCAGCAAGCACCCAAAGCCACTGAAGATATATCTAGCAAGGGCAAGGAAAAAGAGATGGATACTGAACAGCCACCACATGAGAAGGTGCAGCAACATCAGCAACAGGTACAACAACAACAACAACAACAGGAATTGCAGCAAGAAGAAGGGCAGCATAATAAAGAGCAGCCCCCACAGCAAGAAGGGGCAGTTGAGGCCCCAATTTCCACAGAACAGCAGGCACAAAATATGGTGCCTCCTAGGCAAGAAACATCAGTTGATGCATCAATCCTCCAAACTCCACAAAAGGAGGATACTAGCAGAAAAAGGGACAGAGAGACTCCCTTGACCACATTAGAAAGTCATGGTGAGAAAAGACAGAGAATGAACCCTTTCTCTGATGAGGAAATGCCAACAGGGCAGTCTCTGGGCATGGGCCCACCTAGCAGGGAAGCATCTGCAAGTTCCTTCCAAGAGGAACAGAACAGAACTGTGGGAGGAGAAGTCAGCTCCTCAAGCCACCAGAGAAGGGGTGAACTCAGCATTAAGCAGCAGTTCATTGAAATCAAGAAAAGGAATGAACCAATAAAAATACCGCTGTATAATCATCTGTTAAATATGGCTCCCACCAATTAGCAATGTCTAATGTCTGCTTTTGATGTCCAGGAGGGCAAGATGATTATGAGTCATTTCTCGCCAGCAGTAGCATAGCGCCAGTCTCATGCAGATTATATAAGGACCAATCTTGAGGTGCTTGCCAAAGACATCCACCCAATGGATAAAATTGAGTTGCATAAGCAAACAGGTGAGATGGTCTATGCCTCCTTGGCTGACAAAACACTGGACAATTATAGGCTGGAAAATAGCCTTAATAATACAGCTGCCCAACTTGAGTTGGAAAGGGCATCATCACAGGCTAAGGACAACAGAATTAGGTCCTTAGAAGATATAATTATTGAGATTGGGCATGATCCCAAAGATATCAAGGGCATCCAGGAGATATTGAAGTTAAGGGATGCAGACATGGCTGCTTTGAAGAAAAAGATAAAAATTCCAGCCACAATCCACCCTCAAACAGATGAGGTTTCCTAGCAGAGGCATGATAAAGAAGCCACAGATTTGTTGGTGTCTCTCTACAAGAAACTTATCAAGACACAAGAAAATATGGGAGAATCAGAGGCTGCACTGGCAGCACTACAGGCAGCTTTGAAGCAAAGAGAAGAAGGGCAGACCTCCCAGCCTCCTCCTGAAGTAATTAACCTTGAGGAAACTGCTCCAATCACTGTTCCTCCTCCTCAACAAGCAGAACAGGCAGCAACATCCACTTCAGCAGCACCACCAGCAACAGAGCAGGCCCCAAGCCTGGACATGCAAAAGCTGAGGAATGAGATCCAGGCCCTGGAAGCTCAAATGACAGAGCTGAATGAGACTAGGTATAAATTGGCCAAAGTGAATGACAGATATGATAAATCCAAGCAGTCTGTGGCAGAAAAGGGCAGGGAGATAAAAGCCCTTAAAGACAGGATCAAAGAGCTAGAAAATGAGCTCAAATTAGATAAAGTTGTGGCTGAGCTTAAAATAGTGTTGTGGGCTAACATTGGCCAATCTATAAATGAGCAATGGCAATATATTGAGACAATCCATCAGCAGTTGGACCTCATTCCAAAAGCACAGACTGAAATTCAGAGATCAAGAGCTGTTATAAGCAACATGCCTTAGATAGCCACCAGGATGATCAATGTGCTTAACAATAGGACAAGAACTCAGTTGGATGCCATGGGGATCTCAAACAGAACTGAGCACATTCAGCTGATCAAAAGGGTTCTCACACTGAGAAACTTAGTGCAGACATTGGAAAGAAGAACCCAGGATATGCAGACTGAGGTGAACAGGTTTTTGGAAAAGTTTCAGGTGTTAGAAAATAGAGGGCTCCCTAGCTTACTGAACAGCGCAGGGAGATTGTTTACACATGTCCAGTATGCCAAAAGGGTTAATACATTTGCCACAAGTCAGATCAATGAGAAGCCCAGCACCTCAGAGGAAACAGGGCCAGCCACAGGGCAGACTCTCTATAACGGAGTAGAGAATTTATTTTTTATAATGAATGAAATCAAACACCTGTTTGAGGCCCCTCCCAATTTTTATAAGTATACAGAGGCAGAGGAGACTATGGATGCAATCCTCAGGCATCAATTACCTACACAGGACTGGTGGGCCAAAGCAATACAAACGATTTTGTAAACAGTGAGCCATTCACCAAATTTTGTTTATAAAAATATGAATTGTCATGCAAAGCACAGTTTAATAAAATCAGCATGCATTAAAGATGAAAGCTGAGCCAACTCAGCAGAACCTACAGCCAACAAAGCAAGATGAAAAGCTACAGGTGTCCAGGCCGAGAAGCTACAGCAGGACAGCTCCAAAAGCGCATTTCTCAGTATTAATACAGATCACTCCAACCGACTCAGTGGCCTCCAAAGGCCAAAATATCTTCTGACAAGCATAAAGATGCATTTACTATGTACTCAATGATGTAATAACTTTCTGATCTAAATATCTTGAAAAGTTGGTGAAGATATTTCATTTCTCAGATGACTCAATGCCTGAGATATTTTTTAATACGTTTTGTATATGTTTGCCCCTCGCATAAGCTTGAGGGGTTGTTGTTGATTTCTCCTGAAGAAGTTCTTATGCTGTATTCCTTTCAGAGTTTAATAAAGAAAGTGATGGAATTTCTCGGATTTCTGAAGTGTTGAATGCGTTCTGGTGTCTGTTGAAAACTGCTGGATTCCTGTGTATTTCACAATACAATAAGTTTCTGTAACTCTCTCTGTTATGTATTTTCGATCTATTAAAATCCATATATGTTTCTAATTTCTAAGTGTTTGATAACAAAAAAAAAGAAAAACCTTCAGGACTTATTCATGCAATACCTTGAGTTCAATCTTTGTTGCTAATAAATGTTTTTCTTCAGCTGTATTCTTGATAAGTGTAATTCTTAATTGCTACACTTTCAGAATATATCTATCACAGTGACCTTTGTTTCAGGAATTCAAGTTTGCTCCTGTGCAACATGTTTCACTTTCACATCACCAGCTTACTAGAGAATTCTTAATTGCTTTCTGTTGGCTGACTATGCATCACCACTTAAGTTTAAATTTGTTTGTTTGAGATACACAATAGGCCCTGCAGTCTGACATCATCACTCCAGCATTTCAAAGCATTTCATAGCTCTAGACTCCATTGCCCAATGATATACTATTCTCTGAACACTACATCTTAAGCCCTGAAAGAAGTCCTTCAACCAAAACCTGAGCATAATAGCTAGCCTAAAACACGATCCAAACAGTGACAAATCATAAAGAGAGAGCCCTCTCTGATTACAGTTTGGCTAAGAACTGTGATCCAAAGATTGGTTAGTGGTTACCCCGGCCGTATTCCCTTGGGAGTCATAGGGAACAACCTGGGTGTTAACAAAATTGGCGACTCAACTGGGGACTTCTTAGGATTTTCCAATTTCTATACATCTCTCAAAGCTGCAAATCAAGCCTGAAATCAGTCAGGAGGCCTTCAAAACTGTTTCTGTATCACATGGACAGCTTTAGGGAAGAGCTTTTTCAGTAAGTCTTCATCTCAGCTTTGGAATAAATATAGGCATTCCAAAATCTTTATCCAGTCCTTGCAAATATAAAAACTTCCTATAAAATCCTAAAAAACAGTTAGAAGTTGGCTCCCAAGAAAAATCCACGGCATACTAGGGCAAATTCTGACCCTAATCCACCCATCATTGTTGATAATCCAAATACCATCCCTAGAAACATTAGGAGGCAGCAAAGGCAGGAGCAGCCTGCTGACTTAACCTCAGATTCAGATCATCCCAGCCTTATCTCTACCCCATGCAAGGTCCTTTTCAGGTCCACCCCTACTTCCCCTAGTTCACCATCCACATCTCAAAGTCCTCCTCTCACATCTTCATCCACTGCACAAAGTCCTCCTCTCACATCTTCATCCACTGCACATATCCCCTTGACAACCACTGTAGGTTCACCCTTACCTATTACCCCTGTAGTACCCACTGTTCCTATTATCCCAGCTGCCCCTGTTAATCCTCTAAACCCTGTAAATATGGCTAACAGATATGCACCCTTGCAGATACCAGCTAATGCTGCAGCTCTACCCCAAGTTTACCAAACCAAAATCTCATATTTTGACTCCAATGGCCCTCTGACAGCTGTCCAGCATGCCAAAAGGATGCAAGACCATTTTGAGACTTATGAAATAGATGATGACAGTGTGAGAATGAGGATGTTTGTTCAAAGCCTAACTGGGGATGTAAGAACTTGGTTTAGATCCCTAAATGCAAATTCCATCACAACTCCTGATGAACTGTATCAAGCCTTTACTAGCAGATGGGAGAAGAAGAAGGATCCTCTGCACATACTTGGGGAATATGACACTATCAAAAGAGGTCCCCAAGAGACTGTTTTGGAGTATTGTGCACGATTTAACAATGTATATAACGCAATCCCACAAAATCTAACATCCCCTCCTGATTTAGCTTTGTATAAATTTCCTGATGGTTTTGACCCTGACATGGCCTATCAGTTAAAAGAAAGAGATCCTCAGTCCCTTGCAGAGGCCCAAAGGGTTGCTGTTACAGTGGAAGCCAACCTAATTGCCAAAAGAAACAGAGCAAGGTTGGAAAAGAGGATTGTTTTCAAAGAGGAACCCTCTGCCTTTGATCAAAAGCTGGATGCCATACTCACTGGAATGAAGAGATTAGGTGATAGAGTGGAATCGGTTGAGAGAAAATCATCATGGGAAGCACCACAAAACAACCCTCCTAGGAATCCAAATTTTAGGAGAACTCAAAACCCAAATGTTGGCAAGGCCAGTGCAGACCAAGACATAAGACCCCCTTTCCAAGAAAATTATGCAGAAACTTCCACATCAACAGAGCCCAATGAAGATCCTGAGATTAATTTAATGGGTCTAGATGGCGAAAGTCAAGTTTTCTTAACACAGGAAGATCATGAGGATGATGAAATCAAACTGTTCCAAACTAAATCAGGTGAATCCTTTGACTTTAAACAAGGCTATGACACTATTGTTTATGAGGTCCATAAACAATACAAGCTGAGGAGCAGAACTGTGAATGTAAACCAGCCTGAAAAGATAAAGGATAATCAGCAGCCTAAAAGAGTCATAGTCACAGAGCCTAATGACAAAACAAATTCACCTGCAGAAGAAGTGATTATTGAAGAGATCACTGAACCACTGTCCTTAAAACAGCAGCCTGTGGCTACTTCACCCTCTCAACCTAATTTAAATGTTACTCCCCAAGAGATGAGTAAAAGAGGCAAGTCCCAAAGTCAAGATAAAAATCAAGAAGAAGATTTAATGAACAAGGAAAGGACTGTTATCCATAACCCCAAGACCCAATCTGAAAAACCCTTTGACCTAGAAACTGAAATTGGCAAACTAAAAATAGCAATCCCTCTCTCAGAACAAGCCAAGCATGAAATCTATAAACTACAGATCAAGAAGTCCCTTCAACTCACTAGCAACAAAGATGATGTCAATGTGCTTGATGACACCCCAGAATTACTGTTTGGCCCAGAAGTGGATGGAAAAACGGTAGCCACAGGGGTATTACCTTTTTATGTCAGCTTACACATTCATGATAAAATATTACATAATGCAATGTTTGACTCAGGTGCCTCTCACAATCTCATGCCAAAAGCGGTCATGGAGAGATTGAATCTAGATATAACAAGACCATACAAGGACTTGTTTTCCTTTGACTCTAGCCAAGTCAAGTGTTTAGGTCTCATAAAAGATTTATGTGTGTCTCTGGTTCAATACCCAAACAAAACAATCCTAATGGATGTGGTAGTTGCTGATATCCCACCTAAGTATGGGATGCTGTTATCAAGATCATGGGGAGCTAAACTCCAAGGTTCCCTACAATTAGACATGTCATATGCCACCATCTCTGTCTTTGGGCAACCAAAAAGACTGTACAGAGAAAAACTCATGAAATACATGGTCGGCAGTGAAGAAAAGCCTCAAAACATTCCCATATATGCTGTCCATTCAGACATAGACTCATACATTCTCTTCAATGACAGCACAACTCCCTCAAAAGGTGAGGTTGAAACCAAAATACTCATACAGGAGGAAGACTCCAATGAAAGAATTACCACCCATGAAACAACAGTCAATCAAACATTACACGCTGCTGCTGCCCTAGTTGTCAAGAATATCCAATCAAATGATGAGACTATCCTAAAAGACAAGCCAGATGAAAAACCACAACTTCAACTTACTTTGCCAGCCCATGAACAGATTGTTAAATCTCCTTCACAACAAGATATTCTATGGTTCCTTGAATTTGATGGCTCAGTCAACAAATTAGGGGCAGGAGCTGGAGTTTGGGTACACAATAAAGAAAATAGTCATGCAGAAGGCAGCGCCTATAGATTAAACTTCAGATGTACTAATAATATGGCAGAATATGAAGCTCTTTTACTAGGCCTCAAGTTAGTAAAGTTCTTACAAGCTGCCAGGGTTTCGATCATGGGTGATTCAGATTTAGTTATCCAACAAGTGAAGGGAAACTTTGTCACCAATGACAAAAGACTAAGGACTTATAGATCTGCTGTTGCTGAGGTACTAAACTTTTTCTCTGAAATCCAAATCACTAAAATTCCTAGAACCCAAAATTTGCATGCTCATAGTCTAGCCACATTTGCAAGTACATGCAAGCTGCCTTTTGAGCCCCATCATTGTTTCACAGCTGAGGTAAAACACAGACCCTCCATTCCAAACAATGTTAATGATTGGCAAGTATTCGAGGATGATGTGCAAATAAACCATTTTTTATCTCTGCAACAAGAATTTGCAGGATTAAATATTGACACTGATGCAACAAGTCAATCACAAATACTTGATACAGCAAGTCAATCACAAATACTTGAAAGAGAAAGTCCATCACAAATACAGTTTCAAAAGACTACTCACCCAATATCACCTAGAACAGCAAAACAAATGCTAAATCCAACTATTTTCAGCAAGGAAAACATTGTTAAGATAGTCTTCGGCAAAATCACATAACCAATCTTTTGTCGACGCATTTCGAACCAACCAGTGTGGTTCATCGTCAGGACAAGTTGAAGAACCAATCTGGCTTAGCTCGATTAAATATAGTGTGTAGAGACTCCAACAGCTAAAATTCTAACAGCTAATTTGACCTAATGAACCTGGTCAAATCACTAAAATAGTTAATTAATATTTCTAGAAAAAGTGATCCATAACATTGTTAAGAAGACTATCTTAACAATGTTATGGATCACAGAAGTCTAAATTCCTTAATAAGGAAAACATTCAACAAATCCAACCAATCAGTTGTGAAGAAGTGGCTAACGCTGAAACTGACATCATAGAACTGAAAGACAATTTTCTACCGACAGGCCTAACTCCACTAGAGGACATCTTTGATTCAAATGATATTCCTAGAAAACCAAAAATGCATCCCTTAAATGTAGCCATTGAAGAATGCAACATTGGTACAGTTGACAAACCCAAAATAATTAAATTGTCTGCATCTTTACCTCTTGATCAAAAGCCTAAATACATTGACCTCTTTAAAGAGTTCGAGGATGTCTTTGCATGGAGTTATGAGGACCTAAAATCCTATGATACCTCTGTTATCCAGCATACTATCCCTCTCAAGCCTGATCAAAAACCCTTTAAACAAAAACTGAGGAGAATCAATCCTATGCTTCTCCCAGCAATGGAACAAGAGGTACAGAAAATGTTCAAGGCAGGCATCATAGCTCCAATCAGATTCTCCGAGTGGATTTCAAACTTAGTCCCTACAAGAAAGAAAACTGGTGAAATAAGGCTGTGTGTGGACTTAAGAAATCTGAACCAAGTATCCCTCAAAGACAACTATCCCTTACCCAAGATGGATCACATTCTCCAAAGAGTGGTAGGGGCCTCAAGGATCTCATTACTGGATGGATTTTCAGGCTTCAATCAAATCCTGGTGCACCCTGATGATCAAGACAAAACAACATTCACAACCCCATGGGGAACCTTCAAATATGTAAAAATGCCTTTTGGATTGAAAAATGCAGGGGCAACGTTTCAAAGAGCAATGGATATTGCTTTTGCCAAGGAGATTCATGACTTTTTATTCATCTACTTAGATGACCTCACACCTTTCTCAAAATTGGACCAAGAACATATAAAACATTTGAGGCAGATCTTCCTAAAATGCAGGAAATATGGGATTTCCTTGAATCCCAAGAAATCCCTGTTTGGTTTAGAGGAAGGTAAACTCTTGGGCCACATCATTTCTAAAGATGGCATTAGAATTGATCCAGACAGGATACAAGCTATCTTACAAATGCCTCACCCAAGAAATGTCAAAGAACTGCAAGGATTCTTGGGAAAAATCAATTTCTTGAGAAGGTTTATCCCAAACTTAGCAGAACTAATCAGATTATTAAATAACATGCTAAAGAAGGATTCAAAAGTCAAATGGAATGTTGAAGCCAATCAAGCCTTTGAAGGTATAAAACTGGCCCTTACCCAAACCCCGGTCTTGACCAATCCTCAATTTGACAGAGAATTTATCATTTTCTCTTTTGCCTCCCAGCATACTATTGCTGTTGTTTTGTTGCAAAAAGATGACCAAGGAAATGAGAAGCCAATTGCTTTCTTTAGCAGAGCTCTTAGAGATGCACCTTTAAAGTATCAAATCATGGAAAAGCAAGCTTATGCTTTGATCAAAGCCATTAAAGACTTTAGGATTTATATCCTTTATTCCCATGTTATAGCATATGTGCCAAGTCCTATTGTCAAAGACATTCTCACCCAAGAAAATTTAGAGGGCAGAAGAGGAAAGTGGATTGCCAACATCTTGGAATTTGATATTGAGATAAAACCTACAAAACTAATAAAAGGGCAAGGTTTGGCCAAACTAATGACAGAAGCAAATTTCCAAGCCTTAGACATCAACCAGCTGGACAGTGAACTGGAGCTGGTGACTCCAAAGATCAATGTAGCCTTTGAACAATCCCCTTGGTACTCTGATATATGTTATATATTGCAAAACCTGTGTGCTCCCCTAGGATTGTCCAGAACTAAATGTAGGTTCTTAAAAATGAAAGCTTCTAAATTCTGTGTTATGGATGGAAATTTATTGTGGAAAAACCATGAAGGAATATTGCTAAACTGCCTAATTGAGAATGAAACTGACAATATCATAAAGGAATTTCATGCAGGTGATTGTGGTGGACACTTGTACTCGAAATCCACTGTGGATAAAATACTAAGGGCTGGTTATTAGTGGTCCACCATGTTCTCTGATGTCAAGAAATTCACAACCTCATGTCATAAATGTCAAGTGTTTGAGGGAA
Source organism: Pinus tabuliformis (assembly GCA_031772625.1). Taxonomy (NCBI): domain Eukaryota; kingdom Viridiplantae; phylum Streptophyta; class Pinopsida; order Pinales; family Pinaceae; genus Pinus; species Pinus tabuliformis. The sequence continues at coordinate 277,531,000 of CM062808.1, forward strand.
AGAGACAGTTGCTGCCACTTCCCTTAAGGCCTATTGCAACAGAGAGACCTTTTCAACAATGGGGCTTGGATTTCATTGGGGAAATTCATCCCTCATCTTCAGGCCAACATAGATGGATCTTAACAGCCACAGACTACTTCACTAAGTGGATTGAAGCTATTCCATGCAGACAAGCAAATGATTCCACTATTATTCAGTTCTTGGAGAACAACATATTGGCTAGATTTGGCTGTCCTGACAAAATAATAACAGACAATGCTGCTGCTTTCAGATCCAAGAAGATGGTGAATTTCTGCCATAAATTTCACATCACCTTGGGCCATTCTACTTCATACTATCCCCAAGGTAATGGCCTTGCTGAGTCATCAAACAAAAGCCTGGTAAACATCATAAAGAAGGTGCTGGAAGAAAATAAAAAGAATTGGCATAAGAAGCTTGTAAATGCTCTATGGGCAGATAGACTAACAACCAAAAGATCAATTGGGACCAGCCCATATGAGTTGGTTTATGGATTAGAAGCCAAATTTCCTTCATCACTAGGGGTACCTGTTATGAAACTTCTTCAAGAAAGCCAAGATGAACCAAATGATATGCAAAGAAGAATCAATCAAATCATATGTTTACAGCAAACGAGAGACCAAGTTTTCAGCAGAGTTCAAGTTCTACAAGAAAAATTAAAGAAGGCCTTTGATAGGAGAACTAAGGCAGAAGATTTCAACATTGGTGACAAAGTCCTCAAGTGGGATTCAAGAAGAGAGGATAAGGGAAAACATGGAAAATTTGATTCCCTTTGGAGAGGACCATTTGCTGTCCAAGCAGTACAAGGAAACAACACTTATTTCCTTAAGAGTCTTAATGAAACTGATTTGGATGAAGGTCCTGTGAATGGCAGGATGCTGAAGCACCATTTTGAATATCACCCATAAGTGCAGCCTGAGTTTTCCCTTGTACATATCCAGATGTATATATTATTTTCTGTCAACATGTAAAAATGCAATTTCTCAAAGTTTTCTTAAACTACCAACAAAAGGTAAATAGAATCAGAGGTCTACCAAGAAGAGAAGCACATAATTTTGGCATTTCAAAGCAGCAAACTTCAAGATTGGCAAGAGCAGTTAAGGGGCAAGGCAATCGGACCTGCTGTTCTTGGTCTTTCAAATGAAAAACCATCCCCATGTGGAGCCACTGTTAGCTACCTATACCAATAGGTTTCATATTTCATGATTGGCAATGAAAAGGTCCAAATATGCTCTGCTTTGATGATGCAAAGATCACATATTTCCAAGAGAATATAATCTGTTCTTATAGCTTGATGTGGACTCAAATTTTGATGGATGGTCCAACAGCCTAATCTGGATCATGCCATGTTTTGAATTTTCAGTTGTAGAATAGAGAAAGAAGTCTGTCCAAACTGTTTAATCTTAGCAGACAAGTAGTTCAGGTAGAGAAGAAAAGGCTCCCAACAGCTTAATCTGGGACCTTGGAAGAAATAAGGGTAGAAGTAGATAGAAAAAACAAAAGAAAAAAGCCAAAGAAAAGAATAGGCAAGTAAGGGTCTGCAAGCCTAATTGCACCCTCCAAGAAGAAACAAAAAATGCTAGGCAAGTAGATGGGTAGGCAGTTGGGGGTTGCAGAAGTATCATTCCTTACAATTGAAGGTATGCTAACCTATTTCACAAAGCAAAGTCAATGGATGGAGAAGTCTTCTTCTCTATCAGGTTTCAGCAGGCAAAGAAGCATGTCTAACTTCCCACTTATTCCCTTTCCCATTCCTTACTAATATCCCCTCATCAGTTGTGATTCATGAAACAATTCATGGTTCTATGGTGGTTCTTAGTCCTATTAAAAGCCACATTTCTTGTCTAAAACTCTTTTCATTTTGATCTACTCCTTAAGATAAGTTATCTTCAAAAAGCTTAGTGTTATCTCCCCTCATCCACTCCTTTCATCCATATTAACCCTAACTCTATTATATAACTCCCCTATATTACTCTTTCCCTAGTAGTATAACACCATGGTGTATAAACCCCAAATTTTGTATAAATATCCCTCCCCTTGGCATTATAGCCAATAAATCCTCTGTCAGGGATCAAATTGGCATCTGGTCACTTTGATGAACCTAAACCTCACCCCTCTCCCTTCTTTAAAGTCATTCCACCCATTAAACCTTCGTTTGTAAAGAAAAACCTTATAAAAAACCCCCTCCTACCCATAAACCCCTTTGGAATTGTGAAATAACCCAAAAACCCACCTTTTGCCGCTTAACCAAAGTATCCGCCCGCATTGTTATATTTCCAAAATACATTGAAAAACATTGTAAAACACCATATCCTAATGTTTTCCGCCGGGCGCAAATTCCAAAACAAATAATAAATTAATCCCGCCCCCCCATCCGTATTGTCCGATCACATCACCCTTCCGTCAACCGTCGGATCGGACCCATGTGATCCGACGGCCCTCGTTCATATCGGAGCGGCCCCGACGTCCGACAGATACCTTCCGATATCTGTCAGAAGGTGACGTCAGGCGCCCACCACGCGCCTTCCCCACAATGCATCGGAGGTACGCCTAACACATTCCACCTCCCTAGCTATTGCGGTGCGATATAAAACCACTAACCGTTTCCGGTTTCAGTCAATCCGCTCATCCAACGTCATCCCCACGTCATTGCCACCCCGCCATCGTGTCAACCTTTTTGTCCGCCCCTGTGCCAATGTGTCTGCCACCGCATCATCTCCGTGGACCAATAGCAGCTCGCCACCTCACCCGATGACGTCATGCTGACGTCATCCGACTCCGACCCCACCCGATGACGTCATGCTGACGTCATCCCAAAAACGTGCCAATATTGCCAAAAATCCATTTTTAGGCCAAAATATCATGTTTTTTCCACTTTTGGCAAAAGACACTACTGCTATTTCTGCATGCTGCTCACGTCCAAACCATCACCAGCCTGCTAAAGTCGATTCCGAGACCGCCAGAGCCTCCATTGCACCTGCATTCGCAACTCTTGCCGACGAATTCACCAGGTATTCTTCAAAATCATCCCATAAGCCTGGTTTTATCCATAATACCGCAAATAAACTGTTAACAGACTTTAAAACTCTATTTTCACCGTTAAACACACAGTAACCTGCACTTATATCTAGCCAGTGAAGCCATTAAACTCCTGCAGGGCCGCATTTGACAAATTGAGTTGAAATTCACAGCTAGTTCGCGCAGTCGTGAACTAGGAACCTTAACTGACCAAATTCACCACAGAAAACACTTTGCTCAGTCCTGCTACTGTTTTATCAGTCCTTTAAGCAGTATTTCAATTGCTGCAACTGTTTCACTCACCCTCTGTTCCATACAATTCACATTTTTTTCCATTAAAGAAAACTCTTGGTGTTGCTCTGCATAGCAACTCTATCCATAATTCTAGGAGAAGTCATGGATCCACCAGTGGCTCCAATAGCATTAAACATTGCTCCATTAAATGCCCCTAAAAGACAATTGGAATGGCAGTCTCTGGCAGACATGGACTATCAGATTTCAGAGGAAATTCTGATGGGTACTAAGTTCCACATCCACCTGCTCAATGAACTGAAGGCTAAGCATGAGGCTGGAACAGATGTGCTGGGCATATGGGGCTCATTCCTCCCTATTTTCAAGCTCCCTCAAGTTAACCAATTCCCTGATTTGATCCATCTGTGTGCTGAAAATTATGACCCCACTCAGAGGGCAGTTCTTGACCCTTCAGGATCAGCTGTGTTTTATGTCACCCCAGAAGCTATCAAGGATATGCTCTACTTTAGGACTGAGAAGAAATTGGTCCCTCTATCACTTGTAGACCTGATAAATCGAGGAGCCAGAATGACAGATGCTCAGGTTACCAAACTAAACCAGCTATACATTGGCTCTGACTCTATGAAGTATCCTCCTATCAATCAAGTATACCTCAACCAACTGGGCAGAGATCTGGCTGACATGATTAGTCCCATTTTGGGCTACAACTCCATTGAGTTTGTTGATCAAACTGTGCTGGTAATCATGCTCATGTTTGCTCCTGGCAAGTCTCCTATCTGCTATGACTATGGCACCTATATAGCAGACAAAATACATGAGAAACTAACGAACCTGGCAAGAGAAAGAGTGTTCAGGTATACCTCCTACATTTACCACTTGATCATATATCATCAACATCAGAAATTCTCTTTTCCAATCAAAAGAGAGGATGCCCAAGGCAATCCAAGATCAGTGGTCTATTGGTCATCTGTTTTCCACTGTAGAGGTGAAACTCCATACACTTATTGTGAGTACATAGATCAGTTCATCCACCCAGCTATGTCAATGATGATGGGCTCACCTCTTCCAAGGCTCACAGATGAAATGCAAAGGATCCTACAGTTATCCAAATGATACAGCATTGGGGACTGGTACTTTTACCAGCACCACACTGTCATCAGGATGTATGGGTGTGAACTTCCTCCCTACAGACTACCCAGATATGTGCCTATGAGGCTATTTGCCCTAGAATACTTCAGGCAGTTTGGCAATGTTGATGTGCTTCACTTTTTAGGCAAAGGCACGAAAGCACAGTTCAAAGTCAGGAACCAACTTGGTCACTTTGTCTATAACCAAAGGGAGGAAGGTTGGAGAGAAGCAGACAGGATGTTTGAGTCCCTTGGCCTTCAAAACAGTTTCCTCTGGAAACCTTATGACCCCAACCACTTCATCACTTTGAGAAGGCTCTCAAGCTATGATCATGTAAAGATCCCCCACATTGAAAAACATGCAAACCAAGCAAAATGGAGGAGAGGAACCCTAGAAGAGCCGGTTACACAAGAAGGGCTGAATCAAAGAGCGGTGAGGAATCTTAAAAAGATGGTTGACCTTGAACTTTGTTCACAGGTGTTTTCAATGCCAAGCACACAAGTGGGAGCAGTTGCATCCTCCTCGACTGCAAATCAGCAAGCACCCAAAGCCACTAAAGATATATCCAGCAAGGGCAAGGAAAAAGAGATGGATACTGAACAGCCACCGCATGAGAAGGTGCAGCAACAACAGCAACAGGTACAACAACAACAACAGGAATTGTAGCAAGAAGAAGGGCAGCATAATAAAGAGCAGCCCCCACAGCAAGAAGGGGCAGTTGAGGCCCCAATTTCCATAGAACAACAGGCACAAAATATGGTGCCTCCTAGGCAAGAAACATCAGTTGATGCATCAATCCTCCAAACTCCACAAAAGGAGGATACTAGCAGAAAAAGGGACAGAGAGACTCCCTTGACCACATCAGAAAGTCATGGTGAGAAAAGACAGAGAATGAACCCTTTCTCTGATGAGGAAATGCCAACAGGGCAGTCTCTGGGCATGGGCCCACCTAGCAGGGAAGCATCTGCAAGTTCCTTCCAAGAGGAACAGAACAGAGCTGTGGGAGGAGAATTTAGCTCCTCTAGCCAGCAGAGAAGGGGTGAACTCAGCATTAAGCAGCAGTTCATTGAAATCAAGAAAAGGAATGAACCAATAAAAATACAGCTGTATAATCATCTGTTAAATTTGGCTCCCACCAACCAGCAACGTCTAATGTCTGCTTTTGATGTCCAGGAGGGCAAGATGATTATGAGTCATTTCTCGCCAGCAGTAGCACAACCCCAGTCTCATGCAGATTATATAAGGACCAATCTTGAGGTCCTTGCCAAAGACATCCACCCAATGGATAAAATTGAGTTGCATAAGTAAACAGGTGAGATGGTCTATGCCTCCTTGGCTGACAAAACACTGGACAATTATAGGCTGGAAAATAGCCTTAATAATACAGCTGCCCAACTTGAGTTGGAAAGGGCATCATACAGGCTAAGGACAACAGAATTAGGTCCTTAGAAGATATAATTATTGAGATTGGGCATGATCCCAAAGATATCAAGGGCATCCAGGAGATATTGAAGTTAAGGGATGCAGACATGGCTGCTTTGAAGAAAAAGATAAAAATGCCAGCCACAATCCACCCTCAAACAGATGAGGTTGCCCAGCAGAGGCATGATAATGAAGCCACAGATTTGCTGGTGTCTCTCTACAAGCAGCTTATCCAGACACAAGAAAAGTTGGGAGAATCAGAGGCTGCACAGGCAGCACTACAGGCAACTTTGAAGCAAAGAGGAGAAGGGCAGACCTCCCAGCCTCCTCCTGAAGTAATTAACCTTGAGGAAACTGCTCCAATCACTGTTCCTCCTCCTCAACAAGCAGAATAGGCAGCAACATCCACTTCAGCAGCACCACCAGCAACAGAGCAGGCCCCAAGCCTGGACATGCAAAAGCTAAGGAATAAGATCCAGACCCTGGAAGCTCAAATGACAGAGCTGAATGAGACCAAGGATAAATTGGCCAAAGTGAATGACAGATATGATAAATCCAAGCAGTCTGTGGCAGAAAAGGGCAGGGAGATAAAATCCCTTAAAGACGGGATCAAAGAGCTAGAAAATGAGCTCAAATTAGATAAAGTTGTGGCTGAGCTTAAAATAGTGCTGTGGGCTAACATTGGCCAATCTATAAATGAGCAATGGCAATATATTGAGACAATCCATGAGTAGTTGGACCTCATTCCAAAAGCACAGACTGAAATTCAGAGATCAAGAGCTGCTCTAAGTAACATGCCTGAGATAGCCACCAGGATGATCAATGTGCTTAACAATAGGACAAGCACTCAGTTGGCTGCCATGGGGATCTCAAACAGAACTGAGCACATTCAGCTGATCAAAAGGGTTCTCACACTGAGAAACTTAGTGCAGACATTGGAAAGAAGAACCCAGGATATGCAGACTGAGGTGAACAGGTTTTTGGAAAAGTTTCAGGTGTTAGAAAACAGAGGGCTCCCTAGCTTACTGAACAGCGCAGGGAGATTGTTTACACATGACCAGTATGCCAAAAGGGTTAATACATTGTCCACAAGTCAGATCAATGAGAAGCCCAGCACTTCAGAGGAAACAGGGCCAGCCACAGGACAGACTCTCTATAACAGAGTAGAGAATTTATTTTTTATAATGAATGAAATCAAACACCTGTTTGAGGCCCCTCCCAATTTTTATAAGTATACAGAGGCAGAGGAAACTATGGATGCAATCCTCAGGCATCAATTACCTACACAAGACTGGTGGGCCAAAGCAATACAAACGATTTTGTAAACAGTGAGCCATTCACCAAATTTTGTTTATAAAAATATGAATTGTCATACAAAGCACAGCTTAATAAAATCAGCATGCATTAAAGATGAAAGCTGAGCCAACTCAGCAGAACCTACAGCCAACAAAGCAAGATGAAAAGCTACAGGTGTCCAGGCCGAGAAGCTACAGCAGGACAGCTCCAAAAGCGCATTTCTCAGTATTAATACAGATCACTCCAACCGACTCAGTGGCCTCGAAAGGCCAAAATATCTTCTGACAAGCATAAAGATGCATTTACTATGTACTCAATGATGTAATAACTTTCTAATCTAAATATCTTGAAAAGTTGGTGAAGATATTTCATTTCTCAGATGACTCAACGCCTGAGATATTTTGTAATACGTTTTGTATATATTTGCCCCTCGCATAAGCTTGAGGGGTTGTTGTTGATTTCTCCTGAAGTTCTTATGCTGTATTCCTTTCAGATTTTAATAAAGAAAGTGATGGAATTTCTCGGATTTCTGAAGTGTTGAATGCGTTCTGGTGTCTGTTGAAAACTGCTGGATTCCTGTTTATTTCACAATACAATAAGTTTTTGTAACTCTCTCTATTATGTATTTTCAATATATTAAAATCCATATATGTTTCTAATTTCTAAGTGTTTGACAACAAAGGAAAAGAATAACCTTCAGGACTTATTCATGCAATACCCTGAGTTCAATCTTTGTTGCTAATAAATGTTTTTCTTCAGCTGTATTCTTGATAAGTGTAATTCTTAATTGCTACACTTTCAGAATATATCTATCATAGTGACCTTTGTTTCAGGAATTCAAGTTTGCTCCTGTGCAACATGTTTCACTTTCACATCACCAGCTTAATAGAGAATTCTTAATTGCTTTCTGTTGGCTGACCATGCATCACCACTTAAGTTTAAATTTGTTTGTTTGAGATACACAACAGGCCCTGCAGTCTGACATCATCACTCCAGCATTTCAAAGCATTTCATAGCTCTAGACTCCATTGCCCAATGATATACTATTCTCTGAACACTACATCTTAAGCCCTGAAAGAAGTCCTTCAACCAAAACATAAACCAAAACCTGAGCATAATAGCTAGCCTAAAACACCATCCAAACAGAGACAAATCATAAAGAGAGAGCCCTCTCTGATTACAGTTTGGCTAGGAACTGTGATCCAAAGATTGGTTAGTGGTTACCCCGACCGTATTCCCTTGGGAGTCATAGGGAACAACCTGGGTGTTAACATGAAGGTCGCTTCCGGCTTGCATTCTTGTTTCATATTCATCACCTCGCCCATTTCCATGACAAGCCGTTAAATTTTCCCTATTACTTGAGGATGTTGTTGATGAAGATGTTGTCGGCTACCAAGGAAAAGGGGTTCAATTTACGGGAAAACCTCTACCACCATGAGTTGGTGCAAATGATCTTGGTGGAGGTTTTGAAAGAGAAAAAGTGGACATGGGAAGAGTTCTTGGCCGAAAAAATATTTTGCAGAGAATGAGGATTCTGATTCCTCAGATTCTATGGAGGAAACATCAGCAAATAAATTGGGGGAAGCCATGACAGGTGGGCTACAAATAAAGGGGAAAGAAGAGGAGGAAAACTCTGACCCTTCAGAGTCTACAATAGAAAAACCAATGCAAAAAGCAAAGAAAAATTCACAGACTCATAAGCCACTAGTAAAGAAGGAAAAGAGGGACGACCTCGACTCTCTGAAGCCCACTGAGAGGAAACCAAAAGAAAAACGAAAGAAGGAGAAGAAGCCCCACACCCTCGGGATACAGATGAAGGAAACAGAAAAAGATGAGGAGGTGGTGGTGACAGGGGAGATTGTGGGCCAAAACCCCAAGTCGAAGAATGTTACTTCCACCTCGATAAAAAGATTTACCAGAAGCCACGATGTTTAGTTGGACATAAAATATACTACAGATGCATAAGTATTGCCCGAGACGTGGGATAAGAAGAAGGAGAAACACCATGGCCCACCCAAAGGTAAAGAGAAGATCGAGTCACCAGAGTTTATTAGTGAGGAACTGATGTCCTTTGAGCACTCCCTGATGCATGGAAGCAGGAATAACATAGAAGAGAAACACCAAGCAGAGGAGGACCCCAAGTCCCCTCAATCACTCCAAGGACATTGGGGAGGAGAAGTAACCCCTTAGAAGAGATGGTCTCTGTAGGAATTGGAAGAAATCATCACCGATCTCACCATTTTGGAGACAGATTTGAGAAAGGAAAATGAGACCCTAAAGGAGAACAGCATGCCTATCTAAAAGAAGCATGAAGAGTGGGTCTAGAAAATGGCCCGAATTATGAAAAAGAAGTAGGCATAGCTTGACCTTATAAAAAGGAAGAATGAACTGTACATGGGTCAAATTCCTACAGAATCCAGCGGTAACTAGCTGAACCAGTTGGCGGAGGTAGTAGATCAGTTGGCTATAGTAGATGTAGCTCAGGATAAGGAATGATTTCCTTTTCCTTTTTGGGGAGACGCAACAATTTTTCTTGCATAAGGGGCAGGCAAGGACTTAGGTGTGGGGGAGATGTTGGGGCTTGCATTTGCCCAATTTTGACACCTTTTTCTATGCTTTCCCTCTCCAATTTTGACTATTTTTAACCCCTACTATGGCTATCTCAGTTATAATGCTTGTGTTTTTTGCCAAAAGGGTGTTGTAGGTTGAAGGTATGAAAATTAATACTAAAATGCATCTTTTACCTTAACTTTTAGTATTCCTTAGCTAGTTGTTTGTTATTTTATTACCATGCCAACTAATCTCGAGTTCATGTGTAGATTTTCTTTGATTCGAAAACAACCATAATTCCTACAGACAACTGTGCGATCTTATTTCCTGCAAATACTCTGGATTTCCCGCAGTCATAAATTTCCTATAACTACTTGGATTTCCAGTAGCAACATCAGCAGTTAGCCATGTTCCATAAATATCTAAGTCCCACGAGAAAACGGGTTTTTCAGGGAATATATCACATAAGGTTGCTATCCTATTGGCCTTCTCAAATCTGCCAATTACACCACTCAGATTCATAAAGTCTTCTCTGGTTGGCCATTTGGAGGAATAGCTACAGCCATGTAACGAGTTTCTCCTAATCCATGCTTTCAGTCATGGATTAGACCGAGTATTGCTAAAAACGATATATTGTAATAGATGTGTTAGCCAATGGCTTAGATTAGTAGTCTCCTTTATTTCGAGCCATGTATGGGCTTTGTAAATATATAAATTTTGTCCTAGTTTCAATGATGGGGGGGTTAGAGTTCTGGGTTGGTTTTAGCACCAACTATGTATTAGATAGTATTTGATTTTATTTTCATATTAATATAAAGATATATGTTCGCTCCATTGCAGTGAGAAAGTTATTCTAATTTGAAGGGGTTGTGAGTAAGGGAGGGCCCCCTTTGCTCACAACTCCCATATTTTAGTTTTTATGTATTTTATTTCTGTTATGTAGCAATAATTCATTTTGATAGCTAATGTACTCTTTAGAATATATATCGGTAGCACTGGATTGATTGAATTTCTGAATTTGCTGTAAGTTGATTTTTATATATTTTCCTAATCATCATCAACAATCTTAAAAACTGTAGAGGGAAGTTTGATCCACTCTATAGTCTTTGTTGCTAAGTGATTGATGCAGGAAAGAGCCATTGGTTTTGTATGATTGGTTAGTTAGATTAATCAGTACTTATAGTGTTAGGCCTGCATATACTTTGCATGCATCTCACAAGCTTACCTACCCGAGTTGATGATTTATGTTTAATGAAATTATAATGCTATAATTTGACTCAACAATCAACATCATGTATTTCGCACTTTATGACACCTTGTTTTCTTTATTTCTTCAACACTACAAGTTTCTAGTTCAAATTTTTGAGATTCTTCAATTCTTATCTCTTCCACTAATTTAAGTTTGTTAGCTCTTGTTAGTAGCTAATATCCATTTTAATCATTATTTTAATATTCTACTGTCACTTCACTGAGATCTAATATATTTAAAAGTAGAACATTCTACACATGGATATCTTGTTGATTCCATTCCAAGGCTGGTTCCAGCCTCTTCTTATATTACTTCCACTCATTTCCTGGCACAGACTTTGTCATTGATTCCATTATATGTCTCTAATGGTAAATATTTTTCCAACTCCTTAAATCGAGGAGATTACTTATTCCAACTAGCTTCTTTTTTGTTGGTAGAAAATGACATTTTCCCTTAATTTTATCATTTGTTCTATCAATTACATTCAACCCTCCTTGGTAGTTTAATTCTCAACCTGAAAGGTGCGCCATTGGAAATATGGATACAATCATCATTTGTTGCTAGATAGTTGTATTTCAGGTGTACTACTATAAATACTAACTATGCTCAAGAAATTTTCATTTTTCGATACTTGTTGTATGTTATTAATGAGCTTAATAATTATTAATTCTTTCTTCCATCTCCTATCTATGTTTATATCTATATCTATATATATATATATATATATATATATATATATATATATATATATATATATATATATATAGATATATATCACAATGACTTATCTTTGATCATCATATTGTATGCTCCTCTCTTAATCAATTGGTTCAACCAAATATAGGGTATTCTGAATTTCCAATTAACATTATTTCTTATCTTACTATGAGAACTTATAGTAGATTGTATATGTTACCCAAATCAAATAGCATTGATTACATAAGATTACTATTTCTCATTGACACTTATTGATGGTCGCTATCTCTGTAGACCACAATGTTGATACAGGGAGAGAAACACATCATTGCTATCTCAACAAATCGCAGTGCTGATACAAGGGGAACAAAAAATCATTGTTATCTCAGTAAACCACAATGCTGATATAGAGGGGACGACAAATCGTTTTTCCAAGCCACCTAGCCTCTAAAATCATGGTTTAAAGATCCCTTTGTAACTCCGAAACCAAAGGTCTTTTTGGAAAATCACTCGCGAGTTTCTAAATAGACCTTGCTCTGCACAAAATCCAGATGCCATAATTTTGAATTTCGTCTTCCTTTGATCAGAAATTGACCTGTAAATTTGATGATAATTTTCCCTTAGAAATTTTCTTTCTTCTGTTGGCTTGATACAGAGTGCTCTGTATTCCCGAATTTGCAATGTAAATAACTCTTTCGAATACACAATATTAGGTGAAAAAGAATTGGATTAGAATATTAACTGAAACATGATTCTACAAGTTCTCATTTAAATGTAAATAATAGAGAAAATAGAGTGCATGAATTCCTCATTCAACCCAACAATTTAAAGACCAAATAAATTTCAATCTCTAGATATTAATATTATGGTTCATAAAACTCACAAGCACGTATGCAAATCACTGTCTCACACACACTTACAAATTTAAATTTGCTGATGAAAGACATTGATCTAAGAAATCTTGTTCAATTAACTTCAATCTCCCACAAAGAAAAAAAACAATGTACCTCTCTCTCAAACCCAAAAAGCTTTTGGTCCCCCAAAAATGTTCCTCCTTTCCCCCAAAAAACTAAAAGAACCTATCCAATAAATGAATTCATGGATGTGAACCAATTTCCCTTAGCCCTAACTACCTACTAACTATAAAATCATTTCTTTTAACTAGATATTCCTAACTAATCTGAACAGAATATCAAAACCTTTTCACAAATAAACTTTAAAATGTTCTAGCCTTGACATGTGATCAATCCATCACATTGCTAGGTTCTTGGTCTGACTTTAATAACTTATCATTTTTATGTGCTCAGCCTAATGCACCTGCATTAGACTCCCAAAGAAACAAAATATTGTGAGATGATGCTCATAAGATATTCTATAGAATAACCTGCTTTCTGTAGTGCTGCTTCATCCATACAAGTAGAATCCTCTATCGGACAATCTTTCCACTTCACAATATATTCCAAGTATTCCTTCCTTCTGGTCTTCTTGGCAACATGTGTATCCAAAATCTGTTCAATCTCTAAACTCTTTGCCACAGGAATTTGCTTCAACTACTGTTGTTCCTTTCCTTCATCCTAGTCAATATTCCTATTGAGTTACGAAATGGGTATGTATTTACTATTAAGTTCATCATCGTTTTCCTTGATTGTTATCTTTTTCATATATTAATTCTCTAATATATTGAGGAATTATGGTAAGAAATGAAGGAATTATTTGTAGTTATGATTTAGCTAACTTTTACCCTTCTTTATGTAGGAAAGCGACAAAAGGAATGATTGTTGTTCCCTAACGTTGGAACAACAGAATCCAACAAGAAAAGGAAGAAATGCAACGGTTGCGGACAAGGCTGAGAGCAAATCAAAGGGATCAGTGTGGAATAAGAAAGATGTCTGAAGTTAGAAATTGGTTGTGAATCCCTTAGGATTGGAAGATCGTGAGGGATTGCATTTACCATTACTCTCTACCCCTTTCTGATTATAAAACAAAGTGATTGTAGGAGGAAAGGGGAGGAATCTCTGTTATTTTTCAAGTTGTAAATTCAATTACAGACTTGTGCTGTTGGAAAATGTGATTATATTATAATGCTACTTATGTTCAATGATTAATATATAATTGAAGTTGTTGTTCCCTCACATTATCTAAAGTAACTTGGCAATGTTTGCTGGCGGCTAAGGGCTCGACCTCTGGTGGATTTAATTGCTTTCTTGTGTTATATTTCTGATTCTTCTAAAGTTTTGTTCATTTGATAATTTCATGTTTCTATGAGTTTACTTTATTAGTTGTTCAATACTTTCTTGTATTGAAATAGTGTATGTTTTGTTTATAATTTACAATGCTATCATTTGATTTGAGTTTTGTTTATTACATCATGAATTGTCTAGATAAAGCATTACATTGATTGAATCATCTGTAAGAGTTTGATTATTGCTATTAGACTCTGAGATTTGATATCATTCCTATCTTGATTGCTTTATAGAGATTGAGTATAGTCTAGATTGTATCAACTAAGAAGAGGTGAGTTATTGTTACTGTGCTCTCAATTGATGATTTTGTTACTTGAATTGTTGTAAGATTTGATTTCAGTAGAGGATTGAGCTTTGATATTTTCCTTAATAGTTGCAATGGATTTTATTAGATGCATCCATTTATTCTTGTGTCAATATCTCTACTACGATTTAGGAAACAATACTCTCTGAATTAATAGCAGCCACATACTGTGTACACTCTTGAAATAAGAGGACTTGCCCAAATTGATGATTAATGTGGGATAATTATGAGTTTTAAAAGGCACCTTTTATCATCCAACATTTTGGCATCGTTGCCGGGGAGAGTGTAGCCATTTACAAAGAGTGATGTATGTCTGATAATTTTTGTTGAGGAAGAATTGGGTATTGATAACGAAAGGTAAGAACCTATTTAACAAGCAAGTATAGTGCTTGCTTCTCTGCCCGCTTTTCAGCACAATTACAGAAAATTGAAGTAGATGTTTGATGCGTGTCTGTTGAGAGAGACCTAGGTATTAAAAACGAAAGGTAAGAACCTGCATACAGAGCAAGTAAAATGCGTGCTCCCCCAACCGCTTTCCAGCAGAATTGTTAGGGACTTAAGATAGAAATAAACATTTGAATTTTTTACGTGAATGACTAAGAAAAAAAGACCTGAAAACAATCCAATTCCACATCCCAAACTGGAAAAATCTAAGGGACCAGTGACCCTTGGACAATCAACTTTCATCGACGACATCTTAAAGAAAGTTGAATCTCAACCATCAGTAGGTCCTCGAACCATTACTTCCAGACAACCTATTATCTCCCTTCAGGCCACAGGCTCACCATCTATAGCCTATGGTGAGGTTCACAGTAAAAGAGAAGGAACTAAGTAGAGTTTCCAAGATATTGAAAATTCACGCCCAAGTCCCTCACAAGAAGGGAATTCTTGTAATATTCATGAAGGAGCAGGAGAAACAGGGGAAATAGAGGAACCGAGATCCCGTCAGGCAGTAATTGAGCAAAGGAAACCCAATATCCCAAACCAAGGGAGCATTGTTAAGATCATTCCCACCCCTTCTAGTCATCCTAGGAATAACTCTCTAGCTCCAGAGATCCCGGAAGGGTAATGGAATATATTTGATCAAATGGGTAATAACCCATAAGCACCCTAGATCTGTACATTACAATATCCTATCATTGACACATCTCTTAATGCACCTATGAAAGCTATCCCTCTACAAAATATTCCCACCTTTCATGGACTCACATCAGAAGATCCAGATGCATTTCTATTTGAATTTTATGTATTATGTCGGGTTTATGATTACACCACCAACCCCCAGAAACTGAAGCTGTTTCCCTCTATGTTAAAGGGAGCAGCCTTGCTTTGGTTTATGAGACTAGGTGGGGGCACCATAAATGATTGGGATCAAATGAAAACCGCTTTCGTTAAAAAATATCAGGACTATTACAAATCTAGGGAACTAAAAGATGAAATATTCCAAATGGTAGCAAGACCTAGTGAAATGTTGGAAGAGTATGTGGAGCATTTTCAATATAACCTCCAACGGTCTCCCTACGCAACTCTACCTTTGCCTGATAATGTGCTAAAAACTACACTGATTAAAGGGATGAAATACTAATGGATAGAGACATTAAATATTATGGGTAAAGGTGATATATATCAAGAAGACTATGCTAACATTATTAATTTGTGTATCAGGTGTTCAAGAGGCAGTACGAGATTGAAACTAGCAGAATGTGATATGACCGATAGTAAAATCTCTAGCGAAAGCATTACTCATGCAGAAATTAGAAACCTGCTGGAGGATTTCATAACATATATCTTGGGAATTTTGACGACACAATTAGACATCATTCAAGCCAAGTAGAAGAAGGTCGAAGCAGAATAGAACCTGGTGATATTTTGTCCTCGATGCAGGAAGAGGCATAGTCATAAATAATGCCCGCTCGACATGGTAAAAGACCTATGCCATATGTACTAAAGATCATGCTACAGAAAACTGCCCATCACTCCCAAGGTTAAAGGCAGTTTTCAAGGAGGCAGAGGAAGAAATAGAACCAGTCTACATGCTAAATTAGCATCGCCAATGGCAAGCATGAGAAACAGGTATACCTAATGACCCATCTTCTTTCTTTTAACCCTGGAAATACAATTATCAACAATACATAGGAGCTACGTGGAAAAACTGACCACCTTTTCCTAGTTGGTCACAACAACCATTCTTTATGCCACCTTGGTCCAATCAATCAAATCAAAACAAAAATTGGCCAAATTCCTCTTACTTTCCGCCATTTTGGCAATGGCCACCCTCCACTTCACAAAACCAGAACTGACAGTCAAGCTGGCAAAGACATACAAACTAGCCAGCAGGAACAAACCCCCAACCTCAACCTACACTACCAGCACCTTACACATTACAGCAGAACCCTCAACCCAATCTATGACGACAGCTCCCAACCCAAACCAACCCGAATCCCAACAATAGACCAGTCCAATCTGTACAAATTATTGAAGGACCAGAGCCAGAAACTGAGTTAAGGGAGTGCAATGAACTCAAATTAAGGTCTAGATGAATAATTAAATCAGAGGGGCATAAAAATATATAATTAGAAGATCCGTTAACTGTAGAACAAACACCTCAAGTGGAGAATATGGTTAAACAAAAAATCCATGATCAAACTATTACCTCTTCTCCACCATTCCTAGAGAGATTGATTATACCTTGCCCAATAGAATATCCTGATTTCGATCTTCTGGGAGAATTAAAAAATCTTTGTCTAAAAATACCCCTCCTCTAGGCTATTCAGGACATTCCAATTTATGCAAAAACTATTAAGGAATTGTGTACTAAAAACCCTAACTGTCCATGTAGTTGGAACTTTGTCTGATTTATTATCAAGCAGAGAAACAACGGTGAAATATGAGGACCCAGGAAATCTTATAGTCGCAGTACAAATAAATGGATGTTCCTTCCCCAATGCATTAGTTGACCTAGGAGCAACCATTATTCTCACAACGACAACCTATCAAAAACTTGGCATTACAGCCTTGGATCCAACTACGACCTTGCTGTAACTTGCTGACCGATCGATTTTCAAACCAGAAGGGACATTACATGATGTAATGGTGTCTGTAGATTCTTTGGAGTACCCAGCAGATTTCTTGATTATCAATCCTAGAAACCGGCTAGATGGACATCCCCTAATTCTAGGAAGACCTTGGCTAGCAACCGTGGATGCTTACATAAGCTATCGAACAGGTAGCAAGACTATAGCAAGAGGAAGTAATGTGAACAATCTAGCTTTATATCCTCTAGCTCAGCCAAGCCTAATAATAATAAAAACTAGAAAAAAACCTATATCATATTTAACTGAAAACATTTGATCGCCGCTAACTATAGAATATTCTCTTGAATTTAAGAATCAAACAGAAGATGACATCATTAACACTTACATTAACCAACCAGATGCCGTATCCAATCTAAAATTTCACATGATCGAAGTAGCCTTGGATAATGAAATTGAAGAAGATCCCTTAAAAGATATTCATGACTAGACAATACCAACAACAACTATTTATAACAGTAAACCCATTGAAATTGAGCTAGGGAAAGTCCTAAACATTAACAAAAACCTGACTAATGACCAGGAATAGAGGCTAGTTCAACTCCTTAGGAAATATAAATATGCTTTCGCTTGGGATTACCCAGACATGAAAGGGATTGATCCCCAGTTATGCATGCACCAAATCTATATAGAGAAAGATGCGTGGCCCATTCAATAACCCCAATAGAGGTTAAACCCTCACCTTAAAGATTTTGTTAAAGATGAACCACAAAAATTGTTAGATGTAAATTTCATCTATCCTATATCTGATAGCAAATGGGTTTCTCCATTAGTTGTGGTGCCTAAAAATAATGGGAAGTGGCAAATATGTGTCGATTATAGAGAGCTTAATAAAGTAACCCAAAAATATCATTTTCCCCTCCCGTTTATCGACCAGGTCTTGGACACATTGGCAGGAAAAAAATTCCTCTCTTTCCTAGACAGCTTCAACGACTACAACCAAATCCAAATTGCCCCTGAAGACTAGGATAAGACTACCTTCACCTGCCCCTAGGAGACATTTTCTTACAGGGTACTACCTTTTGGACTATGCAATGCACCTGCCACATTCCAAAGAGCCATACTTAGCATTTTTTTAGACTTGATAAACGAGGGACTCGGGGTGTACATGGATGACTTTACACCCTATGGATATGACTTTGAGCTCTCATTACAAACGCTAAATAAGTCCTGCAAAGATGCATTGCTAACAGTCTCTACTTACGCCATGAGAAATGCCACATGCTGATGACCGAGGGCCTCATCCTGGGTCACTACATCTCAGCAGCTGGAATTTAGGTAGATCTAGCAAAAATTCAGATAATCCTCATGATACCTACCCCCTACACACAAACTGAGGTATGTAGTTTTTGGGGATTTTCTGGATATTATAGAAGATTTATAGAGAATTTCACCCAAATTACTGCACCATTATATGCTTTAACAAGTAATATCAATTTTTTATGGGCTGACAAATGTGACACTACTTTTGAAGATTTAAAATGGCTAGTATCAACAGCCCCAATATTACGGGGCCCAAACTCGGATTTGCCATTTTAGATTTCATCTAATGCATCAAATATAGCCATTGGAGTGGTTCTCAACCAGGAGTAAGATAAGAAGCATTATGCGATATACTACATCAGCAAAAGTTTAAGTCTTGCCAAGTTAAATTACACCATAACCGAGAAAGAATTTCTAGCTGTAATCTACGCTATTAACAAATTCAGACACTATATAATGAGATACCCTGTGGTTTTGTATATTGATCACTCTACTATTAAATATTTAGCTAATAAACTTGTTACAAATGGAAGAGTGACACGATGGTTGATCCTTTTGCAGGAATTCGACATAGCAATCAAAGATCGACCAAGAAAGAAAAATCTAGTAACATACTTCGTCTTGCGTGTTCCAAAGACAGACGGCTCGGTAGTAGTAGAAGATCAGTTCCCTGATGAGCACTTATTTGCTGTAACCATGAAAACACCATGGTAAGCGGCTGTCGTGAACTACCTAGCAGTGGGAAAACTACCCAAGCACCTTATGCCCAGTGAACTAATAGTACAACGTAGCACTCAATTCTCCTAGATCGGAGGATATGTATTTCATACAGGAGCTGATATGCATATTCAAAGATGTGTTAGGGAAGACGAAATATTCGACATCCTAAAATCTTGCCACGATGGGCCTTGCGGTGGACATTTTGCAGACCGCAGGACTGAGCATAAAGTCTTACATATGGGCTATTATTGGCCCACCATTTTTAAGGATGCCAAGAAGTTTATCCAGGCATGCGATACCTGCCAAAGAATGGGTCACCCTGAACAGTCTCATGAGATGCCCCTGCATCTACAGTTAGTCATTGAACCTTTTGAATGGTGGGTGTTAGATTTCATTCGCCCAATAAACCCATCATCTAATCAAAAGACATATATACTAGTTTCAACATAATATGTGACTAAATGGGTGGAGGACTCAGTAATCCACTTTCTTTTCCAAATTTTTGTGCGGTATGGCTTGCCTAGAGAAATAATCACGGATGGAGGGCCACAATTTGTAGACCATAATATTGCTGCTACATTAAAAAATCATCATATCATGCATAGAATCACATCTCCATACCACCCGCAGGAAAACGGCTAGGTTGAAATTACCAATAATGTAATCAAGGCAATACTAACAAAGACAGTCGCATCACATAGAGGTGACTGGGCTACCTAATTGAAAGAATCCCTGTGGGAATATCGCACGACATGGAGAAATACCACAGGATACTCCCCATATCAGCGAGTGTTTGGCAAAGAACCTATCTTCCCAATAGAATTTGAAATTCAGATATTGAGGATAGCTCAAGAAGTAGGCTTGGACTTGAATGAAGCGCAAATAAATAGGCTATGTCAAATCAATGAATTGGATGAAATCTGGCTATCAACTCTTCAGCATACTACATTGATCCAACAACAAAGAGAGAAATGGCATGATGCCCTCATCAAGAAGAAGATCTTCCATGAAGGTGATTGGGCACTTCTGTATGATTCTAGGTTCCAAGATTTCCTGGGCAAACTCTAGACCAAATGGTTAGGCCCCAATGAGATACAAGAGGTGCATTATAATGGCACCCTCACATTGGCCACCATTGATGGGTCTGGATACTTTTTTAAAGCCAATGGACATCGAGTACGCCTCTATCACAAATCGCTTACAAGGGAATCCTTTTGCCAACAGTTACAGGAAGATTCCGCTATACAAATTCTTGTTGACGAGGGTAACCCTTCCACAGCATCACTCCAATGAAGAATTTACTTTTTTTGAAATTTGTACATAAATTTACCTTTCTGTTTGATTGAATTTTCTTGGATAATAAATTGTATATTATTTTTTCTCTATTTTTCCTTTGTTGTTCCGTATAGGGAACATATGTTGTTCCCTCTAAGGAATAGCAATGTTTGTGTGTATTTTCCTTTGTTGTTCCCTACAGGGAACAATTGCTTTTCCCTACAGGGAGCAGCAGTTTCTATGTGCATTTTGCTTTGCTGTTCCCTACAGGGAACAACTGTTGTTCCTTACAGGGAACAACAATATTTGTGTGTATTTCTCTTTGTTGTTCCCTACAGGGAACATCAGTTTTCATGTGAATTTTGATTTGTTGTTCCATACTAGGAACAACTATTGTTCCCTCTAAGAAACAACTATTGTTCCCTCTAAGGAACACCAATTCTAGCATGCATTTTTTCTTGTTGTTCCCTACAGGGAACAACAATTTTTGTGTGTATCTTGCTTTGCTATTCCCTAGAGGGAACAAATGTTGTTCCATATTGTTATAGACATTTTTGGGCACTGCAACCCCAATAAAACATGTCCATAAACCAAGGGCTCCTAAGTCCCTAAAATTGTTGTTCCATCCCCTAAAAGAACAAGGTCAACTGATTACATCATCTCCCAGAAGTTCTCCATGAAAAACTACTCAGAACTGCTCGAAGTTGGACCATCTCACCTACTCCATGGTCAAAGTGCACTGCTTCCCACCTAAATGCACACGGGAGGTGCGATGCATACTGAAAATCCCTTCTATGGGGTTCGATGGGTGAGAGTGGACAAATGGCAGAGTCAATTTGCAAGGTGGATAATCATGGAATCTTCCAGAAACTTCTCCTATGACACTTGCCTCTCTGCATTCGTGCAGGGATGAGTAAGAGATCATCAATCTCCAATTGGAATCAAGAACTATCAGAGAGAGGGCACTAATCAAATCTCATAAGCTGACTCATGCCCCTTGCAAACATCTATATATGGATCCCTCATCCTAGAGATCCAGAGGCTGGAATTTTGTATCTTGTAAGGAAGTGATGCTGGTTTCTTGGTGTAGCATCACAGTGTTGGGTGATCTAAGCTTTTCATGAGGTGAAGAAGGGCTTTCTTGTTGAGAGGATGACACTGGGTCAGAACAATGGGTTGTAATCCTCTTTTCTATTCTTGATATTAATAAAGTTATTCAAGTTTTCCTCCACATTCTTGTACGATTGATGATATATGCATTTGTGTGGTAAATATATATCTGGTCCTATATTGTTTATGATAGTAGATCTCTGTTCTTGGATAGTGTTATGCTGCTTTGGTTCCATAGGTGCTCTTTGAAGCTAGGAAGATGAGGAAGCGAGTGGCAAAGATCTATCAGAAGGGAGAGGAATCAAGCAAGGAACCAAGCATAAGACAGAGGTTGGTCTCCTTTGTTCCCCTCTTATCTACTTCTCATAAAGGAAAACGAACGTAGTTTTAGTTTGTTTGTTTCTAAGCTAGCTACCAGTCTTAGTGGGACTAGCAGCTCTACATAGACACTAGTTTTCCCGATAACAAAATGGCGTCTCCGCTGGGAAACGAATAGATTGTTTGTTTCTCCATATTTATTTGCTCTATAAACTTAGAGACGGAGCCTTAAGTCAAGCCAGCTAGCCTTCAAACTGCATTTGCTATGCAAGTGCAAAGTAGATCAATGCTTCTTCAGTCTATCTCCGGGTTTTGTTTATGAACTGAGCAATTGATTTACAAACTCTCTAATTTCCCTTGTGGTGGCTCTAGTAACCTCCTTAGATCTACCCCTGTGATTTATTTACTGATTATCACTTGCTCGGCCTAAATCCTTGAACTGTGCTCCAAACTGTGATCAAGAACTGGATCAAAAGTCTTGGACTGTACCATCGCACCCTCTCTTTAAGGATATCAGTATGCATCACACTTCTCGTGTGTTGTAGGTGGGATGCATACTGGAATCCCTTTGTAACAGGTGCGCTGATCAAAAAAGGCTAATTTTTCCTCCAGAATTTTGTTTTTCTTCACTCTTTTCAGCTCTATTTAGGAGTTTTGTTGTCTGTAGTCAGTATACCTCTATTGGAAACCCCCTTCCTTGCCATTATTCTGCCTCCATTGTGCAAAGAGCTGTAATTTGTTTTATGTATTATGAGCCATTTTCAGTTCTCTTTTACAAAGAAGTAGCGTAATTGAACTATCATTTCTTGATTTGGAAGTGTTGCAAGTGTCGTTTTCAGTCATAGAAGAGAATTTGATTGTTCTTGATAGTCGATTACACTGTTAATCTTGTATTTGATTTGAATTAGTAGTTTTTCAAGTGTCGAAAGCAAGTTTTCCGTTCCAAATCGCAAAGTGTCTTCATTGTCTTCATTTTGTCTTGAAAATAAGCTTGTTAGTAATGTCTCTTTGAAAAAAAAATTCAGATTTGTGCTTGGCTTTCTTTTTATCATTCACACATTAAGAATGCTGAAAACAAATACATGCATGTGCATTTGCATTTAGACTGTTTGTTGGTTTGATTTAGGACAGTGCATTTATTGTGTTCTCTCTGCTCTATGTTCAAAGAATATCACCTCTCTTTCTTTAGTAGCTAGGATTTTCATTGCAAAAAGAAGATTAAATGATTGTTTATCATCTTAGATTGCATTTTAGGAATTGTATATCTACATCACACGGTGAACCTGAAAGGAAAATTTCGTAAGCAAGATCAACTGTAAAGTAAATTTAATGAATCAATAAATGCTTTGGAACCTAACGCACAACATTTAGAAGTCTAGGCTAGAGACGTATTCTGACGTCGTAAAGCCTGGTGACTGTTGTTTTCATTGATGGTTGGGTGATTCCTCCACTTTGAGATGATAAGTGCCATTATGGACTTGTGCTCCCACGTACCGTCGAGTATATATTGGGAGACCACAATAGGATAGATCCTTGATCCATAGGAAGCCGTTTCTGCAACCCTATTGATCACAATGCATTGAACACATCATTCGAGAAGATTGATTGTCGTACTGTAAAAAAGTATTCTGCAGTTTCGCGATTGGTTTGGTAATCCCTCTCTCTAGATTTCCAGAGTAGTCTCTTTTGTTCCTTTTCAGACTCCTTAAAGGAAAAGGTCCATCTGAGCACTTGTCACTTCAAGCTCATTAAAAATCGAAGGCGACTAGAGTCATCTTTTGTTTTTTCTCGACTCTTAAAAATTGAAAAAACAAGTTGTGTCAAAGCGTCTAAAATTTATTTTAATCGGAATAAACATCACCTTTCCTACGTTGGTCTTAGGTTGAGGAAAATGGAGTCCACCAACCAAGGATTTCCCCTTGGAGGAAATCCTAGTCCTTTTTCCTCTTGGGGAGATGTTGGTGCACCCCATATGGCCACATTGTCACTTCCAGGATTGACAATCAGCCTGCCTGTATGGCTCTTCTCGACCTTTGTCATTCAGAACACCGTGATTCCTGAACAGTCAAGCAAGCAACTAGATGATACTAAAGCTACCCCCCAACCTTCTACTCCGTCCGATTCTCCCTCTCCTCCTTCCTCTTCGCTTGATGAAGCTGGTAAAGCCAAAAGTCAAGTAGCTAAGAAGAAGAAGGAGAAGAAAAAGAAAGAGAAGAAGAAGAAGGAGCCAAAGATGACAGGGGGCAACCAGGCATCATCTAGTGAAAATCCACACACTGAACTGTCAAAGCCTAAATTTCCATGTGTCATTTGCAAAGGAGATCACTATCATCAAGATTGTCCTTGCATCCCTCAGATCTTAAGGGACTGGTCTCCTCGTTTGCACAATCCGGTGCCGACAACCTCTGATGATCATGTTGAAAATACAACGTCAACTAGTGAAAGTGAAACATCGGGACATAAAAGGAAAAGTAAATTCCCTTGTAAATTGTGTGAAGGCGATCACGCTGTCCACTGTTGTCCCTTCCTAGACGAAGCTAAAACAGTTTTGGAGGACCATCTGGTTTCACCGTTACGACTTCCTCCTGGATATAAGAAACTCTTGCCAAGTCCATCGCTAGTTGAAAATCCGACTGACACGCCATTGTGGTCAGTCGAAGCATCTATCATTGAAGATAAACCATCTGAATTCATACCAGACGAAAGTCAACAGGTCGAGGTGACAGTTGACCCGGTCTTGCCTTGAGAGGGTCCATCTTTAGATGATACAATCACCGAAGAGAACAAGAATGACACCATTCAAATCCTCTTTGTAAACACAGACTCTGATGAACATGGGGGCAGTCTACCCATCCTTTACCATAGGAAGGAAGTTCGTCAGAGTCATATCTGGCTGGCTATTCAGTCCCACCTCCAAGCAACCTAGTTGTTTCCTTTGATTGGAATCTACTAGGCAGACCCCGTTTACCGGCTAGTGTACCATTTTGAATCATTGCTGAAATATATAGAATGGTCATGGCTGGTACCATCATAGATGGAGGGGCTTCTGTGAGTATCCTTTCCTCAACCGCTTGGAAAGCGCTTGGTTCGCCATCGCTTTTGCCTGAGATGAGAAATCTAACAGGCTTTGACAGAGGAACCAGTCGACTGTTAGGGATCCTTCGAAATGTTCTGATAACATTGAGAAGGAAAACCGTTCACATGAACATAATGGTAGTCCAAGGACCCCTGGATCATAGTCTACTCCTTGGACGTGACTATATTTATTGCATGGGAGCCATTGTCTCCTCACTCTTTAGAGTAATGTGTTTTCCGCATGATGGAAGAGTGGTCAAGCTCGTAAACCAGCTTTCATTCCCCGGTTCACACATAGCAAATAGTCAAATACCATCCTTGAATGGTCTCTTCATGAAAGGAATGTCTCATCAATCCCTAGTCCTTCCACCTGATGAGCGCGTGTGATTCAAGAGGACATGACTGAAACCCAGGGGGCATGCACCCTGGTCTGTTTTGGCAGGAAAACCTTGGGTATAGAGTAGGTTTCCGCGAAGGATATATGACTGGTTTATGATATTAGACCGGAATAATATTCCTCCATTAAAGTTATGTGAGTGGAGGCAAGTTGCGCAGTTCACCTTTGTCTATTTCGGTAGACATCGCCGAGGAAGTGTTTTGTCTGCAGTGCGAATAGAACAATCTTTGGTAACTTTGAAATTTTTCACTATACCTGGGGGCATGCAAACCTTTTGGCATGCAAGCGAAGAGCAACCATTTATTTTTTAAATTTGTAGGTCGTCTAACCCTTTAAACTCGTAGGATTGGTCATTTCCCAACTTGCATAAAGACAGGATGCAGGGCAAAGCTTTGAAAAAATGCCATCTTAGATGAGACATCCTTATTATATGACTTGATAGAGCCGTTTTTATGTGGATTTCAAGCTCGTTAAAAATTAAACATAAGGCGTGAGAAAATGTTTCCCTACAGTTTAAGCTCATTCACTAAAAACTGAACCAATTTCTGGTAAATAACCATCGTGAATGCATTATCATCAGCCTTTGAAGCCTTGGTCGTGTTCTCATCATCACCTCCACTCTGTATTGGCCGATCATTCACCTCCATTTGATTGTTTACCCTTTTTGATGAGAAGCTGCAAAGAGTGATCCTGTTAGCCATCCTTGTGACACTGCCGTGATTGGAAAATTCCAAACCTTACCTCGAATTAGCTGCTACCTAAATTTATCACTCGTTCCAAAAAAAACGAGTCTCCTTTAAGCTCTTTTCATCTGACTCATAAAATATGAAAATATTTCCGAGTAATTGGCCTCTCAAGCTCGTTAAAGTGACCGGAAGTGCTATCCCTCCTTTAGATTTTAATCTTTTTGGACCTGAGGGATTATTACACAAAAATATCGAGCGCTTGTTTGTTCGGCTTGTTAAAATTACCGAAAATTAATCCTTTTTGTATTATTTTATACCTTTTAGGACTTAATGGAATTATATGACGAAAAAGGATTGTTGGAGTTTTCCTTGCGTCCCTTTCAGACTCTCTAAAATTGCAAAGGACCAAGTTACTGTTGTCGTTAAACTCGTTAAAACCGAATAGCGACAAACTTGTCCATACAGACAAGAACGAGTTTCACTATCGCTAGGCTCATTAAAACATAGCGATGGGGGCAAATTATAAAACAAGCATATGTTATCCTCCTCAAGCTTGACAAAAATAAAGAGGTACTGGTCAGCAATGACTGGGGAAAATTTGGGAAGGAAACTTGAGAAACTTTATTAGTAGCAAGTCGCTCTTGAACATGACACTTTCGCTTCGCATCCGAGTCGGGTTGGGTTGTCTCGTTCACTGGTCATATCACCATTGGTCCATCACACCATCCACATTTGGGTTTAACGCTACCAATCCATCATGTCTGTTTCACCGATATGTTCAAGAGAAGTCACTCAGAGAATTCACCTGTGTCTCATCCACTGCAATACATTTACGCTCCGTTCTCTCATGACCGCCACCTTGAACCTTATATCATCAGATTTTTTTCACCTCTATTAAAATCATTTGCTCCGTTCCGTCTCATAGATGTGGGAGTCATTAAGGCCCTCCTATGACGGATCGCTTCTTGTCGACATCAGCTCATTATCTAGGAAGTCGATCTAGGAACAGCCCTTTCATTACTTTGAAGCTTGCATGCCTCAATGGAAAGTTTCTCACTTCCGGCGATAGGTTTACATCAATGGCCTTCGATCGAAAGATTTTACATGGTGTTCGACACCAAGTCCCTTATTCACACAATGTGAATTGTACTGTAGTACCTTGAGGGTCATCATCATCATCGGTGATTCCTCTCGTGCCTGTTAATGGCTTACATCATTGGCTGGTAATCAGGCGATGTCTTTTCATGTTCGACTCTAGAACATCTCTCACATGGATCGACTTGTACTTTGAGTGGAGATCGAACGAGATTGAAGACCCCGGATATAGCTTCATCCATCTGGGCTGCGATATATATTCAGGAAAATAAAGACATCAAATGTACATCATTGCTACACAGATAATCATCTAATCTAAGGGATGATGGCTCTACCAGAATCATCAGTCTGCACACAAACGATTTTCTGTCTTATGTACATGAAAATGAATTTATAAAGCTAAGCATGGGAATGCCCGCCTCAGCTAGATCATGAAAACATTATGAATATAATGTATTGTATTGTATCTTATTACAGGTCACCTTCCAGCTCGAGAAAAACTTCAGATCCTCATGATAAAGCATTTCACCTGACATCAAAAGATTAACGACCTCATGCTTTAGGGGGCAACTGTTATAGAAATTTTTGGGCACTGCAACCCCAATTAAACATGTCCATAAACCAAGGGCTCCTAAGTCCCTAAAAGTGTTGTTCCATCCCCTAAAAGAACAAGGTCAACTGATTACATCATCTCCCAGAAGTTCTCCATGAAAAACTACTCAAAACTGGTAGAAGTTGGACCATCTCACCTACTCCATGGTCAAAGTGCACTGCATCCCACCTAAATGCACATAGGAGGTGTGATGCATACTGAAAAACCCTTCTATGGGGTGCGATGGGCGAGAGTGGACAAATGGCAGAGTCAATTTTCGAGGTGGATGATCATGGAATCTTCCAAAAACTTCTCCTGTGACACTTGCCTCTCCGCATTCGCGCAGGGATGAGTAAGAGATCATCAATCTCCAAGTGGAATCAAGAACTATTAGAGAGAGGACACTAATCAAATATCAGAAGCTGACTCACCCCCCTTGCAAACATCTATATATGAATCCCTCATCCCAGAGATCCAGAGGCTAGAATTTTGTATCTTGTAAGGAAGTGCTGCTGGTTTCTTGGTGTAACATCACAGTGTTGGGTGATCTAAGCTTTTCATGAGGTGAAGAAGGGCTTTCTTGTTGAGAGGATGATGCTAGGTCAGAACAATGGGTTGTAATCCTCTTTTCTATTCTTGATATTAATAAAGCTATTCATGTTTTCCTCCACATTCTTGTATGATTGATGATATATGCATTTGTGTGGTCAATATATATCTGGTCCTATATTGCTTATGATAGTAGATCTCTGTTCTTGGATAATGTTATGCTGCTTTGATTCCATAGGTTCTCTTTGAAGCTGGGTAGACGAGGAAGCGAGTGGCAAAGATCTATTACAAGGGAGAGGAATCAAGCAAGGAACCAAGCGAAAGATAGAGGTTGGTATCCTTTGTTCCCCTCTTATCTACTTCTCATAAAGGAAAACGAAATTAGTTTTAGTTTGTTTGTTTCTAAGATAGCTACCAGTCTTAGTGGGACTAGCAGCTCTGCATAGACACTAGTTTTCCTGATAACACATATAAGGAACTAAAATTTTTGTTTGTGTTTTCTCTTGTTGTTCCCTGCATGGAACAACTGTTGTTCCCTACAAGGAAAAACAATTTTTAGTGTGTATTTCATTTGATGTTCCCTACAGGGAACAACTGTTGTTCCCTCTAAGGAACAACTATTGTTCCCTCTAGGGAACAACAATTTTCATATGCATTTCCTTTGTTGTTCCCTACAGGGAATAACATCATTTTGCGACTGTTTTCTTTGTCGTTCCCTATAGGGAAAAACTACTGTTACCTATAAGGAACAACACATTTTTTGCGTATTTTTCTTTGTTGTTCCTTATAGGGAATAGTTGTCGTTTCCTTTGTTATCACTCAGATTTTCCTTGAAGTTGTTGGGAAGAGGAAAGGGCTCATGGGTAACCAAAACCAACTTTTAGGTAGAGAATCTAGCCAATTTGTACCCAGAGAGGGTTCTCTCTTTAAGTTTTAGCTTTGGTTTGAAAGATATTAGGCTAGGTATGAAGTTTAGGAGTTTCGATTGAGTTTGGGTGGTGAAATTCAATAACGGAGGGGTAGAACTAAGTAGTTTAGGTCATTGGGCTAATGGAGTCAAAGAAGATGGCTTAACTAGATTTGGTTTCTTAACAAGGGATGGTTTCACAGAGCAAGATAGTTGAATAGGGAACAAATAGAGACTTTTAAAAGATGGAATGGACTCAAAAGGGATGAAGGGAAATTAAGAATCCTTCATCATATTTTAAGAGAGGGAACTTTGATGATTACTAATAAAGAGTAGTTAAGAATTCTTTACTAAATAATCAAAGTGAATAAAATAGTAAACAGGAGCAATTAAGAATTCACTATTTATGCCAGTTTAGAGGAAAACATTAAGAACAAAAACGATTGAAAACAGATTGCACTCAAGCATTTTCTGAATTATTCTTTTTCGTTTATCATTAAAATATGAAACATAGATGATATAATAAACAAGAAAACTTTAAATCATGAGATATAGAAGACTTATTGATCCGGTGTCTAACTCGAGAATCCTGTGAAAGGTCCTTTGCATCAATTCTTCATCCAGCTAGCCATACAAAATTTTGTCCAACAATAGTTTATTCCAAAATAATCAATTTTACAACAATGTCTAAGAATCCACCCCCAATACTCCAATTGAGGGAGTATTTATACAAAAAAATTTACAAAAATATCTCATAATAGAGTGAGATATGTTCTAGGATGACTATGAATAAGTTACAAGAAAAATAGAGACAAATGGTCTCGTAGATGGGAGAAAGGCAAATTGATGTTGTGTTGTTCAGTGTGCTGGAGGCAGGCCCTATGTTTTGGTTTGCTATTGTCTTCTTTGGTAACTATGTGCTGGCTGTCCTGTTTTGACTGATACTCTTTACCTGTTCTGATACTCTTCGACCTGTTTGATCTCTTCTTATCCTCCTTACCATTACTTACTGCAGTAAATAACCAAATTTTACCCAAGGATAATTTTACAAAATTTCTAACATTTCTTCCCACCATTGTGTTTCTGGTATTCTGGTTCTTTGAAGCTTTCTCAGGGTCCCATCAGTTTCTGTGTACCTCAAAAAGGTAGGCTGAATTTCAAAGAAGTGCTCTATCGCATGCTCAACATAGAATAAATTCTCTAGACTCTCATAGAGAACTCTTCCTGTAGGCAATGCTTTTGCTACTAATGCACTTGTTGATGGACTTGCCTGGTTGCCTACATATTGATTTATTTTTTCCACATAGTTTATATGCCTCATTAATTTGTCATTAATAACTAAAGGACTAGGCAACCCTTTACTCTGCAAAATATTAGATCTTTTCATGAAAGCATTAATTTCTCCCTGCATGCCATGGCACCTTCTTTCTAAATTTTGCATCAGAGTCCTCTTTGTAAAAACCCTTTTGACTTCTAGAATTGTTCATGTTCTATCTTGGATGCCTAGCTCTTCAAGCTGGTACTTATTCTTGGTATTCAAAAACTTTATGAGCCTACTGGCTTCCTCAAGCATATTTCCTAACTCTGCCCTTGCCTTTTCAACCTCTTCTTGAGCTATCTTTACTAAATCAATTTGCTCAAAACTTATTTGGATTGATGGCCAAACATCATTGATTGTGGATTTAAGAGATCTGTGGTTTGTATCTTTTGAATCATTGACCAGAGAACCCACAGTATGAAAAATTTTATACCAACGTTTCAAATCCCAAATGGGATCCATCATCAGGGTTTGAGAATGATGATAAAAGAAGAGCAGATTAGACAGAATAAATACTCATGAGGATAAATTTTAAGAAACAACACACTGTTGGCTAGAATCTTAATTTAATTTAATTTAATTTATATTTATATTTTTAATTTATTTTTATTTTTAATAAATTACTTTTATTTTATTAAATTTTTTGAAGAGTTAATATCTTGGTTTATAACCTATAGATTAAAAAGGAATTAGAACTAATACTAAAATTAGATAATAGATTGAACTAAAATATATTAATTTCCATATAAATTAATTTAATATATTAAAGTAATTCATATTATTAATTATAAATAATAAATATTTATAATTAATTAATATAATAATTAATATATTAATTAATAGTTATATAGAAATTATTATATTATAGCAATAAAATGTTAATTATTAAGTTAAAAGAGCTATTTCTATAAAATAAAGGGATAATAAATTAATTCTTATAGAAATACTCGGGTAATATATCAATTTCTATATATAAATTAAATTAATATATTTGAACCAAATCATATTAACAATTAACAATTATAAATAATTAATATTTATAATTGATTAATATAATAATTAATATATTAATTAATAGCTATATAGAAATTAATATATTAAAGTATTTTAATGTTAATAATTCTATTTATGATATAAATAAAAAGGTACTGACCAATAATAATAGAATAGGAGAGGGATAACTTACCTGCTTGAATGCTTACTGAGTGATGTTGGCCAAAAGAATTTTTCTAATTTCTATGAAAGGTTTCTCAAATGTGAGATCCTTTTCTAATGATTTCACTCTATTTTCTAACCCTTTAATTTCTCTTGTCTTTTCTGCAACATTTATCTTTGATAGATCATACCTTTGTTCTAAGTTGGCATACTGTTCTTGTACCTCTTTTAGCTCTTAAACTTGTAGTTTCATGTCCTCCATTGATTTTACTAATTCCTTTATGCTCAAATTGGCAGTGCTATCTTGTTCTGTTCCTATTGTTGTTGTACCTGTGACCACCTTTGCTGTAGCTGCTGGAATTTTTGGTGCCAGAGTTGCTCCAAGGTTTGAAAGGACTGCAGTTGAGACTACTAGTATCACATTGGGAGGCTAAGAGGTCGACTCTCCCTACTTTTCCTTCAATGCTTTTCAAGTTCTTGCTCAGTCTCATTCAATCGTTCATTAAGTTTTAAGAGCAAATCCATCATCTCTTCTTCAGATTTTTGCTTTATGATCTCAGTAGTCTGTGGATGCCTTGAAGGAGGCAACTTTAGCTGCTTCCTCAAGGCAGCAATATCTTCATCTTTATTTTTTATTAAGGCTTTTTTAGCTTTTACATCTTTGGGACCATGACCCAATCCAATAAGTATTTCTTCTAAAGACTTTATTTTTTTATCTTTGGCCTGGAGGAAGCTTTCTCCAAATGTAGTTGGGCAGTTGTGTTTTCCGAAGAATTTTCTAGCCTTTGGGCCATCATAGCTGTAGAGTCTCTACTTTACACTTGGTAATCCATCATTTCCCACAATTTCCCTCATTCATATCTCCCTTTTGTTCCATTTTGCTGCATAAACTCACCCAGATCATTATATATGATGGCATTAAGCATGATTTAGGGATTTTGCTAGTGTGTGACTGTTTTGTTTAGATTTTGATGTATTTACAGGCATTCCGCAGCCATCTGCTGATTCCGCAGCCATCTGATGATCCTGCAGCCTTTTTGTTAAACTAAAGGTTCCACGTGTCATTTTGCCAAATGAGCCACATGGGCACTTAGGAATCAAGGTGCTCGAGGTTCCTGTGCTATCCATTCAGCCATCCACGTCATCTATACCTCCGGTCAACGAGGGTCAAGTTACGGTCAATAAAGGTAGCTTAACGATGATACGTAAGCTGCTAGGTCACCTCAGTCTAAAAGGTGACTTGTCCGTCTTATGCAGGCCGTGGGGGACATAATCCAACTCTGGATTCAATGCCCATATCGACCAGAACCTCCAGCTCATCCACGCAACATTATGACGTGTTTTGTTCCTTAATTACGCATGACAGTTAGTTAGTTTTCCAGTTTTAGCTGTACGCATTAGGCCGTATTTCAGATGCCTATAAAACTAAGCGTTTGCATACGCTGAAGGTTACTTTTTAGTTGTTGCACTTCATGAACTTGTTGTTATTTTAGAGCATTTGAAAACTCTGTTTTTATAGTGCTGTTCTAGCACTCTGAACTGTATGTTTCTGCACATGGAGTAATAGAAACAATGTTGTTTTGAAGTTTCCAACTCTTTGAATCTCTTTTGGATGATATGAATGGAGGGCCCCTGTTCATGTTAGCCTTGTAAAGTATTTTATGTATTTCATATGCATCATTTCCTTATTTCTATTCAGCATTTCTCTTATTTGAAACATGTACAGCGTAATTTCTTTTTTTTTATTATTTCATTTCTAGCCTTTCTTTTTAGCTGATCAGCAATGTTCTTTTGCAGGTTTTTAAGCCCGGGATTGATTTTGTGTTTGTGAATTTGCTTAAATATCTAGTGGTAGTTTTAGTTGACAGATTCAAACTGTTGCCTTTACTTTATTTTCATAGCTGATTTTTTTAGTTTTATTTCCCAAAGTGGTTTGCTAACATATGAATGATCTTTTTATCATAAATTGTCTATCTTTTAAAGATCAGAATATTAATAACTTGCAGCTGGCTTTGGGTACTTTTTGGACTAATCTTTAACTACTCTCTAATCGTGTCTTACACAATACTATGTGTTAGAGGCAGAGAGTTAGAGAGAGCTGAATATCATAACTAGTCTTTAAAGTAGATTTTTCTCATTTTTATCATTTCTTAGACTTATCTTTAGCTACTTCCTAATCGTGTCTTACACAGTACTATGTGTTAGAGGTAGAGAGTTAGGAAGAGATAAACTTTATTATTGGTCTTTTAAGTGATTTTCTTATCTTTTATTTGCAGCAGCATGAATGGTGTCTAATGCCATTAGAAAGTGGTTCTTTGCTTTCAAGTTATTTCAAGTCATTTATTTCATTTAAGCTTTTCCTTTTCAGCAAGTAGTTAGAAATCACTAATCACACACTCTCACTCATCTAAAATCCACTTTACACACACCATCACTCGTCTGTTTATAAATCACCACTCCATTTTAGGAAGATAAATCAACCATAAACAACACCCCCAAACGACAAAAACTCTAAGAGGTTGCTTAAGTACATATAGTACACCTTCACTTCATCAGCTTACGAGCCCCGCGTTGACAATTAATGACATCAATTTAGGAACACTAAATTGACTAAACATTTTGGCGCCGTTGCCGGGGAAGTGAAATTAAGTAGCCATATTCTTAGAAAAAAAAACATAAAAAGATTTCAACGAAAGAAATTGATAACCTATCGAAGTATGCTCTCCTCTTGCACTGCAAGGTGATCTGGAGGATCAGAAAAGAGAAAGTTATTAATTTGGTAGTTTCTTGAGTATGCTCTCTTCTTGCACCTAGAGTGAACTGGAAGATCAGAAAAAGAACTATTAACTTGACTTGAAGAAAAAATAAAAAATGACATGCATAGAGCTAGAGATTCTAGAGGAAGGTTTTTAGCTAGAGCTCGAAGTTCAATTTTTACAAGTCCACCTGCTTCAAGGGATAGACAAGAGACACCCCCCTTATCTCCAACCGAAACTCCTAGTCCTAGAATTCCTGGAATTCAAGAGCCAAGAGTTGACTCTCCTACACCTTCTATTGAGTTTGAACCAGGAAGAGACTCTTCTCTTTCTCCTACAGGATGACCAATTGTAATTGAGGAATTGGAATCATCTGAAGAAGAAGGAGAAATCTCTTCTCATTCACCTTTTGTAGAGGAACCAGAAGATTTTGAAATCCCTAGGAGAATCATCATGGCAGAGGAAGGAGGAGGTAGAGGTAGAGGTAGAGGAGGAGGAGGAAACAACAATAACAATAATGGAGGTAGAGGTCCCATTGGAGGAGGAAATAGAAATGGGGAAAATTCATTTGGGTTTCCCATTGTTAATGAGGATTCCCGAGCCACCATGAAAAACATATCACCATCTGTCCTCCCTAACTTCCATGGGTTAAGGACTGAGGACCCTGAAACATTCTTATTTGAGTTTGAAGTGGTGTGTCGAACTTATGACTACCTGGATGACTCTCAGAAACTCAAGTTGTTCCCTTCAACATTGAAGGATCAAGCCTTGAAATGGTTCATGGGGTTACTCACTCAATCCATTAGGACTTGGGATGAGATGAAACAGACATTTTTGGATAGGTATTTAGACTATTGCATGCCTACTAATCACAAGGACGAGGTTTTTAAAATGATACAAAAAGAAGATGAGAGTCTAGAAGATTTACTTGAAAGGTTTCAATATAACTTGAAAAGAGAAAAAATGAATACCTTGGATGAAGAGACCTTAAAATCCCTCTTATTAAAAGCCATTAGGGATGAATGGATAGACATCTTAAACATGATGGGGAAAGGGGATATTTCTCAACTTTCTCTCAATGACATAGCAGAACTCTGTATCCATCTCTCAAGGGGCAAATCAAAAACTCAAAAAGGGCCTAGAGATCCTTCTCTCCTTAGGGCAAATAAATCTGCAACAGGATCAGTGAGTAGGGCTGAAATCGGCAGTATGCTTGATGAATTTAAAACTGAAATCTTAGGGAGTCTTAGTGAACAACTTGATACCCTTAAGATTCACAATAAACAAAAAGCAGAAGCTGAGGCTTTGGCTATCTTTTGCCCGAAATGTAGAAAGAAACATGCTTTAAGGGAATGTCCCTTAGATGCACACGTTGTAGAAACATGTGTAATTTGCTCAGAAACTCATGAGACCAAGGATTGTCCCTCAATTCCTGGCCTCAAAGCAGTCTTTCAAGAGGATCCAGATACACTTGAATCTCTCTGTCTTATTGCAAGGAGACCTTGGCAAGGACAACAGAATCAAGGGTTTAACAACTCTATGAATTCTCAATCCCAACCAAATTGGAATCCTTGGCAACAACCTTGGCTTCAACCTCAAAATGCTTTCCAAGCATGGATGCAAAGCATGCAAAATCCTTATGGGAGATTTGCAAAATTCTATATATATCCTCCATCATTTCAGAATCAGCAAGCTCCACAACTTCCAAACCAAGGTCAACAACTATCATTGCCATACCCTCAACAACAACAACCTCCTCCACAAAATCAAAATTCTCAATTAGCACTTCAATCCCAGCAGAAATCAAATCAACGTCCCTCTCAGCCATTACCAAATCCAAATAATAGTAACCCTCAAAATGCTTACATGATGGAAGGTCAACCATTCCCTACATATATGGTTGTTCCTCTCAATGAAGTACAACTTAGATCAGGGAGAATCTTAGATCAACCTTCTACAAGTGTTCAACAACCAAGCATTTCTGAGGAGGAATCTCTCAAAGTCAATAAAAGTTCTGAAGTATCACTTCAAAACCAAAATATCCAAAAAGAAAAAGAAAAAGAATCAACCTCTACAACTCCCATAGTTGAGCAAACTACACCTTCAGCTACACCTCCCTTTCCTGAAAGATTGCAAATTCACAAAGGGGTGGAAAAGCAGATATGGGTGCCTGACTATAGCTTCCTAGATGAATTGAAGAATGTATGTATCAAGATCCCCTTGTTACAAGCCATTAAGGAAATTCCCATTCTAGCGAAGACAATAAAGGAGTTGAGTTTGAAGAAAACAGGAAAAAGAACCAGAGATACTAAAAGGATACATCTAGTTGGAAAAATTGCAGACATAATGATGGGTAAGATTACCATGCAAAAATATGTAGATCTCGGTAGCCCTATTGTCAAAACTCATATTAATGGGGTTGAAATCCCAAATACTCTGATTGACTTAGGATCCGCGATCAACATCATGAGTAGACAGACCATGGATCAGTTAAAGCTTCCTAACCTTCTCTTTACACCTACTTTGCTGCAGCTTGCAGATAGATCAATCATTAAACCTGATGGTGTATTGGAAGATATTCCAGTCTCTCTAGATTCTTGGGAATATCCAGTTGATTTTATGATTCTAACTCCCAAGAACAATCTAGGAGGACATCCTCTTATTTTAGGAAGACCTTGGCTGGCCACAGCTGATGCTTTCATAAGCTGTAGGTCTAGGGACATGTATATCTCAGATGGCAATTCCACCAAGAAATTCAACTTGTATCCCCCAACAAAAGCTATAACAGAAATAGGAGAAGATGAATGGGTAGAGGATGAAGATACTATTCAACCTGTTCTAACCATCTCTGAGATTAGTGAAGACAGTCAAATTCTAAATACATTAGAAAATTTTGAAGTATCTCTAGAATATGACTCTACACATTTTCAGATAGATGCAGATATTGAATATCTCTCCTCTAGACAGATGTCTCTCTTCTCAATGGAAGATTTTGGTAGTTCTACAGTTGAAATCCTTCCAGGAAAAACATTGAACATTAACAAAAACTTGGGAAGACCACAACAAGAAGAATTAACTAAACTGTTACAAAAACATTCCACTGCCTTTGCATGGGAATACACTGACATGAAAGGAATCGATCCTAAGACTTGTATTCATCACATCTACATTGAAGAGAATAGCAGACCTATTAGGCAACCACAAAGAAGGATGAATCCAAACCTTAGGGAAATCGTGAAAGAAGAACTCCTGAAATTGCTTAAGGTAAACTTCATTTACCCCATCTCAGACAGCCAATGGGTTTCTCCCTTGGTTATAGTGCCCAAAAAGAATGGTAAATGGAGAGTTTGCATTGATTATCGAGAATTGAACAAGGCAACCTTAAAGGATCATTTTCCTCTACCTTTTATTGATCAGGTACTAGACACTTTAGCAGGTAAAAAGTATTTCTCATTCTTGGATGGTTTTAGTGGGTACAATCAAATTCAGGTAGCACCTGAAGATCAAGACAAAACCACATTTACTTGTCCTTGGGGAACTTTTGCCTACCGAGTACTCCCTTTTGGATTGTGCAATGCACCTGCTACATTTCAAAGGGCTGTATTAGGAATCTTTTTAGATCTGATTCATGATTGTGTAGAGGTATACATGGACGATTTCACAGTTTATGGTAATACATTTGAAGAAGCTTTGGAAAATTTGGAAAAAGTAGTGGTAAGATGTAAGGAAACAAATCTTTCTTTAAGTCATGAAAAGTGTTTTATGGTGTTTACTGAAGGGATTGTTTTAGGACATCATATTTCAGGAGATGGGATTAAGGTTGATAAATCCAAAGTTGAAGTCATCTCTAAGTTACCTGTTCCAAATTGCCAGAAGGATGTTAGAAGTTTTCTTGGGTTTACTGGGTATTACAGAAGATTTATTGAAAACTTCACTAGGATAGCATCTCCTCTTTTCAA
This sequence comes from Pinus tabuliformis, assembly GCA_031772625.1. Taxonomy (NCBI): domain Eukaryota; kingdom Viridiplantae; phylum Streptophyta; class Pinopsida; order Pinales; family Pinaceae; genus Pinus; species Pinus tabuliformis. The sequence continues at coordinate 277,569,443 of CM062808.1, forward strand.
ATTGCTTACCAAAGACTGTGAGTTTAAATGGCATCCTGAGTGTCAATCTGCCTTTGAAGCTTTAAAATCTAGAATATCTGAAGCACCCATCTTAAGGGGGCCAAATTGGAAACTCCCTTTCCACATCTCTACTGATGCTTCAGATACAGCTCTAGGAGCTGTTTTGGGACAAAAGGATTTGATCCCTTATGCCATTTATTACACAAGTAAGAATTTGACTCCCACTGAGTTAAATTATACTGTTACAGAAAAAGAGTTCTTAGTTGTGGTACATGCAATCAACAAGTTTAGACATTACATAACCGGCTATGAAACCTTTGTCCATACTGATCACTCTGCCATAAGATATTTAATGAACAAACCTGTCACTAATGGTAGAGTTACAAGATGGCTTTTACTCTTACAAGAATTCAACATTACTATGTTAGATAGACCTGGAAAACAAAACCCAGTAGCTGATTTCTTGTCTAGAATCCAAAACACTAATGAGGATTCTCCAGTAGAAGATAAGTTTCCAGATGAATACTTGTTTGCAGTAACTACCAAGACTCCTTGGTATGCAGATATGGCTAATTATCTTGTTACAGGAAAGCTTCCTCTACACCTGTTTCCTAATGAGAAAAGGAAAATCATTCAGGAGAGTGCACATTATTCTTGGATTTCTAATGAATTGTTCAAAACAGGGCCAGATTATATAATGAGAAGGTGTGTTCGGGAAGATGAAATGCCTAACATTCTTAAGGCATGTCATGATGAACCTTGCGGCGGGCACTTTGCTGACAAGAGGACAGCCTATAAAATCCTTTCTCTAGGATATTATTGGCCTTCTCTCTCTAAAGATGCAAAGCAGTATGTTAGAAGGTGCGACAGCTGCCAAAGAGTTGGGAAACCAACTCCTTCAAATGAAATGCCTCTACAGCCTCAGGTATGCATCGAACCCTTTGAGAAATGGGCTCTAGATTTCGTTGGACCAATTAATCCACCATCAAAGCAAAAGAGGTATATACTGGTTTGTACTGATTATGTTACTAAGTGGGTAGAAGCAAAAGCATTGCCTTCTGCCACTGAAAATGCAGTTGTTCAATTTCTTTTTGAGGATATTTTCACTCGTTTTGGTGTCCCAAGGGAAATTGTGACAGATCAGGGCTTCCAGTTTACATCTAAATTGATGGAGAAGCTGATGGAGGAATATAAGATCAAGCACAGAACATCCACTCCCTACCATCCGCAATCCAATGGCCAAGTGGAATCTACCAATAAAGTTCTTGAAGGCATTATCACCAAGACTGTTCATCTTCATAGAAGAGATTGGGTGGAAAGGCTCCCTGAAGCCTTATGGGCCTATAGGACTACATGGAAGAACACAGCAGGACATTCTCCCTATGAACTTGTTTATGGGAAGGAAGTCCGGCTTCCCATTGAGTTCCAAATCAAGACCTTCAAGATGGCAGTCCAATTGGGAATGAGCCTCTCAGAAGCTCAAAGACACAGAATGGACCAGCTAAATGAGCTAGATGAAATAAGACAAGATGCAATTCTAAGGACCGATCTAGTTCAGAACCAAAGATCTAAATGGCATGATCGTCATATCAAAGAAAGAAAGTTTCAGAGAGGAGATTGGGCTCTATTGTTTGATTCAAAGTTCAAAGACTTCAAAGGAAAGTTCAAACTCATTGGCTTGGGCCATATGAGATTGATGAAGTCTTTAGCAATGGAGCAGTTCGAGTAAAAACTATTGATGAATTTCGTACTCCTCTTATTGTGAATGGCCACCGCTTGAAAATCTACCAGAAGCCATTCTCAAAAGAAGAGTTTGTCAAATTGTTCAAAGAAGATTCTGCAATCAGGTTGGTGGAGAAGGATTCTTCTCCTCCATCAGCCTAATCTTTGGTTTTTTTTTTTAAAAAAGAAAAAAAATAAATAAATGTATGAGCCTGAAAACCAATCTCTGATTGGCAGTCTCATACAGAAAACCTGAGGTGAAAATCAGGGTCACCTGACACCTCATGTTTTCCAATAAAAATAAAAAAATAAAAAAATCTCTCTCTCTTCCATTTCATTTCACCATTTCATCCACCTCATTCACCATCTCATCACTTTCACTTCACCTCATTTCTTTCTATCATCCATCCATTCATTAATCCATTCATTATATTTCACTCCATCAATAAAGTCATTTTTTTAGACAACTAAAGTTATTTTGTGCAGCCGGAGGGTACTACTGCAGATTCCGCAGCCATCTGAAGATTCTGCAGCCATCTAATGATTCCGCAGCTCTCTGCACCTGCATAAAAAACACAGTCTGTTTGAAAAAGTTACAGTCAGAAGTCATCAATAATAAGTGGAACAGGGTCATGCAACAACAACAACACAATGAAGGGTTAGTGGAAAATAATCAAAAGCAACTCAAACGCGGACCTAAGGTATGATTTAAAATCCTAAACTTACAGTTATCGCATTTTGCTAAAGTTCCGGGGTTATGTTTCTTGCCATTAAGTGTAATGATTATCCGTTTTTATCCATCATACGACCAAAAATCCACGTATCTCCCCACTCATCGGTCATAATTCATCACGATTTTGAAACTGGATTGCGGCTGCTCTTTCATTAAGGGTTTCGTACCTAAATGACGTAGACTGTTGTACTACATCTCTCCAAGTCATAATCCCGCAGCCAAGTGGAGACTTGTGACCAAAGCCTAAGGACCTAACCGTTTACACCCATCACCTCATAACCCTCATACGCTCATATCACTCCATTTCATTCACGCTGTTTCATTTCCTCATTTCCCTCATTCCGCTGTGCTCACTACGCTGCTACCTCATACTCTGTTTCACGTATTCCTCTCTGCTAATTCAGGTTATCAGTGTTACGGCTGTTACATAATGACGTAGACTGTTGTACTACGTCTCTCCAAGTCATAATCCCGCAGCCAAGTGGAGACTTGTGACCGAAGCCTAAGGACCTAACCGTTTACACCCATCACCTCATAACCCTCATACGCTCATATCACTCCATTTCATTCACGCTGTTTCATTTCCTCATTTCCCTCATTCCGCTGTGCTCACTACGCTGCTACCTCATACTCTGTTTCACGTATTCCTCTCTGCTAATTCAGGTTATCAGTGTTACGGCTGTTACATTAGAGTCGTAATTTTATGGTGTTAAGGCCACTGTTGAAGCCGTGTAGTCTTTTGACTCAGAACAGAGCCGTAAATTCACTGTGTTAAGGCTACTGTTGAAGCCGTGTAACCTCCCTTTTCCAAAAGTTTGAAGAACAGAGCCGTAGAGTCCATGGGTAAACTTTTAAGGGCAGAACCCGAGGGTTCAAAATTTTTGGAGGGATATCCTCAAGTTAAAGAAGCGTTGCAGAAAGCAAACTGGCTCCAATGCATCCAGAAGTTTAAAGGTTACCACAGAGAAGTTACAAAGGCCTTTGCACGTTCCTTCAGGGATAAAGATAATCAAGTGGAGATAGGGGACCTGAAGTTTACAATCTCTGAGAGTAGCATAGCACAAGCCACTTCCCTTCCACAAACTGGAGAAAGATGGTTTAAAAACCGATCAGTCCAAGACCAATAGTGGAAGCAAATCTTGAAAAACCCAGGTATGGATACCAGCATCTTTACAAAAGGGATTCCTGTTACTTATGTCAAGGAAGAATGGACAACCTTACTGTTACTAGTGCAAAAATTCTTTACTTGTGAGGGAAGGTTTGGAGTCTTATATGTTTACCATGCTAAAGTCATGAAGCATTTCTTAGGAGATGATATTAATCTTCCATATTTTCTACTCTCAAGTCTTAGGAAAATGTGTTCAATGGCCCAAAAGAACCCAACAAACATTGAATCACATCTATGTCATCATGGTCTTGTTAAAATGCTGGTTGAGGAACAGTTGAAAGCAAAAAGAGATACCTGGGAGAAATTTCTTGTAAGAAACCATTTTGAGGAAGCAGGAGAAACCTCTGTGCCTAGAAAGAGTAGGAGAAAACGAAAGGAAGCCACCCCTGAAACTGCTGACCAAGAGGAAACTATTGTCCAAGAGGAAACTATTGTTCAAGAGGAAACTGTTCAAGAGCAGATTGTAGAAGAAACTGATATACATCATTCTGAACCTGATATTGATCTTGAGCCTGCTCAAACAGCTCAAGGAATTATCACAGAAACCCTTTCAGAACTTGCCCAAGAAATTGCTCAAAAGAGAAAAGAGAGTAGAATGAAACAAAAGAAAGATAAAGGCAAAGCTGTAGCTCAAGAAACTTACGCTACTCCTGAGAACTCTAGTGAAGAGGATACTCAGCCCTTAGCACAAAGAATGGCCAAACTTCATGAAACTGCCCTTTCCAAAAAGGAGGAAAAACAAAAGCAAAAAGTACCAAAAGAAAAACAGAGTACCACCTCTGTAAGAAGGAGCAGCAGATTACAAAACAGAAAAGTAGGGGCCACAAAGGGTAAACACTCATTCTTCATTGACTTAAGCACACCTCAAAAAGGTACTACAAGTCCTGACTTGGAGAAAAGTCCTTCACACACTGAGCATCTAGAGACCAGTCCTCCACGTGAGGAAAGTCCATTTGAGCATGAGCCTGAATTTGAACAAGGATCCGAATTTCAGTATGAGCATAGCCCAAGGCATTCACCTGAGGTTGACCCTGATCAACAAAAACTTTACAATTACCTGGAGACGCTGGAACAAGCAGTGGCTGGGCCAAGCACTGCTCAACCCTTTGAGCAACAAGTCCAATCACTGAAGCAGGAAATATTTGAACTAGAGGTGCTAAATCGCCACATAAAACAAGAAAATGAAAAACTGAAGATACAGGGCAATGTGGACAAGATGGTCCAAGACAACACCATGCTTCATATGGGTTTGTGGTAGAAGGAAAACAAAAAGCTCAAGAAGAGATGCAGAAAATTAAACAAAGCTTTAATCAATCTGAAATTCAGGTGTTTGATGAAAAGGCCAAGGGTTAATGTGGCCACACGGAGAAAGAAGAGAAGTTTGGATGTCCTAGCAGAGGCATCCCAGCAAGTGGACTGAACCATGTTTTTTATTGCATGAGGACATGCAATACCCTCGCAGTGGGGGTATGTAGAGTCTCTACTTTACACTTGGTTATCCATCATTTCCCACAGTTTCCCTCATTTATATCTCCCCTTTGTTCCATTTTGCTGCATAAACTCACCCAGATCATTACATATGATGGCATTAAGCATGATTTAGGGATTTTGCTAATGTGTGACTGTTTTGTTTAGATTTTGATGTATTTACAGGCATTCCGCAGCCATCTGCTGATTCCGTAGCCATCTGCTGATTCCGCAGCCATCTGATGATCCCGCAGCCTTTTTGTTAAACTAAAGGTTCCACGTGTCATTTTTCCAAATGAGCCACATGGGCACTTAGGAATCAAGGTGCTCGAGGTTCCTGTGCTATCCGTTCAGCCATCCACGTCATCTATACCTCCGGTCAACGAGGGTCAAGTTACGGTCAATAAAGGTAGCTTAACGATGATACGTAAGCTGCTAGGTCACGTCAGTCTAAAAGGTGACTTGTCCGTCTTATGCAGGCCGTGGGGGACATAATCCAACTCTGGATTCAATGCCCATATCGACCAGAACCTCCAGCTCATCCACGCAGCATTATGACGTGTTTTGTTCCTTAATTACGCATGACAGTTAGTTAGTTTTCCAGTTTTAGCTGTACGCATTAGGCCGTCTTTCAGATGCCTATAAAACTAAGCGTTTGCATACGCTGAAGGTTACTTTTTAGTTGCTGCACTTTATGAACTTGTTGTTATTTTAGAGCATTTGAAAACTCTGTTTTTATAGTGCTGTTCTAGCACTCTGAACTGTATGTTTCTGCACATGGAGTAATAGAAACAGTGTTGTTTTGAAGTTTCCAACTCTTTGAATCTCTTTTGGATGATATGAATGGAGGGCCCCTGTTCATGTTAGCCTTGTAAAGTATTTTATGTATTTTATATGCAGCATTTCCTTATTTCTATTCAGCATTTCTCTTATTTGAAACATGTACAACGTAATTTCTCTTTTTGTTATTTCATTTCCAGCCTTTCTTTTTAGCTGATCAGCATTGTTCTTTTGCAGGTTTTTAAGCCCGGGATTGATTTTGTGTTTGTGAATTTGCTTAAATATCTAGTGGTAGTTTTAGTTGACAGATTCAAACTGCTGCCTTTACTTTATTTTCATAGCTAATTTTTTTAGTTTTATTTCCCAAAGTGGTTTGCTAACATATGAATGATCTTTTTATCATAAATTGTCTATCTTTTAAAGATCAGAATATTAATAACTTGCAGCTGGCTTTGGGTGCTTTTTGGACTAATCTTTAACTACTCTCTAATCGTGTCTTACACAATACTATGTGTTTAGAGGCAGAGAGTTAGAGAGAGCTGAATATCATAACTAGTCTTTAAAGTAGATTTTTCTCATTTTTATCATTTCTTAGACTTATCTTTAGCTACTTCCTAATCGTGTCTTACACAGTACTATGTGTTAGAGGCAGAGAGTTAGGAAGAGATAAACTTTATTATTGGTCTTTTAAGTGATTTTCTTATATTTTATTTGCAGCAGCATGAATGGTGTCTAATGCCATTAGAAAGTGGTTCTTTGCTTTCAAGTTATTTCAAGTCATTTATTTCATTTAAGCTTTTCCTTTTCAGCAAGTAGTTAGAAATCACTAATCACACACTCTCACTCATCTAAAATCCACTTTACACACACCATCACTCATCTGTTTATAAATCACCACTCCATTTTAGGAAGATAAATCAACCATAAACAACACCCCCAAACGACAAAAACTCTAAGAGCTTGCTTAAGTACATATAGTACACCTTCACTTCATCAGCTTACGAGCCCCGGGTTGACAATTAATGACATCAATTTAGGAACACTAAATTGACTAAACAATAGCCTTACTAGTTAATGTGGAATAAATCATTTCTCCAGTTTGTTTGTGCAATTCAATATGATCCAAAGGATGAATATCCTTTTCCATGACTTCAAAATTGGTTCTAAGATAGTCGTTTCTGTTTGAGGCTGTTGCACTTTAGGCTTGAAATAACTCATTATCATTTTACCTTCTTTGATGTCATAGGCTAACATCAATTTGTTTTGATTTGTGGGAGCCATTTTCAGATATTGATTGTAGACCTAAAGCCTTAATGGATTATTTCTGGCTTTTATGTCCATAAATGTCTTTTTGATATCTAAAGTGTCCTTAACTAGTGGTTTGAAAGATGATACCTTTGCACTTTGTTGTCTCTTTAGCTCCTTTCTCTGTGAGCTAGCAGATGTCCCACCTACTGGGAAAGTTTGTTGGCTATCTACTCCTTCTCTCCTCTGATTATCAATAGTATCTTCATCAAATTCTTCTTCTGAAAGGGGATTTAGCCTTTGCCTTGGGTACCAGGCTATCTTGAAGGTCTACTAGTAGGGGTAGCTATTTCCCTGTCTCTCTTTTTATTTCTTTCCTCATATAGAGAAGTTTGCAAGATTGGAGGTTCTCCCATATTGCCCTGAGTGGGAGGAGTGTGCATTTGGGCCTGTTCTTTGGAAGTTTTAGGCTACTTAGACATTGTAGATTGCTCTGTGGCCTGTGTACTGATCTCTTTTTCCTTGCCTTTTGATGTTCTTGTGGTTTCCTGTGAATGTTGCTGAGAAGTTCCAAAACTCTTTTGTAACTTGAGATGATCTTCTAAAACTATTTATGCTTCTTTCCATGCCTCCCTAGTGTTACAGAAAAAATGGCCTAACTGATTCTTGATTCTAAGTTGAGCTTTCTTGTTGGTATTATAAAAATGGACCAGGTCTAAATCTATCATTTTCCTGAAATATTCCAATGCAAAGAGCCTCATTGGAACATACTTTGGTAGCTTAAAAGGGTAGAGCTCACACCAATATATCCTGATTTCCGTATGGTTCTTCTATAGGTACGAATCAGCTATTCTGCACTACTTGGAGAGCTGAAGGATCTTCTTCATATCACCATTGATCCTAGGAGGGGAAACTCCTATGAATAAGGTGGTTGATGTATGAACAAATTGATCAATGAAATCATTGTATGAGTAAGGGGACTCTAAGAATGCATGGAAAATGGGACTCCAAAAGATGACAGACCTTGGATTTCTTTTGGTGTCAAGTTTCATGATAGGGAAAAGGAAGTTCTATGACTGATAATATAGCATAAGATGATATATGAAAGTGGTGTATTTGGAAACTCCTTCATTGTCCAGTCTTAAGAACTGGTCATGAATCTTATTAGCAACATAGGAGGCATAATCATACTTAATAGCAGGAGGCTGTCCAGGAGAAAATTTGACAACAACTAGGGTTATCTCATCAACAAAATCACTAGCGTTGAATCCCATAATCAAAGATATCATATTAATTATGAGCTTTGCCATATCTGTGAAGAAATTTTGCATGTAATAAGGTGGGCCATCAGGCTGATGCTTTGGTGACATGAAAGTCTGATAGATGCATTTCAGTTCTGACTGAGACAATTGAGTGGATTTCTCAAATAAATATTCCATGGAAATGGGAGTGAGAGCTTGACTGGAGTGGAATTGCAACATTTCATTGATGGATTGAGTAGTTATTGGAAAGAGGACTCTTTGTCTTGGAGACATAATTGTTGTGTAGTTTGGGTCATAATTGGCCTGGCATTGGTGGATTATATCAGGAAAACATGGACCAAGGGGAGAAAATACGTGGGAAGGTTAGATTCCAACAGTCCTAGGATGTCAAAGCCATTCAGATAGTTATCCCTACTTTGGCAAAAGACTTAAGATGGTTGTTATCAGTGGATAAGTCTTTTATCTGAAAGTCTTTATCCGCAAGAGGAAAATAGTCTAAATCTTTATGAGGGGAATTCATGGGTGCAACAGTCAAAGCCACAGGGGTTTCCATTTCTGGTTCTTGTGGATTCAGAAAGGAATTTGGGTTTTTATTGAAAAATTGGCAAATTCATAGGTCTAGGAACTTATATGGTGAAACCAAAACTGAATTTGCAGTAAATTTTGGTCTTTTATGTGGAATTGTGGTGTGAAACGTGAACTTGCAGGGTTTCGGTGGAAATTGGATAAATACCTGTGTTTGGGGAGTGAACAATGCCAAAAAAGGTGTAGGTAGTAGCTAATAGGTTATGGGCTGCGTCAGCTACAAGTTTCTTAGCAAGGTAGTGGTTGGAAATCTTGAACAGTTGAACTCGACATTCTTTGCATGGCAACACTGGTATACGGTAAGAAACAATGAAAATTACATTCATTTGTTTTATTAACGAAGTCAAGGTTGGCGGGGTTTTTTGGTTTTCAGGCGAATGACATGCACAAGGAGTGAATTGACAATTTTGTTGTATATGGAACAATGGTAAGTGGTTTCATCGTACCGCTTTTGGGGACGGGTAGTATTTAGCCGGGAGCCAATGACTCCACAAATCACTTAACGCGTGGCAGAGGTACGAGGAGAAAACCACTTAGTGATTATGTGCTAACACACAGTCACTAAGGGGTGCCCGATATTCATTGAGGCCATTAGATCTGGAGGACCTGACTGGATGGTCGACGGGAGGCGCGATACAGCGGGGTTTAAAGGAGGGCGGGTCCAATATAAATTAAAGATTTTAATCATATCTGGGTGTTGCGATTGGCTGGGAGAGTTATTAATTAGTCTGGATGACTAAATTAATCCTCATTAAAGGTGGCGGGGTTGGGTTCTTAATTAACTATAGGTTAGTTAATTAATCCCATTTGTTATTCCTTGTATGGTTATACTTAACCATCGGGGTGGGATATGTAACAATTTGGGGTTTTACATAGTATCATAATACAGGCTTGGGTAATTTCTTTTATTTGGGAATTATATAATATAACATTAATAGTTAATATGATCGAATGAATGGGAAAGCGCTGACCGAATGAATGGGAAAGTGCTAAGTGTCCGAATGTATTTCATCATATAAAATATTGACTTAGGCTAAAGTGCAGAAAAGGTTTTTCATAAAGATTTATTTCAATTTTCCTAAGTAAAATAGGATTTTACTTAGGAAAAGACTTGTGAAAGAAAATGAATAACTTATGGATGGTTTTAAGTACTTAGGCTTTTAAATTATTGAGCTGAGGGTCAAGTCCCTCCAAAAGTCAGAGAAATGCTCTAAGGCCCTCTAATTATCAAATGCCTTAGTACTTAAGGGGAATTAGTAAAATTTAAGCAAAGATGAGAAGGGGAGTTAATTATTTGACCTTGTCTTGCTTGAAATGCTTCCAGTGTAATTTCTACCTCACACTTGTGATGAAAGTAAAAATTAACACATTTAGAGTCATTATCCATCAATTCTGCAACATCATCTACCTACCCTACCTACTTTAACCTAACATTTTTTCTTCATTATTTGGGTGCACTTAAACTGGCAAACGCTTATCACACTTTCTTTTCTTTTACATGTAGATATCTATCTAAGTCTAACCTTACTACATCCAAGGGCTTAAATTAAACTGTTGAGCTCCCTTTATTCACTCTATCTACTTATCTGCCAAGATTAAATAGTTTGGTCAGACTTTATTCTCTATCTCTAAAACAGAAAATTGAAAATATGAACTAGTCAAGCTTAAACTGTTTGACTGTTCGTCAATTATGGCATAAGTTACAAGCTGCACACAATTGTTTATTGCACAAGAGTAAAAAGTAGTGGCATTTACACTTCCACACTTTCCTTGGTCTTTCTTTTGGTGGGGTTCATTTTCTTTCATTTTTTTGACCATCTTATTCTTTTCACCCTTTGATTTTTCTTTCAGGGTATACCCTCTTTACATTTTTTTTTATTTTTTTTTTATTTTTTGACAATATGGAAAATCTTTGCAACAAGTAAAGGTATGAACATATTACATAGCCCATCAAGTCAATCATGAAATATAACACCTATTGGTATAGAATCATAACACCCTTTAAGGAACATCACTTTTTGTGTGGGTTTTTCTTTTGCTATTCCTTTCAAATAACAAAACTTTGTGAATATTTTTGAGAACATCCTCTTTCTCTTCCTTGCATAATCATTGCTAGACCACCTCAGTTTCACTCTTTATGATATTCTTAATGGAATGAAAGGTACAATACATATTTAAGGACAACAAATATGGAGGTCTACTGGAACAGGCAAATACCTTGAATACTATCATCTTTAACAAGATTGCTTTGCGATGATCCAAACAAAAAAGAAAAGAACACAGTTATCTATATCGCTTTATTGTCCTCATTTCCACTATAAACCAAACCATTTGATTATATAGACCATGCTGGTTCCCCCTTTCCTGTATAACTCTTTCTGTGTATTATTAGTAACATTATGTGTATATTTTTTTATATTGATATGTCAAACTTCTTCTGCCATCCCTACTCTTAAGAAGTGATGAGCCACCCTCTATGTATAAAATTAGGACTGAAAAAAAAAATGAAAAAAATAAAAAATATATATATAGTCACTAACAGTTTTATGATTTTTTCCACAAATGGAGAATAGGAGGTCTCATCACGAGCTAGCCTACCATGATCATAAGGAAGGAGAGATGTGGCATTCCCACTATGGCCACCACACCAGGGATATGATCTAATGGATGCATAAACAAATAAAATCCTTGGAAACAGGAGGTCTCATCACGATTTGGCCTGACCACTTTCGCTACTTCCCAGTGAATGGCAATGTGTTCACCTGGTTACCTAGCCAACACATTGGTCTCTACTATGGAAATCGTAAGACACTTCCCCAATTATACAAAGAGGACCATGGTTCCCAAGGGTTAGAAAGCAACTATGTTGAGGCTATGGATGCCTACAGGCAAAAGAAGCTCTGCTGATGGTATTGAAGATTTATTTTACATCAATAATTTTTATAACACCCTCTTCTTATAATCTTTTCTATGAGAGATTATGATCCTAACATACCTTGAACCTTTATGCATGAACAATTTTTTTAAATCAATCACAACCATTTTAAGCGGAATAACGGATCTAAAGTATTATTTCTTGCGCATGCTGTCCCTTTTCATTTATTATATCACATCACAAGAACCTATCACTTATTGATAATTCTCGGTACAAGCCTTGATTTCACCACTCCAATATCCTTTATGATCCTTTTATTAATAAGTGTACCTTGCCAATCCATCACCCCTGTTCTTTGCCGCCAGTGCTTTACCCTTTCATTCATCCGGTTCTAGGCGACCTATTATTTCAAAGGGGGACGGGGACCTCTAGTGTACTTATGAATGCAGTGTCATTTTTTCATTGGCTTTTGGAGAATGATACGACATTCCATGATCGCAAAGTAGGTGGTATGATAACAGCCCTCAATAATGGTATCTATATTTATAAAGTATCACCTGATAAACATATCACAACCATTTGTTGTTCCATCACTCAGCTCTGTTCGTCATTGTGTTTTCCCTGCTACACTTATAATTTGCAGAATTCCAACACTATGGGAGGAAGAACAATGCATAGAGAACTGCTAATACTGACTGTTTTTGATGCAGCTAGGGAAATTTTAGCTTGAGCCGGGTGGATAGCATAATTTACGAGATTTCAACCACCCAATGAGGAAATTGCCATTGAATTATTACGAAATCTACAGAGTGGACAATCCATGGCAAGGGGCATGTAAATCACTGTATCGGACATAGTGATAGCAAAAGTATTTGGGTTACCGGCAGAAGGACTAGTGTGGGCTGGTAAGCGGTTGAAGTTGTAGGATGCTATCGAGGCTTTTAGGGACAAAGGATAGGAGCTGGTCAAAAAGGGCAAAGGAATTCGGCCATCTCCTCTTGGAGAACCATGGGGAGAACTAGCAAGAATTGTCCAAAACTACATTACATGCGATGGGCGCAAAGACATGGTAAGGCTGCGTCAACTCAAACTCTTAGCAATTCTAAAATGAAAGTACTTTTTTAATTTACCTGCATTATTGAATTATTTACTGCATGACATCGCTGAGAGGCTAAGATGGTCCCAACACATAGAAACCGTAGTAATTCACCACTGTCCAATTAGGCTAATAGTTAGCTATAACCTTGCCCAACAACAATCAAGTTGGCATGATTTAATTTTAGCTCTGAAAGGAGGTTTAGCTTTGCCTACACCTAACCCTATTCCGAAAAGGAAGAGGACCACCCTTTCAAGGAACATACCTCAAAAGCGCAGACAATCCATAAGGTTGAGGTCAAGATTAAGAGTGGGCAAAAATCCTCAAGGCAGTATCAGTAAACCTATAGAATTATCTAGCCTAGCAAGTGAACAATACCTGTAGCTAGAATTAGAAGGCCATCATAACCCTGAACCAGACGATGAGGAAGAAATAGGGCATTCTGGAGAAGAAAAAAGAAACGAATCGGGACTTCCCTCAACACCAAGCATGAGCACTCAAGGTGATTTGTTGCACGATTTTGAATTGGCCCAGGTCCTGGCTAACATGAATGATTATATCCAGACTAAAATCCCACTCAATCTTAATATAGGAGAAACCCAATCTCTTGATAATGTTGGCAACACCAGAATTCTATCTCCCTTAAAAGATGCAAGCCATGAAGTAGAAACCGATGTAGAGGCCATTCGCAAAGTAGAGCACTAATCCGGTGACATGCTTTCAGTAGAAAAGAGCCAGGTAGGCCTAAGTACAGAGAACATAGGCCAAGGAGAAGATGTAGAGATAGAGATGCTTCGGGAAGTCGATATTTAATTAGGAGATACATTCCTCTTAGAACAAAGCCGGGAATGAGTAACCAAGCTCTTTAGAAGTAGAAACTATTAGCAAGACTATCAACAGAATAGTTTCTCCTCCAAAAAGGTATAGAGCCAAATTGAGAAAACTTAGGAAAGAACAGTAGAATCTTTTCAAAATAGTAAGAAGGCTCAGAATAAAAGTAAAGGAAATCACAACGGGAAAGGTCCCAAACAAAACCATGGAGATAACAAACACGGCTATATAGACAGAATCACATGAAGGGAAGGCTACAGGGACTCAAACTAATCCCATACCCACTCAACCAGTCAGCATTAAAGAAGAGCAACATGAAATTTTCACAGATATAGCTACTTAGACAAAGGATGTACCCTCTCATAGCATGGCTATTCAGACAGAGGCTTGGACCTTCCATAATAAAGAGATTCAGATAGAATGCATCCTTTCTCATAGCATAAGCATTCAGAAAAGCATACAAGCTAAAGACATCATGAAAAACAATGACCTAATTATTCTAAATCTTCAGGGAGAACTAGCACAGTCTCGGCTCACATTAGAACGGTTTAAACAAGAAACTATTTCCTAGCAAAAATATTAAGAGTTGCAGAGGCAGCTTTGGGAAATGAATGCAATAGAGAGTGAGACCCTCGACAGATAAAGAATACCAGAAGAGAAAATAGAGAGAATCAAGCTCAGATTATATAGGGTCATAGCTCGGACAGATACCATCTGCTCGTTATATACATATGTCTCGGCATGCACATCTCCCACCACTAATTATGCCTTGTTTTTGTTAGAATGATACTTGCTATTGAAATTTAAAGCCATGAGAGCTGGAAAACTAATTGAATTAAAAACAATTGAATATTTTTTAAATTGTTGCAAACAACATGGTGTAAAGGTTCAAAGGTTTCTTTGTGAATTTTTCCCGCACAATTTTGTATTAGAGGATGAGGTGGAAAAGAACCCCAACCCTATTGTGGGAGATGTTCAATTCCATGCCTTTATCTCATTTGCAATCAATCAACTTAAATGGTTCAATGCTCGTAATGCATTCCAAAGACAAGAGCATGGATTGGATCTTTGGGTAAGAAGTGAACCCAAGCACCCTCTGCAAATGCTTTCCAACCACAAGAGTCTGATGAAAAGAGAAGGGGTGATTAAAATTTTAGGACCTATTCATAAATAGATTGTACAAAATGCAGTATCACATTTTCAATCCTTTCAAGAAAGCTCTTTGGCTACATCCAAGCTTAGGTGGACAGTCTCTACTAGTAGCGTGCAAGATAGGGAGCCATTTAATTACAGAAATTTTAAAGCAGCTACATCCCATTTTGTCACCTATAGCAACCTCATTTTAAGAGAAGGACCCTATTGGTTAGGATGTTGGTTTCGTAGCCCCATCATTTGGTACCCTCTTGAAGGTTATAGGGCCATATATGAACTGCCTAAAAGAAACGAAGGGCTTTCTTTTGCCCTCTTAGCTCAACATCATGGTTTTAGACCAATTTGTGATGCACCTTCTCTAGCCTACTCTTTAACTACACTCCATCAAAATTATTTGATTTTCATGAGGACATGAAACAGGGTAAGTAGGGGAGTATGTTGAGTTACGAAATGGGTATGTATTTACTATTAAGTTCGTCATCATTTTCCTTGATTCTTATCATTTTCATATCTTAGTGCGCTAATATATTGAGGAATTATGGTAAGAAATGGGGGAATTATTTAAAGTTATGATTTAGCTAACCTTTACCCTTCTTTATGCAGGAAAGAGACAAAAAGAAGAATTGTTTTTCTCTGATGTTGGAACAGTAGAATCTGAGAAGCAAAGGAAGGAACGCATCAGTTGCGGACAAGGCTGAGAGAAAATTAGAGGGATCAATGTGGAATATTAATGATGTCTGAAGTTAGAAATCGGTTGCGAATCCCCCAAGATTGAAAGATCTTGAGGGTTCGCATTTACCATTTACTCTCTACCCCTTTCTGATTATAAAAGAAAGTGATTGTAGAAAGAAAGGGGAGGAATCTTTGTTATTTTCCAAGTTGTAAATTAAATTGCGGACTTGCGCTATTGGAAAAAGCAATTATATTGTAATTCTACTTAAGTTCAATGATTAATATAGAATTGAAGTTGTTGTTCCCTCGCATTATCTGAAGTAACTTAGTAGTGTTCGCTGGAGGCTAAGGGCCTGGCCTCTGTTCGATTTAACTGATTTCTTGCGTTATATTTCTGATTCTTCTAAAGTTTGGTTGGTTTGATAATTTGCTATTTCTATGAGTTTACTTTATTAGTTGTTCATTCCTTTCTTGTATTGAGATAGTGTATGTTCTGTTTATAATTTATAGTGCTATCATTTGATTTGAGTTTTGTTTACTACAACGTGAATTGTCGAAATAGTGCATTACATTGATTGAATCGTGTGTAAGAGTTTGATTATTGCTATTAGACTCTCAGAGTTGATATCATTCCTATCCTGATTGCTTTATAAAGATTGAGTATAGTCTAGATTGAATCAGCTAAGAAGAGGTGAGTTATTGTTACTGTGCTCTCGGTTGATGATGTTGTTACTTGAATTGTTGTAAGATTTTATTTCAGTAGAGGATTGAGCTTTGATATTTTCCTTAATAGTTGCAATTGGAGTTTATTAGATGCATCCATTTATTCTTGTGTCAAGATCTATACTACGATTTAGTAAACATTACTCTCTGAATTAATAGCAGCCGCATACTGTGTACACTATTGAAATAAGAGGACTTGCCCGAATTGATGATTAATGTGGGATAATTATGATTTTTAAAAGGCACCTTTTATCAGCCAACAATTTCCAGAAGCTTGATTTGCATCACCAACTATGTACGGATAAAAATCAGCTACATTAAAAATGGGTGAAATGCCAATTCTTAGAGGTAACTCTAGCTCATAAGCATTTGATGAAAACTTGCAAAGGATCTTACAAGGTCATATCTTCTTCATTTATAATTTTCTATATTCTCCCCTTGGGAACCTTTCTTTCGCATGTTGACATACCTTGCACTTACTCATGTACCTTTGTACATATGCCTTCATCTTAGGCCAACAATAGAAGTGACTTAGCTTCCCAAGTGTTTTCTCATACCAAAATGTCCAGCCAACCTGCCATTATGCTTTTCTTGGAACAAGTTTTCCCTCATTGAGAAATTTGGAATACATAGTTGTTTGATCTTGAACAATATCCCATCCTGAAACATAAACTCTTTCAATGGACTGTTGTCCCTATTGTCTGGATTTTTACATGCTCCAAAAGCTTCTTTAAAATCAGCATCAATGTCATACAAGTCCTTCAAATAATCAAAGCCTAAAAATTGTATTTGACTTTCCTGCATTATTAAGCATATTCTACTAAAGGAATCAGAAACCTTACTTTCCTTCCCACTAATGTGTTTCAAAATAAAAGTGAAATTTTGAAGAAACTCCACCCAGTTTGCATGTTTATGATTTAAGTTATGTTGTTTCATAATGTATTGTAAGGAAGAACTATCCATATATAGAAAAAAATCGTTAGGCATCAAGTAAGGCCTGTAATGTTTCGAAGCTTGAACCATCACATAAAATTCTTTGTCATAGGAAGAGTATTTATGTTTTGACTCATTTAACTTCTCGATGAAATATGCAATGAGCTTATCTTCTTGGTTCAATAGAGCTCCAATGTTTGTCCCACTAGCATCACATCTCACTTGAAAGGGATGATTGAAGTCTGGAAACTTCAACACCAATGTCTTACTAATATTATTCTTCAATAGTTGAATTTTTTTTCTATTGTTATTGTCCAATAAAATGGCTACCTATTCTTCTTGATTTCTCTACCGTCAGTGCACATTCTCCATTCTCCACCGTTCTTTGGACTTAGTACCATAGGTATGGCACACAGACTTAAAATTTCTCTATTAGTCCTTTGTCCAACAATTCTTGGACTTGCTTCCTCAATTCCTCATTCCCTTTGGGTGTCATTCGATATATAGCCTGGTTTGGAAGACTTGCTCCGGGTATCAAATCTATGTGATGGTTGATGCTTCTTTTTGGTGGAAATTAACTTGGAAATTCATCAACTATAATATTATGAAACTCATGCAAAAACTCCTAAACTTCAATAGGTAATCTACAATTTCAGTGTGCAGAAGTAATATATTTGGCTTGCAAACCACTACATAGACTACCTCTTCTTCTTCCATATTTTGTATAAATTCCTTACCAATAAGCAGCAGTGCTTTTGGGCTGCTTGGTTCAGTTTTACCTTCCTCTTTCAATAGTACAAGAGTGTGATTGATGCCATCCTTTTCGAACTTATAAAAATTTATCTGTCCATCATGTGTCACCTCCCTATAAAACTTCCATTAGCAACCCAAAAGAATGTGACAAACACCCATTAGCATTACATCACAAAGGACCTTGTCTTTATACCTACCTATCTGAAACTCAACTTCACTTTCTTCATGCACCAACAATTGGTTCCATTTTTGCAACCACAATAACTTATAAGGTGTGGGGTGCTTAATCATTTTCAATCCCAATTTTTCCACCATTTCTTGGGAGACTAGATTTTCTGTACTTCCACTATCAATCACCAATTTGTAGCATTTTCCTTTTTCCTTACACATTCTCTTGAATAAGGATTTCCTTTGGACTGGTTCAGTAGCCTCCTTTGCTAGTTTTAATAGGAATTTGTGCATCATCAACACCTCTCCAATATTTGGCACATTCTCTACCTCATTGAATTGTGCCTCTACTGCCTCGGTTTGAGCTATGTATGCACCTAATTGTCTCGTATTGTCATTCTCATGACATTCAAAATATCGGTGACCCAATTTGTTACATTTGTAACACTGATAGACAGTCTCTCTACCTCTTCCTCTACCTCTACCTCTCTGGTAAGGTCTTCCTCCTCTATTTCCGCCTTTTTTCTCTGACTACCCTTGCTAATTTGAGTTTCCTTCGTCATTCTTTTGCACTGAAAACTTTCCTCTTCCATTTGTCTATCCCTTCCCTTTGGAAAAGCCACGTCCTCTACTAGAGCTTTGCTTCCTAACTATCTTTAATTCTGCCTTCAAGCTGCACATGTATGCTTCCTCTATTTCCCTTGGAGAAAGTATGTTGATTTCATCTTAGATATCCAACCACAAACCATTGATATACCTTGTTGTCTTCTCTAAGGTCTTTTCTACATTGCCTACTCTCAAATTCACCTTGTAAAACACTTCGGTGTAGTCCCTCACTATCATTATCTTTTGTTTAAGATTTTTCATCTGTCTGTAAAGAGTTCGCTGGTAATCCTTTAGCAAGAACTTACTCTTCATCTTTGCCACCATTCTATCCCAGCTCTTGATCAATTGTTTGGACTTCTTCCTTCATTCAACCCATACATTGCCCCACCATAGTGTAGCATGGCCTTTCAACCTTGTAACAACAAACTTGACTCTCTTATCCTCATCAATTTCCTCGTACTCAGAATACTTGTCCATCTCACTGATCCAATCTAGTATATTCTCATCTTTCAAATTGGAATCGTAAATAAAGATATCAGGCTTTGGCATTGATCTTGAGCCCAATACTGCTCTCAAGAACTTAATCTTAGCAGCTTATTCAATAGGTGCTACTCCTTCTTCTTCAAGTTCCTCTTCGGCCTCACTAACATCTCGACCATTAGGGTATCATTGTCTCCCTACTTCCATGGCTTCTAACTGAACTTGCAATCTCTTTATCTCTTCCCAAAGTTTTTCATTAACTGTAGGTTTGCCTCCATGACCTTGTGCCCTTCTTGCTCGCCCATTCAGCTCTCTATACTGTAGAGACAAAAAATATTAAGGCTTTGATACCACAAATTGATTGCTTCTTTCTCAGTAGACTACAATGCTGTTACAGGGAGAACGACAAATTGTTTCTATCTTATCAAACCATAGTGCTGATACAGGGGGAACAACAAATCATTGCTATCTCAGCAAACCATAGTGCTTAATATTTATCAATCCAAATCTTTTAACCATTTCTTGAGAGACTATATTGTTTGTACTTCCATTGTCAATCACCAATTTGTAGCATTTGCCATTTTCCTTACACATTCTCTTGAATAAGGATTTGCTTTGGACTAGTTCAATATTCTCCTTTGTTGTTTTTAATAGGACTTTGTGCATCATCAACACATGTCCAGTCTTTGGCACATTCTCTACCTCATGGACTTGCCTCTACTACCTCGGTTTGAGCTATGTATGCACCTAATTGTCTCGTATTGTCATTATCATGACATTGAAGATATTTTTGACCCAATTTGCTACATCCGTAACACTGATAAACAGTCTCTCTGCCTCTTCCTCTACCTCTACCTCTTTGGTAAGGTCTTCCTCCTCTATTGCCGCCTTTTTTTATCTGACTGCCCTTGCTAATTTGAGTTTCCCTCATCATTCTTTTGCGTAGGAAACTTTCCTCTTCCATTTGTCTATCCTTTCCCTTTGGAAAAACCACATCCTTGACCAGAGCTTTGCTTCCTAGCTATCTTTTCTTCTACCTTCAAGGTGCATAGATATGCTTCCTCTAACCATAAACACATAAACACAAATGTTTATCCGGGAAAACCCCAAATCTTGGTAAAAACCCAACCTAATAAGATCTCATTATCATTGGCTGAAACCCTGGCCAATCCGACCAAGTGAGCCTTCACCGCTCACCTCTAGGTCTTGCATTACAATGAAGTCCTTCCAGCCTTTTATAATCTCCATTACATATAATACCACGGCAGAATACTATGGATGCATAATACCATGTGCCCCAAAACCATCACTGTTTAACCTGGTCAACTTTGACTCCATCGTGAGTCAAGTTTACCTAACAGGAAACTTTCCTCTTCCATTTTTCTATTCTTTCCCTTTGGAAAAGCCACGTCCTTGACTAGAGCTTTGCTTCCTAGCTATCTTTTCTTATACCTTCAAGGTGCATAGGTATGCTTCCTCTATTTCCCTTAAAGAAATTATGTTTATTTCATCTTGGATATCTAACCTCAAATCATTGATATACCTCGTTGTCTTGTCCGAGGTATCTTCTACATAGCCTACTCTCAAATTCACCTCGTAAAACTCTTCGGTGTAGTCCCTCTCTATCATTATCTTTTGTTTAAGATTTTTCATCTATTTGTAAGGAGTTAGCTGGTAATACTTTGGCAAGAACTTACTCTTCATCTTTGCCACCATTCTATCCCAGGTCTTGATCAATGGTTTATCCTTCTTCCTTCATTCAACCTATACATTGCCCCACCATAATGCAACATGGCCTTTCAACCTTGTAACAACAAACTTGACTCTCTTATCCTTATCAATTTCCTCATACTCAAAATACTTGTCCATCTCATTGAGCCAATCTAGTATATTCTCATATTTCAAACTGCCATTGTAAATGAAGATATCAGGCTTTGGCATTGAACTTGCACCCAATATGGCTCTCAAGAACTTAATCTTAGGATCTTCTTCAACAAGTGCTACTCCTTCTTCTTCACGTTCCTCTTCGGCCTCACTAACATCTCCACCTTCAGGGTATCGTTGTCTCCCTAGTTCCATGGCTTCTAACTGAACTTGTAGTCTCCTTATCTCTTCCCAGAGCTTTTCATTAACCACGACTCTACCTCTGCGACCTTATGCCCTTATTTCTCGCCTATTCATCTCTCTATACTATAGAGACCAACAATATTAAGGCTTTGATACCACAAATTGATGGGTTCTATCTTGGAAAACCATAGTGTTGATATAGGGAGGACAACAAATCATTTCTATCTCAGCAAACTAGAGTGCTAATACAAGGGGAACAACAAATCGTTGCTATCTCATCAAACCACAATGTTGATACAGGGGAAATAACAAATCGTTTTTCCCAACCATGTAGTCTATAAAAACACATTTTAAATATCCATTCTCAAATCCACAACCAAAGATATTTTTGGAAAATCTCTTGCAAGTTAACAAGTATACCTTGCTCGACACAAAACACAGATGCCAGAATTTCGAATTTGATCTTCCTTTGATTAGTAATTGACCTGCAAATTTGATGACAGTTTTCCCTTATGATTTTTTCTTTCTTCTGTTGCCTTGATACAGAGCGCTCTATATTCTCGAATCTGTAATGTAAATGACTCTTCCCAATACATGACCTTGGGTGAAAAATCACTGGATTATAATACTAACTGAAATTTGATTCTCTAGGTTCTTATTTAGATGTAAATAATAGAGAAAATATGGTCAATGAATTCCTCATTCAACGCAACAATTTAGAGACCAAATCAATTTCAATCTCCATATATGAATATTATGGTTCACAAACCTCACAAGCATGTATGCAAATAATTGCCTCACACACACTTACAAATTTTAATTTGATGATAAAAAACATTGATCTAAGAAATTTTGTTCAGTTAACTTCAATCAGCCACAAAAAAAAAAAAACAAAAACAAAAACAAAAACAAAAAAAGCAAAACAAAGAAAAACACAACAAAACACAACAAAAAAAAACAAAAACAAAGACAAAAAAACGCACCTCTCTTTCAAACCCAAAAAAATCTGCCCCCACAAAAATGTTCCTCCTCTCTCCCAGAAAAATAAAAGAAATTGTCTAAGAAATGAGTTCATGGATGTGAACCAATTTCCCTTAACACTAAGTACCTACTAACTATAAAATCATTTCTTTTAACTATATATTCCTAAGTAATCTTAATGGAATATAAAAAATGTTTCACAAATAAACTTTAAAATGTTCTAGCCTTGACATGTGATCAATCCATCATATTTATAGGCTCTTGGTCTGACTTTAGTAACTTATATTTTTTATGTGCTTGACCTAATGCACGCACCACCTATTAATGGTTCCTACCTATGTTAGATTTATTATGCATTTCCAACATATTCCAGCCCTCATCTCTCCTATTGAAATGTGTCCAACACACTTATCTCTTTAAGATACCCATTTCCCGCAGCACATTTCACGGATTTGAGTGGCTCTCTTCACTCTTTAACATTAGTTGCCTTATATTTCCTGACCTTTTAGCCTTACTCAAGACTATAAGTAAGCATGGCACATTCACTTTTGGTCAATTAAGATCGAAAATCCAACAATTTTGTAGTTACATATATTTATATCAAATAGTGACACACACTTTCTTAGTCTTAGTATTAAGAAATAATGCTCTAATCAACTTATTATTGTAGATATTAAATCATATCATCTGATTAGAAACATCCTCAATCAGTAAAAATAAAGGATAAAAAATGACTATCACCTTTAAGTTCTAAATAAGAAAAAGAAATTTCACTTCCATAATTTGGCATAGGTGTGAGTTAATTTCCTCTTAAATATAACCTATGTCTTCCTTGTGATTGAAATCAAGATCATATATTTCCAAATTTCTCTTTCTAGTCTTCTCAAACAAAACAAATCCCATATACAGGTTTGTATTTAAAACCTTGAGCTACGTTCAATTTATTCCATGTAACATTTCTTAACTCTTAGCTGCCTTATTCTTCTACCAATACTAGTCAATTTGTAGTGACAAGATCAATAATTTGTGAAAATCCATTAGTAATATTGTTTTTGTCTATTCTTGACATATTCTCTCTATATGTATATAGTAATTTTAAAGATTTTATTCCATGGTTTTGTTGTACCCTTTACAATTTTGTCTCAAAGCTTTATCATTCGGTTAGACTACTCTGGTGTTTTCCTATCCACATTCTTATTTTATCCAATGATATTGTTACAGTTCACCATCTCATAATCCTTTTTAATTCATTTATCTTCCAATCTTGGAATTTTATAATATATTCACAATAATAATTTCTAATCCCACAAATTTTTTATGACCATTTTCCTTCAAATTGACTCTCAAGCCAAGATTCTTTAAGAGTTATGTGTTGGTCCATTTAATTATTTTAGTATCAAACTGATAATTTATTCATTGATTTTGTACTATCTATTAGTACCTTCATACTTGTTTAGTTTTCCTAGACACTAGTCTTACAATTTCTCATCATATACAACACATATTTATTAATTCTTTCACATAAGTTAATCGACCCATTTCCATGGTTATTATATTCCCCCATACTTCTTGAAGAAAATACTCATATTTTGTCAGAAAGATTTGAATTCCAACTCATATTTATAAGGCTAGTTTGCAATAGAAGTCCAACTATCTTTCCCTCTTTACCTTGCGATCTCAATACTTATTATATTCTCACTACTTATTAAAAGTCGTTTTTACAACCCAAATGAAAATATTTGTTGTTTAGTACACCGCGTCCTCTAAAACTGTGTATTTTTACAACACTTTAAAGAAATATTGCTTAGTATTTCACTTAGGGGTTGAGATTCAACTTAAGTAAATCCTCCGTGTTGTTTAACTATATATCCAATGTTGGCTAACATCTGCAATCCTGCCTTCTTAAAGCTTATTTGTTGGGGTTTTATATGTTAAAGAACATGTGTTTCATGAGTTTTTATTTGTTTCATAACAAAGTGTAGATATAATGTTTACTATCTCGTTACTTCCTTTTACACAACCATTGGTTGCTAGATATTCTCATAAATCTGTATCTTAGGGACCCCTTTTCTCGAAATCAGTTATAGTAAGGACTTAAGGAGGGTAGAAGGGAACTTTAACATAAAAAAAATTAACATGTACTTGTTGGTGCTTCTATTCAAACCTACTTTGAAACCAAGGTACTGATCAACGCATGGATTGTACTTCTAAAAGGAAAATAGTTAACTCTTGTGTGACCTCAATAGGGATTATCCAATCATCTTCACAACCTTGGATAAGTTGTTATCTTCCAACAATTTTTTTCTATATCCCATCTATCAAGTATTCTCACTCTAGAATGATATTCTTGTCGGTTATAGCATTGTCTCCACACTATTTAGGAACACAAATTTCCTTGACAGTTGGGTGCATCTACCCATGTGTGTGTCTGTTATGGTTTAAGAACCAATTTTTTCATTTTCCAACTATCTCCCAGGATAGCTTCTATAAGCGTTCTTTCTTACTCCTGTCCTAATAGTGCTGATTAAGCTCAAGAGTTCAGCCTAAGATCTGATACCATCTATAAAAACTTCATCTTTGGAAACAAATCTATCCATATTTCCTTTTTATAATTGGTCATCGCCCTTCTCTAAGTAGCCTTTATAGGAAAATTAGCATAGTTATTTCAAACTAGGTTTCCTTAACACTTTATTGAAAACATAATTCCCACAATTTCTTAATGCATTTGAGGGGTTTTAGTAATATTTTGTTAAACTAACATCATAGCATTCATGATATTTTATCCAAGGCCTCTCTCTTGGCGCCTACATTTTAAGGTTATTATTGTTGTTAGCTTATGATTATACTCACTTGGCTACAGTTACCCCTGGCAGGCTAACATGTAAATGGCCCCTTTTCAACTTGATTATAATGACTACATGCATTGGTTTGTGGACAACATGTTCTTGTACATATATTTTAAATTGCACATACTTTGATTATTCCTTAGGTGGAATTCTCCTTGCATTGGTATAAGTACCTTATCCTAACTTTAGCACATAAGTTATATACATCCATCCTTACTTCCTAATTCAGAACCCTTTATATTTCCTCTTATCTGTCACTACCCTAACAATACTACTTTCGATTTGACATCATATTATGTTGTTCCAACCTATCCATCCCTTACTCTGGAAATTTTACTATCTACAAATAACGACCAAAACCTTCTACATAACCTTGATTTTTGTTTTAGAGGGGTTTAACTATAAATAAATATCCTTATTGATGCACTACCAAACACGACCAAGGTTTTATTAGCAGCATTCGGTTATTATGCTAAGATCAGCATGATACCCCACACACTTTTCTAGTGTGCAACTAATTAAGTCTAAGTCGTGTTGGAGGGTTATTATATGCGTACTACCTACTTTGCTGCATACACTTGTTCGAGCCCATGTGTTTTCCATTACTTTTCACATGGCCCTCCCCAGGACTCAACCATAGACAGATCTAACTATTCACCTCCTTACCTCACTCATAAACGATGGTCATTGTTTTGGGCGCAACCCTAATTTGATTACCACCCTTTCCTTGGGTCTGCACTTTGGTATGTGGTTTCAGTACCACTCACCACATCACAAATCCTTTCATGTTCACCTGAATAAAATGAAAATTCACTTATGCTACAGGTACGTATTTACAATTTGTAAAATTTGTTTACTAGATTCATTCTTTTTTATTTTTCTAACTCCATCCTCTGTGTTATTCCACCGAGGTATTTCGCCGGGAGAAGTAGATGTTTTCAGATTTATCAAAGGTAAGGGATTTGTTTTCACCATTGATGGAGAATTGGATTACTTCAACCATCATCCATATTCTGTCAAGGTAGTATCCCCATCGAGCACTAGAAATAGGAGCATATGAAAGCTTGCGCTCGATGCATCTTCAACTTACAGAATGTTGGGTAAGCACTGCATACATTTTCCAAATTATGCCATTCCATTGTATTTTCTTAGAAATTCGCTTGTAAATTATTATTCTTCTGTTTATCTTTTCCTCCATGTCTCCTGCTTCTCGGGAACAAGTAATGGATCCTTTGTTCAGTAGAACTTAAGGAAGCCTGTTCATCCGAGAATAATGTACTCACTCTCTATTTCCCTTTATTTTCTCGATTGAATTTTTTCTACTTACTGGTTTCTGTTTCCCTTAAAAGGTACGCTTTCTATGCCGAGATGGTTACAACCGACACTCTTGTTTTGTTAACACTTCAAACTCTTATATCAACGCTCTTTATCAGGTGGGTACCCTCCATGACGTCTTCTCAGCACATGTTGACCTCTTATTCAGATGTGGAGGGATTTCCTGCACCGAGGGTTTCTGACTCAGCTTCTACCACTATATTCCAGGAGATTTTATCTCCTATATTTAAGCTATGGGTTGATCTCTCCGAAGCAACGAGTGGTGTTTTTTGCTTGAGGATAGAATTCCTCCTTTCACAGTAACTTCATCATTGTATTGGGTTTGTATTAAACACAATACTATATTCCTCAATTTCTAAAGTATATTGTTCCTTGTGCAGCTTATGGTTTGGGTTGTATCCCTTTTCTATTTCCCCCTATCTCATACTTGTATACATTAATTCTGTTACATGAGTCAATTGCTGATAAGTAGGAAATATAGTGATTTTTACGTTTGATGCCTATTGCATGAGTTTATTTCCCATTAATTAAAAATAGAGTGATAAACTCATAATAACAATAGCTTAAGTAGTGTTCTGGAGGCTTAAGCTCCAATTTCAACCCCCAAGGATGTGTCTGTACATGCTCTTTTAGTTACTATGCTTGGTCCATAAGCTAAAATAACTTTGACTTGAGAAGAGTGCCAATGTTTTTTCTAATAGTTAACATTTTTCTTTTAAGTTTCCCATTACTAGAATATATAGTGGGATCCAATCAATTTGTAGATATTATAGTCTCTCGGTACTTATTCATTGTCTCATCTAACAAGCGCCTTTTAGGGAAATCATATCTAATGTGTAATGTAGCTTCAAATACTCTCACCCTTAGTTTCATTTGCAATTGCATAATCAATCTCAACCATTGTTTTAGCCACAATTTTTGGTTTGGGTTTCTACAACTATACTAGATATACATATTGGTATCATCCAGTTCTAAAAATTGATTCCGAAATGTAAGACATAATTCTTAATTTTCTCTCCTTATTCATAAATATGTCTCAAGCATAACCTTAAATGCTTGGCAGTAAACCCCAAAATCCAGCCTCGTATTTCTCGTCATGAAATAAAAGATCCAGATAATATTACTTTTAGGGGTCCATTTAACTACTGTGTCATTGTGAATATGGATCTAACCCACAGACTTTATTCCATGTGACATACAGGTAACATTCATGAATTTTGTTACTCTTTTGTCATAACTTAGCTTCACTCCCCTCGTTTGAGAATTTTTTTTCTAGCTAAGAATAGAGTAGATCTTTGATCAATTTGGTCTGACATCTGCCATAATATTTAGAATCCCAACCTTCATTTTCTCCTTCATTCTTCATGTCAGCAAACTTTCCCTCACCTAAGAAATAATTCTTCTAGTTCTAGTTAGAAATCTTGGTTTAAGGTGTCATTAGAAAATTATGCATATTGTATTAAAGTTATATACCATTTCCTAAGTTAAATCTATTTATGAAAATACTACGCACCACTAGAATGTCGAAGCCACCATCTCATTACTTATTATTTTGTTAACAACTTAAAACAAAGTGTTAGTGTCATTATCTTCATCCCTCCCTTAGTGATCAAATTTCTCTTTTTTCATGCATATTAGGTGTCTCATCCGATTAGCTTCATTCCATTAGGTCACAGATCAACTGATGGTAGTGGTTCTTTGTCAATTTCCCTCATGCCTATCATGTGCTGGACTATTTTCACATGTACAGATCATTTCCTGTCATTTTTTATTTTGTTCCGTTTGCAAAAGTCATTTTAGGATTTTTAAGTCTCACTATGTCTAGGGTTTGCCACCATCATCTTCAAAAACTAAATAAGAGGTCAGCAGGCACATGAGGATGTCCAATAAGTTCATAAAATTACAAAATTCACTGATGAGTTGCTTCATAAAGGATTTTAACCTCAAAACTCTGTTTTGAGGTGAAAACAGGGTTTTTTCTATTTTATGTACAAATTTTATGTAATTTCAATGTTTTCATATGTAATAAAGCTTTAACTACTGCCCTTGGTCACCTTGCCAACTCTAGCCACTGCAAAGAAACAAAAACGTTCAAGCATCAATTCATCAAATGATCAAAAGAGCCAAACTGTAAAAACAGAGTTTTTAAAGTAAAGTGAAAAGGAACTTTAAAAAAATGGGTTTCTAAATGAAAAATTAAAGTCGAGATGGAAATAAAGTTCTCCTTGGGGTTTGAAAACTTCATTTTGTGCAAAAGAGAGAGAAAGAGGGAGAAAATTTCATTTTGAGGAGACGAAGTGAAAATTGTAGAAAAATTCCAAGTTTTCACTGCCGCGACACACTTGGGCACTCGTGCGACGCACCTGTCTGGTGCTACGCATCAGGCATAGGTTTTACATAGGAAATTGAACGTGCACTACGAACTTGGGTGTTGGCACGACGCATCTATTGGCTGAGCTCCAAAATGCATTGCATTGATTTCACAAGCCTCCAAATTTGTAAATAATCCCTCAACAAGTAAGTACAACCTCCCATGTAGCCTAGCAATGGATTGTTTCATCTATGGTGGTGATTTGAATGTTGAAAAATGAAACCCTAGCTTCTCTCAAAGTTGTCTTGCCAATCTTGTATAGGGTTTTGTTATTTTTTATGTTTCACTCCCTTGTGATTATTTTCCTATTTCCCATCCCCCTGCACTAAGTTTCCCTAAATCCCTTCCTCTTTCCCTCTCCCTTGGCACTTACCTTACCCCCTATCACCAAACCCTAAGCCCTATACATAATTCCTACCATTCTCAAAACCCTAATTCCTATTTCCTAAACTATATACATTCCCTAAAACCCTACTCCCATCATCAAAACCCTCATTCACAATTCTTCTATCAGTCAATCCTTTCAATTCCCAAAAGGAAAACAACAGTCACCCTAGAAAATCTCTTTATACTCATGATTCTTCACTCCACATTTGCAAATATGGAAATAGATTCAACATATGAGAGGGATGATGAAACTATTAGCGATTCTTCCCAAGAGGCTCATGCACCAAGAAAGCCACATAAAGGGGGAAAACACATCTGGGAGGAGCACACCACTCTTACAGAGTTACTAGCTTGCCCTCTTGCAGTAACATGTTTTAAACATCAGTCTTGTTACCAATTTTGTGAGATGGTAGAGAGGGTGAACATTCACTTGGATAAATTGCTTGAGAAAGCCAACAAGGAGAAAAAGATGTTGTTCCACATAGCTTATCACTATTTGGCCCAGAACAAAATTTGTAAGACAAGGATAAGAAGCCTAAAAAGCAAGTTAAAGAGAGCTTTGAGGAGCAAGAAAGAGAAATATAAGCTCAAGATCTTGGATGAAGCTTCATTGGCCCATCATAGCACCTAACACAGATCACTCATGCCAAATTTCAAGAAATTTGGTGAAAATTTTGGCATTTTGAATTTTTCAGGCAAAAAACAAGTTTTTCCAACTGATGGGGACCTCCATTTGCATAAAACCTTGCATTTTTGGATTCATCATGAAAAGATATACTTTCTTAGAAATGGTTGTGAAGTTTTGACAAGTTTAGGACCTCCAAAACGGCCAAAAACACCCTAAAAATGCCCTTTTTGCTACTTTTTGGCCACACAGGAAGACGTCTTGGGAGATTGCATTTTTGGAGGGGAAAATAGACTTCAAATCAACAAATTCAAGTTGTCCTAGAAATTAGACTCACCAATATTTCCAATGAGCTATTCTGCACCTGATTTGGACTTCGGGAAGCCTTCCAAAAGTGGCTTGGAAAAAAGCACTATGCACAGAAAAACGACGCCACACATAGGAGGAAAATTTGCCAATTTTGCCTATTTGCTCAGAATTTCGCCTAGTTTTGTACCAGTTTGACTTTTTCTTCTTTCATGGTAAAATTCATGATGTAATGTGATGTGAATTAATGTACTATGATGTAAAAATGATGAAAATTTACTT
Source organism: Pinus tabuliformis (assembly GCA_031772625.1). Classification (NCBI taxonomy): domain Eukaryota; kingdom Viridiplantae; phylum Streptophyta; class Pinopsida; order Pinales; family Pinaceae; genus Pinus; species Pinus tabuliformis. Next base: position 277,599,894 of record CM062808.1, read on the forward strand.
AATGAGGTAGATACATCAGTTTTAGGTGGTTTTTAACTGAATGAATCAGTTTCCATAGTTTTACAGGCAAGCTGTTCCACTGCCTATTTTTCAGTTCTTAGTTTAGATCTTGTTGAAAAAGCTCCTGGACTCATGGATTCGAACTCTGATGGTTAGCATATGTGGTTTTATGCCTATATATTGTACTTTCTTAGTCATTTGTCAAGGTTGGACTCTTGTGGATGCTTTGAGCACTATTATACATCATTTCTGCAGTTTGGCAAGGAAATAGACCAAGGTTTGCAGCATTCTATGGGATTCTTGTGGCAAGGTGAATTAGTATTGTTTTCTCCTCTGTGATTCAAGTTATCATATGTTTATTTGTGCCATTATATCTCTCTTTTCTACTTAACTAGATGAATCAAGTGTAAAAGGTGGAATTCATTGATGTTTCAGTTCTCTGCCTTAGGGTTTATTTAGCTTAACATGTTTTCTACTATTTGAAGAGGACTAATGACACTTTCATTCCCTCTCCAACTCCTCACTAGTATTAAGACTCTCCATTACACCTAATTCTAAGTACTAAAACACTTTCTTATCTCGCCCCACAGAAACCTTTGCAAAACTGAGTTCATTCCCCAAACCCAAAACTGCCTTCCTCATCTGAGCCAGCAAACCAACTTTAAACTCAATCAAACTCCTCTGAGCATATACCTAGCCTAAAATTAGTATTCATATCAGTCATCTCAAGCCTTACTTGCTATTTTTTCTTTGAGATTGACAAGGAGAGAGCCCTCTCCTGACCTGGTAGGGCTAGCTACTAGGTTAAGTGTGGTTTGATGTTACCCTAAACCTGCCTTTCTCAGCTTGAGGTCCATCTAGGCACTAACATAGTGGCAACCATACTGGGGAATGCATTTTTATGTTCCTCAGCAAAATTTATCAAGTTTAGATCTGAGTGTTGATGGTGAACAACGATCATACACAGCAAGGCTGAAATCATTCCCATGGTGACTCCAAATTAGTTTCAAGATTAGATCCAAGTACTCCACTGTAGGATGAACCTAACCAGCAGAAACATGAAAGGACAGTATGGAAAGATCAGGTATTCAAGTTGGAATTTCATCTAAGACATTTTTTCTTTTTTATAAATCATTTCTTCTCTTCTCCTGAGAATGTCAAGAAGGCTTTGAAAAGTATATTATATTTGAGAAAAGATCTTCAACCTCCATTTGATTCATTCCCTTTGAAGATTGCAAATACAAAATATTCGCAGGCCTTTGATCTTGATCAAGACCCTTTTTTCTGAAGCTTGTGATGACTGTCTTCAAACTAATGAGCCTCAAGATACCAAGAATGATTCTACACCTTCTGTACATACCCCTATACCTTGTCAAATTCCAGATCGATACAAGCCTCTGATTTTACCTCCTATATCCCATGCTTTCCCTAAAAATCATGACCTATATCTACCAATATTTGATGGTGAACATGACAACATCACTACTGAGAGACATGTATTGAATTTTGAGTCCTTTCTTGACCTTTTTGAATTTGAATAAGAAGATGTTATTATTAGGCTTTTTGCTCTTTCTTTGCAAGGCAAAGTCAAGAGTTGGTTTAAAACCCTACCTAATGTGAGCATCTCAGATTTATAGCAGTTCGTCAAAGTTTTTCTTGACAAGTGGGTGGTCAGACAGAACCCTTTCTTGATTATAAAAGAGTATAACCAGTTGAAAAGATTGCCAGGGGAGACAATACAACAATTTTCTACTGAATTTAACCAAGTCTATTTTTCGATGCCGGTTAATATAAGGCCTCCTCCTGGATCCGCTCTCTTGCACTACCCGGAAGCCTCTGATTCGGAAATGGAGTTTCAACTAAGAGAAAGGAACCTTGCGACATCTGAAGAGATGCAAAACAATGCAGTAGATGTAGAGGCTAATTTGCTGATCAAAATGGCAAAGTTGAAGGAAGAAGAGATGAAGAAAATAGACCCAGAGGAATCGACATCTTTAGAGGCAAAAATTGACATTTTGGTAAGTGCAGTGGAAAAGATGATGCAAAATATCACCACAAGGAATGATTATGATGTTCAAGATCATGGCTCACTGATTAAAGAAAAACAAGTTGTTGATCCAAATTTTTTTCTTTCTTCTCCTAGTTGTCATAGATCAAATAATGATTTTTTTGTGGATCATCTTGGAGAAGAGAGATCTATTGATATGATATGTATTCTTGATGATGTGTTTTATACTAATGATTTCCTCAGTTTGACCAATATGATGATGATTATGTTCTCCAAATAGAATCTATTCTTGTAGACAAAATAACAGCTAGTTTGTGGGAGGAGGAAGTTCACTTTCCGAAGTTTGAATATAGTGATCAACTGTTGCATATCAGCTATGGAAATGACAAGGAAAGTGCAGAAAATTTTGAAGTAAGTGAAGGATATTTGCCGTTTTGTTTTGCTTCATTTCAGTTCATTAGAGACAACTTCCGTGCAATCGAAAATCAACTGTCGATAAGTTTCGTTCTTGACCATCTTGAGGGCAGTGAAATCCTTGTTCAAGACTTTTCATATCCGAAGTTGCAGTCTCTGAATTCCATTGATTGTCAAGTTGCAAATGAAGACTTGGAAGCTGGACCATATGATCAAATGATGCAACATGATTCTGTACCATTTTTTTTTGAATCATTTCAGTTTTTGAAGGGAAATTTGCATAGTACATCTTCAATAAAGGTTGAGCAGCCTTTATGAAATCATGAAAACTCATTAGAACCAACAGAAAGTGGGTTGCAATAGTCTTTTCAAGTTTTTGATGATCCAATAGCTAATGTGTTGGATGATGTCTACAGTTAAAGTCCTTTTCCATTAGCTCCCTATGAGCTTGAAACATGTACTGATACAAACTTGATTTGGCAGCCAGTTTATTTGTCATTATCAGCAGGAGTCTTGTCACAATGCTCAGATCAAAGTTTGCATTCATGGTACGAGGAGAGGAAAAGTAGTCCATTGGATGAGCTAAGTCCTGGTGCACATGAATTTCAAGATCCTTATGTAGTATTTTTGGAGTCAGATAGAGAATTCATATCATTCAACGGATCTGTTTACAAGTTTTCATGGGAGTTGGTTTTTAGTATTTCTCTCTTGTTGTTCATAATCAAGCACTTGGGGAGAATGCAAACAGTAGCCAAAATGCTTACTTGGTTGCATTGGTTATTTCATTTCACTTGATCAAGTGATGAATGGAACAACTATAGTAGGTTTTATTGAATAAGCTTCATTTTGAGCATATCTTCCAGTTTGTCAATTGTCTTTTAGTTTTGAGTCAGTTTTCAGTCCTTATAATTGAGTTAGTTTTGAGTCAGCATAGTGGTTTTAGTTTGCGGAAGTTATTGACTCCTTTGCCCAATGGAAGAAGGCACTAGTTTTCTTTTCAGAGATCTATGGTTCTTGGCACCTCCCAAGAGCTACCATCCCCATTGGAGCCAATGTTAGTGTCGGTATCTTCATCCCTCCATCAGTGATCAAATTTCTCTTTTTTCATGCATATTACGTGTCTCATATGATCAACTGCATTCCATTAGGTCGTGGATCAACTAATGGTAGTGGTTCTTTGTCAATTTCCCTCATGCATATCATCTGCTAGCCTATTTTCACATGTACAGATAATTTTCTATCATTTTTTATTTCATTCCATTTGCAAAAGTCATTTTAGGGTTTTTAGTTCTCACTAGGTTTAGGGTTTGCCACCATGGTCTTCAAAAACTCAATAAGAGGTCAGCAGGCACATGAGGATGTCCAATAAGTTCATAAAATTATAAAATTCACTAACGATTTGCTTCATAATGGGATTTAACCTCAAAACACTGTTTTGAGGTAAAAACAGGGGTTTTTCTATTTTTTCTACAAATTTTATGTAATTTGAATGTTTTCATATGTAATAAAGCTTCATCTACAGCCCTTGGTCACTTTGCCAACTCTAGCCACTACAAAGAAACAAAAACATCCAAGCATCAGTTCATCAAATGATCAAAAGAGCCAAACTGCAAAAAAAAAGTTTTTAAAGCAAAGTGAAAAGGAACTTTAGAAAACTGGGTTTCTAAATGAAAAATTAAAAGTCAAGATGGATATAAAGTTTTCCTTGGGGTTTGAAAACTTCATTTTATGCAAAAGAGAGAGCAAGAGGGAGAAAATCACATTTTGAGGAGACGTAGTGAAAAATGTAGCAAAACTTCAAGTTTTCACCACCGCAATGCACCGGGGCACTGGCGTGATGCACCTACCTAGCGCTATGTACCGAGTATAGGTTTTACTTAGGAAATTGAAAGTGCACTACGCACCTGGGTGTTGGCATGGTACATCTGTTGGCTGAGCTCCAAAATGAATTGCATTGATTTCACAAGCCTCCAAATTTGTAAATAATCCCTCAGCAAGTAAGTACAATCTCCCATCTGGTCTAGCAATGGATTGTTTCATCTATGGTGGTGATTTGAATGTTGAAAAATGAAACCCTAGCTGCTCTCAAAGTTGTCTTGCCAAGATTGTCTAGGTTTTTTTTTTTTTTATTTTCACTCCCTTGTGATTATTTTCCTATATCCCATCCCCCTACACTAAGTTTCCCTAAATCCCCTCCTCTTTCCCTCTCCCATTGGCACTTACCTTACCCTCTATCACCAAACCCTAAGCCCTATACATAATTCCTACCATTCTCAAAACCATAATTTCTATTTCCTAAACTCTATACATTCCCTAAAACCCTACTCCCATCATTAAAACCCTCATTCACAGTTCTTCTATCAGTCAATCCTTTCAATTCTCAAAAAGAAAGCAACAGTCACCCTAGAAAATCTCTTCATACTCATCATTCTTCACTCCACATTTGAAAATATGGAAATAGATTCAGCATATGAGAGGGATGATGGAACTGTCAATTATTCTTCCAAGAGGCTCATGCACCAAGAAAACCACATAAAGGAGGAAAACACATCCAGAAGGAGCACACCACTCTTATAGAGTTACTAGCTTGCCCTCTTGCAGTAACATGTTTTAAACATCAATCTTGTTACCAGTTTTGCGAGATGGTAGAGAGGGTGAACATTCACTTGGAGAAATTTCTTGAGAAAGCCAACAAGGATAAAAAGATGTTGCACCACATGGCTTATAACTATTTGGCCCGCAACAAAATTTGTAAGACAAGGATAACAAGCCTAAAAGGCAAGTTAAAGAGAGCTTTGAGGAGCACGAAAGAGCAATATAAACTCAAGATCTTGGTTGAAGCTTCATTGGCCCAGCATAGCACCTAACACAGATCACTCATGCCAAATTTCAAGAAATTTGGTGAAATTTTGGGCATTTTTGAATTTTTCAAGCAAGAAACAGGTTTTTCTGGCAGGTGCGTAGCGCCACCGGTGCTACGCTTTTGATGGGGACCTACATTTGTAGAAAACTTTGCATTTTTGGATTCATCATGAAAATTTATACTTTCTTAGAAATGGATGTGAATTTTTGGCAAGTTTTAGACATCCAACAATGCCAAAAACACCCTAAAAATGCCCTTTCTTCCACTTTTTGTCCATAGAGGAAGCAGTCTTGGGCGATTGCATTTTTGGAGATGTAAATGGCCTCCAAATCAAAAAGTTCAAGTTATCCCAGAAGGTATACTCAGCAAGGTTTCCAACGAGCTATTCTGCACCTGATTTGGACTTTGGGAAGCGTTCCAAACGTGGCTTGGAAAAAAGTACTATGCACCAAAAAATGGCACTACGCATAGGAGGAAAATTTGCCAATTTTCCCTGTGTGCTCAGAATTTCACCTAGTTTTGTACCAGTTTTACTTTTTCTTCTCTCATGCTCAAATTTGTGATGTAATATGATGTAAATTAATGTACTATGATGTAAAATTTATGAAATTGACTTAAGGAAGTAGATGCATCACTTTTAGGTGGTTTTGAACTGAATGAATTAGTTTCCATAGTTTTCGAGGCAGGTTGTTCCACTACCTATTTTTCAGTTCGTAGTTTAGATCTTGTTGAGACAGCTCCTTGATTCATGGATTTGACCCCTGATGGTTAGCATAGGTGGTTTGATGCCTATATCTTGTACTTTCTTAGTCATTTGTCAAGGTTGGACTCTTGTGGATGCTTTGAGCATTATTGTACATCATTTCTGCAGTTTGGCAAGGAAATATACCAGGGTAAGCAGCATTTTGTGGGATTCTTGTGGAAAGGTGAATTAGTATTGCTTTTTCCTTTGTGATTCAAGTTATCATATGTTTATGGTGCCATTATCTCTCTCTTTTCTACTTAACTAAATGAATCAAGTGTAAAAGGTGGAATTCATTGATATTTCAGTGCTCTGCCTTAGGGTTTATTTAGCTTTACATGTTTTCTACTATTTGAAGAGGACTTATGGCACTTTCATGCCCTCTCAAACTGCTCACCAGTCTTAAGACTCGCCATTAAACCTAATTCTAAGTACTAAAACACTTTCCTATCTCGCCCCACAGAAACCTTTGCAAAACTAAGTTCATTCCCTAGACCCAAAACTGCCTTCCTCATCTGAGCCAGCAAACCAAATTTAAACTCAATCAAACTCCTCTGATGATGTACCCAGCCTAAAATTAGCATTCATATTCGTCATCTCAAGCCTTACTTGTCATATTTTCTTTGAGATTGACAAGGAGAGATCCCTCTCCCAACCGGGTAGGGCTAGCTACCAGGTTAAGCGTGGTTTGATGTTACCCTAGACCTGCCTTTCTCAGCCTAAGGGAGATTTAGGCCCTAACAAAAAGCACATACATATAACATACTTCTGTCAATGAATGTCACATAGTTTAATGTCATCTTCTAATACATGAAAAAAACCACCTCTATCACAGAATATCCAAATTCAAATTACTTTGACCATATGAATTTGTAGAACTACTAACATAGCATACTTATCTAGCAAAAATCATCAACCTTCATAATAATTGTAACTCTTGGAATTACTATAAGAATATTTATAATAACAGAAAGCCAACTTAGCCATGTTATATAAACGCTAACATTTCATTCGGTACCCATCTGAAATAATATAGGCATCAGTAACCAACTTCTAATATATAGTACATAACGTTTTAAATCGCAATAAGCAACTTCGGTTCCATACCTCCAACTAGAAGAGGTTTTTGGAATAACACTTAATTCCTCAACTTCTATAACATGTAAAACCAATTTGTCCAAATCATAAAAAATTTCCATATAAACCATAGGATACCATTTATAACACTACCATATTTTAACATTGTCAAATTTAGTCAATATTATCCAATTTTGCATGTATTTACTAAGAATTTCTATCAAGCATAAAGCAAACATAAATAAAATGAAACCAAGCCAATAATGTTACACATTTATTTCAAACCAAGATAGTTGACTGGAAGTCACTTGAGAATTCCAACACCACCACCCAACAAAGTACTCATTTCCTCCAATTCACCCCCGAGCTAAGAATGCTTGCCCCAAGGATTCAACAACCTCTTGTTGATCCCTTCAATAGGTATTTATTATGTTTCTTTCTTATCCCTTCAATAGGTATTTATTATGTTTCTTTCAGGATAATATTTCATTTAGTGGCATCTTGGTTTTGTGGATATTTTCATCCAGATACCTAGAATTTTCCATAAAATCACACCTTTCTCTCCCATAGGGCTTTTAGGATTTTCTAATCTTATAATCTTTCCCCAACTAAGAAAATTTTTGGATCTTTCTCTCACACACATTTAGCTTATCTAGAATTCTTATCATGAACTCTTATCCAATCTCATTTTCCATGAGATTATGTTATTTTTTTTGGAAAGAATCTCGTCTTTAGGTATCTCTTTTCCATTTACATACAATTCATTTATTTATTCTCTAGCAATTATTTAACTACATCATTGTTCCAATATTTTCCATGGCTACACCAACCTAAAAAATCAAGATTATAGTGATGGACGGCTATTACATTTAACCTTTTGGGTGCACAATTAACCTTTTCCAAATCTTCTCTATTAACCTACTCGACCTTGTATCAAGATACATCAAGGTACCATTTCAAACCCATTAAACTCTATTCCAAAATTCAAGGTATTTTTTAAGGATCTACTATTTTTCCTATACATAGTATTGTAGGAAACTATTCTAGTTTGAAAATTCATACATATAGAATGTAGGCAAATATTAAATAAAAAAAATGTAATTTACTATTAAAATCCATAATTTCTTGGTGAATTTCATCCATTTAATAATATATGTGTAAAAAATTAGGTGAACTTTTAATGAAACTGGCAAATATGTATTTCAAAAAATGTCCAAAAAATAGCCCATTTTGCGGAATTTCTCCCCTGCCAAAAGTGTCTTCAAAACTAATTCTCTGCATACCAATTTGGTTTCTATCCAAATGATTTGTTTTGCTCACAATTGCATTTAAACACTTTCACAATATTTCATTCAAAATACCTTCCACAAACAGTGAACAATTGGCGTCTTATTCAATCTTCTTAATGGAAATTTTCCCCTGCAGCCAAGGTTCAATCCATCTTTGGGATAAATCAAGGTCTAGTCTCCTTGACTCTTCAAAGATAATTCACAACAATCTAAACTTAACAATGTTTGCAGTTATCAATTTGTGACAAATACCCATAAATTCCATTTGGTAGTTCTCCTTAATGCAAGCTTCAATCATTTTCCAATTACAAGAATCTTCTCTGAATTTAATGTAGAATCCATCCTTCCATGACAAGCCACATCTTTATTTGAATTTATACTCAATAACTTTCAAATTCAGGTAATTGAATGACAAATTGTCTAAATCAAACCAACATTCACACAATTTACCTCTTAAGCATTACCAAGGTGATGATTTCTAAATCTAGAAATTCCAATTTTCATTATACCAACTCCTCTTCATGTGAAAGCATCTCCACTTTTGACTTTACTGCAACTTTGAATTTCAAATATTTGTTGTGCAGTTTAACTTTGCAAAGGCTAATTTTCTCTGATATCAAAATGATTATGGTATGGCCTTTTTGTATTACCTTTCTCAGTACTTTTGCTTGAAATGTAATCATTAATGAACCAACTTTTCCAAAATCCAAATAAAAACCATGAAAACCCATTGGCATTAAACATTATACAAATTAGCTTAACTATTATATGACTTTGCAAGGCTAGGGTTGCAGGGTCCCATTTGTTTCACCAGACACCCAACTAATGTCAAGCCCAACTATTCAAAATTACTAGCATGATTTTCAAAGTTCCCTACTTCGCTAACTGAGGTCAGGACCTCAATTCATTTTGAATTGATTAGCCCACGGTCGGTTTGGGGGTTGGCTCCAATTTTTTTTGTAGAATTTTTCCTCTCACTCGACTACCATCCTTCATGCTTTGGAATCAATTCTACTTTCCATTTACACATTATTTTTCTTCGATCACTTTTGTAAATATATGCAATATAATAATCACCATTGTTTTGAACAACAACATGAAATAATTCATTTTTAACTATTGGTAATTAATCATGGCATATCAATGACTCTCGTTGAACTGGGGTTTAAATGATTTCGACATAAAAAATTAAGCACCTTCGCATAAATCCCTTTATACATGACCATGAGTTTCTGATCACAACTCTTTCAATTCTTTGCACCTGACTATTTCATCACTAGATTGACAAACAATTAGGACCGTGCGCTACAGATTTGGACATCATTAATTTCACAAAGTGGTTCCGCAATTTAAAACCAACTTGACACATGTCAACTTCTCGCGGGAGATGTTTACAAAATGGTAATCTCAAGCCCACCTTTCAACTTCCCTCACAGGTGGCCTCCACTTCCTTTCGACGAAAATAACTCTACTCCTTCACTATGATCTCAACCATAAATTACCTCATATATTTATGACCATATTTCATTGAATGGTTTGACTGGAATTTCATTGCTTCAACAAATATATGTAGTTGATATCAATGATTTAATGGATCATGATGATTCAATCACAAACACCATGGTTTACTCTATATTTTCAGGGTTTTATAACAAAATTATTAGATACATGATCTGATCTATTAATGCCTCATTTCCATTTTTCTCAATCCTATAAGAATTTATTAAAATCGACAATGTCGATCTTTGGCTCGATTTGGTTCCACTATGTAAGTCTTAATTCTACCACTTTCCTACAAAGTTCATATGAACTTCATCCTCCTTCATTTTTTCAACTATCGAGAATAATCATTCATGCATAAAATTCCTTAATAAAAAATAACTTTTATTTCTCAATTCATTCTCACTTGATAAATTCACCTCATTGATCAATGAATCCATATTTACACACAAAAACTAGAATTTACACAATAACGCACTAAATTATTTTAATTCAAAATCTTGTACATACATAATCAACTCTGACTATTGATACTTTTTTGGCCTGATCTTCATTTGATTGCCCATCCTCCCTTATTAACTAGAGTTTACATTATTTTGTCATTTTTTCCATCATTTCCACTTCTGATTCTGAAACTTACAAAGAATAAATAAGAACACCTAATAAATGAGTTTGTTCCAAATCTTAATCTAACCCCTAATATCTCTTCTTGCAGTCACCCAACAACATTCCTATTTGACAACTATTATTAGGTCCCTATAATACTACTGTAGCCCCTTATTTTTATTGTTAGTGTAGCCCACTTATTGTTATTCTTTTTCCCATATAGCCCCCCATATTATTATTATTGTGCCCTTACATTATTATTGTTGTGTAGGCTCTGATTATATTGTGATCGCTTAGACTCCTATATATAGAAAGGATGTTTTGTCATTTGAATCATATAATAATTGCTCGTTTATGTAATCTAAAGGAGGTTTCCCCCTAGAAGATAATAATTTTTAATTCGTTGATCTATCTATTTGTGAGCTCATTGCATAACGTTTGGTATCAGAGCTTTGGATTCTAGGGTTTCGCTTCTTCAAATAGGTCAGCTTGGAATTTTCGCTATAACTCTTTTTCCATGAGGTGTCAAAAGCTGAAAGGTTTACCATGTGGAACCAAAATCCCGTAGAATTTTGTGTAAAAATTTCATGTCTTGGTTCGCCACATTTTCGAAGATATGTTCTAAGGCAGTTAAGGTTTTTGTGGGTTCCAAATTCTCTCTGAAATAGGTGACCTAGGGAAATGCGTCATAACTTTTGTTTCAGGAATTGGATTTGAATTCTATAACAAGTGGCTAAAATTTGACAAATTGTAGTGCTTTTTGTAGCAATTTCAGGGCCTAAGGTTGAAATAGTGACACATGGCATCCCATACAACTTCACTTTACTAAAGGAGTCCATAATAAGGTCATCGTGGAAGATTTGGCATAACTCTTTCTTGAAGAATCCAATCTCGATTCAAATTTTGGGTTTGGAAAGAGGACTTAGAGAGATACTATACGAAGCAATTTAAGAACTTGAATATCCAAAATTACAGAGTTGCAATCATTTCAAAATCGAACTCCTAAAAAGCAAGAAAACTATGTATATTTTTTAAATTTTGCATAACTTTTGTTCGAAAAATCAGTTTGAAGTGATTCAAAGGGAATAGTGAAGCATATATATAATTGTTTTATTTCAAAATTCCTCCAAATAAAAATATGGACACACCTATTAAGAAACCGTAAATCTCTTCTATGACGCATGAAGAAGAGGAAGAAATGCAACATGATATATCAAAAATTCAAGATCGAGTGCAACAAATTTCGCTCTCACAAAGAGTAACAAAAAATTAAATAGATGGCATGAAAGATAATATGGATAGTATAAAAGCTAAAATGAAAGGAGATATATAATATTTGAAGAATGGTTTAAAATAAGACATGGAAGGTTTGAAGGGAGGCTTGACAAAGTTGCTGCAAGAAATGCTTCCTAATGGTGAAAAGGTATTAGTTGAAACTCATCATGAGAAAAAAAGAAATGTTAATCATGATTTCATAGGCTCTAACGTTGGATTAGAGACCCACCATATTCCAAAGGTCGATATGAGGAAGTTTGATGGCAAGGATCCGATAACATGGATACTACAGATGGAAAAATATTTTGATCTCCATAATGTGCAACACACAAAAAGGTACGTGTTTCAACTTATATTTATAACCCAATTAGTTTGTATGGTATCAATTACTTTGTTCTGATAAACCACTTTCCACTTGGTCAACTTTTATGGAGGAAATGATAGAACATTATGAGGATACAAAGAGCACTATCTTCTTTAGTCAATTGATAAATCTCAACGAAAGGGTTCAATGGTGGAGCACATTGAGGACTTCCAAAAATTGAATATAAGGGTAAATGATATTTCAGAGGAGCATAGGGTTGGTGTCTTCATATGGAATTGAAAGGATAACATCCAACATGAGGTTCACCTTTTGGAACTTGATTCATTGGGGAAGGCATTCAGGTTGGCATGAAAAAATGAAAGAAGAAATACGGCAACAAGGAAGCCTACCACTCACAACTATAAATATGGAAGTGTTGCTGCTCCTAGCCTTCCACAACCTACAAGGTTGACACCACAACAATTGGAAGAAAAAAGAGAAAAATGGACGTGCTACAGTTGTGATAGAAAATACACTAAAAGTCATGAGTGTGTTGAGAAGAAATTATTTTACATAGATTGTGAAGAGGAGGAAAAAGAACAAGAAACTTCAAAAGAAGAGGATATACACCAGGAACCAACACTAGAAAAAGAAGAAATGAGTATGATCATATCTTATAATGAATTGGAAAAAACTACCACTCCTCAAACTCTCAATATAGAAGGACATATCAAGAAGAAAAAGGTAATAATTTTGATTGATTCGGGTAGTACACATAATTTTATTCATTGTAATATAACCAAGGGATTGAATTGCTTCCTATACCCAGCACTAGAGTGTCGTGTGATGGTTGCAAATGGAGGAACTATAAATTGCTATGGAAATTGCCATAATAAGGTAACCATGGGAGAATATGTATTGAATATTATGATGCTCTTTATTCCAATGGGTGGTGATGATGTTGTACTAAGAGTCCAATGGTTACAACCTTTGGGTACAATAGATTTTAATTTTCAAGAACGTTTCTTGAATTTTTTTGGGAAGGAATGGAAGTTGAATTAATGGGTGTTACAAGGAAACCAGGAAAGATAATTAGCTCTAATGGCATGACAAATATTCTAAGGAAAGAACAATAGGGCATAGTTGCACAGTTATGCTCACCAGAGGTTCAAACATCGAAATCATCTATTTCTCTAGATCTCCAAAATGTCTTGGACAATCATTCCATGATATTTGAGACTCCCAAAGGCCTCCCACCTATTTGTGATCATATTATGCTATTAATTTGATTCCAGGAAGTTTTCCTCCAAAAATTAGTCTTACAGATATCCCTATGCCCACAAGAGTGAAATTGAACATATGGTTGCAGAAATGCAAGATGTCGATATAATTCAACCTAGTCAAAATTCCTTTTCAGCTCTAGTAGTATTAGTGTACAAGAAACATGAATCATGGCAGATGTGTCGAGATTGTAGGGATTTCAACAAGCTAACTATTAAAGATAAATTTCCCATTCTTGTCATTGATGAAATATTGGATGAATCACATGGAGCAATTTACTTCACCAAGTTCGATCTTGATTTAGGATATCATCAAATTAGAATGGAGACTTAAGACATTCTGAAATAAAAACATTTAGAACTCAAGAGGGTCATTATGATTTTTTGGTCATGCCTTTTGGCCTTACCAATGCACCTTCTACATTTCAAGGTTTGATGAATTACATTTTCAAACCCTTTCTTAGAAAATTTTTGTTAGTATATTTTGATGATATAGTAATCTACAACAAACCTTGGAAGGATCATGTTCAACATGTTGACAGGGTGCTTAAATTATTCGAGGAGAAACAATTATATGCAAAAACCTCCAAATGTTTCTTTGGAGTATAGGAGGTGGAATATTTGGGTCATATTGTATCTCATGAAGATGTTAAGGTAGACCTTAACAAAATTAAATCCATTAAGGATTGGAAATTCCCCACAACCATAAAGCGTTTGCGAGGGTTTCTCAGGTTGACAGGGTATTATCACATGTTTGTTAAGAATTAATGGAGAATAACATCACCTCTAACAATATTATTGAATAAATATGCATTTTTTTGGACTCCAGAAGCAACTAAGCCCTTTGAACATCTTAAAGAGGAAATGTGCCAAGCAACATTCTTAGCTACACCAGACTTCACAATTTTTTTTGATGTGGAATGTGATGCCCCAAGAAATGGAATTGGTGTTGCTTTAATGCAAGAAGGAAGGCCCTTGACTTTTAAAAGTCATCCAATCAAAGGAAATTATTGACACAAACCTATTTATGAGAAGGAAATGTTGGTAATACTAAATGCACTAAAGAAATGGAAAACTTACATGATGGGAAGACACTTCAAGGTAAAAACAGATGATGATAGACTTGAATGATTTTTGGAACAAATATTATCTTCAAAAGAATAGAAAAATGGTTCACAAAAATGTTGGGTTATGACTTTGAAATCATCTACAAAAAAGGGAAGAAAAATTTTGTTGCAGATGCAATCTCAAGAAAGGATGAGGATGTGGAAGCATTACTTTGTGCCATTTCAATTATACAACTAGATTGGATAACCGAACCAAGGGATAAATGGAGGAATGATGAAGTGTGGACACTCATTCAAAAGTTGCAGTAAGATCCCAGTACATCTGATACATTCAACTAAAAAAATGATTCATTATGGTACAAAGATTTTTTATATCTTTGTAAGAATTTTGAACTTAAACAAAATATTCTTTTGGAATTTCACACCTCTCACTTAGGAGGGCACTTAGGATTTTTAAAAAATTACCACAAAGCCAAGAAGGAAATTTTTTGGGATGACCTTAAATTTGATATTCAAAAATTTGTGGTGAAATGTTTGGTTTGTCAAAAAAATAAAGTTGAGACAATTAAGGCCTCGGGTCTATTACAACTTTTATCCATTCCAAGTCAACATTGGGAGTAGGTTTCAATGGATTTTATCACAGGTTTACCCAAGTCTAAAGGAAAGAGTGTCATCGTGGTGGTAGTTGATAGACTTACCATGTATGCACACTTGTATGCATTATATCATCCATTTAAAGCCAATACATTTGCTAATGTGTTTATGGAAACAATTCAAAATCTACATGGAAACCGAAAGGTTATTTTAATCGACGGAGGTCCCATTTTCACTAGAAATTTTGGACTGAATTATTTTCTTGCCTCGATACTCAATTAGCTCATAGCTCATCTTATCATCATCAATCTGATGGGAAAACTGAGATAGCGAACAAACGTTTGGAAGGATATCTTCATTTCTTTGTATCTGATAAGAAAATACAATAGGTCAAGAGGTTACCTCTAGTTTAATGGTGGTATAAAACTTCCTTCCATACTGTAGCAAAAATAACCCCATTTATGCACTTTACGGATATCATCCACAATCCATCACATCATATTTAAGAGAAAATCCTAAGGTTCAAGCTATGGAAGATCACATGAAGCATCAACAACAAGTTCTCCAACTCTTAAAGGATAACCTCACTTTGGCGCATAATTGAATGAAACAACAGGAAAATCAACATTACAGCAAAATAATTTTTGATGTAGGTGACTGGGTATTTTTACGGCTATAACCATACAAGAAAATGTCCCTCAAGCAAGCTACGAAGGATGATAAATTATCACCAAAATACTATGTTCCTTACAAGGTGTTGCAAAAGATTGCTACTATGGCATACAAATTGGAGCTTCCTGCATCTTCTCAAGTGCACCCAATTTTCCATGTTTCATTCTTAAATAAGGTTATAGGTGACAAGTTCTCAGTTCAAACAATATTTCCAGAACTTGACGAGGAAGAAAAAATCATATTGGAACCTGAAGCAGTCACTCAAAGAAGAACTCGACAACTACGAAATCGATCAATTTCAAATTACCTCATCAACTAGAAGAACTTACCCGTGGAAGATTCTACATGGGAGGATGAGAATTTTATACAGAACCGTCCATAACTACTCAAGCTTTGAGAACAACACTTTTTGAAGTAGAGGGGAATTTTAGGTCCCTATAATACTAGTGTAGCCCCTTATTTTTATTTTTAGTGTAGCCCCCATATTTTTGTTGTTGTGTCCTTGTAGCCCCCATATTGCTATTATTGTGCCCCATAGAAGCCCACTATTATTATTGTTGTTCCCTTACGTTATTATTGTTATGTAGGCTCTCATTATATTGTGAACCCTTAGACTCTTACATATATAAAGGAGGTTTTGTCATTTGAATCATCCAAGAATTGTTCATTTATGTAATGTAAATGAGGTTTCCCCCTCAAAGAGGATAATTTTTAAGTTATTGATCTATCTACTAATGAGCTAGTTGCATAACAACTATCAATATATCTCTCGACTAAACTTCTATGTTTTAGGAATAATCCTCTTGCAATGACTCATTGATACCCTTAATAATTAAAATATTTACATCAATGGCAAGATCCCTCTTTGACTAAACAACAATATTGTTTTTAGGTGCTAATGCTCATGCATCATTTTTTTAATTGAATTTCTCATCCAAATGAGGAAATTACCATGATAAAAAAGATTAAACTCACTCCATACTGCATAGATTAAATGAACCAAACTATGACCAGATCAATTCAACCAAATCAATCATTTGTTATCTACGACCGCAACGACTAGATTAAGGAAAATTCGTGAGTAGATCAACATAGATCAAGTCAAATAATTAGCCATGACAACAATCATTGCATTAACTCCATTAAAAATTGACTCGGCTAGATCAAATGATGATAACCTGTTGTAGCTACCACCCCCCCCCATAAATTTCTACGAACGATATGAAGACCCTCCTTGTGAATTTTGGTCAAATCATTTCTTTAATGCTTTAAAATGTTAATTTTGTGATATTTTCACTTATCTCAGTTTTTTCTTTGATTACTTCATTATGTGTAATGTCTCGCCAACTTCCCAATGACTCAAATTTCACTGAACTTGAACTTATAGTTTCACAATTAAGCTTTTCAAAGTTTGGTTGAATTTCACAACCAAAACCTAAATATGTAAAAATTGTATTTACCTTTAATTTAAAAATTAAACTAATTTACATATGTAAATATTATTATTCAATTAATTTATTTAACTAAATTAATTGTAAATTATTCAAATAATATATATATATATATATATATATATATATATATATATATATATATATATATATATATATATCTTGGGGCCCTGCTCTTAGCGGCATATAATTTCCTCCAAAGTAGCTAGATCCTCAATGACGTAATGAGAAGAGCTCTAAGGGTTGTTTATGTTATAAATGAACTTATTAATGTGTTAAAGGTGGGGAGGGGGTCCAAACTCCACCTGGGATCCCCTCCTCCCAATCGGTTTCATCATATGGCATATCTACTATGCCTTGCGTTCTCTAACACAATCCTTTTTTATTTGAAATTTATGTGAGTGAGATTTGGAGTATAATATTTCATTTAATTTATTGCTTATATTATTTAATTTAATGTTATATATTATGTTATTCATTAATATTTTTAAATTAATAGTAGTAATAATAATAATAACTTTAATTAAAGTCAAAAACATGAATGAAACAATTTAGATTTTTTTTTAAATTGTGTAATTTCGAGTATTTTGAAAATATTGAAATCCAGATTTTGGAAGACTCTATTTTGAGTTTTACTTAGTCAAATGAGGCACAACATGACTCGTTAAAAAATTTAAAATAATGGAGAACAATATCAAAATATTAAATCAAACAAATCTAAATATTTTATGTGCCAAAAAATTAGTAGAAATTGGATCTACGAATTTGCAATTAAAAATGAATTTCTTTAGTTTGTTTTGAAATAATTTCATTGGCATAAAACCTCTTACTACTGCAAATTCATTGTAGACGATAATTTTTTCCATATAAATATCCATAGAGGGAAATACAAAGCACGAATCTTCTTTTTGTTTATTTATTAATTTCAATTTTAAATGAAGAATTTGTTGTGAGAGTTTTGATATTTTCAATTTCATGTGCAAAGGATGAGGCAAAGAGGTCTTGGGACAATGGGATTATAGGTCAGCATGAAGAGAGAAATTTTGTTCATTTAAAAGTTCTTAAACATAAACAAATTGCAATAACTCTCCATTTTTAGATTTCTTCTTGTAAATTATAAATAAGAATTTTGTGAGGGGAGTAAGGGTTCTAGATCTAAAACTTTAGAGGCAATTCTTTGCAAGAAAAAGGGTTTCTTTGCATTACTGCAGGGAGCAAAATATTATAGAGAATTAGCTAGTTTGGACTACATACAAAGAGATGTATTATTGCTGCAAAAATATCATGCTATCATGAAATTTTGAGAAATGATATGATCAGAAAACATTGATTAGATCTGTAATTTTTGTACACTATTGTCAAAGTTGAAGATTGATTATTGGCTTCAATTTAATTCAATTTTGAGGCAATTCTTGATCTAGATAAGTGTAATTTTCTTGAATTTTCAACTATTATAAATTATGTTAATTGTATTCTTGTTTAAATCATTGGAAACTTATGTTTTAATGATGGATTTAATTGCTATAAATTCAATAATGAATTTGAATAGATAAACATGCCATAAATGTTAATTATTTAGCAAACTGATGTCACATTTATCTTAGTTTTAATCATGATTGTTTTATGAGATCTATTTCCTTAATGCAATCATGTCAATGAATTTGAATTCATTTTATTTGAATATAGGTGTATATGCAACAGAGATCTAATGAATATTCATAAGAGAGTTGAATGTATATACCTAGTTGAATTTGAAGTAAGTCATGGAACTATTTACTTGGTTGATTGACTCTATTTTTATTCTAAATTCAAAACTGGTCCAAAATTCACTACCGTGATCTTGGTTGGTATTAGATATATCTCTTCCCAATTGAAATATATTTAAGGTTTATTTTCTATTTCATGCATCCTAGAGTAGACTTGCATTTAGAATAAATTCATTTCATTTTAGAAGTCTCCCTACGTAGAAGAAAATAATAGTATGGCTTCATTGATCCCTTGTTTTAGCTTATGGATTAATTTCTTGCATGTGCACTACAAGGGTGTAAATCAAATATTTATCTTGATAAATAATTTCATATATCAGATGTTAGTAGGATGGGAGAGGGGTTAACTAGACCAATTAGAACTAGTCAAAAACACTATACCAAATGGAAAAGAGTCTAATTTGGGGCTCTAACTAGGTGGTCTCCCTAAATTTTGATGAGGTCATATTTGGCTTTGAAAATAGCCATAATGATTAAATCAATGCCTTCGAACACAACCAAACCATGAGATAAACTCATTGGGCTTAACTCATGGTTTTATTTTCCTAAACATAGTTGTGTGGATGATATTTAGCTAGAATGAATCTAGGTTATAAACACCCTTTTTACATTGGAAATATAGGATTTAAAACTTGAAAATGTTGTCTGTTAAGACTTATTCAGTGTAATTAGGGAAAACAAAAAGATATCTTCCCATATATGAAACGATTTCAACAAATAATATTCAACCATCATGTCAAGGACTTGCATAGTTCCAAACACCTATAATGAACAACTCATCAAGACTATGATTTAACAAGTTTACATCAATGCCAACATGCCAACACTACCAATAATCTCCCCCTTTAGCATTGTTGGCAACCTACTTCAAACAAAAAACCATTTGAACTTTCTCTCTCCCCATTTGACATCAATGGTAAAAAATAACACATTGTAATCTAAATCAAACATGCTGAAACTTTCCTACAAGAAACATTCATTCTCATCATCATCATCGAAGATAGGGGCTTTGCGATACAAGCCTTATCTCCTAAGTAGCTCGATACTCTGACTTCCACTCAGCTTAACATGACCTGACAATAATGCATGGCATCAAGGAGTAGCAATATGTTCTCTACATAGTAGCAATAATACAAGTAATGGATTTTGAGTTGTGCATGGTATCAAAATGTATCTATATCATACAAAACCCTAACACTAGAGTTCATGACAATACATGGCATATGGTAGATATGTACATACTTTCTCAAAACCTCATCCATAATCTAAGGACCTAGAAAAAACATAATATATAAAAAAGTTTCAACAATCATCCTCTGTCATTAAATAGTTTGAGCTGATAGCTATTTCAAAATACATCTCCTCATCAATATTAGCACTATATCATCAATGAGGCTCAACAACGTATAACCATAGTTCTTTTGAAAGCTTCATACTCTTGCAACACAAACTCTAGCTCTCGAGAATAAGTTAGCAAGCAACATAATATCAATATTAATCATCCACATATACTCAGATAATCAACATATGAAGCAATACGACAACATTCTCTCGATGCAATTTCCACGACTCATTCACAACTAGTCATCTTGTCACAAAATCTTCTCCAATAACAACAGCAATATTAAAACCCTAATTTGATCTTCAACAATCTACAACTTTAATCAGTGGCCTAGGAATGCATAAGATAAGCAACATACTAATTGTTACACAATACGTGAGCAACTACCAAATTAGATTCTTAATGGAGTAAAAATATTTTGCAACAATAGTGAACCCTGATCTATAAAACAAAAACAATAAAGGTTTTTCCATACAAGCCCTAGTTGCACAAACTTTAATGCACATGCTTCCTTGCCACATCCATATGAAGTAGCACCAAATATATCCATCAGTCATCCTTATGGAGCACCGATAACCCCTAAAATAGATCAATCTAAGCCATAACATGAGAAACATGATGATCTCCTCCATGCAGATCAAGATGCCAACAACTGGTAGTCCACTAAAAGCATTTCAAATGCTTCCCCTAAACATGTGAGTTCTCTTTTCTATTTTAAGAACATGATATTCAAGCATTACCAACTATATCCCTAAGGAATTCATTCTCATGCGCATACCATAAATTTTAAATAACTCATCATTCACAAATCTTCTTTCAAAGCCCTAATCATAATAATCTCAACAAATTCAACACTAGTAGTAAGGACATGAAATTTTTTACGCATTCAACCAGCATCAGAAGGATAGTCCTCATTAAATAAAAAATGCAACAATATTCAATATCTAAGACACCAAATTGACATAACCCTTGGAAACACAACATCCAGTCACAATTTGGTCAGAAACCCTCGTAACATATATCAATCAACAATAGAAACCTAAAATTACCTTCCAAGAGAGTCTAACATCATATATAGCATTGACTAAATCAATCAATCATGCAATAGCAAACCCAACTTATACCATGTTGAATCCTTTAACATGCATATGGAATCATATGCTTGGATGCCATGTCTTCAAAACCATTATTAGGGTTTAGACTCTATATGAATGTTTCTTTCATCCTTTATGTGAATGAGAAGTTATCTAATAACAAGAAGTTGTTCCAATGCTATCAATAATAATATGTTGTTGGTCTAATAGCTATCAAACTAAAATACATATAAAAACAAATTTGAAATACAAACCTTCAAACATTGGGCAGCTCCCCCTAAGTTCTCTGCACACATAATGCTTGTGTTATGGATACACTCTTAATGGTCCTCCATGTAAAGTCATCATGATGCCATATGCTTCCCCTAGTGCCATGTTGACTTAAAATATTATTTCAAGTCACTTGATCCCCTTTACTCTTTTAAAATTTAATGGGATAATCTCTAATATGTGCATCTGTTTTTCACTTCTTGTCTAGTTAGTTTTGAATGACTTTCACATTTTTAGTGGATAACTTAAATAAACTATTAAAATTTCAATATTTATCCATGTGGACAATACTGTCACAAATATAGCATATTATGTCATTAAGGAATGGAAGAAAGGACTCATACCTTCTAATGTTATTCATCCTTACATTCCCACTCCTTTTTGCATAAAATATGCAATCAAAAACCTTTTGGCCAAATACATTGCACAAGTAACAATAGCCATAAAAGTAATTGGTATATATTGTGGTGAATTTTCTTTATTGGCTACAAGCTTAAGGAGCCATTTTCTTCTATTCATGTTGTTGGTGAGTTTTGATCGCTCTATTTCTATAATCTACTGCACTGTGTCTAGATTTAAGACAACTAAAGAACTTGACATCTCCCAATATAGGAGTAATCAATATTCTTTATGACGGTACTTCTCTTTTCTCATTCTTTGGGTGTTGGTTTTGTTCTTGGATTAGTTTCTTACCTCTCTTGTTGTTGTTATTTCCTTGTTTGTCTGTAGTTTCTTCTTAACAAGTTTCTCCTATATGAAGGCTAAGCGCTAATTTGATAGAGGGGGACTTTTGGCTACTCTTTTCCAATTTCAACTAATTTATTTTCTTCTCTAGATCACTTCTTAATGAAACCACTTCAACGTCAAAACTGTCATGTTGATTTTCATTTTCTTTTCGTTGGTTTCCCAAAATTTATTCAATTCTTCTTGATTCTTCATTGGGATTTTAATCCTATAATTTCTTCTTTGTCAAAAAATTCCTTCTCATCAAATATTTGTAGCAACTTCTTCTAGTCATTGTTCTCAGATGTGAGCTTTTTAAAGCTAGCTTCAAGTGCCACTATTCTACTTTGCTTTTCATCTTCAACATTTTTTGAACTTGATTTCTCCACCTAATGATCAATTTCTTTTGCATTTGGAGAATAGATTTCAATTGACTAATTATCATCCTTTAGCCCAATATTCTAAAGAACACCATCGTCATTGTTCGTACCAAGATATGGGCAACTAGATGTGTAATGGCCCTCATGTTCACAATGGAAGAAAAATGCAATACTTGATTTACCTTCTTGATTTTCTTCAACATCCTTGATAAAAAAAAGGGGTTATTTAGGGTTTGATGAATTATTCACACGCATCTCTTCCTTTTTTGAGACTATTTATTCTTTCTATTTCCTTAGTTGGACATAGGTCCCTTGATCTACCCTCCAGTGATCAAGTGGCACTTGAGGGAACCTATGCTAATACGAGTTGTTGTTAAGAAGATCACTACTAAGCAAGGGCATGAATTGATAGCGAGGACCTTTATACAATTTTACCAAATTTAAACTCTTTAACCGTTTATCATTACATGTAATAGTTACAACATGAAACAATCCAAAAGCATCAAAATAGTCATACAGATAAGACACAAGTATTTTCAATAGAAAGCCTCAAGGGAGAAAACCCACCCTCATGCTTTACTTTGGTCTTCCTTATTATCCTTCAATTTCTTTTAAATTGGTTTGTTGGCCTCTACCAGCTACAAAGCCCTAAATACCTCTATACTAATTCACTGGCCACTACCTTCTATGAATCCCAACTCCTTGTACATTTTCTTTTCGGCCACTAGCGGCTCAGAAGCTCCAACTCCATCTTTTAGAAAACCACTACTTGTTGAAGGCTCCAACCTCCACAGTAACTATGGGACGCCCTTTCGCTAGTTTTCACATTATGTCTAGACTCAACATCAATAAAATATTCTCAAAACCAACTCACCTCTCTTACAAATTATATGCACACGTTATCAGTATCACCAATACATAGTCTGATTGAAATATATAAACCTCATACACCCATATCCTAGCAGCAGCAACATATCACTATTGTAGCAATATCTCAATGATAAACATAATATACCATGAGGAATAACCCTTGGCTCAGCATCCATAATAGCATTTGTATGCTAGATTCTATGTCATATGAATCCAAGACACTGAAAAACACACTCATCCATAGAAACATTAGGATACATTAATAACATGGAAATTAGAGAATCTACAGGAACCATACAATAAATCAACAACACATCGAAATATGACTTGTTAAAGAGCATATGTCACTCTAGTTTTTTGTTATTTGATCCAAGTTAAATGAACATGTCATTGCAAGACTATATAACACCACCACTACCAGACAATTCATTATACTTCTCGGCTATACATCAAGAGATCAAACCAACCAGTGATACTCCTTATGAGCATTGTCACATATCATATAGTGGTGCACAACGCACTTTTGAAATCATGCATAGGGGTGGTTTCATTCATCATAGGAGTATATTTCATTGCCCTTAATCTCACATACTCTATGCCCATACATTCCATTACCACACTCTCACACCATTCACACCTAACAAAAGCTTGGATTGTCACATTATATTCTATAGGCATTCATACAACCTTTCATTATAGGTGTTTTTCTTTCTATGCAAATTGCTCCACATCTCATAAACTACCATAAACTTTGAGTCACATTGCACTAAAATGCACAATACCCATGCTCAGATGTATAGAAGTTAACATTGAAAATTTCTTAGTGTCCTCACCACATAGATCCTGGTGCAAGAGCATCTGACTGAAAAGGAGATAGCTGGAAATGGTTTTTTATTTTTGCTGGAAAGGAAGGAAAACATTTCAAAGTTTGTTTTATTTTTGATTTACTTAAGTTAAGGATGATACAGCCATCGTCCTTTAAAAATTAAGCAAGCAAATAGAACAGGATTAGTTAAGAGTACATTTAAAGAAACTGTTAGATAACTAAAAGGTAACTGAGGAACAGCTCCTCAACTATAAGAAACTGCTGGTATGGAATTAAAAAAGAAAAACCATATCCTCATGAGGGAGGTTGCCATCCAGAGATAAGAAAGAAAATAGAATTTGAAATTACAAATTTTTCTTGAGTATCTATAAAAGCAAATGAATCTAGAACCTGTCATTAAGAAAGCAAGACAATTTCTTCTCTTCCCATGCATTAATGTTTCAGACATTCTGTTAAAGAAAAATAGTGAAATATTTCATTAAGAGACCGAATGACATCGACAAAAATCTCGTGAGTGAAGGAATCTCAGACCAGGAACCAAAAAAAGGCAAAGTCAGCAACGAAAACACATCCTTTCTCAACAAAGAAACGTAGGTACATTTACATTCAGTATTCAAGCACACCTGTGCATTTGTTACATTTCCAAATTTAACAGTTCATTATACATTTATATAACCCAAAATAGTAGAGGGTTTTGAAACCCACGAACACCAAAAAACAACGATTTGTAGGCCAAGACTAGTCAAACAACGAGGGTGTGAAAACCCACGAAACCATACAAACACACGGAGAAAGCGAAACCCCAAGGGTTATACCCAACTAAGGATAGTGCAAGTAAAGAAAAGAAAAACCACAATACAGCCACAGAGGGATCCTACCCTGTTTTTCCCCAAGCTTGCGAAGACTCCCAAGGACGAGGTCGTGGAGCAGCGTTCTCCAGGCACGACCTACACACCACCACAAAAACAAGGTGGGCAGTCAAGAAACCAATAGGGAAAACAAAACAAAAGGACAGTGAGTAGATAAAAAAAGGGAGGAGCAGGGATTTACCTAGAAAAGGCCTAAATCTAAGCTAGAGGATGAGAATCGAGTCTCTTGTCAGAGGTTTTCTTCCAACAAGAACACCATGGGAGAGTTTACCTGCTCACTAAGGGGCTAGAGGGTTAGAGTCATAAAAACGACATGCATAAATGAAATTGGAACAAGAATTACCTGAAGTAGTGTTCTATGAGCCGCCCACTACAGTAGCAAGGAAAGAACATGTGGTTACATAGAGCCAGATCAACACCAGAACCAACACCAAAAAAATCACAGAGTAGAGATAAAGCATGAGCTGAGTAACAAAGAAAAAATGAAACAACTTGCAGGTTGAAAGTCAAACTGAAATCTCTAAGAACCAGCAAAATAAACCACCACAAGGAACAAGTGAAGGTACAATGCTAACAAACCACCACAAGAAACAAGCGAAGGCACAACACACCCATAGAGCCAAACCAGACCAATGGCAAATACAAGAATGAACTCCTAGTTTCCCTCGGCAGGTGTGAAATGACCGCATTTGTGAAACCAAGGCTAGTACAAAGGGTAGGCTAAAATAATTAAGTGCATTAAAACCTCACACCAAAACCCTGTTTTGTTTATTCAAAAAAATCTACAAGAGTTAAATAGTCATTAATATGTGTCCCTCCTCAAGATTTCCACCAATTTTTGGTATCAGAGCAAGTTAGTTACTTACTCTCAGTAAAGATGGAGGTAGGAAGAGGGGGTCAAGGTAGAGCCATCAGAAGAGTAGCAGATGAAGGGCTACAAGAAGAGATTAGGACCTTAACTGCATGTTTGGCAGTAGTGGAAGCAGGAAGGTGTAGGGATTCGAAAGGTGTGGATGCCAGTGAGGAGGAAAACGCAGCCACGACGGATGGATCAGATGAAGAGGGACTGGAGATTAAACTATTGAGGTCAGTTTTGCTAGCTAGTAGTAAGCCAAGACTGAAGCTTTCTAATTATGATGGAAGTTTGTCCACAGAGGCATTGCTAGACTGGATAAGTGAGCTAGATAAATATTTTGAATATGAAGAAATCAACGAAGACAAGAATATCAAGTTTGCTTTCACTAAGTTGAAAGGACATGCAGCACTATGGTGGTATAGTGTGCAGGCAGAAAGGAGAAGATTGAACAAACCATTGATTAAAAAATGGGACAAGATGATTGCTAGGATGAAGAGAAAATTTCTGCCTAAAGATTACCAAATTGCCCTTTATAGACAAGTACAGAACTTGAGACAAAGAATGATGACCGTAAAGAAATATACTGAAGAATATTATAAAGTAAACCTGAGAGCTGGCTATGTTGAAGATACCCCTGAAAAAACACCGAGGTTTGTAAATGGTCTACGGATGGAGATCCTAGACAAAATTAGTATTCTTTCCCCTAAGACCATAGAGGAAGCTTATCAGAGTGCTTTGAAGGCGGAGGAAAAGATTGCCAGGAAACAAAATTCTAGGAGAGGACGTGGCTCTAGCAGAGGTAGGGAACAGTCCTTTGGTAGAGGTAGAACTGTACAACAATGAATAGGGTAGCAATTCAAAAACTTTGGGACAAATGGAAAGGGAAGATAACACCAGAGGAGTAAGGTCATACTAGCAAGGAAGAGGTAATGGCAGAGGCAGAGGAAATTCTTATCAGTGTTACAAGTGTCACAAGTGGGGACACAGGTCCTTTGAGTATCTTGAAAATGAACAAATTGGACAAAGGAGAGCATATGTTGCTTAGCCTGAAGAAGCAGAGGCATCGCCACACGAGGTGGGAAACATACTTGAAACTGGGGATGTCTTGGTGTTGAACAAGGTATTATTGAAACCAGCTAAGGAAGTAGCTGGTCAGATAGAGAGGAAAGCATTTTTCTGGATTGTGTGCAAGTCGCATGGGAAATGCTGCAAATTAATCATAGATAGTGGAAGTACTGATAATTTTGTAGCTACTAAAATGGTGGGGAAATTGGGTTTGAAGAAGTTGAAGCACCCAACTACTTATAGGGTGTCTTGGTTGTAGAAAGGTCACCAACTGCTGGTCGATGAGCAGTGCGAAGTAGAGTTTCATATTCGCATGTACAAGGACAAGGTGACTTGCAATATCATGTCAATGGACGTGTGCCATATTTTGCTAGTAGACCATGGTAGTACGATAGGAAGGTCGTCCATGATGGGGAAACAAATTGTTACAAGTTTATTAAAGATGGGATAAAGCATACGCCAATGCCCATGAAGGAAGAGGATGTTGCAGAAACCAGTGGAACAAAAGAATTATTGTTAGGTGGAAAAGAGTTTATGTGACAGATGGAGGATAATAAGGTAAAATATGTAGTTTTGCGAAGGAAAAAACTACTATTGATCCATACTGAAATCACTGACTTACCTAAAGAGATATAGGACATGCTATAGGAATTTAGTGATATTGTGGTAGATGATCTACCAAACAACTTACCACCCAAGTGGAGCATTAGTCACCATATTGATTTCATTCTAGGAGCCAGTTTGTCAAACAAAGTTGCTTACCGAATGAATCCGAAGGACAATTAAGAAATTAGGAAGGAGTTGATGGATAAAGGACTGATTCGGGAATGTTTAAGCCTTTGTGCGGTTCCAACTGTTTTAGCTCCCAAGAAAGGAGGTGTGTGGCAGACGTGCACTAATTCCCAGGCAATTAACAAGATCACTATTAGGTACAGGTTTCTTTTACCTCAGATGGATGATATGATGGATTGTTTGAGTGGAGCAGCATACTTTTCAAAGATAGACTTGAAAAGCGACTACCACCAAATCAGGATTCGAGAAGGTGATGAGTGGAAGACAACTTTCAAGACTAATGAAGGCTTATATGAATGGCTGGTTATGCCATTTGGACTGAGCAATGCCCCCAGCACATTCATACGTTTGGTGAACGAGATGCTCAAAGAATTCATTGGTAAATTTGTGATTGTATATCTCAATGATATACTTATATTCAATAAGATGAAGGAAGAGCATTTTCGACATGTGAGGTATGTATTGGAAAAATTGGAGTAAAATAGATTACTGATAAATTTGAAGAAATATTCTTTTTCAAGAAAGAATTAATTTATTTGGGATTTGTGATTTCCAAGAATGAACTAAAAATGGATCCAGAAAAGGTTGCAGCCATAGTTAGTTGGCCATCTCCCAAGAGTTTGTTTGAGGTGCGGAGTTTTCATGGATTGGCGAGTTTTTATCAAAAGTTTATTAAAAACATTAGTGGGATTTGTGCACCCATGGTGGACACCATTAAGAAGACAAATCAGCCTTTTCATTGGATAGAATCGGCTGAGAAGAGTTTTCAGCTGCTCAAAAGGAAGATCGCTTAAAAACCAATTTAAGATTGCCAGACTTTAACAAGCTTTTTCAAGCTCATTGTGATGCTAGTGGGACAACCATTGGTGTAGTACTCACCCAAGAAGACAAGCCAGTAGCCTATTTTAGTGGGAAACTAAATGAAAGTAGGCAGAAGTACACATCTTATAACAAAGAATTTTATGCAGTGGTCCAAGCGCTAAAGAATTGAAGACACTATCTACGAGCCAATGAATTTGTTTTATTTTCAAACAATTCTACATTACAGTATATTATGCAACAACATAAGCTGAACCATAAACATGCGAAGTGGGTGGAGTACTTGCAGAATTTTACATTTCTGTTGAAACACATCAGTGGTCAATCCAACAAAGTGGCAGATGCATTAAGCAGGAGGAATTTGACCCTACAAGAAAGTACGATACACGTATTAGGATTCAAACATCTTAAGGACTTGTATGAAATAGATGCTGATTTTGAGGAAGCCTATGAAGCTTGCCAAAATCCATTATTGACAGGTAATAGTTCATGGCTAGACTATGATATGCAGGAAGGGTTGATGTTCAAAGGAGGGTAGTTGTGTATCCCGGAATGTTGTATGAGAGAGAACTTAATCCAGGAAAAGCGTAATGGAGGTTTAGCTGGGCATTTTGGCATAGACAAAACCATGGATCAGTTGAGCCACTTTTACTATTAGCCGAAGATGCGTAGAGATGTACAAAGGTTTGTGACTAGATGCAAAGTGTGTTAGTTTTCAAAAGGACACAGCCAGAACACAGGGTTGTATACACCCTTATCTATTCCAAACAGACCATGGGACTCAATCAGTTTAAACTTTTTCTTAGGTCTGCCGAAGACACAACGGGGATTCGATTCCATCCTGGTGGTGGTGGATCGTTTCACCAAAATGGCACATTTCATTCCGTGCAGGAAAACCAGTGATGCCAAACATGTAGCATACTTGTTTTTCACAGAGATAGTCAGATTACATGGCTTGCCAAAGTCTATTATTTTGGACCAAGACATAAAGTTTACAGGTCACTTTTGGCGGACCTTATGGAAAAAATTAGACACCAAACTAAACCTCAACTCAACTTATCATCCGCAGATCGATGAGAAAACCAAAGTGGTGAACCAAAGTCTAGGAAATCTATTAAGGAGTCTAGTTGGTGAAAATTCTCGACAGTGGGATCGTGTACTTGCATAATCGGAATTTGCTCATAATGATTCTCCCAATAGAAGCATGGGAAGTAGCCCTTTCGAGATCCTATACGGAATGAACCCACATGGAGTACATGATTGCAGGATTTGCGTTAGTTGGAGCGCAAGAGTGGTGATGGCGAAGATTTCGCAAAGGCAATCAATAATCTTCATGAACAGGTAAAATTAAAACTATAAGACAATAGGCAAAGATACAAACAGAAAGCATATTTGAAAAGGCGGGAGGTACAATTCAATGTAGGGGACCTGGTATTAGCACACCTACACAAGTAGAGGCTTCCTAAAGGTGAATACAACAAGTTAAAATGCAATAAAATTGGGCCTTGCACGATTCTTCGAAAGTTTTCTATGAACGCTTATGAGTTGTAGTTACCTCCAGGTATATGAATCTCGCCCATTTTTAATGTGGCAAATCTGTACCCAGACATTGCGGCAAATGATGAAGATAGTTCGAAAAGATGAACACGGGACACCTAGAATGAGAACGACTCGTGGATTAAATGAATGCCCCCAGCAAAGCCTTTAGAGATCAAACAGATCCTAGACACCCAGGTGGCCAGACGGACTCCAAGAAAAGATATTTTCGGTACCTAGTCAAGTGGAAGGGCCATCCTATTGAAGATAGTTCTTAGTTACATGCTGGTGAGATTTAAAGCACCGGGTACTCTATTGAGGAGCTCATGGATAGGATCCATGAGTTTAATTAACCCCGGAAGCCTGATGCAGGAGAATCCGACTAAAAAGGCGACTGATGGAAATGGTTTTTTATTTTTGCTGGAAAGGAAGGAAAACATTTCAAATTTTCTTTTATTTTTGTTTTACTTAAGTTGAGGATGATACAACCATTGTCTTTTAAAAATTAAGCAAGCAAATAGAATAGGATTAGTTAAGAGTATGTTTAAAAAAGTTGTTAGATAATTGAAAGGTAACTGAGGAATAGTTCCTCAACTGTAAGAAACTGGTAGTAAGGCATTAAAAAAGAAAAACTAGATCCTCATGAGGGAGGTTTCCATCCAAACAGAAGAAAGGACATAGAATTTGAAATTACAATTTTTTCTTAAATATCTATGAAAGAAAATGAATCTAGAACCTGTCATTAAGAAAGCAAGACAATTTCTTTTTTTCCTGTGCATTAATGTTTCAAACATTGTGTTAAAGAAAAATAGTGAAATATTTCATTAGGAGGCCGAATGACATTGACAAAAATCTCGTGACCGAACGCATCTCAAACCAGGAACAAGACAAAGGCAAAGTCAGCAAAGACCACACATCCTTTCTCAACAAAAAACCCAGGTACATTTACATTCAATATTCAAGCACACCTGTGCATTTGTTACATTTCTAAATTTAATAGTTCATTATACATTTATATAACCCAAAATAGTAGAGGGTTATGTAACCCACGAACACTGAAAAGCAACGATTTGCAGGCCAAGACTAGTTAAATAGCGAGGATGTGAAAACCCACGAAACCATACAAACGCACTCAGAATGCGAAACCCCAAGGGTTATGCCCAACTAAGGATAGCGAAAGTAAAGAAAAGAAAAACCACAATACAACCACGAAGGGATCCTACCCTGTTTTTCCCCAAGCTTGCAAAGACTCCCAAGGAAGAGGTTGTGGAGCAGCGTTCTCCAGGCACAACTTGCACACCACCACAAAAACAAGGCGGGCAGTCAAGAAACCAGTAGGGAAAACAAAACAGAAGAACAGTGAGTAGGTAAATGAAGGGAGGAGTAGGGATTTACCTAGAAAAGGCATAACTCCAAGCCAGAGGGCGAGAACCGAGTCTCTTGCGAGAGGGTTTCTTCCAACATGAATGCCATGGGAGAGTTTACCTGCTCACCAAGGAGCCAGAGGGTTAGAGTCATAAAAACGAGATGCAGAAATGAAATTGGAACAAGAAATTACCTGAAGTAGTGTTCACTGAGTCGTCCAACGTAGTAGCAAGGAAAGAACCTATGATTACACAAAACCAAATCAACACCAGAACAGCACCAAAAAATCGCCACAAGCAGATTAGAGATAAAGCATGAGCTGGGTAACAAAGAAAAAAATGAAACAACTTGCAGGTTGAAAGTCAACCTAAAATCTTCGAGAACCAGCAAAATAAACCACAGCAAGGAACAAGTGAAGGCACAATGCTAACAAACCACCACAAGAAGCAAGCGAAGGCACATCCCACCCACAGAGCCGAACCAGACCAACGACGGATACAAGAATGAACTCCTAGTTTCCCTCGGTAGGTGTGAAATGACCACATTTACGAAACCAAGGCCAGTACAAGGAGAAGACCGAAACAATTAAGCACATTAAAACCTCAAACCAAAACCCTGTTTTGTTTATTCGAAAAATATACAAGAGTTAAATAATCATTGATACGTGTCCCTCCTCGGGATTTCCACCAGATCCATTGTATAACATTTTTTCTAATTAAATTTCTCAAAAAATATTAAATTCGTTGCATAATGTGTAGATTAGATAAAACAAACTAGCGCGAACTAAAAAAACAAAAACTATATTTGATCAATTCAACACCCGTGACCAAATCAATCTTTATTATCTACCACTACAACGACTAGATCAAGACAAACTTGAGAGAACATCATCGTAGATTAAGTCAAATAATTAACCATAACCAAAATCAACAGATTAACTCCATTAGCAATTAACCATACTAGATCAAATGATGATAACCATTGCAACTCGATTAATGCCTCCAAATGCAATCAAACCATGGGAAAATTCAGTAGGTTTAGCTCATGGTTTTCTTTCTATAAACTCAGCTAGCTCCACGAGCGTTATTTTACTACAACAAATATGGACTACAAACTCCTTTTCCATAGAAAAACAAAGCTTTAAACCTTGCAAATGCTGATCGTCAAGCCCAATATGTGTAGCCTAAATGAGGGAAAACCAATCATGACAAGAATTTGCATAGTTCCAAAACACATTATTCTAACCGCCTACAATCAACTCATTAGATCTATGATGTTGACATGAATGCCAACGAGCACATAATCATTTAAGAAGTAAAAATTTGTATTTTTAACGATTTACCTCATGTGGCAAATTAAAACAGGCACCGATGATGACATTTAGCTATTCTAAACAGTAAGTTAATAAATACAATAATTCTCATTGCTTTTCAATTAATTAACAAAATCCTTTTTTCAATTTAGATCAATATTTAAATGATAAAAATTGGTAAATATTTTATCGTGCAAAAGTTCAGGTTTAAGACGAGATTAGCTAATATAACCGAACCTGCTATGCCTAGGTTGAATCCACCGTTCAACCAATAATGAAAATATACATTGTTCGACCATTTTATTAATTAAATTAAGATGTAGTGCATTAAAGAAAAATATTGCATCATCTTACCTTGTGGGTAATGTTATGCTCGAAAAACAAAATTCTATAAAACTTTAAAATATTAAGGCTAGCATATTACTACAAGTATAATATTTTATATTTTTCGTTACTATCAAGTAGTTTACACTTTCACAGTTCATTAATTGTAATAGAAAAGTAAAATTAAAATTAAAATTAATTTTCGTATTTATTATTTTTATATATTTTGTATATTATATTATTAATTTTTAATAAATTAAATAATAATAATAATAATAATAATAATTTAAATTTGGAATAAATTTAGTTTAAATTTATTTTTATTAATTATTTTTTTGTTTTATAAGAGGGTTGTATCTTAAGAAATTTGATTTTGGATTCAACATCTTTATACTAGGTTCAAATGTTTACATATAAGTTAAATTTACTTATGAACTTCAAATATAGAATATTTTTTTGATAAAAAATAAAAGGGTGATGTGAAAACTTAGATAAAGTATAATATTCTAGTATTATATATTATCCAATGTTTATCACCATCTCTACCCAATTAAATACTAACTAAAATACTACTACTAACTAAAATGTAATATTATTACACTTTACCTAATATTCTAGTCACCCCAACTTAAATATTACATTTTACTCAATATTGTCCCACCCTGCTAAACTTCAAATATAAAGAAAAATTACAATAAGAAGTAGATCAGTTGAGCAGAACTATAGGGTAAAATGTAATACTATAGTATTATATTTTACCCAATATACGTTGTAAAAAGTTGTTGGAGGTAGGTAAAAATATTAAATAAAATGTAATAGTTATATTTTTCATATTTTTTCCTCCACGTCCTCCCTTCACCCAACTAACTTTCATAGTTGAACTTTTGATTTCTATACTTACCATCCTGGATCCTCCCCTCACCAAGCCCACATTATTACACATAAATTAAGAGAATATATCAAAGATATTATATTAAAGTTGTTATCAAGGGAGCCATTAGAATGAGAAGCTTCTAAGCATTTATACACATTATGTATTCATCCATTCAATAGATTCATACAACACACCATTACAAATAAATTAAGAGAATATATCAAAGATATAATATTAAAGTGGTTACCAAAGGAGCCATTAGAATGAAGAAGCTTCTGAGCATTTATACATATTATGTATTCATCCATTCAATAGATTCATACAAATTGCTAGTGTGGACATATCCATAAAAACTTTTTACCTTTACAAGCTACATGGATTCAACTCAATCATTTTCTACAACTAATTATGTATATAAATATGAAAACAAACTAAGATGAATCTAGGCTAGTTTTTTATTTTTTTTATTTTTTTTATTTCCATAAGGTTATTTTTATTTTGTTATTTTCTTAAGTTATTTTATTTTCACTAAGTTGAAATGTTTACATTACATTAAATTACATTAAGTTACACATGTCAACCATATTTTAATTTTATTTTTACGGAGTCAAAATGTTTACATTACGTTTTAAGTTACACGTCACTAGCATACTAGGCTCTAGAGCACCTCTCAGCTAAATAAAAATAGTAATTTTATTTAAAAATAAAAATTATATATTATAATTGGAAATAAAATATATATTTTAAAATATTGTATTCAAAATCTAGAATCCAAAACTAACGCGGCTAAATTAGCTATTTTACTCTAGTTATTTGCTTATTTTATTTTATTTTATTTTATTTGAATTTTATTTTTTATTTTATTCTTATGTTTATGTAATTTGACAGAGTCAAAATGTTAAACATGACATTAAAACATCTCTACTATATTGGGTTGGAGCGCAAGATAATGGTGGGTAGTAACTAATAAATGTATTTATTTACATGTTCTGCTTATCCATTTTTATGTAAATACTTGCTTAAATTATGGTGGATAGTAATAAATGGTTAATATCTTATTTATGTGAGTATGAGCTATTTTCAAGAATTTTAATTTTTCGTGGTTTAATCTTAACAATGAAAAATCTAAAACCATCTAAAAATCATGGCATAAATATTACAAACTGAATTAGCTATCCACATAACATTGTGTTATGCAGAA
Organism: Pinus tabuliformis; assembly: GCA_031772625.1. Taxonomy (NCBI): domain Eukaryota; kingdom Viridiplantae; phylum Streptophyta; class Pinopsida; order Pinales; family Pinaceae; genus Pinus; species Pinus tabuliformis. The sequence goes on from CM062808.1 coordinate 277,635,320, forward strand.
GATACAATACCAATCATTACATAATAAAACCTAAACCAATTATATTACAAATAAATAATTTTAAATATTAATAAAAAATAGTCCAATTTAATCTATAAAAATAAAATAAAATAATTTTAAATATTAATAAAAAATAATAGGATTTAAACTGTAAGATTATTAACCAACCAAAAAACTCTTTCTGACCCAAATCTTCTTTAGCGAAAAACAAAGTAATACCAAAACAAAATGTTAATTCTATTGCTAATAATTTCCCTTCTCTCATGCCCATTATTTCAATGCTAACCACAACAATGTCCATCAAATGAAAACAACATACCATATATCATAAAAATTCAATGCAGGTGTACAAATTTCCAAAGAATGCGGGGCACTTGAGCTAGAAATTACATCACACGATTCAGCATCTAATGAGGCTTGAAGTGGTGACAAGTATTATATCAGGCGCTGTATATGATGGCCTCCACCCTCCATCTTTGAGGACTATTCTTGAATCTATCCCCCTCATCCGGTGAGGATGTTTAAGTTGCAATCGTTCGTATCCCATCTCATCTTTGGTGGGCAAAGGAAAGGACGGTCCACCCATCTTTGGACATGAAAAATTACATAAACAATAACGCTCTTTCGAAAAAAAATCAAGAACAGTGTCTGGCTGGTGGGAATTGATCCCATCACTACAATTAGGGAGAAAGAAATCAAGTGCAGCGTTTGCTAAGGGGATTCGATCCTATCAGTGCAATTATCGAAAGAAATCGAGAACAACATGCAGTTGGTGGGAATCGATTCGAAAGAAATCAAGAACAACATGTAGTTGGTGGAAATCGATCCTATCACAATAATTACCACCATGGAAACTGCATCTCGAGCGCTTGAGGGGATGATATTAGCGCATGAGATAGTGAGAAGGCACCCCACCCCAAGTCCAGTCTAGCCTTGATAGCACATTGACTTCAATACCATTCGAAGAATTCGCATTAGGGAAAGCCTTTCTCTCCGGTGAAAACCCCTCCACTGTGCACTGTGCATACTATTATGTACTACTACTCAACTACTTTATAGTTTTATTTATGTAATGTGTTTTGGCCGAATGAAAGGCAAGTTGTAATGCAGGCAGTCTCCAGGTTGAATTTTGCATTACCCGAGAGTTGAATCTCTCTTCTTCCATTACTTTGTCTTCCACTAAGTAATTGAAAATAAAAATACAGCTGACAAAATAAGAGATGTAGGGCACAGGGGAAGAGAGCTGGCATTCAAAGCTTACTTTTATTCACCCTTAAAACGTTACATAAATCAGAGTTACCAATTTTAAATTTGATAGGATAAAAATTGGAATGAAAAAATTTCAATTCCAAAAAAATAGATAATATACCATTTTAACATTTTTTTGGATATTGTGTTTTTTAAATATTTTGCTTCCTTAAAGACCATGTCTTTGACTATCTTCTTTTTGAATTTTATCTTTTTTTCTAATTTATTTTGACTTTTAAATAATTTCTAATTATGAATAACAAAAAATATTCTGAATAAAATTCACTCAAAAATATTATTTTTAATTTATTTTGAATTTTATCTCTTTTCTCATTTATTTTAAATTTTAAATAATTTCTATCCCTAAAAAATAAAAAAATATTCTAAATCAAATTCACTCAAAAATAACGTACACTCATGTCACGATCTACCCATGCAGATTAAAATTTTTTTAACCATATCATGGTCCCACTACATCATAACTTCATGCATACGGTTTAAGCATACATATCTAAGGAAATGGTTTATATTATATGGTTGATGTTGTTGACTATAAATGATCTCCCTTGCTTACGGTGGTAAACCACTCGGCAACCTTACCTATTGGTGTTGTATTATTGTCAACTCCCATCTGCCAGACCATGCACGGAGTCTCCCTTTCCTTACCTACCCGCACCAGGTGGCACCCTACCGTGCTGAAGCCACATGATACATCGGATAATGTGTTAGGGTTTACGCACCATTTGATGGACGGTGTGGATGGCAAGATGAGATCCAAGGGTTCTGAGGCATCTAAGGGTTTATCGGAAGTTTATAAGCCCCAGAGCTATTTTCTCGCTGTCATTTGCACCTATTACCGCATGGTGAAAGCTATTTGGTTCAACGATGTCCCTCTTGCTGCAGCTACCAGCTCTGCAACGTTACGCTCAAGTAATGTTATTGCTCATACCCAAGACCACTGACTTCATCACCTATTCTGAGATTGTTTGAGTTTGTAATTTAGAGTTTCATGGCTCTTTGCGTTCATGTTAAATCATGAGTTATGTATATGCCACTAATCCTCTGCTTTCACTGTGTTAGGGTCTTGTTACTCTGCGTCAAGGGTTTGCTATGATTCCTTAGTCACTCAACACAGGGTATACGTGTTATAGACATTTTTGTGCCTCGCAACATGGAGCATGAAATGTCAATAATTACGGGGATCCTCAGTCCCTAAACATGTTGTTCTTACCCCTAAAAGAACAAGGTCATCAAACAACAGCACTTCCAATCAGTTCTCCACCTGAAAACACTTCAAAACAGGCTAATTTTGGATCATGTCAGCTGCTCCACTGAGCAACTGCGCTGAATGTCAACTGCTCTTCCTTCTACCTGCGCTGAAAGTCAAAAGCAATGAAGGCTACCTGCGCTGGGCGAGATTGGCCAAGTGGCACAGTCATTCTGCAAGGTGTCAATTGCCCAGGAGCTTCCAAACTGACACTTGGTTCATGAGATTCGCCCTGTGATGAGTAAGAGGTACTTGATCACCATGTGTAAGCAAGGATCTCCAAGTGGACTCAAGAACTGAAGATTAACTGAAGAGGGAGAGGACACAAGGCAGCTTTATGTCAGTCTCAAGCTGACTCATCCTCTCTTCTTCTCTCCTATATATAGAGCTCTTCTATGAGGTCTGAGGGGGCTGGAATTTTGTGTAAAGCAAGGAGGTGCTGTTGGATTACAGTTAGAGCTATTGGGTGGTTGTTTTACTAGAGGTGAAGAGGAGAGTTCTTGCTGCTGGGGAGGTGCTGCTGGATTGGAGCCATCATTGGTTGTAACCTTCTCAGAACCCTGTTACTTCTATCAATAAAGTTTTGCATGTTCTCCTATATACTTGTATTGCATTGATGTATTGTATTTACATGTATATTTGATTCACTCTAATCCATGCATCAGTTATGAGTACATGTATCTTGTAGTTTCCTCTCTTGTTTTGTGCAGGATCTGTGTGTAGCTGGACCGGCAAAGAGAGTAAGGAGCTGGGAACAAGAGACAAAGAGAGAGGATCAAGATCGACTAAGCGAAGGACACTAGGTTGGTTAATCTTTTCATCCTTCTCTCTGTACTTTCATAAAGGAAAACATCAAAGCTTTACTTTCAGTTGTTGCTAAAGACTGTCACCTTTAGAGTAGGGATAGGGTCATCCGCATCGGATACTTTTCCCCACAAAAAACTGGCGACTCCGCTGGGGAGCCTAGTATCTTGTTGGTTTATTGTGTTTCTTGCTATTCATCTCATAAACAAGGAGAGCACCAAATCGAACTGCAATTGAGTCCTTCAATTGCAAAGTAGAGGGCAGCTGCTCTGGCTCAGTTTCTGAGCAAGTTTATGATTTGAAGAGCTGATCCACAAGGACTCTTGTGCTCTTTGTGATAGCTTTTCATCCTCTTGATCATCCCTTAGCTTGTACTCGACCTATAGCTTTTTATTTCAGCAAAAACAGTGAATTTTTGAGCATTTTATGACCCGGAAACTGTAGAAAACGCAACTCTCGTCCTTCAGTGCAGGCTGTCCAAAGGCATTCTGCATTTCAGCGCAGGTCCTGTGAAGGCTACCTGCGCTGAATGTCAAACTGACAGTGTATCACCTGCACTGAACCAGTTTTGCCTATTGCTACTAGGGTTTCCTGCTGTTTCTTGCCCTGTTTTCACCATTGTTTTTGCTGCTGTTGCTTGTCATTGTACCTTGCTGAAACCAACTTTCCTTGACATTATTCCGCCTCAGTTGTGTGATGAAACTGTTATTGTTCTTTCAGTATTTCTTGTTTCAGTTATAGTTTCCCATTGTGAAAAGCAAACCAGTATAGCTGTGGCCTCTTAGATCCTGAACTGTAAAAGTGTCTTTGTGATCTTAAGAGCTAGTTTTATTACTGTTCATGGCTGTTTGAGTTTGTTTGTTTTTCATTTAATGGTTTGAATTCATACATTTTTAGTGTCGAAACAAGTACCTGTAAGGCGTCTTTTGATTTTAGACAAAACTTGTTTGTTTACGCTTCAAATTGAATTCGAAAATTATACGACAGTTTCCTTTTTGTCTTACATCAACATTAAGGGAAAAGAAAAGAAATACATACATCTTGCATTTGCATTTTTGATAAGTTTGCGTGATTGATCTAGGAGAAAGTGCATTAGTTTGTGCTTTGTGCTCTGTGTGGAAAGATAATGTTTTTCTCTCCCCTCAGTAGTTAGGATTTTCAAAGCTAAAAAGATTGTAAAGCTTGCTTATCATTTTAGCTGCATTTAGGAATTTGTACCAATACATCTCGTGGTGATCCTGAAAGACAAACTGCTAAACAAGATCAACTTAAAATATATTGAATGAATCTAAAAACGCTTTGTAACATAACGCTCACAGTAGAGGTCTAGGTAGAGACGTGTTTCGGCGTCGTTAAACGTAGTGACTGTCGATCTCTACGAAGGTGGGTGATTCCTCCTGAGGGACGATAGCACTAATACGGACTTGTGCTCCCGCGTACCGTCGCGTATATTGGGAGACCCCTATAGGCATTTATCCTTTATCCTTAGGAAGCCGTGTCGGCCGCCCTACTAATCGCGATGCAGTGAACACAGCATTCACGAAGATCGACCACCCGTACCGTAAAACGTATTCTGTGGTTTCGCGAAAGGTTTGGCACACCCTCTGCCTAGATCTCCAGAGCAGTTTCTTTTGGCCTTTTTCAAACTCTATAACTGAAAAAGTCCAACCGAGCATTTGTCACTTCGGGCTCGTTAATACATCGAAGGCGATTAGAGTCATCTTTAGCTTTTTCTCGACTCTTAAAAAATGAAAAAGCAAGTTGTGTCTAAAGCGTCGTTAATAAATTCATTTTAAGCGGAATAATCATCACCTTTCCCTCGTTGATCTTCGAAGTTAGTCTACCACAAGTGTAAGTTCTTGTAGAATCGCGAGAAAATCTCTTGGATAGACTAGATATGTCTGAACAACCGTCGACATCTAGGACTGTGTCGTCAGACACAGCAGCAGCAGAGGCTCCTACTGCTACTCCAACGATGTTCGCTGGTATACCATCTGTCTCGGCAAGTTGTCAACAACAAGCCGGAGTCCAATCAGGGATAACGACATGGTTAGTTCGTATTTCTTCATCCGGATTATCATCTGGTATTTCTTATGTTGAAACTCGCCAAATTGATCCATTTGGAGGTCAATCTGGGCAATCGATCCCCTTGAGTTCTGGATTGATACCATATGGGGGGCAGTATGCCCTTTCATTACCTCCTCCGGGAGGATGCCCATCCGTGAGTTCACAACAAAGTTCAGGTCAAACTGGAATTACATCCAGCGGTTGGGTACCAATACTGCCTCAACAACCAGGAGTTGTATACTCTATGCAACCAGTCCGCCCTGTGTCGGATGTTGCCACTATACCTGGTATGGTGATTGCGTCGCAAGTACAAGCGCTGCCTACTGTATGTCAACCCCAAGTTTCTCAGGTTGCCATACAACAGCCTCTTGTCTCGACATCTCAATCGCAACCTCAGGTCAGTGCCTCCTTATCTGGAGCGACTCAGGATCAAACAAGTACTGTGACTCCTCATCTTGGTCAATCATCTAGTATTGGGCATCAGCAAATGGTCCAACAACCAGAGCTGGTTAGAACTCAACAACTGCAATTCCAGCAATCATATCAAGGACCTGAGCAACAAGTCTTTGTAAGTGATGGGCAACCATACTATAATGGTTATACCCATCAACCTTGTCAAAGTTGCCAACATTATGCTGGTATGCAAAGACCCACTGCTCAGGCGATTCCATCTTATCCTGGATATGCTTCACCTAACCTGAATCAACAGTTGCCCTTTGTAGCAACTCTAGAATTACCAGATCTAAACCGGCTGACGAATGGTCCAATTGCTTATGCCCCTTGGTGGCCAGCGATTCCCCATAAACTTCCATCAGACATTCCTAAATTTAATGGAAATCCAGGTGAAGACCCGTCGAATCATGTGATGACATTCCATCTATGGTGTTCATCAAACACCCTGAATGATGATTCGATAAGACTTCGCCTTTTTCAGAGGACGTTAACGGGTCCAGCGGCAAAATGGTACATTGAATTGCCTAGAGCTTCGTTCGACAACTTCAGTGCCTTAGCTACAACCTTTTTAACCCATTTTCAATTACCGATAAGGTATGAAACGGGAACAGAACTCCTTACCAACTTCAAACAGACAACGGCCACTCATATATCTGATCATAGACATGAATGGCGACGTCGTCGTAGGATGGTAAAAACATATGTTCCCGATCAGCTATTGGCTGAATGGTTTATAAAGTCATTACTTCCGGCCATAACGGAAGATGTGGCCAAGGGGGGAGTCGTAACAGAAGAGCAAGTTATAGCTCGTGCGCAATATCTAGACTTGGTTTATACTCAGTCTGGCACGCTCTACGACAAAATACCTGACGCCCCTAGACCGGAATTCTCAATTCCTCCTCCTCCTAAATCAAACAATGACTCTCACGCCGGCGAGAACGTGATTGGCAAGCACAAAATTTATAGTCAAAATGCAAATGAAAAACTTCTTACCTCAGAAGTAAATGCCATGTCGACCGACAAGGGCAAACAACTGAAGCAACCAGGAGGCAAGAAGAAAAAGACAGGAAGAAAAAGGAAACCCCCGGCAGGGTGTCATATATGCGATGAGGATCATTGGACGAAAGATTGTCCACATATAGCTGAAGTTAAGAAACTCTTCAAGAGTTCAAAAAACCCAGCAGTATTGACTGATCCGTTTCCTAATCCAGGTCAAAATATGGTTGCTAATCAAAATGCTTCCGGATCCCAAGTGCTTATGTTGTCTACCTCGAAGCAACAGAATAATGCTTTGACAAGGAGTAAAGATTACAGGAATCCAAAGATGTCGAACAACAAGGTTAATGAACGACCTAGTAGTTCAACAACAACTTTGAACGAAGTTGTGCCACCCATTGTTCCTAAGCCAATGATAAAGTCGCCAAAGGGAGTAGTACACAAATCGACATTTAATCCTTGTGCCAAAGAAGCACAGAATTATAACATAGTAAAGGCCCTGGCCCAATCACCGTCCACTATGTCGACACTTGAGGTACCACAAAATTACTCGTCCCAAGAGCAAGCTTTATTATCAGCAATAGGTGGGATTGGCCCAATGGATTCCAATCTTGTGGCCTTTGATCATAAAGGATATGACCCGCAATTACCAGCTCAACTAGCTTTCCTTATTCAAGTGAAAGCCCTCAACAAAACTGTTCATCGAACAATTATTGATGAGGGGGCATCTACATGTCTTATGTCGATGAGTTGCTGGAAAGAATTAGGCTCACCACCCTTGTCGAAATCGTCAACGACGTTAAAAGCATTTGATGGACGATCATACACTCCATACGGGATTTTAAGTAACTTGCAAGTTGAACTGGGGGGCAAAACAGTAGGAATTGATGTTGAAGTAATTGATGGAAACCTCGATTACAACATCCTACTAGGAAGGCCCTGGATCTATGCCATGGCCGCGGTTGTGTCGACCTATTTCAGGAGGATTGCATTTCCCTCCCAAGAAGGAATTACAATCGTCGACCAACAAACTTTTCTCCCCAACAGTTCACAAGTTACAGGAAGTATTCCAATGATCCATGCAAGGAATCATTTTTTCCAAAATATCGGAGTAGGTTTCCTAAAAGACCCTGCCTTAATGGGTACTTTCGCCCTACCGCCTCCAAGTAATCTGGCGGAAGTGGCCACAGTGGAAACCTACAAAATGAAATCTAATCCAATCTTCTGGTTGGATTCGGAAGATTCCTAGATATTTTGTCGGCTCCGAGGATAGTTCCTATCTCAGGTCAACCTCGTTAAAAAATGAAGAGCCGAGGATAGTTCTTATCTCGTGTCAACCTCGTTAAAAAATGAAACAAAGAGTTATGAGGATAGTTCTTTTACTATGTCAACCTCATTAAAAAATGAAACAAATCCCCTTTTCAAAATTCAAAGGTAAACCTTCATTCCAATCACCAAGTTGAATGCAATGAAGCTTGGGGGGCATGCACCTCGATTTGCATTATTATGCTGGGGGCATGCAAGCTCATAATCGAGCAGTTTTAGCAGATAGTTCATGCTCGTTAAAAAATAAACGCAAGATCCGAGCAGTTTTAGCGCATAGTTCATGCTCGTTAAAAAATAAACATAAGTTGTGAGCAATCTTCCCCTAGAGTTCAAGCTCATCCAAAAAAAATGAACCGGTAAATAACCGTGGTAAATGTAACCTTTGACAGCCATATTAAAGCCTTGGTCGTGTTTGTGCACCGTCACCTCCATCCGTTCATTTGGCCAATCGTTCATCTCCATATGTGTGTTTACCTATTTTGAGGAACATCTGCGAAGAGTGATTTCACCTAGCCATCCTTGTGACACTACCGTGATTGGAAAATTCCAATTTGTACCTGGAATCAGTTGCTATCCCTGTTTATCACTCGTTCCTCAAAAGACGAGTCTTCTTTGAGCTCTTTTCACTGACTCGTAAAATATGAAAAGTTTGCCGAGTTTTGGCCTTCCAGCTCGTTAAACAACCGGAACGCTATCCCTCCTCTAGATTTTTATCTTTTTGGACCTGAGGGATTATTGCACAAAAAGGTCGAGCGCTTGTCTTGTTCGGCTCGTTAAAGCAATCGAAAATTCATCCCTTCTGTATTGTTTTATACTTTTTCGGACTTAAGGGATTAGATGACGAAAAAGGAATTATGGAGTTGACTTTTTGTACCTTTTCAGACTCTCTAAAAATGAAAAGGACCGAGTTTTCCTTGTCGTTAGACTCGTTAAAATGATTAAATAGCGACAAACTTGTCTTTAGACGAGAACGAGTTTCCCTATCGCTAGGCTCGTTAAAACATAGCGATGGGCTTGCCCGAAGGGCAGGTTATAGAACAAGCATATGTTATCCTCCTCAAGCTTGACAAAAATAAAGAGGTACTGGTCAGAAATGACTGGGGAAAAATTGGGAGAACATCAAAGTTTAATGGTAGCAAGTCACTCTTGAACATGACACTTTTCTTCCGTACCACATCGGGTTAGGTTGTTTCATTCACCGGTCTCATCACCATGGTCTTCGCCAAACCATCCACATTTTGGGGTAATGCTACCGATCCATCGCATCAGTGTCGTTATATGTTCAAGAGAGGTCATTCTGAAAGTGTCAACCGTGTCCCATCCACTACCATACATTATCCTTCATCCATTCATGATCGCCACCCTGAATCATATGTCACAGTTTGTTTTCACCTCCACTAAAATCATTAGCTCCGTTCCGTGTCATTGATGTGGGATTCATTAAGGCCCTCCTTTGACGGATCGCTTCTTGTCGACTTCAGCTCATTATCCAAGAAGTTGATCTAGGAACAACCCCATCAGTACTTTGAAGCTTGCATGCCTCAAGGGCAAGTTTCTCACTTCCGGCGACAGGTATACATCAATGACCTTCGACCAGAAGATTTTGCGTGGCGTTCGACGCCAAGTCCTTTATTCACGCCACGTGAATTGTACTGCAGTACCTTGAGGGTCATTATCATTATCGGTGATTCCTCTCGCGCTTGTTAACGGTTTTCATCATTGACCGGTAATCAAGCGATGTCTTTCCATGTTCGACTTCAGCGAAATTCTCGCATGGATCGACTTGTACTTAGAGTGAAGATCGAACGAGTTTGAAGACCCCGGATCTAGTTTCATCCATCCGGGCTGCGATACATATTCAGGAAATATAAAAGCATTTGTCATGTACATCATTACAGCAGATGATCATCCTACTTAAAGGATGATAATTTCAGCAGAAAATTATCAGTCTACCATCAGACGATCGTCTGTTATATGTACCAAAATGTATTTATAAAGCTGAGCATGGGAATGCCCGCCTCAGCTAGATCATGAAAACAGAATGAAAAATAATGTATTATATTGTATTGTATTACAGGGCGCCTCCTCAGCACTGGAATGAACTTCGGACCCTCTAGATAAAGCATTTCACCCGATAAACGGCCTCATACTTTAGGGGGCAACTGTTATAGACATTTTTGTGCCTCGCAACATGGAGCATGAAATTTCAATAATTACAGGGATCCTCAGTCCCTAAACATGTTGTTCTTACCCCTAAAAGAACAAGGTCATCAAACAACAGCACTTCCAATCAGTTCTCCACCTGAAAACACTTCAAAACAGGCTAATTTTGGATCATGTCAGCTGCTCCACTGAGCAACTGCGCTGAATGTCAACTGCTCTTCCTTGTACCTGCGCTGAAAGTCAAAAGCAATGAAGGCTACCTGCGCTGGGCGAGATTGGCCAAGTGGCACAGTCATTCTGCAAGGTGTCAATTGCCCAGGAAGCTTCCAAACTGACACTTGGTTCATGAGATTCGCCCTGTGATGAGTAAGAGGTACTTGATCACCATGTGTAAGCAAGGATCTCCAAGTGGACTCAAGAACTGAAGATTAACTGAAGAGGGAGAGGACACAAGGCAGCTTTATGTCAGTCTCAAGCTGACTCATCCTCTCTTCTTCTCTCCTATATATAGAGCTCTTCTATGAGGTCTGAGGGGGCTGGAATTTTGTGTAAAGCAAGGAGGTGTTGTTGGATTACAGTTAGAGCTATTGGGTGGTTGTTTTACTAGAGGTGAAGAGGAGAGTTCTTGCTGCTGGGGAGGTGCTGCTGGATTGGAGCCATCATTGGTTGTAACCTTCTCAGAACCCTGTTACTTCTATCAATAAAGTTTTGCATGTTCTCCTATATACTTGTATTGCATTGATGTATTGTATTTACATGTATATTTGATTCACTCTAATCCATGCATCAGTTATGAGTACATGTATCTTGTAGTTTCCTCTCTTGTTTTGTGCAGGATCTGTGTGTAGCTGGACCGGCAAAGAGAGTAAGGAGCTGGGAACAAGAGACAAAGAGAGAGGATCAAGATCGACTAAGCGAAGGACACCAGGTTGGTTAATCTTTTCATCCTTCTCTCTGTACTTTCATAAAGGAAAACATCAAAGCTTTACTTTCAGTTGTTGCTAAAGACTGTCACCTTTAGAGTAGGGATAGGGTCATCCGCATCGGATACTTTTCCCCACAACAATACGTCCACGGCTTCAACAGGTATGTACCCATCTCTGCTTTAGCATGACTGGTTTCCCTGTCGAGGGGGAAAGATACTCTTGAGTACTGTATAAGCTTGTTTTCTGAGAGTTAAAGGAGTCCCTTACAGAGATTTCCTTAACTGCTTCAGGGTTATACATTTGGCAAACCCTGGTTCGAGCGTGGTCGGCCCTTTTCATGCCGGTACCAGCGTTCTCAAGGTCTCTGTTTACTGTTAATATAGATTTAGGCTTCGTGCCAGACTGCTTGAATGTATTTATAAGTTACAGGCCACTGTCTCATGGCAGAACCCTTTCGATTTACGGTCCATAGACCGATGTTTGTTCGATTGATATATAATACTGGGTCTTCAACTGTTGTCGGTAATTTTGGGAGAACAGTCTCTCCGGATTCTTGTTTTAAATACCATTTGACATTCACAGGATTTCGAGTAATACAGAATCTTCTGCTTAACTTATGGGATACGATATGTATGTTTGGTCACTTATAGTTTCCGGAATCATTTCCGTGCATTTGTTAAGAGTATTGCATCGTATTACAGTCATAGTTGTGCTCGAGGCATTCTCCATTTGCCACTGTTTGATTAGGGTTTATTGCAACCGCTCGGTAATGTATTCAATAGTTTTGTCTTATGGATATTGGTGTATGGCTGACACCACTGCGGCTCTATATCCGGTAGCGTCATGCTGCCCTATGGATATTAGGTCCAACCGCGTTCTGAGACCATGCGTCCCGACGGTGGCAAACAATTAATGGTTCATATCTTTGCAATGGCTTGTAATTATTGTTTTAGACTTATGAATATATTCATGGTTCCGCACTTAAGCGTATAACCATTATACGAAAGGAACCCCTATTCCAAGTTTATGCTGTAACATTTCGATGGCTATAATTCTCTGTTTCAGATTATGCTTATAACCTCTGTTTCAGATTATGCTTATAACCTCTGTGTTAATGTAACCTCCGTTACAGGTTTAAGCTTAGAGTCCTTATGTTAATTTAACCTCTGTATCGGGTTTATATTCATGGTCTGTATACGAGCATAGCCTCTGTTTTCAAATGTATGTAAATGTATTCTGGTACCAAGTGTACTAACTCCTTGGTTGCCAACTCGCTATATATTTCAATTACTGTTCGTTTTCAGTTTCTTGCTCTTGATATTTAGATTCGCACGGAATCATTGGGTTTTCAGGATAGACCACTTCTATCGCTATGCAACGATTCTCCACTGCTACATAGCTTGTTGCGTACTTATTGCATACATTTCATTCACACAGTTACTATTTCTAGTTCTGTTTAAATTTCTCTATATATAGTACATTCTGAGTTGTTATACAGATGCATGCAACAATTTCTGTTCTGTTCATAAACATCTGTTTTCACATGCCTAGCTCGCGATGTTTAAGTTTGTATCAGATAGTATAAATATATCATATAGTCTGAGGCAACAACTCCTGTACTTAAACATGTATCAGTTTTCTATATTTACCTGTAATGCATACAGTGGATAGTCTCTGTTCCTTGCTTAATAACTAGCACTAGAATAATCTTAGCACTGGTTAATTGATAGTAACCTTACTTCTACTTTTAAGAAACAGAGAACTGGTTTCATTTCCTTTTAAATTTCCAATACATAGACTAAGGAAAGACTAAATCTGGTGATTAGCTCGTACCTGGTTCGCCAGTTACAGAAGTTAATGCTCCAGATGTTCACCTGTAGTCATATAATTGCTCTTATCCACCCAGCCATGAGATCCATTAATTCACTGGATTCTCCCCCCGAGCTGTCCTGCAGGCCTGCAGCCCTTAGCAAGACTCCAACACCTCAGTGCCTAGGTTATCTGGTCCTCACCAGACGTAACCCTTTCCTCTGTTTTTTCTTTCACACAGAAAATTTCCTCTCCTCTCTGTCCCAACCAAACAGGAATGCTTTCCCTCCCAGGACTTTTCCTGGCTGAGGGTTAGTTTTCTTTTCAGTTTTCATAACTGTTTCTTTATCCAACTCCTCCCTTAGGAGACTGCCAGCATTTATCAAAATATCTTCCATTTATAAATAACCAAAAATAATATATTTTAACAATATTAGTTAGTAGTTCATACTAATTTCTACCATGGTAACTTTTATCATTACAAGATTTTATGGGGTCATTACATCTTCCCCCCCTGGGATTGGACATCGTCCCGATGTCTATTCCCATTAAATAAGTCCAGGTACACTTTCCTCGTAAGCGCTTCGTCTTCCCAAGTGGCCTCCTCAGGGCCATAGTGCTGCCACAGCACTTTAATTTGGGTAATAACCTGTTTCCGCAGCCGCACTTCTCTCCGGTCGAGAATTCTCTGTGGTTCGACCAGAACCTCGCCTTCCGGTTCGACTTGCAGACAATCAATATCCTTAATTAGTCTTCCATTAAGCATATTGACACATACAATCAACGAGATTACTTCTTACCCGAACATCTTGCCATTGGATCACATGTTTGGGATCATATACATATTTCTTTAGAACAAAGACGTGAAACACGTTGTGAATTCTAATATGGCTTGGCAAGGCAAGCTGGTAGGCCACTGGCCCCACTCTAGCTAAGATCTGAAAAGGTCCAAAGTATCGAGGAGCCAGCTTGGCGCACCCACTCCACTGCAGTGTGCTCCTTCTGGTTTGAATCCTTACAAACACATGGTCACCAACCTTATACTCTGTGAATCTTCTTTTCCTGTCTGCGAAACTTTTCTGTCTGTCTTGTGCAGCCTTTAAATTTGCACGCACTCTTTTCACCATATCTTCCATGTCTTTAAGCATTTCCGGACCCAAACTCAGCTTGTCCTCCGGTCCACCCCAACTTGAGGGTGTGCGGCACTTTCGCCCATACAGGACCTCAAAGGGACTTAGCTGGGTTGAGGTGTGATACCCATTGTTGTAGGCAAATTCGACCAGATGCAAATACTCTTCCCATTGACTTGGTTTTAGCATCACATTCGCCCTCAACATGTCTTCCAATACCTGATTAACTCGCTCAGTTTGACCATCGGTCTGCGGGTGATAAGCCGTGCTAAAGTTCAACTGAGTACCCAACTCAGCAAACAATGTTCTCCAGAAGGTGGAAGTGAATTTCACATCACGGTCTGATATGATTACCTTTGGAAATCCATGCAAACGGAACACATTTTGCATAAAGAGATGAGCAATTTGTACTGCCTTGTAAGTGGACTGCATAGGTATAAAGTGCGCTGCTTTACTCAATTTATCAACCACGACCATAATAGAATCGTTGCCCTTCTTTGTTCGTGGCAGCCCGGTTACGAAATCCATGGAAATGGTTTCCCATTTCCATTCCGGAATAGGCAAAGGCTGCAACAGTCCTGCTGGATGTTGATGTTCAGCCTTAATTTGCTGGCATTCCAAACACGGCGCCAAGTACTCAACTACCTGTTTCTTCATTCCTGGCCAGTAGTACTCTTTCTTGAGTGCCGTGACCATCTTTTGGTACCCTGGGTGGCCAGTGTAGTGGCTGATGTGGAACTCATCTAGAATCAGCCTCTTAAGGTCATTTGAATCAGGTACATACAATTTCTTATTAAAACACAGCATTCCCGCACTATCTAGTGTATAACCTTGCTGTAATCTTTCATTAACAGATTGTTGTACTTGCTGTTTTAAGTGCTGATATTCAGAATCATGACTTGCTGTTGCTTTTATCTGTTCAACCAGCGAATTCCGCCACTTGCTGGCTGAAAGTTCACATAAACAATGAACCTTTCGACTTAATGCATCTGCCACCCGGTTTTCTTTGCCCTTTAAATGCTTTATTTCAAAGTCAAACCCACTTAGAAAATCTGCCCAACGGCCTTGTCTCGCATTCAAGGTAGGTTGGCTGAAGTAATGCGTCAAACTGTGATGATCTGTTAACAACAGAAATTTCTTCCCAAGGAGGTAATGTCGCCACATTTTTAGCGCATGAATAACAGCAGTTAATTCTAAATCGTAAGCAGAGTATCTCTGCTCATGCTCTTTTAGTTTCCTTGATTCATACGCTATTACTTTTCCTTCCTGCATCAGTACTCCTCCCACGCCCTCCTTGCTTGCATCGGTGCACACCACGTAATCCTTATTAGGATCAGCTATCCTCAGGATGGGTGCAGTGGTGAGTAAGTGTTTCAAGCGGTCAAAGCTCTGCTGACATTCTGGTGTCCACCTAAACACCTTCCCTTTTTTCTGCAATGAAGTAATAGGATAGGCTATCCTAGAAAAACCTTCCACAAACCTCTGATAATAGCCGGCTAATCCCATAAAGGATCTGATATCAGCAACGTCTTTGGGTATAGGCCATTCCATAATAGATTTTATCTTCTCGGGGTCGACTGCAATTCCTTCTTTAGTAATCACGTGACCCAAATACTGAATTTCCTCCTTGAAGAAATCGCATTTGCTGAACTTAGCGTATAGCTGATGCTCCCGAAGAGTTTGTAACACCAATCTAAGGTGCTCCTCATGTTCCTGTTGGGAACGAGAATATATCAAAATGTCGTCGATGAATATCAGTACAAACTTGTCCAAAAACCTGTGAAACACGCTGTTCATCATACACATAAAGGTAGCAGGTGCATTGGTCAAACCGAAAGGTAGCACTACAAATTCGTAGTGTCCATAGCGTGTCCTGAAGGCAGTTTTGGCAATGTCTTCCTCTTTAATTCGGATTTGATGATATCCAGATCGCAAATCGATCTTAGAAAACACTGTTGCTCCCTTCACTTGATCGAAGAGTTCGTCAATCCGAGGCAGGGGGTACTTGTTCAGCTGACGATAGTCTATGCACATACGGAGGGTCCCATCTTTCTTTTTGACAAATAGCACCGGAGCTCCCCACGGTGACACGCTGGGGCGGATATAATTCTTTTCCAGCAACTCTTGTAGTTGCATTTTCAATTCTGTCAATTCAAGTACACTCATTCGGTACGGTGCTCGTGACATCGGTGCTGCTCCTGGTATCAACTCTATAGTGAAATCTATATCCCGTTTCGGGGGTAATCCTGGTACTTCTTCAGGAAATACATCCACAAATTCTTGCACTACCGGGATATTGTCCAACGCAGCTGTCTTGTTCTTCTGGTCTGCATATCCAACTTGAATAGCGTAAATCTGACACTTTTTCTTAATACATTTAGCCAGCTGGGAGGCAGTGATAGGCCGGATCTGTACAGGGTGTTTAATACCTTGTAATTCTTGCTGCTGTCCTGCGTCATCCTTGTAATAAATGGTTTTGGTTTTGCAGTTCACCAATGACCAATGCTTTTCCAACCAATCCATACCAATCAGAATGTCATAGGACCCCAAAGGAAGCACATTCAAGTTAGCTGTCATTGACTGTCCAGCTATGCTAAAAGAACAGTTATTTATTTTGGCCAAAACTCTTCTTTTAGCTCCTGTGGCTAGCTGTACCAGCCATGGGTTTTTGAATTTTTCGGAAGATAGCTTACAATGTTCAACTACTTTTGGACTAATATAACTTAAGGTAGCCCCTGGGTCAATAAGAACAGCTATGGAGAGATTGGAAATTTTACCTTCAAATTCTACCATGCTTGGCTGGTATTCCGCTTGACGGTCCTCCAGTGCCGCGTTAATTCTTGGCATGCTGCGCGCCACTTCTCCAACGGTCGATGCTTCTTGGATCTGAGATATCTGATCCCCTCCCTTACGCTGAGGACAATTCTTTACATAGTGAGGACCTCCACAGCCCCAGCATTGGACTGGAGGTCTGGCCCCTCCTTCAAGGTCTGATCTGGCAGGTGGTTCACCGATTCTGCTCTCACTGGGTTTAGACCGAAAGGTACTCTTGGCTATATTTCTGCCAATCTGTCCTTTACCAGCAATCTTGCTGCTATTACCACGACTTCCCTTGCTGTTACCAGCAATTCTGTTGCTTTTTCTATCATTCCACCTTTTATTTGAAGTGTCTCCTTTCTGCTTGTTTTGCTGGTAACAAATTCTTGCCTTACGAATCGCCTCGTCCATTGTCCTGGGATTATCGAACTCAATACGTTCTCTTATATAGGCTGGTAAACTGCTTACAAACCTCTGCACCTTGGCGTTCTCCTCCTTGATATATGGTACATAGCGAAGCAAGGAGGTAAAGCGGTTGATGAACTCGTCCATGGATTGCTGTCCCAGTCGCAAATCATGGAACTCCCGTGCCTTCTCATCGTAGAAACGTTCAGTTAGATATCTCTCCTTGAAGTACTTCTGGAACTTTTCCCAAGTTATGTTCTGCTCGCTTACTCCTTTTACAATTTTGATTTCCTCCCACCACAGGGTTGCCTTGCCTTGTAGCTGGAAGATGGCCAACCGCACCTTCAAATTTGGGTCATATTCATATAGCTGGAAGTACTTGTTAATGTTAATCAACCAAGCCTCTGCAGCTTCCTCCTGCTCTCCGTCAAAATGTGGAGGCTTAATTTTCCGGAATTCTCCTTGCAACTCCATTCTCTGTCTCTTTGGCGTCTGCTGTTCCACTACATTGTCGGAATGATCTTCCTTTTCCTCTGAGAATTCAGGTGCGTAATTCCGCTCTTCAGTTGCCCTTTGCTGTTCTGCACTAGGATTGGCTAAGGGTGGGTTTTGTCTTTCTGATAGACTCTTTAATATTCTCTCTTGTTCCACCGTCAGTCATGCGTTATCTTCCCGCAGACGCGCCATTTCATCTTTCAACTCTTGAACAGTTTGCAGTATTGCTAAATTGGTACTGCGCGTCTCCGCACCTAGCTGTATCCACAGTTCTGGATTTTCCCGAGGAACGCCATCTGCTCCCTGCATTCCCTCCATCTTCACTAGTGACTGTTATTGTCTTGCTGTCTCTGTTTTAGTTGTTCCTGATTGATAGACAGAAACCAATTAACTGAATTTAATTCTCATGCATATATTATAAAATAATTCTCATGCAGCTGGAAGTACTGCTCCAGAGGCCACAGATTTGAAACCTCTGCTCTGATACCACATTGTCACGATCTACCCATGCAGATTAAAAAAAAAATTTAACCATATCATGGTCCCACTACATCATAACTTCATGCATACGGTTTAAGCATACATATCTAAGGAAATGGTTTATATTATATGGTTGATGCTGTTGACTATAAATGATCTCCCTTACTTACGGTGGTAAACCACTCGGCAACCTTACCTATTGGTGTTGTATTATTGTCAACTCCCATCTGCCAGACCATGCACGGAGTCTCCCTTTCCTTACCTACCCGCACCAGGTGGCACCCTACCGTGCTGAAGCCACGTGATACATCGGATAATGTGTTAGGGTTTACGCGCCATTTGATGGACGGTGTGGATGGCAAGATGAGATCCAAGGGTTCTGAGGCATCTAAGGGTTTATCAGAAGTTTATAAGCCCCAAAGCTATTTTCTCGCTGTCATTTGCACCTATTACCGCATGGTGAAAGCTATTTGGTTCAGCGATGTCCCTCTTGCTGCGGCTACCAGCTCTGCAACGTTACGCTCAGGTAATGTTATTGCTCATACCCAAGACCACTGACTTCATCACCTATTCTGAGATTGTTTGAGTTTGTAATTTAGAGTTTCATGGCTCTCTGCGTTCATGTTAAATCATGAGTTATGTATATGCCACTAATCCTCTGCTTTCACTGTGTTAGGGTCTTGTTACTCTGCGTCAAGGGTTTGCTATGATTCCTTAGTCACTCAAAACAGGGTATACGTCCACAGCTTCAACAGGTATGTACCCATCTCTGCTTTAGCATGACTGGTTTCCCTGTCGAGGGTGAAAGATACTCTTGAGTACTGTATAAGCTTGTTTTCTGAGAGTTAAAGGAGTCCCTTACAGAGATTTCCTTAACTGCTTCAGGGTTATACATTTGGCAAACCCTGGTTCGAGCGTGGTCGGCCCTTTTCATGCCGGTACCAACGTTCTCAAGGTCTCTGTTTACTGTTAATATAGATTTAGGCTTCGTGCCAGACTGCTTGAATGTATTTATAAGTTACAGGCCACTGTCTCATGGCAGAACCCTTTCGATTTACGGTCCATAGACCGATGTTTGTTCGATTGATATATAATACTGGGTCTTCAACTATTGTCGGTAATTTTGGGAGAACAGTCTCTCCGGATTCTTGTTTTAAATACCATTTTACATTCACAGGATTTCGAGTAATACAGAATCTTCTGCTTAACTTATGGGATATGATATGTATGTTTGGTCACTTATAGTTTCCGGAATCATTTCCGTGCATTTGTTAAGAGTATTGCATCGTATTACAGTCATAGTTGTGCTCGAGGCATTCTCCATTTGCCACTGTTTGATTAGGGTTTATTGCAACCGCTCAGTAATGCATTCAATAGTTTTGTCTTATGGATATTGGCGTATGGCTGACACCACTACGGCTCTATATCCGGTAGCGTCATGCTGCCCTATGGATATTAGGTCCAACCGCGTTCTGAGACCATGCGTCCCGACGGTGGCAAACAATTAATGGTTCATATCTTTGCAATGGCTTGTAATTATTGTTTTAGACTTATGAATATATTCATGGTTCCACACTTAAGCGTATAACCATTATACGAAAGGAACCCCTGTTCCAAGTTTATGCTGTAACATTTCGATGGCTATAATTCTCTGTTTCAGATTATGCTTATAACCTCTGTTTCAGATTATGCTTATAACCTCTGTGTTAATGTAACCTCCGTTACAGGTTTAAGCTTAGAGTCCTTATGTTAATTTAACCTCTGTATCGGGTTTATATTCATGGTCTGTATACGAGCATAGCCTCTGTTTTCAAATGTATGTAAATGTATTCTGGTACCAAGTGTACTAACTCCTTGGTTGCCAACTCGCTATATATTTCAATTACAGTTCGTTTTCAGTTTCTTGCTCTTGATATTTAGATTCGCACGGAATCATTGGGTTTTCAGGATAGACCACTTCTATCGCTATGCAACGATTCTCCACTGCTACATAGCTTGTTGCGTACTTATTGCATACATTTCATTCACACAGTTACTATTTCTAGTTCTGTTTAAATTTCTCTATATATAGTACACTCTGAGTTGTTATACAGATGCATGCAACAATTTCTGTTCTGTTCATAAACATATGTTTTCACATGCCTAGCTCGCGATGTTTAAGTTTGTATCAGATAGTATAAATATATCAGATAGTCTGAGGCAACAACTCCTGTACTTAAACATGTATCAGTTTTCTATATTTACCTGTAATGCATACAGTGGATAGTCTCTGTTCCTTGCTTAATAACTAGCACTAGAATAATCTTAGCACTGGTTAATTGATAGTAACCTTACTTCTACTTTTAAGCAACAGAGAACTGGTTTCATTTCCTTTTAAATTTCCAATACATAGACTAAGGAAAGACTAAATCTGGTGATTAGCTCGTACCTGGTTTGCCAGTTACAGAAGTTAATGCTCCAGATGTTCACCTGTAGTCATATAATTGCTCTTATCCACCCAGCCATGAGATCCATTAATTCACTGGATTCTCCCCCCGAGCTGTCCTGCAGGCCTGCAGCCCTCAGCAAGACTCCAGCACCTCAGTGCCTAGGTTATCTGGTCCTCACCAGACGTAACCCTTTCCTTTGTTTTTTCTTTCACACAGAAAATTTCCTCTCCTCTCTGTCCCAACCGAATAGGAATGCTTTCCCTCCCAGGACTTTTCCTGGCTGAGGGTTAGTTTTCTTTTCAGTTTTCATAACTGTTTCTTTATCCAACTTCTCCCTTAGGAGACTGCCAGCATTTATCAAAATATCTTCCATTTATAAATAACCAAAAATAATATCTTTTAACAATATTAGTTAGTAGTTCATACTAATTTCTACCATGGTAACTTTTATCATTACAAGATTTTACGGGGTCATTACAACTCACCTGTTCCGTCTAAAATAAAGATTTGTTTTTAAAATTTAACCTATGTTCCTTCCGTGATTTCAATTTTTTAATTTTTTAATGTAAAATATTTTCCTACTAAACAAAACAAACACATTTAGAAAATTGATACAGAAAAATCAATCTCTTGTTTAAAAAAAAAATGAAATTTTCTCATTTTACCGGTAGTTCGATTTCTTTCTATGTGAATGGGGAAATTCGAGCAGGAGAATAATATTTAGTATAAGTATCGATGCTCGTAACTTTGCTTTACGACTTCCCTTTGAGATTGGGATACTGATCATAGAACATTTCGTCCTCGTTATATCAAAACTGTTATTATTCATTCAAATTATAAAATATAAGTAACAGTTTATGAAAGTAACCTCTAAGTCTCTTAAAAATGAATTTTCTGTTTATGAAAGTAATTTGTAAGTCTCCTAAAGAATGAATTTTATGTCTTTCTCTATGTGCATGTTATACCACAACAATTTCTGTTTTTTTTGTTGGCATGCCTTACTAGAGCAATCTATGTGTTTGGTGAATGAGCAATCTACTGCCATAAATATGTCAGTGAATGACTGATCCATGCGCTATATTACAACAATATATTTGTGTTTAACGAGGTGTTAGTTAAAATATGGGATCTTAAACTTATAATCTCATACTAGTAGCTTACAGGTTAGCAAGATGCACCGTGGAGACTACCCAATGCAGAGAATGCTCTCTTCAATTAATCATAAATATATAAGTTACATCATTTTAGGGAGATTAGGTCTAACTCCTAGAATATAAGAACTAGTCTTAATCTAGGGACACTCGTACAACAAATAAACAAACTCCCTCCAGTAATACAACATTCTCTGTTAATTTCAACACCCCCCTTAATGGAGAAAGGATTCTCTTGTACTCCTAACATCTCCCCAAACATTTCAAATTTAATCCTACCAAGGGGTTTGGTAAAAATATATGTTTCATTATCATAAGTATTACAATATTCAATAAAAATTTCTTTAAACTGAATCTTCTCTCTAACAAAGTGAAACTGTGTATCAATATGCTTTGTGTCTTTATGAAACACAGGATTGTTAGCCAGCTTGATGGAGCTTTAGTTGTCACATCTTGTTACTATTGCATATTTTTGTCCTTCTTCAGCATCATGGAGAGGTATCCTAAACCAAATAGCCTCACATGTGGTTGTGCACATAGTTTGATCATCTGGATGGTTTAAAGACTAGAAAGTATCACTCTTTTCTTGCAATTCATTCCTTTGAAGTTGCGATTCGAGTTGAAGAAAGTCAATGGTTTCATGTGTTTGTTGTAGATGCCGTGAAAGATCAGCAAGAGTTTCTTTGCTGATGTGCACCATGTCTTCATCACTAGAGATGATCAAACTATGAAGAATGTTTAACCACTGAATATGTTGCGCCATCTGAACTTGCTCACTTGAAATCAGGCTGTCTTGTCGTAGATGTCGTGCTTTGAACTGTTTCACTTGATTTTGTTACTTGAATGATAGGCTTGCTTGCTATGGGACTTGAATGGCATGTTCGCTTGATTTTTTGCTTATTGCACTTGCTGGGAACACTTGCTAAGAGTTGTAGAACTTTCTTACTTAGACTCTGGAATTCACGCTCGCTTGATGACGATCGCGTTTATGTGAACGCTCACTTGCCTTACTTGATGACTTCACGCTCACTTGAATGAATAGTCACGCTTGCTTGATGTTGATCTCAACTTGCTTGATTGATGTTAGAGTGGAACTTGCTTCGTTGCTTTGATCATTGCTGTAATGAACTTCACTCTCGCTCGCTTGAAGGTTTGAACTTTGTACTATTTTGATGCAAATTTCTTGAATGAATACTCATGCTTGCTTGCAGGAGATGTGAACTTGTTGCTTGTTTGCGTTAGAGTTAAAATTCATGCATTCACTTGATTCTGCTTAAAGGAAGGGTGTCGAACACTGTCGAAAATGCACCCAAAAAACACTTAATGATTTTAATTACTCACTACAATGAATTTAGTTTGACTCTATTCAAGACTTGGGTGTCGGTTTCAATCGAGAATGCACCCTTACAATTCAATGTAATTTGAGTTTGATTACAAGTTCAATAATGTTGATGTAGATTGTGCTTTGAAACGTTGAAGTTTACAGATTCATTAACTTGAATGTAGTGATGTAGACTTTGCTTTGAAATGCTGGAGTTTGCAGAGTTATGAACTTGATTGTATTGAGTGAATTTGATTGTTGAGGTAGAATGCTGATGTTGAAAACTTTGATTAGTTGTTGTATGTGTTGAGCTTAATTATCCTTCCTTGCAGCTATTTCATTACAGGTGTTGTGCTTGCTTGCATTGAACTTTATGTGTGTTAAATGAGATCATTTATGTGTCAAAACTAGACACAAATAGAAATGCAACAACATGAAGCATGCACCATCATCAACACACTCTTCCTGTACCTAAGATCCCCTTATTCAGTTTCTGGTGGATCTAGGACACAATCACCACAAAAAATGAAATCTTTATTAAACTTTGGAGTACATAATCGCTCAGCTTTACAACATCTTCATTAAAACTTCAGAAAGTTTGAGAACTTCTAAGAGGCAAATTGTCTTCAAAAAAATTGGTTTCTCACCAACTCAATCTCTCTCAAAATATAGTTTAGTGTAAAACATTTAATGCACCTTATCCCTCCAAAAACTTTTAAAACGTCAACCTTATTACAAAATTAATCCCAATCTTCAGAAATTGATATACAAGATAGACAATTATGAATATGTTTCCAAATAGTCTGTCTCTGTTTTATTTACAAGGCCGCAAGAATTTGAATGTCACTGGCTCATATCCAATCCATAGGTCTGAGTGATCCGAATTGTATACATAATCTTGCAAGTATTTCACCGGTAGCCAATTTCTTCAGATTAGCAACAACGGCTGCCCAACTTTGTTAGGTTCGTGGAGAACTTCCAGATGATGAAGAAAATGAGAAATACTATGTGGATTTCCTTCGGAAGGGCACGTTAGAGGGTGATCTTGAAAGCATGCAAGGGAACAACAAAACTGGAATCCTAGACAATGACAATAAAATGGACAATGATATGTCTTTTTCATATTCAGATGGAAATCATGCAGGCATTGGATGGACCAGTTTTTCTGGAGTTGGCAATCAACATAAGGGATTAGTAAGGGAAGTAAACCAAGAAGCCACTTAAGCTAGGGGAAACGACTTTGGTTTAAAGCAATGACAACAAATTCAAGCAGAAAAGAACTAAGAGAAACCCCGTATACCTGCGTGGAATAGCATGGATTGTATATTGTAGAGACCACCTGAACATATAGGCATTGAGCGTTTCAGGCAAGCAAGAGGTCTCTCCCATGGCTTCAGATTCTTTGAAAGCTTCTTTGCTTCCTTTTACAGCGTTCAAATGCACCAATTCTGTAATAGGCCCTTCGTTTCTCACTTCATGTCATGACGTAGAATTAATTATGGTCCAATTCACAGTTTCACTGGGAATGCTTTACTCGACTGTTGTATGTGCCCCCCCTATGCCACGACTTTGACTGCTCTGTGACTCCTCTATTGGCAATATAGAACCTCAAAGTCTACATACTGTAGAAATAAGAAGCAAACTTTGAACTCGGAACTCCAGAATCTCTAACAAAGTCCTGCTCTCTTTACTCGTTTTCTCTATAAATATAACAAAATGACCAAATGCCACAACCAGACTCTTTTTTTCTGTTGTGGTTTACATCTCCTTCCATTCAATTAAAACCTTTGTAAATAACTCTATGAAAAATACTTTCAAGCCGCTAAGATCCCTCAAATAAAGATTTCACATGCTTACTGCACTTGGGACAAATCTCAGAACTCGGTATGCTTTGACAACTTCGAACCTAGTACGCCTCTCGATAGCTTGATTGTAAGACACTGGTTTCGACCTCGTGACGCACAAGGGCGCAACGGAATTGAATATATATGCTCTAGATGAAGCCAAAGCCAATGGGACGGGAAAATTACAGTAATCTTTTGGTCCAGACAATAAATTTAAGCTCCTCGAAGTCTTGTATGGCCATTTAGGAGTTTTCCCCGGTGGTCAAGAGTGGACAAAAAAAGACGAATCAATGCAAGCTGTCAATGGCAGTGGGGACTCGCAGGCTGCAATAATTCTATGCAGTGGTAACTAAAGCAGACAATTCCAGCTTATCATCTCCGTACCTCTTCCAGCCTGCAATTCTTCCACTCAATAGAGATTCAGATAGATGGGAGGTCAATGTGCAGTTCAGTAGCTGCTATATCTGCCATAACCTCTCTATATTTTGCTTGACGACTGGGCATCAAAATTCTGACTGTGTTTGCTTTCAGACAATTGGCTTCGACCAAAGACAGAGATTAATTTTCTCATGGAATTGTTTCAAATTGTCTTAAAGGAGGAACTGGAAAACTTCAACTGGAAAATATTCGATTGTTTGTGATTGGAGACCTTTCTAGATTATCAAATTCGTTACAGAAAGCGATTGCGGAAGCAGAACATGAGGAATTGGAGACAGTTTTCCAAGGAAATAGACACAAGGCGTAGAAATCTTTTAAAAATGCGCAAATGACAACAATACCCTCATACCTTAACTTGACGAGGTCACACTTCTTCAAATATGCTTCCGCTGCTACATGTGAAACAATCTTCAATGGCCAACCAAATTTTATTCAGTTTGCAATACCCCGCATTCATTTCTACGCAAAAATATTCCACCATACATATGCATCTCTATGTCATTCTACAGGACTGTGTCTCACGACCGAAACGCTCAAGTGTACCACTAGATTCGGCTGTCCTCCTCAACAACGAGCCGTCCTCAACGCCAAGCTCTTTCCACGCTCAATGATCAATGCTACAACAGCTTCACAGATCTTCACGCTGATAGACTCACATAGGCCCTAAGAACCAAAAAAGCTCTGATACCACATATTGAAAATGAAATTAACTCAGAAAAATATATAAAGCACACATACTAAACCAGACACCAAAGAATGGTGGAAAAGGCTTTAGCCTCAGGTATTTTGTCTCACATTTTCATTCATTCTAACAATTGAATATAGTGTTACAAATAAATAGATGAGAGATAGTGTTCTCAAGATAGTGCGTGCTATCTTAGACGCTTTTGGTTGAGATAATTTCTCCTTTGGTTGAGATAATTTCTCACCAGACACACACCAATATAGGAGTTACCTAAACTAACTCCTATCTTAGAGGAACAACCCAAGAGTTAGGCACAAATTCCTAACTTGGAATAAAGATAAGGAAACAATACTTTGTTTCTTGTTGCTCTAAGAAATTACCCTCGACCCAATATTAAAAGCATAACCTGTTATGGATCTTCTTTCATCCAGGTTTCCTACCTAGTTTAAATCTGAAAAACCTATTAAATTAATGTATTCCAAAATCAATGGTTCCTTGAAGGTATCTAAAGGCACCTTTTGCTGCTACCTAGTGGTCCTCAAGAGGTTTTGACATGAATTGACTTAGCATAATGACTGAAAATACTAAGTTTGGTCTAGTTATAGTCAAATAAATTAGAATCCCAATTATTTGTCTATACAATGTGGCACCCAGCTCTTTGGAATCATCCTCCATCTGAAGTTTTAGATTTTTTTGTAAAGGCACCGAGGCAACTTTACATTACTCCATTCTAAGATTTTTCAACAACCCTCTGACATACTTCTCTTGAGTGAGAAAAGTCTACCGAGAGTCCCTCCAAACTTCCATACCCAAACAATAGTGTAATTCTCTGAGGTATTTCATTTAAAAAACTTGCGACATTTGCATTTTTATTTCTTTAATCAATTCATCAACATTTCTAGTGATAATTAAATCATATACATATAAATAAATCAAAACAATTTTCCCCTTTCCATTAGACACAATATACATATTTGGGGCGTTTCTGCTCCTCTTATAACTATGTTGTAGTAAAAAGGAATCATGTTTTTCATACCATGGCCTGGGTGCTTGTTTTAAGCCATATAATGGTTTCTTTAACTTGCAAACTAAATTTTCCTTCCCGTGTTTGATAAACCCGTTATGTTCTTTTAAAATAAATCTCTTCTTTCAATTCTCCATTTAAAAATGTAGACTTCACATCTAGTTGGTGTAGACTCCAAAGATGCTTTATAGCTAAAGCTATCAACATTCTAATAGTGTTTAGCTTAGCTACCGGAGCAAAGGTTTCCTCATAATCAATTCCTTCTCTTTGTGAGTAACCTTTAACTACCAACCTAGATTTGTATTTGTCTACACTACCATATTATTTAAATTTAGGTTTATATAACCACTTGCAACCTATAGGTTCTTTCCTTTCCGACAATTCAACTAAATCCCAGATTTTTTTCTTAAGTATTAACCCATATTCCTCTTCCATGGATACCCTCCATTCATCATATTGACTTGCTTATTTATAATTTAAGGGATCAATAACATTTAAAGTACTAGTTATAAGAGCATGGTCTCTATACCTTGCTGGTAATTGAGTCTGCCTACCTGATCTCCTCAGTGGCGGACTTGCCTCAAATCTGTCTTGCTCACTCCTTAGCGGACTTGGCTTGCTAACTGTACCTGCATCACTAGTTTCTTCATTTTGCTACTGTTGTTGTTGTTGCACATGGTTGTCTTTAATTTCCTCATTGTTGTCCTCAATCAGCAAAGGAATGTGCCACTCCTCATAGCCTTTGTCTCTATTTTCTTCATCAACCTGCTCATGAAATATAACATCTCTACTTGCAAACACCTTGTGAGTAGATGGATTAAACAGTTTGTATGCTTTAAACTCAGAACAATACCCTACAAATATGCATTTGATGGCCTTCGCATCCAGTTTCTTCCTATCCTCTTTAGGAACATGAGAAAAATATTTTGAACCAAAAACTCTTAAATGACTAACTACAGGCTTAAAACCATATAAAGCCTCGAATGGAGTCTTAAGGTCAAGGCTCTTTGTTGGACTCCTATTCTTTAAATAGACTGCAATATTAATGGATTCTACCCAAAAACCATTAGATCTGGTTCTTACCTTTCAACATGCTGTGTGCACACTCCACTAGATTTTTGTTCTTCCTCTCTGCAACTTCGTTTTGCTATGGAGTGTGGGGTACTGTAAACTTCTGAATCATTCCATGGCCCCTGCAATATTCGATCAAGTTACCCAACTTGTATTCCCCCCCTTGATCTGAGCAAATAATTTTGATGATCTTCCCTATTTGTTTTTCAATTGTACTTCTAAACTCTATATAATATTCAAATGTATGACTTTTCTTGGTGAGAAAATATACCCTTGTATATCTTGTGTAATCATCAACAAATAATAAAAAGAAATATTCTCCTCTTAATGATCTTTTCTACATTGACCCACATATATTATTGTGCACAAGTTCTAGTATATCTCTCTTTCTTCTATTTAAACTTGACGTAAAATCATCCCAGTGCATCTTTCCAAGTGCACATGCATCACAATCAACATGTGCAATTTTTAAAACAGGGAGTGTTTTCACCATGCCTTGCTTTTGTAGCAGCACTAAATCAAGAATATCTATGTGTTTGAATCTTTGGTGCCAAAGACTTTGTGTTGTCATTAGTGTTGAAGTCAAAGTTTTGTGTGGCATGCTTGTGACATTCAAATTGTACAGGTCTCCAACTTGAATTCCAAATGCAACCAGTTTCTATTTATCCAGCAAATCCTTAATGACGCCATAGGTTTTAAAAAACTCTACCTTTAGGTTCCAATCTGCAATCATTGAAACAAAGATTAAATTCTTTTCATTTCCTGGTACATACATCATATTCTGGATTTGTCTGATATTACCATCAAGAAAAATCACAAGAATGTATCCATGTCCTTTGATCTGGTAGGCTCTGTCATCACCAAGGTAGATATTAGCACCACTATTGATTTCTTTAAAACTTTCAAACCAGTGTTTCCTACCTGTCATGTGAGTGGATGCTCTTGAATCTACAAATTAGGTTTCTGCCTCATCAATTTCAGTAGATAGAGCAGAATCAGCCACAAATGATTTGATTTCATGATCTTGGTCTCCGTCAACAAAGTGGCATTCGTGTTTCTTCTATCTGTGTCTGGCTTTATCAACCCTCTTTTTATAACAATGTTTAGCTATTTGACCACATTTACCACAATAAGAACACTTGATTCTTGAATCTATTCTGGTCGAAGACATACCTTTAGGTGGCTTTCTATGGGGTGTACCACCACCTTTTTCTCTTGTGTCGAGTTTCTCTCTGAAAGGATTTTTCCTCCCCATCAATGCGAGATCTCGATTATGGGGTTTCAGAGTCATCTTCCTCTCTTCCTATTGCATCAATATCCCTGCCAATTCTTCGAAATTTCGGACTTTCTCCCTGACGTTCAATCTTGTAATAAACATCAGATAATCATCAATCATACCATTCATGATAATCGTGACAAGATCAATGTTTTCCATTTTCTCCCCTATATTGCCCAAGTTATCTCTAAGCTCTTTGATTCGAGAGATGAATGTAGCAACTAACTCATTCTCATCTATTCTAATGGATAAGATCTTTCTCTTCAAGAATAGTAAGTGATTTGTATTCATTATCTCATACAAATCCTTACGAGTTACCCATATATCATTTGCAGATTTTCACTCTATGATGTGAGGGATAATACAATCTTTCACTGATAATTTTAACAACACTTTTTCTTCGTTCAACCTCTTCTCCAAATATTGAATCATTGCCAAGGTTCCACCTCCTGCTGGAGTCGGCTTCATTTCATTCCCATTTTCAATCTCCCACGCACTCTGACCCTTAAGTAATCTCTGCAATTTGAATTTCAAACTTGAATAATTCTTTCCGTCGAGCTTCTTGTTCTCATTCAAGTACGCTTCCACCATATGATTAGTCATTGTGACTGGATCGATATATGGATCTACCTCTAGATCCTCCATCTCCAACAATCGATCTGGTCAACAGTAAAAAAATACAGAAGAGATATAAAAAAATAGGACAAAAAAGCATACCAACGGGGGCAATATCTAAGGCAATCTCTAAGACTCAGATCAAATTCGATCCTCAACAAGATTTGAACAACGATCTCCCAAGTGGTCTACACGATCTTGACATCTACGATCTACAGAGACCCAGATTTAAGTCCACTCACATGATCCGCAATCCATGACTGATCTAGGCCCTGATCCACGACCGATCTACGCCCCGATCCACCTTGATTGACCTAGCCAATCACTATTACGTTGTGCCAGCCCATTTTTCAGGTATCGAACCCACGCTTTAATGCCTATTGTGAAAGATCGTTCTAAGCAAAGGCAATAAATGTGTTTTTCACCCAAAAACCCGTGTTGCTCCCTTCATTGACCAACGCGGAAAATAGGGTCAAAACCCGTGCTACAACAACTTTACACAAAGACATTTTTTTTTCACCCCAACCACTAAGGCTCCACTACACCCAACCACCAAGGCTCTTGAATTAACCAATCACTGAGGCTCCACTGTTGTCACTAAGGCTCTCTAGCCACCAAGACTTCACTCTTGCCACTAAGGCCCTCAGATCTACCATTAAGGCACTCCAGCCACTAAGGCACTCCAACCGTTAAGGCACTCAATTGTGCTATTAAGTCACTCCAACAATAAGTCTCTCAATTCTACTACTAAGGCACTCAATTTAGCCAAGTCAATCGAACCACTAAGGCACTCGATTATGCCACTAAGGCACACCAGCTCTGATACCATGTTAAAATATGAGTACTTAAACTTGTAATCTGAAACTAGCAACTCACACGTGAGCAAGTTGCACTTGGAGACTGCCCAATGCAAATAACACTCTTCTTAATTGATCATAAAATCATAAATATATAAGTTGCATAATTTTAGGGAGATTAGAACTCACTCTTAGAAAATAAGAACTAATCATAATCTAGGGACACTCATACAACAAATAAACAAATTCTCTCCAATAATACAATATTCTTCATTAATTTAAACAATGTTGCCATTAACTACTATGCCAACGAATGAACAATACTTGCGCTCAAATTATTAGCTATGCAAATTTTTTTCACCTAATCCTCTATGTTAAGCAACTATGGTACTAACCAAATCAAATTTTTTCAAGCTATTCGGTATTCAAATGTATAAACAGATTTCTTATTTTCTGCTTTGATTCGAGCGAATTTGGTAACTATGGGTTAAATAAACTCCTCATAAATAAAAAGTAAAAAACATAATTAAAACTCAACTCTCATAAATAGAATGTTAAAAACATAATTAAAACGCAATCTCAAAGAGAAATAACAACTGGAAGCAAAATCCTAATATGATCCTATTCTAGAACATTTTTCACATTTTCCATTATTACTAAGAGAATGCCTGTCAAATTCCAGTACTTCATGACTTAAAATTCCAGTACCTCTGATTCGGACAAATATAATAACAATGCTTTAAATAATCTCCTCATTAATAGAATTTAAAAATCACAATTAAAACTCCGCTCTCATAAATAGAATGTTAAAAACATAATTAAAACTCAATCTCAAGGAGACAACAACTAGCAGAAAAACCCTAATACGATCCCATTCTAGAACGTTCTTCACATTTTCCATTATTACTAAGAGAATGCCTGTCAAATTCCAGTACCTCTTCATGACTTAAAATTCCAATTCCATCGATGCTTAGTACAAGGCTAATACTTGACACAATGAAGGACGCTATTGCGGATTTCAATAGCTGGACACCTAAATTGATATACGACATGTAAGAGTCGACGCAAAAATGACATTAGTAACGAACGTGGCATGTCAGAATGGATGCAAGGGTGACATACATCTTTCCATCGTCCACATTTCTGCGCTTCATCTATGAAGTCTACAAGAATCTAACACAACAAATGTCACCCATATTATAAACGCCACTCAACTACATCACCTATCATTAGGCACGGTGAGTATTACATCTGGTGACTAATGGAACCAGCAAACATATGGTGAGAAACGGCAACTATAAAAATTGAGCAAAGCCTTCGAAAAGCCTTCGAAGAGGTGCAAAGTGATACATATCATACCTGGTATCGAGAATGTGTGAAATTAAAATTTGGGTCTGAACTTTAATTTAATGACCTCCACTCATCACCAAGTACATGATAAGTAAGCACTCCGTTTTTAACCTGTGAAATCTCGGAGTTTGATTTATTGTTAACAATAAAGATTATTGTTAATCTTAGGTATCTCGTCCATCAAGTATGTAAGTCAGCGGCTGCGGCTGCGTTCGTCTGTGGGTTCTTCCGTCTGGGGTCTCTGCTGTGGCTGGAGTGAATCAATTAAGTGTAAAGCTATATGTTTATAAAGTCCATAACCAGTTAACCGGTTCGTCTGCTGCCGCGTTGGTCTGTCGCTGCGGCTGCATTCGTCTGCGGGTTCTTCCGTCTGGGGCCTCTGCTGTGGCTAGAGTGAACATTCAAAAATTACCTCGATATTGCCTTGTCAGGTTCCGCATGCGTTCTTCTCTCTGCCGCTGCGGCTGCGTTTGTTCGTAGACGTTATTCTTTCGCCATTCTCCATAACCGCTTGGATCACCAATCTCAGATGTGCAAGAAAAGATAGATCTGTGAGCAAGTCTTCCTTTACATAGGCATCTCCGGATCGAATGGTTCATGAAGAGAAAGTCGGTAATTTATTTTTATTTGGAACAATGTTTGATTCTAGGTACTAAGAGCATAATTTTTCTTTTTTAGAGTTTCTTGCAGATTAAAAGGACTCTGCTTTTGGGTTCTAGATCTAATCTTCTGCAGTTAGATTTAGATTTAGATTTAATTTTCTGCCTTATTTCTTTGTGGCTGGGTTCTAGATCTAATCTTTTACGGCTAGATCTAGATCTAGATCTGATCTTCTGCCTTATTTATCTGTGGTTGGGTCTCCGCTTTCTACAGGCAAATACGGCTCTCAGCTTCGCGAAAATAGTTGTTGGCTCAGTTCCGTCCGCTTCTGGAGGGCAAGCTCCTGCCTATATCGTCAGTGAAGCCCCACCTCTCCCTAGGTCGTTGCCGCGATTGATAGCTCTCCACAATCGGATCTCGGAGATATGGAAGCCTGTCATTTCTGATGAAATTAATATTTACCCCTGTGCTAGGGGTTTCTTTATAGTAGATTTTGAAAATCCTGAAAGAGACAATGGATTCTAGATTCTGGCCCTTGGTTTTGGGAAAACTCAGGACTATTCATGAAGCCATGGAACGCATCATTCGATCCATCAACAACAGTCATAACTTCAGCACCAGTTTGGGTGAGATTGTCAAGCCCACCCTTGCATCTCTGGAATCTCTCCTCGCTAAAAGCCATTGGAAATGCAATTGGGAAATTTTACTTCAGGTGCCCAAAAACAGAGGAATATGCCAGAACCACCTATGAACGCATCTGTGTGGAAATGGACTTCAGCACTGGATTCCGAGCTGAAATAAACCTAACAAGTAAAGACTGTGTGGAATCAGAAACTCAACTATGAAAGTGTCCTCTTCAGATGTTGATCTTGCTTTGAGACGGGCCATTTAGCAAAAAATTTCCCAAAAGCCTCCGAGAAAAATTCTGCTAGAAAAAACCACCACAAATCTACATGGTGGGAAGGAGCAAAAAAACAACACTACGCTGTCATCAAAGAACAATACTCTAGAGAAAAGTTTGAATCATAAGAAAGAAACAACTCTGAAGATAAGCAGGGAGAAAGCCCTGCCCAACAACAAAAAATTCAACTTGACAACCCCTCAAGCATCAACAATTATGAGGATTCAAATACCACAAAAAATAAATCTTCATTTAACAGCAAAGCAGATCTCCTAGACCAAACTTTTTCTCCGTCTATCTTCAAGAGGACGAAAACAATATATCGCAAAGCTAAGACACCAAAGTCCCAAGAACCAGAAGAGATGAAGGAGATGCAGGATACAGGAAGTTGGAAGACTGTAGAGAAAAAAAGAAAGCTACAGCATCAATCTCGCCAAGAAAGACAAGGAGCCAGATAATTAAAAACTAAGAAAATTATAGGTCCGATAGACCAATTTGGTCTCAGTGGACGCTAACCACTATCATCATCATCATCATCATCATCATCATGAATTTATGGTTAAAAGAGATTAATTTGGTGAATAATTATGTATGAAACTTTGGTTGACAAAATTACGGAAGAAACTCTCGTTGACAAGATTGAGTGATTGTATATTTTGATTAAAAACTAGTGAGTGCTTGAATGTTTGGTTGAAGAATATTATTAGATTGAGTTGTTGTTTTATTAGTATGATATATATTTAGAGGCATTATTTGGATTCATCTTCTCAGGTTTGTGAGGCCATAGAGGGTGGTTAATAGGTTAATATTTCTCATTATAGTTTTAACTTGTTAGGTGTTTAGTATCCTCGCATAATTTCAATGGGTTTTTGTGAGTTCAAGCAAGACATTAGGATAACGACCAATGATTGAATATCCTTTTTAAATTTAGTGGTTTTGGTATAATCACAAATTTAATGGTTAAAATAAACTAAAATTATCGTTTATGACCAAATACCAATTGGAGAAATTAACCCTCATACTTAGAGATTCCTAGAATATTTCCTAATTCTGCTAAAATTGGATGGAAAGTTATGACAAATGGTGATTTATAGATGACCACAAGCTTTTGAACTTGGTTATAAGGCTTAGAATTTCGTAGAACATTTTGAAATTTTCATAGAAGTTTATGTCTTAAGTGATGGAAAATGGTGATTTGAAAATATTACATCAAACTAATGTTTAGAAAAAGCTGAAATTCTTCTACTATATATTGGTTTCAAAAAAACATAAATTGAATTATGGCTTTGTCTCTAGCTTAGATTTGAAGCTTCATTTCTAGATTTGGCTCGAGATTACTTGTATATGCTTCAATATTCAAAACTAAAATCTTTATTGTTCATCACTAATATTAGCAAATGGAGGGTGTTAAATTCCACTACCCAAAAAAAGAGGTACCCTTCTACAGTACAATTCAAATTAAAATCAAGTAATGATTACCAAAATATTTCTTGATAATAAGAACAAATGATTTTTGCTATAACAATCACACGCAGGGTTGGAATTTGAAAAGAAAAATAATTGTCGCAATTTGAACGGAAAAATAATTGTCACAAGGCATTTTCCCTATTTTTTACGTTTAAAATTTTGCATAACCATTGATTTATTATTTTTTGAAAACATTATTAATACTCTATGTCAAGTTGTGCTCCATATGGATTGGGGATTGTCACGTTGTCACCTGTGGAAACTATTATACTTTGCTAGTTTGCTTGCGAAAAATGACCAGTTATGTGATAGTCAACTCTCGGTGTTAGGTAAGTCATTGCTCGATTGGTCATGTACTTCTTGACATCTTGGTGTGGGGTAAGTCATGGCACGATTGGTTATGTACTTCTTGACCGCTTGTGAGCTAGCTAGACAATCACATTGAAGGGTATATCACATCAATTAATGCATGCAACAAGGAGTAGACGAACATTAACACTGCCTCTCCTCACACCTCTCTCATCTACTAAGTCACATTCTTTGTGAGCCACAAATTAGAGGCTCTACTAGCCAACTAGTCATCTGGAAATGCCACTTCTGTGGAAGTTAATACCCAGGTTCTTAAATTCCACTTTACAACCTTCCACAAACCATTTGTCACGCCCTTACACTGGCGGTAATCTTCCAACCGCACTATAGCGAGGTG
Source organism: Pinus tabuliformis (assembly GCA_031772625.1). Lineage (NCBI taxonomy): Eukaryota > Viridiplantae > Streptophyta > Pinopsida > Pinales > Pinaceae > Pinus > Pinus tabuliformis. Next base: position 277,671,381 of record CM062808.1, read on the forward strand.
TGGCACCACCAAACACTTTCTTTTCACCAATACTTATGTTCATGGACTACACCTTAACATTCGTACTTAGTTTTATTTTCATTACCAAGTATTATATTAGTCCTTTATACAGATGAAAACCCATACATAATCATCATCAACAACAATTAACATATACAATTACACAACAGTATAAAGGGAGGGGCAACTCCCTGCAATATGAGTCTGCCTGAATATCAATATATATAAATTTCCACTTTTACAAAGTATAAGTTAAACCTTGGAAACCCCAAGTTTACACTTAACCAAATTTCCAACTTGGTCGTGTCGTTTGCCCAACTCGGGCACACCTCGTCGTAACCATGTCGCCACACCCGGGTGCCCTCTGCACGAGTCCCACCTCCATTCCCAAACCAACACTCCTTCGTTTCACCATGCACGGTGTGTCCTACCAGGGTCGCCCATCTGCACGTTCACTGTTCACCTTCGTTTCGGCGTGCACGGCACGCCCTCACCCAGTCACCCGTTTGCACATCCGCTCGACATTTCACCCATTTGGCTTGTCTCGTCAGTCGGCACACCTGTCGTGCTGCCCTTGCCTAACTTATCGAACTTTCGCCCGAACGCCTTCATTGAACGCTCACCCGAATGCCCTTACCACCATTCTGCCCGACCACCAACTTGTCGTGCAGGTGCACCAAGCGTGCAACCCTGCCAACTTGTCTTCGTTTCATCCTGAATGATACTTCGTGTCGACCTACCCGTCGTGCAGGCGCATGACCTGCACTAGACTGCAGTCAGCGTTCTCCTTCACACTGCAGCATTGTCGAACTACTTTTCACTTCACTCAACCACCTCATTTTATTGTTGAACTTCGTTGTTCGATTGCTTCAAGTGTTCCAGATATATATGCTTGGGTGGCGAGGTCATGCCATCCGGCCGACTCATGTTACAACACCCGGCCGACTCGTTTCATGTCGCAATGTTTTCCCAAAGGTTGGGTCGGCCTGCCCAACTCGTGGGACTGCCCACCCTTGCAACCCCACCATCGCACATCGTTTGGTCGGCCCACAGGTCAAGCGCCTAGCTCACCCACCTATAAACTCACAACCAAACACTCGCCCACACACTTCACACATTGTGTCTTGCCCATTTAGCTGCGGTTCTTTGTCCTTTGTTCGGTGGAGTGTCTCGCTCATCGCACGAACCGCAGGTCCTCACATCCTCCTCCACCTGAAGTCATTGTCGTCCTCGACAATATCTCTTCCTGGTAAACATCAGCCACCAAGATAACCATCCGAACAGTCATATCCTGATCCATGATATCAACTAGTCCATATATCACAAACATCCCTACAACATATGCAAAACGACTATCTCCACCATGTGTCGTCCCATCCTCTGAATTGTCATCAAGATACTCCAACATAATGTTAACACATATCTGCACACTGACGTCCCCCATGACTCGAACTAGTTGAGTAGCTAATCCAACCATAATGCCCAAATCATAAGAATGCACATCCTTATGTCGTCATCAGTCATTTCTCAGACTTCTGCCACACCTCAGACTCATTAAGAATCTTCTTTAACCCCATGCTAAAGTCCATGGAATCTCCATCCCATCTACAACATGTCCATCCAGTCCATCTTCTTGTTGTACAAGAGTGTACAAACTCTCCATTAGCTCATACACAAACTCTCCATTAGCTCATACACAACTCTCCATGTCACATCAGCATCTGCACAACATCTCTGGCTTGGCACTCCTTGTCAGGCCACATGACACCTCTACAAGTGCTCCTCCATAATGCTCCTGCATAAAATTGTCATGCTCCATGTCTGCAACTTGATGTCCATGACTCAAGTTGCCCATGATATCCAACCAAGTAGACCCATCACAACATCTGGTCATCTGCATCCAAGTCTACAAATCTATCATAAAGAAGCCTCCTCCAAGGCCCCCTTGTCACGGTGGTGCAGCCCCTCCCAATCAAGGTCCTTGCACCAACTCATCTCCAAGGTTGTCTATCGAGAAAGGAGGGCCAGGAAGTTTCCTCCCTGACTCTCATCCACCCATGTATCAGATTGGTACTATGTCCTCAATTATTTGTGCACAACCTCAACCTCCTCACGTCTACACCCAAGCTCCCCAAGCTTGTCTTTCGTCAACTGAAAGTCATATATGCCCATACCTACAAAACTCCACTATTCCAGCTGGATCTCTACCTGCATAATCCTCCCCAACCACTTCCTCTGAAGAAATACTCAGAATTCCTTCATCTGCAACTCCATTGTGAAGATCTCCAGTAGAAGATGTCCCTGCCAAGTGCTTCAGGATTCATGAGATTGACCTCCCACTTACTTCCTTCTTCCTCGCTTTTGCAACGAAGTCAATCAAATTCTCTTCCTTCATTGTTTGAGTCATACTCCTAAGTCCTCTTTGCTCCACATCCTCATGTTTCATATTTGGATCTTTGGGATACAAATTCATAGAATTCATCCCTGATCTATACCCCAAGCACCTCCTTCTATTCATCGGAACCAACATAGTTCTCCCTTCAGCTGTGATCAAGAGAATGTCCCAGTCCACCATTGGTATGGCTTGTGCAAGCTTCATGAAATCTTTCCCTAGCACCATAGAATGATCATCCATGTCCACGATCCTCAAGTCCAACTTTCCAAACCACGAGCCCACTCTCACCTGAGTGTTCTCCATCACACCAGTAACAACTTTCATGGTAGAGTTGACTGCTTTGAAAGCACTCCACTCTTTCTCCATCTTAGCTTTCTTCCCAAAAGACTTTGCTACCTTCCTGCTTAAGAAGCTATGAGTAGCCCCCATATCCACCAAAGCTGCAAATCTCTTTCCTTTCACGGTCACCTGCACAAAACTCAGCTTCAAGGCACCACCTCCTTCTGTCAGCTTTCTCTTGTGTCTCACATCAGCAACCTTCCTCAAGAATTCGGCCGTAGAAGTGTCCATTGGCTTATGTTCCAACTTGACATCTCTCCTAAGGTACTTCACTTCCTTGCTTGGCTCTTCTAAGCAATTCGATCTTGGCTCAACTTGACTTCCCTCAAGCTTCTCCTTCATCGCATTCTGCTCAAGTGCACCAACCAAGTGCCCATTGATTGCTTCCATAGAGCTAAACCTCCGAACATCTGCCTGATTGTTTCGGTAGTAGTCCCATAGTATGCCAATGTAGTCAAGCTCATCCTACTCAATTACAAAAACCTTCTTACAAAGAAAGTTCTTCTTCATCTCCTCCTCAAGATGCTTGACTTCCGTCTCCACTAGGCAATTTTCTTCCTTAGTCGAACTCTTTCATCCAAGAGTTCTTGAAGACTAAGACCATTCTGTTGGATCTCCTCATCAAGTTCCCTGAGTTCAACATCCATCATACTTCTGCATTGGTCCTTGAGTTCTTCAAGTTATTTCCTCAGCTTCGAACAACCTTCCCAAGCTTTCATATTCTCGGCCTTCAACGAAACCCATTCAGAAATCCATCTACTCACCTGTTCCAACACTTTGAATCAGAAAGCTTCACCTGCATCATGGCTAGATTCACCTGCCATAGGTCCTTCTACCATCTTTTCCATTCTACAATCCTGCAACCTGAACCAGCTCTTAATTCCACCTGTCAGTGAGATCAGCTTCCTTCGTCATACACCAGCTGCCATATCGACTGTCACTTCACTAGTTTCCTGCAAAAATTGGACCACCTTTGATACCACCTGTCACAAAGTGATAATGGGATCAACTTCTTCCACAATTCTCTTTTCACTTCACCAAGTTTCCTGCAAAACCTGGATCAGCTCTGATACCAACAATCATGGCCCTACACTGGCGGTAATCTTCCAACCACACTATAGTGAGGTGCGGCACCACCGAACACTTTTTTTTCACCAATACTTATGTTCATGGACTACGCCTTAACATTCGTACATAGTTTTATTTTCGTTACCAAGTATTCTATTAGTCCTTTATACATATGAAAACCCATACATCATCATCATCAACAGCGATTAACATATATAATTTCACAACAGTATAAACGGAGGGGCAACTCCGTGCAATATGAGTCTGCCTGAATATCAATATATATATGAATTTCCACTTTTACAAAGTATTAGTTAAACCTTCGAAACCCCAAGTTTACACTTAACCAAATTTCCAACTCGGTTGCGTCGTTTGCCCAACTCGGGCGCACCTCATCGTAACCATGTTGCCACCCCTGGGTGCCCTCTGCACGAGTCGCACATCCGTTCACAAACCGACACTTCTTCGTTCCACCGTGCATGGCACGTCCTACCTGGGTCGCTCGTCTGCATGTTCACCATTCACTTTCGTTTTGGCGTGCATGGCGTGCCCTCACCCGGTCGCCCATCCGCACGTCCACCCGGCGTTTCATCTGTTCAACTTGTCTCGTCGGCGGGTGCACCCATCGTGCCGCCCTTGCTTGACTCACCAAACTTTCGCCTGAATGCCTTCACCAAATGCTCACCTGAACACCCTTACCACCATTCTGCCGGACCACCAACCCGTCGTGCAACCCTACCAACTTGTCTTTGTTTCATCTTGAACGATACTTCGCGTCGACCTGCCCGTCATGCGGGCACATGACCTACACTAGACCACAATCACCCTTCGCCTTCACACTGCAGCTCCTTCGAACTACTTCGCACTTCGCTCAACCACCTCATTTGATTGTTGAAGTTCGTTGTTCGATTGCTTCAAGTGTTCCACCTGCCCGCATACATATACGCTTGGGTGGCGAGGTTGTGCCATCCGGCCGACCCATGTTACAACGCCCGGCCGACTCGTTTCATGTCGCAATGTTTGCCCAAAGGTTGGTTCGGCCCGCCCAACTCGTGGGACTGCCCACCCTTGCAACCCTACCATCACACATCATTTGGTTGGTTCGCGGGTCGAGCACCCAACTCGCCCGCCTATAAACTCACAACCAAACACTCACCCACACACTTCACACATTGTGTCTCGCCCATTTAGCCGCGGTTCTTCTTGTCCTTCGCTCAATGGAGTGTCTCGCTTGTTGCACGGACCACAGGTCCTTACAAAGTTTGTCACAATTCCACTTTGAATTTTATCACATTTTAAATTATGCTTTTAATTCGTTCACAACCAGTAGGTTTAGACATTTGTTATAAATTAAATATTATGATATTTTTAAATTTTTTGTTTTAATTCTCTTGCAAGCTAGGATAGCCAATTGAGTTAGGTGCTTTGTTCCCAATGGTATAGCTTGTGTGAATTTTATATTTATTGTTTTTAAGAATTAAATTCTTAAATCCGTTAGTGCTGTTAGTTATGGCCATGGAAAAATAAATATAAAAATATTTTTAATTATTATTATTTTTTTAATTTTTTTATAGATTTATAAATTTATAAATCTTATTTTAATTATTTTTTTTTCCGAGGAAAAAAGCGAACTTTTTTATAAGTAATAAAAAAGTTACAAGCATATGAGTTAACATTCCTGAAACCAACTGTGATATTGAGACCTGCATCAGTCCCAAAGAGAGAGCAAACACTTCTCTGTGTATCACCAGCCGACATATAAACAAAACAAAAAATCATTTTTCGCCTAACAAACCAGCTCGGGATCATTACCTATCCCAGGCAACTTAGTCGAAATAGTGGACTGTCCGTATCCAAAAAAATGTGGGTCTCCTTACAGAGGAAAAACAACCCACGGGATACCACCAAGAGCTCCATATGATTGGTCCAAAATAGAACATAACAGAACATAAAAACCAAAGTTTACATCAACTCCGTTTTCAGATAATGAAAGACTGTCGAAAGAAAAACTAAACACAGCTGATATTTGTAAATTTATGAGTAAGGTGGGAGATCCGACACACGGATCTGATCCTGGATCTGTTCAGTTATTCTCCACGAGCCCACAGCTTGCTGCAAACCTTCTTTAGAAAGCCTATCTGCTGCTTCATTTCGGTCCCTGTAAATATGATCAATAGAGAACACATTAAAATAGTGCTTTAAGTTTTGGATTTCTTCAAAAAGCGGCCTCAGCTGATAATTCTGACATCTATGTTTTCCATTGACCCAGTTAATTACATTCAATGAATCCCCAAAGATCTGAACTGAGAAGATATTCCTGTGTATGAGCCAGCATAAAAGGAGTTTTAAGGCAGACAGTTCAGCAAAATTGTCTGTTCTGGTCCCTAGGCCCACTGAGGCTTTTAGAGAGTGAAACCTGCTTAAATGGATGATAATTCTGGCTTCAGTTTTGTTATTCTGAGCTGCCCCATCGAAATAGGCCCATGGGGTCCCAACTCTGATCAGTTCTTTCCTGCTATGAGAAGCTGTTCGAGGTTCTTCAGGCTCCGGTATACTAGACAGTATGGCTGCGCTTTGGATAGCAATCACTTCCGCTGGAGTGGATTTTTCTCTGAAAATGCTTTTATTTCTTGCTATCCATATACCCCAGCATATAATGGGAGGAAGGTTCCTCAAATTCCTCTCTGAATAGTGATTCCACCAGTATTCCCATGCTATTTGAATGGTTTCCCCCTCCCATCTTGTATTTTTACCTATTAATTTTTGCGTCTCTTCCCATACTTTCCTTGCAAAAGGACAGGCTATGAACAAATGGGAAATGGATTCTGAGTCTGAAAAGCACAAGGGGCATCTTCCTGGTCCCTGTTTGAATCTAGATTGTAGGATATCCCATGTAGGTATTTTCTTTTTTAACGCCCACCATTCTGGAGCATCCCACCCCTTTTTCTTCATTAAAAAATTGTACCCAGCCTTTGGGGAATAAGATCCCGATTCAGCATGTTCCCAGACCAAAAGGTCTGGCCTGTCCTTTATTCTAACATTGGATCTTTTGAGCTCCTGAAGGAACATCTGCCACTCGTTTCTCCACTTGGGATCAATTTCTAGATCTTCTCCTGATTTCCAAGCTTGTCCCCAAATGGAAGACTGTCCTAAGATTGCAATCTGATTTAGACATACAATTCCTTTTGAATCCAAATGAGAAATCAGGTCTGGGGATAAAGCATAAGATTCATTACATCCCACCCAAGGGTCCTTGCCAATCCTCAGGTTTTCACCATTCCCTACTTGCCAAGCCAAACCTTGTTATATGACTTTAAAAGCCTCTGTCGTGGCTTTCCATATCACAGAAAAATTCCTACCTTTTTTATTTGGATTTCTTATCCAATCTTCTAAATGAATGGGATCAATATATTTACACTTTACCACTCTGGTCCATAGGTTCTCAGAATTGATTATCCGCCATCCCGAGTTTGCTGCCAGAGAAGTGCTGAAGTCAGAAAGGTTTTTTATACCCCATCCACCCCAGTCTTTTGGCCTTGCAATTTTGTCCCATGCCACCCATGGAAGAACTGAGTCCTCCTTTGACCCTGACCACAGGAATCTGCTGCATATTTGTTTAATCTTATGGAGAATTCCTTTTGGGATCCAGGTTAGGGCTGCCCAAAAAACAGGCATGGCCTGTAAAACTGAGTTCACAAGAGTCAACCTACCAGCCCGAGATAACCACTTGAAACTCCAATGAGAAATTTTTTGCTCAATTTTGGCCACCAGCCAGTTCCAATCCTGCTTTTTGTATGAGGATGGCTTCAGCCAAAATCCAAGATATTTGAAAGGACTTTCCATATTACAGGACTCAAAAGGCAGATAAGATGAAATCAAGAGCTCCTCCTGTCTGTTGAAGCCTTCCAAAATTAGCTGGGACTTCCTTGAGTTTATTTGTAGCCCTGTAGCTTTCAAGAATAGATCAAGTATACTTTTAAGTTCTTTGATTTCATTTTGACTCCCATTTGTAAATAATAAAATATCATCTACAAACAGGAGATGAGTAATGAACAAATTTACATCAACTTCCAAACCTTTTATCAAACCTGTTCTTTTGGCATTTGATATCAGTCTACTGAGTCCTTCTGCTGCTAGGAGGAAAAGCAAGGGAGAAAGAGGACATCCTTGCCTCAGCCCCCTTTGTCCTTTGAAAAATTGAGAAGCAGCCCCATTTATTAAAACTGCAAAACTTGCACTAGAAATGCACCCCATGATCCAGCTTATGAACTCCACCTTGAAGCCCAGGTGAGTCAGTAACATCTTGAGATAAATCCAGCTGATTCTGTCGTAAGCTTTGGACAAATCAATTTTCAACACAGTCCCTTTCTTGTTTGATTGTCTGATACTGTGAATGGTTTCCTGGGCCACCCCAATAGCTTCATGAATTTGACGACCGTCTAAAAACCCAAATTGTTCAGATGAGATGCAGTATGACAATATCGGTTTCAGGCGGATTGCAATGATTTTTGCAATAATTTTATAGATGCAGTTGCATAGTGAAATTGGCCTGAAATCCTCAAAAGATTCCGGACCCTCTTTTTTGGGGATAAGAGCAATGAAAGTTGCATTAAGAGGGGGGTAAATCTCTCCATTCCTCCTTGATTCCTCCACCACTTCAGTTAGCTCATCTCCTATCAGATCAAAGAAATGGATAAAGAGCTCAATTGTCCATCCATCCGGCCCCGGACTTTTATCTTTTGCCATTGATTTTACTGTACTTTCTACTTCCTCCTTTGTCACCTCTCTAAAAAGATTATCAGCTTCCTCCCTTTCCACAAAACGAGGGAAAACTTGTGCTGTTCTAATTACTTCAGCTAAAGAAGCCCCTCCTCGGTCGGAAAACAGGGATTGAAAATGAGCCTTTCCCATATTTGAAAGGGCCTCAAAAGATGAGGCTTCTCTACCTTCAGGGTCCTTCAACTTCCAATTTGTATTAGCATTTTTCCGGCCTTTTGCATAGTTGTGAAAGAATTTTGTGTTTTCATCCCCTGCTCTCAGCCAGATTGCCCTGCTCTTAAGCCTCCATTCCTCCTCTTTGTCCAGTAAAATCTTTGCTCTAGATTTTTCAAGGGCCACAATTCTTTCTTTTGACTCCTGAGTAGCATAGGCATCTGCCTTAGGTTCTTCTAGAAATCGAAGTTCTGCATCGATTTTGGCCAAATCCTCATTTTTCTTTTTCCTTCTGGCTGAGGCCCATTCTAGAGTTGCTTTCTTTAGTCTTTTTAAGTTTTCCATAAAGAGAGCCCCCTTGTTCTCCAAAGAGCTTCTACTTGGATGTCTCCAAGTATTCCTGAACAGCTGGTTATATGAATCCTCTTGCACCCACGAGGCATTAAATTTGAAAGGTGCAGCAGGTTTTGGAGGGGGCTTGGAGAGTTCTAACAGAATGGGGAAGTGATCAGAATTCCCCCTGTCCCCCACCCATTGCCTGAACATTGGAATATTGGATGCCATCAAATCGCTGATTAGAAAACGATCCAGCCTCTTCGCTATTCTCTCCTCCCCTATTCTCCTATTCCTCCAAGTGGGTTTAGCTTTTATAATATTTACATCTATCAGTTTATGAGATAGGAGTTCATTTGCAAAAAAATCTGAAAGAGGGTCTTCCCTGGCTGAGGGGCCCGATGCTTCCGCATTCCCTAAAGAAAAATTTAGATCTCCTCCTATTATCAAGATCCTATCTTTCAGCAAATCCTTAGACAGGAGATCGTTCCAGAAGGATACCCTTTCCTGGCAAGGTCCATAAACATTGACAATCAAAAGAGGGAGATCGAAATCGGGGAATAAAATCTCCATACCCAGAACATGAGGCATACCCCAATGATTCAAGATCTTCAATCTGCCCTCCCTAAATCCTATAGCAAGACCACCTGAGTGACCCGCAGCATCTAGAGCTACGAAAGCCCACCCTGGAAAGGAAATTCTGAGGGCTGATTCTATGTCAACACTTCTGCCCAAGGTCTCTTGAAGAAAGACAATGTCTGGATTATAGCGCGAGATGAGTTCCTTCAAAGCCAGTTTTTTGGGTTTACTGGTTAAACCCCTGGAATTCCATGACAAGCAAATCATTTTATCACAACATCAGGGGGAATTGCTTCTCTAAGCGCCCCAGGAATTGACATTTTCTTGCCATCGGCCACATCGAATTTTGCTTTGACTTGAGCTTTTGACAGGTTTGATTTTCTACCTCTACCCTTTTTATTTAAGCTTCTAGACGACGAAGGGCCCAACCCACCCACCGGTTCCACAAATTCGGTATTGTTTTCAGGTTTTTTACTGAGGGATCTAAGGTTATAATGGCAAGCCGGGGGGGATAAACCAGAGTCCAGATTTACATGGGAACCAACTTCATAGTTCATATCAATGGAGGGGATAGCGGCAGTGATGTTTTCAATGTTTACAAAGTCATCATTGCATATATTTATCATAGGAGTTCCTATAGACGAGAAGACAACTTTAGAAACAGAATGAAAAGCAGGATTTAATGGATCTGACTGCATACCGGGTGGTTCGCTAACAGGGATATCGACATTTCCGTCTAGGATTTTTTCAGTGTAGCTCGGAGCTTCTTTTGCTTGTTCTGGTTCCCCTCCGTCCTCGGTTAAGCCTTCATCTTCCTGAAGTTGAACCCCCTCCATAGGCTTTGCATCTGAGCTTAACTTCTTCGCCGATTCCTTTTCTTTCCTCGTACTATCCTCCCACTGCTCATCTTTTTTCTGTGTCCTTCTTCTTCGCTTCCCCAGTGGGCATTCCCTTGCCAAATGCTCGTACTCATGGCATCTGTGCCACCGAAAAGGTAAAAGTTCGTAATCCAGAAGCTGTTCAAAGACATAATCCCTGTACTGCAAGTTGATAGATTCCGCTAGTCCTTCATTTGGGTTTAGCCGCACTAAGATCCTGGCCACTGCTCTTTCATGGGTATGGAGGAAGGACTTGTCCGCTTCCAAGAAAGTACCTAGAAGATTTCCAATGGAAGTAAATATGGAGTCGACTCAAAGGAAGGGAGGCAGAGCAGGAGCCCTGACCCAGACTGGGAATTCCTCCACTTTCTCCTTGGAAGCGTCAAATAAGGGAGACCACCTTTTGAAAAAGACTGGGCGATTCCCAAAAGCCCAATTTCTCCCTTCGACCCATTCCATAGCTTCCTTATTGTCGAATCTGATCATAAACCACCATTTAACCAGTGTTGCAGTTTTAAAGGACTTTTCCGGGGTCTCCTTCCATTGACGCTCCGCCCACTCCTGTAAAAACTTGCCTGAGACAAACCTCCCTCTTACTCTGCCCACTAGCGTACACTCCGCCACTTCCAAGGCATCTTCCACCTGCACATCCATTCCTAATACCAAATTTCCTGCAATCTTTTTCTTTTTCAAGGGCTTCGCCTTTTTTCGCTTATCCGCGGCTCTTTCTCATTTCGGTTCCACTTCTCTATCTAAAGATTCCAGGCCTGTTTTGTCTGATAACCTTTGAGCACCATTCTCATTCACCGCAGGGGGGTTTACTTCCTTCCCTGAAGAGGTAGAAAGCAGTACTCCTAGGGTGTTTCCTTTTTTTCCAACAATCAGACTTCCTTCCTCTTCCGCCCTTCCAGGAAAGAGGGTCTGATCATCCTTCCCCTAATTAGAAACCTTGCCGAGTCCAGAGATAACACCTTCCTCACTCGAGCCAGATTGAGGCGAGCCTTTTGAAAATAGGTGCCTGTTCACTGCCAGATGACTGCTTCTATCCCGGAATTCCTTATCTGAAGTTTGAAAACCCCCTACAGATCTCCATATTCCTTGATTTGAATTGAAATTTATGATGTCCTCGAGTCCACCAGACGGACAGAAGACCTTCGAGGGGGATAAAGCCTTACAATCATGGGGGCCGAAGTTTTTCGCTTTCGGTTCACTTTCCTCCGCTTGGGCTCCTGATTCTCCAACGACCCTGCCTCCTTTGCTGAACGCACCAGACAGTTCCAGACTTTCCTCCAGTAAGCCCTTAGGTGCTTTGTTACTCCACGAGCCTCCCACTGAGAAGGTGGCGGATGCAATGCTGCCCACTTGCCCAAAGAACTTGTCGATGTTTTGTTCTGTGACCTCCTTTCCCCAGACCGAAAGAATGTCTTCCGGGGCTGGGTCTAAATCCACCGCCTCGTTTGGATTCACCATGGTAAAAACTGCAGTAAAACTGACACCTCAAAAAACCACAATTGCCTGAAAAAACGCTCCTGAAACCGCCTGGGGATGGTAGGCGTTATGAGTCACGGTTACTGCTGCTCCAAAATCGCCTAAGAGTAAGCTTCGCTGAAAGAACCCACAGTGAAGAACTACCGACACCAGCCGACAGCTATCGAACCTGAACCCTAACCGAGAAAAAACAAATGTTTAACCGCCCAACTATCTCTTTCTAGGTTACCTTGAAGACTTCTAGCCTCGGAGGATCTTCCATCATGCCCAACCCGTACCTGCGTGTCCTTGAGATGCGCTGTCTGCGTCACCTAGGCCATCAGCCTAGGGTTTCAGGATCGAACCCTACGCCCTACCATCTAAAGAGCTCAGCGTACTTCGTGCCAAGTCATTTTTAACTAACCGTTAGGAGTATCTATTTTAATTATTATATATTCTTTAATATATAAATTTAATTTCGATGAAAGTAAACTAATAGTTTGAAAAGCCATGAATATGTTAGTCAATATTAGGAGCGGTGCACTTGGTGTGTGTACTTTCTTCTTCAAGAAACACATTGAAAACTTTTTTTGGGTTATCTTAGTCGATAGTTTGTGAGTGTTAGAATTTTCTTTTCATCATGTGTATTGCCATCCACTAGAAACTAAATCTAAGCACTTATTATGTTGGTGGGTTGTTGCTTTAAATGATATTTGATGGCTAGGAGGTGCTCACTTTGTTCCCTCGACAAGTTCTAGATTGTTGTTTGATATTGGGTTATATTGGGTGACTAACGCATGAGGTGTAGACTAGTTGGTTTGCGTGAGGTATAGTCCCTTTCATGTCACAGGTTCAAACCTTATGGGTAGGAGTTGAGGATGGAAACCACTTTCAGGGAATTAAACTTCCCAGAGGGTGTCCACACTCACCCAATCCTCAAATGATCTTGTTGATAAGCATCCCATTATTGGTGGATTGATCTTCCTCCATTCGATAAATGGGATAGCTCTGACCCAGTCTCAACCTAGCTACAAAAAAAATTTAAAAAGTTGGTTGAATCTTATGGGTTTGGTTGTAGCTAGGGATGGAGTAATTTGATATTGGTCATTGGGAAAAGCTGGGATACTTGTAATTTATGACCACTTGGTGTTTGTGAAAACTACCCCTTGGGGGGGAGTAAATTGCATGTTTAAGCCACAATAAAATATAATTATAGTTATTGTAGCGAAACATTCTCATTATCATTGGTTGTACATTGATTGATTAATATTTTAAATTTATCAGGACGACTAAAATTGTTGGTTTGAGTGGCATTTAGATCACACCATCTTTTAGTTCAAATTTTATGGTAGGGGTTGAGGATGGAAACCAATTTTTGGGAAATTAAATTATCCCAAGGGGTAGACAAGTTTAATCGAGCTTCACACAATCCTAGTTGCACCGAGAGATGCTCTCCAACCTAGTATGGAAGAGATGTTGTAATGTAATGTTATGTTATATAAATATTTTGACACAATCGAATTACATAATAATAATAATAATAATAATTGACTAAAACTTTTTAACTCAATCAAATTACATAACATAAATTAATTAATTAATTAATTAATTAATTAATAATTATAAATATTAATAATTAAACTAACCTAGATCCATCTGAAGTCTAGATTTATCAAGTGCTGAGAGGGATCAAAACTTATCCTATCATGATACGTTAACATTTTGACTCAGTTAAGTTACCTAAAAATAAAAATAAAATAAACTAAGTACTACCATCCAATAGACTAGGTGACCCCAACCTAGGTTCAACCTTTTTTTTTTCACATGAAAAAACCAACTATCTTTCATTAAGAAAAACAAAAGTTTGTTACATTTTTGACATTTTGTTGTCCTCCATATTCTCAATTCAACAAAAAAAAACCCTCATAGGAGAGAATGAACTTGAAATACTAAAGAATCAAGGTCATCACTAAATGGTGTTGTGAATAACTTGAAACACTTACTTCCAAAATCAAATACATATCTGTTGAGTACTACCTATTTGATACAAAAGTATAACAGGCTGCTTGATCAAGCTAGACCTAAAATTGCACAAAAATTATGTAACAAAATCATACTAGACTGATTCTAAAGATATACCCAATACAACGATGACTTCCATAGCTACATGAGGAAAAATACTGACCTGACCTCTAGAATGTGAAACACCCAAACCTACAAAAAGATACATCGACATAGGATTTTACTCGAATTACACCCCATGGAGCAAATCTACCACCTTTCAAAAGATGGTCGACCACCATCTTCTTCTCTCTGTATATGTGGATGTAAGATATGTTCTTGAAATACCTAATAGGGCCTTGATCTATTTCATTCGGTGGAATAGAGAATATATCCCAAATGTGGATTGTCCATGTGCCCACTCAATAACGGATTTAGAATCACCTGCAATTACAATCTCCTCAATATCTAGCTAGCTATCACATTGCAATACACTCCAAAGTGTTATAATTTCTTCTCTACTATTAGATCCAACTCCCCAAGATGAGTTGAATTGATATTTTTGGCCAAGCTTCATAACTATATATGCCCCACACCCATAGTCCCCTTCGGATGAAGCCCTGTCAAAGTAGTCTGCTAGCTTTAATGAACCAATTTCCTTGAAGGAATAAGTTTTCCTTTGTCGCTTCTACCTCTAAGGCTCAATATCCTGAAACGAAACCCAAATCTTCACACTTGTATGCCTCACTCTAGGGATGATTTGGTCGAAAATTTAAGCATTCCTACTCCTTCCCCAACAGATTTAGAAAGGAAGCACCACATATTATTTTTGTCCATCAATCCATTGTGCGAGACACCTGGAAATAGTGGATCTATCCGTGTCAACCCAAATTTTAAAGAACATAAATTCATATTTCCAGATTCAAATGGAAAATGAGCATTCAAGAAAAACATCTAACACCTCTTCATTTGCCCCTCTACAAATAGTACAAATTCTAGGTCCCTCAATACCCCTTCTTGTGAGGTTTCCCCACATAAGAATATGTTGTATGGACCACCAACCAAATGAAATATTTTAGTTTCAAAGGTACCTTGCATCTCTAGATTTGTGATTGTCATGAATCGCTAAGTTGAAGTCTATGCCCCTGTGTGATATATGCATATATTTCTTTCATCACTATATTTACTTATGACTCATGCCCTCCACAAGATAATATATATTCCTTCTATGTTAGATGCCTATGTGATAGAGCATGTATTTATATATCTCCCACATATCCTCAAGAGCCATTGAAAGCCCAAGTTATTTAGAGTTTAGCCAACTAAGCGAAGAGAGAATAGAATCATGCTAGCTGCCAAGGTGATTCAAAATGTTTAAACTTGAAAGATTTATAAATTATATGATGGGCACAGAGAATAGATGTTCCCCTTTGATATCTTTGATAGTGTCAATACCTATAGCAATCTTATCGCCCCTGTTGACCTCCCATATGAAGTTTTCATAGAGCCATTGTTGTACCTTCATCAGGCTTCTCAAAATGTCTGAAGTGTTCTTCTTTAATAGGGCTCCAACACTCACCCATTCCTCAATGTTTAGATTATTAATGTATTTATCCCTAACAACCCTTTTTCATAAACCTGATCCTTTAAAAGCTGGCCAAATATTTTCAACCACCAAAGCCATATTAAAGCTTTTTTATTCTCTAATGCCCCAACCCCCATCTTCCTCGCTCCTGGAAATAACTTCAAGCTAAACCAAGTGAAATTTATTAGTCATGTCTACTCCTTCTGAGAGAAAATTAAAAATAATTACGTCAATTCTTTTGATGAATCCTTTCGGTAATTTGAAAATATGCATTCAGTTAACATAAATTCCCTACATGACTACCTCGATCATGATCAATATTCCTCCAAAGTCCACCAGTTATGTTCCCATCGAGCCAGCTTCTTGTCAAACTTTTTGATAAGAATATCCCAATCCTGACACTCATATATTTTAGGATTCAAAAGAAAACCTAAATACATGAAGCCTCCATCCCTCGAGCTCACTTTCAATTCAAATAAATTGGAAATCTCCAATTTTTCCTCATCTTCAGGTCTATTAGTAATCAATTCTGATTTGTCATTTCTTAAATGAGCCCTGATGCATCCACAAATTTAGAAATAATTTTGTGAAAATCCCTCCATTCTATTATATTAGCTTCCCCATTGAAGAGCACGTCATCGACAAACATAATATGTGAAATTATAGAATTTCTTGTGACCCTACAACCAACAATCGAACACAATGCCTTGGATTTTCTAATCTCTCTGCTCAATTTATCTATGACCAAAATAAACAACAATGATGAAAGCATACGTCTCTAGCGAGCACCCCTACTAATCCTGAAGAATTTTGTCATAATTGTTTTGATGATAATAGCCAAATTCTTAGAGGTAATGCATGCCATGATCCAATTTATATGCATATGAGCAAAACTAATTTTGTGTAGAATCAACTTTATAAAGTCCTAGTAAACCCTATCATATGCCTTAATTAGGTTGATCTCATTAGACATACCTCCAACCTATGATATTTGATATACTGACCACAGTCTTGTGAGATGTCCACTACGTCTTGAATTTGTATGTTAGATAAAAAAAATCAAATTGTTTTATTGTGATAGGAGTGGGTAATCTCTGCTTGATTCTATTAGCAATCAATTTGGAAACCTTCTTATACACATAATTACATAATGAAATAGGTCTAAAATATGAAGAGGATGATATGATAGTATTTTTAGGAATCAGAGTGATGATGGTTCCATTAATATAACCTAAAATGTATCCTAAATGATGGGCTTGTTCTGCCATTTCAAGAATATTTGGCCTGATGATGTCAAATAAGTACAAAAAAATCTCAACCAGCTAACTATTTGGGCCATGACTTTTGTCTTGCGCCAATGCTTTCATGATGTCATGAAGCCCCTCCATTGAAATCATTTTATCCATATGTTAATTAGCCTTCCCACTCACCATGCAAGGAAAAATATTAGCAAACTCCATCCGATAGGAAATGTTTAATTCCTCCTTAGCCATAAACTAATTGTTGAAATAGTGAACCGCCTCATTTTTTATGTCCTTCTTCTTAGTCAGGAACATATTCTCCCCATATCTAATGTACCAGATAGTGTTTTCCCTATTCCTTTTCACAACCAAACAATGAAAGTAATAAGTGTTCTTATCCGCTTCCGCTACCCAATTCGCTCTGCTCTTCAATCTTGAATCTTCCTCCTTTAATTTCAATATCTTGTATTTCCTAGCCACTAATTCCATAAACGTATTCTTGAAGAAACAAAGAATGTTGCATCTGTGGGATCCTTAAAAACAACAACCCCTTAGTCAATGCTTATTAGCTCTCTCAATAGTTGATTTTTCCGCCTTCTAACCCATGAAATAATCACAGACTTCAACCTTTTCAATTTGTATGAGGCCACCTCCATTTTGTGTATTGGGGATGTCCATTGAGTTAAGCCATAAGAATATGATGAATTTGATCATTACAAAAAAGAAAAACTGTTTTTTCTCTCTCTCATCTACCTCCTCATATGAAAAAATAATAATGATAATACAATTATGTGTTCGTTCTTATGACATGCTTAGGTAATATATATCTGGTAAATCCTATTTTTTGGTGAAGACAATATTTGTAGTTTTTGGAAGGACATGCTTAGGTAATATATATCTGGTAAATCCTATTTTTTGGTGAAGACAATATTTGTAGTTTTTTTCCAAAGACATCAAAAACATTTAATCTACAACAAATCATTCTATAATGTAAATATTGTGTGCATGTACTTTACTTTATGGCACATTTTAGTCTAAAATAAGTGAGTATCATTCTTTACCTCAGCCAACTGACAACAAATAATTCTATGATGCAAAGCTTCTTTACTTCTCCTCTACTCTGCGTTAAAGTAGTTTTTAATTTAAAATTAATAGTGATTTTTCTATTTTTTTTTAAGTTTAAAATTATAAAAATATTTTCAAAGTGGGCCCCGTTGCACGGTCAACTATGTATAATCTTTTTGGACAATACTTACAATCAAATTCTTTTAATCTTTCACAATTAATTTTAATCTCAACTTGATTCTTAATTTGGTTATTAAGAAATTATAAAATAAAAATGGATTTTAAAATATAAGATATGTTATAGTTATTAATTATAAAGGAAACTAAGATTCAAGATTCAACAATACATTTATGTGTTATGGTTATTTTGTTTTTTCCTTATGATAAATATGTGAATTTTTATTAACATAACTATTATTGAAGGGAATCTTTTTAATAAAAATATTATTGATGAAGGCTTAATTTATTATCAAACATCATTTTTGAAGGGAAAATATTTAAACATAGCATTTCTCTACTGGAAGTATAAAGATAGAAAAAGTAAAAAAATATTTCTATGAAAGGGGAAGAGGAATCAAAATCCCAACCCTGATCACAGACACCCTTTTTACCATAATTATTTTCTTGTTCCTTCATGTAAGTTTCTTCAAAAAGTTATGTATTTTAACAATGCTACATGTCGACTGAGCTAAAATATGGTTCAAACTTCCAAAAAGACTATCCAACTATAAGCTTCAACCTTCCAAAAAGACTATCCAACTATTTTTAGTCCCTTCCTCTGTCGGGGACTATAGAAATTGCCTAACAGTCAATATTTCATGGACTATGGACTACTTTTTCGAGATTTTGTGAATTTGTGTAACTTCAACCATTTTTTTTTAGAAAATAATGAATATTTCCAATTTCTGGTAAATAAAAAAAATTCCTAATTTTTGAAAATATTATTTTTAATTTTCCATTGCCTGAAAGAGCCTTGATGTGACAAAATTCCCCTGGTGGAGGGCAGTGCTTTTTATTTCTTGAGAAATAATTTTGAAATGAAAAAAAAGACGACTAATTTTCTAAATGATCACATTGACATTGTTAGACTTAATGCCTTTCCATGTATATGTAAGAGAGACGGTGGGAGGGGTAAAGGTTGGTCGGGGGGAGGGGGTACGCCATCATGGTCATTTATTGGCCTATGCCTCATTCAGGCTCTACACATTCATTGTCCGGGCCTAGGCCTCATTTAACCCCACACATTCAACCATCCCACTCCACACACTTCTCCATCAAGAATTGATACATATAACTAGATCGAATAGTTTAAGATTGACACAAAATTACAATATTAAATGCCCTAACTTGTTTTCCAATGTTGAATGTGATGAAAACTTGATAAACTGAGGGGGGGTGAATCCGTTTAGTATATTCATGGACATTAAAATTCTTTTCATTAAACTCATTAACTGAAACATTACATGAGCACCTTAACAAATAATGACCAGCGTATTGAATATGTGAACAACAAGTAATAAGCAAACCAAAACATCACATCAACACATAATAACAACACATATTGACACCAGATATTTTTGGAAACCCATAAATGGAGAAAACCATGATTTTAATATTGTTGTGATGCAAAGGCAAGGTCCTACTCATTACATTTAATAATTTTTTGTAGGCTCCAACCTACAGGAGGCTACTACCTCAATTTTCTGCAAGCTACAACATGCAAGGAAGCTCCAACACCCATATGTTTTCTGTAGGATAAAACCCACTGGAGGCTCTTACCCCAACTGGCTCCAACCTGATGTTCATCAAGCCACCACTTGAAAGAGACTATAATCCCCTGATGCAAACAAGAAACAAAAATGTGTTTTTTTACCTCGTCATAAATTTTGCATATGTCCATCTTCATTTCAACCTCTTCTTCTCTTCAAATCTTATTCATATAATCTTCATATGTGTCAGGTAACTAATTCATAATACCTCAATAAGCTCTCACACATTATCCCTCTCTCTAAACAATCACTTTTGCTTCCAAAAACAACATCTTTTATAAAGATAATTTGTTGGTTGTTTGTATTCCACATAAGAATTTGAAGTGAACAAGCTTGACTCTCTGCCTCCCACTCATTCATTTCAAAAAGCTTCATATTTTGAATATTAGAAAATAAATAAGTGTTCCACCACATATCATTTCAAATATTTATAATGATTAGGTGAAACAATATTAGCATAGTGCAAAAAAAAGCATTATACCACCACAATACATGTAGGCATTATCCAATGTAAACATTATGCACACAACATATGAGAATAATGCAAGTATATGTATGCAACATTCACTTTCCAAATCCATATATATGATCAAATGCATCTTTTCTTCATGGCATTGCCTCGACTTCCTTGAGTCTTGTCTTGTTTTGCTGTCATAGAATATTTCCTTAGATATCATGGAGTCTAGCCTTTGTTTTCATGGAGGCTTGCCTTTGCATCATAACGGTTCAGCTCAACAAAAAAAATAGTGTCACCACAAATTATTCATTAAACAATCTTGACAAAATTATCCAAGCATAAATTCGTCAACATGCCAACATCAATGTTCTGTTATGCAACATCTATCATCAAGATATGTGCCATCAACATCTAGCATCAGTCTCACCAACTGGTATTACACCTACTCCTTTGCATACTTTTGTTGATTGCTACTTTGCTACTCTCTTGCATACCTTTCTTGATCCTATTAATGCTCTTTTGCCTTGTTGCTATTTTTCCTTCTTTTCCTTATTGCTAGTCCTGTCTTGTTACTGCATGCCCGTCCTCTAGTCCTTGCCTTACTTCTAATTTGGTGCTCATTTTCCACCAATGACAACAATGCCAACAATCCCCCCCCCCCCGGCATTGATGTCAACATTGTTTCTTGAGAATCAACTTCAACAACCTCTGCTTACCTCCCCCTATGAAATTAATGGCAATGGGGGTTACAAATGTCTTGTAGCCCTCCAATCCATATTTATCCATTTTTTGTTACTAAGGCACTCAAAATTATGGTCTTCAACTCACTGTAAAAGAGCCCTCAATGTAGCTATCATTATTGCTTTAATGTTGTACAAGCTGCAATGTCTTGTTCATATACGAATGTTAACACTGTCATTGAATGAATACCACACCACAGGGCTTATTAGGGCGTCTCCAGATTGAGTGAATGTTATGCCAGAAACATTTCTCCAAATATGGTTCAGAATTTTTTATCATTATAAAAGCACTGCAAAATATTTTTGTGAGAACACTATAAAAAATTGCAAGAATACTGTTGAGAGAACACTTTGTAGGGAAAGCATGACATTCTTTGATTGGGATTCATGCACTTAAAATAATTTGATGAGAACCAGTAAATAATAGTTAATAAAATATAAGAAGGTCACCCAAATTCATTTATATTGGAAAAACACTTTGTCTAAGCATTCTCAATCATATATTCTGAAAGCATAGGAAGAGAACAATGTAAATTTCAATATTCTATTGTCATTTGTTTCTAATGTGTCTCAAGCCTGAGTAACACAACAATCCTTTCAAATTCTTGTTTCTCATGAGAAGGCTCAATGAAATTAGCTTCAAGTAAACGCTCCAAAATGGCTTTATAAGCGTTGAACATTTACAAGAGCAACTCCATTTGTGACTCCAACTGTAGTGACAACTGAGACATCCTTGCTACCACCAACTTTTGGTTTGCACATAATAAATTCTGGAAATTTAAGATCAACAACAATCGTATGATGCTCTACCACTCAACCACTCATTATAATTTTGAAATGGCTTGGAAACTCAAGATATAATATAGAGGCATATAAACAAAGAGAATAATGTAGGTGATTTGAAATATGTTGTTCAGTGAGTTGTTTCTTGTTGCCAACATCTATTTTATCAACTTTAGGCCCTCCCATCAATGCAATATCTAGTTTTTCTGACTCAAAGTCAAGCTCAATTTTGTTGAAGGAAGTGTAACTAGGTTCGGTCTTCATAAATGTAGTTTTGATATTTATACTTATTCAAGAAAATAGATATTATTTTTATAATATATGACAATGTGTTTCTTGCTCATTGAAGTAGGTCTAGCACATGTTAATGTTATGAAACTAGCTTACAAAAAGATAGAAAAGATAGATCAACACCTTAGAAATAAGCCTCTTCGAGGGGGAAACCTCCTTTACATTACACAAATGAACAATTCTTCGATGATACAAATGACAAGACCTCCTTTCTATATATACGATTCTAAGGGGTCATATTATAATCAAAGCCGACATAACAATAATAATGTAAGGGCACAATAATAACAATAGTGGGCTTTTATGGGGCACAATAATAACAATATGGGGACTACATGGGAACAACAATATAATAAGGTGGTTTCACTAATAACAATAAGGAGTTACACTAGTAGTATAGGGACCTAACATTCCCCTCTCCTTCAAAAAGTGTTGTTCTCAATGGTTGAATAGTTCTGGATGCTTCTATATAAAATTCTTGTCCTCCCATGTGGAATATTCAGCATGTAAGTTCTTCCAGTTGATGAGATACTCTAAAATTGATCGATTTTGTAGCTGTCAGGTTCTTGTTTCTCTGACTGCTCCAGGTTCCAATATGATTTTTCCTTCCTTGTCAAGTTCTAGCAATACTATTTGAACTGGGATCTTCTGCGACTTTTGAATGAGTGGCCACAATTCTTCATTTTTTCTTTTAGCTTTGAAATGTTGCAAACAAGAATTTATAATGAAAATTCCACTATGACCTATTTGGAGCAGTGAAATCCTAGAATGCAAAGCTATGATACCAAATGTTATGAAACCAACTCAAAAAAAGATAGAAAAGATAGATCAATAACTTAGAAATAAGCCTTTTCGAAGGGGCAACCTCCTTTACATTACACAAATGAACAATTCTTCGATGATACAAATGATAAGACATCATTTCTATATATAGGAGTCTAAGGGGTCATAATATAATCATAGCCAACATAACAATAATAACGTAAGGGAACAATAATAACAATAGTGGGCTTATATGGGGCATAATAATAACAATATGGGAACTACATGGGCACAACAATATAATAATGGGGTTGTACTAATAGAAATAGGGGGTTACACTAGTAGTATAGGGACGTAAGAGTCAAAGTGCTATAGGTGAGTCAAATAGTCAAGAGAAAATATTGAAGGCCTTAAGGGCATGTTACACTATGTATAAATATATATTAAAGTCAAGGGGAAACCTCCAACCAATGTCAAGTCTACTCCTACGTAATGACAACTTCAAGAAGCTCCTATAAGCATGCTACACCACCATGGAAACTATCTGAAGTCTTCTCAACAAATCAGCCACCAAAGAACCCTTAAATTTGACCTACAAACAACTCTCAAATTCAGCCTACAAACATTCAATCAAGTCAACCTAAATGGAGGGAAATTCCTCTATTTATAGAGGCTTTCCACTCCAAATAAAATGCACTACTCAAGCTCTAAAATCCGCAAGAAACAGAGAGGACAAGAAGGTCGAAGGAAGCCAAGGTAAAGGGTCTACTAGGGCAGTGAAGAGAAGAGGAAGAACAACGAAGATTAAGGGATTGTTTCTAGGGTATACACAGTCACACATGCGAGGGAATGAAGGAAAGTCTGTGGCTATATCAATAGTAAAATCACAGTTGTATATTATTCATTTTTTGGGCTAGTAACTAGGCCTACAAAGGCCTCCTACTCTAGCATGGAAGGAAGACACTCAAGCGAAGGAGAGAAGAGCATATGAACCTAGTAATCCTCCCACACGTGCGAGAAACTAGGGTAGCAGAACAACAACACTTTCATATTCCCATATCTCAATAAGGATCTCGGTTGGTCAACATTGAAGTCTACATGTGCAAGGGATAGAAGAGGAACACCTCACGTAGAAAACTCACTCAAGAAGGTGTATTTATAGACAATATTCATAAGAGAATGATGTGTGAGAAGGAGGACGAAATGATATAGAAAAAAGTGTCTGAAGAAGTACCAAGGTATATGGGGCAGAAAGGAGTAAAGACTTGACTTGTTCTTGGAGGATCTCTTAGTCAGGGGTCTAAGGTTTGGCATTGATCAATAGAACCTTCAATAAGAGAAATGCAATAAAGGGTTTTCCTCTAAAGAGAAGAGAGGTTTTGTCCCTGACAGAGAGCCAACATCCTGTGTTCTTGTTTTTATGTTTTGGTAGCAGTTTGATTAAGTAGACACATATGCACTAATAATAAGAAGAAGAAGAAGAAGCTAACAAGAAACATAGAAATACTCCACAAGTTGTTATCAAGTAATGAATAATCACACTACACTATTTTACCCTAGATTCTTCAAAAAATTTGACCATCATCATTTAGCCATAAATTCTAAACAATAACCTTTGTGCCATGTGTTCCAATATCATCAATTTGTTTGAGTAAATAAACTTCAGTTGAGTAAGGTGACCACTGTAAGAGCATTGAATTCTTTTGAGACCAATCCTGTGGCAGTTGAGTGAATCAACTTTCACCTTGTCCTAAAAATGATATTTCAAAGTCCACCATTGGAACCATAATATCTGTAGAAAATATATGATATGTTAACCAAATAATGCAATATCAATCAAACTAGAATACTATAACCTACTTCTACTATCAATTTGTGGAAGCTTAAAGATTAAGCTGAACAATATAACCAGAAGAAGAAGAATTAGTGGCACAATACACATGAAAATAATTTTGGGAAAGCCTCAACTAAAAACCCCACACTATTGTATTATCACAGATGGTAGAAATACATAGGAATTATACAAAGCCTTAGCTCTAATAGTTAGCCAACTCTCAGTACAATCCTCACAGATGCTCACAAGAAATCTTCGCTTCTCTCGAACCTTCCTCTCTTCCCTCCAAGCTCCTATTTCCTTGCGCTATTGCTTGTGGATGATTAGCATATTACCAAGTGGAAAACCAATCCATCAAAACTGCAGAATCCTCAAGGATGAATCCTTGACTGCATGCATGAGTTTTCTCCATGAGAAAACACATGCAACTGATAGTACATTGTCCTTGAACATTTATCTAAACTGGGTCTTTCTTAGAATAAACATGCATGATTTTTTGATGAGGTAATCTTCAGTTAACTGGAGTAGCACTAGTTGAGTGCATTAATGCATGAACTGATTGTTAACTCACTATTAGTTCCTCAAACAGTTTGGAACTAATTTAACTACACTTAACTCAGTAAACTGACTTAACTAATTACAACTCAAATATAACTCAATCTTATCTCCTTAATTTAAGGGATAACTCTTGCATGACTTCAAAAAGACTTCTAACTTGAATTTCTCCAACTAATTAATTTAAAATAAATTAATTAATTAATTCCAAGTAGCTGCTAAGACTAAATTCGATTTTAATTCACAATTTAACTCAAGGATAAATTAAATTGGAATATTCTTGTTGCCATGATTGAACAATATCGTCATGTCTAGTGTCCCTTTTGCTATGAAATGCACAATATACTTGCCCAACACCACACAAAGAAACAACATTCAATTTGTATACCTCATGTATCATCAATTGTTTATGGCCATGGTTGTCGACGAACCGACATGTTATAGGCTTGCAGAGATAGTGCATTCGTTATATTTCACCATTTTTTTGAAGTCATTGTAATGATTCTGATATATTCAAAAGTGGGAGTGTTAGCAAAGACATTAAAAATGTTGCATTGTATTGCATCCAAACCATATTTTGTATTGAATAACGTTATATTTTATCCAACACACTCCATATTTAAAACACAACCATAATTTATGCAGGTTGGTTCATGACGCGTCGACCAACAACAAGCTTAAGAACTTCCTCCATGAAAAAAATCTAATGTCAGCATGTAGGGTTCCAGGCTCCATGATAGAAATATATACAATGTCACATTCCTCACCCTTTTCATCCTCCAACACCATTTTTGTGTTTTTTGTTAGTAAGCATTTTTGGCAAAAGTTTGTTGGGAGGCTCAGCCAAAAGAAACTAGAAACATGGGATCGAAACAAGGTATTTATAAATGAGGGAATCTTGGATCCCAACCCTTCCACAATGTTTTCAACATTCTACATTGCCTTCACTCTAGCTTCATATGATGCCAACTTCACATAATGCAGGATTTGATGTTTTCCGAAAAAATTCTACCATATCCTTTTACGTTAGTAAATTATATATTACAGAGCAATGGAACACATAGAATATTGCAAAAACATAAACAAAGAAAACACAAAAAACAAGAGAGACATAGATATATGTGGCTCACCCAATTTGGGCTACTTCCATGGAGAAACAACCAATCCTTCCTTTATATTATTTAGCAGAAAGAAGAGATACAAGCTACAAAAAATCCACTATAATTTCCTCTTCGCTCTCACACAATCTCCTCTCTCTTTCTTGCTGAAAATACACATATAGATAGCCGCAATACAATTCCCTCATATATAGCGATGGGTTTCCTTCTAGAAAAAAAATCCTAAATTAAACATAACTTCTACCGTCAAATTATCTGCCTAATGAACGGCATAGATTGACTACGAAATTATAATATTTTACAAGGAAATTTTACATCTATCTTTAGCTTCAGGGGTGCTGCCCCTGAACCCTTTCCATGGGGGGGCTCATCAAAATCTCCATTGCGCCACCCCCCTGGACCCCCTTGATAGTGATTAAACAGGCGACGTTCCAGCCCCATTACCAACTGGGGTCCAAAGAATCAATACCTCTGAATAAAGAATATAATCAGGGTCCACACCCAACATTTTCGAAGATGATGAAAGTCATGAAATTCATGGTAAATTGGAGTGAGGAGATATGAAACATGCGAATACCACCGCCACTTCATGAAAATATCATCTTCTTCTTCTTCCAGTATTTATGGCTTCACCACCTGCCACATCTCTGATATGGAAGTAGAGCCCACTGCCTAAATGCATCCACAGAGCTTTGTGAGCCTGAGATCAATTATGAAGAAGAATAGTTTGGATAATGGCCCATCTTAAAATAATGTTCCATGCCTTAGTTAATGTGAAATTTACCATGGAAAATGTTGCCTATGCACTTAGTGTTGATGAGTAATACTATGTTTAGGTAACATCCAATTGTTGATATGCCCATTATTGACAAGCGAGGACGAACAAGACACTTGATAGAAGAAGGAAAGGATGTGAATTGAATAAATGGCTCAAACCGAATGTATTCAAAGGATGAATGTGACATTCTCATGAAAACGGTCATAATGTAAAAGTAAAATTTGATCTCAGCCTTCAATTTTTTCCCAAGAACCAAAAATAGTATCACATCAATATTAATGATATATGGCATATAGTCAGGCAGCAATATTAATGATATATGACACATATCAACCAAGTACATTTCTATCCTCATATATAGTATAACTTCCAGGATATGAATGCCCCATATCAACGTTGTTAATAAATAACGCTCGATATACATGTTGGGCCTCCAAAATGCCATCCTCCTTCACCCTCATTTCCATCATTTTACCATATTTCGTAGCTTTTTACCATATTCTACAGCTCCATAAGCCTACATTAATACCATTTGCATGATTATATGGGTTTATCATTATTATTTTCCAAGCCATTTGTTTTAAGTATTTTAAGAGAATTTATGATTAAATATTAGGAAATTAGCATGTTTTCATATAAATCTAAAAGTGGCATGGGTTTTATGATGTTATAGGCCTATTTGAAGATTCTATAAGAGTCTTATTTGGCCACTCAATCAAAAATTCGAATTTAAATTTCAACTCATGAGGATTTGTGGAATAATTGTAGAAGATTTGGATCATTGACTAAGCACATTCAAAGGGGAAGAATCATGGATATTTTGATATGTGTATCCTAAATATGTGTGGGAGAATTTGTATCTCATATTTTTATGTAATTGGTTGTAACCACGAAATATAATTGTTGATCTAGGAGGTATTTGTGTATCTACATTTATTGATTAGTTATCTTAAGTTATTGTGTAAATAGGAGTGCATCCTTCATTAAAAGTTATTCCAACCAAGATATGAGATATTATAGAATAGAGAATAATGGAGAAGAAATGATTAATGTAATTTGTAAAGTGAGGATATAGAGGAAGAGAGTTTAATTATTGTAATATCTTTGGAACTTTCTCCAACTTCATTTTATGGAATACATGTTGTTGCTTTGATATCCAAGCTTTGATAATCATTCAATGTGCTTGTTGAGGAGTGGAGACCCCCCATCAACCGCATCATACACACCTCTTTCCTTTGTTGTAAATATTTATGTTATTTCATTTATGAAAGTTTAGTTTAATTTCTTTTATGTTATTTTGATTATACATTTTTATGTTTATTTCATTAATGTTGTTTTGTTAAGATTGGTTTAATTTCATTATGTCTAGATTGGATTGGCACACTAGTAATCTCACATTAGTAATCTCATAGACTACTAGATTAAATTACTCTTTTCCCTTTCATAGATTGGATTAGAATTGTAATTTTAGTAGAGGTAGTCTTTGAGAGAGAAAGTGATTGAAAGAGAACATGTTTGGGAGAGAATGTGTGCACTTTCTTTTCATTTTCTTTTATTATTTGCTTTGTAATTAGTTTCAAGTTTCCTACATTAAATTAATATATTCTAAGAAATAATCACCTAGTACATATAGTACATGTATACCTCATCAGTTCACGAACCCGAGGTTGACAATCTAATTACATGGATTTAACTCATAATTAAATCACCCAAAATTTTGGTGTCATTGCCGGGGAGGTATACATAGGTGCTTATTTTTAAAGTTTAGACAAACTCATGATAGTTGCATTCATTCTTAGATGCATAGTTAAAAAAATATTAAAATCATATAGGATGCATGAATTTCAGTTATTTTTGGATAATGTAAGAGTCTCGATACTAATCCATTTGTGAAGCAAGAGATCTAGACCAACGAAGACACTAAAATGATGCTCAAGCATTTGTTGGGAAGAAAAGGATATGCCCCTATAAGAGTCTTCTCAAGCCCTTATCCTAGCTCCAGAATAACTACCAAGGATAGACTTGCATCCCAAGAAAAAGTAAAATAAGAAGAGATCCAATGGACTACAACTGATGAGAAGCTCCCATTTGAGCCAACGATTGACGAATTGTTCGCATGTTTGTCTCTAGATCCTTGGTACCCTTTAGATAATGAAGGGAAACTTCTAGAATAAACTAAAGGCATGATAACTAATGAAGAGAACCTAGAAAGAAAGGACTATATTGAAGATTGGTTACAAGTGGTTACTAGGCCACAACATTCCTTCATTCTTCAACAAATCTTGTCACCAAAAGTAAAACTGGTCTCTCATATCCTGGAGGACATAGAGATATATTTTTCAGAATTGGATATGAGCACACTAGAGATCTTGATTCATAGATGGTTACATTGGAAATATGCATATACTTGAAGAAAAGTTTTCAATTTTTTAGGTAGAGTAGGGTAGAATAAAACCATGATTTTGTTTTTGTTTTTTGATTTCATTGTGGTGTAGTGAGAGCCACTTCATTCACTAACCATTGCCAGGAAGATTTATGAGGAAAATTGACATTCATGAAAGAGAAAGAGATAAAATTTTAGGTATGATATTCTTCCTATGTTTTCTAGGCTTTAGATTTTAAAACACAAAAATAATTGTTAAATTTCAAAGTATGCTCTCTTCTTGCACCTTGTTGCGACCTAGAAGATTAGAATGAAGGAATTGAATAAATGGCTTTGAAATTGTTCTAGGAATGGTTTAAGTTGTTGACGATGTCAAAAATTCCTAAATTAATTTTTGTCTTCAGTTTTATTTATCTCCATTTGCTAACAAAAATTTAACTTAATTTGATTTGTATCACTTAAATAAAATTTTGTAGTTTTATTTTAAAAAAAAAAAAAAATAGAAAATTCAGAAATTACACTGAAGATATCTCACAAAATAGGAAGTTAGTTCTCATAATTTTTTTCCAAAAAGTGCATGATATTCTAATAAATGGTTCCTGTAAATTTCAGCCCAATCTGCTTCATGGTTTTTGAGAGAATGATTACCATCCCCTTCATCCATTTCACTTATATCTCAAGATCCATTCATGGGATCGATCTAATGTTTTTTGTGCAGAATAATTATGATCATAGGAACCTTCCTACAAAATTTCAGCTCAATCTGATGTGTAGTTTGTGAGAAAACCGTTTCTAAAGTTTGAAAAACATTTGTCGAAACACATCATCACCTGCAACCATTTTGTTTATATCTTGAGGTATGTACATTGGATGGTGTTGATTTTTGTTATGCGTAAAGATAAGAAAAATAGGAACGTTTTTACAAAATTTAATCAAAATCCAATAGACGGTTGGTTAGAAATAAGCCCACGAAGTTTGTTGTAAAACACGTGTATCAACATACAACAAAAACAATAATAAAAACATTTTGAATGTTATTCATATCATAATAATGAGTTGTGGCACAATGGTTAAGGTATGATTTTTCTAATAAAGGTTTTGGGATCAAATCACATCCACTCCACCCTTTGAACCACCTTTTTTAGTCACATAATCTGCCAAAATATACTTTAAAAAGAAATATTTGCACTTTATTTCATAATAAACTTTAGTGTTTTAATGGTACGTCCTTTGATTTGTTTGGATGAGGTCTCATTTTCAAATCCCACCCACATATATTTTTGAATTTAACTATATTTTGGTCAAATTCAGGCTACCACATGACAGCCCATGATTCGTCCACTTGGCAACATGTGATATGCCCAATCAACATCCATTCAACATGCCACGTCATCATTGATCACCATGTCACCGTTCACTGCTATGTCATCATTCAAATTAGAATCTGAATAGTCCATGTGGCTTTTTCAGATGCTACCACATGCCACCCCTCTCTACATTTTTTCCAAAACTTCAAACAATCACAACTTTCTCATACAATGTTTGTTTTAACGATTCAAGTGTCATTCGAAAGGTCTTGCCAAGATCTACAGCTTGAAATAATTTTCATATACATTTGAGACAATAAAAAACTGGTCGTTTTTTTGGATTTTTTAGAAAATGGACCTTGAAACTTTGTGAAGATAGAAATAAAATTATTAGATCATGTTTTTCATGCATTTACACTAATCTGTTTTTTTTAAGCACTCAAAACAGACATCTGGAAAGAAAGATAGTCTAAAATGAACCCCTGCCAATGGAAAAATGCATTTCATTTTTCCTTATATCTATTTCATTAAGAATGATTTGTGAATTAATGTAGACCTCACATTATATTGCAGATTAGTGTAATTTTTTTTCTAGGATCAAGGATGATAACGATACTACTTTATGCATCTCTAAAAAATTGACTGTCCTGATCAGTCTTCTATGACACTCCATATGTCAGGAAGCTGTCAATGCTGGGGAAAGGGTAGAGGGGATCACAAGCAACAGTAAGAGCACACTTTCAGCACCTCCTCAGGCGAGTAGAGCCAAGGCTCCGATTGGGCAGGATTCCCCCAAGAATTATGTGGTCCTCGAGATGTAACTGGTCTTTGTTGCAAGCTTTGGATGAGTTCTTGGGACATGGATCTGCATATGTGATCGTTGGCCTGGGAATTTATCCGTCTTATAAGCTTTTTTTGTTTTCTGCTTTTACTGTCCATGGCTCCATGTGGGTCTCTGTTTGCTCACTGTCTGTTTTTTGGTCAACCCCTGACTGTCTATGCCGCCCTGCGTGGTGTGCCCTGGGGTTCTGCAGGAGGTCTTTTTGGTCAAGATGATGTGTATGCGAATCAGGAAAGTAGTTTTCTGTCTGCACGAGCAGACCTTTTGTAAATATGTATTACTATCTTAATATAAAATGTTGATTTACACAAAAAACGATACTACTTTATGCATGGGTGGTTTTCAAAGACCACATTTTTCAAAGAAAAGCATGTTCCAAAATAAATCTTGAAGGCAATAACTTGATCGCATCCACCATGTCAATTGCTTCCACGGAAACCTTTCAAAATGCCACTAATGTCATTATGAACTTATTGATTTTCCTCTTTCTAAGCTTACAGTTCATCCATGAATTTCCATCTCCCTACTGCTAAATTTCAAAACTCATTTTTCCTTTACAATCTTCATACTTTTCTACCTCATTTTCACTCATCCTTAACAAAAAAATAAAGTCATTCAACTCCCTTACAATGTTGAGTCACCCCATTTTACTCTTTATTTTTGTCAAATAAACTTTGCTTCATAATGCAAATCTTTCATCTATTGTCATTCAAATTATTATTTTACACTTGCATTGGATGATGAAGGATTCATTAAGGCCTCTCTTCTAACATGTTTTGACCCATTGACTCTGAAACATCATTTGGGATCCAGACTAGAGATGTTTCTAGTACCTTGAGGTTTTCATGCCTTAATGACAAGTTATCTTGCTAATAAACAATGAAAATACATCAAGGTCCCCCATTTGTCAAATCTTCTAGGTGACTTGAATGCGACACAACTATTTGTACCTAGTTGGATATACTTAGGCATCTTGACTCTCATTAACATCAATGGTAAGTAGTCTCTTGTTCATTAATGACATTTATTAATGGGCAATAATCCAACAATTTATTTCTATGTTCGACATCGACACATTTATTCGCATAGATAAGAATTATGCCACTTGGTGGGAATGGATGAAGATTATATGATTTCAACAACTTGCAACATTGTTCTAATAATGATCTATATGGATGTTGATGGCCACCCACCTATCCCACTTGGACCCCCACAACTGTCTCTTTCAGCTTTTTCAGTTTATTTAATTGTAGCACAGTTTACTATTTTTAGCAGTTTTTCGGGCCCTGAACTTCTAGAGTCGTTTTGAGGCCCTAAACGATAGTTTTTAGGAAATATCGGAGAAATGTGGGCCCATGGCCCAACGTTTCTCTTCGCAAAGTTGTAGTTCTCGGATTGATCTTTCTAACGAGCTATTCTATCTCTCAAACAGAGATCGGGTGCCAAAGTTACGACCTCGGGAAGTTGATGTACTAATTTAACCAAAACAAGGCCCACAATTTGGCGTTTCATCTCCTAGGGTTAGATTTTTTGGATGTTTAGTGTTTTCCATTGTTTCTCAACAATAAATAGGCCTTCGAGCCAATTGTAACACAATTCAGTGGCATGTAGCTACCACATCTCTTCTCAGAGATAAGCTACCATCGCCCTAGCTGGTTTATTTCCATTTTTTTTTGTAAGCATATTTCAGTGTTTTGCATTAATGAAATGAAGCATTATTTCTATTGCATCTCTGTATTTATGGTTATCTCTGTAATTTGTTGCATTCATGTTTAAATCTGGATCAGTGGTATTAGATCGATCTACTCTTTCTCTAATTTCCTTTTCATGTCCCCAACAAGGTCAGGATATAAGGGGTTAGGGCTTGAACTAGTCGAACCTTTGCAAGACCAGCCTCACAAACCCAAACAACCTCCCATGGTGGATGAAAAGAAAGAGGAGGGTGCAGGAGATCCTATCAAAATCTTACTCGAAGAATCCCTTGAGTGACAAAGGAACCTGATGATGGACAGCTTTGCCCAGATCCTTCAGCAGCTACCCAGAGGCGACGCATCGGCTTCCAACAATACTCTAGAAACGCTACACCCTTTAAGGTAAAAGTTAATTTTAAAATCCCATATTCGAGGGTCAAATAGACACAGATGCCCTAGACAAATGGTTAAATCTGCTAGAAGGGGATTTTTCTGTTCATGTTTTTTCCAGTTAGGAAAAGATTATTTTCGCTCTTCTCAAAGCAGCTCCCCACGTCAAGGACTGGTGGGAAACCTACTGCGAAAAGAAGGATGAAAGTATGGGCTCACTATTTTTAGCTGCACCCACTTGGAATTCATTTTGGGATGTCATCAAGGAGCAGTACTACCCTATCAAAAGCTACAAGGACAAATACATAAAGTGGACCACGTTGCGGCAGGGAAAGGACCAAGATGTGCCAGAGTTCACAAACATTTTTCATACCCTTCGCACACAGTTGGGTATCAAGGATTTTGAGCTACATTTGGTACTCAAATACCATGGTTTCCTACACATGTACATCTAGGAAGAGATGGATTTCGTGAACATCTCCTCGCTCGGCATGACATACTGATATGCTGTCAAAATCAAGCAGAAGTTCAAGAAGCGAGACTTTGGATCTGCGAATCCAAAGACCAAAGGTCAAAGCTAAGGTGGGGTGACCCAAGACAACCTGTCGAAGCCACAATACAAGAAAAACACCACAAAGTCGAAGAAGAACACAGGAAAGTGGTGTGAGTTGCACAAGAGCCCCACTCACAACACAAGTGAGTGTCGGACCAAGCAGTTGCTAGTGGCCGAGTTGAAGGCTTCAGATTCAGATGAATGTTCTGACCCTGAGTTAGAAACCAATAAGGGGAATGGAAAAGGGAAGAAGATCATTGACACAGAGCCCAGCATCACTGTTTCCACTGCCAAGATCCAAAAGAATGAGCCCAAAGATCCATATGAGGGGGAGTGTCTTTTCCACTCACAGATGTGGGTGAAGGGTTCGCTGCTGCAATTCATTGTCGACAATGGCAGCCGAAATAACCTCATTTCAGTAGAGGTCGTGAAGTGGTTGGGCCTACCGACTACACCAAACCTGCAACTGTATAGTATCGGGTGGCTTCATGAAGGACGAGATCTCTGAGTCTACTGGCAATGCTTCCTTCCCTACAGCATCAAGCCCTTCACAGACGAGGTATCGTGTGATGTTGCACTGCTTGATGTTTGTGATGTCTTATTAGGCCAACCATACTTATGGAGGTGACATGCTATGTATGAGTCAAGGCCCTGCACTATTATTATCTCTTTGGGTAATTCATTATAGAGGATACTGAAGGTAGCCCCACCTACCGGCACCTCTTTGATCACTGTTAAGAAATGTAGAGAGTTCATCTCCGAGACTAGGAAATTCATTTTTTCTCTGGTTCACTCCCAAAGTAAGGGGAAGATCATTGCCACATCCATGGCCCCTGAGAAGGGTCCATCCAAGCAATAGCAATAGCAGAGGAAAACGGTCATGAAAGAACATAGGAATAACTTCTCCTCACCCATAGGGGCACTGCACAAGTTTTATGTGGGCGACAGAGTTTGGTTACGTATGTAGAAAGAACGCCTTACAAGAGCCCATCAAAAGCTCAAACCACTCTGACATGGTCCTGTTGTGGACAGCAACACCCCCCCTTCTTATTTAGTTTTCTCACTAATACTAAATAAGTGGGGACCCTTATCCATAAAATAATAAAAAAAAAAAATTAGGACTTGTATTCCCTTTTCGAATAAACCTTACTATCATAAACTTAGGAGAATACCTGAAAATTTAAAAAGACTTAAGTTTTGTGATAAGTTTGAACAAAACCGTTCTCTCAATAAAAAGTGTCACATCGAAAAAAGGTAATAGATGCTTTCCTACAAACAGAATCCTAAGATTGCAAAATCACGATGCGAGATTACTTATTAAAAAAATCCATCGCATCGCAGTTTTCATGCGCTTCAATTATCACTTAAAGTGAAATACCTCAAACCACTGATATGCGATGGCGCGTCTCGCAAATCGCATTTCGCAGAAAACATATTGTAATGGATGATTGCCACACGTAACGAATCAGCAATATTGCGAAGCAAATCACAAAATCACCTTATCGCAAATCTGTAGGGCTCGTCGTTCGAAAAAGCTTTTCCATAAATCGATGCCCAGTTATGTCCGTTAATGTTAATTTATTGAGTTAGTTGGAAATCATTAATGAAATATGGTTTTGATCTGATCAAAGAGCCATTTCATGTAAGGTGATATATTTTATATGATTTCCGCATTTAAAGCTTTCTCATCACCTTTTTCTTATCATTACTCTTTCCTCATTTGCAAATTGCAGGAGCGAATAGAAGAGAAGTATACATACCAGTGTTCAGAATATTATGGGAAAGAAGGGAAAGGCTCCGAGTTTTGAAGACAAAGAAATGACGCCCTTATACGCGGACACCACCTGTAATAGAGATGTGGTGTTACTACTTTGGAAGACATGCACTGTCTACTCAAGGAAGAAAATCCCATAGTAATGGAGGTTATCGCTACTGCAGACTCACGCAGGTCGTCTGAGTCGTGAATTACAAAACTAGCATGCTCATTCTTGCACCGGATAGCGGCAAGGCCCAAGATTCTTCCATACATAGACATGGTCAAATGGGTACTAGATAGTGCTGAGATAACACACCAATATTTTAAGACTCAGAGCTAAGAACTCATGGAGTCATTCTTTCCACAAAATTTAAGGTTTACATTCTCCAACAAAAAGCGCACAAGAGGCGAAAAATAGCACCAGGGAAGCCCGAATCAAGAAACGGAGGCAGTTTCCAATGTGCAATTAGTGCCTAGTGCTAATCACGCATTGCCAGGAAAAACCTCCTGAAAAGGAAAGCCTATAATCACTCAATCTCCTGTATGCCCGGAAAATTGTAGGAAAAAGTGTCAAAGGCGAAAGGCAAAACCCGAGCTCTAAAATCCAGTGGTATTTATCAAGGATATCTTCAAGTGGTATGTAAATTTTTACCAAATGTGCAGCATCTATAAACAAGCTAGAGACAAAAGGCTCAAGAAAGAGAAGAGTCCATCAAAAGGTTAACCAAGTTAAATTGGGATTCTTACTAGCAGTACTTGGTTAAACCACACAGTCAGTGCATGACTCTCAAATGTCTCACTAACCCTGCCGAGAATATGGCACCAACACTTGTCGATTCCGTTTTTGCATGATAGCTAAAGTCAGAGGTTGGCTAGCCAACTATCTTTAAGCCGATGCTTGATACTTGTGACTACAAAAATCAAGTACATACATAATTAATTGCCAGTTTAACTATTAGATTCAATTTTAGTTTTAGTTTTGCTTTATTTTTTCCTGAAATGAGGACGGTCATGTAAACCACCTCCTATATTTTTGTAATAAACTATTTTTATATTTAGCTAGTCGTATTTAAACCCTTCTCATGCATTTAGAGAAGGGTCCTGAAATTTATCAAAAACATGTCCTTAGAACATGCACTTCTGCACCCTCTGAGGACATTTTGATGAATGAATGGAACAAGATTTATTGACATCTGTGTTTAATATCTGCTACTAAAATCGCACTTTTTTACTCTTACTAGATGTTGAATTAAGAAGAGATAAATCATTATTGCTGGAGCTCATGAGTAGAACTCATTATAAATGGTCCTTTTATCTCTTAACAATTTCTGCTTATGTGTTAAGGTGATATTCATGTTTAGTTATTTATATGTGAATCCCTGAATGCTTGAGTTATCATTTGGCACTTTTGTACGGTGATAGACATTTATTTATGCTTAATATATGAGTGACTTATTATGCGATATGTTTTCATAACTGTTCAACTAACTTTTTATATGAAACAGTTCATCTTTATTGAATTCTTTTCTTATAGCAATTGCATGATCTTTATTAGCAATTGCTATAGAAACTATTTTAGATTGCATAATTAAAAGATTAAATCCCAGGTTAGTTTTAGAATTAGATATTTCTATTCATTAGAATATGATTTCATGTTGTTAAATTAGATTTAGAATAAAGGCATTTTACTTAGAAATTATTAGGAAGGAAATATCAATTCTCAACATACACACACACATGGATTGGGAAACTAGTCCCATATCCCCAGTCAGACCCACTATACCAAACGAAAAAGGAGCTGCTAACCAAGGTCTGGACCAGGTGGGTATCCCCCTTGTTGTAGACCTGATTTTCGGGGCTTCAACATATTTGGCGCTATAAGGAGGGCCTCGAACTGTGATTTGAAAGTAAATCTAAATCTAAATACCATTCTGAAAGTAAATATCCCTCACCATCTCCTCCACTTCTCCATCATATTTAGAATCTTTAAATCTTGAGAGAGAATTCAATAAAACAACAACCATTGCCACAAACCTAAAAATTTCAGAGAAATCTACTATTGAACCTCCTGAAGTTGAATCTTTGATCCATAAACTTCAGCGATTTTCTATACCAGCCCAAAAATCTGAAAAATATCAAGGTAGTGTGGTTTCACAATATAACCCTTCTCATCCCGTTACCAGATTGTAGAGTGAAAAGTTTGGTATCGAACCAACTGAATTACCTCTACCTACAAGGAAGAGAGCAAGGAAATGACCTAAAGGGTCTGATAGCAAGACTCTTTCATCATCATCATCCATCTCAACCTCTCCACCGCAAAGTGAAGCATCCACTCCTCCACCTCAAATTATTTTCCACCAGACCACTGGAACTTCAACATCTCCTTCTCAATCATCTGGAATTGTAATATCCTCATCTTCCCAACCACAAGGATCATCTTCTGTGCTTTCCTCTATTAATAGTTCAACGATGGCCCAAACTCCGTGGAATAACCTAGGGGTAGTCTTAATGCCTCCGCCCTTGAGTCAATTACCGGCCCATCCTGAAAAATGGCTGCCTAAGTTTAATCCTGAAGCAGGCATGCTAGCAGAAGAGCACATGAACAACTTTATGTTGTCTACAAATCTCAATGGGGTTACTAATGAAGGCGCTGTCGTCCGGCTCTTTCCTTACACTTTGCAAGGAGCA
The DNA here is from genome assembly GCA_031772625.1 of Pinus tabuliformis. NCBI lineage: Eukaryota > Viridiplantae > Streptophyta > Pinopsida > Pinales > Pinaceae > Pinus > Pinus tabuliformis. The sequence continues at coordinate 277,709,960 of CM062808.1, forward strand.
GCCGGATCATGGTACTTCTCATTACCATCCAGGTCCATCACTAGTTGGGATATTTTCCAAGAACAATTCTTGACTAAGTTCAGTGATGACAAGTCTACTTCGACATTGATCAATGACCTGTCTAACCTTAGGGCTGAATCAAGGGAACCTATCAAAGATTTCAACTCGTGTTTCAATAAAATATTGAACAAAATTCCTATCGCCTCTAAGCCTAGCGAAGAAGTTCGAAGTGAATGGTACATATCTACTCTACCATCAAACATAGCAATCTTCATTGATAGAGATAACAAAACAAATTTACCTAACAATATGAAGGAAGCAATAGTGGTAGAGAAATGTATCATATCCTTAGAAGAGAAAAACGCCGTTGAGGAACGAAAATCTAAGAAGGTTACTTTTAAAGAAGATCCAAAGAAAAAACAGTCCAAAGACCCATTCGATTTAGAAGAATTGTAGAAAGTTTTGAAAACCATGTCTAACGAAATGGTTGACATTAAGAAACAAGTAGCAGAGACCTCTTCTAAACAAGCCTTACAGAGGAAATCCTTCAACTAATTGAAAGCCTCCCAATGCTATCACAAATGTTGAATCAGAAGAAGAAGAAGAGGAAATTTCCAACGAGGAGTCTACTGACGGAGAAGAAGTTGTAGAAGTATAGGGAATGTGGGATTTCATCCTCCCAGATGAAGAGGATCAAGAGGCATCACCAGTCAGTACAAGAAGTAGAAATCAACTCGATCCTCCTCAACCTACTTCTAAGCCAAAGAGCGTAAGCTCAATGTCTAAGGATAAAGTCATAGATAAGAAAATGTCACCCAAAGTGACTCAAACAAGCCCAGTCCAAACAGATTCACCAACTCCATCTAAAACATTGATTGTTTCTGATGAGATGGAGTATAACATCGTAGAAGACATGAAGAAGACTAGGGCTAACATTACTTTTTATGAATTGAGCAAGTTAAAACATCAACAAAAGATACTTTTGAAAGAGATACATGCAATACCAGTTGCACCTCTGCCTGCAGCTATAATCTCCCAAGATTCTCATGAGATGGGAAGACCTCCAACTACTGTGACTAGAAAAGTTGATCCAAACGACATCGCTCTAATTGGAGGAAGGTCAAGATCTCATACTCCCCCATTTCTTCTTACTTATTGTTGTGGGGGAAAGTATCCAACTCGGAATGACCCTAACCCACTCTAAGGGTGACAGTTCCTTAGCAACAGTTGAAAGCAAAGCTATCTAAAGTTACTTCTTTATGACATGCAAGAGATAAAAGGAAGAGATCCACTTACCGATGTCTTGCGCAAATGGTCGATCCAATCTCCTCTATTTGCCGCTTGCTCCCAGCTCCAAGTCTTTTCACGGGCCCAGCTACACGAGATCCTGCAAACAAGACAAAGAAAGGAAACTACAAGAGGCATGCATTCATAACTGATTCAAGGATTAGCATAAATCAAATACGCAAGTAAGACAATACACCATTGAAACACATGCGAATAGAAGAACCTCAAATGCTTTATTAATATATGGAAGTAAGGTTCAGGCGGTGATACAACCATGAAAGGTCCAATCCAGCATCACCTTCCCGACGGAGAGAAATCTCTTCTTCACCTCCCTCAAGCAATCACCCAATGCTCACAACTGTAAACCAACAACAATTCTTCGCGCTAAATTCCGCCCTCTCGATCCCATGGGATGAGATCCTTATATAGAGTTTTGGAGTGAAGATAAGTCAGCTTGATGTGTGACTTGTTGTCCTCTTCAACTCCAGTTGTTCTTTAGTTCTTCACTTGGAGTTTCTGTCTTCCACTTGGAGTTTTAGAAGCTCTTAACTCATCATTAGGCGAATCTTTTGATCAAGTGTCTTTTTCGAAGCTTCCTGGGCACTGGCACATTGAGAAAAAGATTCCTCCACATGTCAAAGTACGCCCAGCGCAGGTAGCCTTTGTTGCACTTGCAATGCAGTGCAGGTACACCATGGAGCTCTTGACATTCAGCGCAGATCCTTAGTGGAGCAGCTGCTTTGATCCAAAACTGACCTGTTTTTGAGTGTTTTTCAGTGGAGAACTGATTTGCAGTGCTGTGGTTTGCTGACCTTGTTCCTCTAAGGGTAAGAACAACTTGTTTAGGGACTTTGGATCCCTTAGATTATTGACATTTCATGCTCTATGCTGTAAGGCACAAAAATGTCTATAACAGTTTCCCCCTAAAGTATGAGGTCGTTTATCGGGTGAAATGCTTTATTAGGAGGATCCGAAGTTCATTCAATCGTTGGGAGGTGACCTGTAACAAAATACAATACAATACATTATCTTTTCATACTTTCTTTTCATGATCTAGCTGAGGCGGGCATTTCCCATGCTCAGCTTTATAAATACATTTGCTGTACATAAACAGACGACCGTCTGATAATAGACTGATAATTCTCTGCTTTTAATTATCATCCTTTTAGTAGGATGATCATCTGCTGCACATGTCTATGTTTTTATCTCCTGAATATATATCGCAGCCCGGATGGATGAAACTAGATCCGGGGTCTTCAAACTTGTCCGATCTTCACTTTAGTACAAGTCGATCCATGTGAGAATTTCCTGAAGTCGAACATGGAAAGACATCGCTTGATTACCAGTCAATAATGTAAATTGTTAACAAGCGCGAGAGGAATCACCGATAATGATGATGACCCTCAAGGTACTGCAGCACAATTCACGTGGTGTGAATATAGGATCCGACGTCGAACACCACGCAAAGTCTCCTGGTCGAAGGTCATTAATGTATACCTATCGCCGGGAGTGAGAAACTTGCCATTGAGGCATGCAAGCTTCAAAGTACTGAGGGGGTGTTCCTAGACCAACTTCTTGGATAATGAGCTGATGTCGACAAGAAGTGATCCGTCAAAGGAGGGCCTTAATGAATCCCACATCAGTGACACGGAACGGAGCTAGTGATGATGGTGAAAACGATCTGTGAAATATGATTCAGGGTGGCAGTCATGGAAGGATGAAAGATGATGTATGGTAGTGGATGGGACCCGGTTGACACTTTCTGAATGACATCTCTTGAACATATAACGACACTGATGTGATGGATCGGTAGCATTACCCCATGTATGGATGGTATGGCGAGACCATGGTGAAGGGACCGGTGAATGATAATAACCCAACCCGATATTTACGGAGGCAAAAGTGTCATGTTCAAGAGCGACTTGCTACCATTAAGCTTTGAGGTTCTTCCCAATTTTTCCCCAGTCATTTCTGACCAGTACCTCTTTATTTTTGTCAAGCTTGAGGAGGATAACATATGCTTGATCTATAACCTGCCCTTCGGGCAAGCCCATCGCTATGTTTTAACGAGCCTAGCGATAAGGAAACTCGTTCTTGTCTAAAGACAAGTTTGTCGCTATCTAATATTTTTAACGAGCCCAGCGACAAAGACAACTCGGTCCTTTTCATTTTTAGAGAGTCTGAAAGGTGTACATAAAGTAGACTCCAGGGGTCCTTTTGCGTCATCTAATCCCTTAAGTCCGAAAAATTATAAAACAATACAGAAGGGATGAATGTTTGATATCTTTATCGAGCCGAACTAGACAAGCGCTCGATCTTTTTGTGCAATAATCCCTCAGGTCCAAAAAGATTAAAATCTAGAGGAGGGATAGCTCTTCCGGTCCTTTTAACGAGCTGGAAGGCCAAAACTCGGCAAACTTTTCATTTTTTACGAGTCAGTGAAAAGAGCTCAAAGAAGACTCGTATTTTGAGGAACGATTGATAAACAGGGATAGCAGCAGATTCCAGGTACAGGTTGGAATTGTCCAATCACGGCAGTATTACAAGGATGGCTAGGTGGGATCACTCTTCGCAGTTGTTCCTCAAAATAGGTAAACAATCAAGTGGATGTGAATGATCGGCCAAATGAAAAGTGGAGGTGACGGTGCACAAACACGACCAAGGCTTTTATGGCTGATGAATTTACGGTCTCAAATGGTTATTTACCGGTTCATTTTTTCTGAATGAGCTTGAACACTGGGGGAAGCCTGCTCACAAGCTTATGTTTATTTTTTAACGAGCATGAATTTCCGCATTAAAACTGCTCGGATCTTGTGTTTATTTTTTAACGAGCATGAACTTTGCCAAAACTGCTCGTTTGATAAGGTCAAATTCATATTTTACCATGACTAGTTCTTCTTTTTCAGAGATAGTACTGTTTTCATCAATTGCTGCAACAAACTTGTTAGAAACGGATAACATGAAGTAAAAATACTAATATTTCCCTTTGAACTACGTAAAAAGCAATTTAAAAGATGTTTTTACCTCTCATTTTACCATTTCATGTGCATTTGGTTTGTTGGAGCTTTGGAGGTGCCTCTTCCCCTTGATTTTTCACCAGCTGATTTCGGGAGATTCTATGGACGATTTTCAGCGCCGTTTCCACCAGGTAGGAGCTAAACCTTAGCTCTATCTTTTCATGATCTTATTTCTCCGTTTTATGCTTGTTTTCCTGCCCCCATGAGCCCCTGGGGTTTCTCTAGGGCGCTCTGCCATCAGCGCAGGTGCCCTATATCGAAACCTGCGTTGGGGGTCCTCATTTCCAAAGGCAGTTTGTCCCCCAACGCAGGTGAGACCCTTCCCCACCTGCGTTGGGCGCAGAAAACTTCTTGGTTGCATATTTTTTCATGAGAATTTTGCCATTTTCTTTACTGAGTCAGGGATCTTACTCCTCCTCTTGTTTGTTTTGCAGAGTTTATTGGAGCAGAATGACTCTTACGTGGCGAGAACGAGAGCATGAAGAGGAGGACATGATTGCCCTCCATGATCCTGTTACTGTGAGCGCGTTGCGGAACTGTGGCTTGCTAAAATTCTTCCGTATATCTAGCATGAGGGCACAGATACGTTTACTGCAGTACCTGCTTGATGCTTGGGATCCTGTTAACCAAGTGTTCCAGATTAGGGGCAAGTCCATCCCTTTTACCATAGTGGACATTTACTTCTTGACTGGGTTGTCAAGGCGGGGTGCCCCCATTTCCTTGTACGGTTCGGCCCAAGGGAGTGATTCCGTGAAAGATTATATCCGTCAGTATTGCAGGGAGGGATCCCAGCCGAGCAGAGATGGCAAGATTTCTATCTGTGATATTACTGACAGGTCTCTCAGGTCTATTCTGTACACGATTTGTAGGATGGCCAGTAGTGCATCCCCTCATGTTGCCAACAGGTCATATGTGCAGCACGCCCTGGAGTGTCTTCAGCCGAAATTTTTTAACTGGTGTGATGCAGTACTGGTTCAGATGAAAAACCAGTTAACCAAAGTAAAGGACAGGATACTGAAGAATTTTGGCTTTGGTTCAGTTTTGACTGCCTTCGCTTTGGAGAAGATACCCCTGATGCAACCTCAGTACATTGTCCTCGACTTGCCATCTCCTACTGAGCCACGCATGCAGAGGTGGGTTGACCACATGGCTAGACATGCAGGTCAATCTCGGATTACTTTTACTGATGCCTTCTTTCGGTGGTTCGAGCGGCAGGATATGGCTTTTTCCGAGTATCCATATATTGGCATGGATTTCCGAGGTGATCCGGATTTGTTACTACCAGATGGTGAGCAGTGGGGTGATCTCGGTAAATATTTTGACCTTATCACCATTTACTATTTTTTATTTATAATGTCCTTGTGCTTTACTCTATCAAGACTCTAATCAAACTCATGTGTGCATGCAGATGTGGGCCCCGTCCGTCCAGCAGTTCGTCCGGGAGTTCCGGCCGCTGCCCCAGCACGGGAGGCTCCAGGGAGGGCTATTCTCCATGACCTTGACTTGGCCGAGACTCTTGCTGCTGTGCAGGAACAGGTCGAGGGTCTTACCTTCGGGATTCCGGATGTACGAATTGACGAGTTGCCTCTACGATTGCAGCGACATACTGTTAGTGTTCCTAGACGATGGTCTTGTCTCCTGCGCATGATCGCACAGGCCGTGGCATGTTATCATGAGCATCACTAGGCTAGGGTGCCCCCCAACCATTTTTGAGTTTTGGGGTCGTATGACCGATTTTGTCTTGGTTACAGAACATTATATGTAAACCGTAAACAGTTATATATATTTTTGATTTTCGGGGTTTATCCTGGTTTTTATGTGATCCATGTATGAAACATCGATGATGCTTCTATTTTTATCAAATTTGCAAATGTCTATCTAACACATAGTTTGCTAATGAGTAGGTTAATGTGTTTAAGTTTCTGGAAATGTGTTGATATTGGATAAAATCAAACTGTCTTTCCAAGATTTTAACTCTTAGGAACTTGCGATAAATAGCTGGATTTCGGACAGAGTAGGTACCTTTGAGCTGTAGTACCACGAGCTGTGAGTCTAGCCTGACGACTAGCCGGCGTATGCCATGGGTAATGGCATCAGAGAGGAGCTCTATCAACGCGCTATACTCAACGATATTATTTGTTGATTGACCAATACATACCCCCCTGAAACTCATTAGCTCGCCGCTTGGGTTAAAAATGGCCCATGCTGCTGAGGATAGGTTCCTCGAACTACGACTCGCTCCGTCAGCATATCCAACCCATGGTTCCAATGGATTTGACATCTGCAATAAGTGTAAAAAGCGGATTACTTAAACCAGAACAAACGCTTTAGCGAAAACAAAAATGTAACAAAAGCATACAGGTTACTATTAGGCATAGTAACGCTTAAGGTACAACCCGTTGCAGGGTTGCGCCAGTGGAATTCCGTCATAATCTACCAACTCGTAGGCACCTTTTGCTAACACACTTTTAACAATATAAGGGCCCATCCATAAGGACTTGAATTTCCCAGCTCCCAATTTATCGGATTCTTGGTCATAAAGCAAGACCAAATCACCTTCCGAGAAGACACGGGGTTTGACATTTTTGTCGAACTGCGCTTTGAATCGTTTCTTATGGGCTTCGTTGGCCAAGGCGGCATCACGACGGGTTTCATCCAACTGGATTAACTCCAAGAAACGAGCTTCTTCTTCCGAGGTTCCGGGGAGGAGATCAATTGCGAGTTTAAGGGACGAAATTTCACACTGGATTGGTAGGATCGCTTCCAGGCCATACACCAGTTGAAACGGTGTGAACCCAGTGGCGTTCCTTACCGATGTTCGGTAAGCCCACAAAGTCGAGTACAGGATCAAATGCCATCTTCTTTTGTGAACTCCCACCATCCTTTGCAGCATGCGCTTCAGGACTTTGTTGATCGCTTCAACTTGTCCGTTAGCTTGCGGATAGTACGGAGTAGAGCTGTCGTGAGACAATCCTAGTTTGGCAGTTAATTCAACCATCATGTGATTGTGAAAATGCGATCCATGATCTGTTACTATGGCCTGTGGCACGCCGAATCTGGCGACTACATGATTAAAAAAGAATAGGGCTGTTGTTTCACCAGTGTTATCCAATGTAGGCATCGCCTCGGCCCATTTGGTAAAATAGTCAACTGCGACTATAATATACCCATGCCCCCCGGTCGAGGTGGGGTTACATTGCATGAAATCGATGCCCCACTTGGCGAAAGGCCCCACAGCTATTATTGGCTGTAGAGGAGTGGGGGGTCTTCTGGTTTTGCTATCAAAAATCTGACATGCATGGCAACTTCTAACTGCGGTTATGCAATCTTTGAACATGGTTGGCCAGAAGTAACCTGCTCGTAAGATTCTTTGTGCTGTAGCATATCCAGATTGATGCCCCCCACAGGTGCCTGAATGACATTCATTCAGGGCTTTTTCGCCTTCCTCATGGGTTAGACACCTTCTCAGGACCGTATCGACACCACGACGGTAAAGCGTATCACCGACGATCATGTAGTCTTTTTCTTGGTATCGAATGCATTTTTGTTCTGAGTGAGAGGTGTCTGGCCGAAACTTTTGGGTTTGGAGATAAACTATTATATCTCCATACCACTCATCACTTGCTGATATCAGAAACAAACTTTCGTTCACGATTAATTCTTTGGACGTTTCATCGTTGTACGATGACGGGAGATCGCATAATAATTCTGCGAAAACTAAAGCTTTCTTTGATTTGGATTTCACAAATTCCAGATCAAACTCTTGAAGGATAGCTATCCACTTTGAATATTTGCCCCCAAGCAACTGTCGCGACAGTATATAAGTCATGGGGTTGCAATCTGACAATACAGTGGTCTTCCTAAAGAGGACATAATGTCGAAATCTTTGAATCGCTTGAACAGCTGCTAATGCCAGCTTTTCAACATGATAATATCTACTTTCTGTATCATTTCAGTTTTTACTTAAATAATATATAGGGTGTTCAATTCCATCTACTTCTTGAACTAAAACCATCGCAATGGTCGTATCTGCTGCAGCCAGATACAGGTTAAAATCCCTTAGATAGTCTGGGGCGTACATTAATGATGCTTTGACTAGCGCTTCTTTCAAAGCATCAAAGGAATCTTGTGCAACCTGGTCCCAGACGAAAGGTACATCCTTTTTCAGGAGACGGGTATAACCTTTAGCAAGTTCTGCGTAATTTGGAATGAGCCTCCTTAGAAAGTTTGCTTTCCCTTGGAGTTTCTGAATCTGAAGCAAGTTCGAAGGTGGAGGCAAATTAATGATTGCCTGCACCTTGCAAGGGTCGAGATGAATCCCATTCTTGGAGACTATAAATCCAAGTAAACGACCAGAACCGACGCAAAACACACATTTGTGCGGATTGAGTCTTATCTTGTAGTGTCGGTAGCGTAGAAATATTGCTCTTAAATGTTGCAGATGATTAGTCCGCATTTGCGAATGAGCCGGAAGATCGTCGAGATAAGGTTGAACGATGTTCTTGATGTCATGGAAAGCATAATTCATTGCTCTCTGAAACGTCGCCCCTGCGTTCTTTAAACCAAAGGGTAATTTTCGATAAGCGAAGGTGCCCCACGGACAAATAAATGCAGTCTTTGATTGGTCCTGTGGGCGGATATTAATTTGATTATACCCAGAAAATCCGTCCATAAACGAAAAGATTTCACATCTGGCGCATTCATCAATTATCTGGTCGATGAAGGGTGTAGGGTAGTTGTCCTTTGGACAAGCTTGATTTACATCCCTATAATCGACGCACACTCGTATTGTTCCTTGTTTCTTCATAACAGGGACAATATTCGATACCCAATCGGTTAGCGGAACTGGGTAGATGAAACTAGCATGGAGGAGTTTTTCAACTTCTGCCTTAATAGCAACGGCTTTCTTGGGGTGCACCTGCCGAAGCCGTTGTCTCACTGGTTTGACATAAGGATACATCTTAATTTCATGTTCAACGATACTCGAGTCAATGCCTGGAATTTCATCATATGACCAAGCAAAGACATCTCTAGATTCGCGGAAAAGAGCTTTATATATTTCTTGTTCTGAAGGGGAACAACCTTTGCCAACATAAATATTCTCTACAATGTCTGTTTTGGTCGAGATATTTATGGCTATAGTCTCTTCTATATTGGATAGGTTTCTCTCGAAATCCACCGTATTTACAGTATTTGTTAGGAATTCAAATACTGAAGGGTGATACAGGTCGCCTTGAGTATCTTCCTGAGGAAGGGAATGATGGTGGTTATCATCCCATGGTGCCCCCTCAATCAACATTGACTGCAGGATTCCTTCGTCACTTGCATGCACTCGTGACCAAGGATCCAAAGGGGTACCACATTCTCCTGACCTATCTACCCAAACGCTTGACGAGCATTGATTTGGGCTCGCCTCCCATGCCTGAAACATTGATTGCTACAATATTTCGATTGGGCTCGGGTGCAACACCATTGCCCGATCCATGATGACTTTATCTTTTACGACTTTCGTGGAAGATATCATGTTGCAGGTAGCCACCAATGGTACATTTCCTATGTACATATGATTTGGTAGTGAGAAAGTCCCCATCATCGTGGGGTCTTTCAACAAGCCTACTCCTATATCTTGAATTGAATGGTCGCTTTCATGGATCATGGGAATGCTTCTCGTAACTTGCAAACCATTAAGGAGGAAGTTCTGTTGGTCGACGACCGTAATCCCTCCTTCAAACGGGAAAGCGATCTTCCTAAAATAAGTCGACACGACAGCTGCCATGGCATAGATCCATGGTCTTCCCAGTAGGATGTTGTAATCCAGATTTCCATCTATGACTTCAACATCAATCTATACTGTTTTTCCACCTAGTTCAACTTTCAAGTTACTTAGGATACCGTAAGGGGTATATGTCCTACCGTCGAAAGCTTTTAGTGTTGTCGAAGATCTCGACAAGGTTGGTGACCCTAGCGTTTTCCAGCAGCTCATTGACATAATACATGTCGATGCTCCCTTGTCAATGATTGTTCTGTGAACAGTTTTGTTGAGGGCCTTCACTTGAATAAGGAAAGCTAGCTGAGCTGGTAACTGAGGGTCATACCCCTTGTGATCAAAGGACACAAGATTGGAATCCTTAGGATCAACCCCCCCTATTTCCGATAACAATGCCTGCCTTTGGGATGGACAATTTTGTAGCACTTCTAGAGTCGACATAGCAGATGGCGATTGAGCCAAATCTTCTACTATGTTATAATGTTGCGCCGCTCTGGCACGAGGATTAAACGTCGACTTGTGTACTACACCCTTAGGTGGTTTTATCGTTAATTCTGGCATTATGGGTGGGACAACTTCTGTCGAAGTTGTTGTCGAACTACTAGGTTGATCTTTACCTTTTTCGTTTGACAGTTGCGGATTCCCATAATCTTTGTTCCTTGTCGAAATCAAAGCATCATTTTGCTGCTTAGAGATCGACAACATCAGCACTTGCGACAGGGAAGCATTTCCACTATCAACCATATTTTGACCTGGATTGGGAAATGGATCAGTCAGCACAGCTGGGTTCTTTGGACTTTGAAAGAATCTCTTGAGTTCAGCTTTGTACGGACACTCTGATGTCTTGTGATCTTCGTCACATATCATACAGGGCCATTTCTTTTTCCCTTTCTCAGGAGAGTTAGAAGAAGTTTTTTCAGGTGACGGACCATCCTGTTGCTTCTTCTTCCCTTTGTTTTGCTTCTTCTTGCTTCCTGGTTGATTGGTTTCTTTGCCTCTATCTGTTGATATGGCATTTACTTCCGAAGCAAGAATCTCTTCATGGGCATTTCAATCTGAAGTCTTACGGGCTTTCTGAGGTGAAGCCTTTCTCGACTTCGCGCTTGCAGTGCCAATCACGCCATCTCCGGCATGAGAGTCAATATTCGATTTAGGAGGGGGAGGAATTGAAAATTCAGGTCTAGGGGCATCAGGTATTTTCTCGTAGAGCGTGCCAGACTGAGTATATACTAAGTCTAAATGTTGAGCATGAGCGATAACTTGCTCCTCTGTTACAACTCCCCCTTTGGCCACATCTTCCGTTATGGCCGGAAGTAATGACTTTATAAACCATTCAGCTAATAGCTGATCAGGAACGTATGTTTTCACCATCCTACGACGTCGACGCCACTCATGTATATGATCAGATATGTGAGTAGCTGTCTTCTGTTTGAAGTTGGTTAGTATCTCGGTTCCTGTTTCATACCTGATAGGTAATTGAAAATCGGTTAAGAAAGTCGTGGCTAAGGAGCTGAAATTGTCGAAAGAGGCTCTTGGCAATTCTATATACCATTTGGCCGCCGGACCTGTCAATGTCCTCTAGAAGAGGCGAAGTCTTATCGAATCATTGTTCAGAGTGTTCGATGAACACCATAGATGAAAGGTCATGACGTGATTCGACGGGTCTTCACCTGGATTCCCATTGAATTTAGGAATGTCGGAGGGAAGTTTGTGAGGAATCGCCAGCCACCAAGGGACGTAGGCAATCGGATCGTTTGTCAACCGATGTAAATCGGGTAACTCCAAAGTCGCCACGAATGGCAGCTGTTGGCTCAGGTTAGGTGAAGCGTACCCAGGATATGATGGAATCGCCTGAGCAGTTGGTCTTTGCATACCAGCATAATGTAATTGATGCTGATATGATTGATACGGTTGATGGACTACTCCACCATAGAGTGGTTGGTTTTGACCGTATTGTAGGTACGGTTGTCCATTGTTCACAAAAATTTGCTGATCGGTACCTTGGTACACTTGCTGGAACTACGGTTGTTGATACTGCACCAACCATGGTTGTGATACCATTGGTTGTTGTGCGGTGCTTACCACTGGGCCAAGATGGGGGCTAAGGGTACCCGTTTGTGCTTGTGTCGCCCCGCCAGTCGGCGATTGTGGTTGGGTTGCAGGGTCAAAGGGTTGTTGCATTACAACCTGAGAAAACTGAGGTTGACATGCAACAGGTATCGTTTGAACTTGCGACACAGTCACAATTGCTAGTGTCGTCGGGATGTTCATCACAGGCATTTGTTGTTGCATAGAATACACAACTCTTGGTTGCTGGGGTAGCATAGGTATCCAACCACTTGTAGTTATTCCAGTATAACCTGAGTATGGTTGTGAACTCCCGTATGGGTAACCTCCCGGTGGGGGTAATGAAAAAGCATATTGCCCCCCATACGGTGGTGGTCCGGAACTGAGAGGATTTATTACACCTCGAGGACCGGATTGCCCAAACTGATTCCCGAAAGGATCAATTTGTTGAGTTCCAACATAGGAGTTACCGGGTATTATTCCAGGAGAACAAACAGGAACAGACCATACTGTCGTCATGGCCCCCGAAGGGACCCCCTCCAGCTGTTGAGAGTTAGGGATAGATGGTATGCCGGCGAACATTGTCAGAATGACTGTAGGGAGTTCTGCTGTCGCTGTGTCATTTGGCACAGTCCTAGATGTTGACGGTTGTTCAGACATTTTGAGTCTATCCAATAGATTGCCTAGTGATTCTTCAAGAACTTCTCTGGGTGATAGGCTAGCTTCTGATGCAGTAGGAAGTAGAGTGATCCCTGCTCCAAAATGTGTTGGAGTAGTTGCTTGCGGATCTTCTACAATCTCTTCTATTGCGATCAGACCGGGTGGAAGAGGAAGACCGTCAGGTCCGTAGAATATTTCTGGTGCCGAAGAAGGGGTTGTTTCGACAGCGACAGTTGTTTGAGGAGCAAGACTCTCTGAACCGATCAATGATGGACCTGATTCAGTAACACAAGTATTTGCTCTCAGACTAGGATCAATGTTACTGTCCTTCTGGGGCTGTTGAACTTCTTCAATAGGGGCAGGGTTTCCAGAAATGTTTGGAGTAACCGGAACCTCAGATGTCGTTGGAACACTTGTTCTAACTTTGACAGGAGATTTGGAACCAGTTGAACGAGGTCGCTTTGCCCGGGTTGCTTTCAATTCCAGGGACAAAGACGTTTGTCTCGTGTTCCTCCGCGAACGACGGTTCATCGATTGACTTTCTTCCACGATTGCGGATTACTTGATCAACCAACAATGCACAGCGTAAAATGTGTTTTCGAATTGAATTAATTTTAGACGCTTTTAAGACACAACTTGCTTTTTCATGTTTTAAGAGTCGAGAAAAAGCTAAAGATGACTCTAGTCTCCTCCGATATATTAACGAGCCCGAAGTGACAAATGCTCGGATGGACTTTTTCAGTTATAGAGTTTGAAAAAGGCCAAAAGAAACTACTCTGGAGTTCTAGGCAAGGGTGTGCCAAACCTTTCGCGAAACCACAGAATACGTTTTACGGTACGAGTGGTCGATCTTCGTGAATGCTGTGTTCACTGCATCGCGATCAGTAGGGCGGCCGACACGGCTTCCTATGGATAAAGGCTTTATTCCTATAGGGGTCCCCCAATATACGCGAGGGTACGCGGGGGCACAAGTCCGTATTAGTGCTATCGTCCCTCAGGAGGAATCACCCACCTTCGTAGAGATCGACAGTCACTATGTTTAACGACGCCGGTTCACGTCTCTACCTAGACCTCTACTGTGTTTCGTTATGTTTCAAAGCGTTGTTAGATAAATTCAGTTCTTTTTAGGTTGATCTTGCTTAGCAGTTTGCCTTTATGGATCACCACGTGATGTATGATACAACTCCTAAATGCAGTCTAAGAATGATAAGCAATCTTTTTCAATTCTTTCAACTTATGAAAACCTTAACTACTAGAGGAAAAGAAAGACATCATCTTTTCAAATAGATCATAGAGCACACACTGATGCACTTTTCCTAAATCGACATGCAAACTGTCAAAATGCACATGCAAAATGCAAGTATTTCTTTTCTTCTTCCTTAATGTTGGTGTATTACAAAAAGAAAGTTGTTGTATGATTTCGAATTCAATTTCAAGCGAAAGCAAACAAGTTTTGTCCAATAATCAAAAGAACACCTTAAGATTCACTCATTTCAACATAAGAAATACTGAAATTCGAACCATATAACGAAAGCAAATGCTCGAGCAACTATGAACAACAATAAACTTGCTCTTAGAATCACAACGACACTTTCTCACAGGTCTAGATCCAAGAGGTCATAGCAAGATTAGTTCACTTTCGCTATGGGAAACTGTGAATGACAGCAAGAAATACAATAAGAACAATCACGGTTTCTTCATACAACTGAGGCGGAATGAAGGCAAAGAGAAGTGGTTTCAGCTGGGTATACAGGTTGACAACAGGCTGCAAAAACAATACTGAAAACTGGGCAACAGACAGTGGGGAATCCCAGCTGCACAAGGCAAAACTGGATCAGCGCAGGTGCTGCACTGTCAATCTGAGATGCAGCGCAGGTAGCCCCTTCGGGACCTGCGTTGCAGTGCAGGTAGCCTTTGTTGCAGCTGCGCTGATGAGACAACTCTCGTCTCTCTTAGATTCCAGGTCACAGTTTGCTCAAAAATCAATGGTTTTTGGCCAAATCAGAGGCTATCAGTCAAGTATACACTAGAGGATGATTAGAGGAAGATTAACACTATCACAAAGAGCTAAAAAGAGTCCTTGTGGATCAGCTCTTCAGATCATAAACATGCCCAGCACTGGGCTAGAGTAGTTGCCCTCTACTTTGCATTCGAAGGACTCGAATGCAGTTCGATTCGGTACTACTTTGTTTAAGAAATGAATAGCAAGAAACACAAGCTATCAACAAGACATGATCCCCAGCGGAGTCGCCAGTCTGTTGTGGGGGAAAGTATCCAACTCGGAATGACCCTAACCCACTCTAAGGGTGACAGTTCCTTAACAACAGCTGAAAGAAAAGCTACCTAAAGTTACTTCTTTATGACATGCAAGAGATAAAAGGAAGAGATCCACTTACCGATGTCTTGCGCAAATGGTCGATCCAATCTCCTCTATTTGCCGCTTGCTCCCAGCTCCAAGTCTTTTCACGGGCCCAGCTACACGAGATCCTGCAAACAAGACAAAGAAAGGAAACTACAAGAGGCATGCATTCATAACTGATTCAAGGATTAGCATAAATCAAATACGCAAGTAAGACAATACACCATTGAAACACATGCGAATAGAAGAACCTCAAATGATTTATTAATATATGGAAGTAAGGTTCAGGCGGTGATACAACCATGAAAGGTCCAATCCAGCATCACCTTCCCGACGGAGAGAAATCTCTTCTTCACCTCCCTCAAGCAATCACCCAATGCTCACAACCGTAAACCAACAGCAATTCTTCGCACTAAATTCCGCCCTCTCGATCCCATGGGATGAGATCCTTATATAGAGTTTTGGAGTGAAGATAAGTCAGCTTGATGTGTGACTTGTTGTCCTCTTCAACTCCAGTTGTTCTTTAGTTCTTCACTTGGAGTTTCTGTCTTCCACTTGGAGTTTTAGAAGCTATTAACTCATCATTAGGCGAATTTTTTGATCAAGTGTCTTTTTGGAAGCTTCCTGGGCACTGGCACATTGAGAAAAAGATTCCTCCACATGTCAAAGTACGCCCAGCGCAGGTAGCCTTTGTTGCACTTGCAATGCAGCGCAGGTACACCATGGAGCTCTTGACATTCAGCACAGATCCTTAGTGGAGCAGCTACTTTGATCCAAAACTGACCTGTTTTTGAGTGTTTTTCAGTGGAGAACTGATTTGCAGTGCTGTGGTTTGCTGACCTTGTTCCTCTAAGGGTAAGAACAACTTGTTTAGGGACTTTGGATCCCTTAGATTATTGACCTTTCATGCTCTATGTTGTAAGGCACAAAAATGTCTATAACACTTATGAAATTTAAAAATAAAATAAAATTGGATAATTGTTTAGTTGATTCAGGAACTTCACCTAATATCTTACCTAATTCAATCTGTACAAAGCTGAGCATTCAACCTCAAAAATCTATAGTACTTATAGTTCAGTTGGACCGGTCACAGGTTGAAGTGATTGGTGAACTAAATCAGGTTACCATAAGGCTATCATCTAATCCAAAGGTATGTCAAGTTATTGATATTTTAGTTGCAGACACTCCAAAATTTTATGGCTTAATTCTTAGCAGGGATTGGTCTGAAAAGCTTCATGGATATTTTGCAACCGACTGGTGGCATATGTGGCTCCCTTACAATGTTAAACCAAATCAAATAAAGTTTGAGTGAGAAAGGCATCAAAAATACATAGTAACAGAATTGGAAGGCGAAAATGAACCTGTAGCACACAGCAATAATATAATTGGAAACTATTCTCTCGAATCCTTCTTAGGAAATTTCAATGCTCATACTTCGCCTTACTTAGAACATTATGTTTTATCTCAAGTAGAAAATTTTTCTCAAACAGATAGTTCTAAATGTGTTAATTTCATATATAGTCCTGTAAATAAATTTTTATTTTGGAAGTGTTACTTTTTGACGGTTCTAAGTCTAACGATGGAGCAGGAGCAGGGTTCGGATTAGTTAGTCCAGGGGGAAACAAAACTATGCTAATCTGTAGACTCAAGTTTGATTGCACCAATAATACTGCAGAATACGAGGCTTTAGTCCAAGGATTATACAAAGCAATCGGACTAGATATCAAGTATCTACAAGTTTTTGGAGATTCTGAAATTGTAATTAGATAGGTATGAAATACTATACATTGTCAATTAGGTCATTTAAAGCATTATCAATCTTTAGTAAAAGATATAACTGAACATTTTATAGCACTCAATATTTCATCAATTCCTAGGCTCCAAAATGCTAGTGTTGACCTCTTGGCAAACGTAGCTTCCAAGCTCATTCCCTCAGAAGACTATAGCCCGGATAGATTCTCAATTGAATTAATTTTTAGACCCTCGATTCTTGATAACATTACTGTTGGCATTATGTTTCAGGAATGGCTATATATGTTACAGATGTTGTACTTGATGGCAACTCCCGTGGCAAGGCTCTCAATTTGTTGAAAAATAAGAAGGACACAGGAAAGCAGTTCAAAAGGTGCGTACCCGCAGGTACACCATGCAGGGACTGCGTCCAGAGACGCAGGCCAGCCATTCAAGAGGTGCGTCCACCCAGTGCACACATTTCAAGGCAGAGAAAAGCTCACGTGGGGGTTTCTTGTGTTTTACTCTTGGTATCTAGCCGACGGTATTGTGTTATTATGGTGTCGGCTCGTGGTATTGTTCCATGATTTGAGGAGGAGCTTGCCTATATAAAGCAAAGGAGATCATTTGGTTTAGGCATGGTTTTTGGTTGAATATCTTATGAGGGCTAGATCCGGTCTAGATCTAAACAAGGCGAATCTACTGATGGACCAAGATCTATTCGGCGCATGTTCAGATCTGTAGATCTAACTGTCTGGGTTTGCTTCTGAAGTCTTGAAAGCCCGGAGACGCAGGTGCAGTAAGGGTTCAGGTGCGTCGGGACGCAGGCACAAAAGGGTTCAGGTGCGCCGGGACGCAGGCGCAGAAGGGTTCAGGTGCGCCGGGACGCAGGCGCAGAAGGGTTCAGGTGCGCCGGGACGCAGGCGCAGAAGGGTTCAGGTGTGCCGGGACGCAGGCGCAGAAGGGTTCAGGTGCGCTGGGACGCAGGCAGTTCAATAGACTCAGAGCGAGGGACGCAGGCTAGCAGTTGAGCAGGGTGAGTCCGGGACGCAGGCTAGCAGTTGAGCAGGGTGAGTCCGGGAAGCAGGCTAGCAGTTGAGCAGGGTGAGTCAGGGAAGCAGGCTAGCAGTTGAGCAGGGTGAGTCAGGGAAGCAGGCTAGCAGTTGAGCAGGGTGAGTCCGGGAAGCAGGCTAGCAATGGAGCAGGGTGCTTCCTTCTCTTAAAATCTTTGTTTATCATTGTTGTGTTTTGGGTTTGGTCCTATTACTGTTGATCTGGTTACTACAGTTGATTGGGTGATTCTCTCATACTTGATGATCAATTGATGCTTATGGATCCAGTTTGAAAATTTATGAAAAGTGGTCCTTGTAAGAAAAGAAGTAGGGGGTTGTAGCTCCCTTCCAAGAGAGACTGGAAAACGAGAGAGAGTTGTAGCTCTCTGCAGGTTGCAGCCTGCGTACTGGTGAAGGACTGCATTAGTACAAAACCATTGTAAAAGGAGTTTCTAATTTGAAAGAAGATAGAGACATATTGCAGCAGGTGGTTTTCACCCACATTGGGTTTCCACCTTACATCTTGTGTTCTTTGGTGTGACTATCTGTTTTCTTTTGTTCATGCTCATTATTTTATGGTACTGACATGCAAAGATAATTCAAAGAACAAATAAAGAAGATTTATTAAAAGTATTATATAATACTGATTCACCCCCCCTCTCAGTATTATTTCCAACAATTGGTATCAGAGCAGGTCCTTCAGAGAAGCTTGATCGCTTGAAGGTAGATCGTTCATCATGAGCAACTACGAGAGAGAAGCATCAATTAGGCCACCGGTTTTTGATGGAACAAACTTCAATTATTGGAAGGTAAGAGTTACTGCATATCTTAAATCTCTTGGTACAAAAGTTTGGGACATTGTAGAAACAGGCTATGCTTTTCCTTCAGCTACTCCTACAGATCCAGCTGAGAAAAAGAAGTATGAAACAAATGCAAAAGCGGTCAGTACTCTGTTAGGATGTATATCCCAAACGGAATTCATGAAGGTAATGCACTACAAATCCGCAAAAGAAATATGGGACAAAATTGTCACAAGCTATGAAGGAGATGAACAGGTAAAGCGTGCTAAACTTCAAACTCTCAGGATTTAGTATGAGACTCTCAAGATGTATAATGATGAAAGTGTGGCTAACTATTTTCTTCGGGTAGATGAGATTGTTAATTGTATGAAAAATTTGGGTGAAGAAATAAGAGAGGCTATAGTGGTTGAAAAGGTTCTAAGATCTTTGTCTCCCAAGTTTGGATCTAAAGTATCAGCTATAGAAGAAAAGGAAAATCTACGAATTCTTACTATGTCTCAACTACATGGAATTCTAACTGCTTATGAAATGAGAAAGGGAGGTCCTTCAGACAGAAGAGAAGCTGCTTTCAAGGCATTAGGCAAAGGAGATTATTATGAAGCAAGCCATGTTCCAGAAGAAGAGGAAGAATCAATTTTTTTCAGAAATCTTCAAAGGGGTTCTGGAAGGTTCAGAGGTAAGTTACCATTTAAATGCTTTGCCTGTGGAAGAGTAGGTCATTATGCTGCAAAATGTCCTTATAAAGATAAAGGAAAAGAACCTGCTAGATGGAACAAGAAACAGAACGCAAATAAGAAAAGCTACTACACTCATGAAGATAGTGATGGTCTATCAAACAGTGATGAAGATGAACAAGGTAATGAATATAAGTTGTTAATGGCATTTGAAGATGATGATTATATGGATGTTGTAGATGTGGATAACCTTTATGATGAAATTACTAGACTCAAGAGATGTATAGAAGAAAAGAACATGATCATTGATACTCTACAATTTCAAATTGATGAAAAGGAAAAACATCTTGAAAAATTAGAAGGTGAAATTGTTGGTCTTAGAAAAGAGATTGAGAAAACAAAAGCTATTAATCTCAAGTTTGTCAAAGGATCTGAAACTTTGGATGAGATTATCAATGTGCAGCGGTCTCCTCTAAACAAGACAGGTCTGGGCTATAATGGAGAAACTTCTCAAGCATCCACCCCAAAAAGTTATCTTGATGCAGCGAGAAGAAATGAGAAAAAGAACAATGAAGACCAACAGGTAAAGCAGGAACGAATTACAAACAGAAACTATCAAAGGGTGAAAAAAAGCTACAACCAGCCACAGGTAAAATCTTCTCAAATTGGTTCAAGAATAGATGGAAATAGAAACTACAATCAGTTGGTTGGTAGATTCAATAACCGCAGAAGTTTCTTCAATGGACAATGTTTTTCTTGCCATAACTTTGGTCACAAAGCAGCTCAATGTGTTGGATATAAAACGATCATGACTAGAGAAGCTCAAAAGCAAAGAAGTATGACAGGGATTACAAAGAGGACCTATAACAACTTTTCGGTTCTTGAAAATGAAGTTGAATGTTCTATTTGCAATAACTTTGGTCATGAAGACTCTGAATGCAGGAGCAGGTTTCAGCAGAAAAAGGAACAATCCTCAAGCACCAAAACATGGAGAATAAAGGAACCTCAAACAGAAAGATGTGGGATAGCATTTTATGCAGAGGGACAGAAAAATCTATGGTACATTGACAGTGGATGTTCGAAGCATATGACTGGTGATAAAGAAAAACTCGAGTCTTATTCTGCTCTAGAAAAGGGAAAGAAAGTCTCTTTTGGAAATGATACTCCTGCAACTATAAAAGGAAAGGGCATTGCTCAGTTAAAAGAAAAGGTCAAGGCTGGAAATGTTTTGTATGTTGATGGATTGAAGCATAATCTTCTAAGTGTCAGCCAGATGTGTGATCAAAGAACCAAGGTTATATTCAGATCAAATGGATGTCTTGTTCGTGATCTTGATACAGGTAAAACAGTGATCAAAGGTAAAAGAACTCCAAATAATCTGTACATATTTGAAGAAGGACAACAACAATGCTATCTGAGCAAGGATGATGAGCACTGGTTATGGCATCGGAGGTTGGGACATCTAAGCTTTTCACAAATAAGGAAAGCATGCAAATATCAGGCAGTTCGTGATCTTCCAGATATCAAAATTCCTGACAACACCATATGCAAATCATGTCAGTTTGGAAAACAAACCAGAACTAACTTTCCAGAGAAAGAAGGATCAGCTAGCATGCCTCTTGAGCTAGTACATACAGATACATGCGGTCCTTTCAGGAATAGAACACCTCGAGGAGAAGAATACTTGATATTATTCATTGATGATTTCTCCAGGTTTGTCTGGTTAGGACTTATGAAGCACAAAGATGAAGCATTCGAAAAATTCAAATCCTTCAAAGCCTTGGTTGAAAATCAATCAGGTCACAAAATTAAGTGCCTCAGATCTGATAGAGGTGGGGAATTTACTTCAAATGAATTTTACGATTTTTGTGAAGAACATGGGATAAGAAGAGAATTCTCTACAGCAAGAACTCCTTAGCAAAATGGAGTTGTGGAAAGGATGAACAGAACAATCCAACAAATGGCTCGTGCTATGCTTGATGAGTCAGGAACTCCCGCAACCTTCTAGGGTGAAGCTGCACATGCTGCGGTTGTTATTCTCAACAAAACAAATGTCCGGGTGAATAGCACTCAAACTCCTCATGAGCTCTGGAGTGGTAGGACTCCTTCGGTAAAGCACTTCAAAATATTTGGGAGCAAATGCTATATCAAGAATACAGATGAGCAGCTTGGAAAACTTGAACCTAGAGCAGATGAAGGCATTCTTCTTGGTTACTCTCCACATAGCAAAGCATACAAATGCTATAATAAAAGACTTGGCAGAATTGTTGACAGCATTGATGTAGTGGTTGATGAAAAGGGATACATTCCTATGCAAGTACATCATGAAGACATCGAAGAAGATGAAGGATACCCCCAACGACAGAATGATGAAGAAGAAGAACCTCAAGAAGAAGAACCAGAGGAGCAAACAAGAATAGAAGAAAAGGCTCCATCCAGATATGTTCAGAAGAATCATCCAGAATCTCAGATTATGGGGCAGAAAGAAGCAGGTGTACAAACAAGAAGAACAGTTGTAGAAGCTTCAAGCTATTTGGCATTACTCTCCTCTACTGAACCACAAAATGTGAAAGAGGCATGCAAAGATGAATGTTGGGTGAAAGCAATGGATGAAGAACTTGAGCAGATCGAAAAGAACAACACTTGGGAGCTGGTTCCTAGACCAAAAGATAAGAATGTTATCGGAACAAAATGGGTCTTCAAAAATAAATTGAATGAAAATGGAGAAGTAATTAGAAACAAAGCCAGACTTGTTTGTAAAGGGTATGCGCAGCAAGAAGGAATAGACTTTGAAGAAACCTTTGCTCCTGTTGCAAGACTTGAGGCCATCCGAATGTTCCTTGCTCTCTCAAGTTTTCAAAACTTCAAAGTATTTCAAATGGACGTGAAATCAGCCTTTCTGAATGGAGACTTGGAAGAAGAAGTGTACATTGAACAGCCAGATGGGTTCATTCTTGGAAATGATCCAAATCTTGTATGCAGATTGAAAAAGGCTCTCTATGGTCTCAAACAAGCTCCAAGGGCTTGGTACTACCGTTTGGACAAATATCTTCATCAACAAGGCTTTTCAAAAGGATCAGTAGATAGCAATCTTTATATAAAAGTTGAAAATGACAAATTGCTAATACCTGTTGTATATGTAGATGACATTATTTTTGGGAGCAATGAAGAAGCTATGAGTCAAAACTTTGCCTCTGTCATGCAGAAAGAATTTGAAATGTCCCTGCTAGGAGAACTGACATATTTCCTTGGTTTGCAAATCCAACAAAAAGAAGGAGGAATCTTTTTATCTCAAACCAAGTATCTCAAACAGATTTTGAAGAAATATGGTATGGAAGATGCAAAACCAGTATGTACACCCATGGTCACAGGATGTAGCCTCAGTGCAAATGATGAATCTGCAGCAGTACATCAACCAACCTACAAATCTATGATTGGAAGTTTACTTTATTTGACAGGTACCCGACCAGACATCATGCATGCAGTTGGAATAGTTGGAAGATTTCAGGCAAATCCGAAAGAGACTCATCTTCAGGCAGTGAAGAGAATTTTCAAATATCTTCAAGGGACTCAAAATTATGGCTTATGGTATCCTATAGATACAGATCTTACACTTCATGCTTATACAGATGCTGATTGGGCCGGAAGCGTGGATGACAGGAAAAGCACAAGTGGTGGTGCGTTCTTTATGGGTTCCAGACTGGTATCTTGGTTCAGCAAGAAACAGAGTTCAATTGCCTTGCCTACAGATGAAGCGGAATATGTTGCTGCTGCATCTTGTTGCACCCAACTCCTTTGGATGATGCAGACTTTGCAGGATTTTCAAATCAGTTGTACACCACCAATCCCCATCTTATGTGACAACACAAGTGCAATCAGCATCTCAAAGAATCCTGTTATGCATTCAAAAACCAAGCACATACCAATCAAGTACCATTTTCTCCGAGAACAAGTACTTGAACAGAAGGTCAAGTTGGAGTATGTTCCTTCTAAGGAACAAGTTGCTGATATTTTCACCAAACCATTGCCCAGGGACACTTTTGAATACCTCAGGCAAAAGCTGGGGGTTGTTGATGCATCATCTTATTGTTGAACCTTTTCTGATTGATGGTACAGGTTCAGGGGGAGCATATAATGCATTGTTGGCATTATGGAGGATGGTCAGAAGGAGATCTTGGAAATAGCTGCAATATGTCTCTATCTCTTTCATGGAGGATTATGGTTCTTTGTTTGCAGACCTGGTTCAGGGGGAGCATACCCTTTGCCCTTGATGTCAAAGGGGGAGAATGAAGCAAAGATTGTGAGGTTGCCATCAAGTCCAAAGGGGGAGATTGTTGGCATTATGTTTCAGGAATGGCTATATATGTTACAGATGTTGTACTTGATGGCAACTCCCGTGGCAAGGCTCTCAATTTGTTGAAAAATAAGAAGGACGCAGGAAAGCAATTCAAAAGGTGCGTACCCGCAGGTACACCATGCACGGACTGCGTCCAGAGACGCAGGCCAGCCATTCAGGAGGTACGTCCACCCAGTGCACACATTTCAAGGCAGAGAAAAGCTCACGTGGGGGTTTCTTGTGTTTTACTCTTGGTATCTAGCCGACGGTATTGTGTTATTATGGTGTCGGCTCGTGGTATTGTTCCATGATTTGAGGAGGAGCTTGCCTATATAAAGCAAAGGAGATCATTTGGTTTAGGCATGGTTTTTGGTTGAATATCTTATGAGGGCTAGATCCGGTCTAGATCTAAACAAGGCGAATCTACTGATGGACCAAGATCTATTCGGCACATGTTCAGATCTGTAGATCTGACTGTCTGGGTTTGCTTCTGAAGTCTTGAAAGCCCGGAGACGCAGGTGCAGTAAGGGTTCAGGTGCGCCGGGACGCAGGCACAGAAGGGTTCAGGTGCGCCGGGACGCAGGCGCAGAAGGGTTCAGGTGCGCCGGGACGCAGGCGCAGAAGGGTTCAGGTGCACCGGGACGCAGGCACAGAAGGGTTCAGGTGCGCCGGGACGCAGGCGCAGAAGGGTTCAGGTGCGCCGGGACGCAGGCAGTTCAATAGACTCAGAGCGAGGGACGCAGGCTAGCAGTTGAGCAGGGTGCGTCGGGGACACAGGCTAGCAGTTGAGCAGGGTGAGTCCGGGAAGCAGGCTAGCAGTTGAGCAGGGTGAGTCAGGGAAGCAGGCTAGCAGTTGAGCAGGGTGAGTCAGGGAAGCAGGCTAGCAGTTGAGCAGGGTGAGTCCGGGAAGCAGGCTAGCAATGGAGCAGGGTGCTTCCTTCTCTTAAAATCTTTGTTTATCATTGTTGTGTTCTGGGTTAGGTCCTATTACTGTTGATCTGGTTACTACAGTTGATTGGGTGATTCTCTCATACTTGATGATCAATTGATGCTTATGGATCCAGTTTGAAAATTTATGAAAAGTGGTCCTTGTAAGAAAAGAAGTAGGGGGTTGTAGCTCCCTTCCAGGAGAGACTGGAAAACGAGAGAGAGTTGTAGCTCTCTGCAGGTTGCAGCCTGCGTATTGGTAAAGGACTGCACCGGTACAAAACCATTGTAAAAGGAGTTTCTAATTTGAAAGAAGATAGAGACATATTGCAGCAGGTGGTTTTCACCCACATTGGGTTTCCACCTTACATCTTGTGTTCTTTGGTGTGACTATCTGTTTTCTTTTGTTCATGCTCATTATTTTATGGTACTGACATGCAAAGATAATTCAAAGAACAAATAAAAAAGATTTATTAAAAGTATTATATAATACTGATTCACCCCCCCTCTCAGTATTATTTCCAACAATTACCAATTGGGAAATTTTCAATGACGATCCTGATATTGTAAGCTTCCTCACATCAGAGGGATCTTACACTAATCAAATTATAGATGAAGACCAACATGACAAATAGTTGCAACAAGATAGCACTAATAATGCTATGCAAAAATCAGTAGTCAAATTGGAAGACCCATATGATTTGAAAGACCGATTCAAAAGATTTACCAATTCAAAACTTCAAAGTTCAACTCTGAACTATGAATTAGTAAATCTAGGAACTGATACCAAGCCGCAGAATATCAATCTAGGTCTTGGCCTAGCCCCTAAAGAAAGATCAGCGTTCGTTTGTCTCCTGAAACAATACAAAAGTGTATTTTCCTGGAACTATGATGAACTTAAGACTTACGACACTTCTATAATTCAACATACTATCCTAATGATAAACGATAAAAAACTTGTCCAACAAAAGCTAAGAAAAATCCATCCTAGTTTGGAAAATCAGATTAAGTTTGAGCTTAATAAATTATTGAAAGCCAAAATCACTTTTCCCGTTCTACATTCTAAATGGGTTTCCAATATGGTTCCCGTTAGAAAGAAAAACAGAGACATTAGAATTTGCATTGACTTTTGAAATCTTAATAAAACCTGCCAAAAAGATAATTTTCCTTTGCCTCCCATGGAGCAAATATTACAAGCAGTTGCAGGATCTGAATTAATGTCCGTTTTGGATGGTTTCTCCAGCTACAACCAAGTTTTCGTCCACCTTGATGATCAGTTAAAGACCACGTTCAGAACCAAATGGGGTACTTATGCATATCAAAAGATGCCTTTTGGTCTTATCAATGTTGGCGCCACATTTCAAAGGACCATGGACATTGCATTTAAGGGATTAGTAAACAAATCAGTGGTAATATACTTGGATTATATAACTGTATATTCCAAGGTATGAGGTAATCATCTCATAGATTTGAAACAGATCTTCCAACGTTGCCAAAGGTATGGAATTTCACTTAATCTCGAAAAGTCCTTTTTTGCATTAACTGAAGGAAAACTTCTTCGATTCATAGTGTCAAAATCTGGAATCCATATTGATCCCAACAGAATCAAGGAGATTTCCGAAATACCCTTGCCTCACAACAAGAAAGCTATGCAATGCTTGCTTGGCTAGATTAATTTTGTAAAGAGATTTGTTCCAGACATTTAAAGGATCGTATCTCCCTTACAAGCAACGATTAAAAAGAATTCAATCTTTAAATGGGGCCAAGAAGAATATGAAGAATTCAATCTAATTAAACAAGTGATTGAGAATGCCCCATCTTTAGCCACTTCAAATTTCTCCGATCATTTCATTTTGTATGCATTTTCCTCTGATAAATCATATACTGCAATACTCACTCAAGCAAATCAAGATAAGGCGGAAGCCCCAATTTCCTTTTTCAGTTAAAATCTACAAGGGGCCGAATTAAATTATTCTGACATCGAGAAGCAAGCTTATGCTATTTTCAAAGCAATCAAACATTTCAGACCCTTCCTACTTAAAACCCATACAAAAATCATAGTGTCGTTTCCAGCGGTAAGAAATCTCTTAGTACAGAAAGATGTGGGTGAAAAGAGAGAAAATTGGGTTATGGCCTTACAAGAATACGACACTGAAATTAAACCAGCAAATATTGTAAAAGGTCAAGGCTTTTGTAAAATGTTGGCTAGAGCATCGCTTATTTCCGAAATACCGTCTTCAGAAGTACAAATGTATGAGGTAAGCCTAAATGATATTGAATCATTATACACTGATATCATATTTTATCTAAAGAATGGATATGCTCCTTCAAACCTAGATTATACAAAGAAAAGGGCCCTAAGGTTGAAGGCTAAGCAATATCAACTCGTAAATGATGTACTTTTAAGGATGAATTATGATTCTGTTCTCCTTCAATGTCTCGAGAAATCTGAAGCTGAAAAGGTGTTGCAGGAACTCTATGATGGACCAGTAGGTGGACATTATGCTGGAGATACTATAGCAAATAAAATCTTGCGTGCAGGGTATTATTGGCCTACACTATTCAAAGATGTGCATAGCTATGTAAGGAAATGTCAATTTTGTCAAATTGCTACTAGGAGACAAAAGAAACCATCATTTCCTTTGCAACCAGTCAATATTGATCAATGGGGATTGGATATAATAGGTGAAATCGTTCCTCATTCTTCTAAACAACATAGGTATATCCTTATAGCTACAGATTATTTTAATAAATGGGTAGAAGCAGTTCCTCTCAAGACAACTAATTCCAAACACATCATTGATTTCATAGATCGGTTCGTAATCACCAAGTTTGGTTTACCCTCCTCTTTAATGTTTGATAATGCATCGTATTTTTCTGGCAATGCTATGACTAAATTTGTGCTCAAAAGAGGTTTTAAGCTTAAATACTCTGCCAATTATTACCCACAGGGGAATGGGTTAGCTGAATCAACAAATAAAAACTTAATCAGAATCATTAAGCGAACCATTGATCAAACTCATAAGAATTGGCACAAATCCTTAACATATGCTCTATGGGCAGACCGAATAACGCAAAAAGCCTCCATTGGCACTTCTCCCTTTAATTTGGTTTATGGGAAAGAAGTGGTCCTTCCAACTCATCTAGCGATTCCCTCATTGGCCTTAGTTCAATTTATTGATGAAACACCAACTTCTTCCTTACAACTAAGGCAGCTGCAAATCCTTAAGCTAGAAGAGCAATGAGAACAGGCTAAAATAACTCATGTGCATCACCAAGCATTAGTAAAAGCTTATTTTGATTCAAGCATGATATCCAGAAAGGACTTTCAGATTGGAGATCTAATTTTAAAATGGGAAAACATACGAAATTTCAATGAATGTGGCTTGGCCCTTTCCAAATCGCAGAAATCATAGGTCCATCTACCTTTATGTTACAGGATTTAATAGGAAAAAGAGAACCTTTACCTGTTAACTGGCAAATCCTAAAAAATACTTTCCATAGGAGATCATTCTTATATTTTGTAAAATTAGCTTTTCCTTTATTTTGATAATAAAACCAGTTGTAAATGGTTACATTTGGAATTCATGAAAAAGACTAGAATTTCTTTTAAATTTTGTTTTTTCGCTTGTATAAATAGGATCGATTTAGAAAATTGGACATTATTATTGAAAGATACAGTCAAACGTTATAATCTTGAAAATGATACTAGTTTCAACCTTGTAAATTTTGATTAAAAATGACCTTTAGTGGGAATTTGTTTTATATCAGTCAAATGAAAAGTATCAATAACAAAAACAAAGATTCTCTGTAGAAAATATCTTTCCAAAAAACTCTACCATTGTCGTCTAGAGCTATTCTTAAGGAAACAACGACTTCCTCCCCACCTAGGGAATTACAAGCTTCAAGGAATAATCCAGTGATACACTTTAACTTAAAGAATAAGAGGTCTCATCATGAGCTGACTTATCATGATCATAGATATTATAGCTTGCTGACATTGCCAAAAATGCATATCACAATAGGGCAATGACTCAAGATTATTGCAATAAAGAAATAAGGGGTCTCATCACGAGCCAGCATGTTCAACAAAGTTATAAATCAAGTGAGTGGCACTGTCATAATTTGGCTACCAAACCAAGACATTGTTCTTTAAGGATTAAAATAAAATAAAAGCAATAAGTGTGTATACGGATTTCCCTTTGAAAATCATATATTTATCTAAGTAGGATACATGATCATTGTTGGGTAATAGATAACCCTGTCAAGGCTATAAACGCCTGTTGGCAGCAGAGGCTCTACTTATGAAAAATGAGCATATTTAAAACTGATTTACAGAGAAGACTTTGTTTTTATCTTTATAAACCAAGTAGTGGTTGATGTAGATACAATGACTAGCTCTAGGAAGTAAATAAACAAAGTTAACATAGAAGAAAAAAACTATCCTTAACAGCTGAAAGCATGGTGTACTTTATCTTTCTATAATAAAGTTTGATTCTCTAAAAAATATTCTGTTTTGGAAGTTTAGAAAATTCAAAAGAAAAGCAGTGATAACTAGTTCTTCCAAGTGAATCACCAATTGTTGTGGCCAGTAACAACCCCCCTTCTTATTTAGTTTTCTCACTAATACTAAATAAGTGGGGACCCTTATCCATAAAATTTAAAAAAATAAATTATGACTTGTATTCCCTTCGTGAATAAATCTTACTATCATAAACTTAGGAGAATACCCGAAAATCTAAAAAGATTTAAGTTTTATGATAAGTTCGAACATAACCGTTCTCTCTATAAAAAGCGTCGCATCGCAAAAAGGTAATAGATGCTTTCCTACAAACATAATCCTAAGATTGTGAAATCACAATGGGAGATTACTTATTAAAAAAATCCATCGCATCATAGTTTTCATGCGCTTCAAGTATCACTTAAAGTGAAATACCTCAAACCGCCGATATGCAATGGCGCGTCTCGCAAATCGTATTTCGTAGAAAACAAATGGTAATGGATGATTTCCACATGTAATGGATTAGCGATATTGTGATCTGTGATATTGCAAAGCAAATCACAAAATCACCTTATCATAGATCTACAAGGCTCGTTGTTCAAAAAATATTTTCCAGAAATCGATGCCCAGTTATCCGCATTAATGTTAATTTAATGAATTAGTTGGCAATCATTAATGAAATATGGTTTTGATCTGATCGAAGAGCCATTTCACATAAGGTGATATATTTTATATGATTTTTGCATTTAAAGCTTTCCCGTCACCTTTTTCTTATCATTACTCTTTCCTCATTTGTAAATTGCAGGAGCAAAAAGAAGAGAAGTATACATAGCAGTGTTCAGAATATTATGGGAAAGAAGGGAAACGGCTCGAGTTCTGAAGACAAAGAAATGACTCCCTTATATATGGACACCACCTGTAACAGAGATGTCGGCGTTACTACTTAGGAAGGCATGCACAATCTACTCGAGGAAGAAAATCCCATAGTAATGGAGGTTACAGCTACTGCAGACTCACGCAGGTCCTCTGAGGCGTCAATTATAGAACTAGCATGCTTGCTCTTGCATCGGATAGCGGCAATGTTAACGGGAAAAGTGTCTATTTAGAATGACCCTATCCCACTAAGGTGTGACAGTGACCTTAGAAACAAACAGAGAAAACTACTTTTGTATTCTTCTTTATGAACTATAAACAAAGAGAAATAGGATGAACCAATATGTGTCTTGCGCTAGTCCTTTGATCCAATCTCTCTCCTCTTTGACAGCTTCCAGCTACCTGCTCCCTTACTTTCCCAACTTCACCAAGTACCTGCAAGATCACAGAAGAAGGAAAATATACAAAGACATGGGTCTATACTCATAAAAAGCTTAGGATCAGATTTAAGCTAAACATACAAATGTAACAAACATCAATGACACACAAGCATGTAGGAGAAACTCAAATAGTTTTATTGATATAACAAGAAGGTCCAGGAGGAGTTACAACCGATGATTCCTGATCCAGCATCAACCTCCCAGCAGAGAAGCCCCTCTTCACCTCCAACAAAGCATAAATCACCCAATACTCTGATATCTATCTCAAAACCAACAACAATTCTCTGCAATGTACAATATTCCAGCCTCTGGATCTCTTGGATGAGGGATCCATATATAGATGTATGCAAGGAGGATGAGTCAGCTCATGAATTGATTAGTGGCTTCTCTCTGTCAGTTCTTGCTTCCACTTGGAGACTGAGAGCCTCTTACTCATCCCTGGTCGAATTCAGTGAGGCAAGTGTCATTGGAGAAGATTCTGGAAGCTTCCATTGTCTCTCCACCTCGTGGAATGACTCTGCCACTTGTCATTTCCCGCTCAAAGCACCCTGGTAGTGAATTTAGGTGCGTTGCAACGCACCTAGCTAGTGTATTTGGGTGCTTTGCAACGCAGCTAGCTAGTGGAGCAGCTGAAATGATCCTGATTTGACTAGTTTTGAGCAGTTTCTGGTGGAGAACTTCTGGGAGAAGCTGTAATTTGTTGACCTTATTCCTTTAGGAGTTATAACAACACTTTTAAGGACTTAGGAGCCCTTGGTTTATGGACATTTCATGCTTGGAGCTGTAAGGCACAAAAATGTCTATAACAGTTGCCCCCTAAAGTATGAGGCCGTTTATCGGGTGAAATGCTTTATTAGGAGGATCCGAAGTTCTTTCAATGTTGGGAGGAGACCTGTAATAAGATACAATACAATACATTATTTTGATACTGTTTTCATGATCTAGCTGAGGCGGGCATTCCCATGCTTAGCTTTATAAATTCATTTTCATGTACATAGGACAGACAATCATCTGATGGTAGACTGATGATTCCGATAGAGTCATCATCCTTTTGGTAGGATGATTATCTATGCTGCAATGCTGTACATTTCAATGTCTTTATTTTCCTGAATGTATATCGCAGCCCAGATGGATGAAACTAGATCCGCGGTCTTCAATCTCGTTCGATCTTCACTCAAAGTACAAGTCGATCCATGTGAGAAATGTTTTGAAGTCGAACATGGAAAGACATCGCTTGGTTACCAGTCAATGATGTAAACTGTTAACAAGCGTGAGAGGAATCACTGATAATGATAATGACCCTCAAGGTACTGCAGCACAATTCACGTGGTGTGAATAAAGGACTTGGCGTCGAACACCACGCAAAATCTTTCGGTCGAAGGTCATTGATGTATACCTGTCGCCGGAAGTGAGAAACTTGCCATTGAGGCATGCAAGCTTCAAAGTACTGAATGGGGTGTTCCTAGATCAACTTCTTGGATAATGAGCTGATGTCGACAAGAAGTGATCCGTCAAAGGAGGGCCTTAATGAATCCCACATCAATGACACGGAACAGAGCAAATGATTTTGATGGAGGTGAAAACGATCTCATGATATATGGTTCAGGGTGGCGGTCATGAAGGAATGAAGTATAATGTATGGTAGTGGATGGGACACAGGTGACTTCTCTGGATGACTTCTCTTGAACATGTCGGCGAGACTTATGTGATGGATTGGTAGCATTTACCCCAAATGTGGATGGTATGGCGTGACCATGGTGATGTGATCGGTGAATGAAACAACCCAACTCGACTCAGGCACGGAGTGGAAGTGTCATGTTCAAGAGCGACTTGCTACCAACAAAGTTTCTTTGAGTTTTCTTCCCAATTTTTCCCCAGTCATTGCTGACCAGTACCTCTTTATTTTTGTCAAGCTTGAGGAGGATAACATATGCTTGTTCTATAATTTGCCCTTCGGGCAAACCTATCGCTATGTTTTAATGAGCCTAGCGATAGTGAAACTCGTTCTCGTCTAAAGACAAGTTTATCGCTATTAATCTTTTTAACGAGTCTAATGACAAAGATAACTCGGTCCTTTTCATTTTTAGAGAGTCTGAAAAGGTACGTAAAGGTAACTCCGGAATTCCTTTTTCGTCATCTAATCCCTTAAGTCCGAAAAAGTATAAAAAAATACAGAAGGGATGAATTTTCAATAGTTTTAATGAGCCAAACAAAACAAGCGCTCGATCTTTTTGTGCAATAATCCCCAGGTCCAAAAAGATTAATATCTAGAGGAGGGATAGCATTTTCGGTCGCTTTAACGAGCTGGAAGGCCAAAACTCGGCAATCTTTTCATATTTTACAAGTCAGTTGAAAAGAGCTTAAAGAAGACTCATATTTTGAGGAACGAGTTATAAAATGGGTAGCAGCTGATTCCAGGTAAGGTTTGGAATTTTCCAATCACGACAGTGTCACAAGGATGGCTAGTGAAAGCACTCTTCGCAGCTGTTCCTCAAAATGGGTAAACAATCAAATGGAGGTGAATGATCGGCCAATGGAAAAGTGGAGGTGATGGTGCAAACACGACCAAGGCTCTAATGGCTGAAAATGCTTCATTCACGGTGGTTATTTACCGAGGGATAGTTCATTTTTTAACGAGCTTAAACGCAGGTGGAAACATTTGCTCAGATCTTATGTTTATTTTTTAACGAGCTTGAACTATGTGCTAAAACTGCTCGATTAATCCAGTCATATGATAAGAATGTCTCATATAAA
This sequence comes from Pinus tabuliformis, assembly GCA_031772625.1. Classification (NCBI taxonomy): domain Eukaryota; kingdom Viridiplantae; phylum Streptophyta; class Pinopsida; order Pinales; family Pinaceae; genus Pinus; species Pinus tabuliformis. The sequence continues at coordinate 277,743,205 of CM062808.1, forward strand.
AACGGCAACTTTTAGATTTTCGCCCCACATCCTTTCTTTATGCAAGTTTGGTGACGACTAATCCTACGAGTTTAAAGGGTTAGCCTACGGGTTTAAAGGGAGGACCTAAAAATTTAAAAAATAAATAGTCGCCCTTCGCTTGCACTCCAAAAGGTTTGCATGCCCCCAGGTATAAAATATGGTTTCAAGGTTACCCCTCAATTTGCAAACAAAACATTTGTTCTATCAGGAGAGGCCTACCTCTTACAGGTTACCCAAAGATTGCTCTATTCGCGGTGCAAACAAAACACTTCTTCGGCGATGTCTACCGAGATAAACAAAGGTGAGCGACAACGTCCGCCAACTCACATAACTTTGACAAGAGAATATTATTCTAGAATAACCCCTCTTCCACCGACGGACGGGGTACAGACTAGTCATATTCTCCCGCGGAAACCTACCCTATACCCGAAGTTTTCCTGCCGAAGCAGACCAGGACGCATGCCCCCTGGGTTTTAGTCATATCCCTCCGAATTACTCGTGCTTATTGGGAGGACGGACTGGGGATTGAGACATTTCTTGCGTGAAGAGACCATTTAGAGACGGTATATGACTATTTGCTATGCGTGATCTGGGAAATGAAAGCTGGTCCATGAGCTTGACCACTCTTCCTTCGTGCGGAAAACACATTACTCTAAAGAGTGAGGAGACGATGGCTCCCATGCAATAAATATAGTCTCGTCCAAGGAGTAGGTTATAATCCAAGGGCCCTTTAACTACCATGACGTTCATGCGAACTTTCTTCCTTCTCAATGTTATGGGCACATCGGGAAGGATCCCTAAAGGTCGACTGGTTCCTTTATCAAAGCCTATCAGATTTCTCATCTCAGGCAACAGCGATGGCGAACCAAGCGCTTTCTAAGCAATAGAGGAAAGGATACTCACAGAAGCCCCCTCATCTATGATGGTACCAGCCATGACCATTCTATATATTTGAATGATAATTCAGAATGGTATGCTTGCTGGCAAACGGGGTCTGCCTAGTTGATTCCAGTCAAAGGAGATAACTAGGTTGCTTGGAGGTGGGACCGAGTAGACGGCCGGGTATGGATCTGACGAACTTCCTTCCTGCGGTAAAGGAATGGGTGGATTGCCCCCATGTTCGTCGGAGTCCGTGTTGATGAAGAGAATTTGAACGGTGTCATCCTTGTTCTCTTCAGTGACTGTATCATCTGAAGATAAAACCTCTGAAGGCAAGACCGGGTCAACTACCGCCTCGACCTTTTGACTTTCGTCTGGTATGGATTCAGTTGGTTTATCTTCAATGATAGGCGCTTCAGCCGACCACTTGAGCGGGCCAGCTGGGTTCTCAACTAGTGACGGACTCGGCAAGAGTTTTTTATATCCAGGAGGAAGTTGTAACGGTGAAACTGAATGATCATCCAAAACTCTTTTAGCCTCGTCTAAGAAGGGACAACGGTGGAGGGCATGGTCGCCTTCACACAGTTTACAAGGAAATCTAGCTTTCCATTTTTGTCCCGGGGCTTCACTTTCACTAGTTGACGGTGTGCTTTCAACATGATCTCTAGAGGTTGATGACACCGTATTGTGCAAACGAGGAGACCATTCCCTTAGTATCTGGGGGATGCAAGGACAATCTCTGTGAAAGTGGTCTCCTTTGCAAATGACACATGGCGATTTAGGCCTGGTTGGTGCTGTGTGTGGATTTTCGTTAGACGACACTTGTTTTCCCCCATCCGCCTTTGGCTCCTTCTTCTTTTTCTCTTTCTTCTTCTTTCCCTTCTTCTCCTTAGGAACTTGGCTTTTAGCTTTACCAGTTCCATCAAGCGAAGAGGAAGGAGGAGAGGAACAATTAGAGGAATTAGAAGGCTGGTGGGTAACTCTGGACTCGTCTAATTGCTGATTCGATTGTTCAGGAATAGTGGTGTTCTGAACGAAATTGGTTGAGAAGAGCCATACTGGCAAGCCAATTGTCAGTCCTGGAAGCGACAATGTGGCCATATGGGGCGCACCAACATCTCCCCAAGAGGAGAAGGGACTAGGATTTCCACCAAGGGGAATTCCTTGGTTCGTAGGCTCCATTTTCTCAACCCAAAGATCAACGTAGGAAAAGGGTATGAATATTCCGTTTAAAATAAATTTTAACACACTTTGACACAACTTGTTTTTTCAGTTTTATAGAGTCGAGAAAAAACAAAAGATGACTCTAGTCTCCTTCGATTTTTAATGAGCCTGAAGTGACAAGTGCTCAGATGGACCTTTTCCGTTAAGGAGTCTGAAAAGGAACGAAAGGGACTGCTCTGGAGGTCTAGGTAGAGGGAGTACCAAACCAATCGAAAAACTGTAGAATACTTTTTACGGTACGGTAGTCAATCTTCCCAAATGCTGTGTTCGGTGCATTGCGACTAGTAAGGCGGCCGACACGGCTTCCTATGGATAAAAGGTTTTAAGCCTATAAGGGTCTCCCAATATATACTCGACGGTACGTGGGAGCACAAGTCCGTACTGGCACTTATCGTCTCAAAGTGGAGGAATCACCCAACCATCAGCGAGGACAACAGTTACCAGGCTTTACGACGCCGGAATACGTCTCTAGCCTAGACCTCTAAATGTTGTGCGTTAAGTTACAAAGCGTTGTTAAGTTCATTGAATTTATTTTAAGTTGATATTTCTTATGAAGTTTGCCTTTTGGGATCACCACGAGATGTAGATGTAATTCCTAAAATGCAATCTAAAGATGATAATCAAACTTTTATCTCTTTTCAGCAATGAAAATCCTAGCTACAAGGGAAAAGAAAGACACAATCTTTTCGCAAAGAGCAAAGAGCACACTGTAAATGCACTTTTCCTAAATCAAGCCAAACAGACTGTCAATATGCAAATGCACATGCATGTGTTTTGTTTTTCACTTTCTTAATATTTATGCCTAAAAAGAAAGTTGTTGTACAAATATGAATTCGCTTTCAAGTGAAAAACACAAACAAGCTTCTTTTCGAAATCAAAAGGTAGAGACGATTACGACACTTTATGATTTTGAAATAAACACACGTTTCGACACTAGAAAGTCACAAATTCAAACCAAAGGCAAAAGTAAAAGCATAATCGACTGTCAACAGCAAATAAACTTTCTACTATGATCAAAATCGACACTTGCGACAGATCTAAATCAAAGGACGACAGTATGACTATTCTACTTTTGCAATGGAAAACTGTAAATGATGTAACAAACACACAAGAACATATACAGTTTCTTTTATACAACTGAGGTGGAATATAAGCAAAGAAAAGGGGTTTTTAAACAGACACACACACACTGATCACAGGCTACAAAAATCAGAGACAAAACTGAAAAAATTGAGCAAAGAACCTTAGCTGCACAAGGCTAGGCTGATCAACGCACCTGCTACACAGAGAAACTGGATTGCAACGCAAGTTTCACTCTCGGGAACTGCACCTAAATGCAGGAACTCTTCACAGTACCTGCGCTGGGGCAGAAACGAGAATTCTATCCGGGTTCTGGGTCACGATTTGCAGTTTAATCTATGGTTTTTGACCGAGTAAAAGCAATCCGTAATGCACAATCAGAGGGTAGATTTAATGAAGGTTTAAGAGCTATCACAAAGGGCAATCAGATCATTTGTGAATCAGCTTGTTCAAATCATAAACAGATCTAGTGAATGGATTGAAGCAACAGATGTCTACTTTGCATTTGTTAATGGCAAATTCAGTTCGATTCGCTACTTCTAATTTTATGAAAGAAACAACAAGAGAAACACAAACAAACCAACTAGACGATCGTCCCCAGTATGGTCGCCATTTTGTTAACGGGAAAAGTGTTTATTCAGAACGACCCTATCCCACTAAGGTGTGACAGTGACCTTAGAAACAAATAGAGAAAACTACTTTTGTATTCTTCTTTATGAACTATAAACAATGATAAATAGGATGAACCAACATGTGTCTTGCGCTAGTCCTTTGATCCAATCTCTCTCCTCTTTGACAGCTTCCAGCTACCTGCTCCCTTACTTGCCCAGCTTCACCAAGTACCTGCAAGATCACAGAAGAAGGAAACTATACAAAGACATGGGTCTATACTCATAAAAAGCTTAGGATTAGATTTAAGCTAAACATACAAATGTAACAAACATCAATGATACGCAAGCATGTAGGAGAAACTCAAATAGTTTTATTGATATAAAAAGAAGGTCCAGGAGGAGTTACAACCGATGATTCCTGATCCAGCATCAACCTCCCAGCAGAGAAGCCCCTCTTCACCTCCAACAAAGCATAAATCACCCAATACTCTGATATCTATCTCAAAACCTACAGAAATTCTCTGCAATGTACAATATTCCAGCCTCTGGATCTCTTGGATGAGGGGTCCATATATAGATGTATGCAAGGACGATGAGTCAGCTCATGAATTGATTAGTGGCTTCTCTCTGTCATTTCTTGCTTCCACTTGGAGATTGAGAGCCTCTTACTCATCCCTAGTCGAATTCAGTGAGGAAAGTGTCATTGGAGAAGATTCTGGAAGCTTCCATTGTCTCTCCACCTCGTGGAATGACTCTGCCACTTGTCATTTCCCGCTCAACGCACCCTGGTAGTGCATTTAGGTGTGTTGCAACGCACCTAGCTAGTGTATTTGGGTGCTTGGCAACGCAGCTAGCTAGTGGAGCAGCTGAAATGATCCTGATTTGACTAGTTCTGAGCAGTTTCTGGTGGAGAACTTCTGGGAGAAGCTGTAATTTGTTGACCTTGTTCCTTTAGGAGTTATAACAACACTTTTAAGGACTTAGGAGCCCTTGGTTTATGGAAATTTCATGCTTGGAGCTGTAAGGCACAAAAATGTCTATAATAGGCAAGGCCCAAGATTCTTCCATACACGGCCATGGTCAAATGGGTACTGTATAGTGTTGAAATAATAGACCGATAGTTTAAGACTTAGAGCTAGGAACTCATGGATTCATTCTTTCCACAAAATTTAAGGTTTACATCCTCTAACAAAAAGTGCGCAAGAGGTGAAAAATAGCACCAGGGAAGCCCAGATCAAGAAACGGAGGTAGTTTCTGATGCACGATTAGAACCTAGCACTAATCGTGCATCGCCAGGAAAAACCTCTTGAAAAGGAAAGCCTATAATCACTCAGTCGCCTGTAAGCCCAGAAAATTGTAGGAAAAATTGCTAAAGGCGAAAGGCAAAACCTGAGCTCTAAAAACCAGTGGTATTTATCAAGGATATCTTCAAGTGGTATGTAAATTTCTACCAAATGTGCAGCATCTACAGACAAGCTAGAGACAAAAGGCTCAAGAAAGAGCAGAGTCCATCAAAAGGTTAACCAAGTTAAATTGGGATTCTTACTGGCAATACTTCGTTAAACCAAACAGTCAGTGCATGACTCTCAAATGTCTCACTAACTTTGCCGAAAAGATGGTGCCAGCACTTGTCGATTCCATTTTCACAGGACAGCTAAAGTCAGAGGTTAGCTAGCGAACTATCCTCAAGCCAATGTTGGATGCTTGTGACTACAAAAATCAGATACATAGATAGTTAATTTCCAGTTTTACTTTTAGATTCAGTTTTAGTTTTAGTTTTTCTTTATTTTTGCTTGAAATGAGGACGTCCATTTAAACCGCCTCCTATATTTTTGTAATAAACTATTTTTAGATTTAACTAGTAGTATTTAAACCCTTCTCATGCATTTAGAGAAGGGTCCTGAAATTTATCAAAGACTTGTCCTCAGAATATGCACTTTTGCACCCTCCGAGGAGGTTTTGATGAATGAGTGGAACAAGATTTATTGACATCTATGTTTAATATCTGCTACTGAAATTGCAGTTTTTTACTCTTAGTAGATATTGAATTAAGAAGAGATAAATCATTATTGTTGGAGCGCATGAGTAGAACTCGTTATAAATGATACTTTTATCTCTTAACAATTTCTGCTTATGTGTTAAGGTGATATTCATGTTTAGTTATTTATATGTGAATGCCTGAATGCTTGAGTTATCATTTGGCACTTTTGTACGGTGATAGCCATTTATTTATGCTTAATATAGGAGTGACTTATTATGCAATACATTTTCATAACTGTTCGGCTAACTTTTCATACGAAACAGTTCATCTTTATTGAATTCTTTTCTCATAGAAATTGAATGATCTTTATTACGAATTGTTGTAGAAACCATTTTACATCGCATAATTGAAAGATTAAATCCCTGGTTAGTTTTAGAATTAGATATTTTTTTCATTAGAATACAATTGAATGTTGTTAAATTAGATTTAGAATAAAAGCATTTTAATTAGAAATTATTAAGAAGGAAATATCAATTCTCAACACACACACACACATGAATTGCGAAACTAGTCTCATATCCCCAATCGGACCCACTATACCAAACAGAAAAGGAGCTGCTAACCAAGGTCCGGATCGGGTGGGTATCCCCCTTATTGTAGACCCGATTTTCGGGGCTTTAACAGGTCCTTACAACATTACCAAGGTTGTGGGAAACAATGCTTTGGAGCACAACATTCATCCATTCCTTCACTTGAACCAAGTGTGCAATGTCGAATTCCCTCGACCATGTTTCCAACCATTACTGGACACATCAGAGATTGCAAAACAACTCACTCGGGACTAAGTTCAATAGATGGAGGAACTCAACACAATGGGGACCATTGCTTCCTTAAAGGGGAGGAATGATCCAGGTGGATGTTGGTGGCCACCCACCTATCCCACTTGGACCCCCACAACTGTCTCTTTTAGCTTTTCAGTTTCCTTAATTGTAGCACAATTTACTATTTTTAGCAGTGTTTTGGGTCGTGAACTTCCGGAGTCGTTTTGAGTCCCTAAACGACGTTTTTTAGGAAATTTGGGAGCAACATGGCTCCATGGATCAATTCTGCTCTTCCCAAAGTTGTAGTGCTCAGATATATCTTTCTAATGAGCTATTGTACACGTCAAACGGAGATCAGGTGCCAAAGTTACGACCCCGGGAAGTTGATGTACCAATTTACCCAAAATGGGGCCCACAATTTGGCATTTCATCTCCTAGGGTTAGGTTTTTTGGATGTTTAGCGTTTTCCATTGTTTCTCAACAATAAATAAGCCTTCGAGCCTCATTGTAACACAATTCATAGGCATGTAGCTGCCACATCTCCTTTAAGAGATAAGCTATCATCACCCTAGCTAGTTTATTTCCATTTCTATTTGTAAGCATATTTCAATATTTTAAATTAATGAAATGAAGGATTATTTCTATTGCATCTTTGTATTTATGGTTATCTCCATAATTTGTTGCATTCCTGTTTAAATCGGATCAAATAAATCAGGACTCAACTCCAGAGTTCAGCTGCAATAGCATTGTTCTGACAATAAAGATTTCAATTTTAGATTAGATTCATCATCTATTCATACAACCAATAGAAAGAAGAAGCATATCATATTTTTTTTCACTTCACATTCCATGATCCAATAACAACAACAACACTCTTTCATATACATAGCTTGTCTACTTTTCAGGTAAGTGAAGGTATGTTGTTTTCTAATCTTTAATCATATAATTCCCTAAATGTTGAAATTGTGATTTTGGAAAATCCCTCACCACATTTGTATTCCCTTTCTCATTTTCCAAAAACATAAAATATATTTAGTTCGGGGCAGGGAAAATATCCATTACTTTTTTTTTCCATATTACATATTCCTCGTACATTGTTGACCAACATATCTTTCCTAACCAACTATTATTGCATTTTTCCCCCAAAACTTTATATGTTTTGCAATGATCAATTGATAAGCACATTAATGGCTAGCAACCACTATGGGGCCTTAAAAATGAATTCTCAATATGTTCAAGTACTTTGATGCAAAAAAAGAAGAAAAATATTGTTAAACAAGAACCTATACTCATAGATTTTTGGTTATCACACAAGAACCAACCATAAAAAATATGTTGCAATCAAATGTCTTTCAAAGTACACTTTGTAAAGAGAGTAAAGCTATCAAATGATCTGATTATGCAAAGTTAGAAGAGAAGCAATAGAAAGCCAATCTTCATATAGAAGCAAAGCATTCCAAAAATATCAATTTATGATTAAAAGAATCAATGCAAAGTTGCATGAGGACATGCAACATCTTTAGTTGGGGGGAAGCATTGGGCCTCCAAAATGTCATCCTCTTTCACCCTCATTCCTATCATTTTACCATATTTCATAGCTCTTTACCATATTCTACAGCTCCATAAGCCTACATTAATACCATTTGCATGATTATGTGGGTTTATTATTATTATTTTCCAAGTCATTTATTTTAAGTATTTTAAGAGAATTTAATATTAAATATTAGGAAATTAGCATGTTTTCATATATATCTAAAAGTGAGATGAGTTTTATGATGTTGTAGGCCTATTTGAAGATTCTAATGTGGCAACTTAACCACAAATTCGAATTTAAATTTCAAATCATGACGATTTGTGGAATATTTGTAGAAGATTTGGATCATTGGCTACGCACATTCAAAGGAGAAGAATCATGGATATTTTGATATGTGCATCCTAAAGACGTGTGAGAATATTTGTATCTCATATTTTTAGGTAATTGGTTGTAACAAACAAAATATAACTATGGATCTAGGATATATTTGTGGATCTACATTTATTGATTGGTTATCCTAAGTTTTTGTATAAATAGGAGTGCATTCTTCATTTAAAATTATTCGAACCAAGATATGAGATATTATAGAATAAAGAATAATGTAGAAGAAATGATTAATGTAATTTGTAAAGTGAGGATATAGAGGAAGAGAGTTTAATAATTATAATATCTTTGGAAATTTTTCAAGCATTGATAATCAATTGGTGTTCTTTTTGGGGAGTGAAGGGCCCCCATCAACTGTAGCTTGCGCACCTCTTTCCTTTGTTGTAAATATTTATGTTATTTTATTTACACAAGCTTAGTTTAGTTTCTTTTATGTTATTTTGATTATGTGTTTTTATGTTAATTTCATTAATGTTGTTTTGTTAAGATTGATTTAATTTCCTTATGTTTGGATTGGATTGGCACACTAGTAATCTCATAGACCACTAGATTAAATTATTATTTTTCATTTCATAGCTTAGATTAGAATTGTTGGTTTTCGTAGAGGTAGTCTTTTGGAGAGAAAGTGATTGAGAGAGAATGTTTGAGAGAGAAAGTGTGCATTTTCTTTTCATTTACTTTCATTATTTTCTTTGTAACTAGTACACACATATCTTATTAGTTCATGAACCCCGAGTCTTATTAGTTCATGAACGCCGAGTTGACAATTTAATGACAAGAATTTAACTTACAATTAAATCACCTAACAATACATATCAACAATACAACAATATTAATGGTAGAATGAAAGTTACCAGACATGAACATGTCATTTTACATTTTATATGTAACACTCTGATCTTATATATAGGCAGCGTAATAATATATTATGAACCATCATGAAGCAGCATAACCATACATTGTACAAATCTTTATATATAAATTATATATATCAACGTTCTCCACCCAATCCATGATGAATTCGTTGGTGTTATCAGAGAACTTTTTATATGTTTTCAGTGCCATGATTGATAATAACGTTATTTGTATGAATTGCCAATTTAGGAATCCTTCCACAGGTGTGGCATTCTTCCACATGTCACATATCTTAGATCTGGCATTACTGTAACGTTCAACAGGTTTGACAGAGTCTAAACGTTTCTTCTGATATACTCTAGCATTATTAATAAAGCAATAACCAATGCGGATATCTATTCTATAAGAAATTATTAGCCCTTAGAGTCATTTTTATGCCATGGTTCGTATAACAGGATCTTATTTGTATTAACAATTACACTGAGAGGATTGAAACTATTCAGATAGCCACAAGCAGGTTAAGATTCATAACCAATCCACCTTCATAATGCTCTGGAAACATTGATTTGCATCTCCACTTCACCAAATAATATAGCGGAGTAATAACACTGCAATTGCAATTGCAATAATAATAATAATAATAATAATAATAATAATAATAATAATAATAATAATGCATTAAAGTTGCAGTAACGCTACACCTCATAAATTGTAATAAGGATTGTTTAGTTGCGGTAAATGGGTTTTTGCATTATCTATATTATATTAGTAGCTTCATGTTGAATGTTCTAGTCTTAGTACACGTTAAAAAGATCCTTCCTTATTTCGAATTAATCTACGACTATTTCCAAAATTTATGTTGGATGGAGTGCACATTCATTCTGCGTACACTTTGACTATTGTGTCCCTTTGAATACACTATCATCCTTGCCATGAGAGGCTCATGGTATACTATTGTGTCCCTTTGAATACACTATCATCCTTGCCATGAGAGGCTCATGGTATCAAAGAGAAATCTTTGTTGCTTCCATTTTTAGCATAGTTACTATGTAGAAGATATGTCCATTATGAAAAATTGAGAACCGATATAATTCAATTCAGGACCAAAAACCCATTACAGTCGTTTGCCATTCCTTATTTGAATTGTAAATTGTATTCACCACTGAATATTCATATCTCTGTGTTGCATTAAATATATCACACTCATTTATTTGACATATTGTGCAGGAATTGCGGGTTTGGCTAAATTTCTATAGGGTGAAAGTTCGATACACAATTTATCATCTTAAATTGCTTATCACTAGTAAGACATTTTTTGATGTTGCTTTCTTATGGCCTTTGAAATAGAAGATAATTTGCAAACAAAGGTTGCTCTTTAATGCCAAAATCCCAACCAAGGCTGCTATAAAATGCATAATGCAACAAGTTTGTCCCCATGCTATTTCCACTCTCTCCATGGGTTGATTCTGCTCCTCTAATATTGACTGAATGACTACTTTTCTTCCTAGAGAAGCTCCCCCTCAGACTAATCTAGGTCACTAGTTGTCCTTGATTCTTCCTCTTCAATAATTTAATAGGTTTCTTTCTATTGTCTTCATTTCTTTTTTATTTAGAGTTTACTCTTCTTTGATTTTCTTCCATCATCTATTTAGGATTGTTTAGGTTATATGGTATCCAGTAATCATTGGTTGTGTCCAAGGTTGTGACATAAATAGGTTCTTATTTGACCAAGATATGGCTGAGATGGTGTGTGGATTTTTGTGCCCCTCTTTGCGTATAATTTATATTCAACAAGTTTATGTCCAAACTAATTACATAAATAATAATAACCATGGAAATGATTTGTGTACCTGGTGAATGACTGTCTTTTATGTTTTCTTGTTTGATTGAGTTTTCTCATTTGCTGCTTCTTTTGCTAATTAATCTTGATTTTCTTAGTCTTATATTCTGTTGCAACATGTCCTAGTTCATGACAAGAAAAACACTTGATATTTTCCCCATTCTTGATCTCATTCATTTGCTTTTGATATTGTTGCTTTTTTAAATTTTATTCTTATTAATCATGGTGCTTTCCTCTTCTTCTACATGTCTTTTTAGGAAATCTTCATTATCATATTTCGTGTTTTGCATTTCTGATTTCTTACACAAAACCCTCTTCTAACTGCTTACTCAACCTATTCTTTTCTTCTAAATTAGTTCTAGTTGAATCAACCTGAACCTCTAATCTTTTACACTATAGGTATCTCACCTTGAAATTCCTCTTGATCACCTCTTCTAGTCTCCTTGCTTCTTCAAGTTGTGTCTTCAGGATGACAATTTCCTCCTTCTACTCATGCCCTCTCTCATCACATATCTTCACAATTTTCTTCATATCTTTGTTTTCATTCTTCAATATTTCTATACTAGCCAATAATAAGTCAAGCCCAACTTGATTTTCATCTGCCTTTTCTTCATGAGAGTCAGGTACATTCACATGGGTAGAGGTTTAATTTAACTAAACACTTTCCTTTTGACAGGGTTTTTTCACCTTCCTCTTTCTCTTTGGTTTCTCTACATTGTTCCTGCTAGCCACTTCATGCATGAGATGCAATCTATCCCATATTTCTTTTGCAAAAGTTAAATCTATTATTGTATCAAGACCCTTATTATGAATATTGTTATATATAAGACATTTTGCCTTAATATTACACAGTTGTTCTTGCAAAGAGGGATCGTCTTTGCAGTAACCATCACATACAAGCTTCCATACACCAATTCCATAAGCTTTTAGCTTTGTTTTAACCTTATCTCTCCATTCATGAAATTTTACTGCACTCAGTATAGGTATACTTTGATAGTCCATGACTCAACCAAACTGACCTTCAAGTTGTTAGGCTTATACAGAAGGAACCCGCTCTGATACTGATTGATGAAAAATTAAATAAAATGATAGGGGGGTGAATCAATTAATATATTCATGGAAATTAAAATTATTTTCATTAAAATCATTAACTGAAACATTAGAGGAGCATCTTAAGAAATAATGACCAATAGATTGAATATGTGAACAAAAAGTAATAAGAAAACCAAAACATCACATCGAAACATAATAACAACACATATTGACACAAGATATATGTAGAAACCCATAAGGGGAGAAAAACTTGATTTTATTATTGTTGTCATGCAAAGGAAAGCTCCTTATTACATTTGATTTTTTGTAGGCTCCAACCTATAGGAGGCTACTACCTCAATTTTTTAAAAGCTACAACATGAAAGGAAACTCCAACTCCCATATGTTTTCTGGAGTACAACCCGCAAGAGGCTCCTACCCCAACTAGATCCAACCTGATGTTCATCAAGACACTACTTGGAAGGAGACTACAATCCCGTGATGGAAACAAGAAACAACAATGTGCTTGTTTAACTGGTCATAAATTTTGCATATCTCCATCTTGAATTCAACCTCTTCTTCCCTTCAAATCTGCTTGACATAAGCTTCATATCTGCCAGGGAACTAATGCATAATACCTCAATCAGTTCTCACACATTCTCCCACTCTCTAAAAAATCACTTTTGCTTCTAAAAACATCTTTTATAAATATAATTTGTTGGTTGTTTGTATTCCACATAATAATTTGAAGTGAACAAGCTTGACACTTTTCCTTCCACTCATTCGTTTCCAAACTTTTCATATTTTGAATATTATAAAATAAATAAGTTCTCCACCACATATTATTTCAGCCATCTATAATGATTAGTTGCAACAATATCAACATAGTGCCAAAAACAACATTCTACTACCACAACACATGCAAGCATTCTCAAATGTAAACAATATGCACACAACATATGAGAATAATGCAAGCATATGTATGCAACATTCACTGTCCAAAGCCATCTATATGATCAAATTCATCTTTTCTTCATGTCATTGCCTTAACCTTGTTGAGTCTTTTCTTGTTTTTCTATCATAGAATATCGTGTCGTGGAGTCTTTCCTTTGCATCACAACAATTTAGCTAAAAAAAACATTAGTGTCACCACAAATTCTTCATTAAACAATCTCTGCAACATTATCCAAGCATCAAGCCATCAACATTCCAACATCAATGTTCTTTTATGCAACATATATCATCAACATATGTGCCATAAACATCTAACATATGTCTCCCCAACTAGTATTACACCTCGTCCTTTTCATATCTTTGTTGATTGCTACTTTGCTGCTCTCTTACCTACCTTTGTTAATCATGTTACTACTCTTTGGCCTTGCTGCTCTTTTTACTTCTTTTTCTTGTTGCTACTCTGACCTTGCTGCAGCATACCTTACGTCTCCTCTTTTTTTTGTGCTCTTTTGCCATCAATGACAAAAATGCCAAGATAATGTCCTAACATGTTGCTAGTCATTCCACTCAATTCTCTTGGCCCTATGTGAGAGCTAGTTCTAGTGTGTTCATAGTGTTTAAATATGGATTTTGGCCCAACCCTATCTTGTATCGCAGTTTTAGGGAGGATTGCAATTGTTGTTGCAATGACGATGATGATTTTTCCATATAATTGTATGGCAATGAACTACATCGTTGGAGACAATGAGCACTCGTCTCTCGTATAAAACAATAAATTAATAAAGCTCGTGTATAAATATCCTGGTAAGTTATGTGCCTACCTTTAGTGTATGAATGAGAGAGTTAGTTGTGTCCTGAAGAAATAGGTCATCATTCTCTTCATTATTCAATCTTCTGAAATTGTGCAATGCATTCCGAATGTTCACATCCATTAACGAACAAGATGCAATGCATTCCAAATCTTCTCTTTTATTAACCTGAACTTCCAGTTTCTTGAAAGCAATGGAAACAGAAGTTCACACTAAATATACCAGAAAAGGAAAAAAATTCAAATAATGTGCACTCGTCCATCGAGATAGTTTCAACATTGTTTGGGGATGAATGCCACACGAGATCATTCATGTCGACATCTACTCTTTTAACTGCATGTTTTTGATAATTTATTTTAACTCCATATTTTTGTTAAATTTTCACACTAAAAGAAGCAATGTCCACTCAACAACTCAAGTGGAAAAGATGAATCACACTCCTGAGTGCCACAATATTTATGCTAACAAATGAGAATGGTTAAAAATAGAACCCAAAACCCAAATATTTCCAAGAAGCAATCAGTAACACTGCTTGAATTTTTCCAGCGGTACCCATAATCTGAATCAGCTTTCAGATTCGACAAGCATATTTATATCCTATTCAATATTACGATATCGACTGAGATTCATTGTATATGAGAGCTTTGTCTCACATGTCAGCAATAATATTTCAACACTGTCTACGGAAAAGAAGCCAATGTTCAACAGTATTACTTTTTCACCAGGGAGGATGTTGCAAAATATTTCATTTTCCAGAGAATTCAAAATTGTTAATATTTTTCACCAGGGATGACTGTGCAGAAGACCTGATTTTTAAATGAATTTAAATTGATTACCTTTTCACCAATGACGGCTTTGTAAAATATTTGAAATTTTAGAAGTATGGATTTGTGGCCTCTACTCAAACTCAATATCTTCTACATCAATAAGAAGCTTCTTGGGACCCTAAAAAGAATTAAAATCCATGGAAGGCTCCTAATTTTCTGTAATGTTTAACAACCAATAATCATAAATCAGATATCTTTCAGCATCAAACTTTTCTTCTGCTACTGCTCAATATAAAACTAGTTTGTTATACTTTTATAATTGTAGTTATCTACATAGTGATCTAAAATCATTGTCCAACCAGACTTAGAAATATCAGTACCCTCGGAGTTTGCATCTTCAATTTTCAAATATTGGCATGGAGCAATATAAACAAGTCTCAGATCTTCCTGTGTTGGATACCGGAATGATTTTTACAAAATTTCCTTCATTAGATTACTCTACATAGATGCCAACAATCGGTTGTCGATAGTCCCTGCCTCTTTTGGTACCTATCCATATTCTAGTATAATTAAATGAATGCAAGGCCGAATAATTAAATGAATGCAAGGCCGTGTTGGTAGTCCGTGGAGCATATTTGACATAAATAAGAATTTTCTATCTCCCGTTTTTCATAAACTTCTAAATTAAATAATTATCTCCCGTTTTTCATAAACTTTTAAATTAAATAATTTCATGTGTGGAGAAGAAAGTATGTGTCCCTTGCTGATCACACACATTCACCACATATGCTTTCTCCTGCACTCCACAAATTTTCTTTGCATACTGACATGGTCATATTTTATTGGGTGAGATACAAGATCATCCTTCCATGGGGAGAAACAATCATGGATTATAATGTAAAAATATTATATCACTTACAAACTTGTTATCTAAAAATAAATAGAAGACCTCGATTATATAGTAATGAAAGAGGTTCACTCTTAGTTATGGATAACTATGACAACTCAACAAATGCAAGATCTTTTTTAAGATTACAACTCACCATATTGAACTCATAGGGAAATAAGACGTTGGGAAATCCAACTCTAACATATAAAGTAGAGGGCGCAGAGTTATCACATTGATATGGTTAAGCATTTCCACTATTACACAAGCTTAACATGTGATGAATACTATTAACGCAACGAGCCTGAGTTGATTTGCTGAGGAGTTTGGTTCAAGCAGGAATTGGAGACCCAATTGTCACTTAGTGCTTCCCACTATTGGCAAGCATTGCGAAGCTGGAGGAAGCACTGTGTCTCTGTACAACTATCAATGTTATTTTACTTTTGGCTCTGTAACTTTTTATTCAATGCAATCTTGCCCCTCCACCAAGTTTCACATGGCCTCTTTTCAATTAGGATGGTGATTTTCATGGCAGGACATTTCTCACTTTCACATTTAGTTGGTTAAAATATCTATTTTTTTTGTTTTAGTTTAAAATGTGTGAATAGATTGTTGGAGAATGTAATTTCCAACCACCTGCTAGGTGTCAAAACAGTCTATCTAAGTGTCCCAATTTAGTTTCACTTATTCTAGTTTAGTTCAGTCTCACTACAATCATTTATTATTGATGGTTTCTAGGTAATCTTATTTAACTAATTTGTAATATTAAGAAGCACAATCCTCTACTCCATGATTTCTCTTCATTTTTTGTCATGGCATCAAAGCAAGTTTGCATAAAACTCCCTTAAAGAGTAGCAACATGAGCAAAATGAAAGCAACAAAGGGAATAAGTGACCTTTCATAGGTGACCTTTCATAAGAGGCTTTGAGAAAGCAACAAAAGTTTGAAGAAACCTCCTACCAAGAAGGAACAAAGAGAATGCCAATTCTAAAAATCTATCAAAGGCACATATGAAGCAATAAAAAAATATGCCTCAACGTAGTATTCCTCTATGGAGGAATGTGTTGACAGCACAACTTCACCACACAACGAGCTGACTCACCCCACAACATTATCCGAGAAACAACACACCCAATTTTGTTGACAACACGCCGAATGGAAGTCACCACGACAACACATGAAGAGTCAAAGGCTCGAGGCATGTTTGAGGAGGCACGAAATTCACTGAACTACAAGGCACCACAAGTCAACATAATTTTTTTTAAGATAACACATCAGGCACATGGTGTATTCGTAAGCCCTATTTTTTTTAAAAAAGTACCTCTTTAAAGTCTAGATTTTAAATCAAAGATTAAAAAAGGAGTGATTTGTTTTTGTTTAGAAAGGACTATTATATTTTATTAAAAGAAAAATTCTTATGTGATTTCTTAAAAGAGTTTTGAGGATATTATTGGTAGGAGGGGCCTTGTTCATAGTTCTTTTCCAAAAAAAAGGCAATAATTAAATAAAAAAAGGCATTTGGGTTTATTACAAAAGGGTCGTTGTTCAAATCAGCTATGGGCATTGTAATTTTTTCTTTTAAAGAAGGGTTTGTAAAATCTTTTGCAAAAGTGTTTCCCTTTAGAAAATTTGTAGACTCATCTTTTTTTTTTTTAGAAGTTGAGCAAAAGAATAGTCAATGCAAAGGAACAATGACAAGAAACCATTTTTTACGGGTCGATTTTCTTGTTGAGCCAAAGTTAGCCAATGTTCAACAAACGGGAAACTCCAACAGGTTAAGAAAGTCGAAGCAACACCAAGAGATGCATGAAGCTTTTTTGAAAGAATTGGAAGTGAAGAGGTAAATGAATGCCTTTGGATTGAAATGAATAAAAGAATATATGGATGACAACATTTTTCACCTCATTTCAAATACCAAGATAGCCAAGGAGGCTTGGGACACCCTTGAGAGGAGTTTTGGTGTAAGGGGGAGTATTAAAGTTGAAGATGAAAAGTTTGGTGAATCCCACTGTGCTGAGTCAGAAGTCAATGATTATTGTGAGTAATTTGCAAAAGAAACAGAGAAAGAACACATAGATTCTTGTGAACCCCACTATGCACAGTCACAAGTGGATGAAAATTCGGTGAACCCAATGATAGTGCTTGCTGATGACAATTTGGTAAATCCAGCAATAAAGTGTGTTGATGACAGTAAAAGTGCCATTGGAGCAGTCAATGCTATGATGAATCCAACAATTAATATTTCTGATGTAAAATTTGATGAAGAATTATTGGCTAATGATGAATGGTTGCGGGTGATGCAACAAAAACATCGTATTGACATGATGTTGTTTGGTGAGATAATCCCACTTGAATCTGAAAATCAAGTGGAAGACAACATGTTTGCAGTAGCATAGGTTAGTACAGAAGTGGAAGAGACAAAGATAGAGACAAAGAAAGAGATAGAGGAAGAGGCAAAGAAGGAAATAAACGAAGAGGAAATAGAGACAGAGACAGAAGTAGAGATGGAAGTGCAATAGGAGAAATCTCTCATTACCGAGAGAAAGGAATAGAACCAATGTGGTTCTACAAACTTTTTTAATTCTAACATTGATTTCTAGTGTGCAGGTAAAAAAATGATTATGAAAAAGAGTTAAATTTCCCTGAAGCATGGCTTGCAACACCATATCCAGATGAGGTATGCATATAGTTTGCAGCAATGAACCTTGAAGACAAATTTGATGATGAAAACATCAATGAAATTTTCAGTTATTGGAGTTCTGAAGAAATATTTTTTTATTATAAACTTATGTTGCAGAAAATTGATGATGAATATCACACAACAAAAGATGACATGTGGCAACAATCCACATACAAGCCAATTTTTGAAGAAGTCTAGGACATTCTTAGACAACATGGAACAATGGAATATCTGCACCAACAAATGAAGAAACTAAGGTTTGAAGGATACAACAAGAAGAAAAATTTGAAACAATTTAGAGGCTACAGGATCTGGAAGAAGAAAAGAAGAAAAGTAAATATGTTTGAAGTAATTTTTTTTTAAATTGTAAGCCTAGCTGAGACCTAGACCAACAGGTTAATTGATTTTTTGTGTGGTTGCAATTAAGTGGGAGTCTTAGAGAATCTAATTCCAACCACCTTCTAGGTGTCAAAACAATCTATGCAAATGTCCTAGTTCAATTTCACTTAGTCCAGTTTAGTTCAGTCTCACTCCAGTAATTTATTACTGATTTTATATGTAATTTTATTTAATTGATTCATAATATTGAGAAGCACAATCCTCTAATCTACAATTTTCATTTCTTGTCATAGAGTGAATTCTACTTTGACTCGCCCACAAATTGTGAACGTCAATTCACCAAGTTTCTAGTAAATATTGTTGTGCAATTTTGTCCCTAAATTTTTCTATTATCAATTTTTTTAATAAAGAGGATCAATGATTTGGTTCGGTGGCAAGACAGTCATCCTTGATCTGTTCCAATCCATCAATCAATTTGATGTCATGCCAAAATATCATCACAGGAAGTAGTAATGATCATGCGCCAATGGGTGGACCAAGTAAGGAGCGTTTTGTTTTCAACCAAATAATTGTCACAAACACTTGTAACATAAAATGGGCTTCAAAGAAATACAATCTACCATTACGTTGTTTCCCATGAAAATAAGGAAGAAGAAATCCCTGGGATTTTATATGGCTACAACTGATAAAAATGGCAATGTTTGTATTAATAAAATAAAACCCATTGGTCAGCTCTACGAAAGAGTCTGAACCAGGAGAGTTTGGCTCTACAGAACGCTCTACATTGTTCATGCACATTACACATTAAATAGAAATCATGGTTTTAGGGAAGTTAGAACAACATCCTAAGAAATATAAACTAATTCCTATCCCGAGGTTACGTGAACCAATTCTACCTATTCTAGGATATTCTCCATTATCTTCAACACTCCCACTTAATGGAGAATGGGTTCACAAATATGCCTAACATCTCCCTAAACATTTGAAACTTAAATTTTCCAAGAGGCTTAGTGAAAATGTTTGCAACATTATCACATGTATTACAATATTCCAAATGGATTTCTTTAGATTGCACTTTCTCCTTGACAAAGTGGAATTGTGTATCATTATGTTTAGTGTTTTTGTGAAACACTGGATTATTGGAAAGCTTGATTGGACTTTGATTGTCGCATCTAATTGTTGTTGCGTCTGTCTGTTCTTCCCCAACATCTTGGAGAAGTCTCTGCAACCAAACTACCTCACATGTTGTTGCACACATTGCTTGATACTCTGCTTCCGCTGAGGATAAGGAGATCGTGTTCTACTTCTTGCTGCTCCATGTGATCACCCTGGATCCAAGGCTAAATTCATAACCTATTATAGATATGTGATCATCTACATTTCCAGCCCAATCTAAATCTTCAAATCCTACCAATCTAACATTAGAAGAGTCAGTGTAAATAATATCATAATCTACAGTACCTTGTAGATACCTCAAAACACTCTTCGATGCATTCCAGTGGCTGTCAAGTGGATTAGACATAAATTGGTTTAGCACACTAACTGCATAAGCCAAATCAAGTCTAGTGGTGGTTAGGTAGATTAGACTCCCAACCAGCTGTATGTAAAGTGTTGCATCCACCGCTTTTGAGCCATCCTCACACTGCAATTTGATGTTCTACTGCAATGGTACCGGTGCAGGCTTACAATGATCCATCCTAAACTTTTCTAACAGGCCTTTGACATACTTTTCTTGGGACATAAATGTTTGGCCTGAATTTCTCGAGATCTCAAGACCTAAAAAATATATGAGTTCACCGAGGTGCTTCATTTCAAACACGTGTTACATCTGTTACTTGATTTCATCGATTAGATATGTAGCCTCACCTGTAATTATCAAATCATCTACATATAATGAAATCAAAACTACGCACCCTTTTTCATCTTTCATGGTGTAAAGATTAGGGTCATTCTTACTTCTATTATAGGTAGCTTGTAGAAAAATTGAATCAATCTTTTCATACCAAGACTTGGAAGCTTGGTTTATCCCATAAAGTGCTTTCTGAAATCTATAGACTAAATGTTCTTTTCTTTTCTAGAAAAACCCTTTCGGTTGCTCTAGATAAACCTCCTTTTTTAGTTCTCCATTCAAAAATGAAGACTTTACATCTAGTTGGTGCATCATCCAATGTTTCTTAGTAGCTAAAGCGATTAACATTCTGATAGTGTTCAATTTAGCTACATGGGCGAAGGTTTCTACATAGTCTATCCCTTCTTTTCGTGAGTACCCCTTTGATACCAACCTAGCTTTTAGTTTTTCTATATTTCCATCTGCATTAATCTTCATTTTATATAACCATTTACAACCCATGGTCTGTTTTCCTCTAGGAAGTTCAACGAGTTCCCAAGTGTTATTTCCAATTATTGAATCATATTCCTATTCCATGGCTATTTTCCATTCACTACATTCATTTGCTTCTTTATAACTAGACGATTCAACCACATTCATCATACTGGTTATAAAAGAATTTTCCCTTTATCTTGCAGGCATTTGAGCTTTCCTACCTGATCTCCTTAGCAATGGGGTGGTGGTTTTAAACCTTATTTGATAATTATTTATTTCTTCCTGTTGTTGTTGTTGTTGTTGCTATTGTTGTTGTTGCAATTTTTGCTATTGTTGTTCATCCTCTGCCTTTGTCTGCCGCTGACCCCGATTGTTCTCTACTTCTTCTTCCACAAAGTACGGAATGTCCTATTCCTCATAGTGCTCATCAGGTTCTTCATTATCCTGCTCATGGAATTTAACATCTATACTAACAAAAATATTGTGAGTAGAGGGATTAAATAATCTGTATGATTTATATGACGAACAATACCCTATAAATTTACATCCGATGGCTTTTGAGTCTAATTTTCTTCTATCTTCCTTTGGAATGTAGGAAAATTCTTTAGATCCAAATATTCTTAAGTGTTTTACTGCAATCTTATATCCATATAATGCTTCAAAAGGATTTTTAAACTCAAGGCTTTTTGTAGGACTCCTATTTTTCAAATAAACTGCAGTATTCCTGCTTCAGCCCAAAAACCATTCGAAAGATTCTTACCTTTAAGCATAATTATAGCACATTCCACCAGTGTTCTGTTTTTTCTTTCTATTACTCCATTCTGCTATGGAGTATGGGGTACTGTAAACTGCTACAAAATTCCATGATCTTTACAATATCTGATAAGCTCATCCTTCCTGTATTCTCCCCCTTGATCAAAGCGGAGAATTTTATCTGTTTCCCTGTTTGTCTTTCAATTATATTTTTAAATTGCTTGAAGTATTCGAATGTATGGCTCTTCTTACTTAAGAAATACACCCAAGAAAACTTCGTACAATCATCAATAAACAGTAGGAAATACAGTGCACCTCCTAATGATTTTGTCTGCATGGATCCACAAAGATCTGTGTGCACTAACTCAATTATATCCCTCTGTTTCTTTTCTACTCGAATATGGAATTCATCTCTATGCATTTTTCCTAATGTGCAGGCATCACAATCATTATGTACTTGCTTTAGCATAGGAAGATGTCTTACCATTTCCTTCTTTTGTAGTAACAGCAAATCATTGTAGTTGATGTGGCAAAATATCTGATTCCAAAGCTCTTCTATAGTCAGGCTCGCTGCTCTCAATGCTCAAACTAGTGCAGGTCTCACATCCAACTTGTACAAACCCCCTATTCGGATTCCTGTAGCAATTGTCTTGATGCCATCTAGCAGATCTTTTATATAACAGTTAGATTTAAAGAATTCAACTTTCAGATCTTGATCTTTAATCATGGATACATAAATCAAGTTCTTTGTTATACCAGGCACATACATAAATGATAGAAACTATCCCACATCCTTTGATTTGATGACTTCTGTCATCACCTAGGTAAATCTACACGCCTTTGTTGATTTCTTTAAAATCTTCAAGAGAGTGCTTATTCCTTGTCATGTGTGTTGACGCTCCTGAATCTACATACTAGATTTCTGCATCAACATTTTCATCATGATCTGCCATGAAGAATCTGAAATTATGCACCTAATCACCATTCGCGAGATGACTTGCATGCCTTTTCTTCTTTTGTTTTTCTTCATGATATTTCTTTTTCATACATTCCCTAGCAATACAACCTAGTTTTCCGCAATAAAAACATTTAGTTTCAAAGTAGTTCTTATTCGGATGGATACCTTGGGTCTGATTCGGTCTTTTGTGTGAGTTTGCTCCATTTTGATGTTGTGGACTTCCTTTCCCTTTCAAGAATTTTTTCTTTGCCATCAATGCAAGATCGACATTCTGGGGCTTCAGCGACAATCTTCTTTCTTCTTCCTGCATCATTATTCCTATCAGCTCTTCAAATTTTGGGATTTTCTCTCTGGCGTTGATCCCAGTGATAAACATTCAGTAATCATCAGTGACACCATTCATTGTAATAGTTACAAGATCTATGTCCTCAACTGTATGACCAATGTCTGAAAATTTGTTCTTTAGATCCTTGATCCTTGCTACGAATGAAGCAATTTTTTCATTCTCCTCCATCTTCAGGGATAGGATCTTATTCTTGAGGAACAGACGATGATTTAAATTCTTAATCTCATACAACTCCTTCAGAATTCCCCAGATCTCATTAGCTGTCTTACATTCTCTAATGTGAGGTATGATGCAGTCTTTCACTGACATCTTCAACAGTGTCCTTGCTCTACCTTCTTTCTTCTCCCAATCTGGGATCGATGTTGATCCAACCGCAGGCCTCGGCTCATCCCCATTCGCGATCGTCTAAGCACTCTACACTTCTAGCAGAGTCCGCATCTTGAATTTCCAATTTGCATAATTGGAACCATCGAGCTTGTTATGCTCATTCAACCATGCTTCAAACATATTGTTATTCATCTTGGTGATTTAAAAAAAATATTCAACAGGTAAAAGATGTTAAATTTACCCCAGATCTGTGACAGAGACAGATCACTGTTCTTTGCAGCACACACGCAGATCATTGTGGCTTCCTTCTCAACCTCCAAACAACCATTTGTTGTCAACTAGAGCCTTGTTCTTGGCTTCCCCATGTAGCTTCTCTGATTTACATGATCGTTGCAGGTGTGTCTGTCTTTTCTGCGACATCGTTGCAATTGTACATGAAAAGGAGCTACAGCGCACTCGTCGCAGAGGTACACTCATAACCAGTGATAATTTCGGATTCGTCGCAGTTATCCTCCTCACAACTGCGATGATCTTGGTTCAAAGAACCACCCACCAGTTAGCGAACAGGTTCCTTAGTCCTGACACTCCGATACCATGATAAAAATGGCAATGTTTGTATTAATAAAATAAAACCCACTAGTCAGCTCTACGAAAGACAGTCTGAACCAAGAGAGTCTGGCTCTACAAAACACTCTACATTGTTCATGCACATTACGCATTAAATAGAAATCATGGTTTTAGGGAAGTTAGAACGACATCCTAAGAAATATAAACTAATTCCTATCCTAAGGTTACGTGAACCAATTCTACCTATTCTAGGATATTCTCCATTATCTTCAACAAAAACTTCAAATTATACTTTTATTTTCAAATTTGTATTTGCACTTTCGTTATAAAAAATAATCAATTCAAAGGTTATCAAAATGTTTGGAGATGACATTGACTTGGAATGGGAATGAAGGTTCGAAGTATTTTCCTCCTAGAATCTCTTGGGTAAGTAGCCTATTGGCATGCTTATTCTAGTGAACTCCATCCCAAATGATATATGAGGGTGGATCATCGTAGGCTTTGGCCTCCCCGGTCTTTCCATTCATATTCCTCATGTTTCGACACCAAATATTAGCATCGTAGTTATAATTTCCGCCCACTCCACAACAAACTCTAATGCTTTCTTTGAACACTGCATGCATTAATATTGGTGTTAGATCATAAAAAATATTTTATAGAAACTATATTGTAGATTCAAGTCATTGAATGGCTCAACTAAAGAGTAAATGATTGAATATGTAGTTTCTTCCTCCAATAATCGAAATCCAATAGTTAAAAATGAACATATAAAATCGGGTTAAGGATTTGTTTTATTATAAATTGTAATCATCCAAATGGTTTTTCTCATGGTCTTCCAAATTTTTAAGTGATCAAATTTGCAATGCGCACCATAAGTGGAATGGTTATACATTAAGTCAAAAACAACTGGCACAAATTCTCATAAAATAACAGGGCTTAAAAAAACTACAATTTACCGTTATGCTTTTCCCCATGCAAAGATAGCATAAGATTTCCCCTCATTATTTGTTCATCACACAACCACAACACACATAACCCAAACCGTAATGCACATGACCAATACCATTGTTCATTGATTTCACAAATTACACAAGAAGACAAAAATAGGAATTACCACATTAATGTTACCAATCACCATATCCAATTGTTGTGTCTTGTCATATGATTATAGTAGTGTATCAAAATTATGTGAAAAGAAAATAAAAACTAGATATCGTTTCATACCTAGCCCACCTCTAGGCCCCCAAACTATCTGTGTTCAGAATTGGCCATTTTCAGACCTCTACACAGATTTTTCTTATCCAAGATATCTACTACCACTTTGTTTATGAAAAGATAGCATAGGATTTCCCCTCCTTGTTCATGCATCACATAATCATAACACACATGACCACAACCATAATGCACATGACTAATACCATTGTTCATTCATTTCACAGATTGCACATGGAGATAAAAATAGGATTACTGCATTACTATGGCAATATATCCAAAGTATGCAAAAATAAATAAAAACAAGGCCTTCGCGCATTATGGCGAGATGAATGTCTTTCGAATAGATGTATACTCTCACTCTATGTGTAGATTACATCAAACAAAAACTAAAAATTGAATGCTAGTTTACCTAGTGCTATGTAGCTAGGGTGCTTGCAGCATAAGGCATGGATTTAGAAGCACCAGAGTGATGCAAGAACTTGGTGAGCCCAAAATTTGTAACATGACCTTCCTTTCCATGTACCACATCATTCACATAAAATGCATTTCTATTGGAACTACCATAGAGGAACAATGAATCCCCCCCCATCTCAACTGCCATTGAAAAGTGTTATAGTCAAATCTTGTAAGAAATTCTCTAAGATTTCCAAATGCAAAAAAGAGATATGCATCTGCCTTAAAACCATGAAACTAGTTTCTAATGGATTTTTAGACTATCAAGAATTTAGCTCCGCACCAAAGATTGATGCTCACACTATCGAATTGACCTACATTTTTCCTGTCACATTGTAATTTCTACATAGTAATGGTGATTGTGAATTTTTGTGTGGAGGTGTGGAAGGCGTAGAAGTCTATTCATTATGTTCCTCCTTTAACACACATCCCCACTTCCACACACATTGATGACAAATGGTCGTGAAAGTTGACATGAATATTTAAGAATGTGTTATGGATATATCTACTATCTACTAATATTGGATAAATAGTGTACGGGCATATGAAATATTATGGACTTTATAAAGTTAGATAAATGAGATAAAAATTTAAATTAAATGTGCAAAAGATAAAAATGAAATAAGAGGTAAGAAATTTAGAATCAAATAAGATAACTTAGGGACAACTAACCATGACTACAGGTGCCCCCCCCTCACTTACTAAAGGACCTACCAACTCCCTGCAGAAGATCTACTTCAAGGAAACATAGTTGTACACTATGAGGCCTCATTATCAATCTCTTCTGTCATACTACTATGTTGAGTTTCAACCAATGATTGGCTAGGGAAAGCAATTGTACGAAGTAGTGTCTATGTGAAATAACTCATCTGCAGGGAAAAGATGTATGGCATAAGATTGCAGAAGCACGAATAACAACATATTGCAGAAACAATTGCAAAAATGATGCGTTCTCGAATAATGAAAAAAACATGCACTTCACAACACCTTAATTGTGCGAGCATATTGATAACTACCAAAAGGGGCATGGATTATGTTTCTATGCATCTATCACTCTTGTTCTACATATAACCTGCCAAAATAGCTATAAACACAAATATATTGACTTTCACCACCGTAACATGTGGTCCTACTTTTAGCTCAAAAGGAATCTAAATGCTTCTTTTATATTTGATGTTCCAGCAATAGAAGGATCACAAAATTTGGAGTTTTTCTACATATTGTTTATGGCGTAGATGGGATCACATGGGAAACAATGTGTTATTATACAAAATTGAGAACACTAGGGCTCCTCTGTCATATTTTAGGGGTTGAAACTCGAGGTTTTACTACATATTTCTTAGTTAGCTTCCCCCAAACCTTCCTTAAGGACCTCATTGGAGTGACTTTTAGATTATTGTGAAAATGTGAGAACAAAGTGAGAATGTTGACCCTTATCCTAAAACTTGGATATGTCATCATCAAGGTTTCAAAAAATGCAACCAGAAAATGAGAATGCAGAGATTTATCCTTAGACATGGGAATTGTCTCTACCATTGTCAAATGCATACAATAGTAGGATACGATGGAACCACAATCAACATTGTATAGAAAATGTGGAGGAGAAATTATACACATAACCTCTAGAATATATCAACTAGAGTAAACTAAGAGTCGCAGATGAGCTTCAAAGCCAAGGGGCATCCTTAGTTGATTGTAGATTTCAAGAATATCTTTGAATATGGTTAGGAGAGAGGCTAATTATTTGACCTCTCTCTAGATTATCATATTCTGGGATAGGTCAAGTGTTTTAACTCTCTCCTAGCTATCATATTCTGGGATAGGTCAATTGTTTGATCTCTGTCTTAATCATCAAATTCTAGGATATTCATGAAATCTCAAATCAATATAAATTCACTCATGGAAAGGGAATGCTAACTTTCTTATGATAGCAATGCTAGGGTTTTTAGGGCGCAATTAATGCAAAAGAGACTAGTCGAGGAGATTGGATAGAGTGAAAAGAGTTGTGACATAGAGCGGTATCCATATTGGGTCTTGAATAGTGGAAAACAAGGAGTTAAAGAGAGAGTTTCAAGCAGGAAAATACATATTGAGGGGAATTATAGAGATCTAACAAGAAAAAAAGAACCATGGAGTGAAATGAGTTTAGAATTTCATTAGATTTTCCACTCTGATATCATTGTTGGACTACAAGTCAAATGTAATAGATAAGAGTGAATTACATAAATTAAAGATTAAGTATATAATTGAGGAAAGAGGCGTATGGCCCAATATGATGGTGATGTGTAATTTTTTCTGTGCTCGACATTGAGTTAACATGTGTCCCTCTTAAACTAAAAATAAAATATCGACTAAAGAGAAAAGAAATATCAACTATAATAACTAACAAAAATGAATATGCTATGCATGTTTCTTAGTTGTCCATATGAACTAATATAATTTCATGTAAAGTAACTAGAAGTAAAAAATGTGTGAGTAAGAGATTAAAACCTTATACTTTTCAAATATATTAAATAGATAAATTATTTGAAGATCTATGTTAACTAATTTATATCCATATCAACTTCATGCTGTTAATTTTTCATAGGGATATATTGTTCTTTGATTTGATAATTTCATTTCTCGATTAAAACATTAAGTTCAACCCATAGTATCATAACATTATTCAGATTTACTTCATTATTCGTCAGCATATGCAACTATGTAGAAAGAAAAATAACATCATCATCAACGTAGTGGAACATAAAGGAACAATATAAGAAAAACATGCACATATAGAGACACCAGAATTGGTCAGAGACCAGAGCAAAACCCACTATGGGGAAAAACCTTGAAAATCTTCTTTTAATAGATTGTCATCAAATGATTTTGAAAAAGAGAGTACAATGATACATATCTTCACAACAACTAGAATATCCATGAAATGTATCTAAACATAAAAAAATATGATTCAGATATTTGTAATGTACTGTCACTACCCATAGCCTACTGCCGAACACTTTTGTGACTAAGAGAAATCTTCAAAATACTGAAATCTCATATTGGATACTTGGTCATAGGGAGGAGGACTTGTGTGAGCAACTATGATAGATATGGTCACTCGATGTGAACTGTAAGATAGGGACTATGACAACTCGGTCACTCCCATACCATTCTGTGCGAGCGACCAGGGACTAAACTGACCCAAACTCTTGGTTGCTCTCATGAAGACTCTGTGCTAATGTCCAATGACCCAAAGTCTCTCTCATGACCATTGTGTGCCAACCACTAGAGAACCAAATGCTTAGTTCTATGCCAGTGAATTTGAATTAGAAAACCCTAGTTTAGTGTGAGCTTCATCCTAAAGTTTCGAACCCTTGAGGGAGCTTCCTTCGTGAGACCTGTGTGAGCCAAGACTAAATGGAAGAGGAGAAGAAAGCTTTTGCGTGTCTAAATGAGTTTTAGGTCTCTTCTATTTATAGGTTTCCATGAGGTTCCACTTGTCCTGTCCATTGGTACATGTGCATAGGGTAGACCTAATCCAAAATATATGTATGAATAAAATAATTCATAACTCAAATTCTCCTTGTCTAAATTAGGTGATATTTGGGTCAATTTTGGTCCTCTTAGAAAGAATAATTTGAGGCCATCATAATATCCATCAAATGAGTAGTCAAAAGTGGAATTTGACCATAGTTTCATATTTGAACACTCCCTCCCAACTAGGGAGAATTCCACCTACCAATATCTAACCATTGATGAACATGACGTACCTCACATCTTAAGTATCTCATCATATCGGATCATTAATGTACACCTCTTTCTTATTCTTGCTTATCTGTCGATTATTCCTACTCATATGCTCAATATTTTCAAATCTAGAAGAAGAAGATTTTTCCACGAGAGGGGAGCTTAAGCCACCACCATCTATTCATCGGGCTACAACCATGAATCTCTATCCACATGCTACTACCTAGAATATTTGTTAGCGGGCTACTACGTGAAATATCAGTTGATGGGCTACTACCTGGAATGTATGTCAATGGGCTACTACCAGGAAATATGTCAATGACTACCACCCGGAAATATGTCATCAGGCTACTATATAGAAATGTCATTGGGCTACTACCCATAAATATGTCATTGGGATACTACCTGGAAATGTCATCTGGCTACTACCCGGAAATATGTCATCAGGATACTACCTAGAAATGTCATCGAGCTACTACCCAGAAATATGTTATCAGGCTACTACCTAGAAATGTCATCGAGCTACTACCAAGAAATATGTCATGAGGCCACTCCCTAGAAATGTCATCGGGATACTACCTAGAAATATGTCATAAGGCTACTACCTAGAAATTTCATCGAGTTACTACCTGGAAATATGTCATCAAGCTAATACCTCGGAATGTCATCAGGCAACTACCTAGAAATATGTCACCAGGTTACTACCTAGAAATGTCATTGGGCTACTACCCGTAATTATCAGTGGCGCATAATATCTACGACCCATATCAACATCGGAGAGAATATCATTAGGGAGAACATCTAAACCTAGAACCGTATCAGAGAGCTACTACTCAATAAAAAATGTCATGGGGGAGCTACTACTGCAACCCCATACTAAGTAATAGGTGATGTGGGGGAGATACTACTCAACACATCCTATTGGATACTGATCTTCCCATTAATGACCCTGAATAGTTAAGTGGTATAACGCCCGCATCATAATCTCCTTGGGTTGTACACCCCTAAGTACATTCTCAACTCATTGGCCAGACGAGGAGCGGTACTCCCAATAAGCCCGACTTGTGGATATAATGCCAACTAGGGTATAATCTACAACTACCAAGATAGGAGCTCTCTATCTCAATTCCTCACCCTAGGAGCTCAAACAGGGGGGAAGAGTATGGCTTAGTGTCCTCAATTAGCGCTGCTCTCATCATACTCATATCATCGTACTTGTATCAAGTAATCATCATCCATCAGTAGTAGTTGTCACCTATTTATACAGGACATAAAATCAAGTATCATGTTAGAGCATAAATAATCATATAAATCATAAATGATACCATAATCATCCTCTCTCTCAAGGAGGTGCCAACCACAAGCCTAAGCTTGTCTTGCACAACTGTACTTTCTCAATATATCAGAGTATCGCAGTCCGAACTATATATGTATATGGAATTGTATGCCAATTGGATCCCACTCTTTATTATTGCAATGTGTTCATGTCATATCCAGAGCATGCTCAGACAACTCTCTGAGGAGCTTTTGCATCTTGCTCATAGCTAGTCATGCTAGCAACATCATACTCAACCGTGTTTGTGTCATAGACCTCTCATTAATAATTAACATCAACATATCATTACAATCATATATCATAGAAAGATATATTATACCACGAATAGATACTATGTTAATTTATGGTATGTTCTATGCTTATAATATTTTACTTCTTTTTCTAATTATATTCCACAAATTAGCAATCACATGTTCATAAAGTAAAGTGCAGATAGAACATTAAATGATTGACAGAAAACAAGGCAAGACAAGAGACACAAGATGTGGCGGCTAGCCAGGGACAAACCCCACAATGTGCCCTTTGATCAAATCTTCTTTTATCTACAATAATTCAGCAGAGACAAATAGTACAATAAATTTGATTTATATCAGCAGTAGAAAATCCTAGATCAGCAGCATCAGCATTAGCGGCTTCATCATCAAACTAGGGCAGACGATATCTCACAAACTGACCGTCGGATCGGCTTGATTCCACCACCAAAAGTTGTAGCTTCCAAAGGAGGTTCAAATGAACCTACAATGTAGCTTAGATGAGGAGATCTTCTAGTCCACATTATGTCAATCTTTACTTCTATAGTTGCGGCTTCAGTTTCAGCAGCTTCCAGCATCAAACTAGGGCAGTCGATATCTTGCAAACCATCCGTCGGATTGGCTTAATTCCACCACCAATAGTTACGGCTTTTAGAGGAGGTTCAGATGAACCTACAACGCCATTCATGTTAGGATATTTTCTAGTCCACGTAGGTCAATCTTTCCTTCTGCAGTTGCATCTTCAGTTTCAGTAGCTTCCCACTTCAAACTAGGGCAATCGATATCTTGCAAACCGTCCATCGTATTGACTTGATTCCACCACCAAAAGTTGTGTTAGTATTAGAGTATGTACCACTAGTCCCATACCAATCTCAACCAACCCGAAGTCAACGTCATAGTGAGTACAACCCCATTGGTCCCAGACTAGTATCATCCTCCACTGACTCAAAGTCAGTCTCAGAGTGCATACAACTTGTTCCAAACCAGTCTCAACCGACCCGAAGTCATCTTCATAGTAAGTACCACTGCTACCACTAGTCCCAGACCAGTATCATAGTCTCAGAGAGTGTACCACTGGTCCTAGACCAGTCTCAATCGACACGAAGTTAGCGTCATAGTATGTACCACTCTCACTGGTCCCCGACCAGTACTGCACTAACACGAAGTCAGTCTCAGAGTATGTACCATAGGTCCCAAACCAGTTTCAACTGACTCGAAGTCAGTGTCATAGTATGGTACAACTCCTTCCACTGGTCCCAGACCAGTATCGTTGATCCCAGATCAATGGAGTTCATCCTAGCACAGGGAGTACGGTAGATACAACGATGTGTCCATCGGTACTACTATGGTCCCTAACTTCATTTCCATACTCATTGATCAGATGAGAGGTACTTCCCATGAGTCCCAAACTGCATCGTTAGGATACCTCAACAGGAGAACTAATCAATCTTGTCCTCATAGGAGAACACATCAATCCTGCTACAATCGCCATGGAGAAAAAATCAATCCAGGCCTCACCAGAGAATGCATTAATCCTGCTATAATCACCATGGGGAAGACATCAATCCAGGTCTCACAAGAGAACACATCAATCCTGCTACAATCGCCATGGAGAACACATCAATCAAGGCCTCATAGGAGAACACATCAATCCTACTACAATCACCATGGAGAACACATGAATCCAAGCCTCACAAGAGAATAAATCAATCCTGCTACAATCGCCATGGAGAACACATCAATCTAGGCCTCATAGGAGAACACATCAATCCAGGCCTCACAGGAGAACTAATCATCCTGCTACACAGGAGAGCAAATCATCATGTTCCACAAGAAGGTGAATCATCTTGTCGCACAAGAGAGCAAATCATCTTGTTCCAGTGCACAGCACCAGGGGAGGGTGAGTCACCCTGTGGTCGTATGTTGCTCCAGTAAGAACCGCAAGCCCTCAAAGCTCCCAGAGCTCAATGTATGCAACATGCAGGACCCTTGTACAAGGGTTTCTTGATGACTCCAAGTCATTTGGGAAAATCACAGATTAGATCTTTCCTCGGGCATTTGAAAAGGTGTATCAACCTGTACATCATCTTAATGCGATGGAGCCTCCTTGCTCATCGACTTACCATATCCCAGATGATTTCTATCTACTAGAGCAATCGACGAATACGAGATTCCTCAATAATCGAATCCCACCTTTGGTTGTTACAGAGAATCACATTGGTATGTGTTCAAACAGCTCATTGTAGAATTTCCCCAACCAGACAGCTTCATACGAGATCATACTCGTAGATATGTATCTAGTCTCGGCGGTGCTTATGGAAACCAACTTCTGCTTCTTGCTCATCCATTATATCGAAGCAGAATCCAAAGAGAAAAAGCACTAAAAAGTGCTCTAGTGATCCTCCACACTACCTGCCTAATCAGCGTTTGAATAATCATGCAGTTCCATATTTCCAGCAATGTATCTCAATCCATGAGAGATTGTGTCCTAAAGACATCTCAGAAGATTCTTGGCACCAATCTAGTGAGGCTCAACCAAATATGAGCTGACAATGCTAACTGCAAAACATATGTTCGGACGGAGGTTCACCAAGAACATCAACGCGAATGAGTTTTTGAAACTCATAGAAATTTCCCAAATCTGGTCTGACATCACTACCATATAACTTCTAAACGTTAAGATCCTTGAGGTAGTCACAGACTTGTAGTCCATCATACCAAATATTTTCAGAATCTTCACCACATATTTTCCTTGAGATAGGAAAATTTCCATTGGCTTCTGCCACACTTCAAGTCCTAGGAAATAGTGCATCGGTCCTAGGTCCTTCATTTCAAATTCAGAAGCCAACTCCCTCTTACATTTGAGAATGAGAGGGTATGCACCTGTTAGAAAGAGGTCACCCACATACAACACCAGTATGAGAGGTTTATCATCTTCAACCTTAAAGTAAAGGTTAGGATCGGCTTCACTCCTAGTGAATCCCAGCTTCATCAAGTGCTTGTCGATCCTCTCATACCATGCTCGGGGTGCTTTCTTCAACCCACAGAGAGCCTTCTTCAACCTGCATACATGAGATTTTCAATCATATATCTCAAATCCTTCGGGTTGCTCCACGTAGACCTCTTCTTTAATCGAGCCATGCAAGAACGTGGCCTTGACATCCATCTGATGTAGGCTCCATCCTTGTGAAGCAGCAAGCGCTATGATCAAGCGGATGGTCGTATATCTGGCAACAGGTGCAAATATATCATCATAGTCTATACCTTCCCTCTAGGAGAAACCATGAGCAACAAAACGAGCCTTATACTTTTCTATACTTCCATCTGCTGCATGCTTTATATTGTAAATCCATTTTGAAGTAACAATTGTCTTGTCTTGGGGTCTGAGAACTAATTCCCATACATCATTCTCCATAATGGTCATAGAATCCTTCCATACTTTATGCTTGACGGCATCTGAGAATGATGAAGGATCATTTTGTATGATTGTGCTCATACTGGTCAGGTATCCCTGATACCTGTTGGGTTTCTTACTTCCACGGAAGGTTCCTCGGGGTGTAGCATGTCTTTCAGCATCATTAAGTATCCCCCTAAGCCATGAAGGCCTCTTCTTGAAAGAGGAAGGCTCAGGTGGATAAATAGGATCCATTGGTTCTTCCACATCAGGCATTGTTACATCATCACAGAGATAGCTTCCACAATCGTACGGTGCCACACCATTCTGCTCTGGAGTATTTGGTGTAGTAGTCTCCCTCTTAATGCCAACCTCAGGTATGCCTGAGTGAACCAACTGTAATATATTGGACTTCTTGCTTGGGCTTGACGGGAAAGGTCCCCTTTTGAGCTTTCCTTTGGCACATCCCGAACATACACCTTCTTTTTCTACTCGGAATTCAGGCATTTGTGTTACCATATGGCTTACATTGAGTAGATCTTCGTAATGAAGGTAGGCAAACCTCCAATGCCAAAGTTCGGACTAAAGAGATGTGTCAAAAGACATGACACCTACCTGACTTTCATCGACCTAATAACATGAAACCCAAGATTAAAGGCATCTTTAACATTATTTTTCGATACACGTACCTTGCCATCACTCAAGGTTACCTTGTAGTCTTTGTCTTCCATTGCTGAGATGGACACCAAGTTCTTTTGGAGGTCAAATGCATTTAATACATCCTAAAATTTCTAGCCTTCTTGAATGCTTGTCCTATTCCATGATTCCAAACTCTCCTCTTACCTTTGCTATTGAATTTTTCATTCCTTTGATTTCCATCAGAGGGATTTTGATCATCGTCCGAGTGTGAGTCCTTGCTATCAGGGCACTCCCTTCCATAGTGACCTGCTTTATTGCAAATGTAACATCGTCCTTTTTTTCCACCCTTAGGTCCAACCTTTCCTTTTGATTTAGTCTCGGAATTATTTCTTTTCTTAGCATGAGAAGAAAAGGCAGCAAGAGGACCTTTAGGCAAAGGAATTTCTTGCTCTTCTATTCTAGAATACATCTAGCCATTAATTCCTTGAAACTAGGAATTACATGATTGTTCAGAAGAGTAGTCCTGAACACATAACATTCGGATGGTAATCCTCCAAGAGTCATGAGTGCCATTTCCCTATCAATAATAGTCTCCCCAATAGATAGGAGATCGTTCTTGATCTCGGTGATTTTTAAGAAGTATGCTTGCATACTCTCATCTTTACCCTTCTTGATTTCCCTCAGCTTATTTCTAAGAAACAAAACTTGATTTGCATCATTAACTTTAAATAAACTCACCAGTCTATCGTAGATTTCCTTGGAGGTGTTTAGGTCAGAGATGTAGGCCACCAAGTGCTTGTTGATAGAGTCCCATATGATCTTATTTGTTTTGACTTCTCCATTTTTCCATTTGTTCTAGGCAACAGTAGATGCATTTGATGGAGGATCAACAATATGGCCTCTTACATGGTCCAACACTCCTTGATCTTCTAGGGTTAGATTGATAGCTATCTTCCATCCTTGATAGTCATCTTTCTCACGGAGCTTGTCATCGACAGGAAAGAGTGTTGAGGATCCCATAGTTCTTTTAGGATAGCCTTGCCAATCTTCTCTTTGGTGATTTCTCTTGCTCTTGCTCGGCCTTTGTCTTCACCTCAGCTCTGATTCCATGTTAATTTATGGTATGATCTATGCTTATAACTGTTTACTTCATTTTCTAATTATATACCACAGATTAGCAATTACATGTTCATAAAGCAAAGTGCAGATAGAACATTAAACCATCGATAGAAAACAAGCCAAGACAAGAGACACAAGATGTGGTGGCTAGCTAGGGAAAAACCCCACAATGTGTGGGGAAACCCTTTGATCAAATCTTATTTTATCTTCAATTATAATTCAACAGAGAGAAATAGTACAATAAATTTGATTTATATCAGCAGTAGCAAACCCTAGATCAGCAACATCAACATTAGTGGCTTCATCATCAAACTAGGGCATACAATATCTCACAAACCGACTATCGGATCGGCTTGATTCCACCACCAAAAGTTGTAGTTTCCACAGGAGATTCAAATGAACCTATAGTGTAGTTTAGATGAGGAGATATTCTAGTCCACACAAGTCAATCTTTACTTTTTCAGTTGCAGCTTCAGTTTTGGCAACTTCCAGCTTCAAACTACAACAGTCGATATCTTGCAAACCGTCCATCGGATTGACTTGATTCCGCCACCAAAAGTTGCAACTTTCAGAGGAGGTTCAGATGAACCTACAACACAATTTAGATGAGGAGATATTCTAGTCCACGTAGGTCATTCTTTACTTCTGCAGTTACAGCTTCAGTTTCAACAGCTTCTGGCTTCAAACTAGGGCAGCCGATATCTTGCAAACCGTCCATCGGATTGACTTGATTCCACTACCAGAAGTTGCAGCCTTCAGAAGAGGTTCAAATGAACCTAAAACATAGTTTAGATGAGGAGATCTTATAGTATGCATAGGTCAATATTTACTTCTGTAGTTGCAGCCTCCAGCTTCAAATGTGTGAGGGAGAGACCCTTTTCTACGCAGTAGAGAAGAGACACTTTTCTCTGCAGTAGAGAGAGAGATGTGATGAGATGAGTGAGTCCAAATGAGGAAAATTCCTCCTTTATTTATACACAATGTTGATGTTTGAATAAATGCGACTGTTTGGCTTCTGAGCCTACATGATTTGCAGGTCATCTTGATAATAATTCCATAATCAAAATAAATTCATATCTCCATGAATACTTATCGGAATTGGATGATATTTATATCAATCCTACACCTCTCAATGAGAGGAATCTAATAAAAATATTATCAGCCATGAATAAGATGACCCACATGAAGTTTTTTCCTAGTTGCAAATTTTAACATACTATCAGGCAAACCTCTCGAAGGATTCTCGGCGAAAATGTGTAGAAAGTGGTTCAATCATGAACTTATTCGGGTTCTATCATATATATACAAATGGATGTTCAAAAATGAAACATAAATCTTCAATCAATTGTTAGATGCCATGTCAAGTTCAACAACATATTGAACTTCAAATCGGACTTTCCAAGGATTTGCATGTCCAATTCTCAATGCTTCTTTAATGGTTTCACAATATAAACTATATTTTCCCAACTTTAGAAATTGATTCATCATGTCGTGATACATTATTATGAGCTTCAGAAGACATCTCCCTCTTACTTATATCATCAGATGATATTTACCTGAAAATAGTAGATCGCCAATATATAAAAACTGACATCAAAATCAAAGTCATACCTTAGAACACTTCTGAGGTAAAGACTTGAATCAACACATCATCTCGCTTCGTCAAGTAAATGTTAATGTGAACATATCTGGATCAGGGGAACTTTATTTACGTAATGCTTATTGTGGAACTGATGTCCTCCAAGTGAACATATTGATTCAAAGTTCAGAAAACTTCAAAAATCTTCAGATGACAGTCAATAGTAGTTAAAACCCTGAATGCTACCTGAGACACTAGGATTGGTTATGACCAAGGAAAAACCCACTTTGGGGAAACCCTTGCAAATATTATTCTTATATTGTCATCAAATGATTTAGCAAAAAAGATTACAATGATCCATATCTTCACAACAATTATAATATCCATGAAATGCATCTAAACATCAAAACCTTTGATTCAGATAATTGTAATG
Source organism: Pinus tabuliformis (assembly GCA_031772625.1). NCBI lineage: Eukaryota > Viridiplantae > Streptophyta > Pinopsida > Pinales > Pinaceae > Pinus > Pinus tabuliformis. Next base: position 277,781,324 of record CM062808.1, read on the forward strand.
TACTGTAATTGCCTCTAACCTGTTACCAAATATTATTGTCACTGAACGAAATATTAGGAATACTAAAATCTCACCTTGGAGTCTAAGTCGAAGGGAGGAGGAGTTGTGCGAGTGACTATGACAGAAAATATCACTCTCTGTGAACTGCAAGATAGCGACTGTGGCAGCTTGGTTTCTCCCATACCATTCTCTACAAGTGACCGAGGACTAAGCTAACCCAGAATTTCGATCTCTCTCATGAAGACTCTGTGCCAGTGACCTACGACCCCAAGTTGCTCTCATGATCACTGTCTACGAGCGACCAGAGATGCAAATGATTAGTTCTATGTCAACGACTTTGAATAAAAAAACCCTAGTTTAGTGTGAGCTTCATCCTAAAGTTTTGGACCCTTGAGCGAGCTTCCTCCAGCAGACCTGTGTGATCGAAGACCAAATAGAAGAGGAGAAGAGAGCTTGTGCATGTCCAAATGAGTTTGAGGTCTCTTTTATTTATAGGCTTCCATGAGGGTCCACTTGACGTGTTCAGTGGTACATGTGCATAAGCCCAACATAATCCAAAATATATGTATGAATAAAATAATTCATAACTCAACTTCCACTTGTCAAAATGAGGTGATATTTAGGTCAATTTTGGTCCTCTAGGAAAGAGGAATATGATGTCATCATCATCTCCATCAAATAAGTAGTCTAATGTAGAATTTGACCACATTTGAAAAATTTAACACATATAAATATATAGCAAAAAATGTTAAAAGAAAATATTTTAATGTTGTATATAATAAAATATTAAATATGAATTATCAATAAAATATTTAAATATAGATTAATATTGAGATATACTTAAAACTATATTAATCACCAAAAAAACTAATTTAATGTGTGGTGCTCCATACACATGTTATATAAAATATTTCAATGTTGAATATATATACTCTATATACCATCAAAAATACAATTTAAATAATGAAAGATTACATATTATATTTTAAAATAAATTTTCCCTAAAATAAAAAATAAAAAATATCTTCGTTGTCAGCTTATAATAATAATAATAATATCCATTTTTAAGGTCACAGCCAAGCCAGACACCAAATTGGTGTATGCGACCCCCTTGTTTGTTGGACAAGGGACCCACCTCCGCGCAACGATTCGACTGCTAAGTCTACGAAGGCATACATACTCTACCCCCCTCTGGTTTTGAAACTGTGACCTCTTACGAGGAAACACATGCTCTTAACCATTAGGCCCACTCAAGCTGTATATGTATTATATTATATTGAATTCATCTTATATAATGTATATTATATTATAATTAATTCAACCTTCTGAATTTGAAAAATTCTATATACACCAATATTTAACAAATAAAATAAAATAAGGTATATAGGATTGTTTACTGCTATTCAATCAAGAGGTATCAAATCATGTGAGCTAACATTGTATATCATTTATGTGCAAAAGGATAATAGGGAAAAAACATATTAATTGAATTGATGTTCTAATGACTTTTACACTCCTTACAATCACTCTATTTCTCATAATAAGTTTGTAAAAAGTAGGTTTCTAGAAAATGGAAAGGAGTATACACTATTTAGGTGTCTAGTAAATGGATGAGAGTATACAATATTTGACGGTGAAAATATATTTGACTGCCCTTTTTTTTATCTTCAGCATTGAAAATTTTAATTTATGTATTCACGCTTTTACGATCCATAATGAATTAAGCAAAGTCTTTTGGTAGAAATCACATAAGAGAAATTTTTGGTCGACGGGTTCCAAACCAACAAGTGTGGTTCATCATCAGGACCAAATGAAGAGGAAAGCTATGACAAAGGCTGAAATGGAGAGCAATGCAGAGACAAGTAATGACTATATTTGAAAAATAATATTTAAATTATGATATTAATTTTTTAATATATTAAAAACAAATATTATTAAGTAACAACTATATAGGGGTGATTTTAGGGGCGAATGTTCGCCCTTTGGCGAAATTAAGGGGTTTTAAATTTTTAGTGGGCGATTGTTTTGTATCATAGTACATTTTTACAAATCACCTCAAATAGCACACCTTCTTTTAAGGGAGAGAGTAAAAAGGTAAATTTAGCCCTTGAAATTAGGAGTTACAACTTTCCATTCGCCCATTTTCAAGAATAGGTTTTATTTAAGTGAATCCATTCGCCCATTTTCAAGAATAGGTTTTATTTAAGTGAAGCCTATGGGCCAAAGTCCCAAATACCATATTTATAAAAGAGGTATGGTAAATTAATAAAAATATAAATAAATGAGAAGTATGGTAAATAAATAAAACATTTTTTATATTTACTCCATAAGTCACTTTATATACATGCAAGGGTGTAAACAAATAAAAATATAAATAAAGTGGAGGTATGGTAAATAAATAAAACGTTTTTTTATACTTACTCAAAAGGTATGGTAAATAAATAAAAATATAAATAAACTAGACGCATGGTAAATAAATAAAACCTCTTTTTATATTTAGTCCATAACCCTCGTTCTATTTATGAAGGCTCAAGAAAGAGGTTTTATTTAAGTGAATCATATGGGCCAAATACCATATTTGTAAAAGAGGTATGGTAAATTAATAAAAATATAAATAAACGAGAGGTATGGTAAAATAAATAAAACCTCTTTTTATATTTAGTCCATAACCCTCGTTCTATTTATGAAGGCTCAAGAAAGAGGTTTTATTTAAGTGAATCATATGGGCCAAATACCATATTTGTAAAAGAGGTATGGTAAATTAATAAAAATATAAATAAACGAGAGGTATGGTAAACAAATAAAACATTTTTTTTATATTTACTCCATAAGTCACCTTATATTTACGAACACTCAAAAAATGTGTTATATTTAGGTGAAACCTATGGGCAAAATACTATGGGACAAATACCATGGACTAGATTGTTAGTAATACCATGCAAAAAAACATTATTAACCCTAATATTAGTATTAATAAAAATAAAAATGGCACATGGTATTGACCCATGGTATTCACCAAAATGGCACATGGTATTGACCCATGGTATTCACCTAGAATGTAGCATATTTAAATGAAATGGGAGAATTAAACCAACATAGATTCATCTTTATTCTGGATCTTACTCTGGATCTACTAACCCCCGAGAGGTATCCAATATCGTGATATGCAAACTAGCATAGAGTGAAAAAATATTTGATCCGATCAAGAGTAAAAATGGATGTTGTAATTTAATGTATGTTAAACATTTTAGCAAAATAAAAAATAAAATAAAAATCAACTATTAATTTTATTAATATTTATAAATTACTAATAGTAATTTTTAAGATACAGGTTTATAATTTTTATTTGTGTATTCAATAAACACAAGATTTTATAATTGAGTAAAATATTCCCACGCATGGTGAGAGATTCGCCAAAAAATTATATATACATATCATATTATTGATAAAATCGCCTTCCATTTTTCCTATATACCATGGAGATTCGCCCATTTATTATACATGTAAATTTAGGGGGGATCCTTAAAATTTTCCCTGCAACTATATTAAACGTCTATTTTTTGAAAAATAAAATTTTAAATAATGATATTAGTTCATTAATTTATTACAAATATTAATAAGTAACAACTATATTAAACGGCTAGTTTTTGAAAAATAATATTTAAATTAATTTATTAAAACTAAATATTACTAGTTTTTGAAAAATAATATTTAAATTAATTTATTAGAACCAAATATTACTATTTTTTGAAAAACAATATTTAGATTAACATATTAGTTTATTAAAAAAGAAAATATTAATAAGTAACACCTATATCAAACAACTAGTTTTTGAAAAATAATATTTAAATGAATTTATTAAAAAAAAAGTCAAACTCTAAATGAGGAAAGTAAAAAATTATAAAAAAAGAGTCAAGACCCTAATCGAGACAAGATAATTTAATACACAAAATAATTAATGGAAATAAAATAAACCAAATAAAAAATAAAAAATAAAAAATAAAATAAAAAAATATACAAAAGCCAAAAGATATATATATATAGATAGATAGATAAGTAATCAATAAATAAAATAGGGTCAATAATAAAATATGGAGTTGAGGCTCATTAAACAAATGACAAAAATATTAAAAGGAGTTAAGAACAAATAGGATGATAAAATACATAAAAAAAAAACATGAAGGTTCAAGAAAAGAAACTCTAATGGAAAATAAATCAACACCAAATACTATAAAAAGGATGCCAATACCTACATAGATAAACAAACAAAATAAATCCCAAAAAGAAGCCTAAAAAACTAGGACACGACAGGGACCCAACCTCTACAAATATTCCAACCATCATCTCTATTCAAATTATTGGGTCTTTTTTCAATTTCTAGGGCCTCCCTCAATTTACGATGTTGGAAATGGCTAAACCTAGCAATGACTTGGGCCTCCTCAATGCAGATGTGATGCTTAGATTTATCTTCATGCTCTGCCAAAGCAGAGGAGCGTGTCTTGCCATGCTTGATATCAACGACATGCTCACGAATTCATTGATTAATCGAGCGACCAGTCTCACCAATGTGGGGAGTCCCACAAGAGCATGGGATAATGTAAAGACCCTTCATATTCTTGAGGTCCACTGGGTCTTTTACATATCTAAGGGAGATTTATATGGTATTTAAAGGCCTAAAGGTTGAAGCCACCTTATGCTTCCTCAGGATCCTCACAATCATGTTAGTGGTCCCTTGGATAAAAGGGAGATGAACATCAGAAAATCGATCCTTGGTATCTTTCTTAGCACTAGGACACTTTTCAGCTCTAAGGAAAGCCTTAGTAGATTGGTGTCTACTATACCCATTATTAAAGAAAACAGTTAGAAAATGTGCTTTCTCTTCATTGAGATGGTTGTCATCAGAAACTCTTAAAGATATATTCACTAAGGTGTTGAGAACACCAAGCTTTTGAGCTAGGAAATGATGGGAATTAACATGAAGAAATTGTTCTGTATGAGTTTTCTTATGAAATATCTGATGAGAAAAAGAGCCATCATCATTCCTTGAGAGGAGGACGTCAAGCAAGGGAAGACTACCATTACATTCAAATTCCATTGTGAACTTAATGGAACTAGATTGATTGTTAAGATGGAAGAAAAACAGTTCCAACTCTTCTTTACCATAGGACCAGATGACACAAGTGTCATCCACAAACCTCTTCCACATGTTAGGCATAAGATGAGAAGAAGTTAAGGCCTTTGATTCAAAATCCTCCATGAATAGATTGGCTACCATAGGGGAGAGGGGGGAACCCATGGCGACACCACAAGTTTGCTCATAGATTTCCCCATCAAATGAAAAGAAAGTAGAGTTAAGATAAATACCAACTAAATAAGCCGTATCAGAATTCGTGATGTGCTTGATGACTTCGATGGCCTCGTGGATAGGGATATTAGTGTAGAGGGAGACCACATCGAAGTTCACAATCTTGTCATCTCAATCAGGCTTGAAAGTCTTTAACTCATTAACAAATGATGCAGAGTCCTTGACGAAGGATTCTATATGACCAACAAGGGGCTTAAGCTTCTGGGCTAAATATTTAGCAAGAAGATAAGTTGGCCCTCCGATCATGTTGACAATGGATCTCAGAGGAGCCCCTTCCTTATGAATCTTTCGCAGACCATAGATTCTGGGGGTAAGAAGGAAACTTTCAATAAGCTTATGACTGAACGAGCTCACCAAGCTACTAGCCTTTATAACAAGAGTCACACTTTTGGAAATATTCTTCAGGGGATCCTTGTTGAGTTTCCTGTAGCTCTCGCTATTATGGAAGTGGTTCAACATCTTCTGACAGTAATCATATTTATTAGTAATAACCATAGCACCACCTTTGTTGGCTTTGAGAACACCAATATTCTTATTATTGTTTAATGATTTGAGAGAATGAAACTCAGGTTTGTTGATGTTGTTCTTGGGGGGATTTTCCTTTCGAAGGACAATCCCATAGTATTTACGAATGATATCTTTAATGACATCCATATTCAATGTCACACATGATATCATCGACCGAGATATTTCTAGGAGCAAGAGCAAAATTTAAACCTTTCTCCAAAAGACTAAAAACACGAGGATCAAAAGAAAAGCTAGAGAGATTGACAATCCTATTACTAGAAGGAGAAAGAAAATTAGAATAAACAATATTATCCAAACCTGGAGCCTTATTACCTATCTTATTATTATTACAATTATCATAATTGAAAACAGAGTCAGTAACCTCATTAATATTATTATTATTACTAGGTCCAGTAATATTATTATTATATAGATTATTACTATATTATTATTATTATTAAGTAAACATAAAGCATTATTGTTATTCCTATTATTATTATTAGAACCACTTCCACTATTTTAGAAAGCAACAAAAGAAATTAACTTACGACCAATATGACCATGTGAATTTGCAGAGCTATTACAGCTAAAACACAAGACCGTTCTAGCTTCACCTTAGATGGCAGAAGGATAAGAAACACAGTCAACCCAAGATCAAAGAGAAGAGATTTGATCAGAATTAATTCTTCTTCTAGAAGAACCACAAAGCAACTAGACTCATTAGGCTGGGAGATCAATTTATGTGAAACCTTACTAAACTTCTTAGACTGCTTTACTTTCCAAATTTCTTCACACGAGTAGATTTGGGTGCTGAGCATGCCTCGATGCTCGACCAGAGTGGAGCAAAGATCTAATTTAATTATTATAATATTAATTTAATATTAAAATATGAATTATAGGACTAAAAATATTTATAAATTTTTGGAAGATGAAAGATGTGATAAGTGTGAAAAGTGATTTTATAGTTGATAAGGTTATTTCATTTGATTGAATTTTTGTATTCAAAACACTTTTGTTATTAGGAAGTTACTAATTCAACTCTCTTGATAATGTATTTGAGCCAATCTGAAATGATCTACCTAATACAAATACGTTCTTGATATCAGGGGATCGCATAGAGAAAAAAGGAAATAAAAAGAAATAGTGATCCCATAGGCCTTCACCATATACTACGGCTGTGTGGTATTCATCGCGGAGGTATAAAATCGCATCAGTTGACAATGTATACCATTTACCTGTAAAATGATAATGGTAATTTTCTTTCAGTGAATAACTTTCATCGAAGAACTTTAGTGGTATTCGTCCCAGAGGTGTAAAATAGTATCTGTTGACACTGTATACCATTTACGTGTGAAATGATAATGGGATTTTTCTTTCAGTGAATAATTAAATCGAAGAGTTTATCTTAAAATTAAAATTAAGTTGCCCGTTTAGAATAATTTACCGTGTCCTGCTTAATGCTAGTTAAAAGGTGTAACACCTTGTAAATAGTCGTAACCTTTCGCCATTTAGTCCTATAAATCAATCATCACACACCTACCGACATCAAAATAAAGAGCCGGGCTCATTTAATGTTACCACAGCCCTGAAATTCAATTAATGTTACCACAGCCTTGAAATTCAAATTGTCTGATTATTTCTATCGACAATGGACAAACATGGAAGTCAGATTAGTCAAATTCAGAGCTGCCCGCAGATTCCTATAGATTTACGAAGAACAAACCAGTTTTGTAAAAATTGCAAGATCTCTCTGTTAAACCATGAGCAAGAATATTTTGAAAATGCCGAAGATGTTATGTACCCCGAGAGCCCTTCCTCCTCTCGTGCTTCATTTTCCCCTCCTCCAACTGCTGGTTCTTCGTGTCCAGATATAAGTCCTCACTCATCTCGCGCTTCACACTCTCTTCCTCGAACTGTTTCTTCTTCATCACCCTCCTCCGCTTCTCATATTCATCCTCCTGTACCACATTTTCTTCCTATGTTTATTCCCGTCTTCGTTCCCGCGTACCCTCCTCCGTTCCCTTCAATATTCCCTCCATATATTCCCTACGCCCCCTCACATTACAATCAGTTCCCCTATCCTTTCCCCTTGCACTCAACAACTGCACCCCATGTTCAAAACCTACATTACAATCAGTTCCCCTACCCTTTTCGTCATCCTTTCCCCTCGCACCCAACACCTGCACCCGATGTTCAAAACCCACATTACAAGATGTTCCTCTACCCTTTTCCTCATCCTTTCCCCTCGCACCCAATACCTGCACCCGATGTTCAAAACCCACATTACAATATGTTCCTCTACCCTTTTCCTCATCCTTTCCCCTCGCACCCAACACCTGCACCCGATGTTCAAAACCCTAATCAGCCACCTTTTTCTGATCTCTTCAATGAGAGTTCTCTTGAGTTTGCCAAGCTTGGGCAGGAAATAGCAAACCAACTTCAAGGTCATCAGCAGAGTTCTGCTGCTGCAACAGACAACCAATATTTCGAGCCTACGCATTTTGATATGGAAGCCGTGTTGAAACAGAACATTGAATTGCTGCGCGGGATCAAAGAAAATAACGATTAGGGTATTCAGAAACCACACGATAAAAGAAGTGGAAAAAAACAACAGCAATAACATGGTTCACCACTACTGATTGAGGATCAGTAGTAACAACATTACGACGCGTTCGAATATTTATAAAACGTGCTGCGCAATCCTACGTGGAGGCTGTGTTTTTTCAATATACGAAAAATTACCTAAGCGCGTGTGTCGTTGCACGTCGCAACACGATTATAATACAGCATCAGTTGCATCGACATAATTTTAAAATTCTGATCCAAACCCTATCGATGACTCAGGTTGCTTTTTTACTTCTGTATTTTCAAACATGGGTATCCAAAATTGTTGATTCGGGCAGACGTTGCATCCTGCTGATTGCAAACAAAATGATATAAATTAATAGTGTCGAGGTCCGGAAAAAAATTATATGTAAAATAATTAAAATATTTTCATTTCTGTATCCAGATATTGAAATTGAGTGAGCGGTTTCGATGATTGTTCTGAAACTAACATGTCATTAAGACATGTTTTTCTCTTACTTGAAACATTTTATTAATCAATCATAAATTAATCTAATGAGTTATAAACATCTTATTGAAGGTAGCACCTCCTGAAATTGTTTGTTTCCTGAACTTATATGCCAGTTTACTTCACCTTTTGTTAATTTAGTTAACACTGAGTTAGTAAAGAAAAAGACACCTCTTACTGTATGTAATTTTTGGGGAAAAATTATATAAAAATGATATATTTTTGCTAATGGTTTCGAAATGGTGATTTAAAGATAACTACAGACTTTCGATTTTGGATATAAAGCTTAGCAGTTCATATCATATTTTTAAAAATAGAAGTTTATGTCTTTTGCTTATTAAAGATGCTAAAAAAAAATGGCAAAAGCTAAATCCTTCTGCTATATGAAAGACTATAAATTTAATCATGATGTTGATTCTACATTAGATTTGAAGCTTCTAGCTATTGTTGAAGATTACTTGTACATGTTTCCTTTATATAGATTCAAAACCTATAGTCTAAGTGTTAATCACTAATATAAGTTAAATGCGACATTTTACAATATAATTCAAACTAATTTTTCGTAAACTTAATTTGTTAATCTCACGTGACGGACCTTAAATATACTTGAACCTGCCAAAAAATTTATCCAACCATTTGTGTAAATATATCCAAAACAAATTAAGGATGGACTCAAAGATATTAGCTTTCACCACCATAGCTTGGTCCTATTTTTAACGCAAATGTGCTCCTCTTATAACTGATCTTCCAGTAGAAGGTTCATAGTTTTAGATTTGTTATAAATGGTGTTTATGTTGCAGATTGGATAATATGGAAAACCATACTTTGTTATTCCCCTTATTTTAAGAGTGCAAACTCTCAATGTTTTAATCTTTTATTAGAGGCCTGAACTATACTTTTCTTCCAGAATTGCCCAAAACCTTCATTAAACCACCTTGGAGTGGCTTGCATATCTTTATTAGTTGCATTTTTTCATTAGTTATACCAAAATTTTCATTAAACCACCATGGAGTGGCTTGCATATCTTTGATAATTGCATTTTTTCATTAGTTATCCCGAAATTTTCATTAAGAAATTCCTTAGTTGTTTCAAATTTTTCATTAAAAAATTCCTGAGTAACATTTAGGTTGTTGCAAAATCTTGACCACAAAGCGAGAACATAGACCTCATCCTACTTGGACATTATCATCCAATACAGCCAGGTAATGATAATCCACTTCCTTATCCCTACGCATGGGAAATATCTCTACGATCTTAGAATGCATACAAGAATGCATACAATAGTAGGAGAAGATGGAACCGCAATTGACCTTGTGTAGTATGAGTGGAGAAGACACTACACAAAGAACCCCGAGAATCGATTAATTAGAGTAAAGTAAGAGTTTGGTAGGATTTCGAGGGCCCAATGGAAGTAGAAGAGCCCACTTGATAACACTTGTGGCACAATGCACTAGGGATTATCCACAATGTGCTCTAAAGAGAGTAAAGCAAGGAGTTAAAAAGAGAGAATTTCTAGATATTTAGGAGGATGACATAGAATTAACATGAAAAATAACGCCATGGAAAGAATTTGGTGAAAATCTTATAAACAAATAAAACAGATCTATATGATAGTATTGAATAAATTTAACTCACCTCCAAATTATCATACATATCATGCAGATTCCTCATTTTTTTATTAATATAACTTGATACTTCAGCTAAATCACTACTAGGAGTATTTTGATATTCTGATCTTCTTGCTAATCAACGTTGTTCAGAATTTCGTGAAGTTCTTGCCGGCATGTTTCTGATGGGTGTCATCTCAGGTGACCCTTGCTGCTCTGTCTTTAGCTCATCTACTTCTTCCATGTGTTATACCGTCGCACTATCAGTCTTACTTACAGTCCGTACACGTGCATATGTTATAGATTATTAATGTCAACATTCTAGAAAATATTAAAGAAATTAAAATATTCTCATTTCTGTATTTAGATATTGAAAATTGAGTGAGCGGTTGAGATGTTTGTTCGGTAACTAACATGCCATTGAAACATTTTTTTTCCTCTAAATTACAACATCATTTTATTAAATAATCGTTAAATTAACAATTTTTACTCTTAATTACAACATTATTTTATTAAATAATCGTTAAACTAATCTCGTAAGTAATAATAAACATCTTTTCCCAGACAGCACCTCCTAAAATTGTTTGTTTCCTTAACAGAATCGCTATTTTACTTTAGTTAGCACTGAGTTGAAAAAAGAAACGCCCTGCAGTAGGCAATATTTTTTAATTAATAGCAACCTATCTTTTATAATGGATTGATTATTTGGATGTTTTTGGTCTTATATTTATGGTAATTTTATTCAACTTGAAACCAGAAAATCACATTCTATAAAGTTAATCTTCATTTAATGGTAAGAATGAATTAAATATTTTAGTGACTAAAAATTATGTAGTTAATTTTTGTATATTTTTATCAGATGAATTTTGGAGTAAAATATGAGGGATTTTGTCATAGGGAAAAACTAATTTATTATGGGTTTGTTTTAAGGTGTAATTTGACAAATATTTTATCAGTTTTTATTGATTAATGAAATTATTTAATAAAATTTTATAATATGGTTATCAATTTAATTGTGAGGACATATTCTAATATTATGTGTATTTTTTTATTCATGTTATTGGTATATCTGGAGCGATTTTTATGTTATAATAACAGTGACTAGTAATGAATTATAGGCATGTTATCAATACTTTTATAATGGTTAGATTAGCGCTAAATATAGGATTATATTTACATAATTAAATGGAATTTTATTTAGGATTTAGTAAAGATTTAATAAAGTCTTTTTTTGAGAACAAAATAAGTATATGACTAACTTAGGCAATTATTAAGTGATAATCCATGTAGTAAGATGAGTTTTTCCACTATCTCAGTTTTTATATAGAGTTAATCTTCAATTAATCTTTCTAAAGTCGTTGGGTGTATTTCTTATAAAAATTTAGCTTTAATGGAAAATTTGAAATATTCACCCTTCATCATATTTCAAAAATGAATTTCTTTTGTATTATCTTTTAGAAATATGTGGTGAAAGTGAGATTCGTTGAAATTTTACTCTCACCTTAAGAGGTAGAATCAATTAGTTTGAGGTATTACCAACCATATCCATCTATTCAAGGAGCCAATTCATGGAATTACTCCTTGTTTAATATTATCACTATGGTGAATTTTCTATTGAATTACAAAGTTTCTAGTATTACCAAGCATATCCATCCATTGAAGTAGATAATTCATGGAATTATTCATTGTTTCCATCAGTATTATTATTTGATCCAAGGGAGTGAAAATGTCGACAAAATACTAGACTATGCAAAAGACCTTTGTTGGCACCCTAGGATGAACCTTGGTTCAAACTTCCTTTAAATTATTCCACCAACATCACTTACTCCTCCAAAGAAACTATCTTCCTCTCCAATGCCTAGTAGTAGGATCCAAGGTGAATAGTCATTTACATGAGCAATGATCGTGTATATATAAGAAATGAGTGATCATTCACCTCCCTTGTGATTCGTGGACTACCCCGACTCTTCGACTTCTTTGTGACATGTTGTGGTGGCTGTAACACCCTCCAAAATTTTGGCTTGCACTCAAATTTCGGAGCCATCCTTGGTTTTTCTTCAATGGTTGCAAACACTTGAGCTCATCCCATCAGCTCCTGTAGAGTCTTTTTCACCCTTCTACTTGCTTAACGAACTGTCATCTTTTTGCATGTTGATTGTTTTACCATGCTTATTGTTTTTTTTTTTCTGGTGATTTTGAAGGTTTGTCTTCATGTGTTTGAGCTTTCCTAACTATGTATACGTTGGTCGCACTCATACACAAAGTTGTAAGCACTATCACACAAGTGTCATCATAATCGTCCTAAGGTCTATCTCAAGTGTCATGCTTGTTGCTTTTAGCTCTAGGCAGTCTCACAGAGGGAAATGCTTTGTCTTGTTGTCTTGGTGGTCGATGTTGTCATGTGGTCAAAGTATATTAAGTGTGTGATAACAATGTCGAGTCCTCACAGTTACACTTGCTTCCCACACATAGCCATTTTCCTGAAAATCCTTTGGATCGAACAACCCCTCTCTCACTGGACTGAGACTAGGTTGCACTAAGCAGTCTCAGCCCTCAGTGATGTTGCTACTACCTGGAACTGCACAGTGCTTGAGATTGTCCTCCAGGACAGTTGCATTGAGTAATCCCAGAAGTGACCAGCCTGCCTTCCTTCCCATAATTGTGTAGAAACTTCCTCAGATCCCAATCTAAACTACACACTTCATGAGATCAATCATCAAGCCTCCTCCCTGCTTGCTAGAACCTCATAATATGTAGAGACCTAAGCCTTCTTTTCCACCCAAAAACTATGCAAAAATCTCCCCTTTGGTCCATTTTTTACCCTGTCTTACCTTCCATCACGAACGTTGCTAGAGGTGCCTCCCAAGTTCCCACCTTGTAGCTACCACTGATGACCTCAACTATGCAATCCTACCTCCAAGTGGCCACTACGTAGTTTTTCTTGATAGTTAAGATTGTGCCTTAGAGTTCCTCATCCAAGCCGGAGCTGGACTTTACGCAATCTAAGGGATCAGTCTCCCTCCGTGTCACCTAGAATTTCACAATGTGTAGTTATTGGGCCCTCTTCCCAACCTGTGATCTGTCCCAGGCCTAAACCATGTAAAACAATGCATCATCTTAGACTAGGAAGTTTTGGATTTGATGTTGTCCCATCATGAGTGAATTGCAGGAATAGGTACATTCATAGATCATAGCGAGATGACGAACGAATGAAGAAGGAATGCACATGCTAGAAGTCTCATTTGCAACTCGATGGATGAAAGAATCTCATCAAAGAACAAGTGAAAGAAATACATTCATGTAACCATCTTAAAATACCAAGACTATTGAAGACCCGACAACATCAAGCCATGCAAAGGAGAACACAAGGCACATCCAAGAATGCACCCATCACTCAGCAGCAACAACACCTTGATATTTCCACCATATCTAGGCAGTCCACATCAACAATGTCATGTTAAGTTGTTTCATGAGTTTTCAGTGCCACATCACTACTATGGGCCATATTTATTGTAATCGAATGTAATGTAAACTGAAATCCCAACGGACACACACATGAAGATGAAGAGTCATGTCAGTTGAAAATTCATACGAAGTTGAATGGTCATGAGGGTAATCCAAGAGTCAAAAGGGTCAAGCATCACCCTTGACTATATATATCCCTCCGATTGTATGAGCAAGGACTTTTCATCATCTTGGCTCCTCCCACATAGCCTTGAGAGTTTTCAGTGAGTTCTTTGAGGAGCGAGGACTGGCTCTAATGTCCCACTATTGGGACTAGTGATGTATGGTGTATAGATGTGCCATGGGAATTTTGATTAATTCAGAATCCTGTTAAGGTGTACACATTTTCATGCATGTTTTGTAGATGTTTGTAAGACTACTCTTTCGGCATTTGTAATGCATGTCTGTTTAGTCTGTAATGAGATAGTTGAACTACTTCGGTTGTTTTAGTACTTACATTGTTGGGATTGTGTTGTATTTGTTATCACTATTGTCTCATCCTTATGGACTACTCTGCAGGATATTAGACAGACATTTCTTGTTTACTGGTTATAACAACTGTGACACCCGTGTAGACTACTCTTCTAGATGATGTATGTGTTTTTCCTTGCACTTTGGTTTTAACGACTGCTACATCCACTATGGACTATTCTTTTGGATGTTAGACGTGCCCTTTCTGGTTCACTTGTGTCTCTTCCTGTGTGGTACTACTACCTCTCATTTAGAGCCCACTTTACTCTCCCCCTTTGTAGTAAGAGAACCTAGACACAAGTTAAATTATGGACTTACCAGGCATACTCACCTCGCTTTTTGAAGATACCAATAGAGCACTCTCATGTGCTGAACAACAAGAGCTAAGGAAAAGCTCTAAGTAAATGGCAAGCGGGCCATCATACCGAATGGGACTCCTATACCAAATGGTGTGAGGTATAGTTGGGACTTCATACCGGGGAGATCCCCTGAATGTTGGCCAGTGCAACAATGTCAACATGACCTTTCAACTTTTAACATGATTTTTCACATTAAATGGGTGACTCTTGGACTTCCAATTTACATTACATTTTCCAATATAGAATTCGAATATTCCAAAAAATGATGTGGCACATGATGACATGACACTTTTACAAAAAATGACAAGAAATTAATGACAAGGACTGCATAATGACATGGCAATGTCAATCCATTCTTGTTGCGTCTATCTTTCAGTTTTCCAGATAGATGGTGCATCTTCTTCTTCTTCCTTCTTCATCTGTATTGAAAGTAAGGATTCTTTAATTTGGTCTTGATTTTTTATCTTTTGTTGTACTCTGGTGCTCCTTTACGTTCTCGCCTAATAATCATCTTATCTTTTCAGCTCTGTAGGTGTCTTCTAGCATGGTATTCTTCTCATTTTCCTCCATCATCACCTTGTCATGATAAGTTAGAGTACCGAAAACTAATAGCCACTCATTACAAGCCAAAATCTGTCTCAAAACTACTCATCTAACATGTTGCATGAGATCACTTGTTAAATCTGGAACTGAGTGACTGATTGAGTGATTGAATCGGGGATTGCCTAGTCCTAGAGGCCAAGCTCTGAGACAGTGCAATGTGTAGTCCCGGATCATTGGGATCAAAGGTGTAACACGCCCTCCTCCCACATCTACCTGATTAACCTACCAATCGAGGTAAACATGTGACGAAAGAGGCCAATATAAGAGATTCAACCTCCTTGATGACCTTAAGGAAATGGAATCGATGCAACACATCAACCAGACATTACACATCAAGAAAAACTACCCAAAGAGACATATCAACCACTCAAACATTCTGCCCCTAGGTCCCACTACTCTTTTATCCATCTTAACCTCTGGACACTCTAACAAGATTGCATGCTAGTGTCTAGGGACATTTCCTAATAGGCCTGTACCAATGTCCATGGAATTCATGGCACTTTTCTACGCTAGAATTCCGACCACTGCCCAAAACATGTTATGACTCCCAGAATATGTCAAGGACATGATGATAAAGCTAATAAACCAAAAACAACCTCAAGACTACCACTGACCATCCCCAGCCAGTACTAACATTTTTTCAAACACTTGGCATCAATGAAACCTACAGGTCTAGTATACAAGACAAAGAATGAATGATTAAAAATAATTATGGAACATGACAAAAATGATCACCACCTTCTCCCTTGAATTATTATAACATCAATTAGGTCTTAGATCAATCAATTTGACAATTACAAGTAAATACATGAGATAACCATGACATCAACTAGTCAATTAACCATGCTTATAACAACCATAAAACCATGAAAATATCAAAGATATACAAACCATTAAATTCATGTATAAACAAGTACAAAAGAAAGAATTTAGCTTTCATTAATCATATGAAAATCCAACCACGTTTGGGACTTCCACGTACCACCCAACCGTAGACATGGCTGAACCAATTATTTCTTTCAGCCAGCCACCCCCATGCCATATTCCAAGAATGAATGTGGGATATCATGGATAAACCAACCCAGAATCAACCAAGGGAATCCATAGGCTAAACCACCTCCACCCTCATCAAACCATGATCGCAACAAAATCGATGCTCCTATCACAACCAAAATGAACTTGGAATGCCATTTAGAATCCATCACTATATTTGAGGAATTTTCCATCTCCTTGTCTCTCAGGCTTTACTGCAATCCAATCCATGATCACTAAGCCCTAAACTGAGACCAGAATCTCAAGCTTTGCCACAATCCAAACTTAGATCACTAGGACCTAAACTTAAGCTCCTCCCTCGGGCTTTGCTGAGTATCCCGCAAAAACCTCTCAAGGGTTTCTTAGGCCTTTTGGAATTAACCTTGAGACCACCTCCACCCCCGATTTTAAAATCCATCCAGAAAACCAAATATCAAAACCAAGATCAACATCCCAACATACCACGAAATCCAGAAAGAGGCAAGGCCAGGCTCAAAACCACTACCATAACTCAACTAAACCATGCCACTGATAGAAAGAGAGCCATACACCAACATGCAAAGCCATGCATGTCCAAACCATCTATGAAATCACACACGTAAAATGTTACCTACAAGCATTCCTATTGAATCTTCCTAATCATGCTCTTCTTCCTTGATCATTGTTTTCCTTCCTTTCCCTTTGCTTGTTTTTCCTTCCTTGATCCAAAGCTAGAGTGCTCTAAGAAAACTTTAATTGAACAAGAGAGAGAGAGAGAGAGAGAGAGAGAGAGAGAATAATGAGAGAGCTCCAAAACTTGAACCAACAAAAGGCTACCAATTGATCCTCATAAGCCTTTTTATTAATGTAGTCTTTATTTTCTTGATTTTCCATTATTTTCCTTCAATTTCTTCCTCACATGAAACTACCTTTCACCTTAATTTTCTAGTAATTTTCTTTATTTTCATAAATAAATGTGCCAAAATTCCTTTTTACTTTTTAATTCCTTTTCCTTAACCTTTGCCAAATTTCCTTAGCCATAAACACATCCAATGATGTCCACTGGGATATCTTTGTCCAACATTCAACTTGGAATACGTGTCCCTTAACCGTGGTCTTATTTTTTCTCTATTAACTTTTATTAGATGAACTTTTCACTAGGGCTGTTACAAAACCCTCCCCCTTGGGGAACACCATTGGTTGAGGGGAAAGTACCCCTAGGGTCCTTTGGGTTAAGACTCTACCAGACTGAAAATTGCTTATTCAAAGAAACACACACACAACCATTATCTTTACTGTAAGCAAATTCTAATGTTTAGGGTACGTACCTAAGGTCCTACGTTCGAGAAGGCCTTTAGGGTCCAAACCCTTCTTGGATTTCCCTTCTTCTCCTTTGACCTGTAAAACAAACAAATCAAAGAACACAACAGTACATGGACAAATACTTATATGAAAACCATCTTCATGCTATAAAGTTAGTTATAAAAATCTTTAAGTAACTACTTGCATAAGAATTCAATACAAGAATCTCATAAGCACAAAGAAAGATTGTTTCGGGAACCAAGACGTGTTTCTTTATATAAAGGCAAGTAAAGTACATATAATAGAAAGATTTCACCTGAAACACCTTTAGCAGGCTCCAAGCAAAGCTTCCTCCCGGATTCATTCCAGCCTCAAGCCTCCAACAAGAGCTCCTTCCAAGTCTTATTCAATGGTGATATAAAGGATGAATGATCACTAATACACATGGAAACAAGGGTTTCCTATGCAAAATGGGGGAAGTGCAGAAGGCACCAAGGACTTCAGACCTGGTCTAAGGGGAAAATCTCAGCATAATAATCTTGCTCTTCTTTTCTCTCTCCCTTAGGCATTCCCTTTGATGTCTTTTTATACCATCTCCAAAGTAGTTTTTTAGTTAGGAGTTGGTTGGGAACAGTTGGGCCACGGGCACTAACAGGTGATCAGCAGGTAAAACCCGCGATCTCCGCCCGAAAATAAGGAATTATTTATTTTTTTAAGTGTTTTAATACATACACGTGGGTTGGGTATACACAGACCCGCGTGTACACGCGTTTAACTCAGGGCAATGTCGCGTATAAGGGATAAAACATTGTTTTTTAAATTTTAGGACCAGGTCTGGAAGGAGGGGTTGCCCTAGGCCATGAGTGCAGCATCACAAACCATAAGAGTGAGATTTGGAGCTATAACAGATGCCCCCTAATATATGAGGTCAGAAGGGGAACATGATGGCCGAAATATATTATGTAAGAACATGGAAAGGAAGTCTTGTCGAGAAACCGAGGAGGACTTCACCAGAATTCAGCCTGCCAAGCCACCAAAAGGAGATCAGAAAGAAACACTGTCTGAGGCGGGCATACCCATGCTCAGAAAAAGTAAAGCATGTCCGCATATCAAGTACAAGTGGATCCACTAAGTATACAAGTATAAATGACTGGAAGATACATAATGGGTCATCTGATCATAAGGAGCAAGTACATGTCTGAATATCACATATAAGACTGTCAATGATGCTGAAAGATGCAACGGATCACTGATATCAAAGACTGATCCCAAAAGGTACCAACTCAACATGATGCAATAGGATGGTACTACACTGCAAACTCAGGTGCCAGCATATAGAATGTCGCCATGGCTGACTGCAACATATAAGGTTGAGTGGTATCAACTAGTAGCAACAGGAGCAACTGTCAAGTGAACCAATGAATGCTGATACAACCTGAGGTCTTCACCGACTGTCGTGGTACATTTCTACACCACGGGAATAAATGATCTGAAGTCGACCATGTGAGAAATCGTTTGATTACTGGTCATTGATGTATACCGTTAACAAACGCGAGACTACTCACCGATAATGATAATGAGCGTCAAGGTACCCAGTACAATCTAACAAGTGTGAATAGATGAGCTGAATTCGAACACCTGTAAGAATCTATCGATCAGGAGACAATGATGGTTTCCCACTGTCGATAGCGAAGGATCTACCACTAATGATTGAAAACCCTAAGGTACTGCCAAATGGACTCTAGATCTTTGCCCCAGAGAAATGAGTCGGAGTCGATAGGGAAAGATCCGCTAGAAGGAAGGCATTAAGGCATCCTCCATCAATCTAGCGCGAGTGTAACCCGTAGGCCAATAATGTGGAAGGAATCAGACGAAAAAGATGTATTAACCCAACCGAAGTACGTTTCCGGCGTACACAAGATGTGGCTAGCACACGGCAGAAACCCTCTGAACCAACCAATAATGAAAGCTGACACAGAGGCGAGGTATCCACCAATAGGGTCAAATGGAAACCAAGGTACTACACGAATCCCAATGTGTGATAATGTATGCTGATGTCGAACACAAGGGAAACCACTCAGTCAAAGACCCATGATACTGATCGATGCTGAGTACAAGGTGACCTATCAATAATGAAAATAGGGCCAGGGTGCGGCTCTAGGCCTGTCCTCAGAGCAAGGTGTCGTCGTCGATAAGGACAAGACCCGCCAGCAAGAAGTCAATGGGGACCTTCTCAAACCGGCACGAGTAAAGGACCAATATAGCTGATGTGATGATAGACATGATACTGACAACCAGGGATGGCCGACTGAAAAATGAGTCAAGAGACACCGCAGAAAGGCCGACTCAGGCTAACTTCCCTTGAACAAAAGCACGACTCAATGTGACTATGTGGCAGCATGTGATGACTCTGTATAAGTTCGCCATGCAGGAGGCACGAACGAACCCTCTGTATGATTGGAAGAGATAACCAATCGGGGGAGAAATAACAAGGTTATGGCATACCTAAGTCAAACTAAATCCCACCCATGCGGAGGAGACTTTGTTTTGAGTGCTTTGTTCAAGGGCGACACAACTGACTCTAGCTGCCAACAATAAATGGAAATAATGTCCCTGTTCCCGCTCTTTTTGGAATATTTACTTTTTTTGTCTTTTTTTGTTAAGTCGGAAAAAGAATAAAAGAATGCTATGGTACAGTGGAAGGAACGAGTGTCGGTGAAACAGATGATCTAGTTCCTGGGAAAGGAACGTTCCTATGCTCAATGCAGGGAGGTGAAAACTGGTCAGTGACACTCAGAGGTATTTTCCTTCCACCGATCAAGGTATGTCAAGCTACAGAAGTCAAAGGTATGCAAGGTTGATTTTGTAGATGTCATGGTCAAAAGTTGGCTTAAACATGAGTCCAAGTGAAGCCGGCTCTAGGCCAAAAGGTGCAAATGGTCAACATGAAATGCAGAAGTACAACTCAACACACATAGGAGCCTCTAGGGTATACGGCCAGAATGAAGCGAAGAAGCAAAGAGGAATGAGTCTTCAACGCATAAGTCATGGCGGGACTACAGAGGACTCCCAAGCCTACTCAAAACGAAGTAGCATGGGCAACAAATGTCCGTGAGGTGCTAACTACGATGCCCATGTAAATGGATGGCTCTACCATCGTGTCATGATTTAAAGAAACGGCGAGTGAAAATGGCTTACTAACCATAACACGATGGGGTGGACCCTACGGCAGATGTATTGGTCAGATGGAGGCTAGTATGCATAATGCAACGGAAAAAACGGTGTCCCTAACCTATATGCCAGTGAAAACACAATACCTGCCATGACGGGTCAGCGGTCATGGAACCGTCTCGAACTATCGAAAAATGTCCAAAATGTCCTGAAAAAAAACCAAACTCGGCATTCCAAGCTCCCAAGTTAAAAGTCACATGAGGCCAAACAAAATAAAATTTTAAAATTTTTTTGCATTTTCAAAACTTATAAAAGGCATTTTTGACTCACCATTTTCACCATTTGACTTGGAGAGCAAAAATTGTGGAGCAAAAGGAGCAAACGTCCCTGTGATCAATTCAACCGTTCAAACTTGCAGAAAACTTCCACCTAAGCCTCAAACTTGTCTTGCAATTAATTGTGATAGTTTTTAGGAATTTTAGTTAATGTTTTACCGTTGGATTTTTGCAAAAAATTCTTTCGCGGCGTACACGTGGGTTGGCAATATTGAACTCGCGTATACGACGGCCCTACACGCGACTGTGTATATAGGAACCCGCGTGTGCATAGCGAACTAATTTTATAAACAAAACTAACGCATGAAAATGATTTTTTTCTTCCAGGATGACTATCACATGGCGTGAAAGAGAGCACTCAGCCGTGGATAATGAAGTTATGGGCAATGATGAGGCATTAGATGCCCTACGGGGATGCGGGTTGCTTAAATTCTTCAAATTGCTAGATATGAAAGCAAACACGCGTCTACTCGAGAGGCTCATTGATTATTGGGATGTCGATGAGGAAGCATTTGTGATTGATCAGATGCTACTCAGGATAGAAGTGGAAGACATATATTTTATCACGGGCCTTTCCCGAAGGGGAGAGGTAGTACATTCCCGGGGCAGGACACGGAATAGCCTCAGTGCAGATGACTATGTACAGATTTACTGCCCGGGTCATCGGAAGGTCGAGAGCCAGATCTCTATCCCACATGTGGCGAGTTTGTCACTCAGGATAATCTTGTTCACCATAGCTCGAGTGAACGGATCATCCTCACTACATCAGGCGTCATGGGTAACCATGAGCGTGGCAGTGGACTGTCTCACTACTGTGTTTGACTGGTGTACTCCTCTTCTTGCCAACATGAAGGAACAATTCACTTCTATCAGGAGGGGACGGACCAATAACTTTGGGTTTGGAACCATCTTGTGCACTTTCTTCTTCGAGAAGGTTCCCGCACTCCGCCCCAAGGTAGCAGTTGCCATCAGTAGTCCATGTGATCCACGCATGGGCTGGTGGGTTGACTTGATGAAACGTCTGGGGGGTGGGGGAGTCCCAAGGAATGCATTTGACGATGACTTCTTTGCCTGGTGGGAGCAGCAGATCATCGCCGTGGATGACTACCCCTATGCTGGGCTGGATTTCCGAGGAGATCCTGATCTAGTGTTACCACCGAATGCAGCATGGGGCGAGATTGGTAAGAATTTTTTATTATTTTATGATTTTTTGGATTTTTCAAATATAATGATGAATTTGGAAAAAACAAATTTGATGAAATTCAAATGACTAATATGATGATCATGTTCCAGACATTGGGCCTATACGACCAGATGGATTCCCGCGGCATGGACGGCGTGGCCGAGGAGCCGAAGAGGCGGCTGCAGATACGGAACGGACCTTGAACAACGTCCAACGACACTTGGCGAGACTGAGCTGCCGAGTACCGATGGCCGAGATAGAGGACCTTGCTCCGGATATGCAGCGTCATGTGGTTGGCATGCCACGTGACTGGGTTCGTGTCTTTCGGCGCGTGGCCAACGCTATAGTGACATACTTAGACGCTCATCCTGAGCCGAGGCATTAGATATGCCTGACATGATTACGGGCATTTGAGTCCCAATTTTGTATATTTTTGGACACACATATGTACACTCGAGGCGTTTTATGATATATATATATATATATATATATATATATATATATATATATATATATATATATATATATATATATATATATATATATATATATATATATATATATATATACAGTTTGACTTTTTGATGTATGATTTTATGATGATGAATGATTGATATGCCAGTCTAATGCTTGATTAGCGATAGAATCAGCTAACCAATTTTGAGATGTTGGAATGTGCAAATGATTAATGTAAATGAATGATCTTTGCAAAAACCTCACCCTTAAATATTGGCGATATAATAATGGATCCCTAACCCGATAAATGTTATTTAATTGAGACACTATCAATTGAGAATCAAGATATACTACCAACGAGTCGATCCCATAAGAGATTGCCTCGGATAATAACTTGATAACAGCTGTCTACTCGGCCATATTGTTTGAAGCAGGACCGATACACACACCTCTCGATACCATCAATTGACCAGTTGGATAATAAAGTACCCAAGCTGCGGAAGCAAGATTCCAGGTGTGTCGACTAGCACCATCGGCGAACCCAAAATAGACCAAATCATCCATTAGCACCTGCCACAACAGACTAAAAAGCACTGATATCAGAAAACGCTCGACGATATATGTATAAATATATACATAAAGTACAAAGAAGTCATTGCCCAGCCTGAGCTAAGCAAACTACTTCTTTAGGTAGAGCCCATTAGGAGGCTCCGCCCACTGACTCCTAGGGATGTTTATAGGTACGACGATCGAACCAATCAATATACTCTCTTCGGCAAATAAATGTGTTGGAGCCAAAGGAACCGTACAAACATCACTAGTCGAATTGGAGGACCGAGATTCTACTTCATGAACAGGGGAATGAAAGTGTAACCGACGATGTAAATGTTCCAAAGGTCGATCTACGGCCGTCATTGCTTCGAATACCGCTTCATCCGATGGAAAAACAATATCCGAGCAATCCAATGCAGAGGAGGAATCAAGGGTCCGAAAATGAGCCACATCATTATCTATTTCTTTCCCAGAGGAAATAGTAGAATGGTTATCTACAGAGTTATCGATAGATTCACATCTAGGTTCTACTGTAGATATAAGAGATTCTATTCCACCCACCTTTTCGTCACCTGATGTGGTCGCAGATGAAGCTAAGGTTCCAGGATTCGAAGAATAAGGAGTTTGGACAAACTCTCTCCGTAAATGATCCCTGGAGGATGAAATTGTATCTATACCAACTGTAGGAGGGGGAAGATTAAACGTACCCATCAATGAAGAGTACATCCCGACTCCTAGACTCTCGGTAGGTGGACGGGGGTTACCCACTAAAGGAATAGTAGAGTTAGAGTTTGCTTGAGGATCAACTGGACAATAGTCCAATTGGTCAACCTTAACGATTTTCCCCTCATGAGGAAAGCAAATGACACGAAACAGAGTCAAAACCACGGAATCCATCTCGTATACCCAGTTCCTTCGTAATAGGAGATTATAGTCTAGGTTAGCATCTATGACCTCCACTTCAATATTAACGACGTTTCCTCCAACACATACAGGAAAAGCCGGGATAATCCCGTATGGCCTATTAGAATGACCATCAAATGCTGTCAATAGGGTGGGTGAAGGAACAACCGATGGTGATCCAATGGCCTTCCAGCATGACATAAACATGACACACGTGGAAGCTCCCTCATCTACAACCGTCCGAAAAATATTTGTTTTCCGGTAGGTAGACTTTATCTGAAAAGCCATGTGATGAGGAAGTCTCTTTTTGACATTATTCATATCAAAAGTGAGAGCTAAGGAATTACTTGGATCTACTGCCCCCATTGCCGATAGCAAGGCACTTCGTTGAGCAGGACATGAATGGAGAACCTCTAACGCAGACATAACACATGGACTCTAGGCCAGATCCTCAACAATGGAGTAATTATGGGTTGCCTTAATATTAGGGTTGATAGTCGCACGTTTTGCGGAACCTTTCGGCACCCGAGGTATAGTCTCAACAGAAGGTCGCTCAATATGAAGTGGGTTGTTAGTTTCGGGAACTGATTTACCCATGGAATTTTCACCTTCACCATAATCGCGTGACCGTGTGGCCACATTAGCGTGAGCACCCATCATGAAAACATTCGATGACTTGTCCCCTTCCTGGTTGCCCCCTGCAGAGGTACCGGGGTTTGAACTCGCGCCAGCAAGAAGTTGCTGCCCTTGGGGGAAAGGGTTAGTTAACACAACTTGGGAACTAGAAGTCCCTTGTTGTCCTAACAAGCGCTGAGCGTCTTCAATCCTAGGGCAGAGATGAGTTAGATGGTCTCCACTGCATAATTTGCAAGGAAACTTGACTTTCTTTGTCGACTCATGTCCACCACCACCAGCATTGTTACCGGATTTATTTGCATTGGGGTTCCCATCTGAGTTCTTCTTCTTACCACGTCCTTTCTTTTTCCCATTGGAATTTTGATTTCCTTTGGGGTTATCGGATTGGACGACATTAATTGAAGAAGTTTGGGAAGCGGGAGGATTAGACAATGTCACTTGGTTATTAGAAGCAGTTTGAAAATTACACTGCTGCAATTGATTCAGCAAGTTCACTGTAGTTGTGTCTACTGACCCAACGATACCATCCGCGTGCGGAATTGGCTTCGGCTTAGCTAAATCAACCTTAGATCCGGGAGCATCTGGAAAGTACTTTTGTAGGATCCCAGACTGAGAGTAGATCAATTCTAATTGCTGGGCCCTAAAAATGGCTTGCTCCTCAGAATAGACCCCAGACATGGAGACATCCTTGGAGATCTCGAGTTGTAAAGACTTCAAAAACCACTCGAGACGGTATTCTGGAGGAATTTCGGCTTTAATGAGCCTCTTTCTCCGTCTCCATTCCTGAATGTGATCGGAAATGTGAGTAGCCTTATCCTGACGAAAGGTGGCCAGAAGTTCAGTTCCGGCGTCATAGCGGACAGGCAACTGAAAGTGATTTAAGAAAATATTGGCTAAGTCGGCGAACGATGTAAAGCTGCCTCCTGGCAACTCTATATACCACTTGGCCGCATTACCAGTCAAGGTGCACTGAAATAGTCTCAACCTAATCGAATCCTCGATGAGGGAGTTGGATGAGCACCACAGATGGAATGTGGTTACGTGGTCGCCCGGGTCCTCACCACTCTTCCCTTCGAATTTTGGAATGTCCGAAGGGAGTTTGGTTGGGACCGGAGGCCAGGCCAGATTATACTTGATTGGGTCATTTGTTAACTTTGTGAGATCTGGCAAGTTTAACGTTGCCAGAAACGGAAGCCTAGGAGGACCTAGGGGATTCCGCCCAGACTGGGTAGAACTCCCAAAGCTCTGAAAAGATTGTCCTGGAATTTGGGAGGCACCAAGCTACCCGAAGTGACCAGTAGAACCGGCTGAACCAAAAGGCAAGCCTTGTGGTCCAGTAAAATTCAGAGTTTGACCAACTCCTGCCGTATAACCTCCATAACCCGCAAATTTTCCTCCTAAAGAATGGTAAGGAGTTGATAACCCCTGATATGGATTCCAAGCCGAAGCAAGGGGAGGAATACTTTGAAATTAACTAACCGTGGTGTACGACCTATTCCCTTGTTGGCCGATAAACGGATTCCCAGTTCCTGCGCTACTAACCCCAGGGTTATTCCAACCTTGGAAAGGATTGTTGTTTTGTCCTACTGAAGAAAAAGGCATGGATCCTACCGTCGGGTTGGAATGTGGTATATGACCACTTCCGGAAGGAAAACCCTGGAATGAAGCCGATCCGCCCATCATGGATGTAGAGGCACTAAACGGAACCGATGGAATACCCTGTGATTGGGTGCCAAAAGAGAAGAGTCCAGTACCAAAAGCATTGGTTTGGGCATTTCCACTCGTGGACGGAATGGAGGTAGACCCAAGTAGAGATGTGCTCGCAGAAGATCCAAACAAGGAAGTGGAGGGGATGGAAATGGTTCCTCCCTCTTGCACCGATGTAAGGGTTTGCATAGTCGTAGCACTCGTAGAAGCCATGCTTCCAGTAGTGGTCATGAATGGTAAGCGCGTAGCGTAACCTGGACTTGATGGTCTATGTGACGGAGTCCCAACGTATTGCAATACGTCTGGATGACTAAATGGTAGGGGAGAATTTGGAGCCCCTAACGACTCTGAGAATTCTTCTACCTCTACGTTATTCTCTGCTTGAAAAAGAACTCAAGAAAGGACTGGATTATCCCTCTCTTGTTCAGAAGTACCAGGCCTTGCTTGGGCAATAATGCCTCCGCTAGGAGGATCACTCTCCGATGCGTCAACCGGCGTAGGACGAACCCCACTGGTGGTACTCCCTCTGCACCTTCTCGGAGAAGGCTCTAAACTTGGCGGCGAAAGACCACGAAGTCTTCGAGACCGTCTAGGATATCGGTCAGCCACTTTGAATTTTTTGTTATGATCTAACTAAAGACTCAAAAAATTGAAAGCTAGGCCAACTAGGAGCAGAGAGCACACACTATAAAGTCCCTAAAGACACAGCCAGTCAAACAACTTCCAAGTATTTCCGCTCCGGGTGATTAGGACCGGACACCAAAATACGAGAAAGTGAATCAAGGGGCCTCCCGAAGATAGTCTGGGATGATGAGGGCCTAGTCCTATCAGCGAAGGTATCAGAGGAAGTTACGCTGACCTGCTAACAACAGCCTGCGTGCAAGCCCCCAAGCTTCGCAAGGGTTCCCTCCAGTAGTACTGTCGAGAGTGATACAACGTCAACCACCGGTGCCACGGGATTCCCCTCCACAGCCACCTGTGTAGATCCCTAGGAGAGGCAACTATGGGTACCAACTCGTCGCAGAAGCCAGGCGGAACAGTCATGAGGTAAGTTCGGACAAGTAGGAGAGGGGGTATCTCTCTTCCCTGTCTTCACAGACCCTCGTGCTTAACTCCCAGATCCGGAGCTTTCCTGGTCTTCCTAATGCTATTGGATTTTCTCTCATTATTCAAACTCTTATGTTTGAGGTTTTATGTGGCCTTGGAGAGTTAACTCTCCACTCGCCTAATCCAAGGCCCTAAAATCCTAAACTTGTCGGTGTAACTGACTAAAACAAAAAGTTCTAGTGGATTTTAATTAACGCTTGATTTTATTAGGCTGTTCTTTAAGTCACAAGGTAATGGAGATGAAACTTGTGGTGTTTTTTATGGACGCAAAAGAAATTAATAAAACTTAGCTACATGCACATGCACTTTTTTTTTTTGATGAAGATCACAAAGCACTTTCACTTCGCAAAAAAGGAAATAAAATGAAAAGCAAGTTTAAGAAAGCGAAACTCAAAACTTTCAAAAGATTTTCTTTCAATGAAGCCAAGAAGTCTTTTTCAAAGAATGCTCTCAAAAATACTGACACCAATGATTGATGAATAGGCAACCAAACACTTTTGTGAATTGACACCTTTCAAATGATGAAAACCCAACAAAAATAAATGCGTTTGAAATCGCTCATGACAATCAAAAGCAGCAATGAAAGTCCAAAAGATCAAAAGACAAGTTTCAAGAAAATGGTAACAAACAACTTTCCCGAAACGAAGGAGAAAATGGTCACAAAAATGGTTTCGTTAAGCAAACAAAAGCTCACCAAAGCAAAATGAACACAAAGATTGAATCCAATCTTCCTACTCTACCAAAACGGAGTAGTCAAGATTCTTAACCAGAAATCTTGTGTGTCAAAAAACAATGACGCTTGCAATCAACGAAAACAAGACTGATACTCCTTATAACTAGAAAGAGTTCAGAACAAGATGCCCCCTGTTAAACAGAGGACTATTACTGGAAAATGACTGCTTCAAACTGACCCAAACTACCGGAAAAACTTTCAGCAAAAATAAAATTTATAAATCTTGAAAATTAGATAATATACGCGCCTGCAGTGATGTGCAGAGTGCGTGTACACGCGACTGTAACTGAGGAAACCTGCGTATACGCGGGTTCACTTAGTACAACTTGCGTATATACACTTCTGTAATCCAGCAAAACAGCGTATCTAAAGATTTTCAAGAAAAATAAAAAACGCAGACTGAAAAAACTGGAAAAGCTTAGAGTTCAAGAATAGATCAGACAGTCAGAGCCAGCAAACAGAGAGGCTGAGCCTTGATTGGCTTGAATACTACCCAAACTAGGAACAACAAGAGTGTTGTTCCCCAGCGGAGTCGCCAATTCTGGTTGAGGGGAAAGTACCCCTAGGGTCCTTTGGGTTAAGACTCTACCAGACTGAAAATTGCTTATTCAAAGAAGCACACACACAGCCATTATCTTTACTGTAAGAAAATTCTAATGTTTAGGGTACGTACCTAAGGTCCTACGTTCGAGAATCCCTTTAGGGTCCAAACCCTTCTTGGAGTTCCCTTCTTCTCCTTTGACCTGTAAAACAAACGAATCAAAGAAAACAACAGTACATGGACAAATACTTGTATGAAAACCATCTTCATGCTATAAAGTTAGTTATAAAAATCTTTAAGTAACTACTTTCATAAGAATTCAAGACAAGAATCTCATAAGCACAAAGAAAGATTGTTTCGGGAACCAAGATGTGTTTCTTTATATAAAGGCAAGTAAAGTACATATAATGGAAAGATTTCACCTGAAACACCTTCAGCAGGCTCCAAGCAAAGCTTCCTCCCGGATTCGTTCCAGCCTCCAGCCTCCAACAAGAGCTCCTTCCAAGTCTTACTCAATGGTGATATAAAGGATGAATGATCACCAATACACATGGAAACAAGGGTTTCCTATGCAAAATGGGGGAAGTGCAGAAGGCACCAAGGACTGTAGACCTGGTCTAAGGGGAAAATCTCAGCATAATAATCTTGCTCTTCTTTTCTCTCTCCCTTAGGCCTTCCCTTTGATGTCTTTTTATACCATCTGCAAAGTAGTTTTTTAGTTAGGAGTTGGTTGGGAACAGTTGGGCCACGGGCACTAACAGGTGATCAGCAAGTAAAACCCGCAATCTCCGCCCAAAAATAAGGAATTATTTATCTTTTTAAGTGTTTTAATACATACACGCGGGTTGGGTATACACAGACCCGCGTGTACAGGCGTTTAACTCAGGGCAATGTCGCGTATAAGGGATAAAACACTGTTTTTTAAATTTTAGGACCAGGTCTGGAAGGAGGGGTTGCCCTAGGCCATGAGTGCAGCATCACAAACCATAAGAGTGAGATTTGGAGCTATAACAACCATCCTCCCTGTTAAACCACACCATGGCATCAACAAAACCACTGAAAAGAAACCATACTGCCCATGGAGATTTATAACTTAGTTCATTGCAGTATTTACAATGAAAGACCTGCTAAAAAAAAAAACATCATGACAACATGACAATATAAAAACCATATCTCTTATTGGAGCTTTATAACTTAGCTCATGGAATTAACTGCATTGATATATATACATACACAAAAACATCAACAAAACATATGCCAAACATATATGAAACATCAAACCAAAATTGCTTTGCCTCAGCTAGAAAACAATGAAGGATACAAGGTTTGCATCTAATCTATCATCTCCCATGTAGATTCTTGAGGCCCAAACTGATTCCACAACACTTTAACTTGTTTCATGGTTATGTCCCTGAGAATGAGATGTTTCTGCTGCAATATGCACTGGGGCTCCAAATGGAACTCTCCTTCTTTCTCCACGTTCAATACAGACTAATCAATAACATGATCAACATCATTTATATACCTCTTAAGCAATGAAATATGCAATACATCATAGACTTTCATTGTTGGAGGTAGCGCAAGTTGATAGGCCACTGGTCCAATCCTCTCAAGGGTCTCAAAAGGCCCACAATACTGTGTTTCCAACTTGGCACATGATCCAATCCTCAAAGAGCTCTTCTTGGGCCTGATGTGCAAATACACATGCTCCCCAACCTGAAACTCCTTGAACACCTACTTTTTTATCTGCATAAATCTTTTGTTTATCCTATGTTGCCTTGATATTATTCTTTATAACCTACACTTCTTGCTCCATGTCTGCCAACATATCTAATCCAATAAGTACCCTGTTCATGGGATCACTCCAGCTAATGGGATTGTTCCAACTTCATCCATACAATGCCTCAAAAGGACTCATTCTTAATGACTGCTGATAACCATTTTTGTATGTGAACTCAACCAATGAAATATACTCCTCCCATTTCCTATGTTGGTCCATCACGTACATCCTCAACATGTCCTCCAATATCTTGTTGACCCTCTCTATCTGTCTATTTGTCTATAGATGCTAAGCCGTAATGTAGGCCAAATATGTACCTAAGCCTGCAAATAGCTCCTTCCAAAACTTGGAAGTGAAATTTGCATTTCTCTTCGACAAAATCTTCCTTGGTACACCATGCAACCTCACTATCTCTTTAATGAACACCTCTGCTAACACACTAGCTAAATACGTAGTCTTCATTGGAATGAGTTGGGATACCTTGCTCAACCTGTCAACCATGACCATAGCATAATCATGTTGCCTCACTACCCTCAGAAGAGCTACAATTAAATCCATGGAAATGACCTCCCATTTCCATTCTGGAACCGTAATAGGCTGCAGTAGACCATCTAGATTCTTTATTCTACCTTTACCTTTTGACAATCGAAATATCTAGCCATGAACATTGCCACTTACTTCTTTAGAGATTTGGCCAATAATAGAACTTGTTCATCGTCATCAACATCTTCTGGTATCCTGGATGACCTAAGTATGGCTTGGCATGAAAATCCCTCATGATAAGCTTCTTGAGCTGACTGAAATTTGACAAATAGATCCTATCCCTAAATCTCACCAAACCATCTATTGTGAGATGATAGTCTGAATCCTGATCACCGATACCTGTACCTGTACCTGTATCTACATGCACATGTGTGCCTGTACCTGTACCTATACTCTGCTATAACCTATGCATGATCTCCATGTACTTGTCATCCTTTTGTACTGCTTGCAAGATCCTACATGTAGCTCTATCCCATAAGTGCTCATAGCTACTATATGATTTACTTGTACCTTCCTACTAAGATCATTTGCAACCTATTTGTCCTTCCCTTTGATGTATCTAATATAGAAGTTGAACTCATTGAGGGTGGGTAACCATCTTGATTTCCTAGGATTTAGATTCAGTTGGTCGAGCAAATACCTGAACCCATTGTGGTCTCTCTTTAGTACAAACGTCTTGCCAAGAAGAGAGTGCCTCCACATCTTCAATTCATGTATGATCGTTGCTAGTTCAAGATCATGTGTTGGATAGTTCTTCTCGTGCTCATTCAATTTTCATGACTGATAAAACACTACCTATCCTTCTTGCATGAGAACTCCACCAAATCCTCTCTTGTAAGCATCTATACACACAACAAACTACCCATCTGGATTTTCAATCTTTAGTGTTAGTGCATGTGCCAACAACTACTTAAGCTGCTCAAAACTAGCCTCACATTCTTCTTTCCATTCAAACTTCTTACCTTTCCTCTGCAATGATGTGATAGCATATGAAAGGCATGATAGGTTCATGATGAACCTTATGTTCTAACATACCAATCCCATAAATGATATCACCTCATCCACATTCTTAGGAGGTACCCACTCGGTGATGGCCCTTATCTTTTCCGGACTTGCTTCTATGTCGGACTCCTTGGAGACAACACGCCCTAAGTAATGTACCATAGTCTCAAAGAAGTTTCACTTGCTAAGTTTAGCATACAACTCATGCTCTATTAGAAATCCTAACATTGCTGCTAAATGCCTGGCATGGTCTTCCTCATTTTTAGAATATACCAATATGTCATCAATGAATACAATAGAAAACTTGTCTAGATAAGGATGTATCACACTATTCATCAACCACATAAATGTAGCTAGAGCATTACTCAAACTGAATGGAACAACAACAAACTCATAATGTCCATACCTAGTCCTAAATGTAATATTGAAGATATCATCTTCCTTGATGTGTACCTAATGGTATCCCTATCTCAAGTCGATCTTAGAGAACATTGTTTCTCCTTTCAACTGATCAAACAAATCATCAATCCTTGACAATGGGTACCTATTCTGGATCGTAACCTTGTTCAACTACTTGTAGTTAATGCATAATCTGAGAGTACCATCTTTCTTCTTTACGAGCAACATTGGTGCACCCCAAGTGTGTCAAGCATCTTGTAAGGTGATTTTGATGCTGGAACATTTGCTGGCACCAATTGAATGGAAAAGTCTACCTCCCTATGAGGTGGAAACTCTGTAATATCCTTAGGAAATACATCTTGAAACTATTGTAGAACTAGATACCTATTCAACACATTTGCATCCTCAACCTCCTTACCCTTATCACTATAAATGTGTACTTCAAACATCACACAACATTTCCTACAACTTTTAGCCTGTATAGTGGTAACCATCCTCACTGATGTAGGCTTCTTCTTTCCTTGCAAATTTCCCTTTTCCCCACTATCATTGACACACTCATTGGCCTTCTCGAAACAATCCACTTTATTCCTGTGAAGGTATAGTCAATCCATACTCAAAAGAATACTATATGAACCTAATGACGATACATTCAAGTGTGCTGCTATAGGCATACCATTTAACTCAAATGCATAAGCTCTTACCCAATGGTGAACTTGCTTCTTTGTACCTGTAGCCAACTGTACCATCCAAGATTCTGCATGCACTTCTTTTCTCAAACAATACTTATCCACCAAGTCAGGATTAATATAACTATAGTTAGATCCAGGATCAATCAAAATAGAAAGAAATTAATCACAAAGCTTCGTGTCCATCTCAGTGATCGATACCTGACGATTCACCTGCCTATTGTCCATAGCTACATAGATTTGAGGAATGCTATCACCAACATCACCAACTATATGCGTCTCTTGATCACTATAGGTCTAGGGTCTACCACCACTACGATATTGATGAAAATCCCTCTTACGATGATCCTTAGCACATATCTGATGATGTTGTCAGACTAAAAGTCTCGAAAACATCACCGAAGCAGCCAGTGGGCATCTTCATAAGCCAGTGGGCATTTTTCATCAGCAGTGAGCATCAGCAAATTTGCTAGTGGGCGATCGACAACCAAAGCAGCAGTGAGCAGCTTTCATCATAGCAAAAACAACATTGAGTTGCTTTTTGACATCTTCAGCCAGTGTGCGATCATCATCAACAAATACGCTAGTGGGCGTTCATCAAATTGTGTCAGTGGACACTGGATGCTGTTTTCAAGCAAAGGACAGTTGGATCCTTTTGCGGCTTGGCACATGATGGAGTTGTCAAGCGTCCTTCAGAGATGAATCAAGCATGCAGTTGATTCATGTTCTCTTTAGATTTGAGTTTTTTCCAGCATTCAGTTTTGGCGGTTTTTTCAGGCAATGTTTTTGAGGATCAACATGAGAACTTGGAAGATGGTTCCTCGTTCTTATTTTGGATTTATCATTGAAGGGGGGAATGTTAGCCTCTGTCATAAAACAATAATAAATCCAAAAATAAATAAATTAATTAAATATTCCAAGTTAGGAATGTGTGCCTAACTCTTGGGTTGTTCCTCTAAGATAGGAGTTAGTTTAGCTAACTCCTATATTGGTGTGTGTCTGGTGAGAAATTATCTCAACCAAAAGTGTCTAAGATAGCACGCACTATCTTGAGAACACTATCTCTCATCTATTTATTTGTAACACTATATTCAATTATTTTTGTATGAATGAATGGTATGAAAGTGAGAGAGAAGCATGAGGCTTCAGCCTTTTTCCGCCAATATTTTGTGTCTGATTTTTATGTGTGTTTTTTTGTAGTCTGTTTGAGCTAATTTCATTTTCAATATCTAACACTACAATGGTTCCCTACCACCACCTCTAGCCTCTTGCTCTCCCTGTCCCTTCTCAGTTGTATTGAACTTCTTGTAAGGAAATACCGTTTCTTTCTCACTTGCATCTTGAGGTCTTCTGCACTTTGGTGGCCATTTTACTTTATCTTTCTCAGTTCTTTTCAAGTCATGCTTAGGCTAAACTTTGCGCTTTAACTACTCATAACAATATTTCAACTTTCAGATGGACTCCTTCAACAATATAGGCTCATCAAACTCAACCTATTCTCTATGTTCTACTGGCATTCCGCTGATGAATCTTTGAAATTTGGCCTTCTCCTCCTTGAGTTAAGGCAAATATCTTAACATCTCCAAGAATCTACTAGTATACTCATCATTTGTCATAGAACCCATCCAAAACTCATAAAACTCCTAAGCTATATGATTAAAGTATCACTCCAACAAATACTTCTTCTTGAAGAGCCTCTAAAATTCATGCCAATTCAAATATTCATCATATATACCTTTGAAATTCTTCATGTCTTCACACCAAATATCTTCTTTACCTTTGAGACTTCAAGCGGCTATCTTTGCTTTCATGTTTTCTGAATAATCATGCAATAGGAATAATTTTCTCATACCAAGAAACCATGCCTCTGCATCCTATGATTTCTTCATTTCTCCATCAAAGGTAGGTGGATTTGCTTTCTTAAAATCATCTGGAAAGTATCCACTATCAATCCTCTTCTAAGGATGATAACAATGATGATCATGATAGTTGTCAAAACCAAAACTAGAATACTACTTGTGTCTATCACCTCTCCTATCTGGAGTGTCCAACATCCTTCCATATATGATCGTGTCTTCTTTGTCCGATCTGTGGCCACCATAAGACCTACTTCCATATGCCACATTAGTTTCATCCTCCCACTCATGGTTGATCTGAAGTGGTCCCTATGGCTGCAATTCTGACAAACATTGAAGTAGTATTGCATTAACCTCTACTTGTTTCTCTTGTTCCTGCATGATTTTTCCATTGTCCACATTACAAGTCCTTATTTATTCCTTCAATCTTGTTAATGTATTTGCCATATTAGAAGATATCCCAACACCATATTACTCATTTGATTCATAGGGAGAGTCTTTGTAGTCTACAATCTTTCTAACCATTTGATCTCTTTCTTGCAAGGCATACTATGTTAGCTAATCCAAATCACCATAAACCAACATACCTCAGCATAGTTCACGGAGTATATCTCATAGCAAGATCATCAAATCAGCATGATACATGTATAACATAATCATAACAACATATAAAATATAACACATAGGCATGTAACCATATGTCCATCATTCTAGCTAGGGACTAGTCATCAATGCATGAACATATCAACTACACATATACCATGGCAACACGCATGAAAAGCACAACCATAACACCAGTGTATACTTTGTTGATCTAGATTTTCATTGATGTCAATATGGAAATATTATGGAATACTAAATGATAATGTGAAGGCAAGGAGAACCAGAGTAGATCAGTGAAGTAACAAGAGCAAGAAGCCAAGGAGGAAAGCCATTATAAATCAAGAACAAGAGCTATTAGAGAAAGAGAAGCCATAGGAAAACCAAGCCAAGGTAAAAGTTGAAAAAGACGGTAGAGGAGTGTTGCAGCAGAGGAGCATAGCAGATTCTTTTACAATTCACCTTTATTGAACTATCGCATATGCCCAAGAGAAAAATCCAAAAGGAAAGAATAGTCAACATATCAGAGAAATTGATACCGCATCAGAAATAATATATATGTGGCTTTATCAGTGGTTCTATTATATGTCATTGCTCAAAATCCCTGATGCAATATGTATTACGAACCTGTTGGTTCTATCACAATACGCCCTATTGTTATATCACATCTACTGTATCAGAACCTTCACAAGTTTTGAAGACCTGCTACATTGAAAAATGTTGATTGTGGTACCATTATAGACCCGTTGCACCATTATAATGCACTTTAATGAAATATCACATCCGCTTATCGAAAGTTATGTATCACAAAATATTAAAGGAATTTCACACTAAAACAACGATTGTGATATTATATGCAAACCCGAACAATTTATAGTAACAACCCTAATATAATATTGCATCTGTCACATATCACAAGTCATAAAGGGATGTTACATTCAAAAACTCTGATTGCAATAAGGTTGTGGACCCGATGGAGTTATAAAAAATATTTTAATGTTACATTGCATCCGTTTCAATGGTAGTAGGGTATCGATAATGTTAAATAGGTAATTTGAATGTTGCGATTGTGGGAGTTTTGTAAAGATGTGATTGCGGTTAAAGGTGATGACATGGCATGTAGGGACCACCTGACATCTATTATAATGTGGGTATAGCCTCTTCTATATGATTTCGTAAATAAAAAAGTTTATGATATAATTGGAAAAAGGCCCCTCTGATATAATTCTAATATGAAAACTCATAACTCGACCTCTCCTCCTAATGAATGTGTCTTTTGGTTATTGGTGAGACTCGTATAAATACAAGTTAAAAAAATTCACTTCAACTAGTTGAATGGGGCATCTATCAAGGATAAGGTGAGGCACTTCACAACTCGTGAACTTGAAGAAACATAGGAAGTCGAAGGTCTAGCGGGAAAGAAAGACGTTGAAGGTGCAGCGGAAGGTGAAGGTTGAACGAAGAAGGAAGCCGAAGACTGAGCATGAAAACAAATATAATGACTTGGTTAATCTTGGAAGGTTCAGACCATAAATGAGTTTGTAGTGCAAACTACAACCTGTTACAAATATTATAAATGACATGGCTTAGTAAAGAAGACCTTGGGAGTAGTGTAATACAATCAAACATTTGTTGACAAAGTAAAACTATAGGATGGGAGCCCTTGGGGTTGGTGCCTCAGAATTGAATGTATTGATGTTCTTGGAGTTTGTGCTCCTAAATTCAAGGTTGGTGCCTTGATAATATAGGGTCAAAGCCCTAGAGGTTGGAGCCTCATTAAATTCCAAGTTGGTGCTTGGTAAAATTCATCAGATTTGTATTCAATTATTT
This sequence comes from Pinus tabuliformis, assembly GCA_031772625.1. Classification (NCBI taxonomy): domain Eukaryota; kingdom Viridiplantae; phylum Streptophyta; class Pinopsida; order Pinales; family Pinaceae; genus Pinus; species Pinus tabuliformis. The sequence continues at coordinate 277,819,149 of CM062808.1, forward strand.
TCTATATATAATAAAATTATTTCTATTTTTAAAATTGTAAAGAATCTAAACTGGTAATAATAACAATTGAAAGAAATACTGATTCAACCCCCTCTTAGTATTTCCAACAATTGGTATCAGAGCCAGCTTCTTCAGAATCAACTTAACAACTGAAAGAAGGATTCTTAGTTACAATGAAGAATCAAGAAATGACAGGAAGTCTTCCCTTGTTCGATGGTACAAATATTAGTTTTTGGAGAAAGAGAATGTCTTACTACTTAATGTCCCTTGGACATGAAGTTTGGAACTCTGTTTTGAATGGGTATAATGCCCCTCCCACTCTTCCTACTGATCAAGATGAAATGAAACCATACATTGCCAATGCCAAAGCTCTAAATTCCATTACCAGTGGAATCATTGATTCTGAGTTTACAAAAGTCTTGAATTGTGACTCAACTAGAGAAGTATGGGATATGTTGGTCAAGTTATATGATGGGGACTCCAAAGTTAAGAAGGTGAAGCTTCAAACTCATAGGAGGAAATTTGAAATGGATGATGAAGAAGATATTGCATCATACTTCCTTTGAGTAGCTGAAGTAGTCAACTCTCTTAAAGGATTGGAAGAAAATATTGAAGAAAGCATTGTTGTTCAAAAAATCTTAAGCTCTCTCCTTGATAGAGTTGAATCCAAAGTAAGTGCTATAAAAGAAATGGAGGACCTAGACACGCTCAATATGATTGAACTTCATGGAATCCTCATTGCCTATGAGATGAGAAAAGGAATCCCAAGTTCCAAAGATGTAGCGTTAAAGGCCTCAAAATCAAAAAACGGGAAAGGATGGAATACCACTAGTGATGACTCTGATGTTGAATCCGAATTGGTGCAATTGTATGAAGACTAAATAAAGGATCCAAGCTAAAAGGTAAGCACCCTCTTATTTGTTTCAGATGTGGAAGAATAGGTCATTATGCTGCAAAATATCCTCATAAGCATGACAACGATAATGAGGAAGATTAAAAAAGAATGATATATAAAAAGAAAGGATTTACTAAGAAGAATTACCTTTCTAAACAAGATGAATCCGATGAGGATGAATATGTGGTCATGAAAAGGAAATCATCTAAAGCATGTAATGATGAATCAGATGAAGAAAATAACTATGTTGGAAGCAAGGAAGCACTATTTATGGCATTCATTGAAGATGATGAACAAAGACAGGAAAATTAAGAAGATAAAAATGAATTACCAATAAGTGCCATTGAATAAAATGAGAAGTTACGAAAGAAGGTTATCTCTCTTAAAATGGAAAAAGAGGAAGCTAAAAGAAGGGAGAATTTCATATGTGAAAGACATGTAGCTGAAATAGTATCTCTCAAGGAAGAATTGGAACAAATCAAAAGAACTTGGCAAAGTTCTCAAACACTTGATCACATTCTCAACACTCAGAAATCTCAAAGCGACAAGTCGGGGATTGGTTTTAAATGATAATAATTGAGTACTAAGGATAATGCAAGAAGCTATGTCGATATACTTTCTAGCAATCCAAAAGAAGAAGAATCATCCCATCAAAGGCCCATCTCTAATCAAAAGAATGAAGAAATGGTGAATCCAAGAAAGAAGGTTTATTCAAATAATGGCTATTACAACAGGTACCAAAGTATCTTTCTTGGGCACTCTTAGTATTGTAAATATTTTGGTCATCAAGCTAAACATTGTATGGCTCGTAACAATGAAGCACCAAGATTGAAGGATCAAACAAACAAACCATGAAGTCTCAAAGGGAAAAGACAAATCAGTATGTTCAAATATTTTAATCCTTTAGCCAAATTTGATAAAATTTTCCCATTATGTAATGATAATGGACATAGTGAAACAAAATTGTTCCCTCAAAAGAAGAGAAACAAAAGATGAAAATCCCAATATGGATAAATGTTGTCTAGCTCTATGTGCTCACAGTGATGAAAATCTTTGGTTTGTGGATAGTGGGTGCTCTAGACATATGACAGGTGAAAAAAGGAAGATTGCCTCATTGAACAAAAAGGAAGGAAACATATCCCTTGGGAGTGGATCTTCCAAAAATTTTGGAAAAGGAACCGTTACCCTTATTAATGGAAAAGGAAAGGCTCAAAATGCTTTGTTGGTAGATGGGATAAACAAAATCTCTTGAGTGTTAGCCAGATATGTGATCAAATACATAATGTTGTCTTTAGCACTAAAAATTGTGAAATAAGGAACTCTTCCTTAGGAGAACTTGTAGTGAAAGGAGTTAGAACATCAGATAATTTCTACATTCTAAAAAAATTAAAGAAGATAAATGTTATCTAAGTCAATAGATGAAATTTGGTTGTGGCATAAGCGGCTGGGGCATACAAGTTTTGATAACTTTATCAATATCAGAAAAATCGATGCAGTGAGGGACATTCCAAAGATGTTCAAACCAGATCAATTTGTATGTGGCGCATGTCATCATGGCAAGCAAACTAGAACTAGCCACAAGACTAAGGATTTTTCCACATCAAAACCTTCAGAGATCATTCATGCAGATCTATGTGGGCCAACCAAAACTCCAACACTCCGAAGAGAAAGGTACTTTTCTTTATTTGTTGATGATTATACTAGACTGATATGGGTATATTTCATAAAATATAAATTTGAAGCATTTGAATGTTTTAAGAATCTTAAATCTCTTGTAGAAAATGAAAAGGATTCCAAAATTAAATGTCTTAGAATCGATGGGGGGAAGAATTCACATCAAAATAATTCGATGAATTTTGTAACGAAAATGGAATCAAAAGAGAATTCTCCTCTGCTAGAACACCTAATCAAAATGGTCTAGTTGAAAGAAGAAACAGAATTATTCAAGAATGGAAAGAGCTATGTTACTAGCAGCTGACGTGCAGCGAAAATTTTGGAGGGAGGTAGCCAGGACAACAATTTATACCTTGAATCAAATTTAACTAAGACTAAATAATGAGAAGACTCATTATGAATTATGGAAAGGAGGACTCACTTTAGTAAAATACTTCAGGATTTTTTGAAACAAATGATTCATAAAGATCAATGATGACTCACCAGAAAATTTGATTCTCAGGTTTACGAAGGAATATTTTTTGGATATTCTACCAGAAGAAAAACTTACAAGTGCTATAATAATTTACTTTGGAAAATAGTGGAAAGTATTGATGTGAGGATTGATGAAAGTCTTCCAAAAAATAAAAATGAAGATCATGAATTTGACTCTTTCATTGAAGAAAAAGAAGAAGAACCTGAAAAGGAGGAAAAAGATCAAGAAAACCAAAAGGAAAAAGAACCACCTCAAACTCCTTCAAAAGTGAAATTCTTGCAAAAACATCACCCAGAAGAGTAGATTATTGTAAATGTAGATGAAGGGATACAAACCCGAAGAAGGATGACAAGTACACCAAAGAAAAATGATGTTTCTCTCCTATCTATGATAGAACCATAAAATTTTGCTCGAGCAAGTAAGGATCCTTATTGGGTGGAAGCCATGGAAGAAGAAATGTCTCAAATCAAGCAAAATGAGACATGGGAGCCATTACCTCGTCCAAAGGATAAAAATACAATTGGAACTAAGCGAGTGTTCAAAAACAAAATGAATGAAGATGGAAAAATCATCAGAAATAAGGCAAGGCTTATCTGTAACGGTTATTCATAAAGTGAAGGATATGACTTTGAAGAAACCTTTGCACTAGTAGCCCACATGGAAGCTATAAGGATGTCCTTGGCATTTCCTTATTCAAAAGGATTCAAAGTCTATCAAATTGACGTAAAATCAACTTTTCTGAATGGGGAACTCAAAGAAGAAGTCTACATGGAGCAACCAAAAGGTTTTGACCTCGCAAAAGGAATATAGTTTGTACGTAAATTGCAAAAGGAATTATACGGGTTGAAACAAGCTCGTAGAGCATGGTATGCAAGTTTGGATCACTATTTAAAACGACAAAACTTCAAAAAGGGGGTGGTAGGAAGTAATCTCTACATGAATATGGATAAGGATAAATTACTAATCACCCTTGTATATGTTGGTGATCTAATATTTGCTAGAAGTAATGATGAAATGAGCCCTGAATTTGCTCAAAATATGTCAAAATAATTCGAAATGTCGATGATTGGTGAGCTATCCTTCTTTCTTGGACTGCAAGTATCACAAACCATAGTAGGTATGTTCATTTCTCAAAAAAATATCTTAAAGACATGCTTAAAAGATATGGAATGGAAGAATGTGCACCTATAAGCACACCGATGACCACAAACTGCAAAATAAGCAAAGATGATAAATCCCCCCCGGTAGATGCAACTCGTTATAGGTCAATAATTGGAACTCTCTTATACTTAACTTCTACAAAACCTGGAATTATGCAAGTAGTAGGAATGATGGGAAGATTTCAATCATCTCCTAAGCAATCCCATTTGTTGGTTGTGAAAAGAATTCTTAAATATTTGAAAGGAACTCCTGACTTTGGTGTTTGGTATCCCAAAATCACAAATCTTATAGTGACAACTTATACTGATGTTGATTGGGATTGAAGCATGGATGATTGTAAAAGCACCAGTGGAAATGCATTTTTATGGCAGATTACCTGGCATCTTGGATATGCAAAAAACAATCATCTATATCTCTCTCTACAACTGAAGTCAAATATATAACCAAAACCGACTATTGCAACCAAATACTATGGATGAAGGAAGCTTTGAAGGATGTCAACATAGAAACTAAGCAACCAATCACTATCTATTGTGATAACACAAGTGCTATCAGTCTTAGTAAAAATCTAGTGATGCACTCAAAGACCAAACGTATGCTAATCAAGTATCATTTTTTTTGTGAACAGGTGGTTGAACAAAACATCAAGTTGGAATATATCAATACTAAGGAACAGATTGCAGATATTTTCACCAAACCTCTTCCTCGAGAAAAATTTGAACATCTTCATCAAAAGATGTGGGTTATTGCTCTAAAATCACACTAAATCAATTCTTAATATGCCACATGACAGGGGGAGTGCACCTTGCTCACTCCCTTGACATTGATGTCAAAGGGGGAGACAAGAAGAATATTTCCATCAATGACAAAGCGGGAGATTATTGATCTAGATTCTAATTGATGTTAAAATGTCAATATTCTGGAATACTAAATGATGATATGAAGCCAAGGAGAAGCAGAGAATATTAGTGAAGTAACAGGAGCAAGAAGCCAAGGAGGAAATCCATGAGGGAAGCCATTAGAAATCAAGAACAAGAGTTATCAGAGTAAGAGAAGCCACATGAAAACCAAACCAAGAGTAGGAGTCGAAGAAAAAAATAGAGAAGCATTATGGCAGAGGAGCACTACAGATTATGTTACAATTTTCCTTTATTGAACTATCACATATGCCTAAGAGAAAAATCCAAAAGGAAAGAACAGTCAACATATCAGAGAAATTAATAGCACATTGGAATTAATATATCAATGGCTTTATCAGCGGTTCTATCATATTCCACTCCTCAAAGCCCCTGATGTGATATGTATTACGGACCTGGTGGTTCCATCACAATACACCCTATTGTTATATCACATCCGCCGTATCAGAACCTTTGCAAGTTATGAAGGCCTGTTACATTCAAAAACGTTGATTGAGATATCATTGCGGACCCGTTGCACCATTATAATGCACTTTAATGAAATATCACATCCGTCTATCATAATTTATGTATCACAAAATCTTAAAGGAATGTCACACTAAAAGAATGATTGCAATATTATATGCAGACCCGAACATTTTATAGTAACAACCCTAATATAATATTGCATTTGTAGCATATCGCAAGTCATAAAGGGATGTTACATTCAAAAACTCTAATTGTGATAAGGTTGTGGACTAACGAATTTACCAAAAACATTGCATCAGCTCCATTGGTAGTAGGGTATAAAAAAATTGTATCGGTAATATTGAATGTTGGGATTGCGGGAGTTTTGTAAAGTTGCGATTGCAGGATCTTTGTAAAGTTGTGATTGCTGGAGTTTTGTAAAGTTGTGATTGTGATTAAAGGTGATGACGTGGCATGTGGGGACCTTTGAAATCTATTATAATATGGGTATAACCTCTCTTATATAATTATCATAAATTAATAAGTTTATGGTATAATTGGAAAAAGGCCCCTCTGATATAATTTTAATATGCAAACTCATAAGTTAGCCTCTCCTCCCAATGAATGTGTCTTTCAGTTATTGGTGAGACTTGTATAAGTACAAGTTAAAATGCTTCACTTCAAGCAGTTGAATGGGGCATATATCATAGAGAAGGTGAGACAGCTCACAACACATGAACATGAAGAAACAAATGAAGCCGAAGGTTGAGCAGGAAGCCAAAGGTCTAGCAAATGGTGGAGGTCAAACGAAGAAGGAAGCCAAAGACCGAGCGGGAAAGAAATATTTTGACGTGGTTCATATTGGAAAGATCAGAACTGAAATGAGTCTGTAGTGTAGACCACAACTTGTTACAAATACTACAAAGGACAGGGCTTAGTGAGACCTTGGTAGTAGTGTAATACAATCAAACATTTCTTGACAAAGTAAAACTGTATGGTGAGAGACTTTAGGGTTGGTGTCCTTGGAGTTACTGCTCCTAAATTCAAGGTTGGTGCCTTGATAAGATAGTGTCGAAGCCTTAGACATTGGAGCCTCATCAATTTCCAAGTTGGTGCTTGGAAAAATTCATCAGATATTATATTCAATTCTTTTCTATATAAATAAAATCATTTCTTTGTTTAAAATTGTAAAGAATCTAAACTAGTAATAATAACAATTGAAAAGAAATATTGATTCACCCCCCTCTCAATATTTCCAACATACTCAACCACATGAAAACATTAACATGCATAAGAAATACGTAATCAACCACACGCACACATGAACACATATAATCAAGCATGAACGGGGATACTTATAACCAAACCTAAAATAATGATACATGTAACCAAGCATACAAAATGACACATGTAGGTGACATATAACAACATGTCACCAGTCATACACTCATGGAAACATCCTTCATACAATGAAATCCTCATTCCCATGGCAACATCATTATGACCATGACCAACACCATGCATATGCGACAAGCATTCAAGGATGACTAGCACATGTAAAATAGATATGAATGAACGACAAACACATCCACCCAAAGAGAGCGTAACCACGCTTTTATACCAATCTATAACACCCCCCCCTCTCACATCTACCCGAGTAACCAACCAATGAGCTAAAAATGAGACTATAAAGCTCACTATATGGGATTCAACCTCCTTGGTGACCTTAAGAAAATAGAATCAACGGAACACATCAACTAGACATTACACATCAAAAACAACAACCCTAGGAGACATCTCAGCCACTCAAACATCTTGCCCCTAGGTCCCACTAACCTTTTATGGATCTTAACCTCTATACACTCTCCGGCTATGGGCATGTCAGTCTCCAAAGATCTCTGGACGCTCTCAGAGGCTTGCATGGTAACATCTAGGAACTTTTATTAGTATACTTGTGCCAGTGTCCATGGAAATTATGGAATTTTTCTAATCTAGTGTTCCGGCACTTCCTAGAACTTGTTATGACTTCCAGAATACATCAAAGACACGATGAAAAATCTAAAAAACTAGAAAAGAACCTCGGACTAAGCCTGACCATCCCCAATTGGGACTGACATTCTATCAAACACTTAGCATCAATGCAACGTATGGGCCTAGCATATAAGACATAGCATGAATGACTGAAAAAACTAATGGAACATGACAAGAAGGAGCACAACCTTCTACATTGAACTGTTATAACATCAATTAGGTATTGCATACATCAATTTAATGATTACAAGTAGATAAATGAGATAACCATGACATGAACCAACCAATTAACCATGCTTATAACCAACATAAAACCATGTAAATATCAGAGATATAACAACCACTAAATCCATGTATAAACAAGTACAAAAGAAAGAGAACTTAGCAATCATTAATCACATGCAAATCTGACTAGGTTTTGGACTTCCGTGTACCACCTGACTATAGACATGGCTGAACCAAATCTTTCATTCAGCCAGTCACCCCCGCTCCATATTCCAAGCATGAATGTGGGATATCATGGATAAACCAATCCAAAAACAACCAAGGGAATCTAGCGGTTAAACCACCTCCACCCTCATCAAACCGTGATCACATAAAAACTAGTTCTCTAATCACAACTGAACTAAACTTGGAATGCCATCCGGAGTCCATCACTATCCTTGAGGAATTTTCTATCTCAGGATTTACCAAAATCCAATCTCGGATCAATAGGCCCTAAATCGAGACCAGTCTCTCAGGATTTACCTCAATCCAAACTTGGATCTCTAGGCCCTAAACCGAGACTCCTCCCTCAGTCTTTACCATGTATCCCACCAAAACTTGTCAAGGGATTCCTAGGCCTTTTGGAATGAACCTTGAGACCACCTCCTCCCCAGATTCTGAAATCCATCTAACAAACCAAAGCTCAAAACCAAGATAAACATCACAACATACCATGTCATCCAGAAAAAGGAAAGGCTACACTGAAAACAACTATTATAACCTAACAAAACCATGCCATCGACAGTAAGAGAACTATACACCAACATGAAAATCTATGCATGTCCAAAATAGTTAGGAAATCACACATGAAAAATATTACCTGCATGTATTCATGTTGAAGCTGCTTGATCTTGCTCTTCATCCTTGATCCTTGCTTTCATTTGTTTGCCTTTTATTTCTTTTCCTTCCGTGATCCAAGAGTGCTTCAAGAAAACTCTAAGTGAGAGAGAGCGAGAGAGAGAGAGAGAGAGAGAGAGAGAGAGAGAGAGAGAGAGAAAAGAGAGAGAGAGAGAGAGAGAGAGAGAGAGAGAGAGAGAGAGAGAGAGGGAGAGAATAATGAGAGAGCTCCAAAACTTGAACTGACAAAAGGTTACCAACTGATCGTTAGAAGACTTTTTATTAATTGGGTCTATATATTCTTCATTTTCCATTATTTTCATTTAATTTCCTCCTCATGCAACTTGTGACCTTTCACCTTACTTTTCTCCTAATTTCCTTTATTTTCATAAATAAATGTGCCAAAAATGTCATTTTTCCTTTTAATTCCTTTGTCTTAACCTTTGCCAATTTTCCTTAGCCATAAACACATCTAGTGATGCCCACTAAGATATATTTGCCAAACATTCAGCTTGGAATACGTGTCCCTTAACTCTGGTCTTATTTTTCCTTTATTAACTTTTATTACATGAACTTTTCACCAGGGTTGTTACAAAAGGATTGCATAGTTAAGGGGATCAAGAGCTTAAGGCTGAGGCTTGAGGTTTGAGGTTGCCCAATGCACAGTTCTAGAAGGATAGACTTAAGGAACAATGTAGTTGAGGAACTCAGGAGGTTAAAATTTAGGTGAGTCTTGAATATTCCTAATGCGCAATTTTGAGAGGTTAAGCTAGGTGATTGCACAGTTGAAGGGCTCAAGAGCTCAAGGATGAGTCTTGAGGCTTTGAGTTACCCAGTGCATAGTTATGGCAGGAGAATAAGCTGGAAGATTCCATAGTTGAGGGGTTCAAGGGCTCAAGCTTGATTCTTGAGGCTTGAAGTTTCCCAATGCACAATCTTGGAGGGAAAAAAGTCTCAATATATTATGGAGATGCACAGTTGAAGGAGTTAGGATGGAGACTTGATGCTTGACACTACACGATGCATAGTTGAGACTGACTAGGAAGAAATGGCTGCATAGTTTTGGAACTCAAGGGTCAAGGATGGGTACTGTGACTATGAATTTCATAGTAACAAGTTGAAAGGTCATGGATTGAGGGTTGAGACTACACAATGTGCAGTTTAGGTACGTTGAGTGAGGACAAGTTTCCTAGGAGTGTGTCTTTTCAGATGAGGCTAAATGTGGAATCATTGAGACCAAAGTGAACAAGGAAAATAATTGACCATGATCACGTACATACAACAGTTAAATACACAACATTGATCATTTAGAATACATGAACAACACACTTCCCTCAATGTGACAACATTGCAAAAACCTTCCCCAAGTGTGACACTAAAGACACACTTTGTGACGACAATGATGACACTTGTTTGATAGTGCATAAAAATTTGTGAATGTGTAAAACATGTCTACATGACTAGAGGAACTCATAAACATAAATGTTACCCCTTGAAAGAAGACAAAAATCCACTTTACACGATAAATGATAATTCCCATGCCAAAAGACAACATTTACTACATGAAGAGAAAAGTGTGAATGACACTTGCGATATGTGAAAGACAGTGAAACAAAAATATTTCTAGAGAAAATATAACATGAAAAAAACATGAGTTAAGGTGAAAGTAAGTGAAGGCAACAGTCAAAAACATGAAAATGGCACTCATGAAAGCGAAGGTGCCCAAAAGCAACAGTTTGAAAAATTGACTGAAATAGAAGTAAAAACACATCCAAAAGTTAGAGATTGTTAATGATAGTGTACACTAACTATTGACATCGGTTGAACATTTCACGAGAATTGTATTGATGGAGTTCTCTAGGCCATTTCAATACTGTGTGGGTGAATTCGCTCATGAATTAATTACGGACTGAGCATTTGTGAGCAAGTGGCTTCAACACTTGGAATCTAAGGAGGGAGCTCAAAGACTTAACAGAGTATCAACTGAACAAGAAGTTACTATGGAACAACTAATCGCGAGATCCATAGTAGGCTCGAAACTTAGAGTATAGGCCAAAATTTTGGAGGGTGTTTTTCACAGGGACAAAACTTGGCGACACGCTGGTAGAACTCAAACTTCTTTGCCTTGGTAAATCCTTTGTGTAGGGTCTAGTTCTTTGGTAATTATTGATTCATCATTCATATTACTTTGGCTTCCTCATTTACCTCATATATAAACATAGTTCCCTTCATCCTTTAGCTGTTGAACACAATCATGAAGGCATCTATATCACAATTTTTCAAATGAGGAGAAGGGTAATGTTATTCACGAGCTTAAGATATTCATAGTATAGTTTTTATCTCTAGTGTTACTCCGCTATGAGTAGGCCTAGAAAATACCCTTGAAAACTTTCACTTCAAGAACACAAATATTGCTCTGTTCCTAGTGAGCCTGGAAAGTACCCCGGTGGAGTTAATTTCTCACCTCCCTGTGTAGGAAGCCTTTCTCTTATTTCACCCTTTATTTATTTATTTATTTTATATACGATTGTGAATCAACATTTATTTATTTCATGGGAAAATGAGGGATCCTGACTTATTAAGAGTGGAAGAGGTTGTGCCTTTAGAGAAGCATATATAAAACCTCTAATATTAGTTTTCTCAGTTACATTTTCCCCTTATCTTTCTCTATTTGATTGAATTACCATGGAAAACACTGAAACATAAAGAACCAAGTGTAGGCATAAGGCTTCCGGGATAGACATGGATTCATGGTTCAACAAAAATATTTCCTTACACAAGGATTATATTTTCCACCATAACATTATCGACCAAAAGGTTTAACCAAGACGGAGAAGAAGGACTGAAGTTTAGCCAAATGGTGTATTGTCATCAAGCCCTTTTATATTTTTCGACATTATTTTTTGAGCCCAAATGGGACACCCTTCATGCAAAGTATCATTAACATAATAGAAAATAAAAGACACAACACAAAGAGAAATAAAATCCAAAGCACAGGAAAAAGGAAGACAAACTAAAAACATGATGTGGGACCAAAGACAGAAAACACAAGACAAACTACAAAAAACAAGCACGGGATGAATGTGTAGGTAGAATAATATGCAACTATACCTACTCCTAACTTAACCAGCTAAAAGGTCAGGGTCATGTATAATGAAATTTCTAACGTAGCCATCATAGCTTCTCCCAACCTGCATTCACAAAGATATAAGAAATTAAAATAGATGTAAAGTAATGTGAAATAGAAGAGATGAAATATTGAATAACTTGCACAACAAGTTGAAGGTATTTCCTGTCAGCAAAAGGATATGTCATAGCCACTACTTCTACCTAAATTGTGATCTAACCTTTTTGATGAATATTACAAATAGAAAAACTTTGAAAACTTCTTATGAATTCACCTTCATCTATACCATCCTTCTTAGCAAGCATGAGAAAAGACCGAAATTTTTTATTAGAAAAAAGGATTATTAAGGAAGATGCTTCTAGAAAATCATAGATTAGATTGTGAAATTTGAAACAATCCTCTTCAAAACCCCCAAAATCCTTGAAAAGATGAATTTTCAATTAGAAGAATAGGGTTGGGATGCGAATCTTGTGAGAGAAAATGGATCTGATCATATTCAGTTGGTATGTCAAGGCAGTTAGGACCTGACATAACCATTAGCAAGTGAGAAAGTGCCTCAACTACTGGAAAAGTATCGGGATGGTGAGATATTAAATCATAAATGTCAAAGGATGTAAAAAAAATGTCATTAGATGCGATGATGGGAAAATGGTAAGCTGAATGAAATTCATCAGAGACAGAATCATTATCAGATCGGTCGATTACAATATCATACTCCCAATTTTTAATTAACAAGGATAGAACAGTTTCACAAATGCTCTGCATAATAGAATCATCTTCCTCGCCTGATGAGTGTAACAAACCAATTTCTTCTAACTGGTCACACACTGCACTAGCATCGTAATCATCAAAAGAAATGAAAAGGAATGATAGTATAGAAAACACATGAAACCAATCAGGGTAAAATGAGTGAATAATAATTTGATTACTCAAATAACACATGCATTCACTAGCACACAACATGATTTGAGGTGTGATGAACAAAAATATTAGAAATATAAAATTCACAAGAAAAAGTAGGAGATGACTATTTTGAAATGCATTCGATAGACATGATTCCTCCAACCAAAGATAGCCTTTGAAATAATCAACTTGAAATTTCAATGCTTCTATGAAACATAGACATTCCAAACCCAAGTTAAGAATAAGAGCTTGGCATGGAGATGGAACAACTAAAATAGAATCTTGAATTCGATCAGAAATCAAATCTTGAAAGTTCAAAATATTATATCCAGAATACCAAACATATTTCAAGAAGGAATTTACATTGAGTGAAACCACGCATAGGGAAATGTTTGTGAGGAAAACCATACTTAGTTTGGGGATATTAACATATTCATGAGATCCTAACATAACTATCAATGGAAGTTGAAGTGCCTCGATTTCCTAACAACTCCTGGAAATTTGAAGGATTGTAAAATTGCATTTTGAAGATTGAATCAAATCACGCATGGTATAAGGATAAATGCTTTCACAAATTTTAATAATACCACTACTAACCAAATGGCATCCATATATGTCACTGAGTTCGCTGGATTTTACAACTTCAACAACTAGATTAGTCAATTCGAAAGATTCTTTTGATCGCAAACCTAGATATGTATGAATCGAATAAATTTGATGAGCAAGATGATTTGAATAATTGTGTTCATGGAAAATAAGAGAAGATACATGATGGAAAGATACTCAATGATATACATATTTTCTCTTTTATCATGGACAAACTCACTACCTTGTGTCAATTAAGGTGTGAACTCATCTAATGAAGAAGTTGTAGATCATGGAGTATCTTGATCACATGTAGATGTATCACAAACGAGAGAGCGCAAGGGATAGTCAGATGAAGAGGAAGTTTTGATAAGGACATTTTCTTCTACTAGATCAGATTCCAGATCTAATTATGGCAAACCAAAATCTTCTAGAGTAACTGAAATATTAGTTGGTTCACTTGGGTATTCATCATCACATACATCAACATAGTCATCATCATCAGAATGATTTTTGCCCAAGACTACCGATCTAAACAAATTGTTCATTTGATTCGCCACTGAGATCACACAATAGAGAATCATCCAAGAATAGAAGAGAATCATCTTAACATGGGGAACTTTGGAAAAGGGAAGCAAGGCCAAAAGTGTCTTCACTTTCCTTCTCCTCTAGCTGTGTGATGTTACTACCTTGTACCTCATCTCAATTTGAACTAGCAATTGTAAAATCAACAGAATGTGAAGAGCTAGTTAGTGGAACAAATTGATCAAGAATGTCATGGTATGAAGAGTCATGGCATGTAGATGATAGAGGGTGGTAGATTTCCCTTGAACAGATAACAATTTCAATGGAACTAGATTCAAGATTAACATTAAGGGAATTAATACCTTCTTGAGGAACGAAATAATTAGTCTTCATCTTAGGCTTCATGAACCATTCTAGGGTTTCCTCCATTGGATGTGCATTGTGAAAATTTGAAGGAGAATGAGAACATGTATTAGGAATTTGATTCACACATTTACCAAATTTATCATCATTGCAAGGAAGCACCCAAATTAGTACTAGAAAAGGAAGAGGACAAGAAGCAAGAGGAATTGCAGGTTCCGCATCTGAAATTAAAGGTCTCATGATTTACAAGAGTTAGGAGAGTGAAAACATTAGGATATTCAGATTCACTGTGCAAAGAGATATAAACCAAATGCTTAAAATTTTGTTTAAAGAAATCCCAATCTGTGTCTATCTAGGAAATTCATAACAAAGGTGAAGGAACCGATTAGAAAAATCGTCAATTGATTCATTAGCCCTCATTATCAATTGATTAATCCTTTTATAAACATCTCTTTAAACATACCTATCAAATGTGAAATGAAGCTCCTTGATGAGGTGCTCAAGAGAACGAATGGAAGCAGGTGGTAGAGTGTGACACCATCGGCTTACTCAACCTTCAAGTGTGAGGCATAAGAGAATATAAGCCACATCTTCACAATCAATTTTTTAGTTTTCACGTAGCTTAAGGAAAATAGATGCATGCTCAATAATGGATCTATCACCCTCACCATCAAACTTGTTTTAAGACAAGTCATGAAGAGGATCATCGCGGATTGAAATTTCACCAGGGGATAGGTTAGAAAAACACCCCATGATTGTGGTTTGAGGATGAGCCATTTAAGACAAGAGGTTCAAAATAGACTCAACAGACCCAACTTGTTATCTTTCACTCCTTCTAGCTACATTTTGTTGACGGTGATGGAAATCCATTAACCAAGGGGGTCTCCCTGATGTGAAGTCCCAATTACACCTCACACTATTTGGAGTCGGATCCCCATCCAGAGTATCGAATCGACTGCCATGTATCCTTGTAGATTTTCCTTGGCTACAAATTTTAGCACAAGAGATTAATACAAAGGTACTTTCAGATCGGCAAGTGAGTACGCCTTTTGGAATGTCTAGCTGCAGAAAGTATCAAGGTCCTTCTACCGAAAGGGAACAGAAGAGTGGGCCCTTTAAGAAAAATTCATAGTACTAATATAGAAAAGTCACACAAGCATATACATATAAATTACTCATTGATAAATGAATAAAATAGTTCATAAGGAAGAAATTATTGTTAAAAAAAATACAACACACCGTCAACAATATAAGTACCAAAGCCACTGAAATAGTTCAATTTCATTAATACAACTGAAAACAACATATGTCACAATCATTAAAAGAATAGTCTTACAATATACATCAAGTAAAATAGTGAATCAAGTAATATTTCCAAGATACATCAAGATAGTGAACACCACTAGCCCTAATAGTGGCACATTAGAGAAGTCATTTGCTCCTCCAAAAAAACTATCTTCCTCTCCAATTCTTGTTAGGAGGAGCCAAGGTGAACTGTCTTTTACATGAGAAATGAGGGTGTATATATAACAAATTGGTGATTATTCACCTCCCTTGTGAATCTTGGACTACCCTCATGATCGTTTGACTTCTTTGTGACCTTTTCAATTCCTATATGAATTTTCACATTTCATGGGTGACTCTTGGATGTCCACTTTACATTACATTTTCCAATATAGAATTTTCATATTGAAAAAAATGATGTGTCACATGATGACATGACACTTTGAAAAGACATGATAAGACATTGATGACTAAGAATGCATGATGACATGGAAATGTAAATCCATCCTTGTTATTGTTATCTTTGAGTATTCTTGAGAGATGGCGCATTTTCTTCTTCTTCCTCCTTCATCTCACCTAAAAGTAAGGAGTCTTCAATGTGGTATTTATTTTTTATCTTTTGTTGTACTTTGGTTTTCCTTCATCATCTCGCTTGATGATCATTTTATCTCTTTAGCTTCATAGGTGTCTTCTAGCATGGAATTTTTCTCCTTTTCCTCCATCATCACCCTGTCATGATAAGATAGAGTATCTACAACTTAAAACCACTCATGAAAATCTGACATGAGTCCAATAAATCCTAATCTAACATGTTTCATGAAACACTTGTTAAAGTTGGAACCAGGTGACTAATTGAGTGATTGACTAAGGGACTGCATAGTTTCATAGGCCAAGGTGTGGGACTGAGGCTTAAGACTATGCAGTAAATAGTTCATGATGTTAAGGGTCAAAGGATTATGTAGTTGAGGGGCTCAAGAACTCAAGGTTGGGGCTTGAGGCTTGAGGTTTCCAAACGAGGAGTTCTAGAAGGAAAAGCTTAAGGAATTGTGCAGTTGAGGGACTTAGGAGATCAATATTGAGGCTTGAGCCTTGAAGTTTCCCAATGCACAGGTTTGAGAGGCTGGGCTAGGTGATTGCGTAGTTTCAGGGCTCAATACCTCAAGGTTGAGTCCTTAGGCTTGAAATTTCCTAATGCGTAGTTCTAGCAGGAAAATAAGATGGGATAGTTCGTAGTTGAGGGGTGCAAGGGCTCAATCTTAAGATTTGAGGCTTGAATTTTCCCAATTTGTAGTCCTATATGGAGAATAATCTCATATATTTCATAGTTGTGTAATTCAAGGAGTCAAGTTGGAGGCTTGACGCTTAAGACTTCGTAATGCATAGTTGATGTCGACTGGGAAGCAATGATTGCATAGTTCTTGAGCTCAAGGGTCAAGGTCTGGAACTGTGACTACATAGTGCGTAGTTCCAAGAGGCAAGGTCAAGGATTAAGGGATGATACTGCACAAAGTGCAGTTCAGGAGGTCTGAGTGAGGTCAATTTACCCAAGACTGGATCTTTCCAAATCAGGCTAAGTATGGAATCATTGATACCAAAGAGAACAAGGACTAAAATTGAGCATGACCACACACATAGAATAGTTGAAGACACAATATTGATCACTTAGAAGACATGGACAACATATTTCCCTCAATGTGACGACATTGCGATGCCTTTCCCCAAGTGCGATGCTAAATATACACTTTACAACGATAGTGACAACACTTGTGTGACAATGCATAAAACTTTGGGAATGAGTGTAAAATATGTCTATGTGACTAGAGGGACTCATAAACACCAAATTTACCCTTTGAAACAAGCCAAAACTCCACTTTATATGATAAGTGACAATTCACATGCCAAAAGATGACATTTTTTATATTAGGATAAAAGTGTGAATGACAATTGTGATATCTAAACAATGGGGAAAGAAACACACTATAGAGAAAATATAATAAGAAAATGGCAATAATTAAGGTGAAAGAAAGCGAAAGAGATAGTTGAAAACATGAAAGTGATACTCACAAAAGCGAAGGTGTGTAAAAGAGACACTTTGGAACATTGATCGAAATAGAAGTAAAAACAAATCCAAAAGTGAGACACTATTAATGACAATGCACACCGATTGTCGACTGTGAAAATTCCTAGATCTAACAATGTCAGGATTCCTACTACAGCCAACTAAATCTACTATACCTAGATTGTAAATTAAATTACAAGCTTATTTCAGATTTCTTCATCAAACATTGAAGTAAATCATTGAAGAGACCTACACCAATTAAATAAAGTTTTGAAACATAGAAACTGAGCAAGGGAAATATAAACATATAGGACACAATTATTTTTGGACAAAGTCCCCGAAAAAACCCAATATGGGAAAACTGGTGCAGTAGCTGTGAGGGTTTATTATTATTAAGTAGTAGAAAAATCTGAATACATCATTGAATACCTCACAAGGTTATTCAATTATAGAGAGAAATATTGGCAGAAGATTTATGATTTTACCTCACACAATAACTAATAAAAAGTCCCGACTGATCCAACTATTAGATGGCGTGCCTCTATGTTGTGCCAACATAAACCCTTCTAGACACTACGTCACCCAACTGGGGATTTGATCAGTAGCCCGGAGTCCCTGCTCTCAGCCTTCGAGTCTCACACCCCAACTTCCAGCTGCTGAAACTAACCTTCTGCTCTGATTTTCAACTCTCCCTCTCTACCTTTGCATCACTTCTACATGGTCCTTTTGGCCCTGCATCAGCCTTTGTGTTAAGGCTTCTGGCTCCCTTACAACCTCTCTTTATTGATGTATCTTTGACTAAGAATCTCTCTCTCCATAATCTTCTATCACTTCCCCTCAACTGCAAGAGATTTTCTCAATCAATTTTTCCTCTTGAGAACTTCTCACTTCAGAAAAATGATTTTCTCTATCTCTCTGTGTGTTTTCCAAATGACCCTCAAGCCCCTTCTTATATATTCCTATTGAACAACCAACAACATAGATTACATATTAATCAAAGGATCAGATCATCTTAGCTTGATTTGTGGTTTTTTCTAGAAGTTTTACCACTGATTAGATTAATGCCCATTAATATTTTAATTTTCCTAAGTTTGGACTTAGGAACCCATTAAAAATATTAATTATTTTAATAAAATCACTTCAGGGTGGAATTTCCAAAAACACTTTCTAGGTTCTTTGGAATACCTATGCCAAAGCCTCATTGCAAAATTTGAGGCTTGGAGCACATTCGATGCTACTCCAAATCAACACTCCCTCTTAGCACGAAATGTGCTCTAGCAATACACTACTATTGCATACTACTCTGACTCTAAAGCATCATCCCTATGCTATTGATGCCTGACATGTTTTCCATCAACCACTATGATGTTACTTCTACTGTACTGCTACATTTGACACTTCCATTATCAATGCTACCACTATATTGCAGCTCCCTCTCAAACGTTCAAGATGTTATGTTGCTAGCACTGCCACTGATAACACTACATCTATACTACAACTCAGTTGCTGAGAGAAGAAACTAGAAACACCAAAAAATGGACAAGTATTTAGTGGATACGCCTCGGCACTAAAATCTTGATAGCTGCTAGTCCCACGCTCTCTTCTAAAGCCAATTTATTGTTGAAGCTATGCATTGTACCTCCTTACATTGTTGCCTCTCTGCTTTGCATTTCTCACATTCTGGCACTACCAACCATTGCATCTATTGAATCAACACTCCATGGAATCAACTGAAACTCCACCATATTGCTACTACTGACCATGGGTTCTTGTATCAAGGTGATTATCTAAGAGGTGGGATTCTCAAGGACCCTACCCATATGTAGCTCTATCAAACTATAGCTCTATATCAGTCGACCTCCCTTATAGTGGTATCTTGGCTGTCATGGCGAACTCCTCCTTAGGGAAAATTTTAAGGATGGAAGTTTATCTTAAAGTTTGGAAACATTGGTAGATCCTATGAGTCCCTAATATGCAAATTGTAAAATAAATATTTAGAGTTCAAATGATTTTATATTAGTCGATATAATATTTTGGCAATTTTTAAGGTAAAATATTGGTGTACTATAAAATTTGGGCGAATCATTTTAGAAAAAAATTGAAATTGGTGAATCTTTTTTTTTTTAACATGGAAATTAGCCCACCTGCAAATATTAGCCTCTAGAATTTTCCCTGCTCCTCCTCTTGTTCAATATTTGCAGCTGTAACCTTAGGATCATGCTTCTCATCCTTGTCCTTTTTCTTCAAAGGAAACCGGGATGCATAGTGACCCATCTCACCATATCTAGATCACTTCACCTTGGAGACGTCCTTCTTTTGTCCTGGTTGCCCCTGTTGTCCTTTCGATGCAAGGATTGTGTTATCATACTCCTCTACTTTGGGCTTTGACCCACTGTTGCTGCTACTCCCATCAAATTTCACCTTGAGCAAGTCTCTCCTCAACTCTTCTTGTTTTAGAGCTACCCACACCTCTTCACAATTTGGTAATGTTTCTTTGCCTAAGATACACTGGAAATACATTTTCCACTCTTCCGAGATGGAATTTAGAGCCAGTATCACTAACTCTGAATCCTGAGGTATATGTCCCACAATTGACATCTCTTCATAGGTCTCCTTTAGTTTCGTGAGGAACGGATCCACACATTTTCCCTTCTGCATCTTAGCAGATCTCATCTTCTACTCTAAGTACATCTTCCACTACTAAGAAGATCCCTGATATAATGTGGCCAAGGCATACCACATCTCCTTAGAGTTTCATTTGCTTGCAAAATGGCACACCACGTGATGCTTGACTCCATCGAGGATCATCCTCTTCGCCTTAACCATCTAATCTATATACTTATTCAACGTATCTGCATCTGCCGAGACAGTTACCACATCATAAACATAGATCTTGAGGGCATGATTATCCAGAAGGAAAGTCATTCTAGCCTTTCATATGGCATAGTTGGAAGCCCTGTCCAACCCGTTATGATCCCTTAAGCCACTCATTGCCATATCCTACGAAAAATGTCAAACAACTCCCTCTTTCTCCCTCCTGCATGGCTCCTAGCCTAACTTATACACTCCCTAATGGAGCTAGTAAGCTACTTCTCCTCTGGTTCTCAACAAATGAGAAACACTAATTTCCTTAATAGGAAATCACTTAGGAAGTATTCCCTCACTATTTGATATACTTCTTGCTTCTGATGGCTTTTATGCGTTGCACTCATCTTGAAGAAAAATGCATCACTCTAGCTCTGCGTGGCTCTACGTAGCTCCTGCTACCTCCGAGAATTCTCGATCTGGCAGTCTTACTTCACTACCATCTCACTCAAAGAGAGACACCCACGAAATACAACCCTCCTGGCTATTGAAATATGGCAACAAGAATATTCCAATTTAATTTTTCCTTCAATTAAATTGTGAATTAAAATCGAATTTAGTCTTAGCAGCTACTTGGAATTAATTAATTAATTCATTTTGAATTAATTGGTTGGAGAAATTCAAGTTAGAAATCTTTCTAAAGTCGTGCAAGAGTTATCCCTTTAATTAAGGAGATAATATTGAGTTATATTTGAGTTGTAATTAGTTAACTCTTTTTATTGAGTTAAGTCCAATTAAATTAGTTCCAAATTGTTTGAGGAACTAATAGAGAGTTAACAGTCAGTTGATGCATGCATGCACTCAACTAGTGTACTCTAGTTAACTGAAGATCCCCTCGTCAAAAACTCATGCATGTCTATTCTAAGAAAGACCCAGTTGAGATTATTGTCAAGGGCATTGTACTATCAGTTGCATATGTTTTCCTATAAAGAAAACTCATGCATGTAGTCAAGGTATCATTCCTTGAGGATTGTGCAGTTCTGATAGTGTGAGAGAGAGTGTTACACTTGGTAACATGAGAATCATCCACAAGGAACAACACAAGGAAATAGGAGCTTGGAGGGTAGAGAGGAAGTCTTGTGAGAAGCCAAGATTTCCTCTCAGCATCTGTGAGGATCGTACTGAGAGCTGGCTAGCTGTGAGAGCTAAGGCTTTGCATAATTCCTATGTATTTCCACCTTTTATGATAATACAGATAGTGGGTTTTGTAGCTGAGGCTTTCCCCAAAGTATTTTCATGTGTATTGTGCATTGATTCTTCTTCTTCTGGTTATATTTTTCAGCTCGATCCTTATGCTTCCACAAACTGATAGTAGAAGTAGGTTATAGTATTCTGCTTTGATTTATATTGCATTATCGGCTAAACCTACATCATATTTTCTACATGGTATCAAAGTTGGATTTGTAGAAATTTTCTATACAGTATCAGAGCTGTGAATAGTATACTAAGAAGAGAATTTGAAGTTTCAAGTTCGGGGTTGCAGGTGAAAATCGAATTCATATCATACTTCAAGGTTGGCCAATGGCATTCTATGGCTTGAGACTAGAGTATGCCTTGGAAGGTAGCTCAAATTACATAGCATGGAAAGATAGAATGGAGGTTGTATTAGAAGATAATGGCTTGAAGGAATTCATTGATCAAGAAATCCCAAAGCCAGCTTCAACTAATGCACAACAGTTGGTTGAGTGGAAGAAGTGTGTGGTGAAGGCGAGATGGATCATCCTTGAGGGAGTTTGAGAAAATGTTTTCTTGAGTCTCCATGGGAAGGATACTCCATTTTCAATGTTGAAGACATTGAAGGACCTCTACCAGAACAATAGCGATCAAAGGAAATTGGCGTTCAAGGATAAGTTTCGAAGAATCAAGATGGAGAAGGGAGATACTATTTCTACATATCTGAATAGCTCACCACCTACAAATATGAGCTTATCAGTGTGGGAATAACTACTGCTGATGATGATATGGTGAGCCTCTCTCTCCTTGGCCTTCCAAAGAGTTGGAATAGCTACCAGGACTCTGTGAATGGAAGGGAGAAACAGCCGGATTGGGAACAACTATGGTCGAATCTTATGCAGGAGGATATTAGGAGGAGCACACGAGATGGTTCTTCATCCAAGAATGATGATGAATAAAATCTAGCCTTAGAAAGTAAGGCAAGGAAAGGGAAGGTGAAGGCTTCCCATTCCAAATTGAATTCTTCTCATGGAGGGAAGAAGGGTGACATGTCTAAAGTGAGATGCTTTAATTTTCATGAGATGGGACATTATGTGACTAATTTCCCATCAAAGAAGTCCAGGGAGGGATCCTCGGACGGATCAGAAAATGAGGCATTAGCCTCTTAGTTCGAGATGGACTTCACCCTCATCGCATGCATGGTGTTATCGATGATGGGTTGTGTCTGGTATCTTGACAGTGGAGCCTCATTCCACATGACCAGTGATAAAAAGTTATTTAATGCCTTGGAGTAGAAAGACCTCAAGATGCGCATAGAGATGGGTGACGATGGAAGGTATAGTGTTTCAGGAGTGAGAAAAATTTCTTTTCAGAGGGAGCATGGAGCTCCTATCACCTTGACAAAAGTGAAGTATGTGCCTAGACTGAAGAAAAACTTGGTATCGGTCACGATGTTGGAGGATAAAGGCTACGATGTTGTCTTCGGTAAAGGAAAGGCATTCCTAAGACACATAGACACGGCTTAGACCAAGAGGATAGTGATTTGGGTGAAGAATCTCTATAAACTATAGGTAGATGATTGTGCAGCATTGAGTACGAAAGCATAATTGGTGTAAAGCCAAGACATTGGCAAGTTTTGGCAGAGGCAGTTGGGCCGTTTGCATCATGGGGCTTTAAAGATACTGGAGTAGATATCTACAGGACTTACCAAAGGTAAACTTGAGCAAGTTGACACATGCAAAGGTTGTACCTTGGGAGAGTACACTAAGTCTTCCTTTCATGATCGAGACAGTCGAGCAAAGGCTATCTTAGAGTGAGTTCATAATGATGTGTGTGGGCCATTCTCGACAGCATCCACAACGAAGAAAAGGTATTATTTGATTTTCATTGATGACTATTCTCATAAATGTTTGATTTATTTCATGCAGAAGAAGGACCAAACGTTCACAAAGTTTTATGAGTTCAAAGCTTTGGTAGAGAAACAGTCAGGGAGGAATATCAAGGCCTTAAGAAGCGACAACAATGGAGAAAATGTCCCTCAAGAGTTTAAATACTTCTGTGCAGCAGAAGGAATTAAACGAGAGTTGATGGCACCTCATAACCCACAGCAGAATGGGGTGGGAGAGAGGAAGAACAAAACTATTGTAGGGGCAACAAGGACAATGTTGCATGACCAAGGCCTACCACTTCACTTGTGGGATGAGGCATGCAACACAACGATCTATCTTCAGAATAGAAGCCCTTATCGTATACTTGGGATGAAGACAACAAAGGAAGCTTTCTCCAGTAAGAGACCATATGTGGGTCACTTTAGGATCTTTGGCTCATTGGTATATTTCCATGTGACAAAGGATGCATGAAGGAAGCTTGAGCCAATAGTAGAGTTGGGTATACATGTGGGGTACACTGATACACCTCACAACTATCGGGTGTACTTGCCTACCAATCAGAGGATAGTGGTTTGTAGAGATCTCAAGTTTGACGAGAAGAAGGCCATGCAAGTTTCCATTTAGAGGGAGCTCCAACTCCAGGTTGTGGAGGAACTATTTGTTTCAAAGGAGGAGGAGCCTCAGATTGATCCAGAGTAGCTACATGCAGAGGTTCTAGGAGTGGAGACATCCACTCAAGCAAAGTCTTCGAGAGATGGGTGGAAGCGCACAAGAGAATTCGACAAATTTTTGGAGGATGTGAGAGAGAATCTGGGAGCACCATCTTCTCACCGTAGACAGAGGAGGTCACATGAGAGGTACACTGGATACATGGCCCTTGCTGGGGAATGTGTTGAGACCGAGCCATATTCTTTTGAGGAAGCAGTGCAACAACCGATTTGGGTTGATTCTATGGTGGAGTATCACTCCATAGTTTGTAACAGTGCTTGGGACGTGGTTCCAAGACTGGAGAACAAGTGATTTATGAGTTCTCGTTGGCTTTACAAGGTAAATAAAGTTGTTGATGGTAGTGTGGAGAAGAATAAGGCAATAATTATTGCCTCCAGCTTTTCATAGGTCGAGAGGATCATGTTGTTGTAGTATATTTCGACAGAGGAGATGTTGACATTTTGACAAAGGCATTGTCAAAGTGTAAATTTGAGTTCCATAGAGACAAGATCGGGGTGGTAGATAATCCCTTTCTTGTTGAGAGGGAGTGTTGAAATATCTCAACGAGAATATTCCAATTTAATTTTTCCTTGAATTAAATTGTGAATTAAAATCGAATTTACTCTGAATAGTGGCTTGGAAATAATTAATTAATTCATTTTGAATTAATTAGTCGGAGAAATTCAAGTTAGAAGTCTTTCTGAAGTCATGCAAAAGTTATCCCTTAAATTAAGGAGAAAATATTGAGTTATATTTGAGTTGTAATTAGTTAACTCAGTTTACTGAGTTAAGCCCACTTAAATTAGTTCCAAACTATTTAAGGAACTAATAGAGAGTTAATAGTTAGTTGATGCATGCATGCACTCAACTAGTGTACTGCAGTTAACTGAAGATTCCCTCATCAGAAACTCATGCATGTCTATTATGAGAAATATGCAATTGAGATTAATGTAAAGGATGGTGTACTATCAGTTGCATATGTTTTCCTATAAAGAAAACTCATGCATGCAGTCAAGGTATCATTCCTTGAGAAATGCGCAATTTTGACAGTGTGCGAGAGAGTGTTACACTTGGTAACAAGAGAATCATCCACAAGGAACATCACAAGTAAATATGATCTTATAGGGAAGAGAGGACGGCTTATGTGAAGCCAAGATTTCATGTGAGCATATGTGAGGATTGTACTAAGCTCTGGCTAACTGTGAGAGCTAAGGCTTTGTATAATTCATATGTATTTCCACCTTGTATGATAATACATATAGTGGGGTTTTTAGCTGAGGCTTTCCCCAAAGTATTTTCATGTGTATTGTGCATTGATTCTTCTTCTTCTAGTTATATTGTTCAACTCAATCCTTAAGCTTTCGCAAATCGATAGTAGAAGTAGGTTATAATATTCTCCTTTGATTTATATTGCATTATCGGGTTAACCTACATCAGGTTCTCTACACTGGCTAGAACTGCGGAATCCTTAGGGGATTCTAACTACTTCTTGCTGCAAAAAGTTGGCCCTTGCGTCAATGCTAGATATATTCTTCATTTTTCATATCAACTTGGCTCTTATACAATGTCAAAATTCCTATATCTAACAATCTCAGGAACCCTACTTCAACCAACTGAATCTACTTCACCTAGATTGTAAATTGCATTACAAGATTATTTCAGATTTCTTCTTGAAACATTGAAGTAAATTAATGAAGCAACCTACACCAATTAGATATGATTCTGAAACATAGAAACTGAGAAATTAAAATAGAAACACATAGGACAGAGTTTTTTTTGGACAAAAGTCCCACGAAAAACCCAATAAGGGAAAATTGGTGCAAAAACTCGGAGGGTTATTATTATTAAGTAGTATAAAAATCTAAATACATCACTAAATACCTTACAGATTTATTCAATTATAGAGATAAATACTGGTAGAAACTTTGTGAGCTTACCTCACACAATCACTGAGAAAAAGTCTTGGCTGATCCGGTTGCTCGATGAAGTGACCCTGGCAGGCACTGCATTATCTCTGCAGTACCTCTATGCTATCCTAGCGTCAACCCTTCTCAGAACTGTGTCACCTAGTTGGGGATTCGATCAATAGCTCGGAGTCCTTGCTCTTAGCCTTCCGATGTCATACCCTTGCTTCCAGCTACAGAAACTAACCTTCTGCTCTTATTTTCAACGTTCTCTCTCTGCCTTTGCATCACTTTTGCATGGCCCTTTTAGCCCTACGTCAGCCTCTATCTCAAGGATTGTGGATCACTTATTGCATCTCTCTGTTGATGTATCTCTAGTTGAATCTCTCTCTTCAGAATCTGTTATCCCTACCACTTAAGTGTAAGAGATTTCCTCAATCAATTTTTCCTCCTAAGAACTTCTCACTTTAGAAAATTGTTTTTCCCTATCTGTTTGTGTGTTTTCCAAATGACCCTCAAGCCCCTTCTTATATCTTCATGTTGGACAACCAATTGCCTAGATTAAATTTTAATAAAAGGCTCAGATCGTTTTGACTTGATCCGTGGCTTTTTCTAGAATTTTCACCCCTGATTAGATTAATACCTATTAATATTTTAATTTTCCTAACTTTAGGCTTAAGAAACCCATTAAAAATATTAATTATTTTAATAAAATCACTTTTAGGTGGAATTTCCCAAAACGCTTTCGTAGTTCTTTGGAATACATGTGCCCAAGCCTTCCTGCAAAATTTGAGGCTTATATCCCATCTGATGCTACCCCAAATCAACATCGACATGGGTTGAATATTACATAGACACTGTCTTGATGGAATGTGTTAAGTCAATTCAAGCTTAAGTGGAGGAATGCGCTCATGAATTTATTACGGACTAAGCATGTGTGAACAGATTACTTTGATATTTACAATCCAAGGAGGGATCTCAAATACTAAACAAATTATCAACCGACCAAGAAGTGACTACAGAACGACCGATCGCAAGATTCAGAGTAGGATTCAAAATTCAAGTATAGGCCAAAATTTTGGAGAGTGTTTGTCTTAGTGACAATAATATGATAGTGAAAAAATGTTCTTACTATCATTCAAATTAGAAAGCAATAGAATCCTAGTACTCACATGTAGTCAAAAAACCAAATTATATCTTCATACTTATCAAGTTTGATGAGACTTTATTTGTTAGAAAAACAAAATTCCTAATTCCTCTTTGAAATTCTGGAAAGGATAATAGAGGTTAATAGAGAATTGGCTCTGGAACACACATACATTTAGCAAGGCCGACACACAAAATAAAAACAAGGTTCTTCCCTTAAAAGTTGTAAAGGAGAAGAAGGTTTCCACAAAAATGAACCCTGGAAATAATGACTACACATTAGCTCATAACTATGTTAAAATGTAGCTTATGAGAATACCTTTGGAGAGATTAAATTCACAATATTCAATGACCATAAAAATTATTTACTAATTATGAGAGATATACAAGAGAAATCATAAATCTTAAAATAGAAGAGGTTTAAATTCTTACTAGTTAGAACGACATACAGATTCCATATATAATATTAAGGGTGAACAAACTTTGCTTTATAAATGCTTGTCAAGATCCAAGGTTCTGATGTTTATGTGTACTAAATGTATGAAGTTTACTTCTACATTAGAGTTGTCACATTAACAAGCTTCACTCCATGTTCATCTCACATTGTTTTGCAAGAATGATACTTGAACAACCACAAGCTAAGGAAGACCCCTAGGAACGGGAATTTAGTTTTGGAAATAAAGGTATTGTGATGGAAAATGAAATATGAGGGGATAAAGACTATCCAAGGCTCTTCAATTTCACCTTAAGCTCTATTGCAGATCTTACACAAAAGCTATTAGGTGAATAGTATGGGGAATGAAATGAGTTGTAACTAGCAGTTGTTTTGATCAACCTAATCCTCAACATGATCTAACATATACTTGTGTCAATTCCAAACAAGTATGTGAATGTCATTGGAATTACCTAGGCTCTGATTTATTACAAGCATGATTTAAATATTTATGCTTAATGTCTTCTTCTTATAGTATAGGTTGGGGTTGGTGAAATAACTTTGTTGTTGTTTTGTGCATTTATTTATCAAGATCTGCTTCTACTTTTCTAAATAAGTAAAAAAAACAAAAATAAAGACACAATATTACAGAATGAGGTTTAACTTTTTAGGCACTGTATTTTTTCATTTGATTTATTGAAACAAAATGTTAGAATGGTTGAGAATATGTTGCATTTGAAGGCCAAAGTATCACTAAAACACCTATTACTTGATTGCAGGCATAATATAGACATTAAAAAAAACTGGTCATAGAACAATTTCAATAGATGTTGGTAAAATGAAATGATTTCATTCCATTCCAAAGTACCCATCATTCCCACATGCATGCTCAGAAAATTACTTATTAGTCACACTATAGAGACTAGGAAGTTTGCTATTATTTTGGCCTTATAATATTTTCTGACTTCGTGCCTAAAATGAAATGCATTCATTCCATTTTAAGGTACCCATCATTCCCACATGTATTATGAGAAAAATATTTTTTAGGCACATTATAAAGACATAAAGGTTAATTATTTATCAATTTCCAAGCAAATGCCAAGATAAAAGAGAGTATGAAGTTTGTTGTTGGGTTTCAAAAATGTATCTATGTGAAACGAACATTATCTTACCAGTTCTTAAACAAAAACTTAGATGAATATTGTGGTTCTTAACCTTATACAAAAATTACGTGCAAACAAATTCTTAATATGTATATATATACAATGGCGAGAACAAAAAATAAATATACTCAAATATTTTCCCATGGATCCAAAACCGAGAATACCAAATTGATTTTTCATTATATTCCTTTCAATGTTACAATACATATATATACATGTCAAAACATTCATAAACCCCAATCCACTAACACTAAGTTAGAACATAATCATAGTTCCATTGATAGGATCTACAAATACTAAGGGAGAAAAACCATTGTTCCTAAAAACCATGCATGAAAACCTTGCACAAAATCATGGTTAGTTCTACCCATGATCTTTGGATACACCTCGCATCCTTGGGTCCGCATAAAAAAAGGTCCCTATTGATCATCGAAATCGATGCCTATGAGCATTCTTAGGTTTTAATCATATTTTCTTAATTCTAGTTATAATTTTTCTCACGTTACTCTCAAAATGTGGGTGGAATTTTTCCATGTCTAAAATTCTTGAAGTTTATAGAACAATTTTATTAGATGTTGATCTCTTTAATTAGGGCCTTTGAGTTATAAGAGGCAAAATATAGAAAAAGGAAAAAAGAAATTTTGTATTCCTCACAATAATTTTAGAAAGGAAAACAAAGGTTGCAAAGAATTAAGTTAGACACTATCGAGTTGAAAGGGATTAGGGAAAGAAAATTTTGCTGAATGTAACATAGAACGAAATGTGTGACTTTATCGGGCATGATACTCGAACCACCATAGGCTGAGAAAGACCTATAGGAGGGGGACTTCAGTTTTGGAAATGAATGTACTATGATGTAAACTGGTTTCAATGGCTTTGGTAATCCATCTGAAAGCCAAAAAGGATCCTGACACTTAAGAGCTTATCAAATCCATGATTGCTACATTTCTCTCCTTCATTACCTTTGCCAGCTGTAAAAATGTAGTGTAATACTGGAAAGAAGAGACATTTATTTGTCACAATGACACAGAAAGAAGAACCATAAAAAAATATAGTGAATTGATGTAACTTGAAAGAGGAGATTCCTACAGAAAATGGCTTCGTCTTAAAGAATTGTAACTATGGTCATATCTCCTAACAACGATGCCCACAATGAAATATGGAAAGACGACATTATGGTTCATGATCAAGAAACAAGAAAAATATATTGCCTTATGTAGAAGGTTAGACATTACTTATCGTATTTCAAGCGTTGATTGTGGACTCCAGTCCTCACGCAAAAGAAGCTGAGTAGAATGAAGTGTTTTTTTGCAAGTCGCCATACAAGAAAACAAGAAATTTGTTGGAAGAAGCAGTGAACAGAGGAAATTAACACATGTTTGTTGAATAAAAGCAAATGAAGGGCTTTCAAATAAATTATGATGCTACCCTTGGGAAGTCGCATGGCCCTAACTAATAACCAACAGGTTATCCTTCAACTACTCAGACATCTTCGGCTTCGTCGTCGCCTGCATAGTCGACTTATTCAGATGTAAGGGTTATTTCTCTGAGGGTGAGAATATGGTTAACCCTAAGAAATATTATCCCCGCCGAGCCATTGATCGTACCCCACTTGATCATTCTACAACTCAACATGGTCGTCAGTTACATAGTCGACTTACTCGGATCCAAGGGCACTGGCGAGTGATGGAGGAGGAACTCTATGCAATTTTCCTTCCATTTCTTGGCTTCATCACTGCATGGCCAGTTATTCCCACTGACCGAGGAGGGATTGTATGCATTTTTTTCTTAACTATTAGTTTTTGGTTACTACTAGTATTTTTATTATGAATTCATACTTTTAAAAGGTTTACTAAATACTTTAAAAGATCTATTAAATATTTAAATTATAAATAATTAATGAAAAATAACTAAAAATATTATAAGGGAGAAAATACTATGGGAAAAGATATTTTAAATGTGCAAACGTCGAAATTTCTATTTCGATAAATATCCGCGCCCCTCACGTTTCAATGAATTTTTAAGTGGTTCGCCATATATCAATTCAATACTCATTAAATGGTTTACTGTATCTGCTTATTTATCGTTCTTCTAAATTCTCACGATAAATATCGTCGCTCCTCACATTAATCTTTAAGTGGTTCATCATATATCAATTCTCATTAAATGGTTTAGTGTATCGGCTTATTTATGATTATTCTAAATTCGCATAATTCCTTACACTCTGGATTACTTTCATGATTTCCTTATTATTTGATTTATCCACTTATTTTAGTTATTATAAATTGCCATAATTCTTTATGGGTTATCTTAATGATTTTATTTATTTATTTTCGGTTGAATTTTTTTTTTTTAATTTTACTATTTAATTTATATTATTATTTTTATATTTGTGTTATTTTAATATTTTTTATTTTATTTTTTGATTGAAGTTGCCTCGTTCTTTAGTGAAAGTGTGGCTATGTTTAAATATCTCATTTATAAGAAGAAGCTTCACAATATGGAATCCAAGAGGTTTCCAAAAATTGTTTCTAACTTAAATCAAAACTCTTATTTATGCCTCAAGTGCGGGTGGCATCAGGATGCTCAGTTTTGGCTCAACCTCTAGGCGATTAAGGAGGAGTTCATCATGGGAAGCAAGGACAATATCAAAGATACTATTACCTCCAGTTTTAAGGACAAAATGTGGGATGCTAAGGAGATGGAGGGTAAAAGGAAACTAAGGTACTATAAGGAGGTGATCAACCCCACCCTCGATAACCATAATTATTTTTCTATCTTGACTAGCACTAAGAAGGAAATGAACATCGCTAGGATTAAAACTAACTCTCATGAGCTTCAGAGTGAGACCAAGTGGTGGTCTACTCTCAAGACTCCCTGGGATGATAGAATCTGTCAAATTTCTGATACTAAGAAAATGGAAGATGAAAAACACTTCCTTTTAGATTGCACGACTCTTGCCCACATCCACTCTCAATTCCTTATCAGCATCTACACCTCCAATCTTCTTGACTTATTAAGCTAGCCCAACTATAGCGATCTTGGAATGCTTCTTTCCCTGCTCTTTGATCACAGAAGCAAGACTTTTAAGAATGATAATTAGACTCTCTTTTCTTGAGGTCTCATAGACCACATTGGTCTTAGTGAACGTTAATAATCATCATTATCATATATATTTTTGTTAATAAGAATTGATTAAATTATTTAAAATAAAATGAAATTTTAAAAAAATATGATAAGTTTAAGGTAGTTATTTGTTAGGTTTACTAATGATAATTTAGAAGATTATGATATTTGTTATGATAAAGTTTATTAAAAAATATGATAAAACACAAAAGTACTAAATTAGATTTATCTTACTCAGAATTTGATCCCTTTAAATCAAAAGTTAAAATAATCAAAATTGAATTTTGATATAAATAAATAATTATTAAATTTTAATTAAAAAAATTAATATTCCAAATTTTAATTAATAAGGTGTGAATAAGTTATTATAAACATAACTAAATAATTATTAAATATTAATTTAAAACAAATAATATTATTTTCCAAATGTTAATTAGCAGGGTATGTATAAGTTCATAATTTTAGTAGTGAAATCATGAGATGGAGATCGATAACCTGTCTAATAACGTCAAACTTACTATAAATATTGTTTTGACGACCATCCAATAAGCCTCCGTTATTCATTAAAGGAAGTACAAGGCTACCCAAAGATGGTGGGAGTTTGGAGTTTGAAAATCCTTCGGAAAAAACATGAGGTAGAAGTGATCTTCATGGTAAAAATTACTTAAACTATGTAACCCAAGAATAATATTTCAAATAATAATAATAAAAGGGGTTTAAAAAACAAAAAGCTTACTTAACAAAATAAATAGTAAAGTAGCTAACAAAGTGAATTCTACCCAACTGATCTTACGATCAAAATGTGTGTAGAAATATATATAATTGAGATAGACTATAATAATCAATTTTAAAATGTTTGTAAATTAAACAAAATCATAGCCGTTTTCTTCACAAAACCTTGTTGTTGTTTTATTAGTTTTTTTCACTCCTTCTGCACGTGGTTTATGACTAAGATTTTTGTTATGGAGTTGTTGGAGCCTCAAAATTCGCTACGACAACTATAACCATCTAATCCGTACCTTGAAAGAAACTCCTTTTCTGTCTGGTATAGTGGCTCTGACTAGGGATAATGGGACCATTTTCCCAGAGAGAATTGATTTGATAATGTTGATGGGATGATATAAGATGTATTGAGGAATAATTCAACTAAGTATAATCTAATCTAAATAATAAACACATGCATACATCTTAATCCAACATTATCTTACTATAAATATACCCGGGAAAAAAATAAGATATGTGATTTGCAATGATGTCTCACAGCAATTGGTAATAAAGATCATTCAACTACCAAAAGAAATAAAATCGTTTATCGATAATTGTTTTGGATAAATAGTTAGACAAAACAATTGAGAGAAATATATTGCATATAGAAATTGTTCATGTTTTCCAAAACAGAATTAGAGCTAAAACATCATCCAAAAGTGCAATAATACAAAACTATAATTCATATTTTCAAACATAAGACAATTGATAAAAAGAGTATTGCTAGTTCATAAATAAAACACAATCATACGATAAAAGTACCCTATATGATAGGTCCTGCTCATGCACTTAGCAATATTGACCAAATTTCATTCAATCCATTACACTCTAAGAGTACAGAAGAGTAATTTCAGTAGATCATGCTAGATATTCAAAGAAAAATAGATGTTGTTCCATTAATTTCATCAAAACCTTCCCAAAAATATAGAAGTGTAATGTCTTCAAAAGTGTTTTTGATAAAATTTTGGACCCCTCTCTAAATGCATGAGAGGGGTTTAAATACTAAAATACCTGCCTCAAAAATAGAGTATTACAAAAATAGTTGAGGAGCTTTCAAACAACCCTCCTAAGAGTGGGCAAAAATAAAACTAAAAATAGAATTAAACTAATGACTAGCTCCATTGATTCACTTTGAACTAACTTAATCGGCTAACTTGATATCTGAGGTTGCAAATGTTGATCACTGGTTTGAACTGAGGCAACTGGCTAATTGTGGATTTTAACTACCCAAGAAATATGGAATCTACCAAAGGTCGCGCCATATTTTGTGTAGACATTGTTAAACACCGTAGAGTCATCCACTAGCTATGTGGTCTTACTAGAAACTGTCAGTATGCCTTCCAATTCAGTCTGGTTAGCTGTTTAATTGCTTCTTCCTTTTCGTGCATTGTCTGTTTCCACTTTCTCTCTAGTTGTTTGAAATTTGGTAGAAACCCTGGTATGCATTATCTGACAAGGTAAGAACTAAGGAGATTTTCATTAATGGCTTCTATTATACTGCATGCTACCCCTGCTGCTAGCGTTGTCACCCTTTCTGTCTGTTTCAAGTGTGAATCCCAATCTGTAAACAAAATATCTTTGTGAGATTCGTCTATTTTTGGTAGGTCAACTTTTCATCCCTCCTGAGATTCTTTGCAGGTGATAAATTCAGAAACCTGTTTGTGGATCTCTTCAAATTCAAACCTCATATCAATTACTTGGTTTGTCAATTTATCACAGTCTCATAATAAGGATTATGCTGTGAGATTTTCTGGAAGAACATTTCTTCTTACTGAATTGATAGGGAATTGAGCTTGATCACTTCTTTGATGAATTCATCAGTTTGCGGGTTATCTTTGAATTTATCCATCATGGCTTACATTTGACAAATTTGCGAATCCTTTTCTGATAAGCTGGCATGGTGCTGTAATCTCATTTTCTCAAATTCCCTCTAAAGCTGAGCTACCTATTGTTCTGGTTGTTGATTAGTTTTTCCTTGTTCTAATTTTTTTCAACCAGCATAATTTTCCATTATTTTTCCTTTCTCAGATGCAGTAGCTTTTCCCTTCTTCACCATTTTGCCCAATTTTGTTCTCTATGGAGGTTCCCTAGAATGGAGCAATGGAAATTATTGGATAAACGCAAGGAGAAAATGACATTGAGAATTCAATGACATTGCTAACTCCAGAAGGTGACAAGAAAGGAGCTTTTATTCAAAAATGAAGATGAAATATATCAAATCACATCAAGCAGTTTTTAACATAAATTTCATTAAAACTTATTAAATATGCACTAGGATCTTTTATCATAGCCTTTATTACTCATTTAATCTATCGCATCACAAATGGGAAAGGAAAAAATTTAAGGTGAGGGGTTTAAAGTGCGAAATGTTAATTATGTGATTGTGATAAGATTATTGCAATATTGCAAATCACAATATCACATTTTCGATTGTGTTTTTCAGAGATGTTTTAGAATTCTACCAGATGTGGGGTGAGGAGCATACCTTTTAGCGTTAAAATTGAATTTTTCTTAAACAAATGTTTAAAGCGTAAAGTGATATTTTATGAAGCGTCGGACTTAACTGCGGTTTTTAACATTTATAGCATACTTTCATCGGCTTTGGGTTGCATTGTGTTTTGCAAACTTTTCATAGTTCACAAGATTGGCCTTTAAGTAGAGCATTGTGATGCGATGAGTGTTGGCTTGCTATGCCTCAATATTGTAATTCGCATATTCCATAAGGCTTTGTTAGTTGTGCTTTTCATGAATGCTAATATCCGATATGCACATTATTTTATAAGAAATACTTTAAGTCTTAGATTTAAATTGAAAGCTCAATGATATCCTAAATTTATTACAGTGATCCCTTCCTATCACAATTCACAAATCATGTTCTACCAATTAAGCTTTAACACACATGATCTAGCGATATGCGATAAAGCGATAATTTCTAGTTGTAAAGAGATTCGACTTGATACCTTATATTATTTAGCAATTTATAATTCAAAAAGAAAGCCCTTAAGTGCTAAGTTTTTTGGAGGATTTTTATAAAGGGTCCCCATTTATTAATAGAATATTAACTATTAAATCAATAAATGGGGGGGGGGGGGGTTTGAACAATACAACAATTAGCGATTCACTGGAAGAACCAATTATCTCTGGTAGATTTTTGAAACTTCTAAAACTTAAAAAATAAAGGTAGTTCAAAAAATAGGAATTACATGAAATGTAAGATAAGTAACATTTCTCTGCATAAGAAAACAAAACTCACCTAATTACCAACCACTTGATATCCTCTTCAAGATGAAAATTCCTTTGTCTACATCTGTCTTTACTTGGTTTAAAGATAAAGCAGGGGGCTCTTACAAATTATATTTGTATATGTACCCATTTGTCATAGGTAGAGCCTCTGTTTCCAGCATGCATGCATAGGCTCGACATGGTTACCTTTTAACCATCAATAGTATCCCATCCATATAAGAGGGAAAATTTTAGAGATAAATTCAAACTTATATACTTATTCTCTTCTCTTTCATTTTAAACAGTTTATTTTTCTTCTAAAAATTTTCCTTTTTTCTACTTAAATTTAATTGTCTTGGTTTCATGGCCAAAAAGTGACAATGTCATTCACTGGTTGTACCTCAACTAAACAAGTTGGCTCATGATGAGCCCCCTTCTATTTTGATTAAAATAATCTCAAGCCATTACCCTGTTTTGATATGCAGTATTGGTAATGTCAGTTTATTATTTTCCTATGAACATGGTATGTCGGCTCTTAATGAGACCTCTTATCCTTCAAGTTTTAGTATATTTTAGAAATAAAATCTAAAAAAGAAAAGTTTACTCGATGGGGAGAATCATTGACTCCTTAAGAGTTTTTGGATGATAATTATAGAGTTAAAGGTGCTTATCTGCAAAGATTCTTTGCTTCGTTAAAGATACTTTTCTTGGTTGATGATGGAACAAATGTCTCTTGAAAAAGTTGGGGTTTTACAAAAGATAAATTATTTTGGCTGAAAACAAGCAAGTTTCACAGAAATAGAACTTAGCTTATGTCGCAAATGTCCAAATTATCTTCTTAACAATCTATGCTTATACAAGCGAAGATAAAAAATGTAAAAGAGATTTTTATTGAAAGGCAAAAAGTAAATACTACTTAACTTTTAATTTCCTAGGAAAAGTAAAGGAAATAGTGTACAAGGGATAGAAGGTGTTATCTTCTATGAAAAATATTTCTTCAAAATCTTCCTATTAACAAGTAGAGAATCTCTCTTTCCTGATAAATTTTGCAATACAAAAGTTGATGGGTCGATTTGTTCCGCAATTTGAAATGGGCCAAGCCACATTCTTTGGAATTTTGTATGCTTACCTTTTCCGTCATGTGCTTTATCCCACCTTAATACAAGATCTCCGAGTTGAAAGGATGTAGGACTTACAGAATTTTCATCAAATGAAGACTTGACCAACTGTTGATGATGTACATGTATGATCTTGGATTTATCTCTTCCTTCTTCAAGTTTGAGGATTTGCGATTACCTTAATTGCATAGAAGAGGAAGGAGTTTCTTCAATGAATTGAACCAAGGCTAGACAGGGAATAACTACATTTGTAGGGAGAAAAACCTCTTTCTCGTAGACCAAATTGAAAGGAGAATTCCCTATTGTGGCCTTATGTCTTATTCGATCTGCCCATAGAGAAAATGTTAATGATTTATGCCAGTTCTTCTGACTTTGATCAACAGCTCGTTTGATGATTCTAATGAGATTTTTATTTGTATATTCAGCGAGACCATTTCCCTGAGGATAATAGTTAACAGAATATTTAAGTTCGAAACCTCTTTTAAGAGAAAATTATGTCATAGTATTACCTGTGAAATAAGATGCATTGTCAAACATGAGGGTAGTTGGTAGGGCAAATTTGGTAATAATAAACTTTTTAATAAATTCAATGATGTTTACAGAATTGGCTACCTTAAGTGGAATTGCTTCCACCCACTAAGTGAAGTAATTAGCTATTGTAAAGATATATCTATGCTTCTTTGAAGAGTGAGGAACAATCTCACCTATTATGTTCAGTCCCCATTGCTCAAATGGTTGTTCAATGTTGACTGGTTGTAATGGTAATGTGGGTTTCCTCTGTCTTCCAGTGGTTGTTTGATAAATTTTGCATTTCCTTACATATTCATGTGAATCTTTGAATAAGGTTGGCCAATAGTAGCTAGCATGCAGGATTTTATGTGTTGTTGTGTCTCCTCCAAAATGTCCACCAGCTGGTCCATCATGGAGCTCTTGCAACACCTCTTTTGCCTGATATTTTTCAAGGCGCCTAAGTAAAACAGAATCATAGTTCTTCCTAAACAAAACATCATTAATGATTTCATATTTCTTAGTTTTTAACCTTAAATCCCTTTTCCTTTTGTAGCTGAGTTGCATAGGGGCACATCCATTTTTCAAATAAAAGATGATATTAGCATATTTAGATTCAATATCATTGAGGCTTACCTCACATATTTGTATATATCGTCATCTGAATCTTGTAGGGCTGGTAAGTTGGATGCTCCTACTAACATTCTGCAAAAACCTTGACGTCTAACAATTTTAGCTGGTCTAATCTCAAGGTCATACTCTTTCAGTGTTGGTATCCAACTTCCCCTTTTCTGGCCTACTTCTCTTTGCATTAACAAATTTCTCACTGCTGAGAATGGAACTACTACCTTAGTGTGAGTTTTGAGAAGAAAGGGCCTAAAATGTTTTATTGATTTGAAAACAGCAAAAGCCTATTTTTCAACATGAGAATAATTTAATTTAGCGCCCTGCAAATTGGAACTAAAGAAAGAAATTTGTGCTTCAAATTTTTCATCATTGGTTGGTGTCAATATAGTTGCTAAAGAAGGAGCATTTATAATGGCTTGTTTGATAAGATTAAAAGTTCCATGCTCAGTTTGTCCCCATTTAAAAACATGATTTTTCTTAATCATAGATTGGAGGGATAAAATAATTCGTGAAAAGTCAGGGACAAATATCTTGACAAAATTTATTTGACCTAGGAAAGGTTTCATGCTTTTTTTATTATGAGGCAAAGAGATTTCATAAATTTCTCTTATCCTATCAGGATCAATGTGAATACCATCTTTAGATACAATAAATCCAAGAAGCTTACCTTCACTCAAAGAAAAGAAATATTTCTTTGGATTTAGAGAAATTCCGTATCTTTGACAACGTTCAAAGATTTGTTTCAAATCCTCTAAATTATTACTATTCTTATTTGAATACACAGTTATGTCATCTAAATAAATTACCACTATTTTATTTACCAAACCTTTAAAATCTATATCCATGTCTCTCTGAAATGTTGCACCAGCATGGATTAATCCAAATGGAATCTTTTGGTAAGCATATGTTCTCCGTTAGGTTCTAAATGTGGTCTTCATACGATCATCTGAATGTACGAGAATTTGATTATAACCCGAAAATCCATCCAAAAAAGACATTAGCTCTAAGCCCACCACTGACTGTAGTATCTGTTCCATAGGAGGAAATGGAAAGTTTTCCTTATGGCGAGATTTGTTGAGATTGTGAAAGTCTATACATATTCTAATATCACCATTCTTTTTCCTAACTGTAACTAGGTTAGAAACCCACCTTGAATGCCTGACAAGAGAAATTATTTTCCTTTGAGAAGTTCCTTCACTTCATATTTGATCTAATTTTCTAAATTCGGGTGAATCTTTCTCAACTTCTGTTGTAAAAGATTTTCATAAGATATCATAGGAATGGTATGTTGATGATAGAAGTATCGTATGTCTTAAGATATTCATAGTTCCAACAAAAAACATTTTTGTATTTCTTTAACAAATGAATAAAGTCTAATATTTCATCATATGTAACACCAATACTAAGATTAATATTTTGAGGTTTAAGGTCAGTTCCAAGATTAAATAATTTGAACCTCAAAGTTTAACTTTGAAGCGTTGAGTTAGTAGGTTTCTTAAACATGTCCTTGAGATCATATAAATCTTCCAGCTTAACCACAGATTTAGGTATGGAATTTGCAATTGTTTCTTGCTTAAGCTAGATTTCATGATGATCTTCATCTATTATCTGGTCATCATAAGGGCCATCAGACGTTAAAAAATTTATGATATCTGGATCATTATTAAAAACTCACCAATTGGTGATGTTATCGGGAATAGAAGGCCTAAAAAATAATTCTATAGAAAATCGATCAAGACTATAATCTCTTGGTGGTATGAGCTTGGATGCAACATTATCAAAAAGATTGGCACTTTCATTTTGAAGTCTTTGAATTGGGGAAATGTTGAATGCTGTGAAATGTGAGATGAGGTCCTGGACGAGTGATTGATAATGTTTCAAATGTCAAGAAAGACAATGAATAATATTCCTCACCTATTTGATTACAATTTCCTAATCTCCAAATACTTGAAGGTATTTGATATCAAGGCCAATGGCTTTACATAACCCTTGAACTAATGCTTCATATTCAGAAGTGTTATTTGTGCATTAAAATTCAAGCTTGCATGTGAACATACCTTTCCCCCTTCGGGCTAACCAATATGCAACCTGCTCCAGCTCCATCGTTAGATTTAGATCCATCAAAGAACAAGTTTCAAAACAAAATTTTTACTATAGGTTTATCTACAAAATTGATACATTAGAAGAATTTGTTTGAGAATAGTTTTCAACTTGTGATGTAACATAATTTTCCAAAAAGGGTGATCTATGGGCATTAAAATTTCCTACAAATGATTCGACTAAATAATTCCCAATGATATTGCTATTGTATGTGATAGGCTCATTTTCTCCTTCCAGTTCTGTGACGATATACTTTAAAAAAAATTCAAGCTCGACCCTTATCTAATTCGGCTTACCATTATAAGGGAGCCACATATGGGACCAGTCTATGGCGAAATAGCCATGAAGCTTTTCAAACGAGTCTCTACTAAGGATCAAACCATAGAATTCTGAGATATCGACCACAATAACATCAATCACTTAACATACTTTCACGTTTGATGAGAGTCTAATGGTGACTTGGTTTAGTTCTCCTATGACTTCGACTTGAGATCGATCTAACTGCACAATGCGAACAACAGGTTTTTGGGGTTTGACATTCAATTTTGCACAAACAATTTTTGTTAAAATGTTGGATTAGGCTTGAGAATCTACTAAGCAATTGTGGAAATTATTATTGAAGACTTGAAAATTCAAAAGAAATGGAGGTGTATGGGATTTATATCTACCACCTATTAAAGCAATATCAGTTGAACTCATTTTTTCTGATGAAGTACTAGGAGGCCTACCCATTTCTTGAGTATCCTGAGAAATTATAGCAATGGGAAGAGGAGAAGTGGGGACTTCTTTTAATTCTTCGAGAAATAATTTATGTTGATGCTTTAGCTTACTAAGATCGTGGAACGTGATATTAGGTCTAGTATTCTTCATAACTTTGGTGATGTTGTATTCCATTTCATCAGATACTAGAAGGTTTTAGCTGGAGGTGCAAATTTTGATTGAGGAAGAGTCGTTTGAGTGGATTTGGAAGAATATTTCTTACCTATTGATTTATCTTTGAGAGCGGGAGTTCATGATTTCTATTTTTTATTTGTTTCTGGAAAATCAACAGTGCTCCTGCTTCTAGTTACACCAAGTAATGCTTCTTGTGATTCTTCATTATCTGACATAGGAAGAATGAAATCCCACATTCCTTGTAATTCAACTACCTCTTCGTCATCAAATTTTTCTTCAGTTGTTCACACTTCTTCTTCCTCCACATCCGATTCAACATTTGATATTGTATTTCGAGGTTTAGGCTCAGAGGAAGGATTTATTTTGTAAGTTCTAAAAGATTTCCTTGTAGAAGTTTCAACTGCCTTATTTTTGATGTTGACCATTTCATTGGACATGGTTTTAAGGACATTTTGCAGAGCTTCAAGATCAAAAGGATATTTAAGTGCTTTCTTCTTCAACTCATCTCTATATTGACCTACTTGGATTTTGTTTCTTCTAATGCATTCTTCTTATCTAAAGCTAAAATGCTTTATTATATAGCTATGGATTCTTTCATGTTTTTTTTCAAAGTTGGTTTGGAAGCCCTATCGACAAAAATAATTGTATTCAAGGGAAGAGGAGAAATGTACCATTCATTTTGAACTTCATCACTGGGTTTGGATGTTATTGGCATTTTGTTCAATAACTTATTAAAATGTGAATTGAAGTCCTTAATTGGTTCTCTGGGTTCAACTTTCAAGTTGGAGAGATCATTTAGAAGACTAGATGTTGATTAGTCATGTCCAAAATTGGTTAGGAATTGTTATTGAAATGCATCCCAACTATTAATGGGACTAGATGGTAGTGAAAAATACCATAATCCTACTGATCCTTGAAAATTATAAGGGATAATCTTATAACTGCATATTCTTCTACAACTGCATTAAGATTGATGGACAACATGAAGTTATTTATGTGTTCTTCGACATGGATACCATTTTTAGGGTTGAATTTTAGAAACCATTTTTCTGAATGAGCAGTTAGTGGATGTAATGGTCCTGCCATCCGAATAGCTCCTGGATTTATCCATTGTCTTTGAGCCATTATGGGTATATGTGTGTAGGAATATGTTCCAGTGGTTGAAGGTGATTGGGTAGAGGATGATTGCGCTCCTATACCAGTGTAAATCAAAATTTGGAGTGGTGAGGTGGATGATTGATCTTGTGATGAAGATGATGGAATGAATGAGGGTGTTTCTGGTGATGATGAGAGAATCTCACTATGAGTTTCAGATTGTGTTTTCTTAGTTTTCCTTTGAGGGTGAGGTAGAGGAAATTCAAATGGGGGGATCCTAAATTTTTCACTTTGTGATCTGGTTAACCTATGAGAGGAAGGAAAATGAGAAGAAACATTGGCTTGAGATAATTCAGATTTTTCTTGAGACAGAGAAATCCCTTGCAATTTATGAATTAAAGACTGAACTTCAGGTGTCTTTGAAGAAGGAGCTTGATCTGATTTCCTTGGAGAAACACTAGTGGATTGTAAATATTTCTTTGCAACTTCACATTAGGGTTTGGGGATTTGGAATGTGACCTAGAAGTCGGAGGTGATGGTGAGGGAGTTTTACTCTTAGAATGGCTTTCTGATTTAGATTTTCTTGTCATTCATAGTGAGGCCGTCCTTTTAGAGCCAAAATGTTGAAGCCTCAAAATTTGTTGAAATGACATGGGGAATAACCACCCGGTTCAGAATTTGAAAGAAACTCCTTTCCATTTGGTATAGCGGCTCCGACTAGGTACAATGGGATCATTTTCCCAAAGACGATTGATTTGAAAATTTTCATAGTATGATATAAGATGTAACAGGGAATGATTCAACTAATTATAATCTAATCTAAATAATAAACACATGTATATATATTAATATAACATTATCTTACTATAAATATACCTAGGAATAAAATAAGATATGCAATATACAATGATGTCTCGCATCAATTGGTAATAAATATCATTCAACTACCAAAATAAATGAAATCGTTTATTGATAATTGTTTTGGATAAATAGTTAGACAAAACAATTGAGAGAAATATATCACATATAGAAACTGTTCATGTTTTCCAAAATAGAATCAGAGCTAAAACATCATATAAAAGTGCAATAATGTAGAACTATAATTCATATTTTCAGACATAAGACAATCGATAGAAAGAGTATTTCTAATGTGTAAATAAAAAATAATCATACGATAAAAGTACCATATATGATCGGTCTTGCTCATGTTCTCAGCAATATTGACCCAATTTCATTCAATCCAATACACTCTAAGAGTACAAAAGTGTAATTTCAATAGAGCATGTTAGATATTAAAAAAAAAATAGATCTTGTGCCATTAATTTCATTAAAACCTTCCCAAAAATACTGAAGTGTAAAGTCTTGAAAAGTGTTTTTTATAAAATTTTGGACCCCTCTCTAAATGTATGAGAGGGGTTTAGATACTAAAACACATGCCTAAAAAATATACTATTACAAAAATAGCTGAGGAGGTTTCAAACAAACTTCCTTAGAGTGGGAAAAATTAAAAATAAAAATAGAATTAAACTAATGACTATCTCCTTTGAAATTTGAATTAACTTAATAGGCTAACTTGATCTCTGAGGTTACAAATTTCGATCATTGGTTTGAGTTGAGGTGACTGGCTAATTGTGGATTTTCACTGCCCAACAAATATAGAATTTGTCAAAGCTCGCACCATCGTTTATGTAGAGATTGTTAAACACTGCTGAGTCATCCAGTGGCTGTGTGGTTTTACTAGAAACTACCAGTATGTATCCCAATTGTGTCTAGTTAGTTGCTTAATTGCTTCTTTCTTTTCCTGTGCTATTTGTTTCCACTATTTCTCTAGTTGTTTGACATTTGGTAGAAACTGCAGTATGTATTCTTTGAGAAGGTTAGCACTATGGATATTTTCATTAATGGCTTCTATTATAATGCTTGTTGCTCCTGCTGCTATCGTTGTCACCCTTTATGTTTGTTTCAACCATGAATCCCAATGTGTAAACAAAATATCTTTATGGGATTCGTCTATTTTTGGTAGGTCAGCTTTTCTTCCCTCCTCATATTCTTGTTGGGTGATAAATTCATAAACTTGTTTGTAGATTTCTTCGTATTCAAAACTCATATCAATTACCTGGTTTTTCAATTTATCACTAGTCTCACAGTAAGGATTAATCTCCGAGATTTTATGGCAGAACGTTTCTTCTTGTTGAATTAATAGGGAATTTAGCTTGATTGCTTCTTTGA
Organism: Pinus tabuliformis; assembly: GCA_031772625.1. NCBI lineage: Eukaryota > Viridiplantae > Streptophyta > Pinopsida > Pinales > Pinaceae > Pinus > Pinus tabuliformis. The sequence continues at coordinate 277,863,660 of CM062808.1, forward strand.
TGAATTCATCAATTTGTAGGTTATCTTTGAATTTATCCATCATGGCTTGCATTTGATGAATTTTTGAATCCTTTTCTGATAATTTGGCCTGGTGCTGTAATCTCATCTGCTCAAATTCCCTTTGAAGCTAAGCTCCCTGTTGTTTTGCTTGCTGATTAGTTTTTTCTTGTTCTAATTGCTATTCAAGTTAACAAAATTTTCTATTGTTTTTCCTTTAGCAGCATTCGGACTTCCGTTTCCTTATCAATGGTTGTTGTTGCATAAGCTCCTGTGAATTGTGACAACTTCATGAGATTCTCAGATGGGTCAACAAGAGTTTCCTTCCACACAACATCGATTGGTTCATTTTTTAGAGTTTTAATAGTCATGGTGTCTAGTTTCCTTTACTTCCTTTGTCTTTTAACTACAACCTTATGGGTAGGACTGTAGAATATATCTAATGGAGGTATCTCTTCAATTCTCAAGACAATTTCAGAAGTAGGAAAAGAAGGAATAACCTCAATATGTTGAGTACTTGTAGCTGCTTGCTCTGTTGTTTCTGGATTTTCTTTGCCTTGGATCTATTTACGGTTCTGAAAATCAGAAGTTTCATCAGTATTTGTTCGGAGCTTCTTATTGAATTGCTCCCGTTCCTTATCAAGGTTGATGACTGGAACCTTCCTTGATTGAACTGATGTGGAAGCAACCTCTGCATGCTTCTTTTCCCAGGCCTATTCGGTCATTTCCTTAGTACTTTCAGCTCTATCTTTCTCAGAATCTTTATTTGTGTTTCCTCCCCCATTCTCATATTTTTGTTCTAAGTTATTTGACTTGTCAGTCAACTTCTCTTGGGTTTCTTCTTCAAAAATTTCTTTTGAACTTTCCTCCAAGCTTACACTAGGAACTGGTTCTCTTATTGGTTCAATCTGTAATAGGTACAATGGGACCTTCAGTAGGCTCTTATTTCTATATACATGAAAAACATTAATATCTTACGGGCTTAACTGTAATGATGTCGAATGTAGGACCTGTGAAAATGTTTCTGCTCCTTGAAAGAGGCCATCAAAGGCATCCTCTTCATGAGTGAATTGTTTGACTTTAACCATAGTGCTAAATTCTTTAGGAACGTGATTTGGGTCATATTATCTCCGTGGAACTGTGGCCAATTTCAGAGATATAATAATCTCTACTTCTTTTACTACATGCCCATAGTCATGTAGTGTGAAAGCACCACATTGTGGTGGGAAGGCTGAACAAATAACTTTCTTCTGTTCCCTCGGGGCTTTGGTTAAACAGCCCTCCCCTGTTGTCCGATAAGCTATTTCTCTAGCCAATAACTTGTCTAGGACATAATATAAGAGGACATTCAGAGAATAAATGCTCCCAAAAACTTTGATGTAAGTGAGCGTCTCTTCACCGAACCATCTGGCCACTGGAAAGATGTCTACTTTTTCCTCTCCAGAGAACCTAGCAGTTGTTCTATAAAAAAATGTTTTATGAATAGGAAGCATAATACCCTATAATATTTTATAAAAATGGGGATGGAGTTGAGATTACCACAAATTTTTATGGTATATATGGGTGGGTAGTGGGTTCTGTACAGTCCACTTCCAACCCATGTTTGGAAATTGAGAATAAAAAAAAATTGCGTCCATAACAAAAGCACTCAAAAAGAAAGGGGGGAAATTCTTGAAGAAAAACTTCTCTTCTGTCTATATTCCATGATGGCCTTTGCTAAATTGTCTGATAAAATCTAACTCCAGTTCATAATAGTTGCACTAACTGCTACGTCAATTAATGGGAGCCACTCCATATAAAATTTGGTGCTATCAAATTTACTGAATAACCTACACATCATTGTTGCTACAAAGTTATGAGCAGCAGAGAGGGATCTGATTGGGTACATACCAGATTTATCCCATTTGAATTTTCCTTCACCTGATCTCCAGGTCTGTGTAACGTCCAAGGGGTCCTCGTTTTCTTTGGTGAAATAATCAAGGAACATTTTTTTATAGATCTTTTGAGGCTATGGTAGTTGGTACATCAGTCGTAGATTGTATGGTGTGAAAAACCCCATGACCTCTTGCCTTTTATTCATGAAAGTCCTATCTGAGACATCTACATGATCAATTACCCATTTTACCATATCTGTGTATGGTAATATCTTTGGTCTCGCAACTATTTGGTGCAAAAATGAACATGCTACTTCAAAATAGCAGGTGTCGGATGACTCTTGCGCATGAGTTGCTGCCTTTGTTACCAGTGGCATGGGCTTCTCTTCTTCAAGAAAGTTATACATAGGTTCCCACGATGTGGTTCCTCCATCTTTGCTGCAGGTGGTATCGGAGAAAAGTGGTATCATATTTGATTTCTCAGATGTAGTAGCTTTTCCCTTCTTCACCATTTTTCCCAATGTTGTTCTCTACGGAAGTTCCCTAAAATGGAGCAATGGAAATTATCGGATAAACACAAGGTGAAAATGACAGTGAGAATTCAATGACACAGTTAACTCCGAAAGGTGACAAGAAAGGATCTTTTATTAAAAAATGCAGATGAAATATATCAAATCACATTGAGCCGTTTTTAACATAAATTCCATTAAAACTTATTAAATACACACTAAGATCTTTTATCATGGCCTTTATTACTCATTTAAGCTATCATATCGCAAACATAAAATGAAAAACTTTAAGGTGACGGGTTTAAAGTGTGAAATGTCGATTATGAGATTATGATAATATTATCGCAATATCATAAATCACAATATCACATTTTCGATTGTGCATTTTTCAAAGTTGTTTTATAATCCTGCGAGATGCGGGGTCAGTGGCATAACTTTTAGTGTCAAAATCACATTTTTCTTAAACAAATGTTTAAAGCGTAAAGTGATCTTTTAAGAAGAACTAGACTTAACTGTAGTTTATAACATTTATCGCATACTTTCATTGGGTCCGAGTCACATTCCATTTCGCAAACGTTTCATAGTTCAAAAGATTGGCCTTTAAGTAGAGCGTTGTGATGTGATGAGTGTTGGATTTCTATGCCGCAATATCGTAATTTGCATATTTCATAAGGCTTTATTAGTTGTGCTTTTCATAAATGTCGATATGCGATAGGCGCTTTATTTTTATAAGAAATACTTTAAGTCTTAGTTTTAAATGGAAAGCTAAATGATATCCTAAGTTTATTACGGTGATCCCTTCCTATCACAATTCACATATCTTGGACTTACATTTAACATTTAAGACACATGACCTATCGATATGTGATAAGGCGAGAATTGCTAGTTGTAAAGGGATTCGACTTGATACCTTATATTGTTTAGCAATTTATAATTAAAAAAGAAAGCCCTTCAGTTCTAAGTTTTTTGGAGGATTTTTATAAAGTGTCCCCATTTATTAATATAATATTAACTATTAAATCAATAAATGGGGGGGTTGTTTAATAGTGCACCAGAAGCTTTGGGCAATTTGTTTTCTTAAGGGCTAGTTGGTTCAATCCCTTCTTTTAAGAGATTAAGGTGCTCCGTATCTTCTCTTAAAATGCTCACCTCGTCAAATCGATATGGATGATATCTGAAGCCCACTACAGCCTTTTAGGTTATTTAATATTTCTGTCCTATAGTTCATTACAATATCAAACGAAGTTAACTTTGTCTCGTTAGAGTGGTTGACACTGACAAAACCCCGTGTTTCCCCAACAGAGTTTGCATTTCAAGTGATCATGATTAAGGAAAAGGATTGTTGATGGACATTGAATTTGAGGCTGTGGGAAGAGATTGAACCAAACTCCTGGGAATATCATGTCCATAAATGGGATTTGGGGAGGAAATAGGGTTCAGGGGACAAACATGAAGGTGAAATTGATGAGGATAATATTTCCTTCCCTATGCCACCTATGTCGTTATAACTAACCACTCTCAAGAGTAAAAGCCCCAACGTTCCAACATTTGGAGACTAGATCAAGTTTCTGCAGTTAGTGTAGTCTTTAAAATAGTTCTTTAATTTCTTGGAAATAGTAAATTACTTAGTATCTTGCCTTGCATGAAGAGTTAGTGTGATTTAGTTTAAGTTCAGTGTATATTTAGAAATGTCTAATTTAATGTGAGTTTGTATGGAGTATGATTCCATATTTAGTAAGTTTGGGATTTATCTTTGTAAGTTGTGTCAATTTAATTTGCTAGAAGAGCCAAGAGACTAAAGCCACAACTCGGTCAATGTGTATGTTAGAAAGTTTATGAATAGAATATTATTTATTGTATATTTTCCTCTTTTCCTTTCCAACAAATTGGTATCAGAACTAAGTTCAAGGTTTGAAAAAGGAAAACACATCCAATATTTTGCAGTCGCATTTTACGGAGTTACTATGAGTCATGAGCAGCTAGTAGAACTACCACCTAAAGGCCCCCTACCATACCTGCCCATAAGCCACCATTTGCTACCATCAAGATTTCCACCTTTTGCTACCATCAAGGTGGAAGCTTGTCATGGCCACTGTTACCAAAGTTTTAATTTCAGATTGTGAGAATAGTGAGGAAACAGTTCCTTCAAATATTTACTAGCAATTTCGCCAAAAGGTTCATGGGAAGCTAATAGAATTGTTAAATTGAAAAATTTGTATTTCCTTTCCATAATAAAAAAGATAATAATTGATAGGTGCAAAACACATCTATAGCTTCTACATCCTTGGCTCACTAAATTGAAATAGTTGTATTTCCTTTCCATAATAAAAAAGATAATAATTGATAGGTGCAAAATGCATGTATAGCTTCTACACCCTGGGCTAGCATTCACTTTGTCGAAACAATATGATATTGAAATGGAAACAACTAAAGAAGAGGTCCAAAATTGAGGAGGAGCCTAAAGTAGAAGATCCAAAAGTCAAATTAAGAGAGCTTCCTACATAGGAACCTAGTATTATGATGTAATTGGAGAATCCTGAATGGCCAATTCCTCTTCCAACATCTACTCACTAGTAGAACAACTTGTTGAAAAATTTCCATCTCAAATAGAATTTCTACAAGAAAACTTCCGACAAACAATGAAGAGGAGCAGAAGAGCAAGATAAGATATGGAAACTTAATTATCAATACAATCCACTTGGGATTATCAAACCAGGTTTCTCTCAACAATGGACGTGGGAAGAAATTAGTTGAAATTGTCACTTGTTCCTCATATTACTCATTATATTCCAAAGAGCCTATATTTAAAAGCTATGAATTTTTCAATTAACATAAGTGAAATCCCTTTACTAGATAAAATCAATTTTGATAAACAAGTTTGAGAAATGATTTACAATGATCTCAACAAAAGTGCTCTAACTATAACCAAAGTAGATAACTTACTTCAAAAAACTACTAATCATTCAAAGGAGAGAAGTTACTTCAAAATATTGTTAATTAGTTAAAACAAGAGAAGGCATATTCTAGTGTCAAACGAGAGACATATTCTAGAGAAAAACAAATCCAACAAGAAGAATACAAGAATCTAATTGTCAAACTTGAACTTGATCCAAGAGATGGAAAGTCAACAAAAAGATCAAAATTCTAATAATTAAATAAATAAAATAAAATAAAATATGACTTTATTTATAGATCACTAAAATGTCCACAAACCACATAAAATTACCAAATAATACTGATAATATCGATCCAAATTAGCCAAACAAAAATTAAAAAATCACTCTATTTATTCATCACTAAAATATCCAAAAACCTCTATTTATGCATCACTAAATATCCAAAAACAACATAAAATTAAGAATAATACAAGTAATGAAGCTTATAACTTATGCATGATATATTTAATGAAAATAAATACATTATGTAAATTATCTTTTTAGATAAATGTATTAAACAAATCTTTTATATAACTTTAGTTTTTATAGATCAAATTAAGTACATTAATTAATTAATTAATTATATATATATATATGAATGAGCACAAGAGTTCAGTGTACTAATTCAAGAAGGGGATATTGAAGGGAAGTAGAGCAATCAGGCTTAATGGTTGCAGAAGAGTCTGAGTCTAGCAAGTCTAGGAAGAGAAAAAGCCTTGTGAGAAGTAGCAGAAGAGTACCCTCTATAGTAGGGAACTCAAGAACCAATTCAACTACATCCCTTTCTTAGACACATTTTAGAGTGAATATTGAGAAAGATGAGAAAAAATAATAAAATTAAAAAGTTTGAATCTTTAATTGCTTAAATCCAAAATATGGAAAGTCCGTAGATTTTGTCAAAACCTTGGGAGAATTGTTATTAGGTTTGGCTTTTCCATTTTTTTAATGTTTTTTGAAATCAATAAGTACATATTTCATTATTATTTTTTTACATAAACATTCTCTTATGTAAATTAACGCTGCCATTTAGAAGTAAATGCATATACTTAATTGGATTGAATTTGGCTTGAATTGGGGTATTTAACTAGTAAGCATTCCCTTGAAACCATCTCACTGATTGCTTTGGTTAGTTTTCTTTTCACTCTATATTTTTAATTATAAGTAAATATGTTGCACTTCAATGGTTAGTTTTCTTTTCACTCTATATTTTTAATTATAAGTAAAGATGGTGCACTTCAAGGTAGCAAAATAAGAAAGTTTGAAACCTTTGAGAATAAATGGAGGGCTCATTTGGAGAGAAAGTCATTGATAAGGTGGGAAGGGATTTATTTTAAATTTTGTATCTTAGTTTGTTTTGTAGGTATAAGTGAACTAATTCAACTTTGAAAGTTCATTAGGAGAATATGAGAAACAAAAAAAACACATTTTTAGATTAATATTTAATAAATAAAAACAAAAGAGGAAAACAAATAAAAAACAAATCATTTCTCAACAAAAATATTTTTAAATTAATTTTTCACTAAATAATTAAATACATGTCCTATATTGTAAGTTAATTGAAAATAAAACTGCGATATAAACCCATAAGTGATCTCTTATTATATGATCTATATTATAAGATAATTCTTAAGCACGATTATTATATAGTATCTCTTTTATTGTTAGGAGGCCTTGTTAGTGAGACCAATGCTCAATAACATTCAACAACAAGGTGAGCTTTGAATCCATTCAAAACCAAAAGTATTAGTTGAAAAAATATATTTATTTTACATATTGAAAGGCAAACCAAAATTTCAAATAGAAATACTCATTAAATTTAAAACCTCATTTAATAAAAACGAATCCGGTTTATCATTTTGACATTATGTATATCCCGCATATATATTATAAACTCATTTGTGAAGGCACATTTATAATGTCTTTCGATACTAAATTTTAAATTACAGCCAAAATGAAAGTTTTATAAGGTTGCCAAGTTGCCAGCAGACCTTCATGGGTTTCGTCCAACCGACCCTGTGACCTCGACAATGATATTGCCCCCTTCGATTTATTCGCATCGCCTCCAGATCCATTTCCCTCGTCTTACCCTTTTTCGTCCTTGCTTGACCCAGCTCCTTCATCGTCCTTATCGACAAGGCCCAATTATGTGCATTCTTCAACAAACTTGTTACTGTCCGTTTAAATTCAATAGGAGTTATTCTAACAAATTTAAAAATAAGAACATTCCCAAAGATAATAATATTATTAATATGAATAATAACACTAACACTAATATATATAATGCTAATAATTATAGTGGTAACTTATCTCCCCCGCGCCTTAGGAATAATAACAAACATTACAAAAATATTATTAATAAATACAATAAACTTTCCATTAATAAACTTTCCATTAATTCAATTAAATATAGGAATAAGAATATTATTAATAATAATAACTTGATTTATTGCTGCCATGATAATAATAACGACACAAATTCCATTTATATGTTTAATACTAATAATAATAATAAATCTTTGTTAGGTTTTAAGAATGTGATTAATTTTTCTATTAATATTTTTCATCTCTCTCTTTACTCTCCTTAATAAAGGTTTCAATTTTTCCCTTGCTCTTGGTAAGATTCCTACCGATGACATTATCTGTAGCATCGAGTATGGGATCAAGGATCTTTTTGACAATGTCAATGAGACTATTAGGAAGGATTGTGTTATTGTTCTTAGGAAGGCTATGCCTCCTACGAAAAACATGAGTAAGGTTGAGTTTCTTGCCCTTAAGATCCTTAGGGACAACCCCGATGTTGTTGTCCTTAAGGCAGACAAATGTGGAGTTGTTGTCATTCTTGATAAGTCTGATTATGTCCACAAAATGGTGAACCATCTTTCTAGCTGTTGGCTAGTTGAATTGTTTATTGATTAAACAGTCAAGTACCACATTAATTTGTCAACTTGGGAAAGTCATTTATTTCAAAGGCTACCGCGTGCTGTATGCACTTAATTCTAAAAGCATTAAAAAGTTGTAGTATACACGATTCTTTTTCTGTCAAAACTCCTTACTCTATGTTATAACAGTGTATTGCAAAGATAAAATGAAAGAAATTAACTAAGAATACAAATCTGAGAAGAAAAGTAATGGCTGCTCTGTTAGCAGAGGATCAGGACCCTATCCTCAGTGCAAGGATGTTCATCACCTGCCCATGTAACCAGATTGCTAATACACACAGCAATTCTAATTCACCGGTGAAGTATTCTTTTACAGCTTCAAGCAATTAACAAAACAGAGTACCAGCAAAAAGCAAATTATCAGAGGTAATGCTACAAAATCCAAACAGAGTACCAACAAAATGAAATTATCAGAGGTAATGCTACAGAATCCAAACAGAGTACCAGCAAAAAGAAATTACCAAACACACTTACACACTTGACAGAAAATAAATGGGTGAATCTTGTGAGGAAGGTGGGCCCTGTCCCTCTCACAAGATTCCCCAGAACACAAATGCTAGATTAGGTGCTCAAAAGAATTTTCTATTCATCTGCCAAAAGGTCCAGTTACAATAAAAATTCAGACTTTGCTGTTTGTCTTTCAAAATTCCCTTACAACTTGTTTTTCTCCCCCCTCTCTAATGTAGATGTCTCCTCTTTATAGAGGAGACATCTATTACAATAGACTGTCATAGTTCATTCAGTTAAACCTTTTTGTCAAAAATAAGAAATCCATCCTTGTTACAGGATGTTGTTAAAACAGTGTGACAGTGTATTCTTTCTTGGGTCTCTCACTGTTACAAAGCTGGTAACCAAACTTCAACCGTCTTCTTGGAATCCTCGCACTATCCTTTGTCGCTTCCCCATTGTTGCTGATTTAGTAAACTCATGTTGTTCCTGGTGTTTTTAGCAACTGTAACCGTGTTTTGCCCTTTTTGGACAGTTTCTGATTGTGTTGTGTCAGCATGGGACTCTGGTGATCTTCTGATAGTTTCCATTTGTTATTTCCGGTATTCCAGTTGTTGCAAAATAACGTTTCCCTACTTTAGATAGTTGTTGTTGCTGGTGTTGTAGCAACTGCGTAGTTGTTGTTTCTGGTGTTGCAGCAACTCCGTAGTTGTTGTTTCTGGTGTTACAGCAACTATGAATTATAATTTCTACAGACTTTAGACAGTTCAACGGTTACTTAGCAACTTGGTTAACTTTTTCAAAGATAAATATAAATATAACATGAATATGTAATGAATAGTTAAACACATAGTCATGCGGAGAGTTACTTCATACCTTGGGGTGATTAGGTCATTATGTAATCAAAGCTTTCAACTTATGAACTGAAAAAGCTAATATTATAGCAAAAATACAAGGTCAAAAATGGTCAATTTGGAGTCCTAACACTAGCAGTGGGAGTTACATCAAGCTCAATAAGAATCCCATTAAATCCATCTCTAAAGACGTAGCATCTGCTATTAAAGTAGATTCATCTATTCTTCCTCTTTCCCGAAAGCTTATCGAAAGCAATCCCCTTACCCCTAGAATTTATGGCAGACGAAAGATTAATAAACCTAGGGCCCCCTTAAAGCCTACTGTCAAAACAATAGGTGGACCTACCTATCGTCCTGCAAAATTCTTTGCCCAAAATCTCAAACCTCTTGTTGGTCGCACTAATTCTTTTGTTAACGACTATGCCTCCTTTGTTCAAGAATGGAAAGATATCAAATTGGAACTTGCATATTTGTTGGTTAGTTTTGACATTGTATCCTTATACACCAAAATCCCCATCCAAGATGCCATTGATATCATAAATCACATCACTGATAAAGACACTTCGAAGTTAGTTGGCCTCTGCATCACCTCAACTTTCTTCAGTTTCCAGGGTGAGTTCTATGAGCAACGTTGCAGCATTGCGATGGGTTCCCTTCTTTCCCCTATCATAGCGAACTTGCTTATGGAAGATTTTGAGACCAAAGACTTAGCCTCTGCTCAATTTCACCCTAAAAAAGGAATAGATTTGTTGATGACACCTGTGTCATTTGGCCTCATGGTCGTGAGAAACTAGATCTATTTCTTAACCACCTTAATTCTCAATCAAAATCCATCAAGTTCACAATGGAAATTGAGGAGAATCGTCGCCTTCCTTTTCTTGACATTCTCCTTTCTAGGAGGGATGATGGTTCCATCTATCACCAAGTTTTCAGGAAGAAGACTCACAAGAAACAATATCTCCATTCCAGTTCTTATCACTTCCCAGCTCAGAAATTCAAGTTTCTCAGCACTCTTGCTACCCGTGCTCTAAGAATATCTGATATTAGCCACCTTGATTATGAGAAATCTCATCTTCTTGATGTTTTTAAAAATAATGGATATAGCAGACCCCAGAGCCTCAAGGCCTTTAACAAAGCCAACAAATCGCCTAGAGTTAAACCCACCCGAGCTAATCCTATCTCTAAGGTTCATCTTCCATATATCCAAGTAACCATAGATATGATTGCCCATATTCTTGAGAAGATAAAAGTATCTTCTTCTTTCAAACCCCTCAAAACCATTAAAAATTCCCTTAGATTTGTTAAGGACCCTATTGACCCTAAAGACATGAAAGGAGTCTACCTTGTTCCCTGATCATGTGGTATCCCGTACATTGGATAAACAAGAATGTCTATTAAGAAGAGAATCAATGAACATGCATCTGACATTAGACACAATCGCTCTTGCACATCAACCCTTTCTGAATATGCAGAAAAATGAAATCACCATGTCTACATTGAAGAATTCAAATTCATTGCAAAGATTGATCATTTCCACCACAGGAAACTCAGGGAAGCAATTGAAATTGAGAGGCATGCCAGAAACCTTAATAGGGATGATGGCTGGAAATTAAGTAAAAGCTGGATTCTGGCTCTCTCCTCATGGCTCTTCCTCCCTTCCCTCTCCTTTCTCCTTTTCATTCTTTCTGATTTTCACCTTTTTTCTTCAGACTTTATCCCCTTTTATCTGTATTTTTTTTTTTAACTTCATTTTTTTAACATGAGAAGTATATTTCTGATCAAAATGGTTAACTTAACTAATCCTGACTTTTAATATTTATCTAGTAAACCTTTAAAATTATCTCAGTCGTCTCCTTATTTAAAGGAGATAAGTTTTCCTCTAACAAATTATGGTCATATTGATAATATTCTTATTATAGAAATTAATAATATTAAATTATAATGAAATTAAAATATTTTAATCTGAATTATTCCTAACAGTAAGTCTTTAACCTAATTTATCTTGAATAAGTCAAACCCTAACAAATTATATTATATAAATTAATTATTTTTAGATAACATTATTATAAAAATTGATATTATTAAATAATCAATTTAGAATATCGAAATAAAATATTTAATTATTACATAATAGATAATTTCTAGCTAAATATTAAACAATTTAACACATAATATTCTTATTATAGAAATTAATTAAATTTATCTTGAATAAGTCAAACCATAACAAATTCTATTATAAAAATTAATTATTTTTAGATAATATTATTATAAAATTTGATATTATTAAATAATCAATTTATAATATCAAAATAAAATATTTAATTATTACATAACAACTACTCATCCTTTATTTTTAAATAAAAAAAAAAATTAGTTGGTTCAAAATAATGTGACTAATCTAAAAGACCCATATCTTCATTATGGATCACAAAAGTCTTAGATCTAACAAGTCGCACATCATGACTTCTAGAGATATTCCCACCATCCACGGTCTCTTTTCAAAATGATGATGAGAAGTGTTAACCAAATCAAATCCGAATAATGTGATTAATCCAAAATACTGATATCTACATTATGGATCACAAAAATCTTAGATTTAACAAGTTATATATCATGACGTCTTTTTTCTACTACAGATATTCCTATCATCTCCTTTCAAACTGGTGAAGATAAGCACAATAGTCCCCCTTCATACACAAACCCGTCCACTAGTGCCTGAACACTCTCTGCTTGAAATTCCTCTTGGAGATCTTTTGCCCGGCATTTGAGTTTAGAACTAGAAGAGGCCCTGTGGGGGTTTGAACAATCGACGTCCGTCCGGGCCTAGAGCCGAAGTACCACCCGCAGTGACTCTTGTTCCTCAAAATCAAGCCTTAGAGTGCCCTCTACGTCCCCTATTGGTACGCTTCACTGCAAGGACTGAAACTAAAGGTAAAACTAAAATCTCAACACTCTAGGTTGTAGGGAGTAGCCTCCTATTGAATCATGAACAACTTTCTTGATAGTCAAACACTCTGTGAATGATGGAAATCCAAGTAAAACTTTGCAGGAATTGCGAAAGCTTGAGAAGCTTTAATATTCCACCCTTTATAATGAGTTTCAACTCTTTCGAAGGGGACCACAGAACTGGTGTCTGAGAGGGGTGTAGATTCCTATCTCTGACGCAAAATTTTGCTTGGCCACTGGGCTAATAGTGTCCTCTACCAAGTTTGACTAATTTCCATAAAAGGAGTTTTTTCCATATTTAGTCACTTGGTAGATGGTGACAGCCATGGTTGGTTCCTTTTCGAATGTCGCACTTGGATAAGCTGCGTTGTGTTCAAAAATAGAAAAATCAAGTCTGCAAACTACAGGTATGTATACAACAAAATTTCTGTGCAATAATCTCTAGCTTTAACTTGATAACATTTAAATCTGGGCAAAATTTTCCATTTGCTTGCTGGGTTCTGGTCTACTAAGCTATTATTTTAAATATCAGCGAGATCTTGTTATTACAAGTGACTTTTGAATACATCTCCCTAATTTGCCTGATGGGTTTCTTTCTATTGCGGATATAACTGTGTTTTCCCTATTTTTTCAATATCTGGTGTCGTTGCATATAATGAACAACCTTATTCTTACTTCCCTCAATTTCCCACTCTAGGAAATCTTACACATTCTCATTATATTTTGTATCTCGATATACATCCTTATGTGCATCATTAAGCTCCATTTCTTCTCCACATCCAACAGTTCAGATGCACATTTGGTGTGAATCTAGTTGTTTCAGTTCATCTTTTCTCGACTCTGAATGTTTTCAGACAACCAACTATAGTTCTCTTTTCCTCCGCTGGAAAAACTCCTTCATAATATCTCGACCTTGCAGCTCTATAAGTTTCAAAATCTATTCTTGCTAGTGGATTCTCCCGGGATGCTACTGTTGTTGCTGCTGTGACGACAAATTACTTACTCAAGCATATTAATTCCATCACACAGCGCCCTGGCTCTTTGCAAATCCGCCATTACCTTGCTTCCCTCCTTCGAGATTTCTCTGGCATCACCCGCCCAGATTCTGGCATCTTTCAAAAAAAATTGACCTTGCTCTTGACATCCGAATTTTGCAGTTTGTTGGAACTCTCCAATATCTCTGATTTGTCAGAGGTGATCCTGTTTCTGTGGATCTCGGATCTTTCCCTTCTGACATTCTTAACTTTATTTTATTCTTCGTTTCTAATCCCAACTTAATTTCCTGATCTGTCTCTCAACTGGCGGTGTCCATTTATGATTTTTATTTAAATTGTCAACCTTCTCGAGGTATTGCGACGTCCCTTTTCTGTCTAGGGGAATTCCTAGACTTCCCCTTATCTAGAAGGATCCTACTCTTCTCAAATCCAGACACATAGTACCTATCGTGTCCCTTTCTCATGGTTGTATTCTCCACAGCTATATTCTTCATTTATAATGGGGATGTTAGACTCTGACTCTGCTTTTAAAGAAGGCCTTATTCAAGCAACATTGGAAGCTGAACAGTCAATTGGAATGACCACACCCGCCACTTTTGTGGATCACTGGACAAATGACAGATCCACTGACCTGGCAAATTGCATGGCAACTTGGGGTTCAGAGGGGACCACTAACTATGCCATGGGGGCTGGCTCCCTCCCTACAACAATGATGCCACATGGACAACATGCACCACCCCCTCTGCATGCGCACCCACACTTGGGTCAAAATCGACGTCCTCGCCACCCTGCACATGCCATTAAAATTTATGAACCTGCCCCATGCTTGTCTTTTGGCTATGAAGACCTCTCTAACAAAATCACCAGTCTGCAAAATCGCGCACTAGTCAGAAAATGGTATTTTTCTGAGATGGATGATCAGACTATGCGTGCTTGGTTACAATCTAAATGGCATGCTCTCCTGGACTACATGCCAACGGTGGTCAGGCTGCTTAATGGTTGGTATAGTTTTCATTTTTTATGCCACGAAGATCTGGAGCTGATTCGCAACTCTCCATGGGTAAATGGACACAACTTCCTTGCCCTGCATTCCTGGTACTTTGGTTTTGATCCCATAAGGGACACTCCTCAAAACAATTTAATCTGGGTCAAATTACCAGGTCTTCCCATTGAATATTGGGCTCCTAAAACTCTACAAGATATCGGAGATGCGATTGGAAAATTTGTATATGTGGATCCCCGCTGCCTGGGGGCTCTGGACAAGAGAGTTGCTTGGATTCTCATCGAAAAGAACTATAGGGGTGGATTTCCTGACCACATATCTATCAGCTGGAATGACTCGATGCTCACTCAATGTCTAGACTATTGGGGAGTCCCATTCCGTTGCATAAACTGCCACCGGACTGGTCATCTGCTGGCACAATGCCCCCGCCGATGGAGAGCCCACCCTTCTGCTGCAAATAAGTCACGCAAAAGCTTTCTGAATCGGAATATCTTTCAGAGCTCTGGAGGCTCTTCTCTTGGTGGTTTAGAGACCCCTCCATGCGGGAATAATCCCCCACACCACTCAGGTACTCCGAATCCACATTCCTCTATTTTATCATTAAAAAATCATCCAAAATCATCGCAGATTCCTTCCACATCCTTCCCTCCTCTGGATGACGTGGACCTCCAAACTACCTCCATGCCTTCTGTTTTTCCCTTTCACATCCCCGATGTTCCTCCCCCTCCAAAAAATGTGCCTCCTCAGCCTTCCATAAATGACCCTCTGTCAACAAATCATATTTTTTATGTACAAGCAATATCATCGCCCCATACCACCCCTTCAAAATCGGCCTCTATCAATCCAAATCCTACCTCCCCATCCACTCCAATCACATCGCCCACAAATTCGGTGGACAGTGATGTGGAATTCCTTCTACAGAAGAAATCTCTGGACCTCCGGTCCCTCACCATTCATAAACCCTCGACCCCCACTTCCCCCCATATTAGCCCAACATCCGGGGCAATATCACTGTGAGAAAAAAGAAGGCTAAGGACAGTCGGCACTTCCGTGGCCATCTTCGTAATCCTATTGTCCCTCGTTATCCGGAATCATCCTCTCTCATTGATATCCCCATCGCCGAAACAACAACATCTTGGGCCCTTGGAGCACAGCTGCCCAACAAGCGCCCCATATGACATTTATCCTTTCTCTTAATATGTGGGGGCTTGGGGCGGCTCCGAAATATCTTGCCCTGAAGGAATTATTCTCCATCCACCATCCATTCATCATCCTTATTCAAGAAACTATGCATCCCATTGTTCAATCGACTGTTTATTTTCGTCGAATGTTTCCATCTTGGCACATGGCCGCCATAGATGCATTTGGACTTTCTGGAGGTCAGATTGCCATCTAGGATCCAAACCGGGTTCGGCTTCGGGCTTACTCTTGTTTTGCTGGCATCTTTCTTGCTGGTAACTTGCGCGGCTTTCTGGGTAACATCCATATCCTTAATATTTATGCTCCGTGTTGAGATAGAGAGCAATTCTGGCATCGATTGGTGGACTCGGATCTCCTGCTCCTGCCATCCCTCATCTTGGCTGGAGATTTAAACTGTACATTTGGGGATCATGAATCTTGGGGGCATAAATGTCGTGGCGACCCTATGGCTGACTCCCTTAAATCCATCATTCTGGATCACAATTTGGTTGACATTTGCCCTAACCACATTGCCCCCACCTGGGATAATGGAAGATCAGGGGACTCATATATAGCTAAAAGACTTGACAGGTTTCTCATCCATGATATGCTTATTGACAGACTCGGATTGGTATCATCCGAAATTATCAACAGTTATATCTCGGATCATCGTCTGATCATTCTTCATTGGAGACAACTAGACTTCAGAAGGGGATTTCCCTTCAAATTCAATCGAGTCTAGTTAGAAGACCCTTCCTATGCCGACCTTGTTAAAGATATTTGGACCTCCATTCCAAATTCCTCTACATCCCATATAGGTCTGTTCCTTGACAAACTTAAAGCTCTCCGAAATGCAACAAAAAAGTGGGAACGGGAGAAGAAAATACAACTCAGAAGTGAGCTCAGAGAGATTGATCTGGAGTTGGATACTATCAACAGAACAATGTCAACTCACACTCTCAATCCAAATACTCGATCCAGAATTCTGTCCCTTGAAAAAAGAAAAGCACAAATTTTGCTTATTAAAGAAACGACTTGGAAGCTCAAAAGTCGAGTCACTTGGCTGAAGGAAGGGGATTGGAATACAAAATTCTTTCACAGGTTTGCAAACTCCCGTCGACAAAAAAACTCCATCTGGGAGATTTATGATTCGGACGACACTAAATTACAATCACAGGATGCGATTAGCAGGGCTGCCTTCTCATACTTTGAATCAGCTTTTGCCCAAACACCTTTGGGGGACCCAGAAGACTTATTATGGGGAGTTTCTCATTTTCCACTGATGTTCGGGGAAGAGGCAAACAACGATCTTATCCAGCCTGTCACTTCAGAGGAAATTCAAGTTGTCATTCTTTCTTTCCAGAAAGACAAAAGTCCAGGCCCTGATGGCTGGACTGTGGAAATCTTTGCACACTTCTTTGATTTATTTAAGCTCGATTTGGTAAACCTGGTTGAAGAATCCCGCAACCTGGGCTCGGTCCACCCCCTCTTAAATTCCTCATATATAGCTCTTATCCCCAAAAAGAAATCCCCTCTCACATTCTCTGACTTCCGTCCCATATCGCTCTGTAATGTTGTTTACAAAATAATATCCAAGACTATTGCAAATCGCCTGAAGCCAATTTTGTCTAATTACATCTCTCCCCAACAATATGGCTTTCTTAAGAACAGACAAATTCATGATGTTGTTGCCACAGCGCAGGAATGTATACATTCCATTCAGTCGAAGAACCTTGATGCTGCTATAATGAAAGTCGATCTTACAAAAGCTTTCGACTGTCTGAATTGGGCTTACCTGAGGCTGGTTCTTCATAAGATCGGTGTACAAGCCCAGGCTATAAATTGGATCATGGCCTGCGTCACCTCTGTCCAGTATGCTATTATCATAAATGGACTCCCGACCACCTTTTTTCGAGCAGGCAGGGGTCTTAGACAGGGTTGTTCTCTATCACCCCTTTTATTCATCCTTGCAATGGATGGTCTGAGTCTCCATATATCTGATGCTGTGACCACGGGGCTCTTCTCTCCTCTCAAACTTGGCAGAAATATACAGATCTCACATAGTTTCTTCGTGGACGACGTTCTCATTCTCGGGCTTCTAAACAGGTTTGCTTGGTGTCATTTATTTCAAATCTTTCATAAATTTGGAATTGTAT
The DNA here is from genome assembly GCA_031772625.1 of Pinus tabuliformis. Lineage (NCBI taxonomy): Eukaryota > Viridiplantae > Streptophyta > Pinopsida > Pinales > Pinaceae > Pinus > Pinus tabuliformis. Next base: position 277,881,495 of record CM062808.1, read on the forward strand.
CGGGCCTCAAAATGAATCATTCCAAATCGGTTATTATGTATAATCTGGAAATATCTGATACCATCGTTTATATTGCTAACTTATTTGGAATTCCTACAAAATGCTTCTCATCTAGTCTGAAATATCTTGGCTTCCATTTGAAACCATGCAAGTACAGGAATTCGGATTGGAATTGGCTTGTAGACAGATATTTCTTGAAAATATCAGCATGGGAGAATAAATGTCTTTCTTTGGGTGGACGTTTCACTCTCGTCCAAGCAGTTACAACACAAATTAGTGTGTAGTGGGCACACTTGTTTTATCTTCCGACTGCCATAATTAAAAAACTGGACAGAATCACAGCCATCTTTATTTGGTCTGGCATGAAGCATCGACAGAAGTTTCACTTAACAAAACTGCAACACATCACCCTCCCAAAATCCATGGATGGATGGGGCATACTCGACCTACGACATTTTGGACAGGCTCTACTCCTTAAATCCTTTTGGCGGGGGATTTTTGGGATTGGTATCTGGAGTAACATCATCAATAGTAAATACCTGAACAATATCGACTTTAAAGTCTGGATGAGAAGTGGACATATAGGGAGAACTTCTGGCTCTGCGATCTGGAGAAGTTTCTTTAAAATTCAAAGAATTTTTATAAATATGTTGGCTTGGAACCTGGCTCTAGACACCATACAATATTGGGCTGTGACCACATCAAAGGACTGTCTGATCATATCCTCATCCCGGATCACTTCATTGAGACTCTACATCGTAGTGGCATCTTCTTTTGGCACCAAGTAATTTCTACTTGGACAAACGACAGACCGATTTGGAAAGAGGTTGCTCAGATAAATCTCTCCAGAGCTGCTGCTGTTGAATGGAAGCTCATTTGCTCACATTTAAATCTGGCGGGCCTTTACAGAAATGAACTTGCAGTAAATTAAAGGAAAACAACATTGTTGTTGCTGATACATACTACCAGCTGTGTTTACTTCAAACTGACCACCCGGGGAATGGGTGGTTCACAAAATTTTGGAGTCCACTTCTTCCCATTAAAATCACTATTTTCCTCTGGCTGGTGTGGAAGAATAAAAATTTGACCTGGGAAAACCTTCAAGTGCAGAACTGGTCTGGCCCAGGATTCTGTGTTCTCTGTGAAAATGATGCTGAGAACAACACACATCTCTTCAGAACTTGTAGTTCAGTTGCCACTTTATGGCAACAATTAGAGCGCAAAATAGGCAGCCTGGGGCCATACATATGTGACATTGAACCCTGGCTGACCTGGTGGAGCAACCAATCCAGCCCAAGAAGGCTCATTCCTGCAATTTTTATATGGGAAATATGGAAATGGCACAACAACATCATTTTCAACAATCACAGGGAGTTGGCATCGAGCGTGCTGGAGAGAATTGCACAGATGATGTTCTACAATCCACTCCAAAACAGAGGCCAACTCGGACATTACAAAATATGGAATTGGTATATCCATCAGGTTTCTTTGATGGGGCCTCAAGAAATCACAAATGTGGTTGTGGATTCATAATCAATTTTCATCCAGAACTATCATATCATGTCTTCTGGGGGGCTGGCACTGGAACAAACACTAAGGCGGAAGTTGTGGCCCTCTGGGGATTACTTTGGTTCACAAATTTTCTGGACATTCAAAATTTACATGTTTTCGGCGACTCCAAAGTCGTCATTGACTATGTTTGTTTATAGGCTCATATTCAAGTATCTTCACTACAAGGTTGGCTAAAGCAAATAAAAAATATTTGGAGTTCCCTCAAAAATCCCACTATCCAGCATATCAGCAGAGGCTAACACACTATCAAAGAATGCTCTGGACTTGGAGCTTGATGGTTTACATGTAACTATCAAATTGATGGAGACTTGGATCGATGTTGGAAACTTCCCAATCCCTTGTTAGTTCTTAGATCTATTTTTCGCTAAATTTTTTCCAAATTATCAACTGCATACTTTCTTAAGAGACTGCTGGCAACACTCTTTTTGTTTATAATTGATCGCGATATCCAGCCAGATTTTTGGTGCTTCTGCGAATAAACCATAACAGGAGTCAAAGGCTTGGCCACTGGGCTTTCAGTGTCCTCTCCCAGGAATGACTGCTCTAAAATTGTAAAATATAACATTATGTTTCCTCCTGGGTAGATGGTGTTACAGTTATATCATATATACTCCTATTTTCTATCTTCCACCGGAGTTCTTGCAATCAGATTCAGTACAATACTCCTCGGCTGATGCATAATAAGCCCTTCTGATGCTACAGACAGCTATACATCGGCAGGACTTCCCATCAGGAATACACCTTCAACAATACAATATCAACACAGGTTTCTGGTCTATGACACAGACTTTTGGTTGATAAAATAGGCTAATTCTGCAAATTACTACTGAACTGTAACATGCATAGTATATCCTCAATTTTGTCCTGATTTATCTCAGAGACACAATGTTTGCTTTTTAAGTTCAAGAACTCCACTTGTTTTGCCATATTGTCAAATAAGGCATCTGATAAACATGTTGATATGTACTACAATTGCCAATATAATATATATAGCCCCTTTTTGTTTTTGAAAAAAAAAAACCAAAAAAACACAACCAAAAAAACTCTTTCGAAAAGTTTTGAAGAGGTCCGGATGATGTCAGAACTCTGAGTTCTAATGTCTCATCTAGAGAGGGAGTTGGACGGAAGCAGAGTAACCTCTTCTGTGTCTAATTGTTTTGTGTGTATCTATTTACTTTTCTCTGGGCATTGAATCACTGCAATCACTCTGTCGGTTGCTCGGACGCAGCTGTGGCTGCCCTATTATATGCCTCCCTCCGCAGCTGTGGCTGCCCTATTATATGCCTCCCTCCGTCGGGCTCTCGGACGCTGCTGTGGCTATGCTCTTATATGCTTCGCAGCGTTGTTGACTGTGAAATCCACCCAGATTTGAGAGGGGCGGTTAGTAACGTGTGTTCTAAGTGTTGTGAAGAATAATGACGAAAAGGATCAAGAACGGACAAGTCTACCCAAGCGGAGGAATAGCCTAGACTATCATTTTTGGGAATTTTGGGGGAATAAATTTGACAGTGTTTAAATTATATTTTTAAACTAAAAATAAATTCAGCTCTATCAAAATTTTCTGGGCACCCAAGCGGAGGAATAGCCTAGACTATCATTTTTGGGAATTTTGGGGAATAAATTTGACAGTGTTTAAATTATATTTTTAAATTAAAAATAAATTCAGCTCTATCAAAATTTTCTGGGCACCTAAAATATTAAAGTTTAACAACAAAAACAACTTTATGTCTTTGAAAATAAAAATTGATTAGTACTATTAAAAACACGAACACCTAATAGTACCCGAGAGAAAAAGGTTGACGAAATGAAAATACCGTGATCTAGAAAATGGCCTATCGGCCTAACAATAGTTTTTCGCAATATCAAAAATAGTTCCTTGAAAGTTAAACCTCATATGTATGATATAATTGTTCGTTGAAGTAAAAAATAACTATATCAAAAATAGTTCCTTGAAAACTAAAGGTCATATGTATGATATAATTGTTCGTTGACTTCAAAATAAATTTTTGAAGTGACGTATTTATTGTAGGCATATGTTTTTTAAAAGGAGTCTAATTAAAGTGTAGGAGATATTTTTTTTAAGCCACGTGGACAAGTTTTGAGTTTCTCTTTATATGTTAAAAGGAGATCTTATGAAGTACCCGTTATAAAAGGCCTCGAAAAAGAGATATTTTAGAAGAGGGATATGGTTGAGAGATATTAAAGTCTCGAGCACAAGTTTAATGGTTTTGAGTTTTTATTTTGAGAGTTTTTAATTTGTTTTTGAATTTCCAAAAAAAATAAAAGGAAAGTGAGGGAAGTGTGGTATTTAAATGAGAGTTTAGGGCTTTGTAAAGTTTTGTTCTGTTGTATTTATTTTTTAAGTATGAGAATATTTTGGATTCAAGAAAATATGGTAGGAAGTTTTATGTAATAGGGAAAGTAATAAAGAAAAAATGGAAAAAAAGAAATATGGAAGATCTTCGAAATAGAATTTGGTAGAAAGGAAAGTAACATGTAATAATAGGTAATGGTACAGAAAGAGAAACTTACAATAATAATAGAAAAGAGCAAAAACATTGATGTAGCCACACAAGTAAAAAATGAAAAAGACACGACAAAGATTGCAGAGAGAGAAGCTAAAGCCTCTATATGTGAAGTATAGGAAGAGCATACAGATGCTCGAGAATTCCACTATAACGTCGATGGTGAAGATGATGGTGAATCCTATTGTGATGAGACACATGTGGATGACGATTGCAAATTGAGATGTGAATTGATGAATCTAGCCGCAACTCATGGATTTGGTGAAGTTGAAATTATTAATGAGCACATGCATGTTCAGATATTCCACCATAGGATTGATGGACATGATGTTGATGATATGTGTGGTTTCCTTTTTCAAACAGGGATTGATTGTGGCAATATGGTAAGTGTTATGTTTGATGAAGAATTGAAGGTTGAAGTCACTATTATAACAACAAGTTATGAAACAATCAGAGATGTTGATGAAGCAATGTGTGATCTAGCAATAGCACTTACAATGAAGAAGCAGATAAAGTGATTCATGATTTTTTTATGAGAATATCCACTTATAGTAGAGGATAACCTTCATGCACCAGAAGATCAGGCATAGGAGGAGGAAAAGGAGAAATCTCTCAATGCATAACATAATTAAGATGTTTTTAAGATTTTTTTTAATATGTGGCTGTTAAAAATAAAACGAGAACCAAAGTTGGAAACAAAATTATTGATAAGTTTGATGCAGATTTGGAGTTAAGAATGGATTGAGAAGTAGCTAGAATAAAAAAATTAAATGGAATAGTGAATGAGAAAAAAGAGTGATTATGATTTACATGTAAACCTAATAATAATCTTGAGTGTGTGAATTACAAGAAAAAATTAGTGACTGCTGATGAAAGTGAAAAGAAAGATATGGGAGTTTATGAAGACAAAGAAGAAATCATTGAAATAATTTTTCAACAATAGAGTCAAGAAGAAATCAAATTTTGCTATCAAGAAATATGGTAGAAGGAAGATTAGGAATATGAAGCATAAGAAGGAGAGCAACAGGACTATTTGAAGATGAAGAGTTCTCGCAACAATACAAGGTTGAATGAATCTTTAAAGAAGAAGTTCTTAAATACAACCTTAGAATAAATACAAGAGAAGTCAAAGAAAAAATGTTGCAACAAGCAACAAAATATGGAACATGCAACAAGAAAGTACAACAAAGAATAAAACAATTTTGAGGATATAGAATTTGGAAGAAATGAAAAAGAGAATCCAACATTGTGAAAATCTTGAGTCATCCTAAACCTAGCTGAGATTTAGATCAACAGGCCATTTAAGTGATGGTTGAGTCAAATGTTTTTGTAACCCTAATAGACATAGTTGAGTCATATTTGAGTTACGTTGAGTCCTACAATCGAAATTAAGAGAGAATGTTGGGAACAATAAATTTCTCTTGTATACATGCAATGCATTAAGGGAGAGTGTTGGTAATAGTAAATTACTCGTGTATGCATGCAATGCATAAAGTGTTAGTGTGAGTTAGTTCAATTCACTCCATATTTCGAAAAATCTAATTAAATGTGAATTTGCATCAAAATGTTTTCTAAAATTGAGTCAAATCAAGTTAAAAATAACATAATTCCATATTTAATACGTTTGAACTTTTTATACTTTTGATTGATTCATGGTAAGGTGTGTCAAACTATAAAACCAAAAATTGCAACTCCATTAATATATACGTGAGAAAATTTATAAATAGAAGATGGTTTATTGTGTGTTAAGTTGTTTTTCCTCATTTCTACTTTTCCAACATAATTAAACAATATCACAATATATTCACCCAAATTTCAACAAACCTTCATGAAATTTTAAACAAATTGAACACAATAATATACTTAAAAAAACAAAACACTCTACAAAAATTATAAAAAATAAATTAATTGCAACGTAACTAAAGTATATTTAAGAATGTGCAAGCCTTGGTTTCTCCTCACGTTTCTATGAAATTTTGAAAAGTATATTTAAAGAATGTGCATGCGTTGATTTCTCCTCACCTTTCCATGAAATTTTGAAAAAGTGGTATAAGGAAGTTAAGATTTTGTTTTTAGGAGGTAGATTGTCTTTGACAAATTTCCATGAGATTTTTTAAAAGGTTATAATAGTTAAATTTTAGAATTTTAGATGTAATAATAGATCTTGATAATGTTGAATTTATTTTCCTTTTTTGGTCAAGTAAGAATGGAGCCTTCTATTAACCGAACTAGTACATTACATATGTTATAGGGTAAACCAAAATTCCTTTCGTTTACCAAACCTCGATCCAGAGGCCTCTGGGTTATGGCCCCAAAACATATCGGAAGCGTAATTGACTTTAAACCCGTAAAACTCAAAACCATTCACTTTATTGGAATAAATGAATTACACAGGAAATACATAGAAACTCGACCTGCAACTCTTAAGGTCGGACTTCAAACATATTACACCTGCAACCATAAATATCGGCGGGTCCGCACTTCTGATCCATCGCCTTCCCACTGCACTCTCCAAACACCGATTTCCGATCGGCCTAATCTCTGTCATCCATCTCTTTCATCGATCCAATGGCTATCGGCATATCGCTTATTCGCATAATTGCAAATCAGCGTATTGCAAGCCAACTCCTTCTCCTTCCTCCGATTGCCGATTAAATAACTTTCACGACGAAACCTCCATCATTGATCTACACTTCGTAGATCCAGCGGTCAACGACGATTTCAAGCGGACAAGTAGCACGAGGATTAACCACCCGAAAAAATGGTTTTCTCTCTCCTCTGTGCTACTACGTGTCGCTCGATGAGTGGAATTGGAGGCCTTCCCTCAAAAACTAGTTACCACTTAGACCATGCTCAAAATACCACTTATGGTTCGAGAAACCACTTCCCTCGCGAATTAACTTTCGCGCTCTTCTACCATGCAAAGACCATCGATCTATCCCATCGGACGATTCTCGTTCCTTTTTGCCTACGCCATTGATCTTCTGCTTATCAATGGATATAAGCTTGAACCCTAGTTTCTCTACAAAACTCCATTTAACACACAAACCCTCATATATAACAATATTTCGTTAATCAAAGGATTGCCATCAATCCTTACAGTGATCGATGGCTGATCAAACCTTTCTAGGAATCGGTCCTCACGCCACTGCATCCTTGGTCTTCCTTTGCTGATCACAACCAACCACTTAAATCCAATGGAATATTAATGCCAATACAATCTGCGAACTGCTGCTACACAACAGGCAAACAGTTTAAGCTTCCCTATCCTCCCGCTTGTCTCGTGAGCCTCCTCGATGCCTCTTCTCAATCCATCGATTGCTGTGTTTGGCAGCCTGACAGAGATAATCCTCCAATAGTTTGTCTGGTGGTAACAACTCCCAAACGTGTCGAATGTCCCTTCCCATATTAATCACTCCTTCATTCGCCAAACGATCAGCTAACATGTTAGCTTTTCTTTTCACATGGACAAAGCTTATAGTTCTTAAGGTTTGCAGGTGATTGTGGATATGGTGAAAGATCTGAGATAACCTCCATTGTTTCGACACTTTATCTGGTGATGTACCATTGCATATTTTCTTGGCTACTCGAATAATCAATTCTGAATTTGCTTCAATGATGACATTGTGTGAATTTGAATCCACCAAGATTTCCAAGCATTGCTCTAAGGTAATGAGTTCTGCGATATTATTAGTGGCCTTCCCCAAGTGGCCATGAGAGATATGCTTTATTTGACCCTGTTCATCTCTTATAACACCCCCAAAACCAGCTAACCCTGGGTTGCCCTTAGATGCTCCGTCTATGATGACCTTTAAGAAGCCATGTGGAGGAGGCTTCCAAATATTTATATCTACATTTGTTTGGTGCACACCTTTGATTATGCCATGTGGGTCTATAGACTAGAGACCCAGATGCAGTAGAATACACACATCTTGGGGCTGGGGAGGTTCCTTAGAAAGTTTCGTTAACAAGCAGCTGATGGTGTCTTTGAGCTACCTTAAAATTAGGTCAATTATACGTTGGGCCTTACTTGATTTGTTCTTGAAGATTTCATTCCCTGAGAAGTTTTTTCTCCAATTCTTCAAAGTGTTGGAGATGTTGAGTCTATCCCTATCAGTGTGCCTAAAAATTGAGGCCACCCATTCCCACATGGTAGAGGTGAAAGGGCAAAGGTTGATAAGGTGATCCATAGTCTCCTCTTGTGAGCCACAAAGGTAACATTTGGAAGGTCTAGTGAAGCCTTTTTTCAGGAGGTTCTCCCAAGTTAAAATTTTTCTTTGATGAAGTAGCCAAATAAATAACTTTATTTTCATCCAATGGGGGCTTTGCCAAAGATTCTTCCAAACTTGATCAGGGTTTAGGTAGTTAAATCCTATTACTAACTATTTAGCTTATTTGAGGTTAAAGTTTCCTTCGGTGTTCTTTCCCCATCTTAGTTAATCTGGCAAGGAGGATACGAGAATCCTCCTATGCTCTACATCTTGAGCAAGAGAGTCTGCCTGGGCCTTCAGAGGGCTCTCCTCACTGTGGCTTAGATCCTTCCAAATCCTCCACTTTCCATTGTTCCTTACTTGGTCCCAGAAGTCATTTACTATAATTAAACCTTTGTTGTCTGTGCCATTTTTTAGAGCTGCTAATTACTCCTTGTACAAGTTGGGTTCCTATTGCCAATTATCATCCCAAAATCGTTCTAGGTTCCCAACTCAAATCTCCCATAAATTATGTTGCTGAACAATGCCTTTATTTTCTTAGGCAAGTTTCCAAATGTGGGAGCCCTTAATATGCCCTGACATTCTAATGTGATCCTTCTCTTGCCAATTCTTGGCATATTTTTGTTTCCAAAGCTTAGCCCAAGGAGTTGTCGATTCCTTGATCCACCTCCAGTAGTTTAGTGCCCGAAACTCTGCTGAGTGTTTCAGGATCATGAAGCCCCAAGCCACCATGGCTCTTAGGTTTTTAGATCTTGTCTCAGGCTACTAAAGCCCATTTCTTTTTCTCTTCTCCTTTGCCCCATAGAAAATCCCTTTCTATGCTCCTGATCTATTGCTTAATTCCTTTAGGAGAAGGAAGAGCTGAGAACATGAACATGGGAATTGCTTGCAGGACAACCTATGTGAGCACAAGGTGCCCCACCAAATTTAAAGACTTGCATGTCCATTCTCTGATCTTGTCCTGAAGTTTATTTATTATTGGCTCCCACACTTCCTTGCTTAGAGGTTTATCTGTGAGAGGTATGCCTAGATACTTGGAAGGTAGTTGGTCCCTTTGAAACCCAAGAATTCTGGTTATGTCTCTCTGAATAACAATGTTAGTGTTAAAGAAAAAACTTTTGATTTGTTGAGGCTTACCTCTGTGCCAGCTGCCATAGAAAAGTCATTCAAAATATGTTTGATCGTTCTGGCTTCCCTGACTGTGGGTATGCCCTGCAGCATTGTGTCATCCACAAATTGTTGATGAGTGTTTGCTGCTCCATCCAAGGTGAGTTTGATACCCTGGATTCGTCCTTCAGCATTTGCAATTTTAATCGCTCTGCCTAGCCCTTCCATCATGAGAACAAAGAGGAAGGGTGAGAGTGGATCCCCTTGTTTGAGACCTCTGGAGGGTGTGAATATTCTTGAAGGAGTGCCATTAAGCAAGATGGAAAAACTGGTCGTCGTAATTAGTGCCATAACCCATCTTATCCAGTTTTGGACGAAGCCATAGGCTCTTAGAACTGCCCTTATATAAGACCAACTTAGCTTGTCGTAAGATTTTACTAGGTCCAGCTGAATGATCATACCGGCTTGCTTATTGCTTTTGAGAGAGTGTACCACTTGATGGGCTTGGATGATGTTATTGAGGATTTGTCTTCCTTCCACATAGCTCATTTTCTCCTTTGAGATGAGAGCTGGTAAGAGGGGCTTGATTCTATTGGTGATCACCTTGGAAATAATTTTATACACCACATTTCATAAAGATATGGGCCTGAAACCATCCAGAGTCATGGCTTTTTCCTGTTTTGGGATCAAACCTATGAAGGAAGCATTAAAAGTCTTCAACACCTTGAGTCTTCCACCACCTCAAAGATATCATATTTGATTGTTTCTTAGCAGGATTTGAAGAAGTCTAGATTGAATCCATCGAGGCCTAGAGATTTTCCATTTTGCATTTCATTGATCACTTCATTGACCTCCTCTTCCGACACTGGCCTGTTAAGATTGTGGTTGTCCTCTCTGGTAACCAGCTGAGGGATGTACTTAGTGAAATGGTTGATGAACCTGGATCTGTCCTCCAGAGGCTCCTCTACTATACTAAGGAAATGTTGTGCAAGGACACATTCCATGTCTTTGTGAGAGATGAGTTCTCTCCCTTGAGAATCTTTGAGCTTTGTGATTCTATTGTGTGCCCTGTGATCCATGGTGGATTTATGAAAGAACTTTGTGTTTCTTTCTCCCTCTCTAATCCACTGTATCCTTGATTTCTGTCTCTATAAAATCTCCTCTTGCAAGCACCCATCTTCCCATTCCTCCTGCAAATAAACAACTAGCTTTTTCCGCTCCTCAGTAAAGCCCTCTGTGATGCTGATTTGATTGATCTCCTGGAGTTTCTACTCATTCTCTTTCAGCTTTGAAGATATTGCCAAATTCCTTTTTGTTCCAATATTTAAGCCTATATTTGATATGTTTAAGTTTTTGTTGGAGCAGGAACATTCTAGTGCCTTGAATATTCAGATCCTCTCTCCACCATTTGTTAATATTACTAGTGAATTCAGGGTGAGAGAGCTAAGAATTTTCAAACCTGAAAGGTCTGTTTCTTGGTGTACCCATAAAAGTGGCTTCCAACTGTATAGCCCAATGGTCCAAACCTCCAAAGAGAAGAATAGAAGGTGTCATGGCAGGGCCTGAGAGAAAGAGGTCCTATGAAATAATAAATCTATCTAGTTTAGAGGCAACTTGTGAAGACCCTCCCCTCTTGTTGTTCCAGGTGAAGGTCCCATTTATTGTTTCAGTGTCCACTAACCCATGTTCATTATGAAGTTCTGGAAGGTCATGCAGTCTCTGCCCAGCTGTCTGATATCGCCTTTTTTCTCTGTAAGAGATCTTATCACATTGAAATCTCTTGCAACGATTCAGAGCATATTAGGGTGTCTTGCTCTTAGTTCCTCAAGGGAGGTGAGAATCTTGAGGCTGTCTTCTTGCTCTTGAGGTCCATAGACATTTGTGATCATGTATATATTCTTATCACCTAAAGGTTGACATACCGACAAAAGATGGTTCCAAGATGCCTCAGCATCCAGGATTCCAAATTTTTGAGGATCCCGCAGCGTGAGAATCCCCCCCACTGAGTTTTTTGCTTTAACCTCTAGATACTCATACTTGATTACCATTTATTATGAATTTCTCTAATCTTATCCATTGAACATTTTGTCTCCTCGATAAAAATCATATATGGTTTTTCTTCTTTTATTCTATCACTGAGATTTCTTTATTTCCTTCTATTTCCTATGCCTCTAATCTTCCATGTTGTGAGCTTCATTAAGAAAGGTTTGTAAAGGAATAATTGGTGAGATCTTTCATCTTACCTAAGTTAATAAATAGTTTCCCACATTCGTTCAGCAACTCATTCTGTGTTTTTCTTCCTCTTTTCCTGCCTAGGTTCTTTGGAGATTGTGCCTGGCTTTCCTCCATCATCTTGACCCCTCCATGCTCTTGGATTTCATGATTTCTTTTGATTACAGATCCCTTCAATTGTGATCTCCATAGGAAGAGCTATTGAACCCTATCATATTCCTCTTTTGGTAGGGAATTCACTCCTTTGGTCGTCCCTTGTTCCAAAAATTTCTCTAGATCTAGATTTTCCCTATCTAGAATCTCTTGCAATTCATGGTCCTCCGCTCCCACCTCACTTGGAGTCATCTCATGGTCACTATTTATCTCCATACTACTTGGTAGATCCTCCTTTTGCTGGCTGTTATCTATGATATCTTGCATGTTGTCATCCCTTTCCTTCTCAGTGATAATGTTCTCCATTTCTTGGTTTATTTCTTTGTTTCCTTCTTCTTCTTCTATGATCTTAAAGCTATTGTGGCCCACTTCTATTTCCTCATTGATCTTCTTTTGCGGTTGCCTTCCACCTTTCCCTTTGCCCCCAACCTTGGTAAAACCCTCGAGATTTTTATCCACAGTGGTTTTCATATTTCTCTCCACGTTGTTTGTTGGGTAGTCTCTATATAGATGCCCATGCTCATGGAATTTGCGGCACCTGAATGGGATGTGCTCATAGTCCATTGCCTCCACCCATTCTTCAACACATACTTCTAAAATTATCGAGTCCAAAAGTGCTCCAAATAAGTCCATTTCCACATATATCCGGGCGAAGGAGGCATATTTTCATTTCAGAGTCACACCTGAGATCTTTAGAAAATGCCCCAGTTTGTTGCCTGTTGTTTTAAGAGATTATGGTAGCTAATAATCCATAGTAAGGGAGTATAGTCTGATCCAAAACGGTACCGATGTGAATGTCTCGCATTCCGAGACAAAGTTCATCATCCATGGCCGCATGTAGAGGCCTATTGCAACATAGAAATATGGTCCTCGTTCGAACACTCTATCTTTATCATCTAGGCTTGTGAATACTACAGTGAAGAAGCCCTTAGATCCCAGTTGAAGGTGTCTTTCCCCCTTTGGCTTCTAGTGGCTCCTTATCCATACGTGCAACGCCCTCTCCATCGACCATATTCCCATGAATTTGCATATGACTGCATATTCCGTCATATGATCCCTATGCACTTGTAGCACTGGGCCGCTTAAGATGACTCGAGGTATGATGTTCGACTTGAGTTTGCAGACCCTAGTTGTCATTATGGAAGTAGGTTTTTGACTGCTACCCCCTTTTTCCTTCTCCTTACTAGCTTCCTACTGCTCCCCTTCCTGTTCATGAGGTTTGCCTCTTACCAATTTTTCTGTGTTTCTTGCCTCTGTTTCCTTCTCCAGAGTTTTCTTGAAACTCTGCTTTCCCGCGTCCTTGCTTCTATCCGTAACTACTTCACTGTAGGAGGGAACAGAACTCCCCCTGTGCATCTCGCCATGGTGCCCAACGCCCAAACCCTAGCGCCAACCCTAGATCAAGTTGCGGAGCTTGACACCTTTCCTCTCTTGCCCTACCTCAAAATTGATTCCCTCCACTAGTTTATTTTCTTATTCTTTAGTGTATTTAATGATTCGATAATGTTGAATTTATCTTCAATATAAAAAACAAATTTAAATATTTTTATAGTGAGATTTCTTGAAAGAAAACCTCCAATTTTATTATGTGATGAAATCATCTTTTACCTCCTTAATAATGCCCATTTAAATGGTTCTTCATCTCTATTTATCTATAATTATTATCCATTAAATGGTTTATTATATGCTTATTTATAATTATTTTAAAATCTCACAATTCCTTATTTTGTGGGATAATTTAATGATTTCCTTATTATTTTGTTTTTAATTTAGTTTGATTTTTTTATTTTTCATTTTTATTATTAATTTTACATTTTAATTTTTTATTTAGTTGAGAGACACACTATTAAATATGGCAACAATTTCTTAAAATATTATGTAATGTTTAACTTATTTAAAATAAAATTAAAATTAAAAAATAATAATTATTAAGATAATTTTCATTTATTTATTTGATGGTTTAGCAATAATGATTTCCAAACCTATAATATATTGCATCAACCATAATTATCTATAGTATTTTTTATCATAAACTTATTTAAAAGGGTGAAAAAATTTATTATAAATATTAGAATACCATATTAGATCCATCTTACTATGAACTTAATGTATCTTAATATCTTAACCCCTAACTCATTGGGCTGTGTACATAATATATAGAAATGAACCTAGGATGGTTTTTAATATAAATAAATAATTATTCAAATTGGAATTTAAGATTAATTTAAAATATTTTTTAATATAAATAAATAATTATTAAATATTAATTTATAACACATTTAATATTATAAATATAGAGCGGTGCCCCCAAAAGATGGTAGGAGTTTAGAGTTTGAAAAGGAGTCATTTATGGAGGCATTGGAATTGCTTGGCTAAAAGTGGTGAGAATTTGGGCAAAAAAGTTTCAAAAAATCTTGTAGATGCAGGGTTTGAACCATGTTTTTGATGGTGGAAATGGATTTAGTGCCATCAAACACGTCTAGAACACCGAAAATTATTAATTTTGACACCTTTTACTTGTGTTTTGAGAAGATTTTTTGGCGTAAATCACATTAGAATACATTTGTCGACGCGTTTTGAACCAACGAGTGTGGTTCATCGTAAATCACATTAAAATACATTTTTCGACGTGTTTCGAACCAACGATTGTGGTTCATCGTCAGGACAAGTTGAAGACTAGATTCTGGCTGCATGTTAAATATATAGAGCAGATCATCCAACAACTATTTTTGACGAGGCAATGGCTATATTGGACTGGGTACATAGACCTGCTAACGACTATATTTGACTGGGAAACGACTAATTGGACTGGACCAAGGGATAGGGACAGGTAAATAAAATAAGTTAAATAGTTAGTAAGTCAGTTATATATCTATTATTATATGTATATGTTTAATCAATAGGAATCAATTAAATACCGAAAGGACTTTAAAGTTATATAATTAAATATATAGTTAGTTAATTGTAAGTTAGTTTAATATAAAAATGTAATGAATTTAATTAATTTGAATTAAAAGGGGGCAATATTAATATAAAAAAGTTATATAATAAATAATTAATATTATAATAAAGTCATATAATTAAATATATAGTTAAATAATTATAAGTTAGTTATAATAGTATTTACTCAAAGAGGCTAATATTGAATACTATTTTCCCCTTGGAAAAAAGTCGTAATTTCTATTAATATATAAGAAATTACAATTTGTAGATGCTTAACCATATGCATGTTGAGGCTTGTTGCCTATCATATACAAAAGAACAAAAATGATCCAGTGATATGTTCTCCACGCAGGGAGCATTAGGTATCAGTTACCTAATTTCTGGTGCCTGTTTCTTTATAGAGTGTATATATATCAAAATTGCCTCTGTCTCTTCGCAGAGAGAGAATAAACATCAAAATTGGTGACTGTTCGTCACGAACTGTAGTTCAAGTGCAATAAAGATAAAATAGCATAAAATATATACAAGTGTTCATGCAAAATAATATGGGCCTATAGCCCATGATCATGAAGATCGATGAAGGGTTTATGATAATGCTGATAAAATGCCCCATCGATCTCTTCTTGAATTAACTAGTCATCGTTCTGCCTAAGCGTTGCCTCTTTTGATAGGAAGTCTGCCCCAAAGTTTCGCTCCCTATAAATGTGATGACAGATAAGTGAGTGAAATGTAGAAATCAATATGTGTGCCTCATCCAATATATGCCTCAAAGAAAATGCATTGCAATGTGATGCTTTATTTAACCAATTGCAAACAATTTTGGAATCCCCAAAACGCTCAAGATGTCTGCAATGCTTTTCTAATGCAAAGTGTATAAGATGTTTTGCAGTGCATAATTCAGAATAATTATTGGTACCCCTCCCCAATCTCATCTGTATTTTGTAACAATGAGATTCATTCAAGTAAAGTATGGCTTTGCCTCCACATCTCGCATCCTGTGCGGATCCATCAAAATAAGCCCACGGGATGGTCTTATCGATGTTTTCAGGTTTAATGATTCTGGGAGGAGGGTGGGAGTCCTCCTCGGGAAGGAGGTCATAATCCGCTGCGACTCTGTTCATAATAGTAGGCCAATGTGGATCCTTCAAATTAAAAATAGAATGATTTCTAGCAATCCAAAAAGACCAGCACATAAGTAAGGGCATATTCCTGGCTTTACTATTATGGCTTTCACACCATAGGTTCCAGGCTTCCATGATGTTCCTGCCTTGCCAAGTTTTTAAAGAAGGATAGAGAGCAGTAATGATATTCCATTGTTCTATGATAATGGGACATTTAAGAAATAGGTGTTCAGTGCTCTCCTCATCTCTTCGACAGAGATGACACCAGAATGGCCCATGGAAAGTTCTTTTCATCAGATTGAGGCCAGTAGGTATCTTGTCGAATAATATATTCCCCATGAGAAAACGGGCTCATGGGGTAGCTTTAAGTTTCCAAAATACCTTCCATGAGGGGTTAAAATGTTGTGGTTTATAAGGCTCCATCAGTTTGATATATCCATCCTTGGGTGAGTATTTTCCATGCTTTGCATATGCCCAGACAATTTCATCTGCACCTTCTGATATGCGAATATGCACCTGTGTAAGGGCATCCATGTATTCATACCATTCCTACTGCCATCAATCAGGTATATCCCTAATATTGAATACTATATTCAATTTATATAATTAAATTTTTTTATAAATAATTGAAAGTTACTTTTAATCATATTTAATCACATGGCTAATATTAAAGTAAATAATAAATGTTAAGTTTTATTATAGTTATTACCATAACAACTAATTATTTTTATAACCTCTTAATAGATCATATTAAAACTAATAACATAAATATAAACCTAACTCACTAAGCCATAAACTTAAAACTATCAAATTAAATATAAAATTTGAATCATATATAATACGAAAAATACATTAATAGGATAACTTATTAAAATAATGGATATTCTAATGAATTTAAGGAAATGAAAAGAGGAAAATTTTCCCAAAAATAACTAAAATGACGAGGAACAAATTAATTTGTTTTGAATAGGTTAGTTAATTAAAAATAGTCCTTCTCTTAAATATCTAGGCAAAGAAAATTTTAATGAAAGGACTTTTATTCTTGAATTAACAATTTGATCTTATTATTAATCGAGAAGGATAGAAAACATAAAAAATAAAGGGTCAATAAAAATGGAAACGTTGACGATCCAGAAACCGAGGGAAAAAACAAGGAAGACGCCCTAGAGAAGGACACCAACAAAAGCGTGGGAAGGGGTGGGGTGAGAAAAAATGACTAGGAAGAGAGGGCAGGGATTCAACAATTTCTGATCTTCCAGCCGTCATCTCTATTGAGATTTCTTGGCCTTTTGTCAATCTCTATGGCTTCCCTAAATTTTCGGTGATGAAATTTTGTAGCCTTAGCAATAACACGGGCCTTCTCAATACACACATGATGTTTAGTCTTCTCAGTATGCTCTGCTACGACAGAAGACCGAGTCCTCCTATGTTTTAAGTCGGTTGAGTTCTCATTAATCCTATGATTAATAGAACGACCAGTCTCACCTACATAAGGGGTCCCACAGGAACAGGGAATAACATAGACACCCTTCATGTCCTTGGGGTCGATTAGGTGCTTTACCGATTTGAGAGAGCTACGGATGGTGTTAAGGGGTCTAAAGGTAGAGGAAACTTTATGCTTCCTAAGAATCTTAGTAATCTTATTAGTGGTCCCTTCGATAAAAGGGAGATGAACCCCTTAGACTAGATCTTTAGGGTTTTTCTTGACCAATGAATTCTTCCTCGCTTTAAGGAATGCTTTCCAACTGAGGTGCCTGCTATAACCATTACTAACAAAGACATTAAGGAGATGGGCCTTCTCCTTATTGAGGCTCTTTTCATCAGAGATTCTCAGTGCACGGGTAGCAAGCATGTTGAGAGCGCCCAACTTTTGAGCAAGGAAATGATGAGAACTGGCATGAAGATACTGCTCAGTGTGCTTTTTCTTTCGAAACACTTGGTGGGTGAAGGTACCATCATTATTCTTCGAAATAAGGACATCGAGGAAAGGAAGCCATCGATCGACTTCCTGTTCCATAGTGAGGTTAATGGTGGGGGATTGCTTATTGAGATGGTTGAAGAAAAGATCTAGCTCATCTTAGCCATGAGACGAGATGACACCCGTGTCATCCACAAATCTCTTCGAGAGCTTGGGTAAGAGACGGGCAAAGGCCAAAGCCTTGGGGTCAAAATCTTCCATAAAAATATTAGCAACCACAGGGGATGGGGGGAGCCCATGGAAACACCACAGGGAGCCCATGGAAACACCAAAAGTTTTCTCATAAAACTCGCCTTCGAAGCTAAAAAAAGTGGAAGTGAGACATATCTCAACCAACCGAGCGATATCAGGGTCCGTGAGTCTCTTAATAACCTCAATGGCCTCCTTTATAGGAATGCACGTATAAAGGGATACCACATTGAAACTCACAAGAATGTCCTCAGTGTCAACCTTTATGCCCTTAAGCTCTTCAACAAAGGAGGCAGAGTCTTTGACGAAAGACCGTGTGAAGCCAACCAAGGGCCTAAGCTTCAAGGCAAGGTATTTAGCAAGAAGATAAGTAGGACCACCAATAGTATTGACAATGGGTCTAAGGGGAGCCCCTCTTTGTGAATCTTTGAAAGCCCATAGATCCTTGGAGTAATGGGGCTACTCTCAATGAGTTTATGGGGCTTTTACTTAGATTTACAAAAATTCTTTTAAATTTTTTTGAAAAGATGACTAAAATTTCCATAACTTTGAAAACCTTACCGGATAAAAAAAGGAAAAACAAAATGAAATCAATTAAAGTAGTGATATGATGGAAAAACGAAAAATGAAAAACGAAATGAAATCAATTAAGGTAATGATATGATTGTAGCTAATGTAACCATCCTTTCCAAAAGCCAATTGGGCACAGCATATACAGATAATCTACATCAACCGAGATATGAGATGGACTTTACAGTTTGAAAATTCAAAACTATTATAATAAAAATATTTCACTAAAAAATAATATTTACTTGAACTAGCAAACCCTAAAATAATATTTCAAATAATAACGCAGAAAACACAGAAACGAGGTTTAAAAAAAGAACCATCAATCATTCCACGAGAATGATCTTCGAACAAACCATATGTGAAATTATAATCCTCAATTATTTAAACATGTTTGCATGTTAAAAAAAGCGATAGTCATTCCCTGTTCACTGACCACGACCAGATACAAGGCTCCCAACGTCTGGGGATTGGGTCGATTGGATCGAGTTTCTCCAGCGCGTACGGTCCTGGAAATAGTTCTCTAATTCACCACGATCACGAACTAACTCATACTCGTTCAAATTTGAGAGAACGTTTGGCGTCACTGGTGAAATCGGCTCCTCGTAAGTGGATTCATTATTCTGAAGATTCTGCGTGTTTATCTGGGAAGGATAAGCCTATGCTGCTCACCCCTGTTAAAAAAAAGGTCTCTGCTGCTCACCCAACGAATCGGCCACCATCTTTGCAAGGGTCGTTTTAAAGCTAAAATCAGCACATAACCTAATTGGAAAATGAGTTTTTTTAGTGTTATTTGTTTGGATTTTTTAGTATTGTAATCTGATTGAAATCTTAATTTTTGTTATTTAAATTAGTTTTTTATAATATATATTAACACTTCTATAAAAAAAATATTTAAATCACTTAGATTAATCACCAAGCTTGTTGTAAGTTTGTGATTTTAATAAATTCCAACAAATCTATAACAAAATTAAACTAAAAAAATTAAGAAAATTAAAAAAAAAAACTCACTAAAAACGATTCGATTGGGAACTAAACAAACACTGTGGCTTTGACGACTAAGATTCCCTGATCGATGGATTTCTAACACGAAGTGGCTAATGTTACATGGCACAAATGGAGTTTTTTGAATAAGTTTGGTAGTTTTTGGGTTTTTATTAAATAACTTTGGTGGTTTGGTAGTTTTTACTAAAAATTATGATTTTTTAAATGAGTTGTATTTACTATGATTGTATGGAAGTGTTTTTTCGTGGATTTTTGTGGTCTAATTTCTCTCGCACTAATGCATTGAAATCACAAGTTTGATGAGTACCTCTAGACAATAGAAGTGCTTTAAGGGTTTTTCAGGGTACTGAATCCATATATACAATTAAAAAAATAGTTTAAATAACACAAATCAAGATTTCACCACAATTTTTTTGGCATATTTCGACATCGAAGAACCAAAAAGTTTTACTAAAAACAACTCCTTAAAATGCTATGTTGTAGGTGGGTACGACGTCAAGTTGGGAGTGACACTAATATAATATATTAAAATTTAATATATATTAAAAATAAAAATAAAAATAATTGATTTATTTCCATCCAAAATTTGCCAATCAAATTCCATCTTGCAATGACATATGTAAAAGATTGAACTTTGAAACACTGCCAAAAAAAATCAAAATATTAATCCATCAACAATTTTCCCATGAAATTCCTTACAAGCAAATAAACATGCAGAACTCCCAAACCTAAAAAAAACTATTATTTCATGCAACACTATATTATATTCAACTTCGAAATTAAAGTTTGGACATCTATAAAATGAAACTCACTAGCACACTACTCCTCTTTCTCACTATCACTGTAATTTGTTGAATCTTATTATTAAAGCTTCAAGATAGACTTCAAGAAAGTATACTTATTTGCAATTGTTGAACTACTCTTTTTTTTCTAATCGTCACTGTAATTTGTTGAATCTTATTATTAAAGCTTCAAGATAGACTTCAAGAAAGTAGACTTATTTGCAATTGTTGAACTTTAAGATTTGCAATAGAACCTATCAAGGAATGACTCACAACTGTCTATATTTTGTTGAAAGTTTTTTTACATCTCCACGTCTTTGTCGCTTTACAAAGCTCATGCAATCCATACCCCTGACCTGACATGTATCACTTCAAAAATAAACAAATGACGCTTTACAAAGCTCTTGTAGTCATCCCCCTGACTTGACATGTGTCACTTCAAAAATAAACAAATGGTAGTTTCTTTGCTCAAAATAGGTACCCGAAAGTCAAAAGTATGCTCAAAATAGGCACCTGAAACGTCAAAATTTGTTGTAGTAAAGTTACCGAAAAGCTCCAAAGTACCCATTGAAGCTCATGGCAATTTTGGAAATGTTTCCTACCAGCTCCCAAGCTCCCAGAAGCACGAGAGCGTGTGGTATGTGTTATAGACATTTTTGTGCTTTACAGCATTGAGCATGAAATTTCCATAATCCAAGGGATCCAAAGTCCCTAAAAGAGTTGTTCCTACCCGTAAAGGAACAAGGTCAACCAATGACACCTTCTCCCAGAAGTTCTCCACCAAAAACAACTCAGAAACAATCAATTCAGGATCAATTCAGATGCTCTACTAGCTGCCTGCGTTGCAATGCACCCCAGTACACTAGCTAGGTGCGTTGCAACGCACCTAAATGCACTACCAGGGTGCGCTGAGCGGGAAATGACAAATGGCAAGCTCATTCAACGAGGTGGAAAGACCCTGGAAGCTTCCAGAATCTTCCCCAATGACACTTGCCTCAATGAATTCGACCAGTGATGAGTAAGAGGCTCTCAGCCTCCAAGTGGAAGCAAGAACTGACAGAGAGAAGCCACAAGTCAAAACATAAGCTGACTCATCCTCTCTGCTTACATCTATATATGGATCCCTCATCCAAGAGATCCAGAGGCTGGAATTTTGTACTTTGCAGAGAATTGTTGTTGGTTTGAGATTGAGATTAGTGCATTGTGTGATTTATGCTTTGTTGGAGGGGAGGAAGGGATTCCTTTGCTGGGAGGTAGATGCTGGATCGGGACTCACTTGGTTGTATCTCCTCTTGGACTTTCTTATCATATCAATAAAACTATTTGAGTTTCTCCTATATGCTTGTATATCAATGATGCTTTGTTATATTTTCATGTTTAGTTTAAATCTGATCCTAAACTAGTTATGAATGTAAATCTATGTCTTTTGTGTAGTTTCTCTCTTCTATGATCTTGCAGGAACTTGGTGAAGCTGGACCAGTGAGGGAGCAGGCAGCGGGAAGCGAACAAAGAGGAGAGCGAGTGGATCAACAAACTAGTGAAAGACATATGTTAGTTACATCCTTCTTCTCCATTTACATTTCATAAAGAAGAATACGAAAATAGTTTTCCTTGTTTGTTGCTAAGGCACTATCACACCTTAGAGTGGGATAGGGGCATTCTGAATGGATACTTTTCCCAACAACAAATTGGCGACTCCGCTGGGGATCGTATCTAGTTAGTTTATTTGTGTTTCTAGTGTTGTTCATCTCATAAACTCAGGAGTGCCGAATCGAACTGCATTTGCTATTTACAAATGTAAAGTATAGATCTGCTACTCTAGTCCATTCACTGGGCCTGTTTATGATCTAAACAGCTGATCCACAAATGCTCTAACAGCCCTTTGTGATAGATCTTAGTCCTCCTTTAAATCATCCCTCTAATTGTACCTAATTGATAGCTTTTATCCGGCCAAAAACCGTAGATTAAACTGCAAACCGTGACCTAGAACCCAGAGACAATTCTCATTTCTGCTTCAGCGCAGGCTCTGCGAATAGGTTCTGCATTTCAACGCAGGTCCCGAGAGGGCTACCTGTGCTGCAATTCAGTTTCTCTGTGTTGCGGGTGCGCTGATCAGCCTTTGCCTTTTGCAGCTGTGGTTCTCTGCTTCTTTTTGCTCAGTTTTCTCTCTGATTTTTGCAGCCTGTTCTCAGTGTGTGTAACTATCTGAAAACCCCTTTTCTTTGCCTTAATTCCGCCTCAGTGGTATAAAAGAAACTATATTTTTTTTGTGTATTTGTTACATCATTTGCAGTTTCCCATTACAAAAGTAAACTAGTCATACTGTCGCCCTTAGATCTAGACCTGTTGTAAGTGTCGTTTTGATCTTAGGAGTAAGTTTGTTTGCTGTTGACAGTTGATTACGCTTTTACTTTTGTCTTTTGGTTTGAATTTATGCATTTCTAGTGTCGAAACGAGTATTTACTTCAAAATCATAAAGTGTCGTAATCGTCTTTTTGATTTCGAAAGAAGCTTGTTTTTGTTTTTCACTTGAAATCGAATTCAAATTTGTACAACAGCTTTCTTTCTAGGCATCAATATTAAGAAAGTGAAAACAAATACATGCATATGTGCATTTGCATTTTGACAGTTTGTATGGATTGATTTAGGAAAAATGCATTTACAGTATGCTCTATGCTCTTTGAGAAAAGATTGTGTCTTTCTTTTCCCCTTGTAGCTAGGATTTTCATTGTTGAAAAGATATAAAAGCTTGCTTATCATCTTTAGACTGCATTTAGGAATTGTATCTACATCTCGTGGTGATCCAAAAAGGCAAACTTCTAAGAAAGATCAACCTAAAATAAATTGAATGAACTTAACAACGCTTTGTAACTTAACGCACAACATAGAGGTCTAGGCTAGAGACATGTTCCGACGTCGTAAAACCTGGTCACTGGTCACCTCACTGATGGTTCGACAATTCCTCCTGAGAGACGACAAGTGCCAGTACTGATTGTGCTCCCACGTACCGTCGAGTATATATTGGGAGACCCCTATAGGCATAAAACCTTTATCCATAGGAAGCCATGTCGGCCGCCCTACTGATCGCAATGCACTGAACACAGCATTCAGGAAGATTGACCACCCGTACCCTAAAAAGTATTCTGCGGTTTTGCGAAAAGTTTGGCACACCCTCTACCTAGAACTCCAGAGCAATCCCTTTCGTTCCTTTTCAGACTCCTTAACAGAAAAGGTCCATCTGAGCACTTGTCACTTCAGGCTAATTAAAAATCGAAGGAGACTAGAGTCATCTTTTGCTTTTTCTCGACTCTTTAAAATTGAAAAAGCAAGTTGTGTCTAAGCGTCGTCAAAATTTATTTTAAACGGAATATTCATACCCCTTTTCCTGTGTTGATATTTAGGTTGAGAAAATGGAGCCCACCAACCAAGGAATTCCCCTTGGAGGAAATCCTAGTCCCTTCTCCTCTTGGGGAGATGTTGGTGCACCCCATATGGCCACATTGTCGCTTCCAGGACTGACAATTGGCTTGCCGGTCTGGCTCTTCTCAACCAATGTCGTTTAGAACACCACTATTCTTGAACAGACGAATCAACAATTAGACGAGTCTAGAATTTCCCACCAACCTTCTACTTCCTCTAATTCTTCTTCTCTTCCTTCCTCTTCGCGTGACAGGACTGGTAAAGCTAAAAACCAAGTTCCTAAGGAGAAAAGGGAAAAGAAGAAGAAAGAGAAAAAGAAGAAGGAGCCAAAGGCAAATAAGGGAAAACAAGTGTCGTCTAATGAAAATCCACACACAGCACCGACCAGGCCTAAATCTCCATGTGTCATCTACAAGGGAGACCACTTTCACAGAGATTTTCCTTGCATCCCTTGGATACTAAGGGACTGGTCTCCCCGTTTGCACAATCCGGTGTCGTCAACCTCTGATAGCCATGTTGAAAGTACACCGTCAACTAGCAAAAGTGAAGTTCCAGGACAAAAAGGAAGGGCTAGACCTCCCTGTAGACTGTGCGAAGGCAACCATGCCCTCCACCATTGTCCCTTCTTAGACGAGGCTAAAAGAGTCTTGGAAGATCGTCTGATTTCACCGTTACGACTTCCTCCTAGATATAAAAACTGTTGCCGAGTCCTTCGCTAGTTAAGAATCCAGCTGGCCCGCTCAAGTGGTCAGCTGAAGCGTCTATCATTGAACATAAACCAACTGAATCCATACCAGACGAAAGTCAAAGGGTCGAGGCGGCAGTTGACTCGGTCTTGCCTTCAGAGTTTTTATCTTCGAATGATACAGTCACTGAAGAGGATAAGGATGACACCATCCAAATTCTCTTCATCAACACAGACTCTGACGAACACGGGGGCAATCCACCCATTCCTTTATCGTAGGAAGGAAGTTCGTCAGAGCGATATCAGCCGTCTACTCGGTCCCACCACCAAGCAACCTAGTTGTATCCTTCGACTGGAACCAACTAGGCAGACCCGGTTTGCCAGCAAGCATACCGTTCCGCATTATCGTTCAAATATACAGAATGGTCATGGCTGGCCCCATCATTGATGAGGGGGCATCTGTGAGTATCCTTTCCTCTATTGCTTGGAAAGCACTTGGTTCGCCATCGCTTTTGCCTGAAATGAGAAATCTAACAGGCTTTAATAAAGGAACCAGTCGACCTTTATGGATCCTCCCCACTGTGCCTATCACATTGAAAGGGAAGACCGTTCAAATGAACGTGATGGTCATTCAAGGACCCTTGGATTATAACCTACTCCTTGGACGAGACTATATATATTGCATGGGAGCCATCGTCTCCTCACTCTTTAGAGTAATGTGTTTTCCGCACGAAGGAAGAGTTTTCAAGCTCGTGGACCAGCTTTCATTTCCAGGATCACGCATCGCAAATAGTCATATACCATCCCTAAATGGTCTCTTCACGCAAGAAACGTCTCAACCCAAGGTCCGTCCTCCCGATGAGCGCGAGTAATTCGGAAGGGTATGACTGGAACCCAGGGGGCATGCGTCCTGGCCTGCTTCGGCAGGAAAACTTTGGGTATAGGGTAGGTTTCTGTGAGAGAATATGACTAGTCTGTACCCCCGTCCGTGATTGAGATAGGGGTTATTCTAGAATAAGATTCTTTTGTCAAAGTTATGTGAGTTGGCGGGTATCGTCGCTCACCTGTTTTTATCTTGGTAGACATCGCCGAAGAAGTATTTTGTTTAAAAGATTAATAGAACAATCTTTGGGTGACCTGAAAGAGGTAGGCCTCTCTCGGTGAAACAAATGTTTTGGCAGAAATGAAGTAGGGGTAAACTTGAAATCGTACTTTATACCTAGGGGCATGCAAACCTTTTGGAGTGCAAGCAAAGAGCGGCTATTTATCTATTTTTTGGGTTAGCCGTTTCCTAACTTGCATAAAGAAAGGATTCCGGAGCAAAGCTTTGTAAGGCGCAAGCTCCATAAAAAATGGAATCTTAAATGAGACATTCTTATCATATGACTGCATTAATCGAGCAGTTTTAGCGCATAGTTCATGCTCGTTAAAAAATAAACATAAAATCGAGCAGTTTTAGCACATAGTTCATGCTCGTTAAAAAATGAACTATCCTCCAGTAAATAACCACCATGAATGTAAATTTATCAGTCATTAAAGCCTTGGTCATGTTTGCACCATCACCTCCACTTTTCCATTGGCCGATCGTTCACCTTCATTTGATTGTTTACCCATTTTGAGGAACAGCTGCGAAGAATGATTTCACTAGCCATCCTTGTGACACTGCCGTGATTGGAAAATTCCAACCCTTACCTGGAATCAGCTGCTACCCGTTTTATCACTCGTTCCTCAAAAGACGAGTCTTCTTTAAGCTCTTTTCATCTGACTCGTAAAATGTGAAAAGATTGCCGAGTTTTGGCCTTCCAGCTCGTTAAAGCAACCGGAAGTGCTATCCCTCCTCTAGATTTTAATCTTTTTGGACCTGAGGGATTATTGCACAAAAAGATCGAGCGCTTGTTTTGTTCGGCTCGTTAAAACTATCGAAAATTCATCCCTTCTGTATTGTTTTATACTTTTTCGGACTTAAGGGATTAGATGACGAAAAAGGACTTTAGAGTTATCTTTACGTACCTTTTCAGGCTCTCTAAAAATGAAAAGGACCTAGTTATCTTTGTCATTAGACTCGTTAAAAAGATTAATAGCGACAAACTTGTCTTTAGACGAGAACGATTTTCACTATCTCTAGGCTCGTCAAAACATAGCAATGGGTTTGCCCGAAGGGCAAATTATAGAACAAGCATATGCTATCCTCCTCAAGCTTGACAAAAATAAAGAGGTACTGGTTAGCAATGACTGGGGAAAATTGGGAGAAACTCAAAGAACCTTTATTGGTAGCAAGTCGCTCTTGAACATGACACTTCCACTCCGTGCCTGAGTCGGGTTGGGTTGTTTCATTCACCGGTCACATCACCATGGTCTCACCATACCATCCACCTTTGGGGTAAATGCTACCAATCCATCACATAAGTGTCGCCGATATGTTCAAGAGAAGTCATCCAGAGAAGTCAACAGTGTCCCATCCACTACCATACATTATACTTCATCCTTTCATGACCGCCACCCTGAACCATATATCATCAGATCGTTTTCACCTCCATCAAAATCATTTGCTCCGTTTCGTGTCACTGATGTGGGATACATTAAGGCCCTCCTTTGACAGATCGCTTCTTGTTGACATCAGCTCATTATCCAAGAAGTTGATCTAGGAACACCCCTTCAGTACTTTGAAGCTTGCATGCCTCAATGGCAAGTTTCTCACTTCCGGCAACAGGTATACATCAATGACCTTCGACCGAAAGATTTTGCATGGTGTTCGACGCCAAGTCCTTTATTCACACCACGTGAATTGTACTGCAGTACCTTGAGGGTCATTATCATTATCGGTGATTCCTCTTGCGCTTGTTAACAATTTAATCATTGACTGGTAATCAAGCGATGTCTTTCCATGTTCGACTTCAGAACATTTCTCACATCGATCGACTTGTACTTAGAGTGAAGATCGGACGAGATTGAAGACCCCGGATCTAGTTTCATCCATCTGGCCTGCGATATATATTCAGGAAAAATAAAGACATTGACATGTACAGCATTGCAACACAGATAATCATACTACCAAAAGGATGATGATTTCATTAAAATCATCAGTCTACCATCAGACGATTGTCTGTTCTATGTACAGAAAAATGAATTTATAAAGCTGAGCATGGGAATGCCCGCCTCAGCTAGATCATGAAAATAGTGTGAAAAATAATGTATTGTATTGTATCTTATTACAGGTCTCCTCCCAGCATTGAAAGAACTTCGGATCCTCCTAATAAAGCATTTCACCCGCTAAACGGCCTCATACTTTAGGGGGCAACTGTTACTGACATTTTTGTGCCTTACAGCATTGAGCATGAAATTTCCATAATCCAAGGGATCCAAAGTCCCTAAAAGAGTTGTTCCTACCCCTAAACGAACAAGGTCAACCAATGACAGCTTCTCCCAGAAGTTCTCCACCAAAAACAACTTAGAAACAGTCAATTCAGGATCAATTCAGATGCTCTACTAGCTGCCTGCGTTGCAATGCACCCCAGTACACTAGCTAGGTGTGTTGCAACGCACCTAAATGCACTACCAGGGTGCGCTGAGCGGGAAATGACAAATGGCAAGCTCATTCAATGAGGTGGAAAGACCCTGGAAGCTTCCAGAATCTTCCTCAATGACACTGCCTCAATGAATTCGACTAGTGATGAGTAAGAGGCTCTCAGCCTCCAAGTGGAAGCAAGAACTGACAGAGAGAAGCCACAAGTCAAAACATAAGCTGACTCATCCTCTCTGCTTACATCTATATATGGATCCCTCATCCAAGAGATCCAGAGGCTGGAATTTTGTACTTTGCAGAGAATTGCTGTTGGTTTAAGATTGAGATTAGTGCATTGGGTGATTTGTGCTTTGTTGGAGGAGAGGAAGGGATTCCTTTGTTGGGAGGTAGATGCTGGATCGGGACTCACTTGGTTGTATCTCCTCTTGGACTTTCTTATCATATCAATAAAACTATTTGAGTTTCTCCTATATGCTTGTATATCAATTATGCTTTGTTATATTTGCATGTTTAGTTTAAATCTGATCCTAAACTAGTTATGAATGTAAATCTATGTCTTTTGTGTAGTTTCTCTCTTCTGTGATCTTGTAGGAACTTGGTGAAGCTGGACCAGTGAGGGAGCAGGCAGCGGGAAGCAAACAAAGAGGAGAGCGAGTGGATCAACAAACTAGCGAAAGACACAGGTTAGTTACATCCTTCTTCTCCATTTACATTTCATAAAGAAGAATACGAAAATAGTTTTCCTTGTTTGTTGCTAAGGCACTATCACACCTTAGAGTGGGATAGGGGCATTCTGAATGGATACTTTTTCCAACAACAGTATGTGGTCTCCAATGCTTAGGAACAATACCTGTGTTACCATGTTTAAACATGTTTTTTATTAAAAATGTTATGATTTTTTATGTGTTTTTTATTCAATTTATTTTTGTTTGGCTAAAAATTTCTTTTAGTGGCTCGAGGCCTAGAGGTATTTGGCACGAGTGAAAACTTGCTTTCTTTTGGATCACTCTAGGTTGTGTGGTATTCCTTCAATAACAATGATGAGACTATTTCATTCTCAGGTAACAACTAGTGATGGTTGTGCCCACTGCTAGTTTAATGACTGAGTTATGATAGGTTTTCCACACACGCACACACACACACATGTATATATAGTACTTTAAAATATATTTGAAATACTTAGATTGTAAAAATTTCACAATTCAATGCGATTTCAACTAATTCTTAAGAAATTTTAAACAAATTACACTCAACTATATATTATTAAAATAAAAACTCCAAAAATTATAACAAATAGATAGATTACAACTTTAAAGAATATTTAAGAATGTGCAAACATTGATATTTGAACTTATTGTTAGCACTTTGTAATTCTTCTAAGTTGAGAAGAGGAATCCAAAGGTAACAACAAATTTCTTTAAAACTGGAATCTAGCCCTTCTAGCTTTAGAGATCGCTCTCTCTATAAGAGCCCTGTTGAAAATTACATCTAATAAAAGTTAATAAAAGAAAAATAAGACCACGGTTAAGGGACACTTATTCCAAGCTAAATGTTGGGCAAAGTTATCCTAGTGGGCATCATTGAAAGTGTGTTTTGGCTAAGGAAAATTGGCAAAGGCTAAGGCTAAGGCATTAAAAGGTAAAAAGACAATTTTGATACATTTATTTATGAAAATAAATTAAATTAGGAGAAAAGTAAGGTGAAAGGTCACAAGTTGCATGTGAGGAGGAAATTAAAGGAAAACAATGGAAAATGACGAGATTAGAGGCCTCATTCATAAAAAGGCTTTTGAGGATCAGTTGGCAAGTTTTTTCAAGCCTTTTGTCAGTTCAAGTTTGGAGCTCTCTCACTCTTGGTCACTTAGAGATTTCTTGAAGCATTCTAGCTTTGGATCAAAGAAGGAAAAGAAAGCAAAGATAAAGGAAGGAAAGCAATGATCAAGGAAGAAGAGTAGGATTCAAGCCATTTCAGCAGGAATACTTGTAGGTAACCTTTTGCATGCACGATTTCCTAGCTGGTTTGGACATGCATGGCTTTGCATGTTCATGTATTTTCTCTTTCTATCGATGACATGGTTTGTCAGGTAACAGAGTATGACAGTGGTTTTCAGCCTAGCCTTGCATTTTTCTGGTTTCCAAGGTGTTGGAATGTTTATTTTGGTTTTTGAGCTTTGGTTTGTTCAATGGATTTCATAATCTAGGGAGGAGGTGGTCTCAAGTTCCATTCCCAAAGGCCTAAGAATCCCTGATCGGTTTTGGCAGGATACAAGGTAAATATTGGTTTAGGGCCCAGTGATCTAAGTTTGGATTGCAGTAAATCCTGAGATACTAGTCCCAGTTTAGGGCCTAGTGATCCGGGATTGGATTGCGGTAAAGCGTTAGAGACAAGGATATGAAAAATTCCTCAAGGATAGTGATGGATTCTGGATGGCATTCCAAGTTCAATTCGGTTGTGATTAGAGCATCGGTTTTGGTGTGATCATGGTTTGATGAGGGTAGAGGTGGTTTAGCCTCTCGATTCCCTTGGTTGTTCTTGGATTGGTTTTTCTATGAGATCCCACATTCATGATTGGAATATGACACGAGTGTGACTGACTGAAAGAGAGATTTGGTTCAGCCATGTTTATGGTCAGGTGGTATGTGGAAGTCCCGAACCTGGTTAGATTTTCCTATGACTAATAAAAGCTAATTTCTCTTAATTTCGCACTTGATTATATGTGAATTTAATGGCTGTCATATGTTTGATGTTTACTTGGTTTAATGTTGGTTATAAGAATGATAATGTGACTTGTTCATGTCATGGTTATTTCATGTATTTACATGTAATTGTTAAATGGACAAATACAATACCTAATTGATGATATACTAGTTCAATGGAGAAGGTGGTGATCCTTCTGGTTATGTTTTAACAAGTTCTTTCGGAAATTTTTGCTATGTCTTGTATCTTAGAACTATAGGTTACATTGATGCCAAGTGTTTGACATAATTTCATTCCTGTTTGGGGATGCTGAGGCTTAGTATTGGGGTTAATTTTTTATTTGTTTATCTTGTCATCATGTCCTTGATTGATTCTGGAGGTTGTAACAAATTATGGGTAGAGGCCAGGATTATGAGCTAGAAACATGGCTTAATTCTTGGGGTCATTGGCATAAGTCTGCTGAAAAGAGTCCAAGGACGCTGCCACATAGGCCTATGAGAGTGAATTTGGCTTTTGGTCACTATCTTTCCTATCACATGAGAGCGACTTTGGCGTAAAAGGCTTAAATCATCAGTGGGACTCAGGGACAAGATGTTTGAGTGGATGACATGTCTCCTAAGGGTGTTGTTACTGATGTGGATGGGATTTTTTGATATGTTTTGTCGGTTACATTTCCTTAAGGTCACCAAGGAAGTTGATTCCCTTATAGTGACCTCTCTCATCACATGTTTACATTATTGGTTGGTTGTTTGGGTGAAACTAGGAGGAGGGGGTGTTACAGAGTGGTATAAGAGAGTGTTGCGCTCTCTTTGGGTCATATCTGATACTACAAATATGGGTGACTGTCAGTTGGTCATACATGCATTTTAGTTACATGTGTGTCTCTTACACTTGCGTTAGATATGCTTGTTGCATTGCATCATATTGGTCAGGGTTGTAGTACGATTATCATGAAGAACTTGATGTCGATTTTATGGAATGCATTGTTAGAAGCATATGATTGGTTATATGATTCTATGCAGCTTGATTTCATCCTTGTATGTTGGGTTGCATTCTTGGTTATTTGATTACATGTATCAGTCTTGTAGGTTGATTACAAGAATTGAAAGCTTATACTCGATTACATGCATTTATGCGTATGCGTATTTGATTAGGCATTGCTTATGCATGTTGTTAGTTGCACATGGAAATGTGTACAATGGAGTAACAATTGTTGTCATGCAGGAAGTCATGTCATGCATTGTTGATATGGCCTTGCATTCATGACTGGACCATAGCTAGAATGATGTTTATGTGTTGATGCACTTATTTTATATATGTTTATATGTTATTATGGTTATGCTATAGATGTATCACATAGATTTGATAATCTTGTAGAAAAAGTATCATCCCCGAATTATGCAAAGGTACGTTGATTTATGGTGATTGGTTTACTTGACATAGTATGCCTTGTAGGAAAGTGATCAAATGGCTAGCAAGGTGGTAGACTACATAGAATCTCCCTATGCATCAGCTGAGAAGCAAGATGTGGGGCATTCTTCTGACTTGGTAGACACATTGAGAAGCCTAGAGGAATAAATAAGGAGTTGCAAAGCAGACAATAAAAAAATAATGCAGGAATAAGAGAAATAAGCAAAGATGAATGCAACACTACTTCAGAGTTTGTGAGATTTGCAGCGACATGGAGCAGTTTGGATCAACCATGGATAGGAGGAAAAAACTAATGGGGCATATGGCAGTAGGTCTCCTAGTAGACACAAGTCGGATAGAATGACAGGATCATAGATGGTAGGTTGTTGGATACTCTAGATAGGAGAGGTGATCGGCAAAGGTACTATTCTGGCCCTGGTTCTAATAGACATCGTGATCATCAACATCATCATCCTTACAAGAGGAGTGATAGGGGATACTTTCTAGATGAGTTTAAGAAATAAAAATCGCCTACTTTTGATGCAGAAATAAAGAAATCACAGGATGTAAAGGCATGGTTGCTTGGTATGAAGAAATTCTTCTGATTGCATGATTATTCAGAAAACATGAAAGCAAAGATAGCCACTTTCAGTCTCAAAATTAAAGTAGATATTTGGTGGGATGAAATGAAGAATGTCAAAGGTATACATGAGGAAGATTTGACTTGGCATAAGTTTGAAATACTTTTCAAGAAGAAGTACTTGTCTGAGAGGTACCATGATGACAGGGCTAAGGAGTTTTATGAGTTGCAGATGGGTTCTATGAAAGATGAGGAGTATATGAGCAGATTTTTGGAGCTGTTGAGATATGTGCCTTACTTCAAGGAGGATAATGCTAAGGTTCGAAGATTCATCATTGACTATTACCTGCATACAGAGACTAGATTGAGTTCGATGAGCCTAGATCATTGGAGGAGGCCATCCTAAATTTGAAGCATTATTGTGACCACTCGAAGCACAAAGTTGAACCTAAATGTGACTTGAGGAGAAATGAAAAAGTTAAAGGAAAATGCACACCAAAGAGAGGAAGATCCCAATATGCAAGTGAGAAATAAAATGTAGTTCCTTACAAGAGATTCAATACATTTGAGAAGGGACATGGAGAGAAGTAGGCTAGAGGGAGTGGTAGGAAACCATTAAAGTGTTGGATATGCGGTAAGGACGATCGTAAGAAGGATTGTCCGCAATATTGGAGTGGTGGTAGACCCCATATCTACAATGCTCAGTATGCACATACAATTGGTGATGTTGGTCATAACATTCCTCGAATCTATGCAGTTGTGGACAACAAGTAGGCGAATCATCAAGCATGGATCATTGAGATGGATGGTAAGCTTTGGGATCAAGTTGTTTCTATTTTGATTGATCCTAGATCTAACTATAGTTATATTAATCCTGACTTGGTGGATAAGTGTGGTTTGAGAAAAGAAGTGGATGCAGAATCTTCGTTGTGCAGTGGTTGTGCAGTTTTCTACAAGTAAAAAGAAGCGAGTTGACCATTGGGTAAGAGCTTGTGAAATTGAGTGAAATAGTATGCCTACAACAACGCATTTGAATGTATTTCCATTGGGATCATATAGTATGCTTTTTGGTATGGATTGGCTATACCTTCACAAAATCAAAGTGGATTTCTTCGACAAGGCCATTGAGTGCGTGGATGAAAGTGGGGAAAAGAGGACTTTGCAAAGAAAGAAGAAGCCTACATCAATGAGGATGGTTACCACTATGCCGGCTAAGTGTAGTTGCAGAAAAGGTTGTGTGATGTTTGTAGTACACATTTCTAGTGACAAGGGTAAGGAGGGTGAGGATGTTGATGTGTTAAGCAGGTAACTACTTTTGTAGGAGTTTCATGATGTATTTTTTGAGGATATTACAAAGTTGCCACCTCACAGGGAGGTATACTTTTCCATTGAGTTAGTGCCAGGGGCAGATCCAGAATCCAAAGAACCTTACAGGATGAGCACACATCAGTTGGTAGAGTTTAATCTATAATTGAAGGAAATTCTAGACAAAGGATACATTGACCTAGTGTATCGCCTTCGGGTGCATCAGTGTTATTCATAAAGAAGAATGATGATACTCTTAGATTGTGCATTAACTATAGGCAGTTGAACAAGGTAAATATCAAGAACATGTATCCATTGTCGAGGATTGATGATTTGTTTGATTAGCTAAAGGGACTAGCAGTGTTCTCTAAGATCAAGTTGAGATAGGGATACCATCAGGGACACATCAAGAAAGACGATATCTTAAAGACTGCGTTCAATACCAGGTATGGGCATTATGAGTTTTTTTTTTGTTCCATTTGGCTTAACTAATGCTCCAACTACTTTTATGTTCTTGATGAATAGTGTGTTGCGTCCATATTTGGATAAGTTTGGTATTGTGTTCATTGATGACATATTGGTATATTCTAAGAATGGCGAAGAACATGTCGAACATTTAGCAGCAGTGCTAAGATTGCTAAGAGAGCATCAACTGTATGCTAATCTTAGCAAATTCAACTTCTTTCATACTGAGGTACATTACTTGGAGCATGTTGTCTCCAAGGATGACATAGCAGTAGATCGAGAAAAGTTAAAGGCTGCCATGGAGTGGGGAGCTCCTAAGAATGTGGATGAGGTGAAATCATTCATGGGATTGGTAGGTTACTACATGAGGTTCATCATAAACTTCTCATGCATTTCATATCTTATCACATCATTGCAATGGAAAGGTAAGAAGTTTGAATGGACAGAAGAATATGTGGCTAGTTTTGAGTAGCTTAAGTAGGTTTTGATACATGCACCAGTGCTAAAGATTGTGGATTAGGACAAGGGGTTTGTAGTGTGTATAGATGCTTGCAAGAGATGACTTGGTGGATTTCTCATGTAAGAAGGATAGGTAGTGTGTTATGAGTCACGAAAATTAAATGAGCATGAGAAAAACTATCCAACGCATGATCTTGAGCTAGAAGTGATTATACATGCATTGAAGATGTGGAGACATTATCTTCTGGACATGAGATTTACATTGATGAGCGATCACTATGGGTTGAGGTATCTATTTGACCAGCTAAATCTAAATTCCAGGAAAGCTAGATGGTTGGCTACCCTTAGTGAGTTCGACTTTGAGATTAGATACATCAAAAGGAAGGAGAACCAGGTTGAATATGCTCTTACTAGGAAGGTACATGTAAATCATATAGCAGTTATGAGCTCTTACGGGATAGAGTTACAAGATAGGATTTTGCAGGCAGGATAGCTAGATGAAAAATACATGGAGATTATTCATAGGTTACAACAGAGTAAAAGTATAAGTACAGGTACAGATGTAGGTATAGGTACATGTGATCGGGAT
The DNA here is from genome assembly GCA_031772625.1 of Pinus tabuliformis. Lineage (NCBI taxonomy): Eukaryota > Viridiplantae > Streptophyta > Pinopsida > Pinales > Pinaceae > Pinus > Pinus tabuliformis. Next base: position 277,917,013 of record CM062808.1, read on the forward strand.
GCAAACTATCCTCTCACGACAGATGGTTTGGTGAGATTTCGAGACAGTGAGCTCAAGAAGCTTATCTTGAGGGAGTTTCATATCAAGACATACTTGGGTCATCTAGGAAATTAGAAGACATTGATGCTGGTGAACATGTTCTACTATTGTTCGAATTTGAAGAAGGAAGTGGAAAATTTTGTGGCTAGATGTTTAGATTGTCAGTAGGTAAAGGTGGAATGTAAGCATCCAGGAATTGTACTACAACATTTAGCGATTTCAGAATGGAAATGGGAGGTCATTTCCATGGATTTCATCAAAGATCTTCTGAGAACAATGAGGAAACATGATTTTATTATGGTCATGGTTGATAGGTTGAGCAAGGTAGCTCACTTCATTCTAGGGAAGACTACATATTTATCCAGATAGGTAGCAAGTGAGGTAGCACAAGTGTTCATCATAGAGATAATGAGACTACATGGTGTTCCAAAGAAGATTGTGTCAAACAGGGATGCAAAGTTCACTTCCAAGTTATGGAAGGAGCTATTTGGAGTATTGGGTACTGAGTTGGCCTTAAATACAACTTATCATCCACAGAAGGATGGACAGATAAAGAGGGTCAACAAGATCTTGGAAGATATGTTGAGGATGTATGTGATGCACTGGCAGAAGAAATTGTAGGAGCATCTTCCATTGGTTAAGTTCACATACAACAATGTTTATCAGGATTCATTGAGGATGAGTCCTTTCGAGGCATTATATGTGATCCAGGTGGATCTCAAGACCCCAGGGGCATGGAAAAGGCTCAAAATTCAAAGTGGCAGAAAGAAAACTAACTTGACATCAGATCGAAGTGCTCGTCAACCTAATTCCAATGATGTGAACAATGCTCCAATCCGAGTCCGTATGGAGAAGATAGAAGCAGTCAAAGTTGAGGGTTGACTTACCCATGTGGCAACCTTAAACGAGACGCAATTTTGACGAAACCCGGCCACCGGATTCTGGCCAACATGGGCCCGATTCTAGGTAACAAGACATACTTGGGGAAAATTGTCATAACTTTCTCTGTGGGGATTGGATTGAAATTTCGTAAGAAGGTACAGAAAGAGGATAGATTGTAGTTTCTTGTATGTGTGTTTCAGATCCAAAGATCAAAAAAATTGACACATGGCACTTCATACATGTTCGCTCTTTTGGAAAGGAAGATGACCCAAGTATGTCTTGATATGAATTGGGCCCAAGTATGTCTTGATATCAAGACATACCACGTAACAAGTTTTTTACGAGAAAAAAGCCCTTTATACCATAAAAATTAATTTGGTTCTAAATACGAAGATGCAATACATACCTTTTGTAACAGTGGTACACCATGTAGATCAAAATATTGCTCCATTTGAAGTATCCAATTTACCGGATCCTTGCCATCAAACTTCCTCATCTTGCTTTTTCTTGATTTTAGGACCTCAAACTTGAAACGACTGTAACTCTGTACTTGTAGATATTTAAGTTCTGAAATTTCTACCTGTAGTAGTCCTCTGTGTCCTATTTCCAATATCACTAGTCTGATCCAAATTGGATTCTCCAAAAAAGAGTTATGCACAATCTCCCAAGATGACCTGATTATAGACCTTTCCAAAAGAGCGAACTTGTATGAAGTGCCACGTGTCAATTTTTTCGACCTTTGGATCTGAAACACACATAAAAGAAGCTACAGTCTATCCTCTTTTTGTACCTTCTTACGAAATTTTAATCTAATCCCCAGAGAGAAATTTATGACGATTTTCCCCAGGTCGCTTGTTTTGAATGTAATTCAGGAGTCTGCAAAAAGACCAACTTCCTCAGATCATATCTCCGCAAATATCGCGCGAAAAGCTCTGAAATTTGGACCTAAGGTTTAGCACAACTTCCTGTCAAATGGGTTTGTTTTTCGACTTCTGAAATATCACAGAAAACAAGTTATAGCGAAAATTCCACGATGACCTGTTTGGAGTAGCGAAACCCTAGAATCCAAAGCTCTGATACCAAATGTTATGGAACTAGCTCAAGAAAAGATAGAAAAGATAGATCAATGCCTTAGAATTCAGCCTCTTCGAGGGAGTAACCTCCTTTACATTATATAAATGAACAATTATTGGATGATACAAATGAAAATACCTCCTTTCTATATATAGGAATCTAAGGGGTCATAACATAATCAGAGCTGACATAATAATAATAATGTAAGGGCATAATAATAACAATAGTGGGCTTCTATGGGGCACAATACTAACAATATGGGCACTAAATGGGTACATCGATATAATAAGTGGGTTTTACTAATAACAATAAGGGGTTACACTAGTAGTATAGGGGCCTAACACCCGGTTAATTTGTCTCCTTTGGCCCAGATTCGAATTTTTGAGAAAATTCCTGGGGGTTACAAAAAATATAAAAAAATAGGCCAACGGGCCACCACCCTTGCCAGCCTACCCAACATACATAACAATTAAATTGAAATTAGGGGGTGCACGTCCATGACCCCGCCACCCCACATGGCAGAACCCACTAACTGTATGTAATAATGGTGGGTGCGGGCTGCCAACCCATCACCCACCACTACCATCCATTGCATTACAATAATACAACTGCCCATGGGAATAATAAAGGTTGCCACGGGAAATGGGGGAGTGGGTCATCGGGACGGGTGGACACACCTACCAAAACACTCATTTAATAATTTTCTATCTGCCTGCCGATTAGTTATAACAAATGGAGTGTAAAAGAAGGGAGGGGTGGGATTTGACCGCCCGACCCCTCCTCAACCACTTTCTAAATTGACTAGTGCGCCAATCAGCTGGGCTTGGAAATTTCCACCCAAAACAATTAAAAAAAACCTTTTTGCTCGGTGCGCAGTAGAGAGCAGCGGGCATGGATTTCGAGATTCCAGGTGGCGGAACCTTGAGCAGAGCTGAAACAGGGGGTGGAACCTTTCCTGACCACATTTTCCAGGGGCTCAATTTTGGTCCAGTCTCAGAATTGGGCAAGTTTTATATTGATTTTGCACCTCTCAGCAGCAAGAATTCAATGGTGATGCTAGTTTTTGCAACAAACCTCTCCATTTCTCAGCCATTTTCCATAATGGAGGTATAAGACTCCTTTTGTAACTGATGATTGTATTCTCGTTTCCTATTCCATTTAATGAATGAAGGCATCCCCATTAATCGAGTAGGGCCTGGAGACGTAGTCCAAGTCGGATGAACTCTGTTATCAAGATTCTTGTCTTCTTGTCATCTTTTATGTGTTTCTTCCTCTTCTCTCATGTGCACATTAAATTTCTATGGTTAAGTTGTAATTTCTACATGTGATTCTTTAATACATCTATAAGTAAAAGATCTTGGATCAAGGGGTATCAAACCAGGTCTTTTCAGATTTGAATTACATGTTTGTATGCTAGCAAGGAACAGGCTCCGAAGAGGTGAAGTGAAACTAAAGCCTTTTGACCCTGAAGCGGGGCGTCCACATCGAAGGAGAAACATGGTAGATGAAGAGTTTTGTTATGAAGAGGAGGTAAACTTCTGCAAGACTTTATACATGATGGAATATAAACTTGAAAGTGCAGAGAAAAAGTTCTAGAAGGACAAGGTTCAGTGCATGGAGATGATGGAAGAGATCCACCTCCTTCAACTTCCATGAGTGAAAGTTCTTCTTCCTCCCATTACCATCATCATAGAAATTCAAGGGATGCACATAAGAAACCTTTCTTTAAATTAGATGTCAAATTTGATCTTCCAATGTATAATGGTGAAAGTAATGCAGAGAGGCTTAGTAACTGGATTAGGAAGATTAAGATCTGTCGCAGGATTCAACAGATCACAGAGGATGAGGCAAATATTTAGTTGGCCTCTCTTCGGCTAAGTGGCACCACTCTCATCTGGTGGGAGAGAAAATTTTGAAGCAGTAAGAGTGTGGGTAATCTTCCTTCCTCATGGCCTAGTTTCATTTCTGCATTAAAAGAACAATTTTATCCCTTGGGTTATAAGCAAAAAGCCTTAATGGAGTGGCAATACTTAGGGCAGGTCCAAGGTCAGGATGTTCAAAGCTTTACCAAGGAGTTTAGAAAACGAGCACTTAATTTGGGCATTGCACTTGACTCACCTAAAGTAGTAACTAACTATATTGGATCATTACATAGTTACATTAGACATTCCTTATTATTGTTTGAACCTACTACCATTGACTCGGTTAGTGTAAATGCCATTCATCTGGAGAACACAGGAACACATGGACAAGATGACCACTCAAAGAGAATCGCAACAGCCAAGAGAAGGGGAGCAAAGCCCTCTTGTACACATTGTGAGAAAGATGGGCATGATGAAGAGAATTGTTGGAAGCTACACCCTGAGTTGAGACCTGAGAGGAATGACAAAAAGGGGAAGCAAAAGGCTGTCACTACCATGCAGCAAAGCCAAGATTCCAAGTTAGAGGAAGATGAGAAGGTCACAGCTACAGGATTTGCATGAGGTAGGCCCATTGACTTGGGGTCTGATTCCGATGATGAGACGAAGTTTGCAGCCCTTAGGATCCTAGCAAGAGGACCCATAGATTTGGGGTCTGATTCCGACAATGAATCAAGGATTTCAACTGACATAACGGAAAGGGCACTCCCCGCAGCAAGACTTCAAGAAATTGAGGAGATCAACCACTAAATCCAAGCAGAGAATGTTGAGATAAGGAGGCTCCTACAGGAGGCAAGGGAAGAAAAATAAAGGTTACTACGCTAGTTGCAAGCCAAGGATGAGGCCTTGGAAAAGCTGCAACATAGCTATCTGGAGGTAAAAAGTGATTCTCCGATTTCATATGATTTTGATGATGATGAATTTGTCGCTTTTGAAAAACATACTACATGGATTGAATCCAAGATATAGAAAAAATGGGGTATCAAGGAAAGGGCCTCTGCATCAAAGGCCAAGGCATCATAAACCCCATCGAAGTCAAGGAGTTGTCGCGTCATACAGGACTTGGATACACCAAAAAGGAAATGAGGGAAAGCTCAAATATAGCTAGTAACCAACCAAAGACAGACGACGAAATTCCTTCCTCACAGTCTAACGATAGTGAGGGCTCCATGAAAACTTATCAAAGGAACACCAGGGGAAGTGCCCCAAGGCAGCACCGAAAGTTTGGAGGAGAAATAATCGTTGTAGTCATTGCAACAAAGAGGGACACCAACAAACCATGTGTTCGATGCTCCATGTTCTAGAAACATCGCTAGAGGAGCTGAAAGGTGAAGATGTTCAACAAATGAATCCACCCCATTGACGGTGGTCTGATTTATTAAGTTGGTTTTTTTAGGGGTAGTAGCTTGTTATGGCCACCATTATAAATCATACGTTGCAAGTAAATGTAAAAATGATGGTGTGTTTCCCATCACTTCAAGATGCAACAATGATATTTTGGCGTTTCCTTATCATAATTTGAGGCATTAATTACACTTAATGTAATTCGTAGCCAATGAGTGTGTGCTATGAACTCTTGGCAAGGCGCAGTTGTTGAGTCTGTGTGGTGTGCATGATTGCAAGAATGTACTAGTTTCACATGCAGGTGATTGAAAATGTGGATTGAAACACCATGCTTAGTGTAAATGCTTTTAGGGTCCAAAAGATCTTTAGTGGGGAGGATTGATCTAGGTGGATCTTAAGACACTAGGGGCATGGAAAAGGCTCAAAATTAAAAGTGGCAGAAAGACAATTAACTTGAAATCAGATCAAAGTGCTTGTTGCCCTGATTCCAACGGTGTGAAAGGCACTCCAATCCAAGTCAGTATGGAGAAGATAGAAGTAGTCAAAGTTGATGGTTCACTTACCCATGTGGTAGGCTTAAAGGAGACGTAATTTTGACCAAACTCAGCCACTGAATTCCAGCCAACATGGGCCAGATTTCGGTCAAATTTGTGGCCCGGTTAATTTTTCTCCTTCAGCCCAGATTCAAATTTTTGAGAAAATTATGGGTGGTTACAAACAAATATAAAAAAATAGGCAGACGGGCCACCACCCCTACCGGCCTACCCAACATACATAGCAATTAAATTAAAATTAGGAGTTCACGGCCATGACCCTGCCACCCCACATGATGGAACCCACCAACTATATGTAATAACGGTGGGCGTGGGCTGCCAACCCCGTCGCCCACCACCACCACCCATTGCGTTACAATAATACAATGACCCACTGGAATAGTAAAGGTTGCCATGGGAAATGGGGGAGTGGGCCGCTAGGACGGGTGGACCTGCCTCCCAAAATGCTCATTTAATAATTGTCCATCTACTCGCCTATTAGTTATAACAAATTTAGTGTAAAAAAAGGGAGGGGTGAGGTTTGACCGCCCGACCCCTCCTCAAGCACTTTCTAAATTAACTAGTGCGCCTGTTATCACTCACGTTGTTCCCCAAACGTTGTGAGAAAGGGGAATATGGCCGAGGTAACCACAGACCAATCTTTTAGATGCAGATTCTAGCCAATCTGAATCTAGAGAGGGCTCTCTCTTTATGATTTAGCTTTGCTTTTAATGTATATTAGGCTAGTTATGAAGTACAGGTATTTGTTTGATTTTTGGATGGTGATATTCAATAGAATAGGGGTGTAAATATGAGAAGTTCAACCCATTGGGCTAATGGAGTCCATGATGATGAACTGCTGAATATGGTTTCTTGGACAGAGGAAGGAACTACAAAGCAAGGTAATTAACCATGGAACAAATTTTAAGCTGGAATAAAGTGAGATGGGGTCAGGGGGTGAAGGGAAACTAAGAATCCTTCATCATGTTGACAGAGGGAAAGTGGATGAATATTGCCAGGGAGTAGTTAAGAATTCCTCAGTTGTATTCAAGATGTAAGAACCAGGGAAGCAGGAGAAATTAAGAATTCCTGCTTATGCTAATTCTGGAGAAAACATAAAAAAATAACAGAAATTGAACACAGAGTACAGTAATGTAAGTTCTGGGTTATTCTTTTTCCATGTTATTCAGATAATGAAAATAGATGATATATCAAAATACAAAAACTGTAAAACATGAGTTAAAAAGAATTATTGATCCATGAAATAATTCAAGAATTCTGCAACATAGTCCTATGCCATTAATTCCACATCCAAAGAGTTCAGCAACAACGCATTCCAACAAATTTTTATTCAGAAGAGTTCTCAGAGTTACAACGCAGTTCCAGAAATGTATCACCAACACCTAATACTTTGCTTGGGGAGGTATTTGTACAAAAATGTTTATAAAATATCTCAATAATATAATATCTAGCAATAACTTCCTCTACCTACTCTACATGAGAAGTAAATGATCTTGGGAACAGGAAGGAATAACTGTAGCAGTAAGTGATGCTGTGTGTTGAGCTAATTTATGGTCCTAAATTAACACAATTATTTCTTATCAATCCGGGTTGTTTATGCTTTGAGGCAAGTTCACTATATGTGAAGATCAGATATAACCAAACCTTGAAAGATAAGTTATTCAAAAGCTAAAAGTAATACATCTTATAACTCTAATTCAATCAGCTTAAAAAGAGAGAAACATTGAAAGGGTTCTTGACCTCAAGAAGTACACCTTCACCTCAATTATCACTTAATGAATCAGAGATTGAAACTAAAAGCTTAAGATGGATAAATTATTAATGGAAGAAGCTCTTAACTTAAGAGACACATAATATATTCCATCATAATTCATTCATCTCATTATCTAAATCTTAATGGAAATAAAACTACTTGCATGCAAACAAAAGAAACTAGTTTTCATTCATCATTTTAGCAGAAGGGATGCCCAGCTTGAACACCTATTTTTCCAACTCAATAAAGTGATGAAGAAGATATTAACAAATTAAATCAATCACTATGCATGAACCATAAAGCAAACTGAAATAAAGCTTTGAAAAACTAGTGCTACAATCAATCAGATTACAAGGAAATAAAACTAGTTAACAAGGAAGTGTACTTAGCTTGGAGTGGGGGCCCTCCACCCTTGCCTTGCACACTTTGAGAGGTGATATCAGAAGCTTAGATCAGTCACACATCCATAGTATTTCACAACAAAATAATAATAACACAAGTCTTCAAATTAACTTCTCAATCCAAAGATGTCACAACATAAAAGTATATCACAAAATCAATACATAAGCCATCAAATTTTTGGCTTTAAATAAGAAGTCTCATGAACAAACTGATCTATATTCACTCAAACAAACCCATCTACTCTCATCCACCTATCCAAGTCGAATTCATTATCCCCATCCCAAGAAATATGACCATTCCTATGAAATCTCAAAACAACCCTATTTCTATGGGATTCCTGCATGACTAGTCATGGTTGACTAGCACCAAATGGGCCTAATAAAGCTTGTTCTATTCGAACTAAGCATTGTTGGCTTAGTACTAGTTCTCAAGCTGTCCATACATGCATTCCATTCGTGCCCAAGTGTCCTGCAACCATATCAACCATAGAGCTATTACGAGAATTTCTGAATCTGCCAATTTTGCACTAAAAGCCAAATTTTCATAAAAACTTTAGAAATTGAAAAATTAAAATTAAATACCTGAATGGATATCAAATATACATCAAAATGGGATAAATGAAGAGAAAATAGATGGAAAATAGATGGATAAGTAAGTTTCTTTGAGCAAAAATAAGACCAAAACTAAGGCTCCACATCTCTCCCTTGCTTATCATCAAGCATGTCCCCATGCTTGCTTGTTCCTCTTTGACCTTCGCCTTTCTGTAGTAGATGTTGTACCTGTAGATGCTTCCTGTTGTGCTGCCCTAGCCAAACAATCCAAACCTGTATCATGTCTCTCCCTAAACAAAGCTGCTTTGACCTTTTGTTTTTCATATTTTGCCTTCCACATGTTCTTTTCCTTTAGCCATTTAAATGCTTGCTTAGAAAGTAGATCATTTTTCCCTTTTAGCCTCCCCAATTCTTCATTCAGTTTCTCATTTGCCTTGACCAATTTAGCATTATCTTTCTTATTTGCCTTGTTTTCTTCTTTTAATTGCTTCTATAAGATTTTGCTAATTTCCAATTGGTCAGTTAGATCCCTGATTCTTCCTAAATTAAGTTCTCTCTCAAAATCTTGTGTTGTTTTCATAAGTGATGTTGTTGCCGCACCATCATATGAAGAATCCTTCTCAAATGCCTCTTGTGCAAAACCATTTTCTTCTTGCTGTCTTGGGGAATATGTTTCTACTTCCTTCTCTAAGTTAATGGGACTCTTATTCCTAAATCGCCTAGGAATAGACATAACAGATGTTTCATTTTCTTGCATGGCCATGTTGTTCTATTGTTTGGCTCTTGTTCTAGGATATAAGGGTGAGTTCATCAATCTTCTGTTTTCCTGCTCTGTTTTATCCTGTACCTCATGAACCTGTTCAATGAATTGATTTTTAGATATGAACTCTCGCCACACTATGCCCTGTGATCTCACCTGATACTCAACTAGGATTTTGATTAATCCTTGATGGTATATATGTCCTGCTTTAGTCCTGTGTTCATGTTTGACTATTTCAATCATTCTCAAAAGGCTCCTATATAGAAAATAAGGCAAGTTAATCCTATCCTCCCCTTTTAGATGCTGCATAAGTCTGACATGATACAAGTGAGCCATGCTATACCCCCTATCACAGGTTAAAAACTTTTGGATAACCAAAACCAACTCACCCCATGGTTCATTAAACCATTCCTTGGGTATCCCTTTTGTTCTGTCAAATGTCCCTTTCCGGTTCTTCTCAAGAAAGAAAGTCCAGGCTTTCTCTTTAAATTGCAGGCCTTTGTAATACTTCTCACTTATCATGGGCAGATCTAAAGCTTGGGAAAGATATTCCTGGGTTACAGGAATAATGACATCTCCCACCCCTGTCTTGTCTTGATTGAAATTGTTTATAAAATCCCTGGTTATTTGTTCAGAGTGGCCATCAAATTTTTGTAGGAAACTTATCATCCCTGCATGATAAAGTTTTTCTATAGTTTCCTTCCCCCAACTCTCTATCTGGAATTTTGGCTCTACTCTGATTGACATTGCTTCTGTAAACCAATGAATAAATTCCTCTTCTGTTACTAATTTCATTTTGAAAGAAATATGTAATTATTTGTTTGATTTCGAAATGAAATTTTTGAAGGCAAAGAACCTTACCTTCCTCTTTTCAATCAACTCAATTCACCTCTGTTTGACTCTGCCCTCTGCAACAGCACTGTTTTAATCCCTGTTCAATGCAACAAATTCCTGTATACCCTGTTAATATGCTACCCTCTGTCTTTGAAAACAAAAATACACATACAAACAATGTTTATACATGCTCATGGTCCTTATTTCGTTTACCAAAATTCAAATAATTGATTACTGTTTATGTTTTAACCAGGAAAACTGTGTAGTGCACATACATTTGGCTCTCGGCCTCACCAACAAATGTTCAAAATGCTCTCGGCCTAACCCAATATATCGTTTTTTAAAAACTTTTAACTGAAAAATTTTGACTGTGTAATGTGCCAAAATTATGCACACGGCCTCAATTACCAAATCACATACCAAACTACACTCAGGTGCAACAAAGCTATGAGCACGAAGGTACTTAGCCTTAGCATGGCAACTAGAGGGCTATTCACATATGCTCAGCCTCTAAACACAAATAAACACAACACATTTGAAATCATTGTTGCGGCCTCATAAACAAATTGCAAATACTCCTGACAAAACACAATCCTCGGCGCATCAAAATTTTACAAAAACCGCTCTCGGCTATCTCATAAAAACTCTCGGCCTAAAAAAAAAACAAATAACAGCACATTCAAATGCTTTCGACATGCAATCCTTTCATCAAAAATGGCATTATGCATTCAATCCTTAAAGCATATCAATCCCCTGTTTTGGTATAAATCAGTGCGCAGCAAGGGTTATGGATGCGTTTTGTTTTAACTGTTTGACAATACAAATGCAATGCGCATTCTACAGCGCTTTTCATTGCCATTCACCGCCATTCAACATGCAATAACACTGCACTGTGTGCCTCCTTAGTTCATGGGTTTCATTATTGACACGGCACAGCATACAACTCCACATACAATGCCAAAATCTACGTGTTGACCATGCAAACCATTCACTTTTAAGTGAAACCTGATCCACTAAGTATTCATACCAACTTTCACGCAACAAATCAATGAGTTGGGGCTACGATTTCGGCTTACCTTAGATCACCAAGCACCTCGAGGGATATCGGCGCTCCAAATCTTGGTTTAACCGTTCAATTTGACTGGTGGCAAGGCAAACAATCGTTATCATAAATGACTGAGAGTTTCTAACATTGATTCACTGTGCCAAGCTTTTTAAACAACCAACACCTTACCTTATTGAATCCCTGAAAATCCGTTATTTCAAACGCCAAACCCGGAACGATTTGCATCTTTAAATTCTCCTGACTCAATTCGCTTTTCTTTTCACTAGGCTGCAGCTTCAAACGCCATTTTTCTGAGCTTATGCGGCAATGAGGATCATGGTTTAACACGACACAGGGTTATTTTTTGAACTGCACATGAGCTCGGTCAGTGTTCATGACCGTTTCAGACAGTACCGAAATATATATCCATCAGTGTTTAAAAAGGTCGTGGCTTACATGGCCGTCCTATTGACCAGTCGCCCGACTGTGTCATGAGGATGGCCAAGTCATGGCTTGGTACGCATGATCCCTGCGCAGCGTATCAGCCAATGGGTAAACAAATTGCCATGCCACCGTGTTAAGTGCTGGCCGGTTGTCATATGAGATTACTTGTTTAACTCATTGCAATGGTTTATCATTATACCCACCGCCGTATGCTTGCACTACCATATATTCACTGCTTGTTGTGTAATGATATGTTATGCAATGATGTTTGAATACCATTTCCCACTGTAATGTTCTAATGTTTGTTTATTCACAGCCGTCCACCATATTTCATAAACGTCGATGCATGAACCTTTGCTTGTAACTATGTTATATTCCATACCTTATACCATATGTATGAACCATATGCGCGTTTATTTATGTGCAACACATATATATACCTTTTACCATATACCATATGCGCGTTTGGTAATAGAAATGAATATAGCGCATTCACACACTTTGTCAACCTATGGTATATATATTGTTTGATATAATATTCTTTGATTTCCATATAGCGCATAAGTTTTTTTTTGACTTTATATAACATAGTTTTATAATTTTAAAATGACCATTGGGGTCATGTTTAAAATTATTACCATCACTAATGCTCTGAGTTGCCTGAATTTGTATGTGCAGGTTGAAAGTTGTCCCAGTTTGGCCTTTTTAAGCTTGCAAAGAAAAATACTTAAGGGTTGTAGGGTTAGTGAAAAGAGGGAATATGTATGGAAATGAAAGGGAATAGGGTTATAATGTATAAGGGTTATAGGAATATAGGATATAAATGATAATGAATATCCACAGGTACTAATTTCAAATTAACAAAAACTAAAAAATTCTAAGAAAAATTTGAATTTTTAAAGCACAAAATGACCACATATACTCCCCTGGATGATGGTTGTACAAGTAGGATGAAATCAATTTGATCAGATGTTGTAGATGGATTCAAATGTAGACTTTATTGCTGCTCCTTGTTCTTCAGGTTCTAATCCTTGAATTGATAATCAGGTCCCTCTGTAATGATTCATTGTTTCAAGTCCCTTTTTCTGCTTACAAAAGATGCACATGTTGTGTTGACATTGGCAGGTCTTTCAGGTCCCTCGGCAATGATTTGTTATATCAGGTCCTTCTAGTGACAATACAAGTCTTATTTCCTGCTAAAGAGTTGATGGTTGCAACTTCAGCTGTCCACTTTAAAGAGAAAATGCAATTCTCCCCCCTTGTTGAAGAGATGACTTGTCCTCAAGTGATTGGTTGGTGGAGTGTACCTGTAGTAAAGATATCTGAGAACAGTAGAACAAGTAGAAAGAATTCATAGAGTCCAAGTTGCCCCGGTTTTCACTTGCAAACAATTTATTTATTTTGATGTTTTTTTATATTTTTCTCTCTTTTTTTTATTTTTTTTGGTTTTTTTTTTTTTATTCAACTAGTAGACTGGAAGATGGTGGATCCTGCGCCATGAGTTCCAATTCTGTGTCTTCGATCAGTTGTTTTATAAATTCTTCTTTACTGATAGGCCTATTATAAACTTTGAGCCTATGTTCATTCACTATAAATGAGGTGGAATCCTGGTCGATTGTCTTGATCCTTACTGCTCCATTGTCAAAGATTTCGTCAATTTCATATGGGCCTAGCCAGTGTGTTGTGAAATTTTCTTTGAAGTCTTTGAATTTGGAGTCGAAAAGCAATGCCCAGTCTCCCTTGTGAAATGTCTTTGTTTTGATGTATCTGTCATGCCACTTCATTCTTTGTAGTTGCACTAATGTAGTATGTTCCATAGCTTGCTGACGATGCTCATCTAACTGATTCAGTTCCATGATCCGCTACTGTTGTGCTTCTGTCAAGTCGAGTCCTAGTTTAGCTGCTAGTCTGTATGTATGTATCTGAAACTCTATAGGAAGTAGAGCCTCCTTCCCATATACTAACTGGTATGGACTGAAACCAGTTGTTGTTTTCCAAGTGATCCTATAGGCCCAGAGCGCATCCTTTAATTTTTCAGACCAGTCTTTTCTATTCATCTGTACTGTTTTTGTCATAATATTTTCCAGGACTTTATTTGTTGATTCGACTTGACCATTTGCTTGTGCATGATATGGTGTTGATTTCCTATGCTTGATCTTGTATTTCTCTGTTAGATCTCGTACCAGCGTTGATGTAAACTGTGTTCCTTGATCTGTTACAATTTGTCTAGGCACTCCATATCTGACAAAGATTTCTTCAAAAAGAAAGGTGACCACTATATCTTCTGTTGCTCTGTTAACTGCTTTTGCTTCTGCCCATTTGGTTACATAGTCTGTACATACTAAGATGTACCTCTTCCCATTTGATGGTGGATTGATAGGTCCAAAAAAGTCAAGTGCCCACTACTCAAATGGTTCTATGAGAACCTGTGGCTTTAGTGGCATTTCATTTGATGTTATTGGTCGTCCTGTTCTCTGGCAGCTATCACATTGCTTGACATACTTCTTAGAGTCTCTGAAGATGGATGGCCTGTAATAGCCTAGTTGCAGCACCTTATACGCCGTTCGTTTATCTGCAAAATGGCCACCACAGGGTTCATCATGGCATGCTCTTAGAATGTCTAATATTTCATCTTCTCGTATGCATTTTCTAATTATTAGATCTAAACCAGTATAAAATAAATCACCATTGACCCATGTATATCTAGAGCTTGCTCTAACAATTTTGTGTTTTTGCTTTTTAGTGAATTGAGTTGGAAATCTTCCAGATGACAAATAGTTTGTAATATCTGCGAACCATGGTGTTTTGACTATGATGGCAAACAGATGTTCATCAGGAAAGTTATCTACAACTGGATTTGGATCAGGGGGTGAGTGTATCCAGGACAGAAAGTCAGCCACTTGATTTTCTTTTCCTGGCCGGTCTTGTATTGTGATATTAAATTCTTGCAGTAACAGTAACCATCTTGTTATTTGTCCATTGGTGATGGGTTTGTTCATCAAGTATTTTGTTGCTGAATGATCAGTATGGATGAAAACTTGATATCTTGTTATATAGTGTCGGAATTTATTTACTGCATGTATAACAGCTAACATTTCTCGTTCTGTGACTATGTAGTTCATTTCTGCAGGTGTTAAATTTTTGCTTATAAAGTATATGGCATAAGTAAACAAGTTCTCTTTCTGTCCAAGAGAGGCTCCTATCGCTGTATCAGATGCATCAGTTGAGATAAGGAATGGTAAAGACCAGTTTGGTCCACGAAGAATGGGGGCAACAGACAATTTCTCTTTCAGAATTTGAAATGCATTTTGACAATCATTTGTCCAGTGAAATTCAATGTCTTTTGCTAATAATTTGAACAAAGGTTGGGCTATTTTACTAAAGTTTTCAATAAATCATCTATAATAGCCTGCATAGCCTAAGAAACTTCTAACCTATTTCTGTGTTGTAGGAGGCATTAAGTTTACGAAGACTTGGATCTTGGCTGGATCCACCTTTATTCCTGAAGCAGAAATGTGGTGTCCCAGAACTATTCCTTCTGTCAACATCATATAGCATTTCTCATTGCTTAATGACAAATTTGTTTCAATGCATCGTTCCAAAACTTTCTCAAGGTTGTTTAAACAATCATTGTATGTGTTTCCGTAAATTGTGAAGTCATCCATATAGACCTCTACACATTCATGAATTAGATCAGCAAATATTGCAAGTACTGCTCGTTGAAAAGTTGCAGGTGCATTGCATAGACCAAATGGAAAAACATTATATGCATAGGTTCCCCATGGGCAAGTAAATGTTGTCTTGTCTTGGTCTTCTTCTTCTATTCTGATCTAGTTGTATTCGCTAAACCCATCTAAGAAGGAGAAAAATTTCTTGCTAGCTAATGAGTCTAACACTTGGTCAATGAAAGGTAGAGGAAAATGATCTTTGAGTGTAGCTTTGTTTAATTCCTGGTAGTCTACACATACCCTCCATTTTCCATTTTTCTTTGGCACAATAACCAGTGGAGAAACCCATTGACTATCTGAAATAGGATAAATGAATCCAACTTGCAACAATTTTTGCAACTCTTCTTTCACTATTTCCTTCATCATGGGATCCATTCATCTTTGTCTTACAGGTTTGAGTTGGTCATCTGTATAGATGTGGTGGATACATGTGCTAGGATGAATTCCTTGCATATCAGTATAATCCCAAGCAAAAGCTTTTGAATATTTCTGTAATAGTGCAATTACCTCTTGCTCTTGTGCTGATTGCAATTGATTTCCAATATTTAATTGTTTTCTAGGATATTGTTTTTGTTGTAGGAGTGGAGATTGTGTTTACAGGAAAGATGTCTATAAAAGATTTCCGCAAAGTTTGAACAGTATAAGTTTCCTGAAAACATTGATTCAAAAGTTTATTTGCAGCTTCATATTGGGCTTCTCTAAGCTGCTCTGAGGTACTTAGTTCTGAGATAAAAAGGTCCATTAAATCTTCATTCTCTTCTTCTTCTCTAAAATCAAAGAATTGATTTATACTTAAAACTGATTTTGGTTGCTTCTTTTCTTGAGTTTCAAGTATTGATTCTAAAGAAGTGGATTGTGCAGGTGAATAAAGAGTGATATGTTTCCTTTCATCTCCATGTGAAATAATCATGCTTCCAGATCTGCATCCTATGAAGGCATCAGCAGTGGCTAACCATGGTCTGCCTAAAATTAGAGGATGTCCTCCCAAGTTTGTCTTTGGTTGCAAGATCAGGAAGTCAACAGGATACTCCCATGAATCCAAGGAGACTATGATATCTTCTAGTATTCCTTCAGGAACTACTTTAGATCTATCTGCTAGTTCCAAGATTGTAGAAGTTGATCTAATGTTGTTTAATTGCAAAGTTTTCATTGTCTCCATTGTCATTACGTTTATAGCTGCTCCCAAGTCTATTAATGTATTTGGTACTGAGAAATTATTTATTGATATGGTAACCATTGGGATACCAGGATCAATATATTTTTTTACTATGGTTTGTGTAGACATGAGGCTTGCTAATTTACCAATGGCTTGGATTGTTGTAGGATCCTTTTTCTTTTTCTCTGATTTCCGAATGCACAATTCCTTTATTGTTTTAGCATATATTGGTATTTCTTTAATTGCCTTCAACAAAGGAATTTTGACATAAGCATTTTTTAACTCATCTAAGATATCAAATTCAGGAAGGATTATTTGGTTTTGTTGTTCCACTAACCTTTCAGGATAAGGTGGTGTTTGTGTTGTAACATTTGTTCCTTTCTGATTTTGTACCTCAGTTTGTGATGTTTCAGATGATTCTCCTTGTTTAGTTGGTTCTTCTATAATTGGAGGAGAATCCTTTTTAAGCACTTTTCCAGACCTTAGATGGACATCATCAAGAGGAAGGATCGAATATGTAGGAAAACATGCTGCTTCCTCTACAGTGTATGCAGATTTGTCCACCTTGTTATTTGGATTGGCCATTGGTTGGGCTGGTAGTTGAGTTGGTCTGGGTTGATTTGTAGGTAGCTATAATTGTTGTGGTTGAGTCAACAACGATGGAGGATTCTGTTGTGGAAATGGGATGGATTGCGGATATACAGAATGTTGTTGTTCAAAGGGTATGGGTTGCGAATATTGTGAATATGCAAATGGTTGTTGGTTTTGTTGCTGGTATTGTTGTTGATACTGTTGAGGTTGCTGGTTTCCATAACCATATCCTCTCCAACCTTGTGCAGGTTGCTGTGAATATTGTTGTGGAGGCCAAGCTTGCCATGGCATTGGAGGGGTCCAAGGATTATAAGGTGGATAAGCATAATTTTGTTGAGGGAATTGCGGCTGATTTGGTTGAGGCATCCTAGGTTGCCATGGTCTTCGTGGTGCAACATAATAGAAACCTTCTGTCCCTGGCACTTCTTCCATTGAGTTCATTTGTAACTCTTTCAATTTTACACAATTCTCTGTGGAATGATTTCCTGTACAAAGACCACAAACCTGAATACTATCCAAAGGACAGTCTCTCAAAGGATGTTTCTTTTTACATTTTGAACAAAATATTGCTAAAGCTTGTTCTTGTTCTTCTTTCTTCTTGTTTGCCTTTAGCACATCCACTTGTGTCCCTAATGTACTCAAAAGATCTGTTTTGAAATTTTCCAATAGACTTCCTATTTCAGCTCTTGTTATCCCTCCTGCAGCTGACTTTGCTGCTTTGGAACTCACTTCCCTTCTTCCAGTTTTTGATCTTCCTCTAGAATATTTCTGACATAACTCGACAATTTCATCGAATGGAAGGTTTGAAATATCTCCTTTACCCATCACATTCAAAATGTCAAGGTATTCATCCCTTACACCTTTGAGAAAGATTGTGCGAACAGTTTCTTGAGTTAGAGAATGTTGTTTAGACTTCTGAAGATTATATGTGAATCTTTCCAAATATTCTTCTAAACTTTCATCTTCTTGTTGTGTCATTCTAAAAACATCTTCCTTTGAATCTCTAGATCTACAATAAGCTTGATATTTCTTAAGAAATATGGTTCGCATATCATCCCAAGAAGCTATTGTTTGTTCTCCTAAACCCATAAACCATTTTAAAGCTGCTGCTTTTAATGTTGCAGGAAAAAGACGAAGTTTATGAACGTCATCAGTATATCCATATGTTCTACATAAGATATCAAATTCAAACATGAATGAATCAGGAGCTTTTGTAGACATTCCATAGAAGTTTGGCGATACAGAAGGTGGAATATTTTTCATTTTTACTTCTTCTCCCAATATTGCACTTGTATCTACTATCGGAAAACCAAAAGTAGTTTCTTGGTCAAGTCCATCTTCTTGTCTTTTCCGGTCGTTTTCTAGCTTCCTATCATTTTCTTATTTTGCCTCTTCCTCTCCCTTCCTTCTCCATTCTCTCTATTATCTTTCATATTCAGCCCTTTGTTGTTCAGGAGCGAGAAAAACGGATCCATGTCCCTCTTCTGCCATTGTTTGATTTATTTCAATTTGAAGTGGAATTTCAAATTGTTGGAAGATAGGAGGATTGATGGATGGAAAAACAAGTTGTTTTCCTTTTTCTTTTTGTTTTCCAGAAGCGGAGAATTGTTTTTGTTTTGCTTCCCAAGTTAACAAAGTTTGCCTTTCAATCAAGGTTAATCTTTGGCCAGTTCTTTGCTTTTCTACCAACTCCTCAATTGTTGGATTACCAGTAACTGGAGTGTGTGATGATCCTATTTCTACTTTTGGGGGGTTTTTAATAAATCTACCTTGAGGATCTCTATATCTAGGCATAAATAAACATAACTTAAATGGAATGTAACTAATGTTTTTGTGGTTTTTAATTTTATCTTTCTATTGACTATGCCGATATTTCCCTCCCTGGCAACGGCGCCAAAATGTTGAGCTAATTTATGGTGCTAAATTAACACAATTATTTCTTATCAATCCGGGTTGTTTATGCTTTGAGGCAAGTTCACTATATGTGAAGATCAGATATAACAAAACCTTGAAAGATAAGTTATTCAAAAGCTAAAAGTAATACATCTTATAACTCTAATTCAATCAGCTTAAAAAGAGAGAAACATTGAAAGGGTTCTTGACCTCAAGAAGTCCACCTTCACCTCAATTATCACTTAATGAATCAGAGATTGAAACCAAAAGCTTAAGATGGATAAATTATTAATGAAAGAAGCTCTTAACTTAAGAGACACATAAGGTATTCCATCATAATTCATTCATCTCATTATCTAAATCTTAATGGAAATAAAACTACTTGCATGCAAACAAAAGAAACTAGTTTTCATTCATCATTTTAGCAGAAGGGATGCCCAACTTGAAAACCTATTTTTCCAACTCAATAAAGTGATGAATAAGCTATTAACAAATGAAATCAATCACTATGTGTGAACCATAAAGCAAACTGAAATAAATCTTTGAAAAACTAGTGCTACAATCAATTAGATTACAAGGAAATAAAACTAGTTAACAAAGAAGTGTACTTAGCTTGGAGTGGGGGCCCTCCACCCTTGCCTTGCACACTTTTAGAGGTGATATCAGAAGCTCAGATCAGTCACACATCCATAGTATTGCACAACAAAATAATAATAACACAAGTATTCAAATTAACTTCTCAATCCAAAGATGTCACAGCATAAAAGTATATCACAAAATCAATACATAAGCCATCGAAGTTTTGGCTTTAAATAAGAAGTCTCATGAACAAACTGATCTATATTCACTCAAACAATCCCATCTACTCTCATCCACCTATCCAAGTCAAATTCATTATCCCCATCCCAAGAAAGATGACCATTCCTATGAAATCTCAAAACAGCCCTATTTCTATGGGATTCCTGCATGACTAGTCATGGTTGACTAGCACCAAATGGGCCTAATAAAGCTTGTTCTGTTCGAACTAAGCATTGCTGGATTACTCCTAGTTCCCAAGCTGTCCATCCATGCATTCCATTCCTACCCAAGTGTCCTGAAACCATATCAACCATAGAGCTATTACGGGAATTTCTGAATCTGCCAATTTTGCACTAAAAACCAATTTTTCATAAAAACTTTAGAAATTGAAAAATTAAAATTAAATCCCTGATTGGATATCAAATATACATCAAAATGGGATAAATGAAGGGAAAATGGATGGAAAATAGATGGATAAGTAAGTTTCTTTGAGCAAAAATAAGACCAAAACTAAGGCTCAACATTGTGCTGGCTACTCAGTTGGTGAGATGCATTGATTGTTTGCTTAGCGATTCGACGTTGGCCGCTTCCTTTGATATTCCATGCTTTAATTTTGCTTTAATAGACCACCGCCTAGTGCGATTTTCATCTGCTCTTTTTCTCCACTTTATGATATCTGTTGTGTTCTGGAAAAAACCAAAGTTTGAAATCCACCTACAAAATTTCCAGCATACTCTGCCACCACTGGTCATCTGGTAATTGGTGTCTACACAGTTTTATTAGAGTTTCATTAGCATCCATGTACTTGAAGAAAGTAGACTGGACTGTGAAAAGATGTCTCACTTCATGCTCAATAAAAAACAGATTTTCTAAATTGTCATACAGGCTTTGTCCAGATGGGAGCGCCTTCTCTCCTACGGGACTTGATGATGCTGTGATTTGATTAGACACATATGAGCATAGTCTGCATATGTCATCAGTCTATAGTCATTAGTTAATAAACTGGCAAAACCCTTTTCCTCCAAAGCTGTAAACTTTTGTGTGAAAGCATTTATCTCAACTTGCATCTCCTGGCACTTCCTCTCCAGATTTTGTATGAAGTTCCTCATGGTCAGAACTCTTTTGACTGTTAGAATGGTGCATGTCCTGTCCCTGATATCCAGTGCTGCTAGCTCTTCGTTGGTGTGGGTGTTCAAAAACTATATTAGCCTATTGGCCTATTCGGGCATGTGTCCCAATAAATCCCTGGCCTTTTGAATTTCTCCTTGAGCTGCTGTTACCAAATCAATCTGCTCATGAATTATCTGTATGGATTTCCATATATCAGTGAGGGATTGGCCAATGTTGGTCCATAAAATTGTTTTGATTTCTGCCAAGGGTTTATGCAGGGAGAGATCCTTTTCTAAGGCTTTTACTTTATTTTCCAATGCTTTTACCTCCCTTGATTTTTCTGCCACAGTCATTTTAGATTTGTCATAACTTATTTCCAACTTGGCCAATTTCTCTTTAGCCTCTTTCAATTCTGATACTTGGAGTTTTAAATCCTCCATAGCCTTTATTAATTCTTTAGTGGTCATGGTAGTGTTGCTGCCTGCTACTGTTGTTTCTGAAGTACTTGGTGTTGTTGATGTCGGGCCAGCGGGAGGGACTATTGTTGTTGTTGTAGGAGCAGTTGTAACTGTTGGAGCTATTTGAGATGGCTAGGAGGTTGACACTCCCTGCTTTTCTTGTAATGCCTTCTCCAATTCCTGCTCTGTATCATTTAGTCTTTGATTCATTTTCAGGTGCATCATGTCTTCTTCTGCTTTTTCTTACACAAACTCTGTGGTTTGTGGATGCATAGTAATTGGCAATTTCAATTGTTTCCTGAGGGCAGCTATGTTGTCCTCTTTTTTCTTCATTAATGCTTTTATTCCCTTGGCATCCTTGGGATGATGTCCCAGCTCAATGATAATTTCTTCCAAGGACTTTATCCTGTTGTCCTTGGCCAAAGAAGATGCCTTTTCCAATTCTGGTTGAGCAGATGTGTTGTTCAATGAATTTTGCAATTGTTGAGCTAGTATGGCTTTGTCTGCCAATGTGGAGTAGACCATTTCACCAATTTGCTTGTGCAACTCAATCTGGTCCATAGGGTGAACGTCTTTGGCAAGAGCCTCTAGATTTGTTCTAATATAATGAGCTGCTGACTATGGCTGCTGCACTTTAGGCTTGAAGTGACTGAAGATCATTTTCCCTTCTTGAATATCATATGCAGACATCAACTTTTGCTATTTGGCGGGGGTCATTTTGAGAAATTGATCATAAAGTTATAGTCTTATTAGCTCATTTTGTGCCTTGATGTATGTGAATGTTCTTTTAATATCAGAACCTTGCTTGCTCTATGGCCTTGCTGAGGAAATTTCCACACTATGTTGTTTTCCCAATTGCTATCCATGAGAGCTGGTAGATGTTTCTACCACTGGGGATGTCTGTGCTCTGGTTGCCGTCTCACTTATTGGACTTTCTGTGATCTCCTCTATAACTTCCTCTTCAGGCAGAGGATCCACTCTCTGCCATTTTTCCTTTGGTTGCTCTGTTGGCCCACTTACAGGTGTGGCCTCTTCTCGGTCCCTTTTTCTGCCCTTTTCCTCATTGAGAGGAGTCCGCAATGCTGGTATCTCTAGTACTTTGGTCTGGGCACGAGGAATTTCCCCTAGAGCTTGTTGCTTTGATGATGTTGGCTGGTCTGTCATTTCGTGTTGCTCTGTATGCTGAACTTCTTTGCCTTTGGATGTCTCTGCAGTTGGTGTAGTGCTTTTTTGGGCTGGTTTTTGTGAAGTTGTAGCAGATGATGTGCCCACTCCAGTTTGCTGAGGAAATTTGAAAGAGACCTATCCCAAAGAGTCCAGGTCAAGAGTCTTTTCAAAATTTTTCATTGCTTGTTCCATCTTTTCCTCCTCAGTAATCTGTTCTATCAATGTGCCCTCTACCCACTCATCTTGATTAGCATACTGCTCTAATTCAGGGATTCTACAATGATCATAGCCTGATAGCCTATTTTTTATCTTTTTATCACAGATGAATCCATATGGGTCATAGGGCACCCACCAAAATCTCCTTTTTAATTTGAGTTTTTCACTCAATATCTTTTCAGCATCTTTCCATCCTTCCTTTTTGTTAATGATGAAGGGGCCTAATTTGTTTCTTAATTTTAGCTGAGCCTTTTTCTTGGCAGCATAAAAATGAGTTAAATCTAAGCTGATAAATTGCCTAAAGTATTCCAGGGCAAACAATCTCATAGGCACATATTTTGGTAGTTTATAGTGGCACAGCTCATAGCTAGATATCCTGATCTTAGTGTGATTCTGGTGAAAGTACCAGTCACCTATTTTGTAGCTTTTGGAGAGCTGTAAAATTTTTTGCATGTCACCAGAGAGTCTAGGAGGAGCAGTTCTCATCAACAAAGAGGAGACCGGATGTATGAACAAATCAATGAATTCACAGTAAGTGTAAGGAGAATTATGGACTTGATGGAAGACTGAGGTCCACAATATCACAGACCTCCTTTATCCATTAGCATCCAACTTCCTGATAGGGAACTAAAAACTATCTGTTTGATAGTACAAGAAGAGATGATATATATATGATGTGTACTTGAATACTCCCTCTCTGTTTAGACTCATGAATTGTTCATGGATTTTGTTGGTGATGAAAGTAGCAAAGTCAAATTTG
Organism: Pinus tabuliformis; assembly: GCA_031772625.1. Classification (NCBI taxonomy): domain Eukaryota; kingdom Viridiplantae; phylum Streptophyta; class Pinopsida; order Pinales; family Pinaceae; genus Pinus; species Pinus tabuliformis. The sequence goes on from CM062808.1 coordinate 277,940,491, forward strand.
ACAGTAGGAGGATGTCCTCGAATAAATATGGACATTAGAGCTAAAATGGTCTCATCAACATACTCACTTGTCTTAAATCCCAGGACAAAGGATATCATATCAATAACAAATCCTCCACCTTCATTGAACCAGACAAGGTGAAAAGGAGGTGAATCTCTGGGCTGGCAATCTGGTGCCGTAAATATCTTAGCAATCCATCCTATTTTTGCAGTGGAAAATTTAGAGCCTTGATCTAGCAAATATTTCATGGAAAGAGGAGTCAGAGGCTGACTAGGTTTGAAGTGCAACATCTCATTGATTGAGTCAGGAGTTATATAAAAAAGGACAGTTCCAGATGGAGTCATGACTGCTCTTTGAGTAGGCTCATAGATGGCTTAACACAGGCATATTATATCTGGGAATACATTTACTGAGGGGAGATAGTATATGGGCAGATTCGATTCCCATATCCCATAGAGATCAGTTTTGTTTTGGTAACTGTTCCTAATTTCACAAAATGCTTGAAGGTGATCTTTGTCACAAATTAAGTCTTGTATTTGGAAGTCCCTATCAGCTAAGGGCAACCATTCCAGCTCCTTGTGAGGTGCATTAAGGGGAGCAATATTCAAGGCCACTAGAGCTTCCATTACTCCATTTCTTGTGATTTTTCAACTTGGAGCTTGGATTCAGTTTCTGGCATTTTCTGAGAGAATTGCAGGCCGAAACCAGCTTGAACTTACCCTAGTAGGCGAATTTTGTAGAGGGAGACAGAGTTTGCGGGATTTCTTGGTAAAATGGGCAAAAACAGTGGTTATGGTGCGCCTTTTTGTAGGTATTTTGATGAATTTAACTCAAATTTGGGCGTTTTTTGGAGAATTTGTAGAGGAAACTAAAAAGAACAGGGTTCGGGAATGAAATGTAGGTAAATACCTGTTTTAACTAGTGGACTGTGCAATTTGTAGGTGGCGGACCGAGCGAGAAGACCGGAATGTGGAGTATTTTAGCTTGGAAGCGGACTGTGTGGTTGAATGACTCCTCTGGGACGTAAATTGTCATGCACAGGGCACAAAGATCAAACAAACAGAAATGAACAAAAACGACCTTTTCACGCCTTTTTGACAAAAAAATTGATTTTGACGGGTTTTGGTGCATTTCGGTCGGGTGACGTCAGCATGACGAAGTGGCTTGTCATGGTTGTGATGTCAGTGGATGATGCAAAGGTGATGTCAGCAGGGAGGGGGCATGGACAGTAAGCGGTTTGGCCCCTGCACCGCTTTTGGGCACTGGTGGTATTGGAAGGGGGGGCAACGATTAGTGCGGGAGGCTAACACCCGTCGCAAGGTACGGCGGAAAAACCACCATTCCCCGAGCGCTATCAATCGGCACAAAAGGGCAAGCGATATTGCTTCGGTCCATCGGATCTATGGGTTATGATTCGACGGTCGGCGGTGAACAAAATAGGCAGAGGGCTACGGCGTGGGACCCGCGCGATAAAACAATGAATTTATAATGTTTTACGGGGTATAACTTAATGTTTATCGGCGGTTTGGTTATTTATTTAACCAAGTGTTAAATAAATTCCATGGTTTGTGTATGCGGGGTGTTGTTAATGGCCCTGAATGGATCGTTAACTCCTGTAAAACATTACCATATGGCTTATAATAAGCCGTGGGTCAGGATATTTACATTTTTTGGGGTTTTTATGCATTTTATATAATATGGGGGGGTAATATTATATAAGAACTATATAATAAAGTTAGTATGTTGATATGAAAGGTAGGTTTAATCAAAACATTAAGTTTGAAAAGTGAAACTTAGGTTTAGGGAAATGAAAAAGGATTGAAGTCGTGAATTTTGGAGACTTAGCATAATGGAAGAAAATCATTTTTACACAAGAAATGGGGCTTAGTTCTCTTAAGTAAAACCATAATTTCACTTAGTCTTTTTCATGGAATGAAGTGAACTAGGAGCATTGAGCAGATCTCAATGTTCTTGAGGGGAGGTTAGTAAGTGTTTTTTGGAGGAATGGGAAGGGAAATTAGTCATGCTCCATATGTTTTGTAGCCACCTTGCCATGGCACTTATGGTATCCATGAGATGAATCACCTTCCAAAGACATAATTGCTTATGTATCTGCTTCTATAACATCAAAATGGCCTACCGAGCCTATCACACCTAACATTTTATCTTCCTTTTTCCTTGGGTGCATTTAAACTAGCAAACCCTTACTTTCTTCTTTTCTTTCAACTGCCCTCCTGTCTAAGTCTGCCCTTATTTCTTCCAGGGGCTTAGATTTAGCTGTTGAGCACCTCTACTTCTCTACCCTACTACTTATCTTCCAAGCTTGAACTGTTTGGACAGAATTCACTCTCTATTTCTAAAACAAGAAATTTAAACATGGACTGGCCAAGATTGAGTTGTTTGGCTATCCATCGACTGTGACAGAAGTCACTGATTGCACACAATGAGATTCTTTTGCAAAATAGGATAGTAGTGGCATTTTGGACTAGCACACTTTCCTGGTCCTTTCTTTGGGGTTCATTTTCTTTGTTTTTGACCAATTCATTCTTTTTGCCCTTTGATCTTTCTTTTAGGGCATACCCTCTTTTCATTTTTTAGTTTTTTATTTTTTTTGAAAATATGGAACCTTTGCAGCATGGAAGGGATGAACATATTTAGCATTTCATCAGTCAATCATGAAATATGACACCTATTGGTATAGAAGTATAACACTGGCTCCACTTGGAGATGGCTTTTGCAGGTGAAAGCCAAGAACAACAGGTCAGATAGCCTTATATTCAACTCTTGCTGCAACCTGAAATTTTTCCTTTGCTGTAAATAACCAAACTATACCCCTAGACCATATACACCTTTCTTATATGCTTATTTAAACAATTACAGCTCCATTTTTGATAGCTTGTTCGAACGTTTTCCATCATATTTATAGCTCCCAAGTCTCTTTCTTCAATTCTTCTGATAAACTCAAAATGTAATACAAAAAGGTGGAACAGTTCCTTGCCTTTTTCTCAAAATTTGTTGCATATCCCTACTATCTGAGTGCTGTAATAAACTGCAGAAAATAAACACTTTTATGTACAAGTTATAGTCCTGACATCTTAACAAAGTGGATCAAACTAATGCTTGAGCATCCGACCATTGACTGGCCCATCTTCTACTTCTGTACCATCCAGGCTTCTCAAAAATTAGGTGTTGTTTCCTTGTACAGCCTGAATAGCAAAAGGTCCCTTCCATAGGAAGTCAAACTTCCCATGTTTTCCTTTATCTTCCCTTCTGGAATCCCATTTCAGTACTTTTTCTCCCATGGAAAAATCTTCTGCCTTTGTCCTTTTTTCAAAAATCTTCTTAATCTTTTCTTGTAGAACTTGAGATCTTTGGTACACTTCTTCTCTAGTTTGTTGCAAATGAATAGTCTGGTTGATTCTTCTCTGAATGTCATTGGGTTCTGCCTGCACTTCTTGCAACAATTTTATCACATCGATTCCCAAAGATGAAGGGAATGCAACCTCCATCCCATAAACGAATTCATAGGGGCTTGTTCCAATGGATCTCTTTGTAGTCAACCTATCTGCCCATAGTGCGTTTATGAGCTTTTTATGCCAATTTTTCTTGTTTTTCTCCAATATTTTCTTAATAATATTGATTAGGCTTTTATTACATGACTCAGCTAAACCATTACCTTGAGGGTAATAGGTTGTGGAGTAGCCTAAGGTAATATGGTATTTGTGACAAAAATTGATCATTATTTTGGATTTAAAAGCAACAACGTTGTCAGTTATAATATTTTCCGAACAGCCAAATCTAGACAAGATATTAGTTTCTAGGAATTGCATGATCACTGAATCATTAGCCTGTCTACAAGGGATGGCTTCTATCCACTTGGTGAAGTAGTCTGTGACAGTTAAAATCCATTTTTGCTAGCTGGAAGAGGGAGGGTGAATTTCCCCTATGAAATCTAAACCCCATTGTTGAAATGGTCTTTCAGTGGAAATTGGCTTGAGGGGTAGAGGTAAAAGCTTTCTTTTGCCTTCAAAGATTTAACATTTATGGCAAGAAACTATAAATTTCTTTACATCAGCAAATAGGGAGGGTTAATAAAATCCAGCTCTTAGGATTTTATTAGCAGTTGACTTCTAATACAAATCTCCACCATAGTCCCTTGCATGAAATGCTTTGAGCACTTTGTCAGTTTCATCCTTTGTTAAGCAACTTAGTAAAATGCCTTCATGATTTTTCCAAAATAAAACATTATCTACAATACAGAATTTTGAAGCTTTCATTCTCAGAAATCTCTTTTTAGTTCTGGATAACCTTGGAGGAGCCTGTAGGTTTAACAATACATAGACTATATCAGCATACCAAGGTGATTGTAAAAAGGCTTGACTATGGAGTCACCATCTCATATTCATTATCCAATTCATTTATGTCAAGGGCTTGAAAGTTGGTTTCAGTCATTAATTTAGCTAATCCTTGTCCTTTTATCAACTTTCTTGGTTTAATTTCAATGTCATATTCCAAAATGTTAGGCATCGATTTGCCTCTTTTTCCTTCAATTCCTTCTTGAGTGAGAATATCCTTGACCATAGTATTTGGTACATAAGCTATCACATGAGAGTATAAAATATAAACCCTGAAATCCTTGATAGCTTTTACCAGTGCATAAGCTTGTTTTTACATGATTTGATATTTTAAAGGTGCATCTCTAAGTGCTTTGCTGAAAAAGGCAATGGGTTTTTCACATCCTTGGTCATCTTTCTGTAATAGGACAACAGCAATAGTATGTTCAGATGCAAAGGAAAATATTATAAAGTCTCTGTCAAATTTCAGGCTTGTGAGGACTGGTGTTTTGGTTAAAGCTCTTTTGATCTCTTCAAAGGCTTGTTTAGCTTCTATTGTCCACTTGACTTTGGAATCTTTTTTCAGCATGTTGTTCAGCAATCTTATCAGTTCAGCCAAGTTGGGTATGAATCTCCTTAGAAAGTTGATTTTCCCTAGGAAAGCTTGCAGTTCTTTGATATTCCTAGGGTGAGGAACTTGCAGAATGGCTTGTATTCTGTCTGGGTCAATTCTAATGCCATCTTTTGAGATTATGTGACCTAGCATTTTGTCCTCTTCTAGGCCAAATAATGATTTATTTAGGCTTAGTGATATGCCATTTTCTGCAGATTAAAAATGCTTGTCTAATATGTTCCAAATGTTCCTGATCTGATTTGGAAAATGCAGTAAGGTCATCAAGATATATGACTAGAAAATCATGAATCTCCTTTGCAAAGGCTATGTCCATTGCTCATTGAAAAGTTTCCCCTGCATTCTTGAGTCCAAAAGGCATTTTTAAATACTTGAAGGTTCCCCAAGGTGTTGTAAAAGGAGTTTTATCTTGATCATCAGGGTGAACTAAGATCTGATTAAAGCCTGAGAATCCATCTAATAGTGAAATTATAGAAGCTCCCACTACCCTTTGTAAAATGTGATCCATCTTGGGTAAGGGGTAGTGATCTTTTAAAGAGACTATTCAGATTTCTCAAGTCAACACACAGTCTTATCTCTCCTATTTTCTTCCTAGTGGGCACTAGATTTGAGATCCATTCTGAAAATCTAATGGGTGCAATTATCCTAGCTTCATACATTCTCTTGACTTCTTTTTCAATGAGAGGAAGAAGTACAGGATTTACCCTTCTAAGTTTTTTCTTGAAAGGTTTTTGATTTTCTTTCAGGGGTATTGTATGTTAGATCATAGAAGTATCATAGGACTTAAGATCTTCATAACTCCATGCAAAAACATCTTGAAATTCTTTGAACGGTTCAATGTATTTCAGTTTTTGGTGAGGGGGCAAAGCTTTGGACAATTTTATCATCTTAGGATTTTCTACAGTTCCTATATTACAGTCCTCAATTTCTGCGTTTAATGGCTGCATTTTTGGCTTTCTTGGAATATCATTAGAGTCAAAAATATCCTCTAGAGGATTCAAGACCGTGGGTAAAAAGTTATCCTTTAAATCAATCACTTCAGAGTCTCCTTCAACAATTTCATCTAAGTTTATTTCTTTTAGCTTTTGTAAATTTTTGCTGGTAAAGATTGTTGGGTGTAAAATCTTATTTTCTGTTTTAGCTAAAATGTAAGTCTCACTTTTATCTATTTGATTAGTTTCACAAATGGTGCTTATGTCTATATTTGTACTGGAAAATTCTTTTTTTAAAGTCAGGAAATTATTGATCTGAGTGTCATTGTCAAACATCTACTAGTTTTTAACATTGTCTGGAACAGCTGATCTGTGTTTAATTTCAACAGTAAAATGATGGTTAGGCTGAAATGGTAGCTTACAAGTGCTGGTAAATGTTGCCAAACTGTGAGCATGCAAATTGTGGTTCCTTGAAATCTTGGTAAGCTGTGATTCTAGAAAGGTATTGAGTATTTCAAGTGCTGCCCCTCTATAAGCTCTTAACCTGAGATCATTTGTGAAAAAGTTCCATTTCATTTGTTGAACAACCAAATAAGGGTCTCCTAAAATTGATATCCTAGCTGCCCCTGGACTTTTGATCAATTTGAGTCCTAGCAGGAGGGCTTCATATTTAGCCATGTTATTTGTACATTTAAAATTCAGCCTGTATGCATGTTCTTCAACATGATCATTTTGCATGTTATGTATCCAAATCCCTACCCCTTCTCATAATTTATTCACTGATCCATCAAACTCTAGATGCCATAGGATTTCTTGATTACAACTGGCATCAGGAGTTTTAGAAACTTGCTTAGTGGGAAGATTTGGATTTTTAGTTTTATATGGTTCCCCTTGTGTGTCTGTTGTGTCAATTATTTCAGCAATTTCTAGAGTTTGGGAAATAGGTTCTTCTTTTATGGTTTTTCCTTGTATTGGTGCTAGAATCTTGTCATCAGTTTTGGGACAATTTTCAGCATTGTATAGTATGAAAGAGTCCATATTAGAATGCATGGAATAAATGGGGAAATTTTGGGGTTTCTCTTAACTGCTAACCACATACTTCATCAACGTTTCTTGGTACAATCTCTTTGGCTGGCCAAAGACTGAGATGGTAGCATAAGACATGTCCAACTGCAAAGATCCCTGGAGCTTTGCACCCCAAGATCTGGACAAAAGCATTCCATATTTTGGTGGGATATCAACTACCACTACATCCATTAAAATAGTTTTGGCAGGGTATCGGACTAGTGATACACATAAATCTTTAATTAGGCCTAGACATCTAACTTGGCTAGAGTCAAAACCGAACAAGTGTTTGTATGGCCTGGTGATATCTAGGTCCAACTTTTCCATCACAGACTTAGGCATTAGATTATGGGAAGCTCCCGAATTAAACATTGCATTGTGAAGTACTTTGTCATGAATGTTTAGACTTACATAGAATGGAGGAACACCTCCATCTACTGATTTACCATTAACTTCAGGGCCAAAAATTAATTCTGGCTTGTCATCTAGGATGTTCACTGCATCTCTGTTTTCTGAAATTTGAAGTGACCTGCTAATTTGTTCTCTATAGACCTCATGTTTAGCCAACTCTGACAGTGGAATTGCTATTTTTAACTTGCTTATTTCGTTTTCTAGGTTGAAAGGTTTTTCCACTTGAATTTTTGCATTCCGGGCAGCAAGATTTTCTTTTTCTATTGTGTTTTCAATGTTCTTTTCTCTCTTAGGAGTGCTGTTATGAACTGAATCTGCTTTCAAATTAATTTCAAGAGATTTGTTTGCATTTTCTTTGGGAGGAAAGGAGGTGGATGGCTGAATGTTTAATAGTGGGCCATCTGATATGTCCTCAACTATGGGTTCTTTTGGGTTGAGGTCTGTTCTAGTAGGGAGTTCTATAGGGGAAGTATTAACCTTTTCTTTTTTAGGCTGCTTGGTATATTTTTGCTTGTTGGTTTCAGGGACATCTATTGTTCTGCTCCTTAATTTGTATTGTTTATGAACCTCATAGACAGCTGCATCATATCCCTCTCTAAAATCAAATGATTCCCCAGATTTGGTTTGAAATTGATTAAAGGTGTGAGCTTCTTGATCATCCCAGGTTAAAAAAATTTGCTGTTCACTTTTTAGACCCATTAAATTAATTTGAGTATCCTTTGTTGGTTCACTAGAGGTTGAAGCTTCTGCATAGATTTCCTGGAATGGAGGTCTAATGTTTTGGTCAGGACCAGCCTTCCCAGTGTTAGGATTTTGATTTTTCATGAAGTTTGGATTTATTTCGGTGTTACTTGGTTGACCCTCCCAAGAAGATTTCCTCTCAATTGTTTCAACTCTATCACCCAGTCTATCCATTCCTTTGATAATTGCATCTAGTTTTTTCTCAAATGTAGAAGGCTCTTCTTTGAAGGGATTCCTTCTTTCAGCTCGAGCTCGAGCTCGTTTAGAGATCAGATTGGCCTCTACACTGACAGCTATACTCTGCATGTCTTCTAATCTTGGAGGAGCTCTTTCCTGAGCTGGTAAGCCATATTAGAGTCAAATCCATCAGGGAATTTGATCAAGGCCAAGTCTAGTGGAGGTCTAAGATTCTGACGAATAGCATTGTAGACATTATTAAATCTGGCAGAGTAATCTTGAACAGTTTCTGATGGGCCTCTTTTCAAGCTTTCATATTCCGATAGGATGTGTAATGGGTCTTTCTTCTTTTCCCATCTGTTCAGAAAAGTTTGATAAAGGGCATCTGGATCAGCAATTGTGTTTACAGGAAGTGCCCTAAACTAGGTCCTTACATCACCAGTTAAGCTTTGGACAAAGATTTTCATTCTGACATCATTATCATCAACTTCATAATTCTCAAAATAATCCATCATTTTCTTAGTATGTTGTTGAGCTATATAGGTGCCAACACCATCAAAATAGGTGATTTTTCTTTGATAATTTTGAGGCATAGCCCCTAGATTTGCAGGTAACTGCAGGGGTGCATATCGGTTTTCCATATTAACAAGGACAAATATGAGAGTTGGGAGAACAGGGATAATAGTGGAAATATGTGTTCTGGATGGGGGAGTGGAAAAGATGTTTGGAAGTGATGATGTTGAACTAGAAGTAGCTACAGCAATGGAAGAAAGGACTGCTGCTTTTCCAGCAGTAAGCTTAGTTTGGATAGAGTTCTGCTGAGGTGTGTTAAGGTTTAAATCAGCAAAATTTTCTTGATTATCTCAGCTTCTAAGTTTCTTTGGGATCAAATTTGGATTTTCAAAAATACGTGGAGGATTTGGATTTGGATTTGATCTACTGTAACGGGTTTTCTTCTTTGGAGCTAGCTTTTGACTATATTTTTGGTATTTTCTGAAAATATCTTTTAAGAATACAAGTTTTGAAAAGCTTTTGAAATATAGAAGGCTTAAAATTTTCCTTCCGATATGTTTGAAACAAGGAAACTAATGAAGTCTTTGAGACAACTGTTTGGAACCTAAAACTAGGCTGGAGATTGACTGAAACAACTTTTATTTACTCCTGTAATTGCATAGCAAAAATAGTTTCAAAGGCCACCTGGCTAACTTCAGGCTCCATCTGTAGCTTTAGAAACTAAACAATAGTAACAAATAGTCATTCTGGTCCCCATTGGAGTCGCCAATGATGTTATCACTCAGGTTGTTCCTCAAAAATTGTGAGAAAGGGGAATACACCCGAGGTAACCACAGACCAATCTTTTAGATGCAGATTCTAGGCAATGTGCATCCAGAGAGGGCTATCTCTTTATGATTTAGCTTTGTTTTTAATTTATATTAGGCTAGTTATAAAGTACAGGTACTTGTTTGATTTTTGGATGGTGACATTCAATAGAACAAGGGTGTAAATATGAGAAGTTTAGCCCATTGGGTTAATGGAGTCTAGGATGATGAACTGTTGGATATGGTTTCTTTGATAGAGGAAGGAACTATAGAGCAAGGTAATTAACCATGGAACAAATTGTACGCTAGAATAAGGTGAGATGGGGTCAGGGGGTAAAGGGCAACTAAGAATCCTTCATCATGCTGATGGAGGGAAAGTGGATGAATATTTCCAAGGAGCAGTTAAGAATTCCTTAGCTATATTCAAGATGTAATAACCAGGGAAACATGAGCAATTACGAATTCTTGCTTATGCCAATTCTGGAGAAAACATAAAAAATAACAGAAATTGAACATAGAGTACAGTTAAGTAAGTTCCGGGTTATTCTTTTTCCCTTCTATTCAGATAATAAACATAGATGATATATAAAAACATGGAAACAGTAAAACATGAGTTAAAAAGACTTATTGATCCATGAAATAATTCAAGAATTCTGCAACATAGTCCTCTGCCATTAATTCCACATCCAAAGAGTTCAGCAACAACGCATTCCAACAAATTTTTATTCAGAAGAGTTCTGAGAGTTACAGCGCAGTTCCAGAAATGTATCACCAACCCCTAATACTTTTCTTGGGGAGGTATTTGTACAAAAATGTTTACAAAATATCTCAATGAGATAATATCTAGCAATAACTTCCTCTAGCTACTCTACAGGAGAAGTAAATGATATTTGGAACAGGAAGGAATAAATGCATCAGTAAGTGATGTTGTGTTGGCCGCTCAGTGAGTCGGCGGTGGTTGCTTCCTTTGATGTTCCACGCTTTAATTTTGCTTTAATAGACCACTGCCGAGTGCGATTTTCATCTGGTCTTTTTCTCCACTTTATGATATCTGTCGTGTTATGGAAAAAACCAAACTTTGAAATCCACCTACAATCTTTCCAGCATATTCTGCCACCACAGGTCATCTGGTAATTGGTGTCTACGCGGTTTTATTAGAGTTTCATCAGCATCCATGTACCTGAAGAATGTAGGCTAGACGGTGAAAAGATGTCTCACTTCATGGTCAATAAAAAACAAATTTTCTAAATTGTCATATAGGCTCTGTCCAGATGGGAGCGCCTTCTCTCCTACAGGACTTGATGATGTTGTGATTTGAGTAGCCACATATGTATTCAACCTGTGAGCATAGTTTGCATCTGTCATCAATCTATAGTCATTAGTTAATAAACTGGGTAGACCCTTTTCCTCCAAAGTTGTAAACTTCTGTGCGAAAGAATTTATCTCCACTTGCATGTCCTGGAACTTCCTCTCCAGATTTTGTATGAAGTTCCTCATGGTCAGAACTCTTTTGACTATTAGAATGGTGCCTGTTCTATCCTTGATATCCAGTGCTACCAGCTCTTCCTTGGTGTGGGTGTTCAAAATCTGTATTAGCCTATTGGCCTGTTCGGGCATGTGTCCCAATAAATCCCTGGCTTTTTGAATTTCTCCTTGAGCTGTTGTTACCAAATCAATCTGCTCATGAATTATCTATATGGATTTCCATATATCAGTGAGGCATTGGCCAATGTTGGTCCATCAAATTGTTTTGATTTCTGCCAAGGGTTTATGAAGGGAGAGATCATTTTCTAAGGTTCTTACTTTATTTTCCAATGCTTTTACCTCCCTTGATTTTTCTGCCACGGTCATTTTAGATTTGTCATAACTTATTTCCAACTTGGCCAATTTCACTTTAGCTTCTTTCAATTCTGATACTTGGAGTTTTAAATCCTCCATAGCCTTTATTAATTCTTCAGTGGTCATGGTATTACTGCTGCCTGGCATTATTGTTGTTGAAGTACTTGGTGTTGTTGATGCCGGGCCAGTGGGAGAGATTGGTGTTGTTGTTGTAGGAGGAGCAGTTGTAACTGTTGGAGCTATTTGAGATGGCTGGGAGGTTTACACTCCCTGCTTTTCTTGTAATGCCTTCTCCATTCCTGCTATGTCTCATTTAGTCTTTGTCATTTTCATTAGTAGGTCCATAATGTCTTCTTCTTCTTTTTCTTGCACAACCTCTGTGGTTTGTGGATGCCTAGTGATTGGTAATTTCAATTGTTTCCTGAGGGCAGCTATGTCATCATCTTTTTTCTTCATTAATGCTTTTATTCCCTTGGCATCCTTGGGATCATGTCCCAGCTCAATGATAATTTCTTCCAAGGACTTTATCCTATTGTCCTTGGCCAAAGAAGATGCCTTTTCCAATTCTAGTTGAGCATATGTGTTGTTCAATGAATTTTGCAATTGTTGATCTAGTATGGCTTTGTCTGCCAATGTGGAGTAGACCATTTCACCAGTTTGCTTGTGTAACTCAATCTGGTCCATAGGGTGAATGTCTTTGGCAAGAGCCTCCATATTTTTTCTAATATAATCAGCTACTAACTGTAGCTGCTGCACTTTAGGCTTGAAGTGACTTAAGATGATTTTCCCTTCTTTAATATCATATGCAGACATCAACCTTTGCTGTTTGGTGGGGGTCATTTTGAGAAATTGATCATATAGTTGTAGTCTTATTGGCTCATTCTGTACCTTGACGTCTGTGAATGTTCTTTTAATATCAGAACCTTTCTTGCTCTGTGGCCTTGCTGAGGGAATTTCCACACTATGTTGTTTCCCCAATTGTTTTCCATGAGAGCTGGTGGATGTTTCTACCACTGGGGATGTCTGTGGGCTGGTTTCCCTCTCACTTATTGGACTTTCTGTGATCTCCTATACAACTTCCTCTTCAGGCAGAGGATCCACTCTCTGCCTCTTTGCCTCTGGTTGCTCTGCTGGCCCACTTACAGGTGTGGCCTCTTCTCGGTCCCTTTTTCTGCCATTTTCCTCATTTAGAGGAGTCCACAATGCTGGTATTTCTGGTACATTGGTCTGGGCAAGAGGAATTTCCCCTGGAGCTTGTTTCTCTGATGATGTTGGCTGGTCTGTCATTTCGTGTTGCTCTGTATGCATCACTTCTTTGCCTTTGGATGCCTCTGCAGTTGGTGTAGTGCTTTTTTGGGCTGGTTGTTGTGAATTTGTAGTAGATGATGTGCCCACTCCAGTTTGCTGAGGCAATTTGAAAGAGACCTGTCCTAAAGAGTCTAGGTCAAGAGTCTTTTCAAGATTTTTCATTGCTTGTTCCATCTTTTCTTCCTCGGTAATCTGTTCTATCAATGTGCCCTTTACCCACTCATCTTGATTAGCATACTGCTATAATTCAGGGATTCTACAATGATCATAGCCTGATAGCCTATTTCTTATCTTTCTATCACACATGAATCCATTTGGGTCATAGGGTACCCACGAAAAGCTCCTTTTTAACTTGAGTTGTTCACTCAATATCTTTTCAGCATCTTTCCATCCTTCCTTTTTGTTAATGATGAAGGGGCCTAATTGGTTTCTTAATTTCAGCTGAGCCTTTTTCTTGGCAGCATAAAAATGAGTTAAATCTGAGCTGATAAATTGCCTAAAGTATTCTAGGGCAAATAGTCTCATAGGCACATATTTTGGTAGTTTATAGGGGCACAACTCACAGCCATATATCCTGATCTTAGTGTGATTCTGGTAAAAGTACCGGTCACCTATTTTGTAGCTTTTGGAGAGCTGTAAAATTTTCTGCATGTCACCAGAAAGTTTGGGAGGAGGAGTTCTCATCAGCAAAGAGGAGATCGGATGTATGAACAAATCAATGCATTCACAGTAAGTGTAAGGAGAATTATGGACTTGATGGAAAACTGAGGTCCAAAATATCACAGACATCCTTTCTCCTTTGGCATCCAACTTCCTGATAGGCAACTGAAAACTATCTGTTTGATAGTACAAGAACAGATGATATATATATGATGTGTACTTGAATACTCCCTCTCTGTTTAGACTCATGAATTGTTCATGGATTTTGTTGGTGATGAAAGTAGCAAAGTCAAATTTGACAGTAAGAGGATGTCCTGGAATAAATATGGACATCAGAGCTAAAATGGTCTCATCAACATACTCACTTGTCTTAAATCCCAGGACATAGGATATCATATTAATAACAAATCTTCCAACTTCATTGAACCAGACATGGTGAAAAGGAGGTGAATCTCTTGGTTGGCAATCTGGTGCCATAAATATCTTACAAATCCGGCCTATTTTTGCAATGGACAATTTAGAGCCTTGGTCCAACAAATATTTCATGGAAAGAGGAGTGAGAGGCTGACTAGGTTTGAAGTGAAACATCTCATTGGTTGAGTCAGGAGTTATATAAAAAAGGACAGTTCCAGATGGAGTCATGACTGCTCTTTGAGTAGGCTCATAGTTAGCACAGCACAGGCGGATTATATCTGGGAATACATTTACTGAGGGGAGATAGTATATGGGCAGATTGGATTCCCATATCCCATAGAGATCAGTTTAGTTTTGGTAACTGTTCCTAATTTCACAAAATGCTTGAAGGTGGTATTTGTCACCAATTAAGTCTTGTATTTGGAAGTCCCTATCATCTAAGGGAAACCATTCCAGCTCCTTGTGAGGTGCATTAAGGGGAGCGATATTCAAGGCCACTCGAGCTTCCATTACTCAATTTCTTGTGATTTTTCAACTTGGAGCTTGGGTTTTTGCAACAAAAATAGGTAAAATGACAGTTTCTGGGGTTTTCTCAGAGAATTGCAGGCCGAAACCAGCTTGAATTTAGCTTAGTGGGCGAAATTTGCAGAGGGAGACAGAGTTTGTGGGATTTCTTGGTAAAATGGGCAAAAACAGTGGTTATGGTGCGCCTTTTTTACAGGTATTTAAATGAATTTAACTCAAATTTGGGCGTTTTTTAGAGAATTTGTAGAGGAAACTAAAAAGAACAGGGTTCGGGAATGAAATGTAGGTAAATACCTATTTTAACCAGTGGACTGTGCGATTTGCAGGTGGCGGACCGAGCGGGAAGACCAGACTGTGGAGTATTTTGGACTGGAAGCGAACTGTGTGGTCGAATGACTCCTCTTGGACAAAAATTGGCATGCACAGGGTGCACAGAGAAAACAAACAAAAATGAACAAAATTGACCTTTTCACGCCTTTTTGACAAAAAATTTGATTTTGGGGGGTTTTGGTGCGTTTCGGTCGGGTGACGTCAGCATGACAGAGTGGTTTGTCGTGGTCGTGACGTCAGTGGATGATGCAAAGGTGACGTCAGTAGGGAGGGGCATGGGCGGTAAGCGGTTTGGCCCCCGCACCGCTTTTTGGCACTGGTGGTATTGGAGGGGGGGCAGCGATCAGTGCGGGAGGCTGCCACCTGTCCCAAGGTACGGCGGAAAAACTATCGTTCCCCGGGCGCTATCGATCGACACAAAAGGGCATGCGATATTGCTTTGGTCCTTCGGATCTACGGGTTATGATCTGACAGCTGGCGACAAACGAAACAGGTGGAGGGCTACAGCGTGAGACCTGCGTGATAAACTAGAGAATTTATAATGTTTTGCGGGGCATAACTTAATGTTTATCGGCAGTTTGGTTATTTATTTAACCAAGTGTTAAATAAATTCCATGGTTTGTGTATGCGGCGGGTTGTTAATGGCCCCGAATGGACCGTTAACTCCCATAAAACATTACCATATGGCTATAATAAGCCGGGGGTCGGGATATTTACGTTTTTCGGGGTTTTTATGCATTTTATATAATATATGGGGGGGGGGGGGGAATATTATATAGGAACTATATAATAAAGTTAGTATGTTAATATGAAAGGTAGGTTTAATCAAAACACTAAGTTTGAAAAGTGAAACTTAGGTTTAGGGAAATGAAAAAGGATTGAAGTCATGAATTTTGGAGACTTAGCATAATGGAAGAAAAGAATTTTTACACAAGAAATGTGGCTTAGTTCTCTTAAGTAAAACCAGAATTTCACTTAGTCTTTTTCATGAAATGAAGTGAACTAGGAGCACTGAGCAGATCTCAATGTCCTTGAAGGGAGGTTAGCAAGTGTTTTTGGGAGGAATGGGAAGGGAAATTAGTCATGCTCCATCTGTTTTGTAGCCACCTTGCCATGGCACTTATGGTATCCATGAGATGAGTCACCTTCCAAAGACATAATTGCTTATGTATTTGCTTCTACAACATCAAAACTGCCTACCCAACCTATCACACCTAACATTTTATCTTCCTTTTTCCTTAGGTGCATTTAAACTAGCAAACCCTTACTTTCTTCTTTTCTTTTAACTGCCCTCCTATATAAGTCTACTCTTATTTCTTCCAGGGGTTCAGATTTAGCTATTGAGCACCTCCACTTCTCTACCTAACTACCTATCTACCAAGCTTGAACTGTTTGGACAGAATTCACTCTCTATTTCTAAAAAACGAAATTTAAACATGTATTGGCCAAGATTGAGATGTTTGGCTATTCATCAACTATGACAGAAGTCACTAATTGTACACAATGAGATTCTTTTGCAAAATAGGATAGTAGTGGCATTTTGGACTAGCACACTTTCCTGGTCCTTTCTTTGGGGTTCATTTTCTTTGTTTTTCACCAATTCATTCTTTTTGCCCTTTGATCTTTCTTTTAGGGCATACCCTATTTTCATTTTTTAATTTTTACTTTTTTTTGAAAATATGGAACCTTTGCAACATGGAAAGGATGAACATATTTGGCATTTCATCAGTCAATCATGAAATATGACACCTATTTTTATAGGAGCATAACAACGCCAAACGGCTAGGCTTGGAAATGTCCTCCCAAAACAATTAAAAAAAAAACTTTTTTCTTAGTGCGTGGCAGAGAGGAGGGGGCACATATTTCGAGACTACATGTGGCAGAACTTTGAGTAGAGATGAAACAAGGGGTGGAACCTTACCTGAGCACATTTTCCAGGGGGTCAGTTTTGGTCGAGTGTCAGAATTGGGCAAGTTTTATATTGATTTTGCACCTCTCGGTGACAGGAATTCAATGGTGATGCTAGTTTATGCAATAAAGCTCTCCATTTCTGAGCCATTTTCTAGAATGAAGGTATAAGACTCCTTTTATAATTGATGATTGTATTCTTATTTCTCATGCCATTTAATGAATGAAGGCCTCCCCATTGATTGAGCATGACCCAGAGATGTAGTCCAGGTAGGATGAAATTTGTTATCAAGATTCTTGTCTTCTTGTCATTCTTTATGTGTTTCTTCCTCTTCTCTCATGTGCACATTAAATTTCTATGGTTAAGCTATAATTTGTACATGTGATTCTTTAATACATCTACAAGTAAAAGATCTTGGATTAGTATGGACTGAGTTGTAACACTACCTTTAGCTGGAGTGCTCTAGAGAACAAGGTACTTTTTTGAATGGACATGTTGGTGGAAAAGGAGTAGGAAATGTAGGTTATAAAGAAGAATCTAAAGGCAACACAAGATAGACAAAAGAGTTATGCGTATCAACATAGGGTGCTGAAGGAGTTTCAAGTTGAGGAGCATGTTTATTTGTGTATTAAGCCCAACAAAAGCTATGTGAGGATTGGTTCATGTGCTAAGTTGGCACCATGGTATTACAGGGCTTTTGAGATTCGTAAGAGGATTGGACCAATTGCATATCGACTTGGACTGCCTCCAACACTGAAAATCTATGATTTTTTCCATATTCAATTTCCTAGGAAGTATATAAAGGATGTTGATCATGTTATTGATTGGTCTGTATTGCAGGCGTAGAAAGAAGGAGAGTTCCAGCCAGAGCCTTAGTGCATATTGTAGCAAAAGGATATCATTCTCAGGAACAAATCCATAGAGAAAGGTAAAGTGCAGTGGAAGCACTTTGGGGATGAAGAAGCTACATCGGAGATGGCGAATCAGATGTCGGTCCTGTATCCTTCATTTTTTTTCGCTTGAGGCAAAGTAGTTTGGTTTGATGTTGGTTTATGCTGGCATATATTTTTCTGATTTTTTTGTATATGTATGTATATGTATATGGATGTAAATGTCGCCATGAGCTAAGTTATAAAGCTCCAATAAGTAATATGGTTGTTATATTGTCATGTTGTCACGATGTTTTTCTTTTGAGTAAGTCTTTCATTGTAAATAATGCAACGAGCTAAGTTATAAATATCCATGGCTACTATGTTTTCGTTTTATTGGTTTTGTTGAGGTCATAGTGTAATTTAACACTGAGTATGGTTTTCCCCAAGGGGGAGGGTTTTGTAACATCCCTATTGAAAATTCCATGTAATAAAAGTTAATAAAGACAAAATAAGACCACGGTTAAGGGAAACTTATTCCAAGTTGAATGTTGGAAAAATATCCTAGTGGGCATCACTCAATGTCTGTTTTGGCTAAGGAAAATTGGGAAAGGCTAAGGAAATCACATTAAAAGGCAAAAAGGCATTTTTGGCACATTTATTTATGAAAATAAAAGAAATTAGGAGAAAAGTAAGGTAAAATGTCACATGTTGCATATGAGGAGGAAATTGAAGGGAAATAATGGAAAATGAAGAAATTAGAGGCCTCATTCCTAAAAAGGCTTATGAGGATCAGTTGGCAAGCTTTTTGCGAACATTTTGTTAGTTAAAGTTTGGAGCTCTCTCATTATTCTCTCTCTCTCTCTCTCTCTCTCTCTCTCTCTCTCTCTCTCTCTCTCTTGGTCACTTAGAGTTTTATTGAATCCCTCTAGCTTTCGATCAAGGAAGGAAAAGACAGGAAAGGGAAAGGAAGGAAAATAAGGATCCCAGAGGAAGAGCAGGATATAAGCAGTTTCAGCAGGAATACTTGCAGGTAAAATTTTGCATGCATGATTTCCTTGCTATTTTGGACATGCATGGCTTTGCATGTTGGTGTATGGTTCTCTTGTTGTCGATGGCATTGTTTGTTGGGTTATGATAGCGGTTTTTAGCCTATCCTTGCCTTTTTCTGATTTCCATGGTGTTGGGATGTTTATTTCGATTTTTGAGCTTTTTTTTTCTCGATGGATTTCAAAATACGGGGTGCAGGTGATCTCAAGTTCCATTCCTAAAGGCGTAGGGATCCGTTTATCGATTTTCGTGGGATATACAGTAAAGCCTGAGGGAGAAGTCTCTGTTTAGGGCCTAATGATCTAATTTTGGATTATAGTAAACCTTGATAGACTCGTCTCAGTTTAAGGCCTAGTGATATGGGATTGGATTGTGGTAAAGTCTGAGACACAAGGAGATGGAAAATTCCTCAAGGATAGTGATGGATTCTAGATGGCATTCCATGTTTGATTCTATTGTGATTGAAGAACCATTTTTGGTATGATCACCGTTTGATGATGTCGGAGGTGGTTTATCCTTTGGATTCCCTTGGTTTTTCTTGGATTAGTTGTTCTTTGAGGTCCCTCATTCATGCTTGGAATATGGCACGGGGGTGACTGGCTAAAAGAGAGAATTGGTTCAACCATGTCTATGGTTGGGTGGTACGTGGAAGTGCCAAACTTGGTCAGATTTTCCTATGATTAATAAAAGCTAAGTTCCCTTACTTTTTCACTTGTTTATATGTGAATTTAATGGTTGTCATATATTTGATATTTACATGGTTTAATGTTGGTTATAAGCATGGTTATGTGACTGGTTCATGTCATTATTATTTCATGTTTTTACTTGTAATTGTTAAATGGATGGATGAAATACGTAACTGATTCTATAAAAGCTCAATGGAGAGGGTGGTGATCCTTCTGGTTATTTTTAACAAGTTCTTTCAGTCATTTATGTTGTATCTTGTACCCTCTAACTGTAGGTTGCATTCATGCCAAGTCTTTGACAAAATTTCAGTCTCAGTTGTAGAGGCTCAGGCTTAGTCTTGAGGTTGATTTTTTATTTTTTTATCTTGTCGTCATGTATTCGATTGATTCTGGAGGTTGTAACAAGTTATGGGTAGAGGTAAGGATTCTGGGCTAGAAACATGGCTCAATTCTTTGGGTCGCTCGCACAGGTTTGTTGAAACGAATGCGGGGACGCTGACACATAGGCCTATGAGAGTGATTTTTGCTTCTGGTCATTATCTTGCCTATCACATGATAGTGATTTTGAGTTAAAAGGCATAAATCATCAGTGGGACTTAAGAACATAATGTCTGAGTGGCTGAAATGTCTCCTGAGGGTGGTGTTGCCGATGTGGATAGGTTTTATTGATATGTTCCATTGGTTCCATTTCGTTAAGATCACCAAGGAAGTTGAATCCCTTATAGTGACCTCTCTCGTCACATGTTTACCCTGACTGGTTGGTTGCTTGGGTGAACCTGGGAGGAGGGAGTGTTACACTCTCTATATGAATCTTCAATCACTTAAATGATTGGTTGTCTTGGATTTTAGGCTAGGTATTGAAATCAGAGGGGAATAGATTTAAAAATTTTAAGGAAGGTAAGAGGAAAAGTCTATTTGACATACAATCATATGAAGCTAATGTTTTTCAATTATCTGATGGATAAATTTAGGAAATTTTAGACAGGGGAAAGATAGGCAATCGTTATGGTGTTTTTTGTCATATTTTGTTGTAGAGATGATGAGTAGAGGAGTAGTGGAAATAATAACGTCTAAGGCATCTAACTGTTGATGATATGCCACAATGGAAGAGAAACATTAAATGTTTAGTAAGATATAATAGAGAACTTAATCAATGAATGCTTAAATAAATCCTTGCTTAACTAAACATGAAGACATAATAAATGAAACATGATCATAACATGAGAAATTCACATACATAGGAGAAAACATCACCATAAGAAATTGACATATGAATCCCTGTAAAAGTCAACTTAAGCCTTCATCATTCACTGAAACTTTAATGAAGATATATAACACACAATATACTCTTTGTCTAACCCTAACAAATCCTTTGCTTGATAAAAAATACATCATATATCTATATATATATATATATATATATATATATATATATATATATATATATATATATATATATCTGTGTGTGTGTGTGTGTGTGTGTGTGTGTGTGTGTAAATATAAACAACATGGTTCCTTATTTTAGGAACCAAATTTACTCAAAAGGTTCAGTTTCTACCTTCAGCAGTGAATGTAGAACCACTCTTTAGAAACTAGGAAGTTGTTTTGACTAAGAAAGTCTTAAACAAATTACATTAAATATATACATAAAAATGATGCTCGAACCTCCCAAAGCACTTAAAGACATTTTTCATGACCACAAAATTTTATTTTATAAGGTTTAGAATCGAATTGCAAAGTCAAAATAATGTCTGTGTGGAAGTGCAACAACTTCGCTGCACTTTTTCCTTCTTCAACAGAAACACAACAACAAAAGTGCAACGAATTGATGGTTTGCATGCTTCTGGTCATGTCGTGTACTTCTTGATGAGAAAAAAAGAAGAAGTAAAAATCAACTCCCATGTCATTAGAAACCATTTGAATAACCTATTTTCATGCTTCAAAACTCCCCATCCTAAAAAAGATCACCTACAGCAAAAGTGAAATGCCTAAAAGAAGTGCATTTGCACTTGCATAGTTTTGAATAGGTATTGTGGTCTTCGAATCAAGAAAATGGCTTTTTAATTCTGTTGACATTATTAACAACCTCGTTCATCCCCAATGGCAACAAAATCCTAATATTTTCATTTAATTTTAATGTTTTGGCAGTAGCGTGTCAACATTGTTGTGTTACTATGTCATCTGCCCTTTTCCAAAAAAATTCCTAAAACTGTAAAGGATGTGATTACATAGCCTAATGTACTTAAAAAAAACTAAAAATGAAAAATTTGTGTTAATTTCCTATTCCATTTCGATCCTTTCTTGCCTCAGCCAGCAAGTCCAAATTCCCTCTTTCTTCTTTCTGATTTTCTTGCAATGCCTCCTGCAATTGTTTCTTTGTATCCCTCAACTCCTTAAAGGTGAGAATTTTCCTACAAACATTATTGAGTTGTATATGAAAGGGAAAAGTTCTCTTCAACATATACTTGGCCTCAAACAATGTTGGCTCACACATGTTCAAATGTTAATGTATATTTTGTCTTGCCCTTTCCTTGTTTCTTAAGCCTAGTGATCTCATTTTGAGATTTCTTCAACTGCTTCCTCGCCCTATCAAAATTATGATTCCATTAATCCATATTAGCCTTCTTCTCTCCATGCACTAACTCTTCCTTCTATAGCAGAAACTTCTGCCTAAATACCTAGTTACTGGGATTCTTGCCGATGAGGTCTCTAGCTTTTAAATGTTCTATGTTGTTGCCTTTTATTTGCCTTTAGACTTAGTGGAATATGGATTTTTCTTCATCACTGGTTCTATTTCAACACTTATAGGTGTCTTCTTGATTGAAGGTATCAGTAAAGTGCTCAAAATTCAAAGGGTTAAAAAGTGCTTGGAAATTTTACCAAAGCATAGATTAGACAACCTGAATCCAACACAACTTGAATCACTCAAAATCAATATCATATGCTCCTAATATTTCATTGGGATTGTTTTCCCAAATAGGTAAAAAATTTGCAGGTTGGATGCAGGATTGTTGACTCGATGATGATTGGGTAAGGTGACTGGGTAGGCCTAATGTACCTTGTGGTCCAATGGTAGGCTGCCAAGTGGCCTCATGTAATTAGTTAATTTTTGGGTGCATTTGATTGGTGTTTGGATTTTTTAAGTGGCCCAATGGTTGGGTTCCATGTGGCCCAATCACAGGCTACCACATGGTGCCTTGGTATTCTGAAAATTTTGGTTAAGGCCAAACTACCACCAAGGAGATTCAAACACAAGACCTCAGAACTAGCATCAAAATGCTCTACTACAGCGCCAATGGTGGAACTTAAAAACCATAATATCATAATGCTATATACATTTTATGCAAAGTTATGTTGGGGGACGGGGTCAGGGCTAAGCCCTAGACCCTGGTCACCTTATTTCCCATGAGAGCGCAAGAAGATGGGATTTGAGGGCTCTAAATTAGCCTCGGTTGAAGGATCCAGAACCCACAATGTTTTACCACTGGACCGGAGAGCTATACTCAAGGGTGCTAGCAGTAGCCCAGCCCAAGGTCTAGCCTTGCAGCATACGACCAATGGTAGTCACATTGGAGATCTTGGCGGGGAGTTTGGTGATGGTTGCAGAGAATGGGGAATAACCCTAGGTTATATGGCAGGCACAAAAATGTAGGCAGAGAGCCTAGGGGCTATGCTGACGGGGGTGGGAAGTTAACCCCAGCCACCAGGTGCATGACTACATGTGGCTCAAATATTGCATCGATAGGCTTATTGAGCTTTTAAAAGAGGCAAAAAATTGCACCTGAATTGATGGGAATATCGCTGGCACCAGGAAAAATTGATGCTCTATGTGCCTTGGAATTGCAGAATTCACATAACAGTTAGCAGAGTAGTTGAGTATGTAGAGTAGTTAGTAGGAAAACTTCTCTAGAGCATAACTTCTTCATTTTTTGGCCAAATTGAGCCCAACAAGAGCCCAGTTGGGTGTTTTTGACTATTTTGGATCCATTGGAGACATAATGTTTACATTCTAAGCACTGTAAATCAATTTAAACATAAATTTGAGCACTTAATGAAAGAGACACAACATTGGAAGTTGGACCAGGAGATGTAGCCCAAAAGAGAGGTGAACTCCTTTATCATTTTGTTGTATTGTGTTTTTGATATGGTATATTTGTCTTCATTTTTATGTTGTATACTATTTTTAAAACCATTAATTTTATGTATTTTTGCAAAGCGATCCATTTCCTAAAAGTCATAAAAAAAATACTTGCAAAGTTTCCCATCACCTTCAAGTTTGCATTACATATGAGTTTGGTATCAGAGATCAAGGTTATTTTGAAGGTTTGATTTTGTTTGCAAGTGTTTTATGATTCTTACAAGGTTGAAGTTCAAAAGAGGAGAAGGATAACTTGTGGAGCCAAGGTCTCAAATTGTTTCTAGGATAACACACATATCTCAATCTTCACCAATAATGGCACATGAACAAGGTCATGAAGGAATGTCTAAAGATGAAAGAACTTCAAGAAAAAATTTCTTTGAAATTTCTGAAATGACGAAAGTTCTTTATGAGGAGAGGAACTCAAGGTTGCAAGGAGAGAGTTGAAAACCTCCAAAATGATATGGAGGAAAATGAGACAAACTTACAAAAGGATATGGAGGAAAAGGAGACAAACCTCCAAAAGGAAATGGACAGGTGGTGGGTGCCAGTATTGCTGCAAGAATGTTGCAACTCCTGGGCTACCAACTTTACCTTTATCATCCTAGTAGTTTGTAACAAACTTGGAAGTGTCGATGTTATATGCACAAGTATTAGTTCTCACTGCAGGTTGTCACTTGGTCAGCCGGCACGAGGTCACTAAGAGCTCAAGCCAACTTCTATACATTTTAGAAGAAGCTCTATGTGTGATGAAAGGAAAGAAATATTACTCTACAGATGCTATTCTAACTGCATAAAGGAGAAAGATTGGAATGTAAAGCAAAACCTAGTAAACCCTAATTAACAAGCTAATTCTACTTTTCCCAAAAACACTACGAAAACCATGAAAGAAATGCCATTACCTACTCAAGGAAGTAAACAACATCTAACCATGCTATTTCTGGAAGTAAATAAGCAAAATCCATATTTTTGGATTTTTATGTGTTCTTGTGTGAATTTAACATGCATCTAATTTATTGTGTGTGGGTGTGGTAGCAAACAGGTGCTTTTAGAGGACAGTTTTGGAGCTTGGGCGGATGTAGGATGATGTGGATGGGTACTAGGAGGTATTAGGTGGCCTTTTGGAGGCTTTTATCACATTCATCCTTTAAAAGAAATCCTACAGGAAAAACTGCAGGAGGACGCAGGAAAACTACAGGAGGAAAACAAGGAAACTACAGGAGGCCTACAAGAGGAGGTCGAGAGAAATTTTTGCTATTTTGACGGTGTGAGAGTGGGTGGAAAATGTGGATGAAGGTTGGAATGAGGTGTTAGGGTGCCTAAGGTCTACCATGAATCACCAGGAGAGAGAAAGATGATTGGGTTTGCTCAAGTAGAGAGGAAGAAGTTCTATGAAAAATGAAGGAAACTAGGGCAGAATTGAGGTGAGGTTTGGGAGACCTATAGGGCATGGATCAGATGAAAGGTGTGATTGATGGAAAGCTGGCCTATTTCTGGAAGAGATCTGCTGCATAGAAACTAACAGTCAAACAAGAAAATCAAGCAACCAATGGAATGAGTGCATACTAGGAGAAATAGAGTTTTGCATTAAAATGGCCTAAACTACGATGTATAGAAGGAAATGCTTGGAAATGCTGTAATAAAGGAAAGTATGAAAAAGGACTATTGAAAATTAGGAAGTGAACATGATAAAGAATATGTAAATCAAAGCAAAACTGGACTATCAACCTACTAGAGAGCTACAAACACTAGAAGTCCTAGGAATGAGGAAAATCTGTGTTTTTGTGGTGGCAAGAGAGTCTTTGCCTCAAATCATGGTCCCAGAGGGAGGAAGAGAGGCCAAGGCACTATTTCTAGCCTTTTGAATCTTCTCTGATCACTGCTTAACCTACTACAAAAAGCACAAATGGAAGCAAGCTACTAAATCATCAAAAGCAACCTATTCTTAACCATAAGAGAAATACATCTAACAGCAAACTAATCTAAAAACTGAAGTAAAGCATACAAATACAAGTAAAGAGAAGCTTGGCTACTTGAATTGGGCCCTAACCCAAGAGCTTTAGCCCTCTGAAGTAACTCAGTGCTAGCTCAAAAAGGATTCCATCTTCATTATCAAAAAATAGCAAGATTACATAAAACTGTCATAAAATAGTAAGCTCGAAATTTGAGCAGAGTTTACACAAGAAAAAAAGTCGACCCTAGTGAGTCCCTAGGCCTATCTACTTATACATATGAAGCTACCAACAAACTCCTTGAAATCAGGGAGGCTTGGCTCCCAAAACTCGAGATAACTATCAATCATCTTCCACTTGCTCGGCTACCTTCTAGTGCATGATTTGGCTGCTTGTACTTCGAGCTTAATGAAGGGGAATTCAAAGTGAGGAGAAATAAATGAAGGGGATTCCCTCCTATAATCCCTCTCCTATATCTACTTTGAGTTATTTCTACAGTTTGACCACTATATCCTTGACTTTGACCTCGAAATCCATCAATAATCTGCATTAAATACATGTTAGACCACATGGCATAATAACTAACTCAACTCATCCTATAAGCGTAAATATAAGCAGAAAATCATACATAAGCTAAGAGAATGGTTGATTTGACTAGGTTAGGAGGTAAAATGAGCCCATATAATAACCCATTTATTAGGTTCATCATCACCCCCCTACTGAATTTGTTTCTCATCCTCTGAGCAACCTAGTCAATCTATTGGTTTTTCATGGCCCTGGTGGCATCCCTAGCATTCCAGGCTTTTGATGTGGTCTGTTCATGCTATCCATAAAATCCTGCCTTTCTTTCTATGTCCTTCCACTGCTCCTTTTCTTCTTCTTCTTTTCTTCCTTTCAGCATGCCTAATATGAGTGGACGACTTAGTTTGAGGCCAATCCAATTGACCTTCAGCCTTTGCATGGAGTGCTTGTACATTAGCACTCTTTTTAATGCCTCCTTCAGCCTCATGGGGAATGGTATTCTATGATCTGCAAGTTGTGGGGTAGGGTTTTCCATCTTCTCATGGATGCATGCACATAGGCATCCCCAAGTAGCCTAAGCATATCTTCAAAGTGTGCAATGGCTTGTTCCTGACTGGCTAGATATTTAGGAGCAATCTGAGGGTCATTGGCAAACAGGTTATGTGTGCTGATGAGTTCCATAGGATCTGATGTCTTAGCTCTTATCATCAATTGTTCATTCTACTATTTTATTAACAATCTTTTCATTTATGCTACCCTCAATTATTCATGGTTCATCCATGACGCCATGGCCATTAATTGCAGATCTCCTAGCTTGGCATTGGGGTCCCACACATTCAAGTCTACAAGGCCATGTTGTGTAGATAGAACTCTGCCATCTTTGCTTTGTCCTCGGCGGTGCTTTGGTCACACAAATCTATGAACTGCCTATAGTCTTGGGAACGCATTATGCCTCTTTGTGCCAAAGTTTTTATTTGGAATTGGAGCCACTGATCCTTCAGATATAGACCATAAGATTTGGCTAGTGTTCTGCATTGTAATGCTTCTATGGATAAGCTGGCCATGTATGCCAAATGTGTCTCTTTCTCATGTAGCTATCTCCTTAGTAATTCATTCTCATTCTCAAGGTGGCTTCTTGTAATGGCTTCTCTATCTCTGAGAGAACTTAATTCCCTGCCCATTTCCTTGAGTTTGTCTTCCATGTGGCCAATATCCTTAAGTCCTTTGGACTTGGCTATCTGCATCCACCTATGTGTTCTCACTCTCTCTTTTTCCAATTCGTAAAACAATGGAATTGAAAATTTCTGTGGGATTATCTTGCCTCCCTCAAGTAGTCTGTAATAGAAGTCAAGATTAGGCTGGGGGTCAAGTTATTGTAGCTCTTGTGCTTCCTCTTTCACCTCTTGCTGTCCTCCTATATTTTCCTCACGTTTTTGTGTCTCCTGTAGTTTGGACAGTGTCTCTTGTAGGATTGTTTTAGCCTCCTGTAGTTCTGGTTTGGGGTCCTATAGAATTTCCTTTCCCTTCCATGTCGAAGATCTTATAGTCCTCCTTTCATAGGTTATGGGTGCCTTGGAAGGAGATTCTTTCACCTTGGCATATGGTGAATCTTCAATGTTAATGAGTCTTTGATGAGGGCTGAGGTTTGCCTATTTTAATTCTGGTACTCTTCCTTTCCCTAAAATACATGGAGGGTTTTCTTTTCCTATTCTACCTCTACTTGACTAGTGTACTAAGGGCAGTGAGGGAAACTGCTACTTCTCTTTCCAAAGTTTCAGGGGACTCTTCTCTTTGCTTTGCCCTCTCTACCTCCTTTTCTCCCTCTTTTGTCTCTTTTTCCTCCTCCTGCTTTGTCTCTTTTTCTACCTCCTGTTATATCTCTTCAACTCTCCCCTCCTCTATTTATTTTCTTTCCTCCTTCGTCTCTTGCTCTACAATGTCACCACTGGCTTCATGTTCTCCTCCTTTCTATTCTCTCTCATCATTGATAGCAGGACTGACATCATAGGTTAATTCCTTGATGTCATCCTCAACTATCATATTTCTGAAAACTTCCCATGCTATAGGGATTGTAAGGGTATGGAGGGCTTCTTCTACTAGGATCTTGATTAGGCCATGGTGAGCTAGCTGCTGTGAATTTCTTTCTTGTACCTTGGTGCTGGAGTCAATGAGGGACTGAAGGAGAAAGTAAGGTATACTGAGCTTTTGATGTGCTAGGGTATCCATGCCATATTTCAATTCTTGGAGGATTCTGAAATGCCTCCCCTCACAAGAAATGCATTTGATCACTTGGTAGCTAACCTCATCCCAGGGATATGGTACACTAGCCCTCTTAATTCCATTTTTGTCCTCAATAGGGGTTTCGTTATCTTGGAAAAATTTCCTCTTAGCAGCCTGGCCAATTATTTTCTCATCTTTACTCGAAGGTAGCCCAAGAGGAAGGGTAGTGACCCTACTGATGAATTCAGAGGTTATTTCAATGGAGAGGCCTGTAATGGTTATAGTAGCATGAGTTATTGTGTGAGGGACTAGAGAGAGAGAGAAAATTCATGGGAAATTTCATCATCAAACCCTCTAAACTTCTCAAAGAAACTCATCTAGTTTGCCCTTGTAAATATTTCCACCACTTGAGGATGTGCATGGATTCTAGTGGAGTTAGTGGGCTCTTTTCTCATAAACCCCCCTTCATACTACCTATACTTCTTTTGAAAAACTAGATATCAAGGTGGAGACAAAGAATTTTAAGTGAAATAGAAAAATAGATTTTTTTTAACGTATTTCTACCCTCTTAAAGACTCATTTTATCTTCAATTTTAGACCAACTCTTTCACAATTCGATATTCAACAGAGGGAATTCATGAACCCTACCTCTTCAAACTAAATTTCATGCCAAAAATCACGTTTCCTCGCTTCAAAATGACTCACTGCCCCTCCTGTAGAAGCCTGTTGTCCCTCCTGTAGATTTCCTATAGGTGCTCCTATAGAAAACCTGGATGGCTCCTATAGAAGATGTTGAGAGAAAAAATATGGAGGAAATCTATGGAGGATGGTGGATACGAGGCTGTGGGGGCATAGGAAGACTGCTGTACAACTCAGTTACGAGGAGAAACTGAAGAAAAAGTGGTGAGAATGCGTGGGGAGGAGTGCTCGTTACCTTTTATGGC
The DNA here is from genome assembly GCA_031772625.1 of Pinus tabuliformis. Lineage (NCBI taxonomy): Eukaryota > Viridiplantae > Streptophyta > Pinopsida > Pinales > Pinaceae > Pinus > Pinus tabuliformis. Next base: position 277,969,467 of record CM062808.1, read on the forward strand.
TATTTTCGGTTATGAAGGCTGAGCTTGCAAGGTGTATGTTGCCTAGATTAGGACCGTTGGTCCCCACCTACTTGGTCATCATTACCCCCCTAGTAATCATCCCCTCATTACTGCATCGGAGTTAACTCTTCCTCCCACTACCTGTCCTTCGCATCTTTTGCTTGAGTTGACTGTGTGCACGTGTGGGTGATATCTGGGTTAAGTGGACTCAACTAAATGAAGGTAACCAAGTTAACTGGCCACCTTTCCTTCTTTCAATTTCAACCATCTCGTTTCCTCAGTATGATTCCTAATTACACAAACGCAGATAAAGGAGTGACTTAGCTACTTACCTCTAATCCAAGTGTATTTGCTGCCATCGACTATGAGGTACTGTGGCTTTATCTGCTGCATGCCTTCATTTTCCTTCATGCATGCTGTCTATACTTGCTAATGTGTTGTTGTGTGTTTTTGCAGGTTCTTCATTTGCTGGAGCTGAGCTACATGTGTCTTTTCAACCTTCAGATGTGTTGTCACTTGTTGCTGGTGCTGGACTTCTATGGTATCAACTGCTATAGGAATTCCTACAGGAGCACCTGTAGTTGCTTCTCCCCTTGAAACTTCAGCTATTTCCCTGTGCTTTGAGCTCGAGAATGATGCCAAAGGTGGAGATGAATGATGGAGGGATAGTAGGTACGCTTCAGGTAAAGTTAATGGTGCCTTTTCCTCCTTTTATTTTTGTTTTCTTTTTTCAAAACTGAAAAAATGTTTTTCTGTGTTTTTTCTTGGAAAGGGAAAGAAAATAAATAATGATGCTTGGAGTGTGATGTAGGCTTGGAAATGATGGAAAGGAGGTTTGAAGATGGTAAGAGGGATTATATGTTCCTCATGAATCTTTTCTTGTCCCTCAAACTGCCTCCTGTAGACACTTTTGGCTCTTTGTAATTCCTATAGGAGCCTCCTGTAGAAAACACAGTTTTGGAAGAAGAGGTACAGTGGGGTGGAAGAGATGCCAAAAATGATGGAGGAAGGTGTGGAGAAGATGAGATGAATGCTTGTATGAATGTCAGGGTCCCCTTGACACCTTCTTCTGCTCCCTATATTCCTCCTGCAAACCTGAAATGCAATAAAAATCTATTTTTTTCTCTATTTTTTTTTTTGAAAGCAACTAAGGTTCCTCAGAGAGGTTTTCACCTTAATTTCCTACCCTGGGTGCCTCCAAGGGAGGCTTTCACCCAGGGATCTTATTCTTTCCCCCCCCTTTTTTTACATCACTGGGCCTTTGCAGAAGAGGTTTTCAACCCAATGATGGGACTCAAGTGCCTCATGGAGGTTTTCACTTGAGTCCTTATTTTTTCTTTTTTTCTTCACTGAATGGGTGAAGTGGAAGCTAAGACATGCTCCACTACCATCACTATTTTACTCAAACCTTCAATAAACTCTCGCCTGGAGAGGGGTTTCTTGTAGACTTTTAACCAATGTCCATTGACAAGCATGGGGATGGCTTCATCATCAATGCTTCTGATCAGAACTGAACCATTGTCATTGCATTTCTCCACAGTGTAGGGTCCTAACCATCTTGTCCTCAGCTTGCCTTTGAAATCCTTGTATATTGAATCATAGAGTAGTGCCCAATCTCCCTCTTGGAATTTCTTCTCCATGATATTTCTGTCATGCCACATCTTTATATGAAGTTGAACTACCTCTGTATGGAAAAGGGCTTGCAATCTGTATTCATCCAATCCATTGAGCTGAAGTAATCTCTCCTTCTATGCATGGCTGAGGTCTAGGTCCACGTGAGCTGCCATCCTTATGGTATTGAATTCAAACTCTATTGATAGCAAATCCTTCTTCCCATGGACAAGTTCATAGGGTGTGAACCCAGTGGTGGTGTTAAATTGGAAACTAGGGCCAAACTCCATTTGGTTCAGCTTATTTATGGTAGCTGATATTTTTATTGGATCCCTCTCGTCGAGAGGTGTAGGATTGATCCAAATATCATCTGATTCCGATAAGTATTTATGGAGATATGAATTTATTTTGTTTATGTAATTATCATCAAGCCAGCCAGCTCTTATGTAGGCTCTAGAAGCCCAAACGTCATGTCTATTCAATCATCCACGCTTTTAGTATAAATAATAGAGGATTTGGAGTCATTAGCAATAACACACACTTCATGTGATCTCCTCATCACCACGTCTTGGGTTTTTGGTGAAGGAGAGACTCACAAGAAGATAAACTGGATTAAATATGATGCCCTAACAGTTGTAATACCCTAGCCGCAATAAGCCATAGGCTTATGAGGATGGACGCAAAGACCTTAAACAGTGGACAGTCTTATATATACACTAGAATCATGGTCTTGTATGTACGCTAGAATCAATTACATGCACAACAATGCCCTATATTCTACACTTAGCTCAATACACAGTTAACGCTGGATAGTCATATGCTTATATAAACGCAGGACACTGGGAAATAATGTAAATGTTGGACAGTCTCAGATATACGCTGCTCTTAGTGAATGATATATGATGTTCATAGTAAATACATTGTGGATGTTTACGAGATAACTGTACGCAGTCTTAATGTTCATGCTGGTTTCATGCTAATATGGGAGATAACTGTACACATTCATGCAGCCATGGGAGATACCTATACATAGTCAATGTTCACGCTTTCTGCAGTCACACACATACATAGCCAAAGGAAAGGCCCTACTATACGATGCAGATCACATATAGATTCTATACGCAGAAGCACATATACGCTAAGCACATATAGACTCTATATGTAGAGCACACATGGAAAAATCTATACAATACGCTATTCATGAATACATACACTGGTCAGGAAGTCAAGGGTACCACTGTCATCAAGTAGCAGTAATGAAAATGTCATGGTTATAGCCACAGTAATATGCTGTCATGGTATTACAATATGTATATATGTCAATAGCAAGCTATATACGCACAAAATTCATAAAACAATCAACGTTCTATGCTGGTCTTAGAGACACTTATTATATATACGCTGGGCATGAAAGACACATCTATGCTGGTCATTAAAAGGAATAACTATAGTCATCAAGAATAGTCATTGTGATGTATGTGGATCTGGTAGTGTAGATCAAGCTACCGTGTGGGGTAGATTAGGCAGCGTAGATCAGGGTATAGAGACTCTAGTCATTCATATGCAGTTCATGGAGACTCTTATGCACAGGTCATAGAGATACGCAACATAAAAGAAAACGTATAGCTGAAGAATACCAATACGCTGTGTGTAAAGGGATTGCGTGGAACTATAGCCTAGTTGCTTTGCTAGGTTGCAAGCCATAGCAAGTAGCTAAGGCTGACATCAACAGAAGCAAATTGTTGCAGCATGATGAAGCAAAGAGAGGGCTGACACAACAACATGATGGGCAGTACTATGAGATCATGTGCATGGGCAACACAATGATACATTAGCAGGGGAAACAACATGATGATGGTGCACATTAGTTTGAGCAGCATTATGATGGATAAGATCATGGAATTGGGCAGCATGATGATAATTATGATTAGCGCAGCATGGTGCAGTATGCAGTGGTGGAACTAGAGGACCAGATGCAGCACGATGATATGTATCAGTTGAAGCAGAATGCCTTCAACTGATGAGATCGTTATAGGAGATGATCTATGCTTAGATCTAGATAAGTCAAAGTATTGACTTTTGTTGTAAATATACTCTCTCTCTCTCTCTCTCTCTCTCTCTCTCTCTCTCTCTCTCTTTCTCTGCTGAACTTTGAAGAACATAAAAGAAGAATTGATCAAGGGTTTCCCCACGCATTGTGGGGTTTGTCCCTGGCTTGCACCACATCTTATGTCCTCTTGTCTTGGCTTGTCTTCTGCGATTTATATTTATGTTCTATCTGCAGTTTAATTTATGCTAATGTGATTGCTTATATGGAAAAGAAATTAAATAAATTTCTTTAGCATAGAATATACCAAAACTTAACATGGAATCGGAGCTGAGGTGAAGACAATTGCCAAGCAAGAGTGAAATAGCAATCACCAAAGACAGTTGGGACAGGACAAAAGGATCAATGGGTTCTTCACAATTCACTTAGGGTGAAGTCGAAGCAGAACATATTATCAGAATGGCATAGCAGAACTTTTGATGGCATACCTAAAGATCACTTCATTGGGAAGTTCGGATCTAAGGGTGGATGGAAAGGTAGATGTCTTGGTTATGAGTTTGTCCCTTATGTGAAGGAGTGTCTGAATGACAGAAATGCAGGTCATCAAAGACACGACCGACTCTTCAAGGAAGCAAGGAAACAATCGTGGGATTACACTTGGAGCCAATGCCACCTATCCTTACAAGGGAATGGAAGTCAAATGTTTTATGGTGGCATTTGTCAATGGAAAGGTACGTGTTTGAAAATTGAATTTTCGAAGATGTTTTTGAGTTTAGGGTTGTATCAAGTTGTAGGAAGTCCACTGGGGACCATGTACATTGACACAGCACCGGAGGTCTGTGAGTCAGATGGTGACAGAGATGCCTGAATTCAAAAAGAGCATGTAGGTACATGTCTGAGATGTATCAAAGGAAAATCTTACAAGGGGACCATTCCCCTCATGTAGCAGGTCCACAGGTTTGGAACAACTCGTGGAGTTTGAGATTGATGATCAGGAATCTCACGTATGTTGGTGGAAGAAATCCCTCTATGGCTTGAAGAAAGACACCCAGAGCCTAGTATGAGATGATCAACAGTTGTCTGATGAAGCTGAGATTCACTAGGAGTGAAATCTATCCAAACCATCCAAAGGTTGTGGATGACAAACCTCTCATACCGGCACCTATTTCTGATAGGTGTGGACCCTCTCATCTGTAGGAGACAAAGGGAGTTGGATTCTAAATGTAGAATGATAAACTACAAGCCTGTGACTACCTCGAGGATCATAAGTTATATGGTAGTGATGTCGGACCAGATTTAGGGAACGCCTCTGAGTTTCATAAACTCATTCGCATTGATGTTCTTGGTGGACCTCCATCCGGTCATATGTTTTGCAGTTAGCATGGTGAGCTCATATTTGGTTGAGCCTCACTCAATTAGTGCCAAGAATCTTCTGAGATATCTTCAGGGCACAATCTCTCATGGATTGAGATACACTACAGGAAAGATGAAATTGCATTATTATTCGAATGCTGAATGGGCAAGCAGTGTGGAGGATCACTAGAGAATTTTTCAGTGTTGTTTCTCTTTGGATTCTGCTTCGATTCAGGAAGCAGAAGTCAGTCGCTATAAGCACTGCCAAGACCAAATACATGGGTACGAGTATGATCTCATATGAAGCTGCATGGTTGCGAAAGATCTTAAGTGAGTTGTTTTTCTCTATAACAACTAGAGGTGGGATTCGATTATTGATGAATCCCATATTCGACAATTGCTTCAGTAGATAGACATCAAATACTGCCTTATCTAGGATATGGTAAGTCGATGAGCAAGGAGGCTCCATTGCACTGAGATGATGTACAGGTTAGAGTCCTGGGGAAAGATCAAATTTGTGATTTTCCCAAACGACTTGGAGTCGTCGAGAGACCTTTGTAAAAGGGTCCTGCATGTTGCATACATTGAGCTCTGGGAGCTCTAGGGGGCTTGCGGTTCTTACTGGAGCAACATACAACCACAGGGTGACTCACCCTCCCCTGGTGGTGTGCACTATGAATAAGATGATTCACTCTCTTGTGGAACAAGATGATTCACTCTCTTGTGGAACAACATGATTCTCTCTCCTATGTAGCAGGATGATTAGTTCTCCTGTGAGGCCTGGATTGATGTGTTCTCCATGGCAACTATAGCGGGATTGATCTGTTCTCCTGTGAGGCCTAGATTGATGTGTTCTCCATGGTGATTGTAGCAGGATTGATGTGTTCTCCTATGAGGACAGGATTGATTAGTTCTCCTGTCGAGGCATCCTACCCATGCAGTCTGGGACTCATGTGAAGCACCTCTCATCTGATCAATGAGCAGGGAAATGAAGTTACGGACGATATTAGTACCGATGGATGCATCGTTGTATCTACTATACTCGCTACGCTAGGATGGCCTCCATTGATCTGGGATCAATGGTACTGGTCTGGGACTAGTGGTAGGAGTCGTACCATACTATGACACTGACTTCGGGTCGGTTGAGACTGGTTTGGGACCAGTGGTACATACTCTGAGACTGACTTCGTGCCAATGCAGGATTGGTCTGGGACAAGTGAGAGTGGTACATACTATGATGCTGGCTTTGGGTTGGTTGAGACTGGTCTGGGACCAGTGATACCCTCTCTAAGCCTGTGATACTAGTCTGGGAACAGTGGTAGGAGTTGTACCATACTATGACACTGACTTCGGGTTAGTTGAGATTGGTCGGGGACTAGTGGTACATACCCTGAGACTGACTTCATGTTAGTGCAGGACTGGTCTGGGACCAATGAGAGTGGTACATACTATGATGTTGACTTTGGGTTAGTTGAGACTGGTTTGGGACCAATGATACCCTCTCTAAGCCTGCGATACTAGTCTGGGACTAGTGGTAGGAGTGGTACCCACTATGACGTTGACTTTGGGTCGGTTGAGACTGGTATGGGACCAGTGGTACACACACTAAGACTGACTTCGAGTCAGTGGAGAATGTTATGGGACATTATCAATCAATTCTTCTTCTTCATGGTTCGGCAGAGCTAAGTTGAGCAAAGTAGAGCCAACAGATCTGAGCAGAGTAGAGCAGAGCTAGCAAAGCTAGCAGAGCTGAGCAGAGCAGAGTAGAGCTAGCAGAGCTAAGCAAAGCATAGCAGAGCCAGCAGGACTAAGCCGAGTTGGGCAGAGTAGTGTAGGGCACTGATGGTAGAGATAGCACAGTCAGAATTATGGATTACGAAATGGAGTTCTCCCTAGATGAGAGGGAGTGTTAAATTGGAAACTAGGGCCAAACTCCATGTGGGTCAGCTTATTTATGGAAGCTGATATTTTTGTTGGATCCCTCTTGTCGAGAGGTGTAGGATTGATCCAAATATCATCCGATTCCGATAGGTATTTATGGAGATATTAATTTATTTTGTTCACATAATTATCATCAAGCCGACTAGCTCTTATGTAGGCTCTAGAAGCCCAAACGTCATGTCTATTCAATCATCCATGCTTTTAGTATAAATAAGAGAGGATTTTGAGTCATTAGCAATAACACACACTTATGTGATCTCCTCCTCACCACGTCTTGGGTTTTTGGTGAAGGAGAGACTCACAAGAAGATACGTTGGATTAAATATGATGCCCTAACTACTGTAATACCCTAGCCACAATAAGCTGCAGGCTTATGAGGATGGACGCAAAGACCTTAAACGATGGACAGTCTTATATATATATTGGAATCATGGTCTTGTATATACGCTAGAATCAATTACACGCACAAAAATTCCCTATATTCTACACTTAGGTCAATACACAGTCAACGCTGGATAGACATACGCTTATATAAATGCTGGACAGTCTCAGATATACGCTGCTCTCAGTGAATGATATATGTTGTTCATAGTAAATACGTTGTGGATGTTCACAAGATAATTGTACACAGTCTTAATGTTCATGCTGGTTTCATGCTACCATGGGAGATAGCTGTACGCATTCATGTAGCCATGGGAGATACCTGCATGTAGTCAATGTTCATGCTTTCTGCAGTCACACTCATACATAGCCAAAGGAGAGGCCCTACTATATGATGCAGAGCACATATAGATTCTATACGTAGAAGCACATATATGTTAAGCACATATAGACTCTATACACAGAGCACACATGGAAAAATCTATACAATACACTGTTCATGAATACATACGCTGGTCAGGAAGTCAAGGGTACCACTGTCATCAAGCAGCAGTAATAAAAAGGTTATGGTTATAGCCATACGCTGTCATGTTATTACAATATGTATATATGTCAATAGCAAAATATATATGCACAACATTCATAAAACAGTGAATGTTCTATGCTGGTCTTAGAGACACTTAATATATATACACTAGGCATGAAAGACACATCTATGCTGGTCATTAAAAGGAACAACTGCAGTCATCAAGAATAGTCATTGTGATGTATGCAGATCTGGTAGTGTAGATCAGGCTACTGTGTGGGATAGATCAGGTAGTGTAGATCAGGGTATAGAGACTCCAGTCACTCATACGCAGTTTGTGGAGACTCTTATGCATAGGTCATAGAGACATGCAGAATAAAAGAAAACCTATAGCTGAAGAATACCAATATGCTATGTGTAAAGGGATTGCATGGAACTATAGCCTAGCTGCTTTGCTAGGCTGCAAGCCATAGCAGGCAGCTAAGGCTGACATCAATAGAAGAAAATTGTTGCAGCATGATTGGCAGCACTATGAGATCATGTGCATGGGCAGCATAATGATACATTAGCAGGGGCAATAGCATGATGATGATGCACATTAGTTGGAGTAGCATTATGATGGATAACATCATGGACTTGGGTAGCATGATGATAATTATGATTAGTGCAGCATGGTGAAGTATGTAGTGGTGCAAGTAGAGGACAAAATGCAACACGATTATAGGTATCAATTGAAGCAGAATGTCTTCAACTGATCTCATCGCTATAGGAGATGATCTATGCTCAGATCTAGACAAGTCAAAGTATTGACTTTTGTTGTAAATATACTATCTCTCTCTCTCTCTCTCTCTCTGCTGAACTTTGAAGAACATAAAAGAAGAATTGATCAAGGGTTTCCCCACGAATTGAGGGGTTTGTCCTTGGCTTGCACCACATCTTGTGTCCTCTTGTCTTGGCTTGTCTTCTGCGATTTATATTTATGTTCTATCTATAGTTTACTTTATGCTGATGTGATTGCTTATATGGAAAAGAAATTAAATAAATTTCTCTAGCATAGAACATACTAAAACTTAATAGGTGGTCTTCCATGTTGTGTTGTAGGCCCAAGTGGCCTCAACTAATATGTCCACCCAGTCTTTTCTGTTGCTGCTCACTACCTCGGTTAGGATCCCTTCCAATGCTCTATTAGTGACCTCCACTTGCACATTGGCTTGTGGACGGTAAGGGGTGGAAGTCTTGTGCTTGATATTATGATGTGTGAGCAGGTCTTCAATCATGTTGGAAGTGAACTGACTGCATTGGTCTATGACCAACTCTCTCGAATACCTGAACTTGTAGAATATGTTTTCCCTAAAAAACTCACCTACTTTTTCCTCTGTCGCTGCTTTGATTACTTTTGTCTTCGCCCACTTTTTCAGGTCGTCAGTGCACACAATGATGTACTGCTTATGCTTTGAAGGGGGGTTGATAGACCCCACAAAGTCCATGCCCCACTTCTCAAATGGCTCAAATGTCACTTGATGTTTGATGGGAATTTCATCCTTTGGAGTGAGTTCACCCATCCTCTGACACCGATCACACTGGCTCATGTATCTCCTGACATCCTGATCAAGAGTGGGCCAGTAGTAGCCTACTTGCAATATCTTCAAGGCGGTTCTTTTTGCTGTAAAATGACCTCCACAAGGCCCGTCATGATAGGTTAGGAGGATGTCAAAGACTTACTCCTCCCTGACACATCTTCTCAAGATATGATCTGCGCTAAGTTTGAAGAGATTTCCTCCAATCCAAGTGAAAGCGGTGCTTTTCCTTATTATCTTTCTCTTCTCTTTTAAGGATAGGTGTGGTGGGAACTGTGTTGAAACCAAGTAGTTTGTTATATTAGCAAACCATGGAGAGAGTACTGATATAGTAAATAAGTGTTCATCTGGCATTTGGTCATCCACCATTCCTTCTTCACCTACAGGCAAATTTACTCTAGACAAAAAGTCAGCAATAACATTCTCTTTACCAGGCTTATCAATAATGGTCAGATCAAACTACTGCAATAAAAACAACCATCTAATAATGTGAGCATTTACATCTGGTTTAACATTAAATATCTAATTGTAGCATGATCAGTGTACACAAAGCTTTGATAGCCTGTGATATAATGTCTGAATTTGTTTAAGGAATGCACAACAGCTAGGAGTTCCTGCTCGGTCACTGTATAGTTTAACTCTGCCTTTGACAAGTTTTTGCTTATAAAGTATATGGCATAAGGTAAATTTTCATCAATTTGTCCTAAGGCTACTCCTATTACTTTTTTCAAGGCATCTGTGTGAATGTGAAAGGGTAAGGCCGAGTTTGGGCCTCTGAGAATTGGGGCAGTCACTAGCTTACTCTTCAAGGTATCTATGGCTTCTTAACAGTCTTTTGACCATATGACCTCAACATCTTTTCCTAGGAGGTCAAACAAAGGAGAGGCTAACTTGCTGAAATCTTTAATGAATCTCCTGTAATATCCATCTAAGCCTAGGAAGATTTTGACATCTCTAACCTTTTGAGGAGGTGGAACCCTTTGCATGATGGCAATTTTGTTGGGGTCCATCTGGAGTCCTTGTTGAGATATTGCATGACCTAGCACGGTCCCTTTAGTCATAAAAAATTCACATTTTACCGAACTGAGGGATAGGTTCATCTCAATACACTTATATAGAAACTTTCCTAGGTTAGATAAAGCTTCCTGAAAGTCAGAGCCATAAGGAGTAAAATCGTCCATGTATATTTCTACTACACCATGAACCAATTCAGAAAATATACTCATTACCGCTCTTTGGAAAGTGGCTGGAGCATTGCAAAAACCAAAAGGAAGGACCTGGTATGCAAAGGTACCCCAAGGAAAAGTGAAAGTGGTCATATCTTGGTCTTCCGGGCTGATTTAAATATGATTGTACCCACTCAACCCATTTAGGAAGGAGAAAAACTTTTTCCCTGCCAAACCGTCTAACACTTGATCTATGAAAGGTAAAGGAAAGTGGTCCTTTTTAGTGGCTTTGTTCAATTCCTGATAGTCGACACAGATTCTCCACTTACCATTTTTCTTTAGCACTAGCACTAAAGGTGAGACCCATTCATTGTTAGAGATGGGATAGTTGAATCCTACATCAAGAAATTTCTACAGTTCTTCCTTAACAATATCTTTAAGTGTTGCGTTCATCCTCCTTTGAGGCTGCCTAACTGGCTCGCAATCTTCCTTGATGTATATATGATGATTACATACTGAAGGGTGCACTCCCTTCATCTTCTTATAAATCCAGGCAAAGGCATCTAGATGTTTTCTCAGTATGATGCATAGCTCCTTCTCCTGGGAAGTAGATAGGGATGGATTGATTTTCAATGTTCTTTCTCGGCTGAACTCTATATTTTTAACATGAAGAGAAGTGGGGTTGGCCACACAGAGATCAGTTTATGGGTTTTTTTGGGTTTCTCTTACTATGTCTTCTAATGGTGATACACTTGGAGGTGGATTCTGAATCAAATTTTCAATCATATCATCCTCATCTTTCGGTTTTCCCCCCATGGTGATTTCTAATGTACAAAGTGGTGCAAAATAAACTTCATCCTCATCCTCCTCCAACCAACCAAAGAGGTAGATCATTTTATAGCAAGTGTTGGGCAGGAGGATATAGGATTAGATGCTTGGACACGTGCTCGTTCTTTATGGTCATCTTTCCAGCTCGGCTGCTGATGTAGGCACTGGCTGTAGCCAACTAGGGTCTTCCCAGAATGAGAGGATACCCAGTGAGCTTTGCCTTTGGCTAGAGAACTAAGAAATCAGCAGGGTACTCCCAAAAATCAATGGAGACCATCACATCTTCAACAATCCCCTCTGGGGTCACTGTGGAGCGGTCTGCTAGCTGCAGCACTATTGTGGTCTTCCTCAAGGAGCCTTGGAGGCTAATTTTGAGCATTGTGTCCTTTGTAATCACATTAATGGCAGCTGCCAGATCAATCAAGGTATTTGGGATCATTGTGACATTGATGTGGACATCAACTAATGGGCTTCCAGGGTCCATATATTTTGGACAAATTATTTGCCCCAACATCAGGTTGGACAGTTGTCATATGACATTGATGGTTGGGGCATCTCTCTTGTGCCTTCATGGATGCCTAAAGCACTTCCCTTTGATCAACCTATTGTAGATAGGCACATCTTTTATGGCTTGGAGAAGTGGTATCTTCACACATAAATGTTTCAATTCTCCCAGGAGTTCAGTCTCTTCTGGGGTAGGCTGGATTGTCATGGATAGTCTCTCAAGAAAGACTGGATTTGCTTTAGGTTCACTTTCCTCTTTATCCTCCTCAACCTCCCTGGGTAGAGGCCGACTATCTAGGAGAACTTTCCAAGATCGCAAGTTAATTTCTTGAATCTCCATAGCATAAGTTGGGTATGATGGTTCCCCACTATACACTTGTTGAGCCTGTCTATTGCTCAGGTTCAGATTTGGCTGGGCAGACATTTGGGGTTGCCTTGTTGGAGTAGAAGGTAACGGTTGTGGTTGGGCAGGTGGTGGAGGCAGAAGAGTGGCAAGAGAGTTGTACTGGGGCCTCCACCTCTGATGAGATACATTCCACTAAGGATGTGGCTAAGAATAGGATTGAAATGAATGGGTGGCTGGTTGGGCATGATATTAAGATGTTAAGGACCAAGGAGGAGGCGTGGACCAGGAAGGATGAGTAGGGGGGCCCCAAGAAGGTATGGAGGTGACTTGGTTGGGGTTGTAGTATGCCTGAGATGTCCCTTGCATTCTGTGGTGGTATGGTCTAGGTCCATGCGAGCTCCTTTGGTTTATGAAATAGATCTATTCAGTGACTCGTTCAGCCCCTTGGTATACAGCTTTAAGTCCGAGCAAGGAAGGGCACTTATCTGTAGAATGATCTTCTTCATAGACTGAACAAACCTCTATAGAGTTCAATGGGCATTCATTCCTAGGATGCTTCCTAGTGCATCTAGGGAAAAAAAGGGCCAAAGCCCTCTCTGCTTCCTCTTATTTTATTTTGATATGTAAGGTATCCATTTGCATGGCAAGAGTCTACAACATCTCAATCTTGAAGTCTTCTAGCATGTTTCCAATTTCACCTCTAATTGATGAATTGGAAGAAGGGGTACTAGCTATGGGTTGACTCCCCCTACCTTTCTTTTTCACTTCTCTAGAATGGTTTCTAAAAACAGTCTTTATGTCCTCATAGGATAGTTGGTAGATGTCTCCCCCGGCCAGTAGATGGAGGGTGTCTAAAAGGTCTTCCCAAATTTCCTTGAGTAGGACAAACTTTAGAGACTTAGGGTCAAGTGTACACCTGGCCCTTTTGTAACTGAGCCAGAACCTCTCTTCATAGTCTTCTAGGGACTCATTACTTCCTATGGTCATTTCGACGATTTCTTCTTTAATATCTTTTGACCTACAATAGTCTCGATACTTGTTGTTAAAGGCATGCTACATCTGAGCCCAATTTGTGATGTTATTTCCAGGTAATCCCATGAACCCACACAGTGCTGCGTCCTTGAGAGTAGAAGGAAACAATTTCAACTTTTGCTCATCTTCTGCTTAGTCATAAGTTAGACGGATGACAACAAACACGAATAAGAAGGTGTCAAGATCTTCTGTAATCAGACCATGGAAGTGAGGTAAGGATGAAGGACTTATATTCTTCATTTTGGTGTCCCCATTAGTCTCTCGAATAGGGAAGGTACCCTCTATTCTCTCTCCATTTCCCTTAGCATTTTTGTTTTCAGCTATTGGCTCCAAAGGAATGTTTTCTTCTTCTTCTTCCCCTATAGGTTCTTCAAATATGTATGGATGTTCACCTAAGGGTTCTTCTTGATTACAGCCACCAAAGAAGAGAGAAGGTTGGCTGTGTGAAGCAGTGGGGGTGTTAGGAAAATTTTTTCCTAAGTTATCTCTACTCCCACGAGGCATGAAAATTTTGGTTGGTTTTTTATTTTTTTCCCCACACTGAAAGTACCTGCAGAAACTGAAATTGTGATTGAACAAAACAAATTGTAACTAGCTGAAATGAACTTGCTGAATGGAAATTTGTAGAAGTGAAAAGGAAAGCAAGGAAATGCAGAACTGAAAGAAAAGAAATGACTAGCCTACTTTTGCAGAAATAAACTATTAGTAGAATGTTGCAATATGAAATAGAAGAAAGCAGTAATCATAGAATAATTTGACGCTTCCCTAGAAACGATGCAAAAAGGTGGTGGGTGATAGTATTGTAGCAAGAATGTTGCAACTCCCGGGCTACCAACTTTACTTTTATCAACTCGGTAGTTCATAACAAATTTGGAAGCGTCAATGCTATATGCATAAGTACTAGTTCTCACTGCGGGTTGTCACTTGGTCAATCGGTGCGAGATCACTAGGATCTCAAGCCAACCTCTATAGATTTCAAAAGAAGCTCTATGTGTGATGAAAGAAAAGAAAGATTACTCTACAGATGCTATTCTAATTGCAGAAAGGGGAAAGACTGGAATGTAAACCAAAACCTATTAAACCCTAATTAACAAGCTAATTCTACTTTTGCCAAAAACATTATGAAAACCATGAAAGAAATGCCATTACCTACTCAAGGAAGTAAACAACATCTAACCATGCTATTTCTAGAAGTAAATAAGCAAAAAACATATTTTTGGATTTTTATGTGTTTTTATGTGAATTTAACATGCATCTAATTTATTGTGTGTGAGTGTGGCAGCGAACAGGTGGCATTAGAGGGTGGTTTTGGAGCTTGGGAGGATGTAGGATGGTGTGGATGGGTCCTAGGAGGTCTTAGGTGGCCTTCTGGAGGATTTTCCCACACTCGTCCTTCAAAAGAAAGCCTATACGAAAAACTACAGGAGGACACACAAAAACCACGGGAGGAAAATAGGGAAACTACAGGAGGCCTACAAGAGGAGGCCAAGAGAAATTTCCATTGTTTTGAGGATGTGAGAGTGGGTGGAAAAGGTGGATGAAGTTTGGAATGAGGTGATAGGGCACCTAAGGTCTACCATGAATCATAAAGAGAGAGAACGAGGAAGAAGTTCTATGAAAAATGAAGGAAACTAGGGTAGAATTGAGGTGAGGTTTGGGAGACCAATAGGGCAGAGATTAAATGGAGGGTGTGATTGCTGGTAAGCTGGCCTAATACTGGAAGATATTTTCTACATAGAAATTAACATTCAACCAAGAAAATCAAGAAACCAATGAAATGAGTGCATCTTAGGAGAAATAGAGTTTTGCATTAAAATGGCCTAAACTATGATGTATATAGGAAATGCTGGGAAATGTTGTATGAAAGGAAAGCATGGAAAAAGAATATTGCAAATCAGGAAGTGAACATGATAAAGAAGATCTAAAGCAAAGCAAAACTGGACTATCAACCTACTAGAGAGCTGCAAACACTAGAAGTCCTAGGAATGAGGAAAATCTATGTTTTTGGGGCAGCAAGAGAGTCTTTGCCTCAAATCACGGTCCTGGAGGGAGGAAGAGAGGCCAAGGCACTGTTGCAAGCCTTTTGAATCTTCTCTGATCACTGTTTAACCTACTACAGAAAGCAGAAATGGAAGCAAGCTACTAAATCATCAAAAGCAACCTATTCTTAACCATAAGAGAAATACATCTAACAACAAACTAATCTACAAACTGAAGTAAAGCATAAAAATAAAAGTAAAGAGAAGCTTGGCTGCTTGGATTGGGCCCTAACCCAAGAGCTTCAGCCCTCTGAGGTAACTGAGTGCCAGCTCAAAAAGGATTCCATCTTCATTATCAAAAGCAAGATTACATAAAATTGTCATAAAATAGTAAGCTCGAAATTTGAGCAGAGTTTACATAAGCAAAAAAAAAGTCGACCCTAGTGAGGCCCTAGGCCTCTCTACTTATACATCTGAAGCTACCAATAGCTTCCTTAAAATCAGGAACACTTGGATCCCAAAACTCGAGATAACTATCAATCATCTTTCACTTGTTCGGCTTCCTTCTAGTGCATGATTCGGCTGCTTGTACTCTGAGCTGAATGAAGGGGAATTCAAAGTGAGGAGCAATAAATGAGTGGGATTCCCTCCTATAAGTCCTCTCCTATGTCTACTTCAAGTTATTGTTGTAGTTTGACCACTAGATCCTTGAATTTGACCTCGAAATCCATCAACAATTTGCATTAAATACATGTTAGGCCACATGGCATAATAACTAACTCAACTCACCCTATAAGCATGAATATAATTAGAAAATCATACAATAAGCTAAGAGAATGGTTGATTTGACTAGGTTAGGAGGTAAAATGAGCCCATATAATTACCCATTTATGAGGCTCATCAACGGGATAATGACAAGCCACCACCTTCACCTCCATACTCATCCTCATCCTCATCTTCATATTCTTCTACTTCTGCCCTTTCAAAAAACCTCAAAATTCTCCAAAACGACATGGTAAAACTCTTTTGTTAAATCTTGGCATAAAGTTTGAATTGCCCATGGTTGATGGAGAGGTAAATGTTGACAAATTAGATAATTGTGTTCATGAAATTAAAGTGTATTGCATGATACAGAGAATCAATGATGATAATACCAAAATTCATCTTGCTTATCTTGGGTTGGAAAGTGAAGCACTCATTTGGTGGGGAGCCAAAACTCAAGAGGACATGAAGAAAAGTGGTATGGTTTTATCCTCTTGGAATTATTTTTTTGTTGCAATAAGACAATTTTGTCCATTAGCATAGATGCAAAAAGCTAAGGGTCAAAATGTGCAAAGCTATACTGAAGAATTTAGGAAAAGAGTTTTGATTTTGGGTATAGATTTATCCTCTCAAGAAACTCTACTCAAATACATTGTAGGTTTGCATAGTTATTTGAGACACACAATTCTGATGTGTAACCCTACAAAACTAGAAGTTTGTGTTCATGAAACTCATTTAGAAGGAAGAGGGAAGAATGTTCCCCAAGAGGGAAAAAAAAGTCCATTCAAGGGTGGAGACAAAGGAAAGGGGAAATTCAAAGGAAAAGGGAAGAAGAATGATTTAGTCAAGAAGGAGGGAGGAAAACTCACATGTAAGCATTTTTCAAAAGAAGGCCATGATGAAGACCATTGTTGGAAACTTCATCCTGAGATGAGACCCAAAAATTTTAATAACAAGGAAAAAGAAAATATCGCTGCATCTACACAACAAGATCTAGGATATGATTCCTGGAGATGAAACACAAATCATAGCCCTGGGATTGGAAGGTAGGGATTCTATTGAAAGTAATAATTCCTCTAGAAAGCCCATTGAAACTCAAAATGAAAGAGGAATAACAGATATTTTACATATTAGATTCATCACAAAAAATAACAAAGTAGATAATTTGTTTTATTGTGGATCACAAGAAAACCTTATTTCAAAAGATATTGTCAAGAAACTAAATTTGGAAATCATTCATCATCCTAAACTGTATCCTTTGGTTTGGGTATGTGACAATGCCAAATTGCAAGTGACAAGAAAATGGATACTTAAATTTGCCATTACTGTAAATTTTATTGATGAGGGAGAACTTGATGCCGTACCACTTGACATGTGTAGGATTATTTTGGGAAGCCCATACTTATATGATAGGATAGCCATATTTCATCGCCATGAGAAGTCATATCATTTGTTTAAAAATGGGATTGAGTATATTGTTAGAGCACATCGCAAGAAATTGAATTTGTCTCTTATGAATGGTGGACAAATGAAGAGGTTTGTAAATGCTAGTCAGAATTTTTCATTGTTAATGGTTATACATAAATATGTTGAGGAATATGAAGCCTCCCAAGGATGTGATGCAAGATTCAAATCTGATTTAGCTGAGGTTGTTAACTCATGTGATAAGATTTTTCAAGAATCTGACATGTTTCCTTCTAAAGAGGAAAACAACATGAAGTTCAATTGCAACAGGATTCATCACTTTTGAACATTCGTATGAACAAGATGTCAATGTTAGAGAAAGCGGGAATTAAGAAGCAGGTGTGAGAGCTACTTGAAAAAGGGAACATTAGTTCTAATGCATCTTCTTGTGGGTCTCCTAATGTTTTGGTTTTTAAGAAGGATGGTGCATGGTGATGGCATTCACATTTGGTGAGCAGTCGAGCCAAGTGCAAGGCTAGACATGATAATCATTGTGTTGACCACAGATTTCAGGTTGGAGATGAAGTAAGGTTTTGTATTAGCAAATAAAAACTTCAAAGTGAAAATAACTTGAAATTGGATGAGACTCCTTTGATTGAACACCCAGGAGATGATTTTCATATTCTTTCAATAGAAGTTTTCTCTCCTAAATATCTTGAAAAATTGCATCAAGATTCTATCCTTGACAGAAAAATAAGAACTTCAAGGACAAGAAATGGGAAGCACCTTTATATGGGGCTCAAAGGTACAAATCAAAGAAAATCCAAATGGATTGAAATTGGAAGGGCGAGGGAAATGTACCCTCATATGTTTGTTGACTGAAAATAGTATTTTGGAGGTCGAAAAGCTTCCAGTGGGGATGATTGATCCAACGGATCGGTAAAGTGATCAAAACTCAAAATGTTGAAAGGTGCTTGAAACCTGTAGAAAATTGTAGATCTCAACGAACTGAATCCAATGCAACATGAATCACTCAAAATTGATATTGTATGCTTTCGATATCGTGTTCTTATCATTTTCCAAAATAGGTAAAAAATTTGCAGGTTGGATGGAGGAGTGTTTATTGGGAAGTCCATGCAATGATTGGGAAAGGTGACTGGGTAGGCTGACTATACCTCATGGTCCAATAGAAGGCTACCAAATGTCCTGATGTGTTTGGTTGATTTTTGGGAACTTTCATTGGTGGGTGGAGTTTTTAAGCAACCCAATGGTTAGGTGCTATGTGGTCTAATCATAGGCTGCCACATGGCACCCTCATATTGTGAAAAAATTCATTAATGTCAAATTGTCACTGGGGAGATTTGAACACAAGACCTTATAACTAGCACCACAATGATCTACTTCAATGCTAATGGTGGAACTTAATAACCATAAGAACGGAATGGTATATAAATTCTATGCGTAGTTATGTTGGGGGACGGGGCTGGGCTAATCCCTAGCCCCCAGTCACCTTACCACGCACGCGACTGAACGAAGATGGGAGCCAAGGGATCGATCTTAGCATTGGCCCAAGGTTCCAAAACCCACAATGTTTTACCATCGAACCAGAGTATTATAATCAAAGGGGCTAGCATTAGCCTAACCCATGGTTCTAGAACCCACAATGTTTTACTAGCGCATCAGAGTACTATAGTCAAGCAGGCTAGCGGTAGCCTAACCATGGTCTAGCCTTGTAACATACGACAAGTGGTAGTCGCAGCAGAGAGCTTGGCGAGGATTTTGGTGTTGGGTGTAGAGAATGGGGAACAACCCCGGGTTATATGGAATTCACAGAACCATATGTAGAGAGCCTAGGGGCTATGCCGACGGGGGTAGGCGGTTAGCCCCCTCCCCTAGGTGCATGGCCCCATGTGGCCACAATTTTTCATTGATAGTCTTATTGGGCATTTAAAAGAGGCAACAAATTGCACGTGAATCGATGGGAATCTCACTGACATCGGGTAAAATTGTCACTCGGTGTACCCTGGAATTACAGAATTCATAGAACAGTTAGCAAAGCGATCTAGTTTGTAGAGTAGTTAGCAAAGAAACTTCTCTAGAGCATAACTTCTTCAAGTTTTAGCCAAATTGAGCCCAACAAGAGCCCAGTTGGGGGTTTTTGATTGTTTTGGAGCCATTGGAGACATAATTTTTACATTCTGAGTATTGCCAATCCGTGTAAACACAAATTTGAGCACTTAAGGAAAGATGCCAAAAATTAGAAGCTGGACTAGGAGATGTAGCCCAAGCAAGGGGTGAACTCCTTGATCATTCTGTTGTCTTGTGTTTTTGATATGGTATATTTGTCTCTACTTTTATTTTGTTAACTAAGTTTTAAAACCATTAATTTTATGTACATTCTCAAAGCGATCCATTGCCTCAAAGAGATAAAAACAAATCTTGCAAATTTCCCCATCACCTTCAAGTTTTCATTGCATATCAGTTCTCCAAAACAATCCTCTTTGACTCCCTGTTGGCCCTCAGTTTTGGTCTATTTTTGCTTAGGGAAACCTACTTAATCCTTATATTTTCCATCCATTTTCCATAACATCCATCTCATTTTGATGTATTTTATGCATATTCAGGTGTTTAATTTTAATTTTGCAATTTCTAGAAGTTTTTATGAAAATTGAGTTTCAAGTGCAATTTTGGACTGAATCTGAAATTCCCGTAATAGCTATGTGGATGACATATTTGCAGGACACTTGGGCTCGAGTTTGATGCATGGATGGACAGCTTCGGAACTAGGACTAAGCTAACTCCACTTGGTTCGGCCAAAACAAGCTTTATTAGGCCCGGTCAAGGCTGGTCAAACATGACTACTCGCTAGAAAATCCCTAGGAAATGGGGCAGTTTTGAGATTTTATGGGATTGACCATATTTTTTGGGATGAATTGGATGAGTTCGAATTAGATAGGTGGATACGAGTAGATATGAGTGTTAGAGATAATATAGATCAGTTTGTTTCATTAAACCTCTATTTAAAGCCAAGACTTTGATGGCTTTTGTAATGGAATTTGTATGTAACTGTTGTATAATTTGAGTTGGGAGCTAATTTAAAGAACTTGTTTCATTCCAATTTGTTGTTCATGCTTGGTTGATTTACTGAAGTTTTTGTAGCTGAGATTTCTTCAACTGTGCAAGGCAAGAGTGGAGGGCCCCCACACCAAGCTAAGTAGACTTCTTGGTTCAATTTTCATAGTTTTCATAGACTAGTTTTTGTTTCAAATGTATTTAGATGTGTGATGATTGTTGAATGAATATTGGTTTAATTCTAATCTACATATGAAGGAACACACAGGAATTTAAGTTAAATTCCCCTTCTATTTGATCTTGAACTAAAACTGAATTTCATTCTCCTTTTCTTATTTGAAGTTATTTATGCATTTCTGGTTTGGAGCACTGGTGATTGTGATATAGTAGGATTGTGAAGGAGGACAATCCGGACCTCCTTAGTTAGGAGCCTCTTCTTTTACGTCTTCTACATCATAAACCATTATTAATAAGTGCTCTTAGATTTATCTTCATGAATGTAGTATTGTAGGGAAAGACAACCTGGTTCTCCTAAGTTAGGAGCCTCTTCCCTCATATATTACATAAGTGAATTAGAAATTGTTAAAATAGGTTTATATTTGTAATATGTACTTCTTTAAATCTTCAAATTTTATCTTCTAAACTTGATTATATCTGATGTCCATATACAGTGGATTTGCCTCCAAGTTTTACAAACCTGGATTGATAATTAAATACTTGTGTTAATTTAGTCAATAAATTAGCCCAACATTTTGGTGCCGTTGCCAGGGAGGTAATTATCAGCATAGTCAAATAGAAGATAAACAAAAACACTAAAAATTTAGTTAAGATACATTTCTCTTAGTTATGTTTATTTATGCCTAGAAATAGAGATCCTAAAATTAGGTTTCCAAAACAAAACCCCCCAATAAAAACATGAAATAATAAATAAAAAAAACTACAAAATCCATTTTCAACAACAAGATCTAAAAGATGAATAGGCTACAACACTACTCCATTCTTCAACATTCTTTCTCATCAAGTCCTTATGATCAAATAAATTTTCATGTCCAAAATTTCATTAAAGTATATTTTTCAAATTTGGATATGAGTTTACTTATGATCTTGTTACGAAAATGGATGCATTGGAAATTCTCTTATACTTGAGAGAATGAATTATTTTTCTAAAATAGATTAGTATAGAATAGAATAAATAAACAAGTAGAATGAATTCACAATAAGACTTCCATAATAAATTTGTTTCAAACAATTTCTTCAAATCATTGCTCAATATTCATTTGAAAGGACTACATGGCAAAATGCAGTAAGAACAAGCCTATTTTGGGTAACCATATAGGATCATTTGAAATCATGTTGTTTATTTTACATATCTCTTGAAATATAGTTTTGGAATCCATTTTGAAGTTTTCAATTTATATCACAAATAAAAATGTGATCAAAATCAAAACTAGGTCTCAAGTGACATGTTAAGGACAGAGTTAGTACAACGTATATTTGAAGTGTCTAATGGAAACATTTTTATCTGAAATTCATAGGGAAGATAGCCCTTGGAATCTAGTTTCCAAATAAATTTTAAGCCCTTAAATTAGGTATCATATGAAAAAGTTATTCTTGAAATACTAACTGCTTGTCGAAATATCTGCAAGGTGACAATTGTAGGTCTTGACTGTTCATTGGCATATTTGAAATACCAAATCATCCTCTTTTCAATACCTGTTTATATGGGTGATATATATTCAAGTCTAGTTTAATACACAATTTGAATCATCCCATTTGGATATGAGATGAAGAAGTCATGCCACATTTAGTGACTACATGTCTTCAAAACAGCATAGTAAACCTCTGACTCCTAGGTCTGTTCATCACCAATTTTGTGATATCAAGCCTAAGAATTTTTAAAACCTGCTTCTACTGGAAATAAAAAAATGAATCTACTTTAATCTCCAAGTGGAATCATATTGATCTGATCTTTAACGAAGAAGTTACACTTCAAATAGTGACTGTTGGTCTAGTTACAAATTCACAAGACGTTCTATCAAACATGGCACTCCTTATGATTTTTACCATATCATTTTAAACTATTTTAAAACCATGTTTATACAGGAGGTAGCCATATGAATTCACTTCAACTTGGATTTTTAATTACTCTAATATGATATAAAACAAATATTTTGTAAACAAAATACCGCTAGGAGGTCTAGGCTGGCCAGCATTCCTCAAAGGGGTAAATAAATGCATTATGTTTGTCTATCATATTTGACCTTGTTTTCTAAGAAATTCTTGTAATGATTTAAATGTTTATCAGAAGAAGAGAGACTGTACACCTCTCTTCCTCCATCATCTAATGTTGTATTGCAGGCAAGTGCTATGTTTTTGTAGGTCATAGGAAGAATGAAGGAATGAACGCCATGGATGAAGTAATTTTCCAAATCAAATTCATATTTCAGAATATGAATACAAATGTTCAAGTCAAAGAAAAGTGAAGATACACCTGATGTTGAGTTCATTCAATGAAACTCAAACTCTTGAAGCTTGCTCTTCAATGTTGACCAACAACACCACCAAACCCTACAACATGATCGAGATTAAGGTAAAAAGACATGAAGACAATCATTAGAAGAAGCAGTCAAGTTCAGTACTATGTCAAGTCACATCAATATTCAAAGAAGCCTTTCATATTGAATTCATATTGTTCATGATTTGATCCATCATCCATATTGTATGTTAAGCTCCATGACCATGCATGTTGAAGTCCAGACTTACTACTAAATCATGACTTCAACATAACCTATTTTCATAAGCTTTTCACACTTCCCAACTCCATTACACCCCACCTCCATCTAGAAAAGAAAAAATAGAAAAAGATCAGAAATAATAAAGGAGTTTGGTTGTGAAAATCCACGAAAGTGGCACAATACAAACTCGAATTCATATTGGAAAACCAAGCAGGTTGGCCAATATGAATTCTCTATTTTGTTTAACCATTTCTTCAGTTTGAGTTTGCAGGAATCATCCTCCAAAATAAAGAGGACAAGTCTTCCCATCAGCAAGGGGGAAGGTTCACAAAAAGAAACTTAGTTATGCAGCTGCATTGACGACGGAACTTGTATTGTTGGTAGTTGGGACTTGAAATATTTTTGAAATCAATTACAGAAGGACCTGAACGACATCAACAATCAATGGACCAGAATCAATGAAGGATGCTAGAACATGCAACATAAATAAGCTCTATGTTTCTATCTATCTACGATATTCGATCAAGACAACTTCATCCAATATTGTTAAGGAACAACAACATTCATCCAATACTACAGGGAAGTACAAATACCGTAAGTGCACAATTTTGTTCTTGCAAATTTACATTTTTGTAGAAATTTCTAGACTTTGTTAAAATTGAGTTAATACCTGAATGCATATTTTATATTCTCCTCATCCTATATCCATTATCCTATATCTACATTTTCATTTACCCTAGACCTAATCCAATGTACATATGTACATATTTTTCATTCCATAACCCTAATATGCCATTATCCTTATATTCTACATTTCCTTCATATATTCTATATTCATTTCATAACCCTAACCCTAAGTAGTTTTCCATAAAGCAAAATGGATCAAAGTGAGGATCTAAAAAAAAAAGAGTTGAAACCTGCACATACAGTTCAAATATTAGATATGGAAATAATTTTAAATATGACCAAGGTGGTCATTTTAATATTATAAGTAATTCAAAAGACCATACATGTGAATCTAAATGTGCATATAAATTTATATCTAATGCAATATGGAAATACTTGCATATAACTTTATATGATGCACGATATGGAAATACTTTTAATACATATGCAAAATGGAAAGTGCAATATGGAAAGACATAAGGGAGGCATACAAAACTATATGCACAAGGATTCAATATGGTATGCAAACGTTTCAAAGGTTTTATCCAACCATTGCACACTAATACCATTTGCATAGGTGCGCTATAATCCACGAGGGTACATCATTCAAAATGGATTTGCATAATGGACCACGGAAGCAGAAGGTAGGATGATGGAACGAAGAGGTAAAGGCAGGTGGGTTCGTAGTTATATACGCCATCTCATCACATCATACGACAACCTCATGCATCATAATAACATGGTAAGGCAGTATAGTTGGAGGAAGGCAGAGGTTATAATTTAAACGAACATCCAGCCAAGAACACAAGTCCAAACCAAACGCATGAATTACACAGGTCTTCAAATGCGTACGTGGTTTGAGCAACGTGGCATGGAGATACATGTAAACCGTCAAACGTTTGCATGATAGGTGCACTGTAAGCTGCAAGGCAAAGACATCCACAACCCGCATGAAGACAAACCTGTGATTAAATGATGCAAGCAGCCGTAGGTGAAAAGCAAAATCATAATTTATGCAAACAATGTGGAAATACAATATAAACAACAATCACGACATAATAAGTTGGTATACAGCAGTTCGATTGATATGTGCATGACATTCCAGTCAGAGCACAACAAATCAAATAGCAAAATAGCAAAGATTCTGTGCATGGTAGCCTGTCAAAGGATAGCAACCAAACAATGAAATGGTAAAAAACGTTTTGAAATAAACCCTATACGTTCAACAAAGAAGAGCTCTGCCATTGCTGCAGCTTAGAATCATGATTTTTTTGCCATCACAGCCCTTGAAAGCTGAGGAGAATAGCAACCAGAGGATTAAGAGTGTTAAAAACGTTTTGACAGAGGAGGTAAGGAAAAATCACTGAGTTCGTGGGTAAATAGTGCCAGTTAGTTTCCCAGAATCTCGGGAAAGTTCAGGTAAAAACGGGATTCGATTTGCTTACAAAGATGAGTTGGGATTTCAATCACCAAAACTGCCTGTCATTTAATTTTTAACATGCCTGTTCTTGCCACCAGTCAGCACAAAATGAAGATACAGGGATATGGAGCACCATTAAGTCTCACCATTAGCCAAGTAAACACCGAAACTACACCATGATTCCAGAAATAATAAATATAAGGGTTAGATGAACAACAGTGAATTAATGAAGTAAACGGCTATGCTATAAGGAAGCAGATCTGTTCATAGGTGTAGTTGCATAAATCAAGGCATTGAGTAAAGCACGTAAATCATGCAAAACGACTAGTAGATTACACCTGTGCGAGAAATGCGGCATTTCTACCACATTTTGCATGCAAAACACGTCATTAAAAAAAAATTGGGACCATATGCGTGTTTTGAGTTTTGTAAAGATTGTGTATTGCAGAAACAAAGTTTTTTGGGCTGTATTACGTAGAGCAGGGGATGAATTTTTTTTTTAAGTGTTGTTTCATAAACAGGGGTTGTATTGCAGAAGAGTTTTTTTTATGCTGTTACACAAGATTATATTGCGTGTTGTTGCATAACAGGGACTGTAATGTGCCAACAAATTCCAGAAAAATTGCCAAGTCTTCAGCTAAAAAGAAGTGTTTATATAGTGAGTTTAAATGCACATGCAGTGGGTGACATAGCTGGAGATTAAAAAAATGAAATGAAATCAGTTGTGCATGAAATGAACTCTGTTCATATATTTTGATTGCATGAAAAAATTGGTCAATAAAAACAGAGTTCGGGTTATGAGTGCGTAGAGCCAAAATAACATTGACTCTCATATGTCGATTGTATAAACAATGCAGTGCTTTATATTGGTCATTGAACGATGAAGGATCACAGTTATATACAATGCTGAAGATTAGTTATTGAATCTTGGTTTGCATGAACAAAGTAGAGTGTTGATAAACGGCAACAGAGAAGGTGAATTGTATGTCTCAATAATTTGATTTCAATTTAGGAGCAGAGAGTTTTTTTCAGGATTCGATTTCAGATTCTGAGCATTTAATTGCTGGAGGCAGAGATAGCAGGTTTAATTGATTTTGTTGCAGCTCACATATTGATTTCCTCATTCATATTTAAAAAATGCAGTTCATAAATTTTATACACGCAGTGAAGCCATTTCATGAGTTATTTGATGAATGTTGACATATATATAGTGAGCCATTCTTTGAAAAATCTTGCACACGGTGAGCTTAGATCATTGCAGAGTGACTGCATGGTGATTTTGTCTTGAAGAGAGGTGAAATTATGTGAGAATTCAAAGAACAAAAAGATATTGTGACATAAAAAATTTTGATTTTTCTACACAGCCAATTAAAAAACAGAGAATTCTACATTAGAGACAAAGGAGTTTAAAAAAAAAAATGATGAAACAGAGGATCGAATATAAGAAATAGA
This sequence comes from Pinus tabuliformis, assembly GCA_031772625.1. NCBI lineage: Eukaryota > Viridiplantae > Streptophyta > Pinopsida > Pinales > Pinaceae > Pinus > Pinus tabuliformis. The sequence goes on from CM062808.1 coordinate 277,996,269, forward strand.
TTAATAAAAACATGTTTATTATGTTTTTATAATCTTTCTATATCAAAATTTTGTGTTTGTGGAAGCAGTAAGTTCATATTTTTGAGGAATGGTTTCATCTCTTTGTCAAGGGCATCAGAAAAGAGGTAAGCAAGATACTGGAGAAGAATTTGAGGAGAAAAATTGATTTCGAATTGAATGATCATTCAATCTCAGAAGTGTATTTCAATTTTGAGAAGCTACTATTTTTCGTTGCTTTTCCTGAGCAAATGAAAATTAAATTTGAAAAATGAAAACATGGGTTTTCTTCAGAACGAGAATAATTACACTACATGCGAATAGTTTTCTCAAGTTCATTTATATTTCGAGACATTTTTATGGTTCTTTCAACCTCTATTTCGTAAATTACCTGGAAAGAAAATGTTGAAGTCAACTTTGAGCTTAATGGCTCTCTTGGTTTGGTTAATGGAAGACCATATGATGGTGGATGGATTGAAAAAAACATGAATAATGCTACAAATATGGAATCATTGGTAGATGTAGATCAGTATATGACATTTTGTGAAAAGGAGGGACTGTAGTCATTAAGCAGCAATTTCTCTCTTTGATGAATCATAATGATTTTTGAAAGTCCTTGTTTCAGTGGGTTAAAATCCAGAATTAAAGAATATTGATTTGAGAATGCTTTTCTCAAAAGAGTTTGTTAAAATCTCTGAAGGAAGAATAATATTTGATTTGCAAAAGCAGAGAGGATTAAAATTCAATTTTTGAAACAAGTATGGTTTTTATTTTTAAAGGTTGAAGGCATAGATATCCTTTTTACAGGTAGCTTCATCTTCAAAGGGATAGAGTCACAGGTACATCAGTACATCGGTCAGCATACAGAGGCAGAAGATCAATTAGACAAAGGTAAGCATGAGGACATGCTTGAAGATCAGCAAGGGGTGATGTTGGCCCTCAGTTTTGGTCTAATTTTGCTTAGGGAAACCTACTTAATCCTTATATTTTACATCCATTTTCCATCACATCCATCTCATTTTCATTTATTTTATGCATATTCAGGTGTTTAATTTTAATTTTGCAATTTCTAGAAGTTTTTATTAAAATTGAGTTTCAAGTGCAATTTTGGACTGAATCAGAAATTCCCGTAATATCTATGTGGATGACATGTGTGTAGGACACTTGGGCTCGATTTTGATGCATGGATGGACAGCTTGGGAACTAGGACTAAGTTAACTCCACTTGGTTCAGCCAAAACAAGCTTTATTAGGCCCAGTCAAGGCTGGTCAAACATGACTAGTCACCAGAAAATCCCTAGGAAATGGGGCAGTTTTGAGATTTTATGGGATTGACCATATTTCTTGGGATGAATTGGATGAGTTCGACTTAGATAGGTGGATATGAGTAGATATTAGTGTTAGAGATAATATAGATCAGTTTGTTTCATTAAACCTATATTTAAAGCCAAGACTTTGATGGATTTTGTAATGGAATTTGTATGTAACTATTGTATAATTTGAGTTGGGAGCTAATTTGAAGAACTTGTTTCATTCCAATTTGTTGTTCATGCTTGGTTGATTTACTGAAGTTGTTTTAGCTGAGATTTCTTCAACTGTGCAAGGCAAGGGTGGAGGGCCCACACACCAAGCTAAGTACACTTCTTGGTTCAATTTTCATAGTTTTCATAGACTAGTTTTTGTTTCAAATGTATTTAGATGTGTGATGATTGTTGAATGAATATTGGTTTAATTCTAATCTACATATGAAGGAACACACAGGAATTTAAGTTAAATTCCCCTTCTATTTGATCTTGAACTATAAATGAATTTCATTCTCCTTTTCTTATTTGAAGTTATTTATGCATTTCTGGTTTGAAGCAATGGTGATTGTGATATAGTAAGATTGTGAAGGAGGACAATCCAGACCTCCTTAGTTAGGAGCCTCTTCTTTTACATCTTCTGCATCATAAACCATTGTTAATAAGTGCTCTTAGATTTATCTTCATGAAAGTAGTATTGTAGGGAAAGACAACCTGGTTCTCCTAAGTTAGGAACCTCTTCCCTCATATATTACATAAGTGAATTAGAAATTGTTAAAATAGGTTTATATTTTTAATATGTACTTCTTTAAATCTTCAAATTTTATCTTCTAAACTTGATTATATATGATGTCCATATATAGTGGATTTGCCTCCAAGTTTTACAAACCCGGATTGATAATTAAATACTTGTGTTAATTTAGTCAATAAATTAGCCCAACACTCCCTATTGTCATGTTGCAGTTGGGAAATGACTAAGTGAACCTTTTCCAATTGTTCCTGCAGTTCTACAATCTTCTTACCCTTCTCATCTGAAACAACATCCTTTGGTATGGTATTTAGAAATTCAGTTAACTATTCAAGTGTTTGCTCCATGGGAAATTTCTTCATAGCATCTCTTATGAGTGGTTTCTTAGGAACCTCGACCACCTCAGGAGAAAAATGAAGCTTCTTACCCTTTTTCTTGTTTGATGTGTCAACTAAAGTTGATGGCCTTTTCGCTAAGCTCTCCATTGTTGGCTGAGCCTCCCTTTCCATAGATGAAGGTGTATCCCTTTTACTCCAAGGGCTATTTGGAAACCTAGTTGTCAACTTGGAAGAATCCAGGAATGCTTGCCATACCTGATTCTTCTTTCTCAATTCTTCCAATAGTAATAGTTTAGTAAGAGATAAATGAAAGAGATTGGGTTGTACCTGACTTTTCTTTCCTTGAACCTTATTTTGCATCTTACCAAGGCTTCTGAACAAGTAGAAAGATAGACTCAAAGGGATTTTTCTTGCGAAATGCATCAATAGCATGAAATGATATTGATAAACTCTTCCAAATATACCTTCACAAGTGAAATATATTTGGATGACCTTAAGAAGTTTGTTGTAGGGTTCTAGGAGATACTCCCTTGGCACAATGGATCCATATTACTTATTTTTTTACTTTGGCTTTAAGAAATCCTTGTAGTTGACTATGTCTAGAGGCATGCCTTTGAACCACCATTCTCCTTGTAGAGGAATCCTTGTAGTAGATGAAATAGTGACGTCTAACACTGGAAAACGCAACTCTCCAACCTTTAAATTTACCCCAGTGAAGTTCAATTAAAACTCTCTTGTCAGCTAAACACCATAACCCTGTATCTTCTCTGAAAACCTAATGAAACTAGTTTCTTCAAAAGAAACCCTAATTGTTATATTTGAGTTTATCAGCGAAATACCTTGAGGCTCAAATCTAAATATGTATCCCTCTTTATGCTTCTTCCTATCTGTAGTTTTCATGGCTTAAAGAAAGGCAAATTATAGGGTCTTAAAATCAAATTACATGTTTCACAACTTGTGCAGTAGGAAAGTGCAACAATAGTGTAGAAGTTATGGAATTAGGGTTTTAGATGAATGGTTATGAATTTTTTTCAATGAAAATACATACATTAACAAATTTAGGCAACAAAAATCAAATTTGAGATCCAAAAAAAGCATTTTATTGTTTTTCTCTAAAGTGAAATTTCAAATACATAGGCGGAGCAAAGAAACACAACACATACGGGGAATATGTTTCTTGATGTTCTAGGGAAACAAAAACAAGGTTATCATACTCTAGATCACTTATATTGAATTTTTAGACTCCTGAATATAGGTGGAAAGAAAATATTTAATGTTTTGAGAAAAACAAGACAAAAAATGCAACAAATCTAGTGAGCTAGGAATTTGGGATTTGCAAGGTTATCTGGGCATTTTCCTCGATATGTAAGGGAAAAATAAAAAACATATAAGATAAATCATTAAGGAAAATCAGGATTTGAAACTTGGAAGTGGCGATAAGCTCTTAACTTGTAGAAATAGAACGAATATCCTTGAGCACAACAACTCCCTTGCAGACTTAACACAATGACTTCCTTTGTCTATTCAAAATGCTTTTGGTAGAAGAAGGAATTAATCACCGGTCCCTTGGAAGCTAAACAAGTTGTTAAACTCTCTACATGGTGTAAACCTGCCTTCAAGGAGATGTGCAACATGTCTCATATCTGTTGACTGAAAGGTGATGTCATACCACAACCTTGATTTGAAAACAAAACTAACGCGAGTGAAACTACTATTGTGTCTCAATAATGAGAAAATAATGACCCGTGACTTTGGATTACTTATGAATTTGGGTTACATATTTCCCGAAACTTATTCTAACCCAGACCCCTTTTAAAATATTGACAACTTGATTTTATTTTCCGCTCAAAATAACACTAAGAATTGACCCTTATAACATGATAGGTAATATTTTACAAATTTACCAAATAATAGAAAAGAATGAGCTTGATTTTGACTATTATATTATAGGACACTAAAATTCGATTCAATAGGGATGGCATCCTCCCTGTGAGGTGCTAAGAACACTGTAGACCATGTGCCTATCACATGGATTTTAGTGACTCTTGATCTAACACATAGCTGACTCATGACTGACTTACATTCTGAAAAATTGGTAGGATCTCATCAAAATATTAGGGCCTTCTCCTCAGGCTTCAAATTCTGGTAACAACTTCCCACACCTGTAACACTAAAAATTTGGATGGCTATATACAATGGAGTGATCAAAACCAATTGATTTTAAGTAAAATAATTCTTGAGAAACCTGCAATTCAAAGGCCCTCCACCAAGAAATTCTCCTGTCAAATCCTATAGCAAATATGCATTACTCCCATAGAAAGTTGTAATATTGAATGTTCCTTTCCAAATATTTTCAAATTCTCCATGTTTACTTTTGTCTTCATTCAGAGCATCCCACTTTAGAACCAAGTCACCAGCCTAAAAATCTTCAGCCTTCATTCTTCGATTTTTTTTTTTCTTAATTTTATCATGGACTACTTGGGTATTATTATATACTTCCTCTCTTGTTTTCTACAATTGAATCATCTAATTTATTATTCTTTGCAAGTCATTTGGTTATCCATCTACTTTGTGCAACAAATTCATACTAGAATTCCCAAGGAAAAATTAAAAAAAAAACATTTGTTCCATAAACCTGTTGAAGGGTGACATACCAATTGACTTTTAAGTGTTCACTCTATCAACCAATAGTGCATAGATCGACTTCGTATGCCATTTTTTCATATTTGATTACAAAAACTTCTTTATAATATTCACCGAACTCTTATTTGAAGACTCAACTAAACCATTACCCTGTGGGTAATATGTAGTAGAGTGACTGAGCACAATATGATATTTGTGACAAAATTGAATCATTTTATTGGACTTGGAAGAAGCATCATTATCAGTGATTATTCTATGAGGACAACCAAATATTGAGAGGATATTACCTTCTAGAAACTGAATGATGACTGATTTTGTTTCCTTCCTTGTTGGTATCACTTCTAACCACTTTGTAAAATAGTATGTGGTTGTTCGAATCCATTTCTGTTGGGTTGAAGATGATGGATGGATTTCCATAATGAAATATAGACCCCACTTTTGGCATGGTGCTTCTACTACAATTAGTTTTAGAGGTAGAGATGAAAGCTTCCTCTTTCCTTCAAAAAATTGGCATTCATGGAAGCTCGAAACACTTTTATAAACATCAACAAACAAGGTTGGCTAGTAAAAACCAGCCCTCAATTTTTTTTTAGTTATGGCATTGCAAAAATGGTGGCCTCCACAATTCCCTTTGTGAAATTCTTTCATAACCTTCTGTGCTTCATCGTTTAGAAAAAAATTCAGAAAAACACCTCCTGAGTATTTCCAATACAAAAATTGATTCAAAATGCAAAATTTCATAGCCTTTAGTTTTAGAAATATTTCCTTCTTTTTATCATTCCTAGAGGAGCCTGTAAGTGTTGTAAAACAGAAACGATATCAACATACCATGGAGAGGAAAGAAATTTTTCAAATACCTATTGAGAAGGTTCTGAATCATTTTCATATGACAAACCAAACATAAAATTTATGTCCAATACATTCAGGTCTGAATCAACAATCAATTTTTCCAATCACTGACCCTTTACCAGCTTGGTAGGCTTAATCTCCACATCATACTCAAGAATAATTGCTATCCATTTACCTATTTAACATTCAAGATTAGGTTGGGTCATAATGTCTTCTACAATAGCATTTTGGACATAAGAAATCACATGCAAATGAAGCACATAAAGTCTAAAATATTTCAAGGCGTTAACCAATGCATAAGTCTGCTTCTCCATAGTATTGTACATAAGAGAAGAATATCTCAAACCTCTGCTAAAGAAGGATATTGAATGTTCATTACCTTGTTGATATTTCTGCATTAATATTGTTGCAATGGTGTGTTCTGATGCAAAAGATAAGAGGATAAAGTCTTTTTTTTGTAAGCTTAGGTAGGTCCTTTTTCTATTTATATAAGATCAAACTGATTACATATACTGTCCATAGGTGGCCTCAACTTTCCCAGTGGGAAACCAAGTCTATTGGCCACCTATGCATATTATACGCCATCCAAAATTGGTAAGCTAGAAGTCTTTCTACCCTAGCTATATAAACAGAGCTACCAAAAAACTAGTTTTTATCTACAATTTGCATAAACATGCATAAAAACAAAAGCCAGCCTCTAAACAAAATAGAGTGCTGAGATCCTATGTTCAGTCTATTCTTTCAGTTCATCTTTTTCTGGCTCAACTAATGTTGGATCCTTTGCTGAGCCTTCATTTGTTGGTGCCATTTCCACGATATAGGGGAAATGTCTTTGTATGTGGTCTAAGCGCATGTCTTGTTTACAGAGATGGAATTGAATGGTCTGCAGGTCCCATTTGTAATCAGGCATATCTTTGATTATTAGTGCCGTCCACGTTGAAACTTGCTCCACTTCCTTGCACATCAGCCTCTTCATGAGCCAATATAGATGGAGAGTTTGTTTGTATTGAGCCATTCGGCCTCTCATGTTTCCAGGGTCCTGAATCAGGTCTCGCCATTCCTCCATCTCTTCCTTGGAATCCTATTCCTTCAACTTATCTTCCATCTCATCAATAATTCTCCTCATTCCAACATATGTATCTTTCATATAAGCTCCGGCCGCTTCCCTCACGTATTCGTCCATGGGACAAAAACCCAACCTTTTTCCTTTGGTCTCACTATCTTGAGAGTGTGGACTAGCATTTTTCTTGCCCCTACGACCACCATCGCGACCTCTGGTTACTCAAGCCACATCTTCATTTCCTTCTATATGTTCACCATACACACAGTACTGTGTCAAAATAACATTGTTTTCCAACCACATTCCTAAAAACTCAGGTGTTTTTTGTCTGCTTGTCCTATCCCACTTGTGACAGTACTCCTCTGTTTCTAAATACCCTGAAGGGCCCAGGTTATTCCTGCCCTTCTCATCACTCAGGTTTCTGGCAACTATCTCCACGTCAGTTCCATGGTCTCCAACTTTTGTTTCCGGCTGGCTATCCCCTGCTTGAGGCTTTCTGGGTATGGTGTCCCCATGGGTTTTTTTAACATAGTTCTCTCCCATCCTCCCTTACTGACTTACACCACTCCTTTTCACAATAGGATTCCCCCCCTGTGAGGTCTTCTCCCTCTTTCTAGGATTCTTACCCAATTTACTCTTCCAAGTTCACTCCCTTCTGCGTTGTAGGTTTCGCTCCCTTACCCCGACTCCCTGTCTGGTTACATTTTCCCACCTAGCCAACCTCCCAGCCTCACTTTCACTCTCCATTTCCACCTTATGTCTTTGGTTCTGGATTCTTCAAGTCTCTTCCTATCAATATCTATATCCCCTCTCCTTTTCTACCTCGGAGTCGGGCTACTTGGCTCTTTTCTCACCCGATTTCCATGTTGTCTGTGCAATAGTATCTCCTCACAAGGTCTTTCCCTCTCCCCCCTGACCCCTGGTTCTAACCCCATCCGACATATTGTATTTTGCTGATTGAATTACAGAGAAAAGACAGTGAACATATGTGGTATTTCGCTTCCTGACTTCTGGCTAATTATCTAACCTCCTTGTCGTGCTTCTCCTTCGTTTCTCTCTTGCTCTAACCCTCCTTCCTTCCTTACTCCCTCTATCATACCTCCTCCCATCACCCTATTGTCCCATCCTTCCTTCCTCGTCGTCCTTCCCACCTCTCCCCATTCTTACATTTCTATGCTTCTTCTATCGACCGTTCGGCCACACCTCTCCATGTTTTGCCTTTCCCCCATACGAGCTACGGTAAGTAGTCCTTTCTCTGGCCAGCTCCTAATGTCACCATTATGGCTCCTTACCCACTCCATCACCCTGATCGGGGACCTGTTATAATCCTTGTTATTTTGATTATGCATGTTCTTCATCTTTGGTTATTATTTCATTCATCGGGTCCATTCTGATGTCCCTTGGCTGGATAGGCCAGGTTCGTTCCATGTGTCCCAACTGTGGATCACTTCCCCAATTGGCTAAGAAATCAACCGCTTTATTTCCTTCTCTTTTAATGTGTTTTATTATTATATAATCAAATATTTTCATGATCTCACCCAGTTCTTGTATGAGGCTTGTTGTTCTCCAGCTGTGGCAAATCCTATCCCATGTCATCCCATTATATAATTTCCTCATCATGTTGATTACCATTAATGAATCCCCTTCCACTTCCAGTTGTTTGTACCCAAGCCTAACAACTATCCTCATCCCTTGTCTTGCTGCCATGAGTTCTGCTTCATTGTTGCTCATCATGCCTCCATAAGCCGCGTACACCAAATGAGTCCTGCCCTGGCTGTCTCTGAATATGCCACCTATTCCTGCATTTCCTGGATTGCCTTTGGAGGCTCCATCAAAGTTTAATTTGATGAAGCCCTCTGCTGGTCTACTATACTTCTGAGGCGTGACCCCACTCATTCTTGTTAATTTCCAAGCATTCGTTCCCACCATCTCCTTTGTTAAGTTAAGCTTTTTTAGTATGCTTGTTTCCTGCGGCATGGTCTCCCAATCTTCTTGCTTCCATTCTTCTGCTAGTATGGTTTCTCTTATATGATCCATTACTCCTCTCCATACCTTCTGCGGTGTAAATTCTTCATTCTTGAAGATCCTTCTATTCCTTTCCTTCCATATCATCCATAGATTGAAGCCTATAGCTAGCCCCCATGCTCTATTTAGTACCGGACTATTATAGTGGCCGCGTCCCCATTGTTGGATCGTCTCTTTTATGCTTTGAGGGTTCCTGTCCATCCTTCCAAAGACCTCATAGATAGCTCCCCACTGTCGTTCTGCAAATTGGCATGAGTTCAGAAGGTGTTCTAAGTTTTCATTTGCCTACCTGCACAGGTCACAGCGGGCTGGTCCCTGCATCCCTCTTCTCTGTAATTGATCCCATGTCAAAATTCTGCCTTTGCATGTTAGCCATAGGAAATGGGCCACTTTCGGCCACCATTTGCTCTTCCAGATTTGTTTCCATAAGTGTTGGTTCCCTTTCTGTTCCTTTTCGGCCTTTAGATCATATGCCTCCTTTACCGTGAAGTTACCTTTCATTGTGTATCCCCATCTCAGAATATCTGGTCTAGCTCTAATTGGAATTTTTCGCGTTTCCATTTCTTTCCTATAGAGATTTCTCTGTTCTGTCTCTATATTTTGGCCCCACTCTTCTGGGTTCTTCCAAACTCTCCAATTCTCCTCACTGTTTTCATGCTTCCAGAAATCATCCACTCTATTTAATCCTACATCTTTTGAATACTACAGAAGACTTCTGAGTTCTTGCTTGCCATTTAATTTTTCATGTTGTTGCCAAGCTTCGTCCCAAAACTTTGCTGTTTTTCCATCTCTTATTTCCCAGAAGGCATGGTTTGTGATTATATCCCTATTCTCGCTGGCCAAGTTCCAGATGTTGGATCCTCGCGGTTTTTCTGTATGTCTTAAGATATCCTCTGTTCTTCCTAGCATGTTATACTTCTTGGTCCAAATTCTTTTCCAGAGGTCCCCTCCTCCAGTCATCCACCTCCACCATAGCTTGGCCCCCATAATTTGGTTGGTGAGGTATGGGTCCTTTAATCCTAGGCCTCCTTCCTCCTTTTTTCTAATCATCACTTGCCATGACATTAACGCCCATTTTTTGTTGTTGTTGGGAGCCTCCCCATATAAATTTCTTCAGTATTTCTACCATTTTGGAGCAAGCTCCTTTCGGAGCTACCATCCCTGATAATTGGTAAATTGGAATGGATTGTAGGATTGCTTTTACTAGGACCACTCTTCCTGCCAGGTTTAGGAATCTGAACGCCCAGTTGGCTATCCTATCTTGGATCTTCTGTATAGTTTGTTGCCAATTTACTAGTTTTAATGAGCTGATTGTCAGGGGTATGATGAGATACTGTTAGGTCCCTATAATACTGGTGATTACCCCATTACTATTGTAGTTGTATCCCTTATTGATATTTTTTTCCCCTATTATTATTACTGTGCCCCATAGAATCCCTCTATTGTTATTTTTGTGCCTTTATATTATTATTGTTTGGTCGGCTGGGTTATATTGTGACTCCTTAGACTCCTATATATAGAAAGGAGGTTGTGTCATTTGGATCATCCAAGAATTATTCATTTGTGTAATGTAAAGGAGGTTTCCCCCTCAAAGAGGTTGAATTCTAAGGCATTGATCTATCTTTTTGTGAGTTGGTTTCATAACATTTGGTATCAAAGCTTTGGATTATAGGGTTTCGCTGCTCCAAATAGGTCATCGTGGAATTTTCACTATAACTTTTTTTCTGCGAAGTTTCAGAAGCGAAAAAAAAAACCATTTGAGAAGAAATCGCACTGAACCTCAGGTTTGAATTTCAGAGCTTTTCGCGCTATATTTGTGGAGATATGATCTGAGGAATTTGGTCTTTTTACAGACTCCTGAATTATATTCCAAACAGGTGACCTGAGTAAAATCGTCATAACTTTCTATCTGAGCATCGGATTGAAATTTCATAAGAAGGTACAAAAATAGGATGGACTATAGTTTCTTGTATATATTTTTCAGAGCCAAAGGTTGAAATAGGGACATGTGGCACATCGTACAAGTTCACTCTACCGAACTAGTCTATAATCAGGTCACTGTGGGAGATTTGGCATAACTCTTCCTTGGAGAATCCAATTGGGATCAGACTAGTGGCATTAGAAAGAGGACATATAGGGCTATTGTAGTTCACAATTTCAGAACTGGATGATCCGAGATTACAGAGATACATCAGAGGCAATATCGAGCTCCTACAAAGTGAAAAACGATGTGTAGATTTTTAAATTTTTTCTTAAGATTGGTTTGAAAAACTATTTTGAAGGAATTCAAAGGGCATAGTAGAGCATTATTATCGGTAAATGATGCCCCAAGGAAAGAAAATGCAAACACCTAGTAAGCAACCTAAAATCTCTAGCATTACTCGTGAAGAAGAGGAAGAAATGCTACATGATATATCAAAATTACAAGACCAAGTGCAACAAAATTCACTCTCACAAAAGCTAGCAGAAGCTAAGATAAATGGTGTGGAATCTAAGATAAAGGGCGTGGAAGTTAAGATTGACGATTTGAAGATAGATTTGAAGCTAGATTTGACGAATTATCTACAGGAAATACTTACTAATGGTGAAAGGGTAGTAAAGGAAACTCATGATGCGAACAAAAGAAATGTTAATCATCATTTCATAGACTCTAATGTTGGATCGAAAACCCACCATATTCCAAAAATCGATGTGAGGAAGTTTGATGGCAAGGATCTTGCAACATGGATATTACAGATGGAGCAATTTTTCGATCTCAATAACGTGAAAAACACACAAAAGGTACGTATTGAAACTTTATATTTGGAACCAAATCAATTTGTATGGTATCAATGGCTTTGCTCTCATAAACAAATTATCACTTGGGCAATTTTTACGGAAGAATTGACATCACATTATGAGGATACAAAAAGCAACACTTTTTTTAGCCAATTGATAAGTCTTAAACAAAAGCGTTCTATAATGGAGCACATTGAGGACTTTAAAGGATAATATCCAACATGATGTTTGCCTTTGGGAACCTAATTCATTAGAGAAGGCATTCAAGTTAGCAAGAAAAATGCAAAGAAAAATTATGGCAACCAGGAAGCATACCACTCAGAACTATAAATATGGAAATGTTGTTGCCCCTAGTCTTCCACAAACTATAAGGATGACACCACAACAATTGGAAGAAAAATGAGCAAAAGGGCTTTGTTACAGTTGTGATAGAAAATACACTAAAGGTCATAAGTGTGCTGAGAAGAAATTACTCTACATAGATTGTGAAGAGGAAGAAGAAAAGGAGCAAGAAAGGTGAAAAGAAGAGGATATACTCCATGAACAAAGCCTAGATAAAGAAGAAATGAATCCGACCATATCTTGTAATGCATTGGATGCAATTACTACTCCTCAAACCATCAAGATAGAAGGGCAAATCAAGAAGAAAAAGTTAATAGTGTTGATTGATTCAGGAAGTACCCACAATTTTATTCATTGTAAGGTAGCAAAAGAATTGAATTGCTTCCTATATCCAACACTAGAGTGTCAAGTGATGGTTGCAAATGGAGGAACAATAAATTACTCTGGAAAGTACCATAATATCAAGCTATCCATGGGAGAATATGTATTGACTAGACCAATGATTTCCATTCCAATGGGAGGTGTTGATGTTGTACTAGGAGTCCAATGGCTACAATCCTTGGGTATAATAGCTTTTAATTTTCAAGAACTTTTCATTGATTTTTTTATGGAAGGAAAGGAAGTTGAATTAAGTGGTATTGCAGGGAAACTAGGAATGATAATCAGCTCTAACTGTATGACAAAGCTTCTAAAAAAGGAACAAAGAGGTGTAATTGCACAATTATGTTCGCTAGATGTTTCCACATCGAAATCATCTATTTCTCCAGATCTCCAAAAAGTCTTGGACAATCATTCCAAGGTATTTGAGAGTCCCAAAGGTCTCCCACCTATTCGTGATCATGATCATGCTATTCATCTGATTCCAGGAAGTGTTCCTCCAAACATCAGGCCGTACAGATATCCCTATGCCCAAAAGAGTGAAATTGAATGTATGGTTGTAGAAATGATAGAGGCTAGTATTATTCAACCTAGTCAAAGTTCCTTCTCTGCTCCAGTAGTATTGGTGCATAAGAAGGATGGATCATGGCACATGTGTCCGGATTATAGGGAGCTCAACAAACTCACTATTAAAGATAAGTTTCCCATTCTTGTCATTGATGAATTACTAGATGAATTGCATGGATCAATTTACTTCACCAAGTTGGATCTTCCTTCAGGATAGATCATCAAACCAGAATGAGGACTGAAGACATTCTGAAAACAACATTTAGAACTCATGAGGGTCATTATGAATTTTTGGTCATGCCTTTTGGCCTTACTAATGCACCTTCTACATTTCAAGGTTTGATGAATTCCATTTTCAAACCCTTCCTTAGAAAAATTGTGTTAGTATTTTTTGATGATATACTAATCTACAACAAGTCTTGGAAGGATCATGTTGAACATGTTGACAGGGTGCTACAACTATTGGAGGAGAAACAATTATATGCAAAAAGATCCAAATGTTTCTTTAGAGTACAAGAGGTGGAATATCTCTGTCATATTGTATCTCATGAAGGAGTTAAGGTAGACCCTAGAAAAATTAAAGCCATTAAGGAATGGAAAATCCCCACATCCATAAAGCATCTGCGAGGATTTATGAGGTTGACAGGGTATTATTGCAAGTTTGTTAAGAATTATGGGAGAATAGAAGCACCTCTAACAACATTACTGAAGAAAGATGCATTTTCATGGACTCTAGAAGCAACAAAGGCCTTTGAACATCTTAAAGAGGCAATGTGCCAAGCACCAGTCTTAGCTGCACCGGACTTCACAAAAACCTTTATTGTTGAATGTGATGCTTTAAAAAATAGAATTGGTGCTATTCTAATGCAAGATGAAAGACCCATTTCTTTTGAAAGTTGACCAATCAAGGGAAAGTTTTTACACAAAGCTATTTATGAGAAGGAAATGTTGGCATTACTACATGCACTTAAGGAATGGAGACCCTACCTAATGGGAAGACACTTCAAGGCAAAAATAGATCATGATAGTCGTAAATACTTTTTAGAACAAAGATTGTCCTTTGAAGAGCAACAAAAGTGGGTCACAAAGATGTTGGGTTATGAATTTGAAATTATCTACAGAAAAGGGAAAGAAAATGTGGTGGTAGATGCACTCTCAAGAAAGGATGAGGATGTGGAAGCATTTTTGTGCACCATTTCTATTATCCAACCAGATTGGATAAACGAATCAAGAGAGGAATGGAAGAATGATGAAGAAGTGTGGGCACTTATTCGAAAGTTACAATAGGATTCCAGTACATCGGATACATTTAGCTTGAAAAATGATTCATTATGGTATAAAGATCGCTTATACCTCTGTAAGAATTTCCAACTCAAACAAAAGATTCTTATGGAATTTCACACTTCTCCCTTAGGAGGGCACTCAGGATTTTTAAAAACTTACCACAGGGTTAAGAAAGAATTTTTTTGGGATGGCCTTAAATCATATATTCAAAATTTTGTGGTGGAATGTTTGATTTTCAACAAAATAAAGTTGAAACAATTAAGACCCCGGGTCTATTACAACCTTTATCCATTCCAAACCAACGTTGGGAGGAGGTTTCAATGGATTTTATCATAGGTTTACCCAAGTCTGAGGGAAAGAGTGTCATCATGGTGGTAGTTGACAGACTTACCAAGTATGCACACTTTTGTGCATTATCACATCCATTTAAAGCCAGTACTATTTCTACTGCATTTATGGAAACAATTCAAAAGCTACATGGAAACCCAAAGATTATTGTAAGTGACAGAGATCCCATTTTCACTAGAAATTTTTGGACATAATTGTTTTCTTGTCCCGGTACTCAGTTAGCTGATAGTTCATCTTATCATCCTCAATCTGATGGGCAAACTAAGATAGTAAACAAATGTTTGGAAGGATATCTTCGTTGCTTTTTATTTGATAAACAGAAACAATGGGTCAAATGGTTTCCTCTGGATGAATGGTGGTATAACACTTCCTTCCATACAACAACAAAAATGAGCCCATTCATGGCACTTTATGGATATCAGCCACCATCCATCACATCATACTTAAGAGAAAATTATAAGGTTCAAGTAGTGGAACATCACATTGAGCATCAACAACAAGTCCTCCAACTCTTAAAGGATAACCTCGTGTTGGCGTAGAATAGAATGAAACAACAGGAAGATCAACATCATAGCGAAATAAGTTTTGATGTAGGTGATTGGGTATTCCTACGGCTACAACCATATAAATAAATGTCCCTCAAGCAAGCTAAGAAGGATAATAAATTATCACCAAAGTATTATGGTCCGTACAAGGTGTTGCAAAAGATTAGTACTATGGCATACAAATTGGAGCTTCCTGTAGCTTCTCGAGTGCACCCACTTTTCCATGTTTCATGTTTAAAGAAGGTTATAGGCGACAAGATCCCAGTTCAAACAATATTGCCAGAACTTGATGAGGAAGGAAAAATTATATTGGAACCAGAAGCAGTCATAGAAACAAGAACTCGATAGCTACGAAATCGATCAATTTCGGAGTATCTCATCAAGTGGAAGAACTTATCCACTGAATATTCCACATGGGAGGATGAGAATTTTATACAGAAGCATCCAGAACTACTCAAGTGTTGAGGACAAAACTTTTTTGAAGGAGAGGGGCATGTTAGGTCCCTATAATACTAGCGATTACCCCATTAATATTGTAGTTGTATCCCTTATTAATATTGTTGTGCCCCTATTATTATTATTGTGCCCCATAGAATCCCTCTATTGTTATTTTTGTGCCTTTATATTATTATTGTTAGGTTAGATAGGTTATATTGTGACTCCTTAGACTCCTATATATAGAAAGGATGTTTTGTCATTTGGATCATCCAATAATTGTTTATTTGTGTAATGTAAAGGAGGTTGCCCCCTTGAAGAGGCTGAATTCTAAGGTGTTGATCTATCTTTTCTATATTTTTGTGAGCTGGTTTCATAACAGATACTTAGTTGGGAGCTCACCTTCCCTGAAACCCAACAATCTTGCTAGATAAGATTTGACATTTCCATTTGTGTTGAAGAAGTAGGCACAAGACTTCTCTTTGTTGATTTGTGTTCCGGAGGCTTCCATGAACAGATCCAGGGTGTCCTTCATTCTTTTGACTTCCCTACGAGATACATTACAGAATAACATAATATCATCCATGAACTGCTGGTGGGTTATTGGGAGTTCATTCCCCCATACCCTTATCCCTTTGATTCTATTCTCCTGTACTTCCTTTTTGATATACCTTCCTAGACCTTCTGCTGCTATAATGAACAGGAAGGGTGATAGGGGATCCCCCTATCTTAACCCTCTTGTGGCATTGAAGGTGGATGTCGGGGTTCCATTAAGGAGGATCGAGAAGACTGGGGTAGATATCATTGTAGAAATCCATTCTATCCATCTTCTATAGAATCCAAAAGCTTCCAATACTTTTCTTAGGTATTCCCAGTTCAATCTATCATAGGCTTTGGATAGATCCAATTTTATCATCACTCCTGCCATCTTTTTTTATTTTAGTGAGTGCACCACTTCCTGGGATACTATTATACCATCTAAAATCTGTCTACCTTCTACAAAGCCTATTTGCTTAGGAGATATAATACTAGAAAGAATCGGTTTCAGTCATTTAGCTATTAAAGTAGAGATAATTTTATAGATAACATTGCACAGGGTGATCAGTCTAAATCCCTGTGGTTCCTCCGACTTAGAGGATTTAGGTATGAGGGAAAGAAGGGTAGCATTTAGTCCTGGACATACCTTTTGATTCCTTCTGGATTCCTCCACCACCGCAACTATGTCGTTGCCTATAAATTTCCATGTTGCTTGGTAGAATTCCGTCGTAAAGCCATCCGGTCCCGGGGCCTTATTTTTCTTCAATCCTTGCACCACTTCTTCGACCTCCTCTATTGTGACTACTCTCATGATCGCAAGGTTTTTCTCTCTAGTAATTAACTTGGGGATCTCATTGCAAATTCTGCGCATGGCCTCCTGTCTTTCCTCATGAGGTTCCGTTAAGAGTTCTTTGAAATGTCTCACCAATGTTTCCTCCATTTCCTCATGCTGGGTTTGTCATTCACCTACTTCATTTTTTAGGGAAATATTCTGTTTCTCTGCCTGTGTTGTATCATTTCTTTGTGAAATAATTTGGTGTTCCTTTCTCCCTCTCTCATCCAGTTCACTCTTGATTTCTGTCACCATAAGATCTCTTCCTGCTTCCTGCGTTCCTCTATTTGACTAACCAATCTGCCTTCTGCTACTTCTAGTTCGGGGCTTCTCCCTTCCCTTATAATTTCCTGTTGGATTTCTTCCATCTTTTGCTTTAGCTGCTGTTGGTCCTTCATTATGTTCCCGAATTCCTGTTGGTTACATTCCTTTATTTTTTGCTTTATTTCCTTTAGCTTTCGCTGGAACGTTTGCATTCTATTCCTGCCCCTCTGTTCACTCTGTTTCCACCATTCCTCCACCTTGATTATGAATTTAGGGTCTCGAAGCCAGAACGCTTCAAATCGGAAGGGTTGATTTTTAGGGCTGGATTTGAGTTCAATCTCCAATCTCACCGGCCAGTGGTCTGATCCCATCCCAGGTAATATCATTGCTTCCACAAAAATGTCTCTGCTTACTATCTCTTTAGATATTAGGAATCTATCAAGTCTTGAGGCAATTTGATGTTTTCCCCTCTTCTATTATTCCAAGTATGAGTTCCATTAGTGGTTGTGATATCCACTAACCTCTACTCGTTTATGGTATCCCCGAACAGCTCCATGTCTGCATCCACCCTGCGCATTCCTCCTCTTTTTTCATTTAGGGATTTAATCATATTGAAGTCTCCTCCTATTATCCATGGAATATTTTGATACAGGCTTCTCACTTTTGTCATATTGCTAATGAAATTTTTCCTTTCTCCTGGGATATGGGGGCCGTAAACTCCTGAGAGTAGGACCCATTCTTCGGAGCCAATGTTTCTAAATTTTCTAGAGAGTATTCTTGGCATACTTGTCCAATCCTCGAATCGTACCTCTTCTGGGTTCCAAAGTATGGCCAATCCTCCTGCACTGCCATTGGCATCTTGTCCTACTACCTCATACCTTGGCCTGAAGTTTCCCATGATCTCTTTCATCTTCATTTCACTAATCTTAGTTTCTTGTAGTAGCATAACACTGGGCTTATATTTCCTCAATCTTTCTTTGAGATATCTCTGTTTCCCCTTACTGTTCAGACCTCTTATGTTCCAGGTCGTAATTATCATTTCAACAGTTTGGTTGGTTGGTGAAATACCTCCGATAATGGCACCACTCTTCCTGAGTTAACGAGCATTTCTCCTACCATTTGGATGGATTCACTCATGGGTCTTCTGCCCCTTTTTCCCCTGCTTTTCCTGATGCTCCTATTTCCGGGCCTTGTCCTCCTTGTGATCCAAGATGTTCTGGTTGATTAACCACTATCGTTCCTCATTTTAGTTTATACTGTTAAAACATCTCTTTGTATAGTTGTTTTTATCTTCAGGGATGAACCTCTCATCCAGGTGCCTCCACTCTTGTAGTAGTCTCTTCATTACTTGTTCCTCTTCGCTAAAATTTTCCTTCTGTGTGTCTATCTCCATCTAGTTTTGCTCTATTTGTTCTCTGTTTACTTCCTCTTCTCTCTCTTCCACTATTTTTGTCTGTATCTGTTGTTTTCCTTTTTCTTTTTGTTTTGGCTTATCAGGTTCTTCACTACTTTCCACAAGTACCTCATCCATTTCCTCCTCTTGTAGCACTGTAAATTTATTTTGGTTCTCCTGTTCCTTCTCTTTCTGAGGACTCTTGTGGATACCCAGTGTTTTTTGGTTCCTTTTCCTTTTGTGGACCTCTTGAAAGCCTCCTTCCATTTCCTTACTCATTCCTTCCTCTTTCTTATTTCTCTGAGTGTTCTCTGGGATGTTCAGGGGGTAGGATCTGAATAGGTGGCCATATTCATGGCATCTCCTACACCTGAATGGTATATGCTCATAATCCAGTGGCTGTTGCCAAATTTCATCATGATATTCTACTTCTATGCAATCAGGGAGAGGTTTTGTTATGTTCATATACACACATATCCGGGCATAAGAAGTGTACCTTCCTTTTCTTGTTGTATCCGCCACTTTGACGAAGGTTCCAATCGAGTTGCCTATCCCTTCCAGAATTTTTGGATCCCATAAATCCATTGGGAGGCTAAACAGCCAGACCCAGATTGGCACAGCCATCATTTTTTCCTGATCTAGGTTGTAGCACTCCTCCCAGTGTCGTATAAATAGGCCAACATTATTATAGAAATAGGGCCCCTCCTCGAAGACCTTCTCCTTGTCTGCTAGGTGAGCAAAAACTACTGAAAAGAATCCTTTCGCTCCTAGTTTCAGGTCTATGTGACCTTTGGGTTGCCAATGCTATTGGATCCATTTAATCAGTTCCTTCTCTATTGGCTAGGCTCCTATAAATTTACAGATCAATGCATGATCTTTCATATAACCCCTGTACTCTTCCAGTTTGTTGTTAGGAATGACGAACCTGGGTTTTTTAACTGCTCTGGGTAGGCATTTGCTGCCCAAACCCACCTGCCATCGCGCTCCCATGACCGGTGTATTACTTCTTTTTCCCCGAGGCTCATCCTGCCTAAGTCAATCCTCGTCTGTCTCCCTTTGTCTTGAATTTCGATCCTCTATCGTGTTGTGTTGTCAGGGTCTGTTGATTCCCTTGCCCTCTGGTACTGTAGCAGGCTTTGAAGAGGATAAAGTCTTTATTATAATATGGACTAGATAAAATAGGAGCACTAGCCAAGGCCTATTTTACCTCATCAAAAGACTTATTTTTTTTTAATTGTTTGTCTAATTTCACTTTCCTCTCTCAACATGTTGGTCAAAAACCTTATAGTTTCGGCTAGGTTAGGAATGAACCTTTTCAAAAAATTTACTCTCCCCAAAAATGATTGAACCTCCTTCTTATTCCTTGGAATGTCAATTTTCCGAATTACAATGACCCTGTTTGGATCAATTTTGATACCATCCTTTGAGATTATATGCCACAACAATTTTCCTTCCTCCATTGAAAAAGTTGAATTCTTTGGACTTAAAGATATCCCAAACCCTCTGCACTTGTCAAAAACCTGTTTTAGATGTTGTAAATGATCAAAATGAGATTTTGAAAATACAGTGATATCATCAAGGTTAACTACAATGAATTTATCCTTTTCATTGGAAAATGCCATATCCATGGCCCTTTGAAAAGTGTCCCCTGCATTCATCAGCCCAAAGGGAATTTTGGCATACATAAAGGTTCCCCATGGCGTGATAAAATTTGTTTCTTTCAAGTCATTGAGGTGCACCAAGATATAATTATATCTTGAAAATGAAACAAGCATAAATATCCTCTTAGAGCCAATTGCCTTTTACAATATATGGTCCATCTTAGGTAAGGGATAATTATATTTAAGAGACACTTTGTTGAGTTTTTTGAAATCAACACAAATCCTTATTTGACCACTCTTCCTTCATACGAGAACCAAATTAGAAAGCCATTTTTAAAACCTTAAAGGAACAATAATTTTTGCATCAAACAACTTTCTCACTTCTTTTTCAATAAGAGGAAGCAACAAGGGATTATTTCTTCTCAACTTTTGTTTAAAAGGCTTTTGATCCTGCTTGATTGGAATTGTATGTTGAATAATGCTCTTATCATACAGTTTGAGGTCTTCATATCCCCAAGCAAAATATCTGAGTATTCTTTCAAAAGACCAAGATATTTTTGTCTATCTTCATGGGTCAAAGATTTGGAAAGCTTAACCATTTTAGGTTCTTTCTTTGTCCCTATATTGTGGTCCTCTACTTCAGTCTCTATGGGAACCTCTTTGGGGTTCTTAGCTAAAAAAAACTTCTCAGGAGGGAACAAACCTTTTGGTATCACGTTATTCTTCATCTTTATGACCTCAATATCTGCTTTTGATTCTCAAAACACTTTGAAACTGAATCAAAAACCTATTATTCATCCTCATCAAAACAATTTTCTTCATCTATGCGTAAACTGGAAAATGCCTCCGAAATTTGCAAAAAAATATTGATTTTCTTATCATATTTAAACAGTTGCTAATATTTTAGATTGTCTCAGACTGCTAGTCTATGTTTGAATTAAATTTCATACTTCTTACTAGAATAAATAGGAATCTTAAACACACTAGCTGAGGTATCCAATGCATCAACTATCATATTCTGTCCTCTAGGAATCAAAGACAAATTATATTCTAGAAACATTATAGAATTTCTAGGACAACATTCTTATACGCTCTCGTTATGGGGTGTTTAATCTGATACTCACATTTTATTTGAATAGTAATCAGGTCTGAATCCCAATGAAATTAAATCATTTTTTCCCCCAAATCCTTCAAAACATGTTATCCCAAAATCAATGCTTCATACTCGGTCACATTGTTTATACAATAAAATGCCAACTTGAAAGAAAATAATTTTGACTTATCCATATTCGGGATAATTATCATCACACTAGTGTTAGCCCCTTCTTTTCTAACTACTCCATTAAAATCCATGATCCAAAGGCTCTCATCTTCATCTTTGTGCTCTGATTTCTTTTCTTCCAATTCTCCTCTGATAGGTTGTCCCTGTTTTGACTATCTTCCTCGAAACACAAGTCATTATATAATATAAAAGAATTGATATCAGAATGCATTGATTAAATAGGATGATTATTAGGACTTTTCTTGCCACTTACCATGTACTTCATCAAGGTCTCTCTATATAACATACTTGGCTGTCCAAAAAAAGGAATTGTGGCATATGACATATCCATCTGTAAAGTACCTTCCAATTTTCCATCCATGACCTCGATAAAAGCATATCGAACATCAAAGGAATATTAGCAACAACTATATCCATCACTATACATTTTTCTAGAATTTGAGTGAGAGAAACAACCAAGTCCGTGACTAAACCCAAACATTTCACCTTACTCGAATCAAAGGAAAAGAGGACTTTATATGGCCTTGTTATGTCCAAGCCAAGTTTTTCCATAATAACCTTTGGCCTTAGGTTACGTGATGCACCTCAGTCTAACCTTGCATTATGTAGGATGCAGTCATGTATATTCAATCTAACATAGAAAGGTGGGACATCTCCATCTTGAGAATCTCCATCAAATTTGTGACCAAATAGAAGTTTAGGATGATCATAATTGAATTTGATTGTATCTTAAACATCTTGTATCTTTAATTATTTGACAATATGACTTTCATATTTCTCATTCTTAATCAGTTCATTAAATGGAAGGAATATTTTTATTTTAGATATTTCATTTTATAAACTATAAACGGATTGGGTTTTCTTTACCTCTTTGATGGTTTTCTCTTTCTTCTCTGCAATCTCCTTTGGAGGAACAAATTTATTTTAGCTAGAAGCAAGTGCATTAGTTTGGGATTTCTTTGGAGGATTTACTAGAACCTTCCTATTTCTCAAGTTATACTGTCTTTGTACTTCCATGATTTCATTTTGGTACCCTTTCTTGTAATATTTTGATTCCATATGCATGATATCTTCATGTGGCTAAAAGAACAAGTCTTTCTCTTCTTTTTTCAAAACGATTATGTCCTCTAATTCACCAAAATAATGTACTTGATCTTGATCTTTTTTTGTTTCTTCATATTCTACAAAATTCTATTAGAAAGGAGGCCTAATGTGTTATTGTTTATCTCCCTGATTTCTTTGTTATCTTTGGTTTATTTGAACTTGAAGCCCCTAGAAATTTGGATTTTTTACTTGAGGAGGTGCCTATTGTTCTCTAACAACAACGTTTTTCTCGAAAGTCAATCTTTCCACCAACTTTTCCATTGTTTTCACCATGACATCCAGTTTGTTATTTGATGAATATCAAGGCTCTTCTTTAACCCCTCCCCTCTTTTCAACTTTCATTTTGGCCTTTTTGTTCAACATATTTTCTTCTACTCTAACAACATTTCTTTACATATCCTCCAAAGTGGTTGGATTCCTTTCTCTGAGATGATAGGAAATCTCAGCATCACATTCATCTAGGTAGTGAAGCAATGATCCAGATTTAAATAGGAACACAAAAAATTAAAAATATAACCATACATATAGAGGTGCAATAGAAATAATACTTCATTTCATTACTGTAAAATACTAAAATATGCTTACAAATAGAAATGGAAATAAACTAGCTAGGGTGATTGTAGGTTATCTCTAAGAAGAGATGTGGCAGCTACATGCCTTTGAACTGTGTTACAATGAGGCTCGAAGGACTATTTATTGTTGAGAAACAATGAAAAACCATAAACATCGAAAAACCTAATCATAGAAGATGAAACGCCAAATTGTGGTCTCCATTTAGGTAAATTGGTACATCAACTTTCCGGGGTCATAACTTTGGCATACTACCTCTGTTTGACGTGCACAATATATCGTTAGAAATATCTATCCCATAAATACAACTTTGGGAAGAGAAACATTTGTCCATGGACCCATGTTACTCCTAGTTTTCACAAAAAACATCATTTAAGGCCTCAAAATGGCTTTGAAAGTTCAGGACCCAAAAAACTGCTAAAAGTAGTAAACTGTGCTACAATTAAGGAAACTGAAAAGTTGAAAGAAACAATGATGGTGGTCCAAGTGGACTTGGTGGGTGGCCACCAATATCCACCTGGATCATTCCTCCCCCCCTTAGGAATCAATCGTCCCCATTGCGTTGAGTTCCTCCATGAGATGAGGAAACTTCTGCTGAACTTGGTCCCTAGTGAGCCACTTGCCCTAGTGAAGGAGTTGGCCTGCTTTGACAGCTCAATATAGTTGGATATTTTGCTGGCGAGTGTGCCTCATCTATGTGTCCATGATCCAATTAGCTGCACCTTGTTCTATGCAAATTGGATTTAACTCTGTGGGTGTGAGCTATTCTGCAATGTGGAATGTGTTTAGTAATGGTGGAAAGTATGGCCGAAGGCAATCTACATTGAACATTGGGTGCAGACCAAGGAATTGTCTCCCAAAGCCTTGGTAATGGTGTAAGGACCATATAAGAGTGGTCTGAGTTTCTGGTAGGCTCTGGTAAGGCATTCATTTTTCAAATGCAACCAGCCTTTCTCACCCACCTGAAACTTGTGTGGCACCCGATGTTGATCATGTCGCTACTTATACTTGGCATTTGATTTCTCCTGAATGGCGTGGACCTACTGGCAAATATGTTGGATGTGATCAATGAAGTTGTTTGCCTTATCTGTTTCAGAATGTACATGAGCCAAATCTATGTGAGTAGTTGCAAATGGGATGGCCACATCAATGGGACATAGTGGTTGGAATCCCAAGCCCACCTGAAAAGGGCTATGGCCAGTCAAGTTGTGGAGAGCTCAATTGTAGTTATGCTAAACATAGGGGAGGCTCTCATCCCATTTACGTGGATGCTTTGAGTTTTACATGTGAAAAATATGTACGATCATCTTGTTGACAACCTCTATTTGGCCATTAGTTTGAGGATAGAAGGTTGTGGACTTAGTGAGTTTGGTGTCTAGCATCAACCAGGGACTGGACCAAAATGTACTGAGGAACCTACTGTCCCAATCTAAGATGATGGACTTTGGGATCCAAAAGTGTACCCACACATTCAAAGAAGATTTTAGCAGTGGCTTCTGCTAGGATATTCTTCTTGTAGGTCACCATAATGGCCATCTTTGATAACCTATTGATGACCACAAATACACAACCATTTCCATGCTTAGTAGAAGGAAGGCCCGACATGTAATCCATGGAGATGGATTCCCAAGGTCGACTAGGGGTAGGTAGCGAGGTATAGAGGCCTTGCTTCTTGATGGTCAGTTTGGCAATGGCACAAGAAGTGCATGATCTGATGTACTTCCCGAAATCCTATCAAAGATTCGGCCAATAGAAATAATTTTGTAGTACTACCATTGTTTTCTTGAACCCGAAATGCCCAACAGCCCGACTGTAGTGTGCTTCCCAAATCATCTTGGCACACTCGCTTGAAGGAACGCAAAGGTGACCTAGGTGGCATAATAGGGCATCCTGGAGGTGAAAATCTGGAACATGCTGACCCTCCAAGAGTGTTTGGTATGTGTGGCCAAATTTTGGGTCTCTTTTATAGAGAAGTGGCCAATCAAAAGTCTTATACCTACAAGAGTTGATCACGGTAGTTAGCGCCATGATCTGTGGTTCAATGAGGCAATCTGCAACATTATTGGTGTTTCCCTTCTTATACTTGATATTCAAATGGAACTATGTGGACCACTTTTGATGGCGATCATTCTAGAATTTCCCTTCGGTCTGTATGAACTACAGGGGTTGGTGGTTTGTGTGGATGATTGTTTCCTTCCCCAAAATGTAATGCTTCCATTTTCAGCAGGCTTGCACAATGGAATACATATCTTTGTCATAAGTGAGATACTTCCGAACTGTGCCTAAAAGCGTCCCACTATGATATGCCACTGGATGCCTGTGTTGGGTAAGGACTGACCCAATAGCATAGTCAGAGGCATCTGTCTCGACCTCGAATGTTTTTTTCAAGTCTCGCAATGTGAGCACTGGTGCCGAGAAGAGGCAATCTTTCAATTTTGTGAATGCCTTCTGTTGAGATTCACACCAAAAGAATTTTGCTTTTTCTCCTCCCTTGGTGACTTGACTCAAGGGTCAAGTGATATGAGAAAATCCCAACACGAGCTTGCGGTAGAAGTTGGTAAGACCTAGAAAGTTGTGGAGCTCTATTAGAGTGGTTGGAGATGGCCAATCCTGAATGACTTGGATATTGGCTGGATCCACATGCACTCGTTCATCAATAATGTATCCTAGATACTAAACTTGGGTCATGCCAAAAGTGCATTTCTCAACATTTACTCATAACTTGTGTTGCCACAGTGTTTGGAGAACCTATCAGATGTGGTGGAGGTGCTCTTCCCAACTCTGGTTGAAGATAAAGATGCCATCCAATTATACCACTACAAATGGGTTGGTGAATGGATGCAATATGTCATCCATTAGCCTCATGAAGGTTGCATGAGAATTCATCAATCCAAAAGGCATAACAAACCATTTGAAAAGGTCCTCCTTGACTTTGAAGGTAGTCTTCCACACATCAAAGGGTTTGATTGGTACTTGGTGATATCCTAAATTCAAATCAATCTTTCTAAAATATTTTCCCCCCTTCAGTTGGTCCATGAGCTCATCAATCTGTTGGATAGGGTACCTATTATGGACAGTGGTCTTGTTTGATAGTGATCTCCTTCTTTTGTACCAACACGATTGGGCTCCCATAGGGCAATGAACTCGGACGGATGTGACCTTTCTACAACAGCTCCTGAATATGCCTATTGATTTCATCGTTCTCCAGAATGGAGCACTGATAGATTTGTCTGTTGGGCAGCGATGCATCTGGGGTCAAATTGATGGAGTGCTTGACCTGACAGTGCAAAGGAACCCCTGCGGGGGAGGAGAAGATGTCCTCATACTCCTCCACGACCTTGTCCATCTGTAGTTGTTGTGCGGATGGGCCCTATCTAAAGGTCATGGCTACCGTCTTCTTCTTTCCTTGAGGGTGTATCATCGGGAAAACAAATTTACCAGTTTTGGAAATGAGCTTACCGCATTTTTTGTAGTAACGAAAGATATGGCAGTCCGATATCCTGTACAACTTATTTCGCAAAGTAATAATAATAGCACGAGGCCTTGATTCATACATAGCATGTTGCTTCCACAAGTATGGTTGTTCTAATAATATATTACAAACATCAATGGGAGCAACGTCACACAATACCTCATTCGTGAAGGGCTTGATGTTGTATGGAAGGCGACACTGGTGGCTCATGCGAAGATCCCATCCTTGGTGAAGCCAACCGATGGTGTATGGTTGTGGATATGTTGTGGTCAGTAAGCTTAGCCGCTTCACGACCTCTATTGAAATGAGGTTCTTTTAGCTCCCGCTGTCGAAAATGAATTGCAGCGAGGAGCCCTTTACCCACATCTAGGAGTGGAAGAGACACTCCTCCTCCTCTGGATCTTCGAGTTCCTCCTTTTGGATATTCGTGGTGGCAATGGTGGCATTGGGCTCTGCATCGATAATCTGCTTCCCTTTATCATTCCCCTTGTCAGGTTCTGAATCAGAGTTGGAACATGCATCTGATTCTGAAAACTTTGGCTCGACTACCAGTGACTGCTTGGCCCGACACTCACTTGTGTTGTGAGTGGAGCTCTTATGGAACTCACACAAATTTCCCGTGTCCTTTTTCGACTTCGCAACACTGTTCATTGCCTGCAGCTTTGGTGGGTTGTCTTGGGACACCCTACCTTGGCTTTGTCCTTTGTTTTGTGGTTTTGGGGCACCTTTCCCTTGCTTCAGATTTATAGATCCAAAGTCTTGCTCCTTTTGTTTAAACCTTTTATCGATCTTGACAGCGTATCAGTATGTCGTGCCGAGCGAGGAGATGTTCATGAATTCTATTTCTTCCTGGATGTGCTCGTGTAGGCAGCTACAGTATTTGAGTACCAAATACTACTCTGAATCCTTGATACCCAAATTTGTGCTAAGGGTATGGAAAATATTGGTAAACTTTGGCATGTCATGGTCCCTTCCCTACCGCATCATAGTCCACTTTATGTATTGATCCTCATAGCTTCCGACAGGGTAGTACTGCTCCTTGATGGTAGTCTAGAATGAATTCCAAGTGGGTGTGACTAAAAATAGTGAGGCAGTACTTTCATCCTTGTACTCATAGTAGGTTTCCCACCAGTCCTTGATGTGGGGGTTGGCTTTGAGAAGAGCGGAAGTAATCTTTTCCCGTCCAGAAAAACAATGAAAATAAAAATACCCTTCTAGAAGATTTAACCATTTCTCTATGACATCTGCATCTATTTGACCCTCAAATATGGGAATTTCAAAGTTAACTTGTACCTTAAAGGGTGTGTCACTTGCGGAGTGGCTGGTGGAAGTAGATGTGTTGCCCCTGGGTAGCCGCTGAAGGATCTAAGAAAAGTTGTCCATTGTCGCTTGAGGGCCTCTTCTAGAAAGATTTTGATAGGATCTCTTGCCCCCTCATATTTCTTTTCATCCTCCATGGGAGACCGCCAAGATTTGCGAGGCTGGTCTTGCAAAGGTTCGACCAGTTCAAGCCCTAACTCCTTATATCCCAACCTCGTTGGACATGCAAAAAAAGACAAAGAAAGAGCAGACTGCTCTGATACCACTGATTCAGATTTAAACAAGAATGCAACAAATTATATATATATAGCCATACATATAGAGATGCAACAGAAATAATACTTCATTTCATTACTATAAAATACTTAAATATGCTTACAAACAGAAATGGAAATAAACTAGCTAGGGCGATGGTAGCTTACCTCTAAGAAGAGATGTGGCGGCTACATGCCTCTAAACTGTGTTACAATGAGGCTTGAAGGCTATTTATTGTTGAGAAGCAATGGAAAACCCTAAACATCCAAAAACCTAACCTTAGAAGATGAAACACCAAACTATGGGCCTCGTTTGGGTAAATTGGTACATCAACTTCCCGGGGTCGTAACTTTGGCATACGATCTCTGTTTGACATGCACAATATCTCGTTAGAAATATATATGCGAGAACTACAACTTTTGGAAGGGAAACATCAATCTGTGGGCCCATGTTGCTCCCATTTTCCCGAAAAAATGCCATTTAGGGCCTTAAAACAGCTTCGGAAGTTCAAGACCCAAAAAACTACTAAAAATAGTAAACTGTGCTACAATTAAGGAAACTGAGAAGCTGAAAGAAACAATGATGGGGGTCCAAGTCGACTTGGCGGGTGGTAACCAATATCCACCTGGATCAAGAAAATTCACCCCTAAGGGAGGTTTTATTTCAAAGGTATTGAGTTGTACACCTTATTAGATATTGCTGAGAAATCCTGAACTAATTCTCCCAGATCTCTCTTTAGGTTGTCATACTCAAATAATATCTGTGAGGGGTTCTTATTTATTTCCCATATGGAAAGGAAACTTTGTTTAATATGTTAGAAACTGGAAATGCTTCTAGCTGGGAGGGTTCTAAACCATTTCTTTACCTATCCCGAGAAACTATGAGAAAAAAAAAACCAATTTAGCATCCTCATGTTCTACCTCTTCTATGTGTATGAAATCATTCAACTTATCAACATGCTATTTTGCTGTAATAACTCTTGTACCATCGAACTGGGGCATGCACTAACCATAATTTTGTGGAAAATCATGTAATGGACCTTGTAAATTTAATGGAGCATAACATGCAACCATGACTATGTGAGATGGAATTGCACTAACCTTTGGAATATGAAATGAGGATGAGGGAGGTAAGGAGACTATTGTTTGAACAATTGATGAGGAAGGAGGAGTAAAAACAATAGAAACAATAGGAGCATAACATAATGGAATATTCAGTGGAGCAGAAGATATTGGGGCAGAAACTATTGGAACATAATGTTGAAATCTAGAGGGCTTAGAAGAAACTTCTTGCAACTGATACAAAAGATGTTCTAGTTTATGAAACTATGTCCAAATATCCCTATCTTCTTCTGATACACTCTCTTTCTAAAAAGGAAAATCAAATATTTACTTAGCCCGATCAAAGACTATTTCTGTTAGTTTTTTTATTTATTTAGACATGAATAAATTGTATTCAAACTTCAAATCAAATTGAACTTCATTGAGTGATTTTACTCTTTTAGGGAGGGACAAGGATATTTCTATGAAACTAGTGTTTTTTTCTTGTGCATACTTCTTTTTCCTAAATAACTCCTCTGGAATGGTGAAGACCTCTATTAGATTAGGATCTAGATGATGCCTAGTATGTACTCTTCTTGAAGCCAGATTTTCCTACAGAAAATGATTAGAGTCAGTTCTAGAATCACCAATAGTTGGGTAAATATTCAGCCTATCAATCTCTAGCGTGTTGTCACCCTCAAGAACTAGATTTGTCTATAATAACAGATTTTTCCAGGGAATTTTTTAACTCTCGTTTCCTTGGAAAATGCACCACTATGTTAGCAATCCGTAATTGCTCCAAGATGAGGAGATGAATCCAAAGGTAACCACAAACCACTTTAAAACTATAATCTAGCCCTTTTAGCTTTAGAGATGGATCTCTCTATATGAATCTTCAGTCACTTAAATGATTGGTTGTCTTAGATTTTAGGCTAGGTATCGAGACCAGAGGGGAATAGATTTAATAGTTTTAAGGTAGGGAAGAGGGAAAATCCATCAGCCATACGATCATATGAAGCTAACATTTTTCAAAGATATTTAGGAAAATTTAGATGGGGTGAAGATAGGAAATCCTTATGGATTTTTTTGTTATATTTTGTCGTAGAGATGATGAGCAGAGGATTAGTGTAAATTATATATGTCACAATTGAAACAAAGACATTAAAGTTTTAATAAGCTATAACATAACACCTAATCAGTGAATTCTAAAATAAATCCTTTCTTAACTAAACATGAAGACATAACAAATAAAGAAAAATCATAACATGATAAATTCACATACATGGAAGAAGAATCCACTATACGGAATTGATACATGAATCCTTATAAAATTAGACTTAAGCCTTCATCATTCACTGAAACTTTAATGAAGATATACAATGCACAATGTCTTCTTTCTCTAACCCTAACCAACCCTTTACTTAATAAAAAATACATCATATATAGATTAAAAACAACTTATTTCCTTCATTTAGGAAATGAATTTCCTCAAAAAGGTTTAGTTTCGACCCTTGACAGTGAATATAGAACTACTCTATAGAAACTAGGAAGTTGTTTTGACAAGAAAGTCTTCGACAAATTACATTAAAAAAATACATAAAAATGATGCTCGAACCTCCCAAAACACTTCAAGACATTTTTCATGACCACAAAAATTGATTTGTTGAGGTTTAGACTCAAATTTTAAAGTCTAAACATTGACTATGTGGAAGTAAAACAACTTTTCTATGCTTCTTCCTTCTTCAGCAGAAGCAGAGCAACAAAAGCATAGTGAATTGATGGTTTTCAAGCATCCAGACATGCCATGTACTTCTTGATGATCCAAACAAGTAAAAATCAACTCCCACATCATCAGTGTTATTTAGTATTTTGTCACACTTCCCATCCCATATCCTAAAGTGTCAAAAGGAAAAAAAATGTCAAAGTGTACTCACCATGAAATGCATACAGAAACATCCCTAAAGAATAGAAGGAGAGGTGCCCTAAGAAAATTCTGGAGAAATTTGCTTGAAACCCCAGTTTTCAGCATGATCATGCTTTGCACTAATGTTGGCTCATGCTAATGGCCTGTTGCAGCATATTGACCTAGTGCTTCCAGTGGGGATTTTGATATGAAAACCCGCGTTGAACCTCTTTTGGGAGTATTTACTAAAGTGAAAGAGAAGCTTCTCCTACTAGAATATTTGATAACAACAAGTTGGATGTTGTTGGATAGGATATGGTCAAGGTATCCCTTTTTAAGCCCTTGATCCTACCTTTAGGGATCCTCCCCTTGATATGTGGACCTTCCTCCCTTAAGGGTTGGTCATTTCTTTCTTGCATTCCTAATTGAAACTATGCCCAAATGTTTCCCATATAAGTAAGGAGAAGTGCTTGAATGGTATTGGCTTGGGCTTAGAAATATACTATAGATGAGGTCTCCAACATCAAGGAAATGGTTGTATGCTTCCATTTTTTATTCATTAATAAAAATATTTGGTGTTTAATTTCCATAAGTGTATAAATCTTTATTCAGTGAGCATGATGCTCCTCAATCTATCATGTAGTTTATGTTTGAATTATACTATGTATGCTCTTGTATCTCTTGTTGTCTTTTGATCTTTCTTACAGGTATTCAGATGAAATAAATAGTGAGGAGCGAGCCTATGAGCTAAGGGATCGAGATAATCATCAAAGGTTGAGTGCTTAGCATTAGAGTGAGTTAGATTTCTCTCTCTCACTTTGCATTTTCAACATAAACTAGGAAAGCATGCACTAGTCTGTCTAATTTGTTGCTAGATCATCTCATAGGACTAGAGAGATCACTTCTGGCCACAAAAGGGATTTATCTTCACAAAAAACGGGTGACTCCGCTTGGGATCCTATAGCCCTTTCAACCTCTGTCTTTGATTTGGTCTTTTGATCAGTTTGACCAACCATTGAATTATCAGTCATTTGGATTCTATGTAGGTCTGCACTTTGAGTGATCAATACTTTAGAGTGTGAAGTCTTGACTTCCCTTTGAGATTCTTTTTATTTTTCTCAATCTTTCTCGTACATCATTTTTTTTCCTGGAACAATCACACTGCTAGCACGCTTTTCATGATAAAATCGCATTAAAACACCTATCAGCATGGGTTTGACTATAACAGTTTCACTGATCTCAATATTTGATAATTTTAGGGTTTCTGTCATAGGTTCCAATTTGTCTTGACATCTAAGGTCTTTCCCTGTCCTATATGCTTGGATTTGTTAGTGTTTTGACTGATTGTCTTGATTAATTTGCAAAATTTGTCTCATTGGATTTGAAGTGAGGTCTGATTGAGTCTTAGGGTTTTAGGTCAATTAGTCTTCGCTTGTTGCTTGTTTGTGTCATTGGGATATTGGTTTTGTTGATTGATTGAGTGTTGTTTTTTGTGGAAATCATTGAGAAACATTATTTTGCATTTGTTTTAGCTTGTATTTCAAAATTTGCTTTTCAATTGCATTAGGTCAATTTGCATTTGGAAATCATTTTTGTTTTTAATCAAGCATAGATTACATTGTTTGATTCTCAAGCTGAAAGAACTACATTATCATTTGATTCAAAAAGAAAAGTGAAAAATATTTTCATGTAAGTGCATTTGAATCGAATTTCATTTTGATTTGGTTGATGCATTAGTTACATTAGATCATTTAAAATCAAAAGAAAAAACATCATTTATATAAGTGCATCTTAGTAAAAGTGAAAATCATTCTTAATTTTTGGCATTGCATTTGGAAAGTGAAAGTGAAAGTTAGTAGAAGGAATTTTGTTTGATGCATTTCGTTTAATGCTTTATTTATTGAAACTTATTCCCTTGATTAGTCTAGCTTTCATCAAAACGGAAAGTTTTTCTTTTCTCATATAGCTTCATCTTAGGTGCTCAGGTGACATCACTTTGAGCCCCAAAACTAAAACATAATTCAAGATAAACATTAAAATTTACTCAATTAACCTAAGGATTATTTGGAACTTAACGAAAAAATTTAGAGGTCTAGGCTAGAGATGTGTTCTGATGTCTATAAACCTAGCAGTTGTCATTATTTTCCAGTGTTGTATCCCAGGGGTGATATCTCGTTCCACATACAGAAGTATATAATATTGTTATCTAGTAGTTTTGGGTATATTGGAGGTGCTCCACGTATGGCAAGTAAATGGGAACGCTCTCATCAAATGGTTATGCATTAGATAGTGCTAACACAGACTTGTGCTCCTCATAAAATCGCATATATATTTGGAGACCCCATAAGTTGCTCCCCTTTAGCCACAGGTTAGCAAGTCAGCCACCTTATAGACATGATACACCAAACACAACATTAGGGGAGATTGGTCGCCATACATTAAGTCCTTGGTTTCGCCAAGGTGTATATAGCAGTTCACGGATACTTGGTAAACCCTTTTTGCAAAACTTACTCTTTTTGATTTATTTTTTATTTTGAAGTTCTAAAATGTATTTCCCACTATAACATGTCCTACCCATGTAGTTCTACTTGGCCTCATTATGCCTTATTAATGGTAAATTTTAATTAGATCTCAAATAAATCACCTCCTGTCCTTTTGATTTTGAGAAAATGTCATCATGGTAGAACTGCCAAGTTTACCCCACATACCCCATTTGCAATATGATATTGAAGGGCTATCACAAGGAGTCCATCCTAATATTATAGAGTCAGCTGAAGATCAAGGTTTTGGACTTGAAATTGTCCCGAGAATTCAACCCCTTGCTTCTATTTCTCCACCTCGAGAGTCGTTTTCATCATCTTCGGAATATGAACCAGAAAGTACTGAGGTTCCTCAACAGTTCTTGTTGTTTCCCCTGAATCTGCTTTATGAATTGGATGCTTTGGTGATATCTCCTCAATTTCCATATAGTTTCTTCGATAATCCTAATGTACCTTTGGAATGTTCTCGTACATTGCGTGTTCCTCCTCGTCGACTGTTTTCACCCATGGCATGAGAAGGTGAGATTCCATATATGCCAATGTCTCCTCGAGATCCTCCTCCAGAAGTCTCAACTACCCATAATCCTAGTATTGGTGATGGTTATGAATATCCCTTTCTGCTTGAAGGATTTCCATATGTTCCCTCTCCTTATATGGGGAATGGGGCGACTCAATCCTATAAAAAAAGTGAACCCTTACTTCCTCTGAATTATACCTCTCTTGGTTATTTGGTTTCACGTACTCCAAGCACATATTTGCTTTATCATCATCCGACATGGTCAACTGTCGTTACACCTACCACTAGCCTATTTGTTTCAAACATGGCTTCCCAACTTCATGTTCAACCTTCGGTTTCATCCCAACCTATGGTTGCAATTGGAGTCGTTAATTTCCCTATAGGTTCTTTAGCTCCTCTTTCCACCATTGTAGTGTTTACACCACCTCCATTGAGTGGGAAATATCTCATGTTGTCTATCCCACTGCCTAGGCAGCAACCACCTCCTCCATGTGTACCTCGTGTCTCTCGTGGAACTCATGTGAGTGTCAGATCCCAAACTCACATTATAGGAGCAAGTCCAACAATTGGTAGTATTCCTTATCCTAGTGGAACCTCCATTCGATTAGGATCTAGTCAAATTCCTTATAACAAGCCTCTTTTGGCTCAGATACCTTACAAATAGCTGTACCCTCCTTATGATTCACAAAAACCTCAAAACCCATCTTAAAATCAATAGGAAAAATCCCTAATGTAGTATGGTCCTAATCCCTCATTTGGGTCATCTGGTCAGTTTCAGTCTGCTTCTGGAACTTATCCTTTAGGAGCTAGTAATTCTTTGCAATAAGGCACATATGAGTAGTAAGGGACCTATCAATAGCCATAAGGAACCTATCAGCAACAAGGACCTTACATGCAACAAGAGTTTTATCAACAACCATTTCATCAGGAAGGTCAACTGTTACATCAACAACCCTATGATCAATACTCCTCACATGTTTCCTATCCTCCTTATGACTCTCAATGGTCTGTGTTGGGTCAATATCAAACCTATCCCAGTTAGAACCCACCTGATTGGGGACAGACTCGACCTTTGTATCGTCAAAATTCCTCCCAGTGGGGGCAGTATCAAAATCCATATGTTAAAAATCCGCCACTATGGGGGAAAAATTAGTACCAACAAGGCTGGAATCCTCAATATGGACCTTATCAAAGACCTTTCAAGCCTTTTAATCCTTAATTTTGACTTTTAGCTACATTGGAGTTACTGGATGCGTCGAGGCTTACAAACAACCCAATACTCCATTTGCCGTATTGGCCTCCGGTTCCTACCAAAATTCCTGGTGATTGTCCAAAATTCATGACCTACCATTTATGGTGTTCTTCCAACTTTGGGTTGAAGATTCCATTCAACTATGTCTTTTCCAATTCTCTCTAATGGGTGCTACCACCAAATGGTACATGGAGTTACCTCGAGGTGCTGTTCAAGATTTTAATAACTTGGCCATGGATTTTCTCACTCACTTTCAACTACCAGTTCGATATGAAATTGGAACCCATCTCCTAACGTGTTCGAAATAGATGACTGCTACTCACATCTCTGACCACATTCATGAATGGAAACTTCTTTATCGTCTTATTAAGTTTCATATCCCTCATGAGATTTTAACTCAATGGTTTAATACGTCATTCGTTAATCAAATAGCCAAAGACATAACTATGGGCGGCTATGTGACTGAAGAACAAGCGATCGCCTGTGATCAATATTTGGATTTGGTATATTCACAATCTTGCATTCTCTATGATCTCTTACCTGATGTCCCGCAACCTTCAATTTATCTGACAAATTCTTGACCTATGAAGACACCACCCGTTGATGGTATTATTGGGTCAGTAGCTCAAACTTCTAGTAATTCTTCTTTTTCTTCTATGAAGCATAAATGTTTTCTCACTACTTCGCCTTCTCCTCCTTTGAATACTCCCAAATATGCCAGTAAAACTTCTGAGGTGAATGTTATCCAATCTACCAAAGCAGAAAAACCCTTGAAAGGGAAAAAGAAGGGTAAAGGTAAGGCTAAATCTAATACCCCTAAACATGGTTCTCCTAAACTTTCTACTGATGATACATCCAAATGCAAGCCAAAATATCCTTGTCTTATATGTGACAAATATCATTATACCAAGGATTTCCCCATTGTTTTGAGGTTAGTTGTCTTCTAAAAAGCACCCTAGGGACACTGGCCATGTTGAAAGAACCCTTTCTATCACAACAAACTCAATTGGTAGATCAAACTTAATCCTCTACATTTGGAGTTTCTCAAGTATTTATGAGCGGCATGATGCCTCTCCCTGTTGTTACTTGATCAAAATATTATCAGGATCCTACCAAATTGGTTGTGGAAAATGATGCCACTAATACACCTTCTACTTCCACTCCATCCAATTTTGGTCCTCTTCATATTGAACGACCTAGTAATGATTCCATTATCCAACCACCTCCCAAAGGTGTTATTCAGAAGTCATCATATAATCCTAATGCACAAGCTACTTGGCATTATAACATTATGGAAGATTTATCTCAAGCACCTTCAACAATGTTAGCTTTGGAAGTCCTTCAGACTTGTCCATGACAAATGAAAACATTACTATCCACCATAGAAGGGATTGATCCTACGGATTCAAACCTGGTTACTTTTGATCTCAAAAACCATGTTCCTCATCTCCCGCATCAACTTCCCTTTCCTATACATGTTGTTATCAAAGGGAATACTATTCATCAGGCTGTTATTTATGAGGGTGCTTCTACTTGCATCATGTCCCTTGCATATTGGAAAGCTATTGGCTCTCCACCTATCAATGAATCCCTTAATACATTGGAATCTTTCAATGGTAGAGGTTCTCGTCCATATCGTATCTCAATGACTTTCCAATTCAATTGGAAGAAAAAATTGTTAACCTGGAAGTAGAAGTTGTCGATGCCAATTTGAATTACAATATTCTACTTGGTCGTAGCTAGACCCATGCAATGTTTTGTGTGGTTATTTTGTGTGCTCCTTTTTCCTCATCAAGGGAAAATAGTCACCATCAATCAGTTCACCTTTTTCTCTTCTAACTCCTTAAATGGAGATTTGCCATATGTTTGGAATACCGATATCCCTTACACGAGTGTTCAGGTGGGTATTTTCAAATACTCTTCCCTTATGGGAACCTTTTCCCTTCCACCTTTGAGTGTCACTTCAATTAAAATGGTCTCGACTCATCACGATCCTTGGGTCATTCCCTGTCCTCATCACATTGACAATTTTGGGAATGTTATGCCATTTAGCCCCGTGGAGAAAGCATACTAGGCTAACGTTTTGGCTTCTGTAGCTACTTCTGAAATTCATGATCATTTCTATATGAGTCTAGACACACATTCACAATCTCCCTGGCTCGGTTTTTTGGATTCTCTAGATCCTTTGAATGAGACATTTCCAACTGATGAAAGTATCACAAAAGTTATGTCTCTTAAGGAAACTTCGTGAAATGATGCCCATCATCATTCCTCATTTCTCCCAAGCCTTGGTGAGATTTATTTTTGTCTAGAAACCATTGTTTCCACTGTACCCACTCATCCACTTTAGGCACCTATTTTGGTTCACGAAGTGTTGTCTGATGGAAACATGGGAAACATTTCAGCTACAATGCCCATCGACAGCTCTGTGAAATCAGGAATTGTCGAAGATATCCATATTAGGGTTTCTTGTTATCTCGATGAGATCAACATTTATACCACCCTCTTCAAATAATTTCGTGATGTCTTTGCTTGGTGGTATGAAGAGATGCATGGAATATATCTAAGTATACTAGTGCATGAGATACCTACTTATCCAAATGTGAAGCCTATTCATCAACATATTCACCTTGTGCACCCTAGAAAGGTAGCTTCTATAAAGGTAGAAGTTGAAAAAATTCTTATATCTCGTTTCATTTATCCCATTCCATTGACAGATTGGGTCTCGAATATTGTTCATATGACTAAGAAATAAGGGATTATCTGCATTTGTGTTGACTATCATGATATAAATCGGGCATGTCTTAAAGATAATTATCCAACTTTATAGATCATATCAGTGTTGAATGTGCCAGGAGTGAGCTTTTTTCCTCTATGGACGATTTTTATGGATACAACCAGATTAACATTCTTCTTGTCGATGAACAAAAAATTACTTTTAATTTTCCTTGGGGAACCTTTTCTTACAAAAAAAATCCCTTTTCGTTTGAAGAATGTTGGTGCTACCTTCCAACGAGCGATGTCTTATGCCTTTCAAAATATTAAGAATGTCGTTCAACCATAACTTTATGACTTACCAACGCATTCTGCTAAGCGTCAAGACCATCTTGATCACCTTCAAGAGATCTTTCTTCGCTGTCGACACTAGAATATTCAATTGAATCTGCATAAGTGTGTCCTTTGTGTCGAATCTGGTCGTCTCTATAACAACCTTCGAGGTAAATGTCCATATAAAAAAACATAATAGGTGTTAGCACTCAGGTTGTTCCCAAAATTTGTAAGAAAGGGAATACAGCCGAGGTAACCACAGACCAAACTTTTAGATACAGATTCTAGCCAATTTGCATCAAGAGAGGGCTCTCTCTTTATGATTTAGCTTTGTTTAGAAATGTGTTAGGCTAGTTATGAAGTTCAAGGGTTTTGTTTTGGGTTTGGATGGTGAGATTCAATAGAACAGTGAGGCAAACTGAATAGTTCAGTCCATTGGGTATGATGGAGTCAAAGAAGGATGGCTTTCTGGATTAGGTTTCTTAACAGAGGATGGCATCACAGAGCAGGGTAGTCAAATATGGAACAAATATAGGCTGGAATTAGATGGAATGGACTCAAATGGATGAAGGGCAGTTAAGAATCCTTCAACATATTGAAAGAGGGAAAATGTATGATTACTGTTCAGGAGCGGTTAAGAATTCCTTAGCAAATAGTCAATATGCGAGAATTAGGAAAGAGGAGAAATTAAGAATTCACTGTTACACAAATTCTGAAGAAAACACAGAGAATAATAAAGACTGAGAACAGAGTTCAGTTTAAGAAAATTCTGAATTAATCCTTTTCTTTACCATTCAGATTATGAAACACAGATGATATAGCAAACTAGAAAACTGTAAAACATCAGATATAGGGGACTTATTGATCCAGAGTTTGATTCAAGAATTCTATGATGAGTATTCTGCATCAATTCCTCATCCAGTAGGCCAGACAACAGATGGCTCCAACAACGTTTTATTCCAAAGAATCAGTATTACAGCAAAATCTAGGAATGCCCACCAACCCCAAATACTTCATTTGGAGGGGTATTTATACAAAATATCTGATGGAGATAATATCTAGTGATGAATAATGCCTCTTTTACAAAAGATAGAGACAAACAGCCTCGAAAACAGGGAAAAGATAAATTGATGTCGTGCTCGTTGTTCCATCTTTACCGGATGTACTGGAGGTAGGTTCTGCAAGTCGGTTTACAACTATCTTCCACTGATACTCTGTGTTGGATGATCCATCTTTGTCGGATATTCTTCAATCCTGTTTCGATAAACTTTGACCCGCTTGAGCCTCATTTATCTATGTTTATCTTATCACGGAAAAATAGCCCGAAATCTACATTTTACCTAAGAGAAATTTACAAAATTCCCAAAATGTCTTCCCACCATTGTTTCTCTGGAAATTTATGCTTCTGAAGTTTCCTGAGGGTTTCATCAGTTTCTGTATATCTGAAAAAATTAGGCTGGAGCTGAAACAAATGTTTTACCTCATGCTCAATATAAAATAAGTTCTTTAAGTTATCATAGAGAACTTGGCCCGTGGGGAGTGCCTTTACTCCTGAAGGACTTGTTGATGAACTAACTTGATCAGCAGCATATTTTTTCAATCTATGTACATAATCTATGTGTTTCATAACCCGGTCATTATTTGCTAAAGGACTTGGCAGACCTTTATTCTGCAAAACTGCGAACTTCTCTGTGAAAGAATTAATCTCTACTTGCATATCCTAGCATCTTCTTTCCAAATTTTCCGTCAGAGTTCTCTTAGTTATAACTCTCTTGATTTCCAGAATGGTGCCTGTCCTGTCTGTTATTTCCAATGCTTCCAGTTGTTCACTGCTCTTGGTGTTCAAAAAATGTATAAGCCGGTTGGCTTGTTTAGGCATCTATCCCAACAAAACTCTTGTCCTTTGGATTTCCACTTGGGCTACTGTTACTAAGTCAATCTGCTTATAAATAACTTGGATAGATGGCCAAATATTATTTAGGGATTAATTGATGTTTGTCCAAAGAATTCCTTTGATTTCTGCCAGAGGCTTATCCATAGTGAGATCCTTCTCTAATGTTCTCACTTTAATCTCTAATGCTTTAACCTCTCTTATTTTCTCTGCAACATTTATCTTGGATTTGTCATAATTCTTTTCTACTTTTGCCAATTTTTCCTTTACTTGTTACAGCTTTGACACTTGGAGTCTCAATTCTTCCATGGCTTTTATTAATTCTTCTGTGCTCATATTCATACTGCTGCCTGGTGCTTTTGCTGTTGTTTCTGTACCTGTAAATACTTCTGTTGCGGCTGTTGGGACATTTGGAGCTGATGTTGTTCCCAGTGTGGAGGGGACTGTAGTTGAGACTATGGGGATTACCTCAGGTGGATGGGAGGTTGACTCTCCCTGCTTCTCTTTTAATGCTTTTTCCAGTGTCTTCTATGTATCAGTTAATCTTTCATTAAGCTTCATTAGTAGGTTCATAATCTCTTCTTCCGATTTCGGTTGTACAACTTCTGTAGTCTGTGGATGCATGGAAGGAGGTAGTTTCATTTGTTTCCTCAGGGCAGCAATGTCTTATTCTTTCTTCTACATAAGTTCATTTATGCCTTTAGCATCTTTGGGATCATGTCCCAGTTCAATGATGATTTCTTCTAAAGATTTAATCCTTTTGTCCTTGGCCAGAGAAGAGGCTTTCTCCAAATGTAATTGAGCAGAGGTATTGTCCAAGGAAATTTGTAGCTGGTGGGCCAACATTGCTTTGTCAGTTAGTGTGGAATAAACCATTTCCCCAGTCTGTTTGTGAAGTTCAATTTGGTCCAGTGGATGAATATCTTTGGCTAGGACCTCCAAGTTTGTTATGATGTAATCTGCTGCTGACTGGGGTTGCTGTACCTTTGGCTTAAAATAACTCATTAACATTTTACCCTCTTTGATGTCATATGCAGACATTAATCTTTGCTGGTTTGAAGGGGCCATCTTCAAGTATTGATTGTACATTTGAATCCTCACAGGATCATTTTTAGCCTTAATTTCTATGAAAGTCTGTTTAATGTCAGAGGGTTGTTTGCTTTGTGGTCTGGTAGATGATACTTCAACACTGTGTTGTCTTTCTAGCTCCTGCCTATGTGAGTGAGTTGATGTTTCTACCACTGGGGAAGTCTGCTAGCTGACTGCCCTTTCTGTCCTCTGGCTGTCTGTGGTTTCTTCAATAATTTCCTCTTCTGACAGAGGATTTAGTCTTTGTCTCTTTTCTCCTGGTTGTTCAACAGGTCCATTGATAGGTATGGGCTCTTCTCTGTCTCTCTTCTTGCTTCTTTCTTCATTTAGAGGATTTTTCAATGCTGGACTTTCTGGTGCTCTAGTTTGGGCTGGAGGATTTTTCCCCTGATTCTGTTCTTTTGACATTGCTAGCTGATTTGTCATTATAGGATGCTCTGTGGTATATACCACTTTACCCTTTGAACTCCTTATAATTGGTGTGCTAGTTTCTTGTGCAGACTGTTGAGAAGTTCTAGCAGAGGATGTTCCAATCCTTGATTGTTGAGGTAGCTTGAATGATATCTGTCCAAAAGAGTCCAGGTCAAGGGTTTTTTCAAGATCTTTCATAGCTTTTTCCATCTTTTCCTGTTTACTAATTTCTTCTATTAAGGTCCCTTCTACCCATTCTTCCTGAGTTGCATACTGTTCAATTTCTGGGACCTATGATGTACATACACTGATAGCCTGTTTCTTACCCTTCTGTCACTGATGAAACTACCTGGGTCATATGGCATCCACAAAAAACTCTTCTTCAATTTAAGGTGCTCTTCTAGTATCTTCTCAACATCTTTCCATGCATCCCTAGAATTGATGACATAAGGGCCTCACTGGTTTTTGATTCTTAGTTGAGCCTTCTTCTTTACATTACCAAAGTGGGTGAAGTCTACATTGATGATATGCCTGAAATATTCTAATGCAAATAACCTCATGGGCACATATCTAGGCAACTTGAAAGGGAAAAGTTCACATCCATACATTCTGATTTCTGTGTGATTCTGGTAGAGGTACCAGTCACCTTTCCTGTACTGTTTAGAAAGCTGCAAAATCTTCTTCATGTCACTAGTGATCCTAGGAGGAGGATCTCCTACCAACAGAGTGGAGGTTGGGTGTACAAATAAATCAATGAATTCACTATAGGTATAAGGGGAGTCACAGTTATGGAAGACTGAGCTCCAAAATATCACAGACCTCCGATTTCCTTTTGAGTCTAATTTCCTGATGGGAAATGGAAAGTTGTCTAGCTGATACTATAACAACGGGTGGTATATAAAAGACGTGTATTTGAAGACTCCTTCTCTATCCAAATTTATAAATTGATCATGGATTTTGTTGGCAATAAAAGTGGCATAGTCATACTTGACAGCAGGGGGTTGTCCTGGAGTAAAGATCGATAATAGAACCAGGGTGATATTATCCACATATTCACTAGACCTAAATCCCAAGATCAAGGATATGATGTCAAGAATGAGTTTTCCAGTCTTTGTGAACCAGGTATGCCAATAGGGATGTGGGCCTTGGGGCTGGTAGTTTGGTTTCATGAACATCTGAGAAATATGAGTTATCTCTGAGTTGGGCCATTGAGAGGATTTTTCAAGAAAAAATCCCATGGAAAGATGAACAAGGGGCTCAGTGGAATGGAAATGTATCATCTCATTGATAGATTCAGCAGTGATGGAAAAAAGGATAGTTTGGGAAGGAGACATAACTACTCTATGGACAGGGTCATAGTTGGCACAGCATTGGTGAATGATGTCTGGGAAAACATGGACCGAGGGAAGGAAGTACATGGGAAGGTTTTATTCCCACATTCCAAAAATATTAGAGTTGCTTAGATAACTATCCCTAATTTGGCAGAAGGTCTAAAGATGATTCTTGTCACCAGATAAATCTTTTATTTGGAAATCTTTGTCGGCCAAGGGTAGATAATTTAAGTTTTTATGAGGTGCATTCATAAGCACGATATTTAGGGCTATGGGGGCTTCCACGTTTGGTTCTTATGTATTCAAACTGAAATTTGGGCTTTATGTGGAAAATTGGACTAAACCACTGGTTTAAGAGTCTTTTTATGGACTAAATAGACTGTTTTCAACTTGAATTTCACTTTCTCAAGTAGAATTTTCAGTGGAAAAGCAAAATTTCATGTTTGCAGGGCAAAAACGGATAAGTACCTAGATTATGGAGGTAAACTATGTATTTGCGGGTCGAATGGCAAACTGCAGAGCACAATGCTGGAGTTTCTTGGCCGGGTGACATGCTAACTGCTCGGACAGTCAACTATGCATATTTTTCATGGAGCACAACTTGCAAAGAATCAGGATGAGAATGACATTTTATCGTTTAACGAAAATCAATTTGGCAGGTATTTTTTTGCATTCATTGAGTGGATGATTTCAGCATGACGTCAGGGGGGTACATGACAGATGACATGGCAATACGGATGGTGACATGGCAGGTGACGTCAGCGAGGGATGATGTGGAAGGATGACGTCAACGAGGGGTCAGCGGGAGGGCAGTAAACAATTTACCCTACACCGCTTATGAGCTAGGGCAGTTTTGGATGGGGGGGCCATGAGCAGCGCGGGAGTGTGACGCATGTCCATTGTACGGGAGCAAAACCGACAGTTTCCTGGGCATTAAATTTCAGCAATGGAGGGTGTGCGATATAGATCTCGGCTATCTAATGTGAGGGATGAGATCGGACGGCGGATGCGTATGAAACAAGGCGGGAATTTAACACGCGGGACCAGTGTATTTAAACAATGTTTTTAATGGTTTCAGGGTGGTTTTTAGTTAGGTTATTAATTGACCAAAGGTTAATTAATCCCAAGGTTATGCACACGAAGGGTTATTACAAGGTTTTAGATAAACGTTTAATCCCTAATTACATAGTGATATGGTTTACAATTAAACCGGGGTTGGATATGTAGTAATGCGGGGTTTTATATAGATGTATACAATACAGGAAAGGAGAACAAGTATAGGGAGTTATAAAATAATGTTAATAGTTAATATGAGAGATGTAATGAAAAAGCGCTAAGTTAAAATGTTTAAGAACTTAGGCTTAGGGGAAAAAGGAGTTTATACAAGGACTATGGCCATTTTTCTAAGTAAAGTAGGAATTCACTTAGGCCATTTATGAAATGGAATGAGTGATTTTAAGGATATTAAGCAGATCTTAATACGTTTGGGAAATTAGTAGATGATTTTGGAAAGGGATGAAGGGGAGTTAGTCATGCTTTGCTTGAGCTGTATCCAA
Organism: Pinus tabuliformis; assembly: GCA_031772625.1. Lineage (NCBI taxonomy): Eukaryota > Viridiplantae > Streptophyta > Pinopsida > Pinales > Pinaceae > Pinus > Pinus tabuliformis. The sequence goes on from CM062808.1 coordinate 278,041,114, forward strand.
ACATCTGCCATGGTACTTGTGATAACAGTAAGATGAACATCTTGAGAGACAAAATCAATCACAAGTATGCTTCTGCAACACCAGTCTACCTACCCAGCTTACTTTGCCTAACATTTTTTCTTCTTTTCTTTGGGTGCACTTAGACTGGCAAACCCTTTTCAACTTTTCTTTTCTTTGCATTGTAAGCCTATCTAAATCTGCACTTATTTCTTCCAGGGCTCAGATTAAACTGTTGAGCTCTTTTGCTTCTCTACCTATCTACTTATTTGCCAAGTTTAAACAGTTCAGACAATTTTTTATTCTCTATCTCTAAAACAGGAAATTCAAACATGAACTCACCAAGATTAAGCTATTTGGCCATTTATCAATTGTAGTAAAATGTTCAACAAGCTGCACACAATTGCTTATTACAGAAAATGAAATAGTAGTGGCATTTGCACTTGCACACTTTCCTGGTCTATTCTATTTGGGGTTCATTTCTTTCACTTTTTTGACCATCTTATTCCTTTTTACTCTTTGATTTTTGTTTTAGGGTATACCCTCTTTACATTTTTTAAAATTTTTTGATTTTTTGAAAATATGGAAAACCTTTGCAACAAGAAAAGGTATGAACATATTGTAGAGCTAATCAATTCAATCATGAAATATGACACCTATTGGTATAGGAGCATAACACTAGCTCCACTTGGGGATTGCTTTTCCTGGTGGAAAGTCAAGGACAACAGGTCAGATGACCTTCTCCATAACTTTGACTTTGCTCTGAAATCTCCTTCTGCTGGTTGCTTTATTTTATATATAACAGTTACACTTATGAGGCTCAGGGCCTTCTTTTTAGGCTTCACCTTTATGAAGAGGTTGGATCAAAGTAGTGTTTCAACATCCGACCATTAACTGGCGCTCTTCTGTTTCTGAACCATCCAGGTTCTTCAAAAAGTAAGCATTGTTCCCCTGTGAGGCCTGGATAATAAAAGGTCCCTTCCATAGGAAGTCGAAATTCCCATGTTTTCCTTTGTCTTCTCTCCCGAAATCCCATTTTAAAACTTTGTCCCCTAGGTAAAAATCTTCTGCCTTGGTCCTCTTATCAAATATTTTCTTGAGGTTTTCTTGTAATACTTGGGATCTTTGGTATACCTCTTCTATGTTCTGCTGCAAATGGATGCTCTGATTTATTCTTCTTTGAATGTCATTGGGTTCCACCTGAGCTTCTTGCAGTAATGTAATTATAGGGACCCCTAACGATGAAGGAAATACAACCTCCATCCCATAGACTAGTTCATAAGGACTAGTCCGAATGGATCTCTTGGTAGTTAATCTGTCTGCCCATAGTGCATTGGTAAGCTTCTTGTGCCAATTTTTCTTTTTCTCTTCCAACACTTTCTTAATAATATTAATCAGGATTTTATTGGAGGACTCAGCTAGGCCATTACCTTGAGGTTAATAGGCTGTGGAATGGCCTAAGGTGATCTGGTACTTGTTACAGAAATTTATCATTTTATTAGATTTGAAAGCGGCAACATTGTTAGTTATGATCTTTTCATGGCAGTCAAATCGAGATAGTATGTTGGTTTGTATGAATTCTATAATCATTGTATCATTGGCTTGTCTGGAAGGAATGGCTTCTATCAATTTGGTGAAATAATCTGTGGCAGTGAGGATCCATTTATTTTGGCCAGTAGAGGGAGGGTGTATTTCCCCAATGAATTCCAAACCCCATTGTTGAGATGGTCTTTCAGTGGAAATTGGTCTAAGGGGTAGAGGTAAAAGTTTCCTCTTGCCTTAAAAAAATTGGCATTTTTGGCAAGCAGTGACAAACTTCTTGACATCAGCGAACAAGGTTGGCCAGTAAAATCCCGCCCTTAGGGTTTTGTCCGCAGTTGATTTCCAGTATAGGTGTCCACTGCAGTCCCATGCATGAAATTATTTGAGGATTTTGTGAGCTTCTTATTTTATTAAACAATTCAATATAATACCTTCATGATTTTTCCAAAAAATGGCATTATCTAAAATACAAAATTTTGAAGCTTTCATTTTTAAAAACCTTTTCTTTGTTTTGGATAACCCTGGAGGAGCCTGCAGGTTTAATAATATATGAGTTATATCAGCATACCAAGGTTATTTTAAGAAGGCCTAGCTAATTTGTGGAGTCGCCATCACCTGTTTATTATCCAGTTCATTAATATCCAGGGCTTGGCAATTGGTTTCAGTCATGAGTTTAGCCAATCCCTATCTTTTTATAAGCTTTGTGGGTTTTATTTCAATGTCATACTCCAATATAGTAGCAATCCATTTACCTTTCTTGCCTTCAATCCCATCTTGGGTCAAGATATCTTTGACAACAACATTTGGTACATATTCTATTATATGGGAGTATAATATGTAGACTATGAAGTCTTTAATAGCTTTCACAAGAGAAAAAGCTTTTTTTTCCATGATTGGGTATTTTAACAATGCATCTCTAAGTGCTTTACCAAAAAAAGTTATGGGTTTTTCACACCCTTGATCATCTTTTTGTAATAAAACAACAGCAATGGTGTGTTCTGATGCAAATGAAAATATTATGAAGTCTCTATCAAACTTTGGACTTGTAAGGACTGGTGTTCTGGTCAAAGCCATTTTAATTTCTTCAAATGCTTGTTTAGCTTCTAATGTCCATTTAACCTTGGAATATTTTTTCAACATATTGTTCAACAATCTAATTAATTTAGCCAAATTAGGTATGAATCTTCTTAAAAAGTTAATTTTTCCTAGGAAAGCTTGAAGTTCTTTGATATTTTTGGGATGGGGTATTTGTAGAATGGATTCTATTCTATCAGGATCAATTTTGATGCCATCTTTGGAGATGATATGGCCTAACAGTTTGCCTTCCTCTAGACCGAACAACGACTTCTTAGGATTTAATGAAATACCATACTTTCTGCATTTTAAAAACACTTGTCTCAAATGATCTAAATGTTGCTGATCTGATTTAGAAAACACAGTAAGATCATCTAGATATATGACTAGAAAATCGTGAATTTCTTTTACAAAAGCTATGTCCATTACTTGTTGGAAAGTTGCCCCTGCATTCTTAAGTCCAAATGGAATTTTAACATATTTGAAATTTCCCCATGGTGTTGTAAAAGCAGTCTTTTCCTGGTCATCAGGATGGACTAGAATCTGGTTAAAGCCTGAGAACCCATCCAAAAGTGAAATCCTAGAGGCACCTACTACCCTTTGTAAAATGTGGTCCATCTTAGGTAACAAGTAGTGGTCTTTCAAAAAAACCTTATTTACATTCCTTAAATCGACACACAATATTATTTCTCATGTTTTCTTCCTAGTGGGTACTAAATTAGACACCGACTCTAAAAACCTGATAGGAGCAATTATCCCTGCTTCATACATTCGTATGATTTCTTTTTCAATTAAGGGGAGTAGTACAGGGTTAATTCTTCTGAGCTTCTGCTTGAATGGTTTTTGATTTTCCTTAAGGGGTATTGTATGTTGAATTACAAAGGTGTCATAAGATTTCAGATCTTCATAGCTCCAGGCAAAAACATCCTGGAATTCTTTGATGAGTTCAACATATTTAAGCTTTTGATCAGGGGGTAAAGTTTTGGATAATTTTATCATTTTCATATTTTCTTCAGTTCCTATGTTACAGTCTTCAATGTCTACGTTTAGAGGTTGCATCTTGGGTTTCTTTGGGATATCATTAGAATTAAAGAAATCTTCCAAAGGAGATAATCCTTTGGGCAAATAATTGTCTTTTAAATTAATAACTTCAGATTCTCCTCTGACAATCTCGTCGATGTCTACTTCTTTAAGATCTTGCAATTTTTCATTGGTAAATTTTGTTGGGTTAAGCATTTGAGTTGCACTTTCTGCTGAAATGTGTGTTTCCATTTTATCTATTTGATCAACCTCACTAACAGTGTCTGTGTCTATATTTGTGCTGGAAAACTCTTCTTCTAGGGTCAAGAAATTGTTAATCTCAATATCATTGTCAAACACTTGCCAGTTCTTTACGTTGTCAGGTATGGCTGGCCTGTGTCTAATCTCAGCTGTTAACTGATGATTGGGTTCAAATGGTAATTTACAAGTACTGGCAAATGTTGCCAAACTGTGAGCATGCAAATTATGTTTTCTTGGAATTTTGACAAGTTGTGTTTCCAGAAATGTATTGAGGATCTCAATCGTTATTCCTCTATAAGATCTTAATATGGGATCATTTGTAAGGAAGTTCCCTTTCATCTGTTGAATGACTAAATCAGAGTGTCCCAAAACTGATACCCTGATTGCCCCTAAACTTTTGATCAACTTAAGTGCTAGCAACAGGGCTTCATATTCAGCGATATTATTGGTGCATCTAAAGTTTAATCTATAAACATGCCCTTCAGCATGATCGTTTTCTCGATTATGTACCCAAATCCCTGCTCCTACCCCTAATTTATTGACTGAACCATCAAATTATAAGTACCAAAGGATCTCATGTTCATAGTTAGTATCAGGAGTCTCAGAAGTTTGTTTACTAGGGAGATATAGTTTTTTAGTTTCATTTGGTTTCTTTTGAGTGTCCGATGTATCATTGTTCTCAGAAATTTCTTGAATTTGAGCACTAGACTTTTCGTTTACAATTTCTTCTTTTTCCAGTGCTAACACCTTGACATCAGTTGGAGGATCAATTTCAGTATTGTAGAGAATGAAGGAGTCCATGTCATAGTGCATGGAGTAGATGGGAAAATTCTGGGGTTTCTCCTGACTACTTACCACATATTTCATTAAAGTTTCTTGGTACAATCTCTTTGGTTGACCAAATATTGAAACAGTAGCATAGGACATGTCCAACTGTAAAGATCCTTGGAGTTGTGCACCCAAAGATCTAGACAAAAGCATGCCATATTTTGGTGGAATATCAGTTACCATTATGTCCATTAAAATGGTCTTGGAGGGGTATTGAACTAATGATACACATAAATCTTTTATCAATCCTAGACATCTGACCTAGCTTGAGTCAAAAGAGAATAAGTCTTTGTATGGTCTGGTAATATCTAGGTCCAACTTCTCCATAACAGATTTAGGCATTAAGTTATGAGAAGCACTAGAATCAAACATGGCATCAGGAAGTATTTTATCATGTATGTTCAGAATTACATAGAAAGGAGGGACCCCTCCATCTACTGATTTCCCGTTTACCCGAGGGCCAAAAATTAATTCAGGCTGGTCATCAAAAACATTTACTGAATCTTTTTTCACTGAAATTTGGAGTGATCTGCTAATTTGAGCTCTGTAGACATCATGCTTAGCCAATTCTGACAATGGAATGGCTATCTTTAATTTGCCTATTTCAGTCTCAAGATTGAAAGGTTTTTCATTTTGATTTTTTGTATTTCGGACAGTGAGATTCTCTTTATCTGTTGTATTTTCAGTGTCTTTCTCTTTTTCAGGAGTGGTGTCATTGGCTGAAGTTGCTTCCAAGTCAATTTTTGGAGGTTCTTCCACATTTGCTTTGGGAGGAGTGGAAGTGGAAGGTTGTTTGCTAGGTTGTTGATTGTCTGAGACATCTTCAACTATTGGATTATTTGGGTTAGGAGTTGTTCTAAGAAGGGCTTGTACAGGGGGGTTATTGATCTTAGCTTTTTGAGGTTGCTTGGTATCTTTCTATTTATTGGTCTCAGGGACATCTATTCTTCTACTCCTCAAATTGTATTGCTTGTGGACTTCATAAATGGCTGTATCATATCCCTCCCTAAAATCAAATGATTCACCTAGTTGAGTTTGGAATTGCATAAGAGTGTGAGCTTCTTGGTCTTCTTGGGTCACGAATACTTGTTGTTCATTATTGAGTCCCATTAAGTTGTTTTGAGTGTCTTCTGTTGGTTGATCAGAAGTTGAGGCTTCAGCATAATTTTCCTGGAATGGGGGCCTAATGTCTTGGTCAGGCCCAATTTTTCCAGTATTAGGGTTTTGGTTTTTCCTGAAATTTAGATTTCTCCCAGTATTGCTCGGTTGACAATCCCAAGGGGATTTCCTCTCAATTGTTTCTACTCTATCACCAAGTCTATCCATTCCTTTAATAATAACATCTAATTTTTGTTCAAAGGTAGAAGGTTCTTCTTTGATAGGTGTCCTCCTTTCAGCTCTGGCTCGAACTCGTTTAGAAATCAGGTTGGCCTCAACACTGTTAGCTATACTCTGCATCTCTTCTAAGTCTCGAGGAGCTCTTTCCCTAAATTGGTATGTCATATTAGAATCAAATGCATCGGGGAATTTGATCAAGGCCAAATCTGGAGGAGGTCTGAGATTTTGAGGAATAGCATTGTAGACATTATTGAATCTGGTACAATAATCTTGGACAGTTTCTTGGGTACCTCTCTTTAAGCCTTCATATTTTGATAAAATGTGGAGAGGATATTTCTTCCTTTCCCATCTATTCAAGAAGGTTTGATAAAGAGCTTGTGGGTCATTGATAGTGTTTGCAGGGAGGGCTCTAAACCATGTTCGAACATCTCCGGTTAAAATTTGCACAAATACTTTCATTCTGACATCATCGTCATCAATCTCATAGTTTTCAAAATAATCTATCATTTTCTTGGTATGTTGTTGAGCTGTGTAAGTGCTAGTACCATCAAAATAGGTGATTTTACTTTGATAATCTTTGGGCATAAACCCTGGATTGGTAGGTAAGTTCAGAGGATCATACCTGTTTTCCATGGTAGCAGGGATAAGTGTGACAGCTAGAAGAGCAGGGATAACAGTGGAAATGTATGTTGTAGATGGAGTGGGAAGGATGGTTTGAGGTGCTGATGGGGAACTTGGAGAAGTTGTAGTAATCATAGAAAGGTTTGGTGTTTTCCCAAAGGTAAGCTCAGATTGGATAGGGTTCTGCAAATGTTTTTCAAGGTTTGAATTAGCAAAATTTTCTTAGCTCTCCTAGCTTCTAAGGATCCTAGGAATCAGATTAGGATTTTCAAAGACAGGTGGGGGATTAGGATCTGGATTTGATCTAGTGAAACGAATCTTCTTTGGAGCCAGTTTCTAAGTGTATTTTTGGTTTTTTTCTTGGAATGATTTAACAATACAACTTTGACAGTCTCTTCTAGGAATTTTTTAGATATTGGAACTTTGAACTTTCCTAAAAGACTTCTGAAAAAAGGAACTGATCAAGAATTTGAAACAACTTTTCAAAACATAAACTAGACTGGAGATATACTGAAGCAACATTTATTTACTTCTACAAATCCAAAGCAAAAGCAGTTTCAAAGGCTACCTAGCTAACTTCAGGCTCCATCTGTAGCTTATGAAGTAGATAGCAGTAACAAAAAAATTATTTAGCTCCCCAGTGGAGTTACCAATATGTTAGCACTCAGGTCGTTCCCAAAAGTTGTAAGAAAGGGAATATGGTTGCAGTAACCACAAACCAAACTTTTAGATACAGATTCTATCCAATCTGCATCCAGAGAGGGCTCTCTCTTTGTGATTTAGCTTTGTTTAGAAATGTGTTAGGTTAGTTATGAAGTTTAAGGGTTTTGTTTTAGGTTTGGATGGTGAGATTCAATAGAACAGTGAGGCAAACTAAATAGTTCAGTCCATTGGGCATGATGGAGTCAAAGAAGGATGGCTTTCTGGATTAGGTTTCTTAACAAAGGATGGTATCACAGAGCGGGGTAGTCAAATATGGAACAAATATAGACTGGAATTAGATGGAATGGACTCAAATAGATGAAGGGAAGTTAAGAATCCTTCAACATATTGAAAGAGGGAAAATGGATGATTACTGTTAAGGAGCAGTTAAGAATTCCATAGCAAATAGTCAATATGCGAGAATCAAGAAACAAGAGCAATGAAGAACTCACTGTTACACAAATTCTGAAAAAAACTCAGAGAATAATGAAGACTGAAAACAGAGTGCAGTTTAAGAAAATTTTGAATTAATCCTTTTCTTTACCATTCAGATTATGAAACACAGATGATATAGCAAACTAGAAAACTGTAAAACATGAGATATAGGGGACTTATTGATCCGGAGTTTGATTCAAGAATTTTGTGACGAGTGTTCTACATCAATTCCTCATCCAGTAGGACAGACAACAGATGGTTCCAACAACGTTTTATTCCAAAGGTTCAATATTACAGCAAAATCTAGGTACGACCACCAACCCCAAATACTTCATTTGGGGGGGTATTTATACAAAATATCTTTACAAAATATCTGATGGAGATAATATCTAGTGATGACTAATGCCTCTTTTACAAAAGATAGAGACAAACAGTCTCAAAAACAGGGAAAAGATAAATTGATGTTGTGCTGGCTATTCCATCTTTATCGGATGTACTGGAGGTAGGTTCTGCGAGTCAGTTTACAGCTGTCTTCCACTGATACTCTGTGTTGGCTGCTCCATCTTTGTCGGATATTCTTCAATCCTGTTTCGATACACTTTGACCCGCTTGAGCCTCATTTATCTCTGTTTATCTTATCACGAAAAAATAGCCTGAAATCAATGTTTTATCTAATAGAAATTTACAAAATTCCCAACATGTCTTCCCACCATTGTTTCTCTAGAATTTATGCTTCTGAAGTTTCCTCAGGGTTTCATCAGTTTCTGTATATCCGAAAAAATTAGGCTGGAGTTGAAACAATTGTTTTACCTCATGCTCAATATAAAATAAGTTCTCTAAGTTATCATAGAGAACTTGGCCTATGGGGAGTGCCTTTACTCCTGAAGCACTTGTTTATGAACTAACTTGATCAACAGCATATTTGTTCAATTTATGTACATAATCTATGTGTTTCATAAGCCGGTCATTATTTGCTAAAGGACTTGGCAGACCTTTATTTTGCAAAATTGCGAAGTTCTCTATGAAAAAATTAATCTCTACCTGCATATCCTAGCATCTTCTTTCCAAATTTTGCATCAGAGTTCTCTTGGTTAGAACTCTCTTAATTTCCAAAATGGTGCTTGTCCTGTCTGTGATTTCCAGTGCTTCCAGTTGTTCGCTGGCCTTGGTGTTCAAAAAATGTATAAGCCGGTTGGCTTGTTCAGGCATCTATCCCAACAAAATTCTTGTCCTTTCGATTTCCACTTGGGCTCCTCTTACTAAGTCAATCTGCTCATAAATAACTTGGATAGATGGCCAAACATTATTTAGGGATTGATTGATGTTGGTCCAAAGAATCCCTTTGATTTCTGCTAGAGGCTTTTCCATAGTGATATCCTTCTCTAATGTTCTCACTTTATTCTCTAATGCTTTAACCTCTCTTATTTTCTTTGCAACATTTATCTTGGATTTGTCATAATTCTTTTCTAGTTTTGCCAACTTTTCCTTTACTTGTTTCAGCTCTGACACTTGGAGTCTCAATTCTTCCGTGGCTTTTATCAATTCTTCTATGCTCATATTAGTATATTTTCCTGGTGTTGTTGCTGTTGTTTCTGTACCTGTAATTACTTCTGCTGTGGCTGTTGGGACATTTGGAGCTGATGCTTTTTCTAGTGTGGAGGAGACTGCAGTTGAGACTATGGGGATTACCTTAGGTGGCTGGGAGGTCAACTCTCCCTGCTTCTCTTTTAATTCTTTTTCCAGTGTCTGCTCTGTATCAGTTAACCTTTCATTAAACTTCATGAGCAGGTCCATCATCTCTTCTTCTAATTTCTGTTGTACAACTTTTGCAGTCTGTGGATGCATGGAAGGAGGTAGTTTCAGTTGTTTCCTCATTGCAACAATGTCTTCTTCTTTTTTCTTCATAAGTGCCTTTATGCCTTTAACATATTTGGGATCATGTCCTAGTTCAATGATGATTTCTTCTAAAGATTGTATCCTGTTGTCCTTGGCCAGAGAAGAGGCTCTCTCCAAATGTAATTGAGCAGAGGTATTGTCCAAGGAACTTTGTAACTGGTGGGCCAACATTTCTTTGTCAATTAGTGTGAAATAAATCATTTCCCTAGTCTGTTTGTGAAGTTCAATTTCGTCCAGTGGAAGAATGTCTTTGGCTAGGACCTCCAAGTTTGTTCTGATGTAATCTGCTACCGATTGGGGTTGCTATACCTTTGGCTTAAAATAACTCATTAACATTTTACCCTCTTTGATGTCATATGCATACATTAATCTTTGCTGGTTTGAAGGGGCCATCTTCAAGTATTGATTGTACATTTGAATCCTCAGAGGATCATTTTTAGCCTTAATTTCTATGAAAGTCCATTTAATGTCAGAGGGTTGTTTGTGTTGTGGCTTGGTAGATGATACTTCAACATTGTGCTGTCTTTCTAGCTCCTGCCTATCTGAGTGAGTTGATGTTTCTACCACTAGGGAAGTTTGTTGGCTGACTGCCCTTTCTGTCCTCTGGCTGTCTGTGGTTTCTTCAATAATTTCCTCTTCTGACAGAGGATTCAGTCTTTGTCTCTTTGCTCCTGGTTGTTCAGCAGGTCCACTAATAGATGTGGGCTTTTCTATGTCTCTCTTCTTGCTTCTTTCCTCATTTAGAGGAGTTGGTAGTGCTGGAATTTTTGGTGCTCTAGTTTGGGCTGGAGGAATTTACCCCTAATTCTATTCTTTTAACATTGCTGGCTGATCTGTGATCATAGGATGCTCTATGGTATCTACCTCTTTACCTTTTGAAGTCCCTGTAACTGGTGTGCTAGTTTCTTGTGCAGGCTGCTAAGAAGTTTTAGCAGAGGATGTTCCAATTCATGTTTGTTGACGTAGATTGAATGATACCTGTCCAAAAGAGTCCAGGTCAAGGGTTTTTTCAAGATCTTTCATAGCCTTTTCCATATTTTCCTGTTCACTAATTTCTTCTATTAATGTTCCTTCTACCCATTCTTCCCGATTTGCATACTGTTCAATTTCTGGGACTCCATGATGTACATACACTGATAGCCTGTTTCTTACCCTTCTGTCACTTATGAAACTACATGGTCATATGGCATCCACAAAAAACTCTTCTTCAATCTAAGGTGCTCTTCTAATATTTTCTTAGCATATTTCCATGCATCCCTAGAATTGATGACATAAGGGCCTAACTGGTTTTTGATTCTCAGTTGAGCCTTCTTCTTTACATTACAAAAGTGGGTTAAGTCTGCATTGATGATCTGCTTGAAATATTCTAATGCAAATAACCTCATGGGCACATATCTAGGCAACCTGAAAGGGAAAAGTTCACATCCATACATTTTGATTTCTATGTGATTTTGGTAGAGGTACTAGTCACCTATCCTGTACTATTTGGAAAGCTACAAAATCTTCTTCATGTCACCAATGATCCTAGGAGGAGGAGCTCCTATCAACAAAGTGGAGGCTGGGTGTACAAATAAGTCAATGGATTCACTATAGGTATAAGGGGAGTCACAGTTATGGAAGACTGAGCTCCAAAAGATCACAGACCTCCAATTTCCTTTTGAGTCTAATTTCCTGATGGGAAATGGAAAGCTATCTGGCTGATAATATAACAATAGATGGTATATAAAAGATGTGTATTTGAAAACTCCTTCTCTATCCAAATTTATAAATTGATTATGGATTTTGTTGGCAATAAAAGTGGCATAGTCATACTTGACAACAGGGGGTTGTCCTGGAGTAAAGATCGATAATAGAACCAGGGTGATATCATCCACATACTCACTCGAACTAAATCCCAAGATCAAGCACATCATGTCAAGAATGAGCTTTCCAGTCTTAGTGAACCAGGTATGCAAATAGGGAGGTGGGCCTTGGGGCAGGCAGTTTGGTTTCATGAACATCTGAGCAATACGGGTTATCTCTGAGTTGGAAAATTGAGAAGCTTTTTGAAGCAAAAATACCATGGAAAGACGAGCAAGGGGCTTAGTGGAAAGGAAATGTATCATCTCATTGATGGATTCAACAATTATGGAAAAAAGGATAGTTTGGGAAGGATACATAAATGCGCTATGGACAGGGTCATAGTTGGCATAGCATTGGTGAATGATGTCTGGGGAAACATGGACTGAGGGAATGAATTACATGGGATGGTTTGATTCCCATAGTCCAAAAATATCAGAGTTGTTTAGATAACTATCCCTAATTTGACAGAAGGTCTGAAGATGATTCCTGTCACTAGATAAATCTTTTATTTGGAAATCTTTGTCGGCCAAGGGTAGATAATTTAAGTCTTTATATGATGCATTCATAGGTGCAACATTCAAGGCTATGGGGGCTTCCATGTTTGGTTCTTATGTATTCAAACTGGAATTTGGGCTTTTTGTGGAAAATTGGACTAAACAACGAGTTTAAGAGTCTTTTTATGGACTAAACAGACTGTTTTCAACTCGAATTAGGCTTTCTCAAGTAGAATGTTTAGTGGAAAAGCGAAATTGCAGGTTTGTAGGGTAAAAGTGGATAAATAACTGGATTATGGAGGTAAACTGTGTATTTGCAGGTCGAATGGTGGACTGCAAAGCACAACACTGGAGTTTCGTGGCCAGGTGACGGGCTAACTACTCAGACAGTTGACTAGACATATTTTTCATGGAGCACAGCTTGTAAAGAATTAGGGTGAAAATGACATTTTATCGTTTACTTAACGAAAATCAATTTGGCGGGTATTTTCTGGCATTTATTGAGCGGATGACATCAGCATGATGTTAGGGGGGTACAGGACAGATGATGTGGAAATACGGATGGTGACATGGCAGGTGACATCAGCAAGGGATGATGTGGTAGGATGATGTTAGTGAGGGGTCAGTGGGAGGGCGGTAAGCGGTTTACCCCACATCGCTTATGGGCTAGGGCGGTTTTGGACGGGGGGGCCATGAGCAGCGTGGGAGTGTGACGCATGTCCACTGTACAGGAGCGGAACCGCCAGTTTCCCGGGTGTTAACTTTCAGCGATGGAGGGGGGTGCGATATAGATATCTGCCGTTGGATATGAAACAAGGCAGGAAATTAACGCGCGGGACCAGTGTATTTAAACAATGTTTTTAACGGTTTCGGAGTGATTTTTAGTTAGGATATTAATTAACCAAAGGTTAATTAATCCCAAGGTTATGCACACGAAGGGTTATTACAAGGTTTTCGATAAACCTTTAATCCCCAATTACATAGTGATATGGTTTACAATTAAACCAGGGCGAGATATGTAGTAATGCGGGGTTTTATATAGATGTATACAATATGGGAAAGGGTAAAGGGGAATAAGTATAGGGAGTTATAAAATAATGTTAATAGTTAATATGAGAGATGTAATGAAAATCGCTAAGTTAAAATGTTTAAGAACTTAGGCTTAGGAGAAAAAAGAGTTTATGCAAGGAATATGGCCATTTTTCTAATTAAAGTAGGAATGCACTTAGGCCATTTATGAAATGGAATGAGTGATTTTAAGGATATCATTGAGATCTTAATACCTTTGGGAAATTAGTAGATGATTTGGGAAAGGGATGAAGGGGAGTTAGTCATGCTTTGCTTGAGTTGTATCCAAACATTTGCCATGGTACTTGTGATAACAGTAAGATGAATATCTTGAGAGACAAAATCAATCACAAGTATGCTTCTGCAACACAAATCTACCTACCCATCTTACTTGGCCTAACATTTTTTCTTCTTTGCTTTGGGTGCACTTAGACTGGAAAACCCTTTTCAACTTTTATTTTCTTTGGATTGTAAGCCTATCTAAATCTGCACTTATTTCTTCCAGGGCTCGGATTAAACTTTTGAACTCTTTTGCTTCTCTACCTATCTACTTATCTGCCAAGTTTAAACAGTTCGGACAGATTTTTATTCTCTATCTCTAAAACAAGAAATTCAAACATGAACTGGCCAAGATTAAACTATTTGGCCATTCATCAATTGTGGTAAAAAGTTCAACAAGTTGTACATAATTGCTTATTACAGAAAATGAAATAGTAGTGGCATTTGGACTTGCACACTTTCCTGGTCTATTCTGTTTGGGGTTCATTTCTTTCACTTTTTTGACCATCTTATTCTTTTTTACCCTTTGATTTTTCTTTTAGGGTATACCCTCTTTACATTTTTTAAAATTTTTTGATTTTTTGAAAATATGGAAAACCTTTGCAACAAGAAAAGGTATGAACATATTGCAGAGCTAATCAAGTCAATCATGAAATATGACACCTATTGGTATAGGAGCATAACAATAATAACAACAATACAATAAACATATCAACCATTAATATATATATATATATTTTAGTACATTTTCACATGAAAATTAAGGGAATGAATTTTTTCATTAATAAATGCAATGAACCAACTAGAAATGGGACTACCACGTTCCACCCGACCATAGATTGGTTGAGCCAAGTCTCTCTTCAGTCAATCACCCTCGTGCCATATTCCAAGCATGAATGTGGGATCTCATATAACACATCATTCAAAACTCATCCAGGGCTTCGAGAGGCCACCCAACACAACCCATCAAACAATGATTCCACCTCACAGTTTGACATGACCAAAAACCATCACCAGATTGGTCTCCATCCAAGCCTTCTAGGGCTTCCAGATTGTTTGTCCAACCAAGGCTTCTAGAACTAATAATTAAACCCACAACTTATATAGGGCTTCCGGAGCGTTTCTCCAACCAAGGCTTCCAGAACTAGTAAGTCAACCCACAACTTATACAGGGATTCCAAAGCGTTTTTCGAACCAAGGCTTCCAGGACTACTAACTCAACCCACCAAGGGCTTCGAGAATGTTCTATCAAGCAGGACTTCCGAGACTAGTTACTCAACCCAAGCTGTTACAGGACTTCTAGAGCGTTTGTTCAACCACGACTTCTAGGACTAGTAACTCAACCCAAGTTGTTACAGGGCTTCTAGAGTGTTTGGTCAACCAGGGCTTCTAGGACTAATAAATCAGCCCAAGCTAACGACACATGAGACCCAACCAAAACAAAGTAGTGAAATTAAACACAAAAGCACCATGGTTATCCAAGAAGTGGAAAGGTTATGCAATCCACTGTCGATCTAGGCAATCCTCCATGCCAATGATACATCACAACCAAGAAACCACATGCATGTGCCATGCATGCCAAAACTAGTGAATAAGTCATACATGTAACTCGATACCTGCAATAAAATCTGATGTAGTTGTTGATGTCGACATCATCTTGCTCTTTCTCATTATTCTTTTTCCTTCTTGCTCCCAGAATCCAAGTATGCCACACCCTCCAAGAGTGTTCCAAGAAAAGTCTAAGTCTCCAAGAGTATGAGAGAGAGAGAGAGAGAGAGAGAGAGAGAGAGAGAGAGAGAGAGAGAGAGAGAGAGAATAATGAGAGAGCTCCAAAGCTAAACTGACCAAGTCCTGCCCAGTGATCTTCAGAAGCATTTTTATTAATGAGGCCTCTATTTTCTTCATTTTCCATTATTTTCCTTCAATTTCCTCCTCACATGCAACATATGACCTTCCACCTTCCTTTACTCCTAATTTCCATTATTTTCATAAATAAATGTGCCAAAATACATTTTTACCTCTTTAATGCCTTAGCCATTGCCTTTGCCAATTTCCTTAGCCATAAACAATCAAACTATCACCCCTAGGATATCCTAACCACCATTCATCTTGGAATACATGTCCCATCATGCATGGTATTTATATATTTTTACATGGAATTTTCACAAGGGCTATTATAGTCTCTTAGGTATTTTCGTATCCAAGGAAGGCATCCAAATCAATCCCCTTAAAGTGGAGACCATTATGAATATCCCCTCCATATTCTTTATATCAGTTACAGAGTTTACAAAGGAAAGTGAATTTCCTTCATTGTTTTGTCCCAAATTACGTTGAACTTGCCAAGGAATTTACTCGCTTGTTAAAGAAAGGGATCCCATTCATTTGGGATGATGTTGCTAGAAAATCCTTCAATGCATTGAAGCATGCCCTCATTAGTGCTCCTTTATTGCATCTTGTAGGTTTTAACCCTGTACAAAAATTACCTGCATAAGAATTCTAAAACACTGAAGATAAACAATGTGAGAGCATAACACATAAAACACATATACATAGAGATTTTTCCCTGGATCCCAAAACCAAGACTACCAGCTTGAATTTTCATTATATTCCTTTCAATGTTATAATACATATTTATACATGCTGAAGCATCCAATACCATGGACCGAAAACCATTGCATCGAAAACCATGGACTGAAAACCATCGCGTCCAAAAGACATCTGCGAAAATCATGCACAAAACCATAGGTGGGTCTACTCAACCTAACATAGGTTCCAAAACCAAAGGGGCACTATCCCAGACCCCATAAAGTGGGGTTATGGCTATGCCTCAAACCCCCTATGACCCTCCCCCACTACACAATCGGTGCAACAAAGGGGGGGCTTCGCCCCCCCTCTAACCCCCCGGTTAACTACGTGGGCTAGTCATGGAAAGAATATAACACAACCCAACATTCTCCCACTTGTTGTTTTCTTTCCATAGACGGCCACAACAAAGCTTAGTCATTTTTTTAGCCTTGCAATGCCCATTGTTTCTCTACACCAAGAGAACTTCTTAGAGCTCACAAATTTTGTCAATGCATCTGCGATATTCTTCAAAATGTCCACCTTTACCAGCAACACCTTTTTGTCTTCTATCATATCCCTCACAAAGTGATACTGAACATCAATGTGCTTTGTCTTTGAATGATATGCACGGTTCTTTGCCAAGAAAATTGCACTTTGGCTGTTACAGTCTATCCTTATAGCTTCCTGTACTAACCCCATACTTGAACACAATCTTTGCAACCAAACTGATTCCTTGCTTGCATGAGTGGCTGCCATGTATTCTGCCTCTGTAGTTGATAGTGCCACTATAGATTGTTTCTTACTCATCCAACTGACTGCACCTCCAAATAGGTTAAACACATACCCACTTGTAGATCTTCTCTAACCTAGATCTCTAGCCCAGTCCGCATCAACAAAGCCACGAATATCCGACACTTTGTCTAATCCTGGTCTTCCTTGGTAGCACAAACCATAATCACTAGTGCCACGAAAATACCTGAAAACCCGCTTCACCGTTGTCCAGTGCTCCATCCTTGGTTTTGACATAAACCTGCTCAATACTCCCACTGCATGTGCAATGTCTGGTCTAGTATAGACCATTGCATACATCAGGCTACGGACTACACTTGCATATGGAACATGGGACATATCCTCTTCATCTTCTTGTGTCTTGGGACACTGTTCAGCAGATAACTTTACACCTACAGGAATAGGAACCTTCACCGGTTTACTCTCTTGCATATTAAACCTCTGCAGTATTGTCTCAACATACTTCCTCTGGTTTAACTAGAGCTTCCTCTTTGCCCAATCTCTTTTAATTTCCATGCCCAAAATAGAGTTTGTAGCACCAAGATCTTTCATGTTGAATTTTGAGGACAATTGGGTCTTCAAATCCTGGATAATTTCTTTGTCATTTCCAACCAGCAACATATCATCCACATACAAGACCAGATAAATAACACGGTCACCAATTAATTTCAAATACACACAGTGATCTTCTTTGCTTCTGGTGAAGCAAATTCCCCGTATAAATGTATCAAATTTCTGATACCACATCCTTGGTGACTGTTTTAATCCATACGGAGACTTATTTAACTTGCATACCAATTCTTTCTTACCCTTCACAGTTATGCCTTCAGGTTGCTTCATGTATATTTCCTCTTCCAAATCCTCGTGAAGAAACGTTGTCTTCACATCCATCTATTCTACCTCAAAATAAAAAGCAGAAACAACAGATAAAAGTAATCTAATAGAAGTTATCTTGGCAACAGGAGAAAAAATATCACCAAAATCAATTCTGGGCACCTGGGAATAACCTTTTGCTACCAACCGAGCTTTGTATTTCTCCGCCTTTCCTTCTGAATTTATCTTCTTCTTGAACACCCATTTGTTGCCAATGGGTTTCCTTCCAACAGGAAACTCCACCAGATCCCAAGCCTCATTTTTGTGCAAAGATGCCATTTCATCAACCATGGCCTATTTCCAGAGTTTTCCATCCTTTGAATCTACTTCTTCCTTCATAGTTCTAGGATCATCATCAGTAATAGATAAAGCAAAATTTGAACAGAAAGCAGATGGACTATAACTTTCTATTTGCCTTCTTTCTCGAAATGATCTTCTCACACCCAAAGTTTGTGGCTCTTCATCTTCTGATTCCTCCTCTCTTGTAGAGTCTGATTCTTCCTCCTTAAGCTCAAACTCTATCTTCTTAGGTTCCTTTGGTTGGAATTCATGTTTAATAACATCGTTTACCTCTCTGAACACCACATCTTAGCTATACACAACCTTTTGTGTAACTAGGTTCCAAAGCTTATAACCATTTAAACCATCCTTATACCCAATAAAGATGCCCTTTTCAGATTTACTATCCAACTCGGTTCATTTCTCCTTTGGAACATGTACATATGCATCACATCCAAATACCCTTAGACATGAAAGAGAGGGTTTCTTACCATTCCATTCCTCTTGTGGAGTCTTATCCTCCAACGTTGATGAAGGTGACCTGTTAACCAGGTAACATGCATTATCCACCCCCTCTACCTAGAATTCCCATCCTAACCCGACACCACTGAGCATGCTTCTTGCCCTTTCCATTAACGTCTTATTCATTGTTTCTGCAACACCATTTTGCTGAGGTTTATATGGAGTAGTCTTCTGTCGTGATATATCACACTTCTTACAAAATTCTTCAAATTCCTTACTGCAAAACTCACCACTGTTATTTTTCCTCAGCACCTTTATCTTCTTCTTTGTTTGGTTTTCCACCCGAGCCTTAAATTCTTAAACCTGTGAAAGACTTCAAATTTATTTTTAAGGAAATATATCCATGTATTCCTTGAGAAGTTATTTATAAATGATACATAGTACACATACCCAGTGATGGAACCTTCACAGGTCCAAACACATCACTGTGCACAAGCTCTAATATATGTTTCACCCTCTTACGACCAGAGGGGAAACTCACCCGATTCTTCTTCCCATATACACAATTTTCACAGAAATCAAAATCTAGAGAGCTATTACTCATACCTTCTACCATACCTTTACCATGAAGTATTCGAAGGCCCTTCTCTCTAATATGTCCAAGCCTTTGATGCCACAACATGGACTTCTCTCCAAAGACCACTAGATTTTCTGCTTCACTTTCAGGAACCACAGAACTGTTGCACCCATCAACAACCGTGCTACCTTCCAGCTTGTACAGAGTTCCAATCCAAACTCCCCGCATCAATACCAGGGCACCCTGAACCATCTTGTAGGTATCCTTCTCTAACACTGTTTTTACACCTGCATCATCCAACTTGCTTACAGAAATCAGATTTCTGGCCAATGCAGGAATGTGTAGAACACCCGGAAGTGTTCTAACCCTTCCACTAATGATTCTGGCCTTTTTGTCATCCCCCAAGAAGACATCACCACCATCATATTTCTCATACTCACAAAACCACTCTCTATGGGGAGTGAAGTGAAAGGATGCACCTGAGTCAATCAACCATGCCTCATGATCTACATGTGTACTTTAAGAAGCCAAGTACACATCCCCACCTTCATCTGAGGTGGTTTTCGCCTCTACAGAAGGAGCATCATGAGATCCCTTTCTTTTATCAAGAGCTTTAGATTTACAGTCCCTTTTGTAGGGCCCTTCCTTTCTGCATTTCTAGCACACCACCTTTATAGGTTTTCCTGGAGATTTAGATCTCCCTCTAGATTTAGATCTCCCACTCGATGAATTATTTTTGTTTCTGTTCTGGGACCATCCTCTTACAAACTAGGCATCACCATTTTGTCTCTCCATATTTTTCTATCTCATCTCCTCCATCAGCAAGGTTGAGACTATTTCATCGAATTGCAAGGTAGTTGCATTGCTACCTATTGCAATAACTAGAGTATCCCACAAATTTGGTAGAGAACACAAAAAACTGATGCACTTATCTTCATCTGAAATTTTAATATCAACAGATGCTAGCTGACTTACCACAATATTAAATGCATTCATATGCTCTGTCATCGAGTCTCCATATTTCACCTTCAGGTTATACAATGTTTTCTGCAAGAACAGTTTATTCACTAGAGACTTAGATTGGTACAATGTCCCTAACTTGTCTCATAAAGCCTTCATCATAGCTTCCCCTGATACATTCAGCAAACCGAATCTGAGACACACAATCATATTATGCTCTTTGCCTTCCGATCCAACTTCTTCCATTCATCATTAGATACTCCTATTGGTTTAGTACCTGGACCTACCACGATCCACTGATCTTTATCCACCAAAAGATCTTCCATCTCGAGTTTCCACAACTCAAAACTCTGACCATTAAATTTCTCGATCTCTATCTTTCCACTGCTCACGATCTTCTTTCACCACTAGAATCAACCTCACAGATTTCCCACTGAACAGGGTCTACCACAGGCCCGAGTGAAACCCCTCAGCAACGAAGGTGTCCCCTTGAATCCAAAAATGCTCTGATACCAAATGTAGGTTTTAGCTCTGTACATAAATTACCTGCATACGAATTCTAAAAGACAGAAAATAAACAATGATAGAGCATAACACATAAAACACATATACACAAAGATTTTCCCCTAGATCCCAAAATCGAGACTACCAGCTTGATTTTTCCTTATATTCCTTCCAATGTTATAATACATATTTATACATGCCGAAGCATCCAATACCATGGACTGAAAACCATTGCGTCCAAAACCATGGACTGAAAACCATCGCATCCAAAAAACATGTGCGAAAACCATGCACAAAACCATAGGTTGGTCTGCCCAACCTAACATAGGACCCCATAAAGTGGGGTTACGGGTATGCCTCAAACCCCCTATGACCCCCCCACTTGCTACACAATCGACAAAACGAAGGGGGGGCTCCGCCCCCCCTCTAACCCCATAGTTAACTACGTGGGCTAGTCATGGAAAGAATATAACACAACCCGAACACATCCCCCAAAGTATCACCACGATTATTTCTTGTACTTGGCCACTGCCTATAGTACTATTGATATGTTACTTGTTGAGGACAATGATGATGGAGATGAACACATGATTTATTACTTGATTCGTAATATTTTTGATGCTGAAACTCGATATGCCAATGTCGTGAAGTTGGCTTTGGCAGTCGTTCATGCTCTTCAATGCTTTCACCACTATATTCTCTTACATAATACCACTATGATTTCTGATTGCAACCCCATGAAATATATTCTAACTCATCAATTACTGGCGTTAAAATAATAAAATTTGTGTTCCCAGACACATGGCTTCTCGAGCCCACATAAGTGCAGAAAAATGAAAACTAGGGATGGCTATCTGCCAACGTGGTACTCATGGTAGCTCGAAATAGATCAGATGACTTGGTTCAGAAATCGATGCAGTATGGTAGACAACCCTACAATGTGCCTATGATATCACAGTGGAAACTCATCAATAGACGTGTATTCTGGAATTCCTCTTGTTAATGTTTCCAGGTTGTGTTCTACCTCTACGATCGATTCAGCCCCATCCTCATAGGGAGAATCCTCTATTTGTCATGCCACTCTCCTGGCTATCAAAGAAAACCCTGAATGTCTCTCTGGTCCAACATCTGCGAAAATCACAATTGTTAAATCTTAATGCACATGAAACAAAAAAAAAAATCAAAAACTTCAAAAACTTTAAAAAATAGTTTTTACTTGCATTAGTCCACTTTGTACCAAGTGGAAGTGGAAGGTTGGGATCTCCCCAAGAATCTGTGCCATCGTATGCCCAATTATCTACCATGATTAGTTGTTGTCATAGACATCCAAAAAATTCTCGAGGAAATGAAATTTGCTAACCACCTCCTTGTTGATTCATCATCTCACCCAATCTCAGAAATCGTAGATCCCTCGGCACTGAGGCATCCACTTCTATCCACTGATATCTGAGAAACGGTACACGTTCCATAGCCGAACTGTTTTAGCTTCCCTATATTGCTTTTCATAAATTGGCTCTTCATGTTGATCAACAATCCTTTAGACCAGTTAAAAACTGTGGGAATAGACAATCTATGGCATACTGGAAATGAGATTTAGTTACTTCATGTAAAGCCTAAGCTCCAGCTATTTGAACCATGGTATGGAGAATTGTTTGCAGCGCAAGGTTGGTGATATGTTTTATGTCTATCATCCCACTCTGAGATTTTTGAGTTCTTGGGCAATGTCTCGAGATCAGCAGATCTATACTCTCCCTTCCAGTACAAGGACCGAACAATTGAATATGTTGTCCCCTTATGGACAAACTAGTAATGAAATAGATGTCTACAATAACTATCTCAAGTTCTTGGTCCCCAATCATAAATGCTTGGCGGTCTACATCTCACAAACCGAGCAAATGCTACAGTAACTCAACCTGACTCCTAATCCCACGAATATGGAAGAATTTCAGTAACCCACATGCGTGAAGGGCTGCTATACAATTTGGGACTTGGGCTGCCTAGTGATGTTGTACCTCATGTCCTCTCATGTCCTTTGTCTATTAACCTGTGGAACATCTATAAACAAAGTTTTCATGAGCATCTATGGAAACAAATTCAGGAAAAAATCTTTGAACATGCAAAATTTTCCAAATAATTTATAACTCTGCACCAACACATTTGTTTCCATATTTTTCCATGCTTCCAACGTGCTGTTACAGTTGAGCACATGGTGAGTAGCACAAGTCCGATAGGTAAAACCTGTGTTGATCACCCTCGACACAAATTTTTGCCAATCCCTTCTTACTCCTTATATTATGGATGAAAACACCTAAAACCATAATCAAAATAAAGAGAAGGGAAAAATCTCTTACCTTCAACAAATGATTCGATGAATGGTGTCGTAGATTGGTCAAACTCCTCTCTTGAAGATGAGGGTAAAATGGGTAAAAAATTCTCTTTGAATTACCAAATGTAAAATGGTAAAAACGTTTTCAATTTTTGAGTTTTTATAAGTTTTTAAAGATATTTTTACCAAATTAGCACACATTTTAATTATATTTTAATATTTTTTCTCGAAATGGGTAATGTGCATTTCATTTGTGTAGTCATAGGTCATGGATACATGGTGATGGTGATTAATTTTGAATGAATCAATGAGTTTCATTTTATTACTTTTTTGGACCCCCTATAGTCACCTTTAAACTCTTTTCTGACTCTCGAAATATGAAAATATTGTTGAGTACTTGTCGTTTTGAACTTGTTAAAGTACATGAAATAACATCTACTCAGTATAAGTTTAACTCTTTTTCGAACTGAGATAGACTATTGTATGAAAAAGGAATACCTTAGTCGAACATGGCTAAGAGGTTCTCTTGGATATTATTTTATACCTTTTCAAATTCAAGAGACTATTTATGAAAAGGGAACTTTGGATTTTTATTTTTCTCCTCTTTTTCAAACTCTCTAAACATGAAAAAGATGCCAAGTTACCCCTTCGTTGGACTCGTAAAACTTCAACGATGTAGGACTTGTCACCATGATGAGACCGAGTTTCTCCTTCCTAGGACTTGTTAAACTTACTAGGATGGATTCATTCGAGGGATGGAATTATACGGAAAGCATATAATATCCCCTTCAAGCTTGTGATAAAAAATAATGGGGTACTCACTAGAAATAGTGGGGGAAAATGAAAGTGAACACCTCTTGTATTTTGTGTAAAGGCAGCATGTCGCTCTTGAACATGACACTTATTTGTTGCTCATGTCGGGTTTGGGTTATCCTCACTTCATCACTTGCCTTCCTGGGTTTTGGGAATCCATTTTCCTCTCATTTGATTATACGGCAGTGTCATCATGACCTCCAATCCTATGATGAGTCAAATGCTACCAAACTCCGAAATTGTGTTGCTGATATGTTCAAGAGAAGTCCCATTTGTAGTTTTTTACCGCTTATACACTGTCTGACCTTTCTGCCATAGTCCTTAATCAAACTTACCTACTCTACTACATCTTTTGTTTCATGTCAATGATGTGGGATACATTATGGCCCTCCTTCAATGGATCACTTCCTGTCGACTTCAGCTCATTATCCAGGATGATGATATAGAAACTCCCTTCTAGTACCTTCGACCTTGCATGCCTCAATGGGAATTTCTTCACATTCGAAAATAGGTTCACATAATTGGTCTTCGATCGAATGATTTTGCGAGTGTTCGACTTAAACTTCATTATTCAAACTCGTGGATTATGCTGTTGTACCTTGAGAGCCATTAACATTATTGGTGGGCTCTCTCATGCATGTTAATGGTTTACATCATTGGCCAGTAATCAAGTGGGTTTCTATCATTTTTTACTTCGACATATCTATTCAAATGGTATAATTCATACATTGATTGGATCGAGAGAGAAATGAAGACACTAGGTTTCATTTGATAAATCCAGGTTGCATGGAGTTATGAGTTATTCATGAGTATACACATCTTTCCTTCTATGTGGATGCTTGTGACCATACCGTGGGTCCATATATATGATTCATTCTATTTGGATGGTTGCTTCCATGCCATTGATCCTTACACATGATCCCTTCTATTCAGATGGTTGTGTCCATGTCGTGGATTCATGTATTGTTAGATGCCTATTCAGACATGTATCATTAGGCATACTTATATCAAATATGTCAGATAAATATATTGTATCATGCTTGATTTTCACATCTCCTGACAATGTTTTTCAGGTCCTTGCCTTGACTTATAAAGCATTTCACCCAGCACTCCTTTCTCTTCCTTCATGCTTTAGGGGGCACCGGTTACAAAATATTTTTTCACACTTCCCGTGCCATTTTCTAAAGCGTCAAAATTATGAAAAATATCAAAGCGTGCTCACCGTGAAATACATATAGAAACATCCCTAAATAATAGAATAAGAACTGCCCTAAGAGAATTATGGTGAAATCTGCCTAAACCCTATTTTTCAGGATCAGCGCACTTTTCACTACTGCTAGCCCATGCTGATGGTCTGTTGCAACATATTGACCTAGCATTGCCAGCGTGACTTTTGATATGAAAACCCGCGCTCAACATCTTTTGGCAGTCTTTCCTAAAGTGGAAGAGAAGCTTTTCCTGCTAGAATCTTCAAGAACGACAAGTTGGATGTTGTTGGATAACGATATGGTTGAGCTCTCTCATTTTGAGTCCTTGATCCTACCTTTAGGGATCTCCCCTTGACATGTGGACCTTCCTCCCTCTTTTGTGGATCCGTATCTCCCTCTCCCTTCCTATAAATCAAGTCCCTTCCATCCCCAAATGGTTCGTCATTGCTTGCATGCATTCCTAATTGAAACTATGCACAAATGCTTCCCATATAACTAAGGAGAAGTAGTGCTTGAATGGTCTTGGCTTGGAATTGGAAATATAATAAAAAGGAGGTCTCCAGCATCAAGGCAATGGTTCTATGCTTCCCTTTTTGATTCATTAACAAATAGATATGGTGTTTACTTTCCATAAGTGTATAAATATTTATTTATTTAGCATGATGCTCCTTGATCTGTCATGTAGTTTATGTTTGAATTATACAATGTATGTTCTTGTATCTCTTGTTGTCTTTTGATCTCTATTACAGGTATTTGAACGAAAGGAATAGAGATGGGTTAGCTTGGAAACTAAGGAATTGATATCACCATTAAAGGTTGAGCTCTTAGCATCAAAGTGAGGTAGGTTTCTCTCTCTCACTTTGCATTTTTCAACATAAACTAAGAAACTATGCACTATATTGTCTAGTTTGTTACTAGATCCTCTCATAGGACAAGGGATATCTCTTCTCTTTGTAGAAGGGATTTATCTCCACAACAATCAGACACCGTTTGAGTAACCTCTTTTCATGCTGCAAACCACCCATCCTCAAAACACATCACCTACAACAAAAGTTCAACACCTGAGCACAACACATTTCACTTGCATAATTTTGACTAGGTACAGGGATCTTTAAATGAAGAAAATGACTTGCTGATGATACTGAAATTCGTAATAACCTCCTTGAGCTTCAATGGTAGCAAAACCCTGATATTTTCATCAAATTTTAATGTTTTAGCAGTAGCGCAACAAGTTTGTTAACCTGTGTCATATACCCTTTTAAAAAAGAAAATCCCAAAATTGTAGAGGATGTGATTATATAGCCTAATTCACTTTAAAAAAAGGAAAAAGATTTTTTTTGTTAATTTCTTGTCCCATTTCAAACCTTTTCTACCTCATCTAGCAAGTCCAAATTTCCTCTTTCTTTTTTCTGATTTTCCTACAATGCGTTCTACAACTGTTTCTTTGTAGTCCTCAACTCTTTCTTCAAGGTGATATTTTTCCTGAAAACATTCTTGATTTGTCTATGCAAAGGAAAATTTCTCTTTAGCATATATTTGGCCTCAAACAATGCTGGCTAACACATGTTCAAATGATTATGTATCTTTTGTCTTGCCCTTTCATGTTTTTTCCTAAGCCTAGTTATCTCATTTTGAGATTTCCTCAATTGATTCCTCAACCTATGGAAAATATGTTACCCTTCATACATCTCAACCCTTCTTCTCTTCTTGCATTGACTCTTCCTTATGTAGCTACAACTTCCTAGATGATGAACTAGTTATAGGAATTCTTGTTGATGAGGTCTCCAGCCTTTGAATGTTCTCTGTTGTTGCCTTTTCTTTTCCTTTGGACTTAGTGGAAAATTGATTTTCTTCATTGTTGGTTCTCTTTCATAAATTTTAGCTGTCTTCTCCAAAAACACCTTCTTCAACTCCCTATTTTCATGTTGTAGTTGGGTAATGAATAAGTGAGCCTTTTTCAGTTGTTCCTATAGTTCTACAATCTCCTTATCCTTGTCCTTTGAACCAACGTCCTCTAGTATGGTATCTAGAAATTAAGTTGACTATTCAAGTTTTTTCCCCATGGAAAATTTCTTCATAGAAATTGCCTGTTAGGAACCTCCACTATCTCAAGATAAAAATTAAGTTTTTTACCATTTTTCTTGTCTGGTGGATCAACTAAATTTGATGGCATTTTTACTTAGATATCCACTGTTGGTTGAAAATCCCCTACCACAGGTGAGGGTGTATCCTTTTTATTCCAAGGGCTATTTTGAAACTCGGCTATCAACTTCGAAGAATCCGGGAAGGCTTACCTCCACTGATTCTTCTTTCTCAGTTCTTGCAACACTAACAATTTAGTAAGAGAGAAATGAAAGAGTTTGGTCTCTACCTGATTTTGATTACCTTGAACATTATATGCTATCTTACAAAGGCTTCTGAATAGGTAGAAAGGGAGACTCAAAGGTATTTTTTGTGTGAAATGCATCAATAACTTGAAATGATATTGATAAACTCTTCCAAATCTGCCTTCACAAGTTAAATATATGTGGATGACCTTAATAATTTTGTTGTAGGGTTCTAGTAAATAATCCCTTGGCACAATAGCTCCATATTCCTTGTTTTTGTACTTTGGCTTTAAAAAATCCTTGTAGTTGCCTATCTTTAGAGGCATGCACTTCAACCATTTTTCTCCTTGTAGAGGAACCTATGTAGTAGCTGAAATGGTGACATTCAACACTCGAAAACTAAACTCTCCAACTTTGACATCTACCCAAGTGATGTTCAAAGAAAAATCTTTTCACAGTTAAACAATATAACCCTGTATCTTCTCACAAAACTTGATGCAACTAGTTTGTTCAAAATAAACCCTAACTATTGGATCTGAGTTTATCAAGGAAAGAACTTGAGGCTCAAACCTCACTATGTCTCCCCTTTTATCCTTATTCATGTCCAAAGTTGTCATGACTCACAAAAGGTTGAATTATAGGGTTTTAAAATGTAATTACAATGTTTGACAACTTGTGCAGTAGGAAAGTACAACAAAAGTGTAGTAGTTATAGAATTAGGGTTTTAGATGAGTGCTTATGAAAGAGGTTGAATGGAAATCCCTACATTAAAAAATTCAGGTAGTAAAACTCAAATTCCAGACCAAAATAAAGCATTTTTTTGTTTTTATCTACAACAGAATTTGAAATACACAAGCACAAAAAGGTAGCACAACACATAAGGGGAATAAGTTTCTTTATGTGCTAGGGCAACAACAACAAGGTTCTGATACTCCATATTCTTATATTGAATTTTCAGGCTTGAAGATATAGGTGTCAAGCAAAATTTGAATGTTTTGACATAGACAAGACACAAAACGCAACGAATTCTCCTGGAACAAAAATGAAATCGTAGTTTGCTAGGAATCTGGGGTTTGCAAAGGTTTATAGGTAAGGGTAAATTGAAAAACATATAAGATAAATAATTCATCAAAATGAGGATTTGAAACCTGCAAGTGGCGATAACCTCTTGACTTGTAGAAACGTAGAAACTCCCCCTGAGCATAACAACTCCCCTACAAACCTAGCGCATCGACTTCCTTTGGTTGTTCAGAACACTTTCGATAAAAGAAGGAATTAATCGTCAGTCCCTTGGATGCTAAAACAAGATGTTAAACTCTATATGGGGTAAACCCACCTTCAAGGATCATAATTGCGATTTGAAACTTGAATTAAGAAAGCATAACAAAGGAGGATGCACAACATGTCTCATATTCATTGCACTGGAAGGTGATGTCATAACATAGGCTTGCTTTGACAAAAAACTGTCTAGACTAACACCACTATTTTCTCTCAATAATGAGAGAATAGCAAACCATGAATTTGGATTACTCATTACTTTGGGTTACATATTTTCTTAAACGTATTCTAACCCAAACCCTTTTTAAACTATTAACAACTTGATTTTATTTACCATTCAAACTAACACTAAGACTTGACCCCTATAACATCATAAAAAATATTTTACAAATTTACAAAATAATAAGCTTGCTTTTCACTACTATAATATAGTACAATAACACTTAGATACATATATTTACCCACATTTCTATAAAATTTTAAAAGCATAGCCTAAAAATTGAAAATCTAGACTTACAATTGTTAAAGTTCAGAATTTGAGGTGCC
Source organism: Pinus tabuliformis (assembly GCA_031772625.1). Classification (NCBI taxonomy): domain Eukaryota; kingdom Viridiplantae; phylum Streptophyta; class Pinopsida; order Pinales; family Pinaceae; genus Pinus; species Pinus tabuliformis. The sequence continues at coordinate 278,070,018 of CM062808.1, forward strand.
GAATAAATTATGGATAGTACTTAATGTATTTCCACCATAAATCAATAAATCAAAATAAAATAAAAATAGCTCAAACACTCCCACAATATGATATTTTTTTTTGTCTTGTAATTTCGGTTAAAAATCGCAAATCATGACAAAAGCATAACTGCCAATTTTAAATGGTCATAACTACTTATTTATAATCATTATCCATTCTTATCAAATGGTTTACAATATGTCCTTATTATAATTACTCTAATTCTTCATAGTTCCTTACTTTCTCGGTTAATTTAATAATTTTCCTATTATTTGGTTTTTAATTTACTTTAATTTTTGAATTTTATTTTTTATTATTTAATTATTATTATTATTAATTCTATGGTATAGTCTTTTTATTTGGTAAGAGGGTTATATGGTATAGTATTAATGTTGTAAAATGTGACGTATTATTAAATTATTTAAAATTAAATTAAAATTAAAAAATAATAATTATTAAGATAATTTTAAGTTATTGATTTGATAGTTTTAGGGATAGCGGTTTACAAGTATATAGTATTATAAATTTCATGATATTTTTTCATGATATTTCTCATATAATATAATTTGAGTGTGTTTAATGGTTAAGAGCATGTGTTTTCTCTTAAAAAGTTACATGTTCAAAACCAGAAGCGGTAGAGTATGTATGTCTTCTTAAACATAAACGGAAAAAAAATATTGAATTGAATCTAAACTAATATTTCATATAAATAAATAATTACTCAATTTAAAATTTAAAATAAATTACATAATTTTTTTAATTTAGAGTTTGAAAATCCATAAGAAAAACAAATGAGAAAAGAAAAAGGGAAAATTAAAAAAGTGATAATCAGTTAAAGTAATGATATGATGATTCTTTCTTAAATAACTATGCTTTCCAATTATCATTCTTAAATAACTATGCTTTCCAAAAGATAATTGGGCAAACCATATACGAATCCCAATGATGAGTGGGAGTTTACCATTTCAAAATTCAAAACTAATATGATAAAAAATAATTTCAGTAATGTGAAATTATATATAACTAGCGTAGATTTATTTTCAATTCGAGATTTACTAAAGTTTCAAGAGATATTATATTTTTTTTACTCTAAAATAGGTTAGTATATAAAGAGATTTGATCATCTAAACCTTTCGTAGATTAAAGGTTAAGATGGATCTAGGCTAGTTTAATTTTCTCCTTTAAATAGGATATATGGGAGAACAATACCATGCGTTCTCAATATCACAAACAATTTTTATTTTATTTTTATAGGGTTATTTTTATTTTTGTTTATTTTATTTTATTTTGAACTGGTTAAAATATTTATGTTACTGCTAATTTGACGTAGTCAAAATGTTAAACATTACATTATAACATCTCTTCCATACTAGTTTATATATATATATATATATTAGTTTTGTGCAATTTGACCAAGTCAAAATGTTGTTCTCATAACTATTTTTTATTTTATTTTGATTTTTCAATTTAATTTATTTCTTATTTTATTTTATTTCAGTTGAGTCAAATGTTTATGGGTATTCCAACATCTCCCATATGCTCGTTGGCTTTCAGATTTAATTTATAAGATATAAGATAAAAATAAAATAAAATATATAAAAAAATATTATAATTTTGAAAATAGTTATGGTTTTTGAGCAAGTGGTATTAATATGCCATGATATTGACCCATGGTATTATAAAATGACCTATTTACAAGTTAATAATATGCATAATAAAAATAGGGATGAATATACATGGCTAAGAATCTTTTTACACCACTACATCTCCCCAATACCTTTTTGCATTCACATTTAATTTAAAAAGTGTTATAAAATTAAATTTAAACAAAAATATTTAAAAATTTGTTGGCATACAATCTTTCTTAAATTACAATTAAAGCCTATAGGTCTCTAATACTAAGTTTTAGACGTAATCAACTATAATTCTCAATTTAAATATATCGACAAATTAAACAAAAAGAGTGAAGGAAACTCTATATGAACATTTCATGAGGCACAATACTAGGTAAGGTTTTGCAAATGGGGTAGCAAGCCAAGTGGGCTTGATTGTGGGGAAAGCTCCACACTTAAGCGTGTTTGAGCCGAAGGAAATCTGGGATGAGTGACCTCCCGGGGAGTCTTGGCTACAAGCTGCACCCTGGAGAGATGCTATGTGATTCGTTTCAGTAGTTTCAATCCCACTTCTTCACCCCTGTGACCTGATGCAATGAGTGCTAAGTGGACTATTCAAAAATCATGAGAAATTAGTCAATAATAATATCCAAAAACCATAATCATTTCCGGTATAAAAACATGCTATTATTGGATAACCTTGATAGCTAGTGACATGATAAGCTACACCATTGTGAACATTTAAGTGAGTATACTTATGGGTTGGCCCGTGCTAACAACGTCACTATAGTCTTCCCCCTTAGAGGGAGGCTAATTTCTCTCCTTTCTCTATCTCACACCACATGTCTTTCTCTATCTCCTCTTCACTTTCCATCACCCTCTCAACCCCTAATCTCTCTCTCACTCACTTCGCCACTCTCATTTAGTTTCTCTCCCTCATCTGTTTATCTCTTTCCCTTCCTCTTCAGGACACTCTTAATCTCCAACAACTTCACTACAGTCTTCCCCCTTAGAGGGAGGCTAATTTTTTCCCTTTCTCTATCTCACACCCCATCTCTTTCAATATTTCCTCTTCACTAAATTCCCTCACCCTCTCAACCCCTAATCTCTCTCACCCTCACTTCTTCACTTTGTTTAGTTTCTCTCCCTCATCTATCTGTCTCTTGCCCTTCCTCTTCAAGTCACTATTAATCTCTCTTCCAAACCACATTCCCTATATGTGTCCCATTTATCTCTATATATCTCCCTTCATCTCCTTCTGTATCCCTTATGCTAATGAGAATTACATATAAAGATTTCATAATAGGTTTAAATATCCACTTAACTTAAAAAATTTAAAATAGATTTAAATACCCACTTAACTTAAAACATAGCAGATAGGAGGTTTTTTTTATAAGTTTAAATACCTACCATTGAGCTCCTTCAACCTATCGCTCATGAGAAAGGCCTTTTCTACATAAATTCATTACATTCTTTTAAAACATAAAGGAAGGACTATATGAAGCATACCTTCTATCATTATCGCTTGTTCTTGAACATGAGACTGTAGATTATAACCTTGAAGTGGCTCCTTGACTTCCATGCACATTAAATGGTTAGGAGGAAATTTTATAAACAATTATAATTGGTTAATCATATTATTACAATAAATCAAATTATTGTTACTGGAATATTTAATTATCTCATCAAAATGGATTTTAAAATATATATGTATATTAGAGAAGAGTCAAAATATAATTTCTCCTAAAGGGTTATAGTGCTAATATTGAGAATGGACCCCTATCAAACTAGGACTAACCTAGTTGTTGATTCTTTTTTTTGCTAAAGCAAGAGTTGTACCTTCTTTATCATTATAACTGAAAATAAATTACATAAAATACAACATTCCACATGGAACTATGGACCAAGGAAAAACTAATCTCTAAACACCAAGAGCAACAAATTAAGGGCCAAAAACCCCGAACCCTACCAACCAAACCGGAAGACCCTCAAAAGACAGCCAGTGTTGAGGCCATACGGTCAACCCACATAAATCCTAAAAAGGGACCAAAATTACACGAAATCGGGTTCAAATGGGTGAATAACCCATGAACATATGGAATACTCAAAAACTTCAAATCCCACCAAGAAACGGAAAATGATCCTCATTCAGACTTGCATCCTTAATCTCAACCGTCAAAACGCCTCGCCTGATCCAACGGCTGAGGAAAACATTGCAGTACCTAGAAGCCCGACGATTAACCGCTTGGACCCACTTACATGCTCATTTATTCCTGACCGTAGATCCTCCATGATTGATCTAATGGCTGAGGATCATATCGTGCAGGTCTAAAGCACCGATGGTTAATGCGCGATGAGGTTGGTATCCATTCCCTCCCCTTGGCCACATGTGACATGATGAGTGGAATCACTCCCATTTCATAAAAGCCGCTTCTAGATTGAGAGGCTTGTGATAAACCGAATACCACCCTGCAAATGGTATTGTGTCCATATGAAGAAAATCTGGGGTCTTCCAGCCACTGAGAAATCCCGGATTCCGGCCGGTCGCTCCATCCCCTTTGCACCAGTTCATGAACCCATGTAAAATGAAGCTCCAACCCTCCTGACAATTGCCCGAGAAGTTGAGACTGTTGAGCAACCCCCGAAGGACCACACTGTGGAAAAAAAAATGCAAATCATAATGATTCCAAGTCATCTAGACCCCGCCTCCAGGGCTCTGTTTCGAAATACCATCACGTCTTCATCCACCTGGTCATGACAGTATGCCTTAAGTCTATTCTGAGGTAGCCCTTTCCAACCCATCATGATCCTGCTGATGGTACAATGCACTCCTTGATTGGCCAGAATATCTGCTAGTTTGTTGGTCGTCCTTCACACATGGTTAAAACTTACTGTGCGAAGGCCAAGGAGGTGGATCTAGATCTGTTGAAAGACCTGGATCAGCCTCCAGTGTTTTGAGACCTTCTCCAGCTCCATGCCACAACGAATTCCCTTGTCCAAGTTAATGATTAACTCAAAATCATCTTTGACAATCACATTTTGACAACTATCTTGCTTCAGGAGTTCTAAACATTGCTCCAGAGCCATTAATTCCACCATATTGTTAGTGGCTTTACCTAAATGGTAATGGAATATGAAAAGGATATTTCTGTTTTCATCCCTAAGCGCCCCTCCAAAGCCAGTAGTGCCCAGGTTGCCTTTTGAAGCCCCATCAATGTTATATTTCAAAAAAACTTGGGGGGAGGATACCAGTAATCCTGCTCAGTATCCATTTTCCTTACCTTCCTGTCCAGGCGCTTAGGAATAAGCCCCTACATACCCAACTGTTGGAGTATCCTCATTTTAGCATCTGGAGGTGGATTCTTAGAGCGATTTAGCACTAAAGTGCCAACCGTCTCCTTAAGCTGTTTTAAGATTTTCTAAAAAAGACAATGGGAGGGCTTCTTTTCATTTTTGAAGATTTTGTTGTTCCTTTCTCTCCAGACATTCCATATAATAAAGCTTGGTGTAAGAGCCCAAGCTGAGCCAAGAAATTCATTATCAGAAAAGTTTTGCCTCCAGTTGTTTAGGTTATTGATAATACTCCCTCTCTCCCTCTCAGTCTGTTGGAAAATGGTGGCAAAAGAATCCCACAACCTAGAGGTGAAGATGAAATTATTGAGAAGGTGCTCCATAGTTTCCTCTTGGGCCTCATAGAGCTGGCATCTGGAAGGCCCCAGAACACCCCTTTTATGAATGTTATCCCAAGTCATAATTTTCTTATGTTGAACGAGCCACATGAAGAGTTTCATATTCATCCAGCCCTGATGCCTCCATAGGTTCTGCCAAATCCTATCTAGAACATGAGAATCCAGCTCAAGGAGTATGCATTTTTCCTCGTTAAGATTAAAGGTACCCTCATTATTGTTGCCCCATATAAGTTGGTCATGCCCCCCAGTTACTAGAATCTTCCTTTGTTCCAACATTTTCATAAGAGCCTTTGCTTTTTCTTTCAAGGGATTGTCATCCCTGTCATCAATGTTCCTCCAGGTTCTCCATTTTCCTGCATTATTGGTTTGATCCCAAAAATTTTTAACCTTATATAACGCTATGGTGTTTATCTCTTTCTTGAGGTCCAAAATTTCCTCTTTTAACAATATAAATTCTTGTTGCCATTTTCCCTCCCAAAATAAATCAAGATCACCCTCTCCGATTTCCCAGAAGCTATTCTTTTGTACTAAGCCTCTATTCTCCCAGGCCTTCTTCTAGATGTGTGAGCCCTTTATACTTCCAGACATCCTTATGTGATCATTAATTTGCCAAGTGCTAGCATATTTTTCTTTCCAGATACTAGCCCATTGAGCCCTTGGGTCTTTTACCCAACGCCACCATAATTTTGCCCCTAAAGCCCTGCTTAGAACCTCTCGATCATCCAATCCATCACCCCCATGATTTTTAGGTTTGAAATTTTTTTCCCAGACTACCAAGGCCCATTTCTTTATTTTCTCCCCCTTACCCCAAAGAAAGTGTCTTTGAATGGTTCTAAATTGTTTTAAGATTCCTTTTGGTGTTGGGAGTGCTGAAAGCATGAAAACTGGGATTGATTGAAGAACAGCCATTGTAAGCACCAACCTACTAGCCAAGTTTAAAGATCTAATAGTCTAGTTCCTTATTTTATCTTGCATCTTATTAATCACTCACTCCCAAATGCTCTTGTGCAAAGGTTTAGCAGTTAGAGGAACTCCCAAATATTTTGAGGGGAGGACATCCCTTTGAAAGCCCAGAATTCTGGAGATATTCCTTTGAATAGCAATATTGGTATTAAAGAAAAAAATCTTAGATTTGGAAAGATTAACCTCCATACTTGTAGCCATGGAAAAGTCACTCAAGATTTGTTTGTATGCAAGAGCCTTTGACCATGGGGATTCCCTGCAACATGGTGTCATCAACAAATTGTTGATGAGTCAAGGCCTATCCATTCTCAGATCATTGGAGACCCTTGATTTTTCCAACTTCTTATGCATGCTTGATAAACCGACCAAGTCATTGCATCATGAGGATGAAGAGAAAGGGAGAGAGCGGGTCTACCTGCATGAGGCATCTTGAAGGAATAAAAGTCTTGGAGGGAGAACCATTAACCAAAATTGAAAAGCTGGAAGAAGTTACTAGGGCCATGCCCCATCTAATCCAGTTATGACTAAACCCAAAAGCAATAAGAACCCTCCTGATATAGGTCCAATTCAACTTATCATAAGCTTTGGCTAGGTCTAGCTGCATGATCATTCCAGCCTTTCTATTGCTAGTCAGTGAGTGCACTACCTCATGCACTTGAATGATATCATTGAGAATTTTCTTGCCTTCCACATAACCAGATTGTTCGCCAGACACTAGAGTTGGAGGAAGAGGTTTGAGTCTATTGGCTAAAACCTTGGATATTATCTTATAAACCACAAATCTATGGGTCTAAAATTATTTGGAGCTTGATCAATGTCTTGTTTAGGGATCAGGGAGATGAAGGAGGTGTTGAGCACCTTCAAAATAGTTTTGTTCATCCTGGAATCTTCTACTACATTCAGAATATCCTATTTAACAATATTCTAGCAATCTTTAAAGAGATCCACATTAAAACCATCAGGGCTTGGCGCTTTACCATTCTGGATTTCCTTGAGGACCTCACTGACCTCCTCTTCAGTCATTGGCCTATTGAGGTTTAAATTATCCTCTCTAGACACTAGCCTAGGTATATGTCTTGTTAAGTCGCTGATGAAATGCTCTCTATCTGAAATGGTTTCCTTTGCTATACCTCGAAAGTGCTGAACTAACACAGCTTCTATATCTTCATGTGAATTAAGAAGTTGCCCTCCCTCATCCTTGATTGACGAGATTCTATTATGAGCTCTATTTGCCAAGGTGGATCTATAGAAAAATCTAGTGTTTCGCTCTCCTTCTTTTAGCCATTGAATTCTAGATTTTTGTCTCCAAAATATTTCCTCTTATTTACATAAATTCTCCCAGTCTTGTTGATATTTGGTGGCTTGATCATTTATGAATTTATCAAAGCCAACGATGATAAGGGCTTGGTTGAGTTCCTACAATTTGTCTTCACCAGATTTTTTTCCCTCAAAATTATTGCCAAATTCATTCTTGTTCCAATCTTTAAGCCTGAGCTTGATGTGATTTAGTCTTTTGTGTAGGAGGAACATTCTTGTACCCTGAATATGCAAATATTCAGGCCACCAATTTTCAATTTTGCTGATGAAATCTGGATGGGTGAGCCAGATATTCTCAAATATAAAAGGTCTATTCTTGGGGGTACTAATGCCCTAAACCTCCAATTGAACCGGCCAGTGATCTGAGCCTCCAAAGGGGAGAATTCTAGCTACCATTTCCTTATTGATGAGCATAAGGTCCTTGGTGATCATGAATCTATCTAACTTTGAGGCTACTTGAGAGTGTCCTCCTCTTTTATTGTTCCAAGTAAAGAGACCATTACTCAAATCAATGTCAACTAGCTTCAGATTATCCATAAAAGTTTGAAAAGCTAAAGAGTCTTTGTTTAGAGTTTTGGTTCCCCCTTTTTTCTCCGAAAGTGATTTGATCATATTGAAGTCCCCATCCGTGATCCATGGTATTCCTACATGTCTCTCTCTGAGATCCGCAAGGGAATATAGAAACCTAAGTTTATCATCCATTCTATGAGGGCCATAAACATTCGTGACTAGATAGGTTTCCTTATCCCCCACAGGTTGAATAACCACTAATAAACAATTCCTAGAAGCCTCAGCATCTATTATGCAAATATTTTGGGGGTTTCAAAAAGTTAGTAGGCCTGCTGCTGTATTCTCTACTTTGACTTATAGAAACTCAAATCGTTTGAGTCATTTTCTATATATTTCTTTTATTTTTTGAATGGAACATTTAGTTTCCTAGATGAAGATCATATCCGGAGCTTCTTGTTTCATTCTATTACTAAGTAATCTTTGTTTTCTTTTACTACCTAGACCCTTGATATTCCAAGAAGTGAACTTCATCATTAAATATTTGTAAAGGAGTAGCTGGTTAGGTCTTCATCTTACTTGAATCTATCATTAGCTTTCCACATTATATCTATAGCTCATTCTACTTTTTCCTACCTCTTTTCCTTCCTGGGTTTCTAGGTGCTAAACCTGGTGTGTTTTTCATAGTTTTCATACCTTTGTTACCCTGTCTTTCAGTGTTTCTTTTCCTATCTAGCTCTTTAGCCCAAGTTTTGCATATGAACAACTATTGTACTCTGGTGAACTCTTCTTGAGGTAACAAGTCTACCCCTCCCATGGTTCCATATTTCAAGAACCCTTCCAGATCTAGGTGTTGTCTATCAAGAATCTCCTGTAGTTCATATTCCTCCATTTCCATCTCACTCCAGGTCATTTCCTAGTACAACTCGAGTTCTACATCACTCATCATAGTATCTTTCTATTTATCAATATCCTTTGTTTGATCATAGTCTTCTTCTTTCTCCTTCTCCACTGGACTTCCATCCATTCCCTAATCTACTTTTGTTATTTCTTCTTCTTCTTCGAGGACTTGGTACCTATTCAGACTAGCCTGTAGCCCTTCTGTGTGATGTTGCTTTTGTCCCCCTTTACCCCCCTTTCCTCTATGACTCACTTTGTGAAAGCTTTTAGTATCTTTCATTGTGGTAGCTTTACCCTTGTTTTCTATTTTACTAAGAGGGCAGTCCCTGAATAAGTGCCCATGTTCATGGAATCTATGAAATCTGAATGGAATATGTTCATAATCTACTGTTTGCACCCATTCTTCATCAAAAACTTCCAAGATAACCTCATCCATTAGAGCTCCGGAGAGATCCATCTCCACACAAATTCGTGAAAATGAAGTGTATTTTCCCCTTCTCGTGGCCTCAGAAGCTTTGACAAAACACCCTAATTTATTTCCTATGGAAGTTAACGATTATTTTTTCCAATAATAAAGAGGGAGGGAGTAGAGTCTTACCCAGACTCGAACCGATGTGAAAGTCTCACGCTCCGGGACAAAGTTCATCATCCACGACTGCATGTAGAGGCCTGCTGCTGCATAGAAGTAGGGCCGTCCTTCAAACACCCTGTCTTTATCCTCAATATTTGTGAAGACCACAGTAAAGAATCCCTTTGACCCAAGATGTTGGTCAATGCTTCCTTTTGGTTTCCATTGATATTTAATCCATGTCTGTAATTCCTTTTCAGTGGGCCATAATCCCATTAATTTACAAATGATAGCATATGTCCACATGTGGTCCTTGTGTGCCTGCAAAGCAGGATCATTTAGAACTACTCTGGGAGTGACCTCAGCTTTGGGGCTGCATGGTCCCTTTTGTGCTTTGTTTTTTGCGTATCGTTCCTTGTCTTCTTCCTACTTTTCTTTTGTTTTTTAATTCTCCCCTGATTTGTTTCCCTCATGCTCCTCTTCCATGATCCTTTTCCCTTCTTCTGCAAGACCTCTGACATGTTCTATTGCTTTCTTACGTCGGCTAGCCACGACCTACTTGTAGGAGGGAGTGGAGCTCCCTCCTTTGTGCCCTTCCATGGAGTTCAACACCTGCTAAAGCCAGTAAACCCTAGTTGTTCATCCCTGCTCTCCTTCTCCTTCATATGATTATTCACATTCAAAATCGTGATAACATCAACCTAGTTGTTGATTCATCTAAACAAAAAAAAATAATAAATTATAAAATAATAAATTTAAATGAAATTAAAATTCAACTAGAAATTTTCTATATTTTAAACTTGCATTTATCAATTTTCAATTTCCAAAGTATTAATACCTCTTCACCTACTTAAAAAATGCAATTTTGTTGTATTCCTTTAAAACATAAAAAAGGTAACGATATATGACGTGTACCTTTACTCATTATCACCTAATGAATCTAAAACTTGAATATGAAACTTGACTATAGATTATAATCTTGGAGTGCTCATGGACTTGTATATTGAAAGATTAAGAAAAAAACCCTATAACAAAAATCGAGTGAGGTCTTAAAGCCTAGTTTCTAAAATGTATCCATGTAATGATTTTTCCACTCTTCTAAATATATTATTTTTCTTATTCAAGAACCCCTCTCATAAGTGGCTTCCTCTAATGTTTGGCATCGCAAGGGAAAGGAATTTATTGGAATTCTAGTTTATGAACGAAAACCTATGGACCTATTGTACTACGAAACAACTCTCCTCCATTTATAACAAACAATAGTTAGGCTTAGAGTTGTAAATGGGGACCCTTTTGAATTTTTAGGTTAAGGATAATAAAACCCTAACCCTAAGAAAATTCCCAGGAAAACCTTGCAAAACCACCTAAGGACGAAATCCATATCACAAATCGCAAATCGTACTTTTCCACATGACCATTATAAAAAACCTTTACAAAATTGCGATATGCGATTAAGTCCCCCGTTGCGATAACATCACCTGGTCATTTCACAATCGCATTTCGCACTTCGCATAGTTCACAAAAAACTTGACGATGCCACTAGAACAACCACAAACAATTTGCGAAATGCGATACTGCGATCTCCGCAATCACATTTCGGTTAACACATCTGGTAATTCTATAATGTATGCCTTTTAATACTGTGATACGTGATTAAGTTCAGTGAAACATGTGGAATAATTACGTTTTAAATGCTAAAACAAACAAGTTGACAGGTTATTAAATATTTAGTGGCCCAAGGTAGGATAATCATTTTCCTAGTTATGGGTAGTTATAATCGAGTATCTCATTAAAACCTTTCTCACGATCCAAAGTCATTTCACAGAATATTTCAATATTAGTTACTAGATATCATTTGTGCTCATATATCTTGTCTATCTCAGGAAAGCGAAAAAATACATGTCCCTAAGAAAGGTGATGTAGAAACAGAGTAAACAGACCATTGTTGAAGCTGAGTTTACAGAGATGGCTCCTATCTTTGTTGATATATTTTGTGATGTTGCCAGAGATGCAACAGCTTAGGAGGTAATTTATAATAGGTTGGAAGACAAGTGTCCTAAAATCACTGTTATGAGAGCAATAGCTGACTCAAAAAAGCCTTCATACCTTTAATGTAGAGATGCTTCTTGTTCATTCCTTCATAGGATAGGAACAAGGGGTATAATCCCCCCCAATACAGACATGATTAGGTGGGTGATTGAAAACCTTAGCATTGATGATAAGCTATTCAAGAATTCAAATATGGAGCTCATTGGGTCGTTCAGAGTAGAGGATCTGAAGAAGATGTACCACATACTTGATCCCCAGGATATCTACGATGGTACATTTGTGGCTAAATTTGCAAAGAAAAGTCCAAACCCCTTCAAGCTAATTCAAGGTTGGAGGGCGTTGGAAAAAAAATTCAAGCATGAAAAATCAGGTATGTATGCTATAGAATCTTTGGCAAACCCCTACAACTATGCAGTAGCAATGTTATGTAGACTGTATGGGCTACCCAATAATACTAAGTTTTCAATAGAATGGATTCCTCTGATTGATTCCTGTGTTAATTCCCATATCATGAATTGGAATTCCATCATATCTAATAACCTAACCACCACAATTACTGAATATCGATAGAATAAAGCTTCCTTTTCAGATAACCTCCCTCACTTCTATTTTAGTGCCTACATTATGGATGTTATCTATTTTTTCACCACATTTCCTACCATGGGTTGGAAATGGACCTTACAAGATCCTTATGCAATCCATCTCAGTCATAAAAAAATATGGGAGTCAAATTACATACCTCACTTATATAAGATATTCCATGATGTTGTGTTTCCCCTACATCAAATGATTTTCAATAAGAAATCCCCTAGGTTTTCCCAAGACACTGCAGTAGACCTGCTTACTATTGACAAGTATTTAATTGAAGAGTGGTTCACCTATATTAGGGTTTTTGGTAGCACAAATGATCGACACGTCCTTCCTTTGTATGTTTCTAATAAGTTATTAGCAAGAGAGATTGCATACTAGACTGTGGGAAATGGCCTTTCAAAGATGGCAAGAAGTCATTATGCCCTATTTTCCCTGTCAAATGCGGTTCTTTTGCTTTAGCCAATTTTGTTCATACCACTAAGGAATCAACACATATGGAGGACCTCAAGCTTCATACATTGCCTAAGAGGCAATTTTATCCAAACAAAGTGGCATATAATGTCACTACTAGATAAAAGCTCAAGCCATACAATCACGATGATAATGATTTTGAGTATTTGTTACAGTTAGCTGTATCCTTCGAACAAGCGTTCGAGTGGGAAAAAGTGAATCTGAAACCTGAAGATTTTCAAAGATTTCAAGAATTCAGAGATGAGAGGCTTTGGGTGATCCCAATGCATCTATTAAAACCTGAGGATAAGACTACTCCAAGCTTCACTGTTGATAGTGGAGGTCCTAGCTCTCAAATAGACTCTCAGGTAAACACTGAGAAGATACCAGACACAAGGAAGCCCTAAGATGCCATCAACATAGCTGAGTCCAACAGGAAGTCAGCTGAGAAGCAAATGATGAGCAACATTGCTACAGAAATCGGTTCAGAGACTAAAGGCGGTAGTTTGGAGGAGTGGGATGAATTTAATTAGAAATTGCAAGGCACTCCCAAAGCCTCAAATGCCCAAGAAACATAGGAATTCAAAACTACTCTGCATGTTCAAAAAGATACAGAGCCCAAGTCTACCAACAAGCAATATACACCTATGGAGGAACAAGCAACAATGTCCCAACATACTAAAATTATCCCTGCTCTGCCCACATCGGAGATTGTTCTCAAAGTAACTGAAATACCTCCACTTGATGTATCCTATAGCCCTCTCCATAAGGGTGTAGTTAGAAGGCAGAGGAAAAGGAGAAGGGTAGAAGCACCTGAATTCCCACATGGAAATGAGCCCATGGATGTTTTCTGGTAGGACATTCCTTTTAATCCAGTCGAGAACTTGACTAGACTATCATAGTTCACGGGAGCATATGCATCGGCCACTGTGGACAAGGCTACTGAGGTCTCTGCTCTACTAAGGGAGAAAGAGGAGAGAATTGTGTAGCTCGAACAAGAGCTCGAGGCAGAGAAAGAAAGCACAAACACGTAAGTGGCAGAGTAACTAAAGCAATTGCAGCAAGACATGGAGGTCCTGAAAATAAACTATGAGGCAGATATATCGTCCAAAAACATGCAACTCCAGGAAATGTAGCAATCCATGGAAAGATTCAAGGACGTTCCCACTACTAAGGAGTTCATCAAAGAGGCCTTGGAATTAAATTCCCTTCTGGTGACACAACAAGAGTATTTCTGTCAAAAGATGTCACCTATTACTCCCTATCTGACTACTAGCGACCAGTTGACAGACAATGCAACCGACCAAAGAATTGAGTTTCATGATTTAAAACTAGAATCTCTAAGTTCATTGAGTGGCAGGAAACAGAAGACGGCAAGAAGGCCAATCTATGCGAGATTGAAGAAACTCATAAAGACATTCTCTTTACAAATTGTGATGCCAGAATCAAACAAGCTGAGCTAGTAGTCGCAAGGGCAGTGGGAGTACCAAAGAACATCTTCAAAGCAGTGAACCACATCTTGTCTGCCACCAATCTCATCAAGGAAGGCAATACGAAAGAAATTCCTAATTTAACTACTCCATATAAAGATTGGCAAGAAGAGGCAGGGAGACAGAGAGAGGCAATCATGAAACTGACTACAACCAACCGAGAGTCATATTGGTATTATTTGGTTAAGCCACATAGCTAGATTATGACCCTCAACTGTTCCCTTCACACAACTCAAATGATGCTGCACCGCCCACAAATGTGATCTTTACAGGACAAATCAGGACTCATTTCGGGCCACCTCCTCAAACTCAACTGATGACCAATATTTCCAATTTAAAGGACAAGCTAGCAGACAACAAGTCATCCTCTTAGCTTTGTTTATTTAGTCTCTGTTTATTTTTGGAGTTAGTTACCTAGTTAGGAGGAAGGTTGTTTGAAACCTCCTCAAATTTTGTATAATCTATTTTTACACATTTAGTTAGAGTAGTATTTATATGCTTCTCATGCATTTAGAGAAGGGCCCATAATTTTATCAAAAACATTTTCAAAGAATGCACTATTGTAAGTTTGTGAATGATTTGGTGAAATGATGGAACATGATCGTTTCTTTTATATATGAGACTACTTTCCTTTGTTGATGCACTTTTGTATTCTTGGGAGACAATTTGATTTGAAGAAAGAAGTTGTTGTATGTCATTTGTCAAATGAGTAGGACTTCACAAATATGGTACTATTATCGTGTATGATTGATTTTGTTTACATTTAATTAGTGGAAAAACTTTACTTTCATGGATTGTATGTGAGATTTATTATTTCTGTTAAGTGTTAGTTGCACTTTTGTATGATGCCTAGATGATTCTGTGATTTTCATATATAACTCATCATATATGTGATATATTTTATAAATTCCTCTGACTAACTATTTAGTCAAAGGAATTATCTTTTACGTTATCAACTTTGTTTAGTTGTGTTCAACCTTTATTATCACATGCTAAATAGACATCCTTTTAGATTGCATATCACATAAGAACACCTAGGTTTATATTAGAATAAGTTAGTTAGAGAAATTTCATTGTAGAATAGGTCACCTAGATTATCATTATTCTATCGCAAAGAACTCATAAACCACCCACTCTCATCTTAAAACCAACACTGGGAAATATGTCCCATTATCCCCAGTCGGAGCCACCACTTTAAACGAAAAAGGAATTGTCTTAAGGCCTGGACCAGGTGGATATCCCCCGTGTTTTGGCAGCATAATTCTGAGGCCGCAACATTTTGGTGTTAGAAGGAGGTCATTCAAATTTGAATGGAAGATGAAGCTAAAAATAATTTGAGAAGCAGTCATAAGAGTCAAAACCCCTCCACCATTTCGACACCTTCTCAAACTCGTTCAAGATCTCTTGATCAGAAGTCTGAAGTTGTAGACACATCTCCCTCATCTCCTGAAGTAGTAAGGCAACCACCTTCTCTAGATTATATTCTTGAGTCTCCTGAAGTTCATTCTTTGATACAGAAATTGGAACAAATATCCATTTCTGGATAGAAACCACAGAGACCAGAAGTATCTAAAGAGAGTGTTACCTCCTTATTACAACAAACTAGTGTTTTGACTAGACTGCAAAGTGAGAGACTTGGGGTTACCCCTTTCGAGTTCCCCATTCCTCCACAATGTAATAAAATCAATTCATCAACATCTAAATCAAATACTAGCGAGATCACATCACCTTTCCATCCATTTACTCCTCCATCCACTTCTATCCAATCCACGACTTCTCAAACATCCACTTCACCAATTAGTACTACAATTATGACTACTAATCCAGTAGTAAGTTCTTCGCCATATATACCTACTTTTGTACTGACCTTCCCATTTTTTCAATCCCCAACTCAAGTTATGGCCAATCAAACTTGGAAAAATCTTGGTGTTGTCCTGGTTTCAAATCCAAATGCACTCCTAGCAAACCCAGAAAAATGGTTACCTATGTATAATCGTGACTATGCTCTCCGAGTCGAAGAACATCTAAATAATTTTATGTTAGCCATCTCAATGGGGTTGCACATGAAGATGTTGTAATCAGACTTTTCCCTTTTACCTTCCAAGGATCTCCTCGGTCTTGGTATTTTTCCCTCCCAGCAGGTTCAATTAGAGACTAGGATAATTTTCAAGAAGCGTTTCTTGCTAAATTTGGTGATGATAGGACCATAGTGTCCTTGATCAATGATATTTATAATTTGAAAGCTATTCTAGATGAAAAGATCAAAGATTTCAACTCCAGATTTAACAAATTGCTAAACAAAATCCCACCTACCTCTAAACATGATGTAGATGTACAAATAGAATGGTATATATCATCTCTGCCTTCTAATATTGCAATTTTTGTAGATAGAACTAATAAGGCTACCCTTGTAGAAAACATGAAAGAAGCCCTATCTATAGAAAGAAGAATCATAGCTTTGGAAAAGAGATCAAAAGCAGTTGATAGGAAGACCAAAAAATGATATTTAAGGATGAATCTAAGAAGAAGGCTTCAAAATACCCTTTAGATCTTGAAGGCCTTCAAAAAGTGTTAAAGACAATGACCAATGAAATGGTCGAAATTGAAAAACAAGTCGTAGAATCCTCTGCTCCTAAGAAACCTTTTCGATCATTCAAAATGAACCCTTCTTCTTCGTCACAACCCCAAAACACCATTTCAAATGCTGAATCTGGCCAAGAGGTAGAAGAATTCTCTCCAAACAAAGAGGAAGCCGAAACGGAAGAATAAATTGAACTAAACGGGATGTGGGATTTTATTCTCTCAACTGAAGAAGAGGCACAAGCAATGTCAGTGACTACAAGAAGCAAAAATTCTCCTCACATGTCTACCACAAACCACAAGTAGAAAGTTGCTATTCCCATAAAGGAGAAAACAATAACTAGGAAATATAATACTAGCCAAACCAATCCTGTCCATAAAGATTGATAATCTCAGATACAGTCAAATACAATATAATGGAAGACATGAAAAAGGCTAGAGCTAACATCTCGCTGCGTGAGCTCACTAAACTCAAAAAGTAGCAAAATATTTTATTAAGGGAATTGAAATCAGTCCCAGTATCCCCTTTGCCATCTGTTGTAGTTACTCAAGATTCCTACATTATGAGAAAACCTCCCTTGTCCTCAAACAAGGTAGATCCTTCAGATATAGTTCTAATTGGTGATAGGTCTATTTCTCATGTTCCTTCGTTTTTGCTCACTTATGAAATTTTCAATAGGAACGTTCACAATTTCCTTGTTGATTCAGGAGCCTCCTCAAATATAATGCCAAGGGTTGTGTAGACCAAATTGAACATTACACCTCAAAAATATGCAGTGCACATAGTTCATCTAGATAGGACAAAATTCGAAGTGCTTAGAGAAGTAACATCAGTTTCAATAAGGCTCTCCTCTAATCCAAAAGTTTCATAAATAATTGATATTCTGGTGGCCGATAACCCTGAATTTTATGGTTTAATTCTTAGTAGGGACTGGTCTAAAAAGCTACACAGTTATTTCGCGACTGATTGGTCTCACATGTGGTTGCCACACAATGGCAAACCTAACCAAATTAGGGTAGACCGAGAGAAATTCATGAAATATATGGTCACTGATCTCGAGGGAAGCAACGAGTTTGTTGTTTTCACTAATAATACCATTTGAAATTACTCAACTGAGTCATCTTTAGGATCCTTTAATTCTCAGAGGTCTCCCTTTCTAGATAACATTGTAGTCTCTCAAATCGGAAAATTTTCACAAATGGATCCTTCCAAATGTCTAAATTTAAAAGATAAAGTTTATATAACTCTCCATTATGGACTCTCTACTTTGATGGTTCTAAATCAGAGGATGGCGCGGGAGCAGGATGCATTTGATCAATCTGTAAGGAGAGAAAATTATGCTGGCCTGCAGACTTGAATTCCAGTGCACAAACAATGTCACTAAATATGAAGCACTAATCCAAGGACTGTATAAAGCCATCAGTCTTAATGTCAAATACCTACAAGTCTACAGTGATTCAGAGATAATTGCGAAACAGGTGAGAAATACAATTCATTGTGTCTCTGGGCACCTTAAACACTATCAATCTTTAGCTTAGAAATTTACTTCGCATTTTTCTTCTTTCAACATATCTTCAGTCCCTAGATTACAAAATGCAAGTGCTGACTTACTTGCTAATGTGGCATCCAGGATTATACCCTCAAATGATTTTAGTCCAAACATATTTTCAATAGAATTAATATTTGAGCCATCAATTCCCAACAATGTAACAAATTGGAGAGTATTCAACAATGATGCAGATATAGTTAATTTCCTTACATCAGAGGGATTGTATGAAGAACAAATCATAGATGAACATGATCATGATCTAGAAATCAAACTTATTCATTATCATAACCCAATCCCAAAGTTTGTGGTTAAAATGGAAGATCTTTATGATCTAAAGGATAGATTTAAGAAAATTACTAACTCCAAAACTCAAAGTTCTACTTTTAGATTTGAAGCAGTAAATCTAGGGTCAAACGAAAAACCGCAAAATGTCAACCTAGGTCTAGGCCTATCATCTAAAGAAAGAATATTATTCATCAGGTTGTTGAAGGCATATAAAGGCATTTTTGCTTGGGATTATGAAGATCTCAAAACTTATGATGCCTCTATAGTTCCACATACCATACCCATGACTTTAAATGAAAATGCAATTCAACAGAAGCTTCACAAAATTCACCCAAATCTTGAAAGTGAAATCAAATATGAGTTGAACAAGTTTCTGAAGGCAAAATTAATCTTCCTTGTTAGACATTCTAACTGGGTATGAAATATGGTACCCGTAAGGAGAAAGAACAAAGATATCAAGATTTGTATTGATTTTAGAAACCTGAATCAAGCTTGCCAAAAAGATAATTTTCCCCTGTCCACCGTCGAATAGATATTACAATTAGTTGCAGGTTTGAATTAATGTCCTTTCTAGATGGATTCTTGGGATATAATGAAATACTTGTCCATCTAGATGACAGATTAGAGACAACATTGAGGACCAAGTGGGGAACATATTCCTATTAGAAGATGCATTTCGGACTCATTAATGCGGGTGCCACATTTCAATGCACTATGGACATTTCTTTTAGAGGTCTAATCAATAAATCAATGGTTATTTACTTGGATGATATCATAGTCTATTCCAAGGATAGGAAAAATCATTTAAGTGACCTAAAACACATTTTCGAAAGATGCAAGAAATATGACATTTTTTTAAATCCCAAAAAATCATATTTTTCTTTACCAGAAGGCAAACTCCTTAGGTTAATAGTATCCAAGAAAGGAATTTACATTGGTCTTTATAGAGTCCAAGAGATTGAAAAAATTCCCCTCCCACACAACAGTAAAACCATGCAATCATTCCTAGGCCAAATAAATTTTGTAAAAATATTTGTCCCAAATTTTTCACAAATTGTTTTACCCCTTCAAGCAATGATAAGAGAAAATGCAATTTTCAGATGGAACAAGGATGAAAGAGATTCATTCGAGTTGATTAAAAAAGCTATTATTAATGCTCCCTCACTAACAACCCTAGACTTTCTCAAACTTTTTGTATTATATACATTCTCATGTGATACATCATATGCAGTGGTGTTGACACAACTGAATGATGAAAATGTTGAGGCACCTCTCTCCTTTTTCAGTTCTAACTTACAAGGCGCTAAACTAAATTATTCAACTGTAGAGAAACATGCATTTTTTGTTTTTAAAACTTTGAAACATTTAAAACCTTTTCTTCTTAAAACCCATACAAAGATAATTGTACCCTACCCTGCCATAAGATAACTATTGATCCAAAGAGAAGTAGGGGAGAAAAGAGCTAATTGGGTAATTGCACACCAAGAATATGATGTAGAAATCCGGCCAGCTAAAATTGTCATGGGCCAAGGTTTTTGCATGATGTTAACAAGAGCTTCCCAGTTATCATCAAAAGAATATCAAGGTAATGAAGTACAAATATCATAGGTAAGCCTCAATGAGACCCAATCACAATATGTTGATTTGAAATTTTATCTAAAAAATGGATATGATCCTATGCATCTTAATTATAAAACAAAGTGAACTTTAAGATTGAAATCAAATCAGTATGAGCCAGCCAATGATGTATTGTTTAATAAGAATTATGATTCAGTATTACTGAGATGCCTAGAGAAACTTGAAGCCGAAAAGGTCATGTAGGAATTACATGATGGACTAGCTAGAGGACATTTTGGAGGCTCATAAAATCCTACATGCAAGGTATTATTGGCCAATGGAATTTAAAGATGCACATGAATATGCAAGGAAGTGCAAAACTTGTCAAACCATAGCCAGAAGAGAAAGAAGGCCAACATTCCTTTTATAACCAGCTAACATCCAACAAGCATTCAGGCAATGGGGATTAGACTTAATTGGTGATATTGTTCCTAAATCTTCCAAACAACATAGCTACATCCTTATAGCTACTGGTTACTATACTAAGTGGGTAGAATATGTCCCATTAAAGATAGTTGATACAGAAAATAGTACAGACTTCATTGATCAGAATATAATTACCAAGTTTGGCTCAGCCTCAGCTTTAATGTTTGACAATGCATCTTACTTTTCTGGAAATATAATGGTAGAATTTGCTCTTAAGCGAGGTTTTAAATTGAAATATTCAGCCAATTATTATCCTCAAGGCAATGGATTAGCAGAATCAACAAGCAAGAACCTCATTAGAATTATCAAAAGGACTATTGATCAAAATCACAGGAATTGGCACAAAGCATTAACATTTGTTCTATGGGTAGACATGATTACTGAGAAATCCTCTATTGATTCTTATCCTTTCGCTTTAGTTTATGGAAAAGAATTTGTTCTTCCCATAAACGTAGTAATCCCATCTCTTACCCTAGTGCAATTTATTGATGAAAACCCTTCATCTTCTCTCCAGGCCACACAATTTCAAATTCTCAAGCTTGAAGAAGAAAAAGAAAAGGCTAAATCAACCCACTTCGATCATAAACAATTAGTCAAATCTTCTTTTGACACAACTTCTACTAGTCATAAAAGTATTGAAGTAAGTGACTTGGTTCTGAAATGGGACAAAGCACATGAGGAAAAGGGTAGACATATCAAATTCCAAAGACTATTGCTTGGCCCTTTCTAGACCATTGAAAAAATTAGACAATCAACATTCCTTTTACAAGACTTGTGAGGTAAGAAGGATTCTTTACCCGTCAATGGGAAAATTTCGAAAAAATACTTCTCCTAGGAGATAACCTCTTCCAATTTTGTAACATATTGCTTTCTAGGAAAATAATGGCTAACTAGTATTTACTTTTGGCTTTCCAGAATAAAATCTTTGATAACATTTCTTTATTTTCGCTTTTATAAGAAACTAAGAGTTAAAAGGAATAATTAAGGCATTTGAGTACTAAAGTAAACTTGATTTCTTTGGAAAAACTTGACCTTGCTTAAAACATTTCTTTTACAAATAAACTCTTACCTTTATAGAATATGAGGGTTTTGTTATCAGTCAAGAAAAGAATCTTTAACCTAGTAAGGACTTTTTGCAAATCAACATCTTAAAAACATTATCATTATCGCCCAAAACTCTCAAAAGAACCAATGATCCACCCCATCTG
This sequence comes from Pinus tabuliformis, assembly GCA_031772625.1. Taxonomy (NCBI): domain Eukaryota; kingdom Viridiplantae; phylum Streptophyta; class Pinopsida; order Pinales; family Pinaceae; genus Pinus; species Pinus tabuliformis. The sequence continues at coordinate 278,091,840 of CM062808.1, forward strand.
TTAAAATTTTCCTTTTTCAGAGTGTAATTCTAAAATATATAAAAAATAAAAGATAAAGAGTCTCATTACGAGCTTGTTTGCCATGTTCATAAGGAAGTGATTAAACTGATATTAACATACTCCATACCAAACAGGGTAATAGCTAATGGTCTCCTCGATCAGAAGATAAGGGGTCTAATTAAGAGCCAGCTTGTTTGGTTTAATTACAACCAGTGAATGGCATTGTCATTAGTAGGTTACCATGCCTAGACAATGTATTTTAAGAAACCAAAAAAGAAAAAATTCCATTCAAAAATGGAAAAAGAGGACAAGGTCCAAGTGAGATTCAATCCAAGTGAATATCATTCTGAAATTTAAAAACTAATACAGATGGGGCAATGAATCATTGTTGGTTAAAATATAACCCTGTCAAGGCTATGAATGCCTATTGGCAGCAAAGGCAGTAATGGCTCTATCTATGATAAATGAGTAAACTACAAAAAATTAATCTACAAAACACCTACTATATTTCTTTAAACTTTATTGGTTGATGCAAATCTTTATAATTCTATCATTACAAGAGTAAAGTAATTAAGTAAATAAGTTGAGCAAATAATGATGGTTCCAGAGACATGTTGTTTACCTCATAACTCATGTAATCATTATTCTTATAACCCTAATTACTTTGAAAGTTTTTAGAAATTTTAGAATACTACTTAGAGATAATTAGTTATCCAAAGTGAATCACCAATTGTTGTACTACGAAACAACCCTGTCAAATGCAATTCTTTTTCTTTAACCAATTTTGTTCATGCCACCAAGGAATCAACACATTTGGAGGCCCTCATGCTTCATACATTGCCTCAGAGGCAATTTGATCCAAACAAAGTGGCATATAAGGTCACTACTGGAGTAAAACTCAAGTTATACAATCATGATGATAATCATTTTGAGGATTTGCTACAATCAGCTATACCCTTCGAACAAGCATTCAAATGGGCAAAAGCGAATCTGAAACTTGAAGATTTTCAAAGATTTCAAGAATTTAGAGATGAGAGGCTTTGGGTGATCCCAATGCATCTATTAAACTCTGAGGATAAGACTACTCCAAGCGTCACTGTTGATAGTGGAGGTCCTAGCTCTCAATTAGACTCTCAGGTAAACACTCAAAAGACATCAAACACAAGGAATCCCCAAGACACGAAAAACACAACTGAGTCGCAAAGGGAGTTGGCTGACAAGCAAGCGATGAGCAACCTTGCTACAAAAATTGGTTCAGAGACCAAAGACGGTAGTTTGGAGGAGGAGTGGGATCAAGTGATGAGAAACCTTGCAAGACACTCCCAAAGCGTCAAATGCCCAAGAAATAGAGGAATTCAAAACTCCTCCACATGTTAAAAAATATACAGAGCCCAAGTCTTCTGACAAGCAATCTAGACCTATGGAGGAACAAGAAACAACGTCCCAACATACTGAAATTATCCCTACTCTGCCCACATTGAAGATTGTTCTCAAAATGTCTGAAATACCTCCACCTGATGTGTTCTATAGCCCTCTCCACAAGGGTGTAGTTAGAAGGCAGAGGAAAAGGAAAAGGGTAGAAGCACTTGAATTCCCACCTAGAAACGAGCCCATGGACCTTGTCTGGAAGGACATTCCTTTCAATTTGACCGAGAACTTGACTAGACTATGACAACTCATGGGAGCACACGCATCAGCCACTATGGACAAGGCTACTGAGGTCTCTACTCTACTAAGGGAGAAAGAGGAGAGAATTGTGCAGCTCGAACAAGAGCTCGAGGTGGAGAAAGCAAGCACAAACAAGCAGGTGGCAGACCAACTAAAGCAATTGCAGCAAGACATGGGGGTCCTTAAAATAAGACACAAGGCTGATATATCAGCTAAAAACATGCAACTCCAGGAAATGCAGCAATCCATGGAAAGATAAAAGGACATTCACACTACTGAGGAGTTCATTAAATAGGCCTTGGAATTAAACTCCCTTCTAGTGAGATAGAAATAGTATTTCTGCCAAAAGATGTCACATATTACTCCCTATCTGACTACTAGCGACCAACTTACACATAAGGCAATCAACTAGAGAACATACCTTAATGATTTAAAAACCATAATCTATGAGTTCATTGAGTGGTGGGAAATAGAAGATGGAAAGAAGGCCAATCTACACGAGATTGAAGAAACTCATAAAGACATTCTCTTTACAGATTGAGATGCCAGAATTAAATAAGTTAATCTACCAATCGCAAGGGCAACAAGAGTATCAAAGAACATCGTCAAAGTAGTGAACCAGATCCTATTTGCCACCAATCTCGTCAAGGAAGGAAATATGAAAGAAATGCCTGATTTAACTGCTCTGTATAAAGATTGGCAAGAAAAGGCAGGGAGTGAGAGAGAGGCAATCATGAAGCTGACTACAACCAATTGGGAGTCGTATTGGCAGTATCTGGTTAAGCCACATAGCCATATTATGACCCTCAACTATTCCCTTCACATGACTCAAAGGATGTTGCCACCGCTCACTCATGCGATCTTCACAATCTCATAATTCATTTCGGGCAACCTCCTCAAATTCAACGAATGACCGATATTTGTGATTTAAAGGACAAGCAAACAGGAAGTCATCCTCTTAGTTTTGTTTATTTACCCTCTATTTATTTTTGGAGTTAGTTACCTTGTTAGGAGGAAGGTTGTTTGAAACCTCCTCAAATTTTGCATCATCTATTTTTACACATTTAGTTAGAGTAGTATTTATACCCTTCTCATGCATTTAGAGAAGGGTCAAAAATGTTATCAAAAACATTTGCAAAGAATGTTTGTGAATACTTTGGGGACATGATGGAACATGATAGTTTCTTTTAGATATTAGACTAATTTCCTTTGTTGATGCACTTTTGTATTGTTGGGATACAATTTGATTTGAAGAAAGAAGTTGGTCTATGGCATTTGTCAAATGAGCACGACTTCACACATATGAGTACGACTTCACACATATGGTACTATTATCGTGTATGATTGATTCTATTTACATTTAATTAGTGGAAAAACTTTACTTTCATGGATTATATGTGAGATTTATTATTTCTATTAAGCATTAATTGCACTTTTGTATGATGCTTGGATGAGGGTTGTGATTTTCATATATAACTCATCATATATGCGATATATTTTATAAATTCCTTTGACTAACTATTTAGTTAAAGGAATTATCTTTTAGATTATCATCTTTGTTTAGTTGTGTTCAATCTTTATTATCACATGCTAAATAGATATCGTTGTAAATCGCATATCACACATATCACACAAACACCCGGGTTTATATTAGAATAAGTTAGTTAGATAAATTGCATTGTAGAATAAGTCACTTAGATTATCATTATTCTATTGCAAAACACTCATAAACCATTCACTATCATCTTAAAACCCATACTCACAAACTGGTCCCATTATTCCGAATAAAAGCCACCCATTTAAACAGAAAAGTTGTCTTAAAGTTTGTACCGGGTGGTTATCAGACGAGGTAGTTATCCCATGTTTCGGCATTTTGAGGCCGCAATAGGACCCCATTCAATATCTACCTTTGCTAGGAAACCTTCACTTAAAACCATACATAAAAGTATTAATAATTCCTTTTCGAAATCACATTTACTTTATCGACGATCATGATATCATTTATTCACAGCAATCTTGGTATCAACTCCTTTCTTTCCTACGTATATTTTTCTATTAAAGCTGATCCGTTATGACGACTTTTCAAACACCAAACACTAACCATCTTTGGGAGAATCTAATACGGTTTACTTCATTTCGTTTTAGGAAGGATTGATGCTAACGACGTACTCATGATAACATTATTTAGAACATAATTAACTTCAGTAGGCATTACTTCAATTCGTATTGCACTTAATGCTATTTTGAATACCTCAAACTCAAATCTCTCACCATGAAGTGCCATATTATTGCAAATGTGGTGCAGATAATGTTTGGATCATTATTGCAGAAGAATCGGTCCTCCCCAAAAGGACACCGCAGTCCTCTCAGTAAGGACAGAAGATAAATCACATTAAAATGACATAACAACAGAAGTGGGCTAGAGTTTGGAGTTAGAAAGACCTTCAGTTTGCACTTTGAAAAACCATCGCAATAAGATGAGTTGGAATAAAGGCCTTCAGTTTGCACATTGAAAGACCATCGCAACAACACGAGTTGGAATAAAAAATCGATTTGTAGTGTCAAATATTATGGGAAAAATAATCCCAAATATGATGCGGAGTTTAAAGTTTGAAAAGTCAAAACTAAAATTACGTTGAAGATAACATTTTTTTGTTTGTGCATAGTTGAGGAGACCGAGTGGCTAGTCAATTTATTGGAGGAAAGAAAAACTATCAACCTGCAGCGGGATGTGAAATTAGGATTGTGGGAAGCTTTATTAAGCTTAAATGTTTTTGTAGGATAATTGAATTCCCCTAGAGTGATTGTCATCTCAACACTATGAAATTAAAACATAAAAATTGGAAGAGAAAAACCCAAACAAACCAACTATTTTACACTAAAAAATAAAGCAAGAAGAATAATTAATTTAACTATTCAAAATAGTAACACAGATATGGGAGAAAAAACAAATTGAAAAAATATCGTAACTGAGCAAAGTAAAAGTCAGATATGTAAGTGAATGTCACCATAATGATCTTCTAAAACAAAATATAAGTAAAATTATGTATAATGAAGACAGACTACAATCCGAAATTCAACCATGTTTGCAAAATAAACAAAATCATAGTCATTGTCATGGGCAAAAACCTGCTATTGTTATATGGAATCATTGCAGCCCTTCTTATGCTCGCGGTTTCTGACTATGAAATTGCTGTTATGGTGCTTCTGACAATTTGTTTTCTGGAGAGCGAGGAGCTTCTGACAAATCTTTTTCTGGAGAGCGAGGAGCTTCTGACAATTCGTTTCCTGGAGAGCGAGGAGCTTCTGACAAATCTTTTTCTGGAGAGCGAGGAGCTTCTGACAATTCGTTTTCTGGAGAGCGAGGAGCTTCTGACAAATCTTTTTCTGGAGAGCGAGGAGCTTCTGACAAATCTTTTTCTGGAGAGCGAGGAGCTTCTGACAAATCTTTTTCTGGAGAGCGAGGAGCTTCTGACAATTCGTTTTCTGGAGAGCCATGAGGCTCTGACAATTGGTTTTCTGGAGAGCGAGTTGGTTCGATCGCCTCTTTCAAAAGGCGCAGGAGCTCCGTATTTCCTCTTAGAACGTCGGCGGCATCGAACCGATATGGCTGATATGGGACGCCCGCTGCAGCATCAGCTTTCAGTTTGTTTAATATTTCAGTCCCGCGTCTCATTATGATATCGAACGATGTTAACTGTGTCTGGTTAGGGTTGTTGACACTAGCAAAGCTCTGTGCTTCCCCCATCAGAGTTTGCATTTCAGGTCGTGACGATGAAGGAAAATGAGTGCCTATGGGAATTGAAGTTGAGACAGTGGGCAGAGATGGAACAAAACTGGTGGGAATAGCCTGTCCATAAAAGCGATTATGGATCAGGGGACGAGCATGCTGACCAGGGTTCAAATTAGGGTTGTGGGGACGAACATGCTGACTAGGGTTCAAATTAAGGTTCAGGGGACGAACATGCTGATTAGGGTTCAGGAGAACAACATTCTGATTAGGGTTCAGGGCACCAACATTCTGATTTGGGTTCAAATTACGGTTCAGGGGACCAACATGCCGATTAGGGTTCAGGAGACCAACAGGCATATTAGGGTTCAGAAGACCAACAGGCTGATTAGGGTTCAGAAGACCAACAGGCTGATTAGGGTTCAGGGGACCAAGCTGCTGGGGTGCTATTGATGAGGGGTTAATAATATTGCCTTCCCTGTCTCGCCTGTGTCCAGATAATTGCCCACGGCCAGAAGTAAAGACACCAACATTTGGTGCATGCATAGAGTTTCTCCAGGTAGTGTAGTCCTGGTAATAGTTCTCTAATTGTCCACGATCACGAGCCAACTCATATTCGTCCAGATTTGAGAGCACGTCTCCCGTCCCTGGTGAAATGGGCTCCTCGTAAGTGGATTCATTACTCTCAAGACTCTGCGTGTTTATCTCGGAAGGACGAATGTCTACTGCTCTCCAATAGTATCCGCGAGAGTCCTTTAGCATTTGCATTCTTGTCGCCATTAGAACGATAACAGGAACCTGAATAACCTAAATTGGAAACTGAAGCCTGCGCGGATAAATAAGGATTTTGCCCAAGAAATATTTGTTCATGGAATGATTTATAACATATGCAGTGGCGAAGGTTTACGACGGTTACATCCCACAACGTTACTATTTTACTTTGTGCATCTAACCAAAAACCCTATTTAAATATTGGATAAGAATTTATTTACAACGTTCTTATTTTTAACGTTCTTATTTTGACCTCCACATCTTAAGTAAAATCTATATTTAAATGGAGTTGTCTATAATGCGACTTTTTGGAGATTCCGGTGACGGAATTCAGCGGAAGAAATTGAGGTTAAATCTTGATTTGTTGCAGTTAAAATAGTTTTTTAACTTTATATTTGGATTCAACACCCTGAAAAACCCCTAGGACGCTTTAATTGTGCAGAAACTAGATATCAAACTTGCGATTCCAATAAATTGCTACCGGATTTTGACCGAAAAAACCCACCGGAAAGACTTCCACACAACTGCTATTTAAATACACGATAAACAATATTAAACAGGAATGGCCTTTTGATTTATATCGATTGTTTTATAGCAAGGAGTGAGTGGCGAAGATTTACGATGGTTAAAGGGGACAACGTTCCTATTTTACTTGGGCATTTAAATAAACACCTTACTTAAATATTAGATAAGAATTCATTTATGACGTTCTTAATTTTACCAGTAAAATCTATGTTTAAATATATAATAAAAAAATATTAAAGAGGAATGGACTTTTTCGGTTGATTTTACTGTTTAAATATATAATAAAAAAGTATTAAAGAGGAATAGACTTTTTCCGTAAAATAGGGTGACTTTTTTGGGTGATTTTACTGTTTAAATATATAATAAAAAAGTATTAAAGAGGAATAGACTTTTTCCGTAGAATAGGGTGATTATTGGTTAGATGGTCATTTATTATCGTTAATTCAAGTGTTTTCCAGTTTTTTTCAAGGTAAGAATCCATTTATGCATTCAAAAGTGTATTTCAAACAAGGAAAAATCAGATCATTACAAAAGACTATTTTGTCTATAAGTTAAATTACTCATTTGAAATATATTTAAAAGATAATTAAGGTTATATGTAGTAGTTGGAAAGAATGGTTGTTATCTTGACTTGTCAGTCTCAAAAGAAACTATTTTTTTTCCTTATAAAAAAGAAAAAGAGAAAAATCTAAAATAAGAAAAACACTTAAAAATTAAATAAAATAAACTTGCCATTCATAAAATCTATATCAAATTTTCGCAAAATTAGGAAAAAAAAAACAATTTTTTTTTATTAATTCTTATAATTTATTATGATTTAATATTATATTCTATCAATTATTTTTATTTAAATCTGATTCTTATTCCTCTTATTAATTTTCCTAACTATAATATGAATATTGATACTCCTAAAACCAATTTTATAACTATATCTATAAAATAAAGTTTATAACTAATAAATATTAAATAATTTCTTTCGAGGATTTCTGATTACTTAATCTCCAACAACTAGTTGTTAACGGCTAGTCCTCAATGGATAGCTTTCAACGGCTAGTTTTAGCCCTAGATAAGGATGCATTTTTTCCACCTTATCCGGAGGGTGAATCACATTAGTTGGTTGGAAAAGTTATTAAGATCCAATGCTGAAAATATGATTAATCCGAAAGACATTTATCACCATTTTACCTATCAATTAAACCACTCAATTTAAAAATATATAAACATTCATGAAAAAGTAGTGAATAAGACTTTGAGACTTGTTTTTCCTCGTTTTTTACATTTCTATGAATTTTTAAATTGTTCACATTATCTACCTATTTATAATTATTATTATTTATCATTAAATAAATCTAAGGTGAAATCTTGATTTGTGTTATTTAAACTGGTTTTTTTAGCATATATATGGATTGAGCACCCTCAAAAACCCCTCAAACTTGTGATTTCAATAATTTCCTGTGGGATTTTAGAGAAATTAAATGGGAAAAACCCATGAGAAAAACTTCCAAAAAGTCGCAGTAATGAAAACTCCTAAATGGTTTACCATATCTACTTAATTATAATATAACGGCTTAGGTTTTTTCACCGTATTTAATTTTGGTTAATTTAAGCCAAAATTCGGCACATGTTTTTAAAAATTTGATTTTAAATTGTTTTATTTGTAGAATTCGAGAATCCTATGGGAATTTTCAACGTAGTAAATACATTTATGTATTCAAAAATGTATTTTAAATAACAAAAATGCACATTCTTGCCTCAAATTATTTTTCACGTCAAAAAATCTATTTCATATATAAATTAGATTAGTCTTAAAAAACCCTTAATATACTAAGAAATATATTATTATACCTAAATTTATACTTTGAAACAAACTTTTAATAGTTTAACCCTAATTTATAAGTATAAATTATATATTATAATAAATATTAAATTATATTAACAATAATATAATGATAAATTATAAAATATTATAATTTTAATTTAAATCATTTATTTTTATTTAAGTTTATTCACAGAAAGTACATTACAACAATCTCTTCTCTACTTGATTAGAGACCTCTCATCACAACAATTTTATACTTTAAATATATTTTTTTGAAATAATAAAAAAATAAATTATAAAAATTATATTTGAAAATATAGTTACCGCACATCATGGAAATTAACTATTAATTCCATGGGGTAGAAGGTACAATGTTATACTTTTAATATATTTTATTAGAAATAATAATAAAATTAATTATTAAAATTATATTTGAAAATAGAGTTACCACACATCTTGGGAATTAATTATTAATTCCATAGGGATTGAAGTACCTTCTTGTGGGCGTTATAGGCTCTTAGAACTTAGTGGAGTTGGAGTTGTATAACCATGAATTCAGCCAATATTTTAACAAATGAGGATAAGTATACCATCCTTATAGTACAATCTCTCTTGCTTCTAATTCTCTATAATTAAGCCTACAAAGTGTTCTCTACACATAAGTTACTCTTCAAATGTTGTATGTCGGATTGAATAGATTTAAGCTTAGTCATTTCATTTAATCACATTATTTAGTAACGATTTAGAGAGACAGTCTTGCCTATTATGAGCCATGTTAGTGTATGTGAGGCGATTATGTATGTATTGTTTCTTTATTTTTTCAATGGTGGATGGTTTACTAGAGGTTATTTTATTTTACAGGGATTTAATAATGAAAGTATGGGGAATTATTAGTAGAAAAAATGTAGGGGATGTACGTTAATACAAAACTTAGAGGTTCTAAATATGTAAGGATTGAGAGTGGGGAATAATTTTTTTAGAGATAGAGAATTTAAAGGATGACTAAACATTATGAGTACTGGGACACTTATAAAAATATTAATGTAATTTAAATTATTTTTTATTATTTTTATGAAAGGTACACATACCATTATGTAATTCAAAAATAGGCGAGGGTAGATTTTATTAGATCGAAAGAACATTTGCACCATGAATCGGAGAGTTTAGTTCTTGATGTAGGGTAGATATCGAAATTTCTCATATGAAGAAATATTTTTAATGAAAGGAAGTATTAAAATAATGCATGTATAACCAATATTGTGATTAGGTTGTGATTAGGATGGTGGGATGAGATGACTTTAATTTTTTTTCGTAGTTTAATGAATAAAAAAGAAAAAAAAAATGTAATAAGGGGAGGGACTTTAGGATAGAATAGGTAATAATCTTCTTTCGTCAACAAATTTATTAAGATGACATGTGATAGGGGGAGGGATATTAGGATAGAATAGGTAATAATTTGGGCCTCTCTCAACAAACTTATTCGGGTGACATGTGATAGGGGAGGGACATTAGTATATAATAGGTTATAATCTCCCTTCCTTAGTAAAATTATTAAGGAAAAATCTTCATGGGATATGTTCATGTTGGATGAAGGCTTTCTCTATGCTTTGAATTTTTAATGTGTTATATTCCATTGCTATTCCTTCCTTGTCATTGCATTTTCTTCAACATTGTCTGCTGAAAGGGTATGGAAAAAGTGATATAGGTGGATATTGGTGGCCATGCACCTTTTCCACTGTTTCACAACATTTTTTTTCCTATTTTGGTAGTTTTCTACTTTTAGGATTTATTATATTATGAACTTCTGGTGTCATTTTGAGGCCTTAAAAGGTGTTTTTTTGGGAAACGAGCAAATGTGAGATTGTTTGTAGTCAAAAGTCGTTCTCCTCGAGTAGAGCTTTCTAACATGCTATCATGTGTGCTAAATGAAGATAGTATTCCAAATATATGGCCCTAGGAAGTTAACATTCCAATCTACCCCATGGATGCCCATAAGACTTTGGCACTTCATCTACTAGGGTTATGGTTTCTCATAGTTTCTTCATAATAAAAGGCCTTCAAGCCTCATTAAAACACAGTTCAAGAAGGTGAGTAGCTGTCACATTTCTTCTTAGAGATAAGCTACCACTGGTCAAGGTAGTTTTCTTTCATTCTGCATGTAAATAGTTCTAGTGTTTGCTATTTATTAATTGAAGTTCAGTTTCACTATATCTTTGTGTTTCTTTTTAAATTCTATATCTTATGTCATTCCTTCGTATATTCAAATTAGTGGTATCAAAATCGTATTCTCTTTCTTTATTTGTCTGTGCATGTCCCCAACAAGGTGGGGGTATTATGAGTTGGGACTCAAACTGTTTGAAACTTTGCCAAACCATTCTCACCAAAACTGACGACTTACCATGGTAGAAGAAAAGAAATACGAGGGAGTAGAAGATATTATTAAAGTGTTGCTCGAAGAAGCCCTCAAGTGACAGAGGAATGAAATGATGGATAACATTTCCCAGATCTTTTGGCGGATACCAATAGGTGACACATCTTCATCCAAAAATCACTTTGGAGGAATTTCCCCCTTTAAGGTACAAGTTAATTTTGATAATCCTAAATCTAAAGGTTAGATAGATGCACATGCTCTAGATAAATGGTTAAATCTACTGGAAGGATATTTTCGGGTCCATAATTTTTCCAATAGAGAAAATATTACTTTTGCACTGCTTAAAGCCAACCCCACATCAAGGATTGGTGGGAAATGTACTATGGTAAAATCACCACGAAGGAGTTTGCACTAGTTTTAGTCGCATCCTCTTGGAACTTGTTTCGGGATGATGTTAAGGAAAAATATTACCCTGTTGGAGACCACTAAGACTTTAATATATCAAATGGACTACACTTGGGCATGAAAGGGACAAAGTAGCCCCACAGTTCATGAATATTTCATACCTTATACACAAATATGGGTGTCAATGACTCTAAGCGACATTTGGTGCTAAAGTTTCATGGATGTCTACACAAATATAACTAGACGTAAATGGAGTTCCTACACATCTCTTTGCTTAACGCAACATACCAATATGCTATTAGAATCGATAAAAAAATTAAACGAAAGAAGAAAGACATTGGATCTATGAATCTGAACTAGGGAAAGGAAAGCCTAAAAGTGTAGAAAAAAGGACAGATCCAGGGTGGGATAACCCAAGACAACCCATCAAAGTTGTAAGCAAAGAATAGTAATGGGAAGATGAAGAAATACACGAGAAAGTGATGTGAGTTCCATAAGAACCCCACCCATAAAATAAATGTGTGTCATGCAAAGTAGTCACTTGTGGCTGAGATGAAATACTTAGAGTCAGATGAAAATTCTAACTCTGAAGAAGACCCTGACAAGGGGAAATAGATCATCGATGTAGAACCCCATTCCATTGTTGCTACCACCAAGGTCGAACAATGTAAGCCTAAATATCCAACATAAGGTGAACATCTCTTTCGCTCACAAATGTGCATGAAGGTGGCTCCACTGTGTTTTGTTATTGATAACAATAATCAAAAGAACCTCCTCTCAATAGAGTTTGTTAAGAGGTTGGGCCCGTCATTAACACCACACCCACAACAATACACCATTAGGTGGCTCCACCGAGGGTGAGATCTCTGCATCAACCAATAGTGCCACCTACCCTACAATATCAAACCTTTCATGGATGATGTATTATGTGATGTCCCCCCCATGAAGTTTGTGACTTTTTTTGGACCAATCATGTTTGTGGAAGTGTCATGTTGTGTATGCGTCTAGACCTCATACTATTATTATTACCTTGGGCAGAAAACTATATAGGATACTAGAGGTAGCCCCTCATACTTCCATTTCTTTTATCTCTGCTAAGCAATGCATTAATACCATCTCCTAAACTAGGAAATTTGTCTTCCTCCTGATTCACTGTCAAAGTAAGGGGAAGATCGTAGACACAACCATGGCCTCCATTTAGGGCTCCTCTATGTGATAAATACATGAAAATAAGGTTGTGTATGAGTACATCGATATCATCTCCTCACTAATAGGGGTACCTTTTCACTATTAGGTCAAGCATATGACCCCTAACACACCTTTACCAAATGGACCAATTTACTATCACTCTCTTCTAGATAATGAGAAAATCAAGTGACAAATCTAGGACATGCTACAAAAAGGGAACATCTAACCAAGTTCCTCACCTTGTGGGATCCCAATTGTACTCATACAAAAGAAGGATGATACCTAGAGACTCTACATTGGTTATCAAGCCCTAAAAAAATCGTAGTCATGAACATGTACTTGATTCCACAGATTAATGACCTTCTTCATTATCTCAAGGAGGTCAAATAATTTAGCAAGAATGATTTGAAGTTTGGCTATCACCAAGTTTTAATAGTACCCACAAATGTGTGAAATATTTTTTTCAAGTCAAAGGAGGGTCTTTTTGAGTAGCTGGTCATTCCCTTTAGTTTGACGAATGCCCTTGCAAATTTCATGAGGCTAATGGATGATATCTTATGACCTATCACCAACTCATTCATGGTTGTCTATCTTGATGATATCCTCATATTTAGTAAGAGTTGGGAAGAGAACTTGCAACATATTCGACACATCCTACATACTCTGTGGTAGCATAAGCTATGTGATAACTTGCAAAAAAGCTCCTGTGGCATGGAAAAGGTCTAATATCTAGGTTACATTATTGATTAGAAATATGTGCATATGGATCAAGCTAAGATGCAAGTTATTTGGATTGGTTGGCTCTGATGCGTCTCAAAGCTTTGTAGCTTCTTGGGTCTTGCTAATTTCTACTCAAGATTCATCTTGGGGTTTCCTCATCTCACTTGGTCATTAAGTCAAGTTACCAAGGGTTGAGCAAAAGAAAAGTTTTTTTGGTCTAAGTCACAACAGAAGGAATCATTGAACTGGAACATTTCCTTTGCTTTGCACCAGCCCTCACCTTACTAAATCTGCAAGATTAATTTGAGATTTAGATAGATGCCTACTATGTTATTGGTGTAGTCTTCACTTAGCAAGGCCATCTTTCGCCCTATCATAGTGAGACACTCTCGAATACTAATTAAAGATAACCTACCTATGATAAGGAGATGTATTCCATTGTGCAGACCTATCGATAGTGAAAGCATTAATTTTTGGGGAAGGAGATGATCATCCACATAGGTCACCAATCTCTTCAATTTATGAAGACAAAGGGGAAGTTACAGAAATATCTCCATAGTAAAATGGTCCACATATATTCAAAAATTCAATTTGAACATTATATACAAGAAGGGTAGCACCAATCACATTGCAGATTACCTTCTTTAGCCCCTAGTTGTGTCATTGATCATTATTCTCAACTCTTGTGGTCATGAGACCTTTGGATTGGAACAACATACAAGAACGATAAAAAATTTTCCACCACAAACTAGATGGTGATGGAAGGTAAGCAAGTTCTAGACTTTCACCTCCATGATGCACTATTTTTCTACCTAGAACACCTTTATGTTCCTTCAAGCGAGCATGCCAATATGATTTGGGAGGAACATTACAATTGGATAATAGGGAAATATGGTGTGGAGAAGACAATGGAGGTATTTCAAAAGTATTTTAATTGGCCGAAACTCTGACAAGATGTTTTCAAATATAATAGATCTTGCACTTCTTGTGTCATTTCTAAACGAAGAAGTAAGGCCTTCGCACCCCTCTTCCTACTCCTAACTAGCATTGGGAATCCATTTTCATGGAATATTTTCTAGCCTTCCTTTTTCAAAAAATGGTAATAATTGTGTGTTTGTGGTTATTGATATATTATCTAAGATGGCCATATTAGCTTCCTACAAGAAGAGTATCATGGTAGAATCCCTTACTAAGCCTTTGTTTGAACATGTGTGGGTATATTTTGGGAACCTATAGACCATCATATGAAGTCAGGATATTAGGTTCCTAAGCACATTTTTGTCAAGCCTCTAGTCATTTTTGGACACCAAGCTCACCAAGTGAGATGCCTTCCACCCCCAAACTGATGGTGAGACAAAGATCATTAATAGGATGATTGTATACATATTACACATGTACAACTCTAAGAGATAATGAAAATGGGATGAGATTATCCCTAATGTTCAAAACATCTACAACAAAACTCTCCATAGCTCAACTGGACACAACCCCTTTCAGGTGCAACTGAGACTTCAACCATTATGCCCCATTGATGTTGCAATGTACCTTGCAACTACACAGGTAGAATCTTCACATGTTCAATATAAAGCTCATAAAGCCATCAATTTTTTTGAACACATTAAAAAAATCCCTAGCAAAGATCACAATATCTTACATAAAACCAATACTAAGCACAAACAACATCATGTTTAGCATTGGGTGTCACACAAGTTTCGAGTGGGAGACAAGGTTTAGTTATAGAAGGAACACCTTTTAGGAGCCCAATGGAAGCTTTGGCCACACTACTATGGACCATAGACCATTACCAATGTTGTGGATGATAATTATTTTGAGCTCATTATCTCCCCATTCCTTGAAATTCACCTAGTGCTCAATGTGGATTGCCTTCGATGATATTTTCCACCATTTTTGGACACATCATAAATTGTAGAGTAACTGACACTGAAATAGCTAAAACTAGATTGCATTGAATAAGCCCCAACAAACTAGATCATGGAAACATAAATTAAGAACACCTGCCAACAAAATATCCAACTATATCGATTTGTTAAAATAGCCCAACTCCTACACCAAGGCAAGTGGCTCACCAGGGAACAGGTTCATAAAATAACTCAATGCAATGGATACAATTGATTCCTAAGGGAGGAGGACTAGTCTAGGTGGATATTGGTTTCCAACCACTTTTTCCACTGACTGACAGTGTTTTTTTCCTATTTTGGTAGTTTTCAATTCCTGAAATTCCAAAGTCATTTTGAGGCCCTAAACAATGTTTTTTGGGGAAACGGGAAAACATGATCCATCTGTTTATATTTGCAATCAAAATTTGTCCTCCTAAAATATACCTTTCTAATTGGATATTGTTTGCACCAAATGAATATCGTATGTCAAAGTTCCAATCTCAAGAAGTTGACATTCCCACTTTCCACATTGATGCCCATAAGCCTTTGGCACTTCATCTCCTAGGGTTAGGATTTTGGTTGTTTAGGTTTCTAATTGTTTCTTCATGATAAAAATTCCTTTGGGCCCCATTTTAATATAGTTCAGGAAGGTGAGTAGCCATCACATCTCTTCTTAGATATAAGCTACCACCACTCAAGCTAGTTTTGTTTCACTCTGCATGTAAATACTTCCAACATTTACTATTTATTAATTGATATATATATATATATATATATATATATATATATATATATATATATATATATATATATATATATATATATATATATATATATATAGAGAGAGAGAGAGAGAGAGAGAGAGAGAGAGAGATTGATTTCATATTCTAAGGAAATATTAATTATTAATATAAATGTGTAGACACACAAGTTACCTTCTTTTAATATATTGGACACATACACACATGTCCAAAATATATTTATATCTTATAAAGAATATGAAAATACAAAAATACCAAATATATCAAATTTAGAATGGAATATTACTTAACAAGTGCCCCTGGCATGATAATGTCTCTATGAAGAAGCTCTTGCCCTTTTTTGTTTAACCAATCTACATGAACATGCATACATTGGTTGAAAAAAATGTTATCTCAAGTAATTCAAGATGTTCTAGCTTGTATTATGCTAATTGAATACACAAATATTGTTTATGTCTAGACACATGGCTAGAGTCATATCTACTTGATGATGAATTTGAATCTTATAATTAGGTTGTGTAAACATATTTGGAAAAAAATAAAAATAAACATGAAATAAAAATCTAGTAGTCAATCCTCTAAGGAAGCATCAAGAAATGAAGTGTTAGAATAATAATGAAGAAATCTAAAAGATTGTCTTAATAATAATGTTTCTTATGTGTTGTTATAGATCTATTTGGGTTGATTCCTTAATTAGTATTTTTTGGTTGTCAAGTTCCTATATTCAAGGAATCTATTCAATAAGAATGTAATCCTATGTATGTAAGAGTTTGTTGGCTTGATGAAGGAAAGTGTGTTATGTGATGTAGTCTCCTAAGTGAGTGATTTTCTCACTAGAGAGGTTCTAGTGAGCTACGACATTATTCATTTTCTAAGTTGGTATCACAACTTAGGTTGTGAGAGGTGAGGGCCATGAGGTTGGTGTGAGAATCATGGGCATGTTACGAGTGATGTGTGTTATTGATTGGGGAGTTGATTTGAGGGCTATGGTCAAGCATGGTGTCATATACTTATTGTTGGCCTATAGGAGATTGCATGAAAGTGTGTTGTGAATTTGTGTTTGGATCTGTACATGAGGTTGGGCATGGGGAGAAATCAAATTGTGTGATTCACGAATTTTTGTATGTAGTATAGGAGAGTCTGCTCTAGGATACAAGAAGTATGGAGGAATTACTGTAAAAGAACATGTAACTTTCCCTGCCACATGAGCCAAGGGCACTATGAACTATGGATTCACTAGTAGTTCTTTTTATTATGGAGCACGGAAGAGAGAAACAATCAAGGAAAGGCATTAGGGAAGTTTGAGCTAGGAAACATTGATTCTAAGAAGAGAGGCATGAAAACCAAAAGAAGGGGATAGCAAGAGGGAACACCTAATAAAATTGAAGCCATCAAATACTCAAGTCATGAATCACATGCAGAGAAAAATTGTGGAGAAGTAATCCATGTCAAGCATAAGGTTAGGTACATGAATTTTCTATGTAGTTGGAATGGACTGTATGGAACTCATCACTATATGCACCTGCATATTCTAACTTTGGGCTTTGCTGTATTCTCTCAAACCAATTGACCACACGAGTAAAGGTTATCGATTATTTATAGGGATGAGTGGTCATGAAATGATGACTAGGGTATCTAATTTGGGTCAAGACATAGGAGGATCTTGAGTCACTGACAGGCTCTAATTAACAAGAGAACAAGATTTGTGAGACTTTGGGAGTTCAACCCTCTAATGGGGTTAATGATTGGGACAAGCAAAAGACTACTAGAGTAATTGGTCGGAATTTTTAGTTGCATAGATGAAAGACCATAGAGGATCCAAGGATGTAGAGATTCATAGAGAAAAATAAAAGCCATTGGTGGCCTGAACTATTTTCATATAGGAGTCAAGTCCACATATAAAGTCAATGCTAAAAGTAGAGTTTGGTAGTAAGATGAAAGGAGAAGAGGTGGCTATATGGAAATTCCATTTCTAAAAGTGTTAGGCACTTAGTGAAAAGGCATATGATTTTTTAACTTTCACGGAGTTGTTACATTAAATATTTCATTGGTAGTCTATAGATTGATATTGGAGTAGCAAGGAGCTACTATGAAATTAGCTCCTAGAAAATTACATATGTTATTTATTTTGAACATTTTTGAAGTTATCTTTGCATCGTCTAATATAGTTAACTATTATTTTCTACATGAAAATTACTATGAAGTTTTGATTAATTTGAAATTTTGAGAAAATTTTGTTTCTAAATGGATAATCCTCTAGAGGAATCATATCTAAACAAATAAATCAAATTGGATGGCACTAATTACGTGAATTGGAATTTTAAAATGAAAACATTGATATAAGGATATAATGTATGGTCGATAAAAATTGGTGATGAAGTGAATCTAGAGGTAGTTGTAGGAGCTACAGTTGCATCAATTCAATATTGGGAGAAGCAAGATACTAATGGAGAAAGTGTTGTTGATAGTATCTATACAAGACAACATTATATTGCATATAACATATTTCAGGACATCGAATGAGATCTAGACAACGCTCAAGGATTTGTATGGGTAAAAGAATACAAATTGAATCCTTTCCTTGAAGAGTAGGCTTCTTTTTGTTAAAATGAAAGAAAATTAAAACATTAGTAATTTTATTTCAAGAATTAAGAATATTAAAGATAAACTTGGAGATATAGGTGAATTAGTATCTAGCACTGTCCTAGTAACTATAAACTTAAATAGAATGTTAAATGAGTATCAAATGTTCATCAAAGTTCTTGTAGTGAAGGAGGAGGCTACCACTTTTGATGACTTGGTGGGTATGTTCATGCATGAAGAATAAAGGAAAATAAACCTTAGGCCTCAAAGTTTTGATTTGGCACTGATAGTAAAAGGGAAGCCACATTTCAAAAGCAAGCCTTGGGAAGTTAATAAACGAGGAAAAACACCACATGGAAAACCATAATCTAGTAAGCCACTATTTGGGAAACCATACCTAGGTATGACATTCTCAAAGGTTGATATTAAATGTCATTACTGTGGCAAGTTTGAACACTACTCTATATATTGTACAAAATGGAAATATCATGATTTCAAACATAGAATAAGAGACACATTGGTCATTTTGTTGTACTTGGCTTGTTGATCATGAGCTTCCATCCATATGTTCTATAATATGAACTGGTTTGATAACTTTCATGAAACTATAAATGGTGTGAATATGTATCTTCGGGATGATTATTCACACAAAGTTAAACGTAATGGTGATGTATCAGTGACATTACCTAATTTTCGTGTTAAACTAATTCACAATGTTATGTATGTGCTCGGTAATAAGAAGAATCTAATATCATTCTCTACTATAACAAATTATGGCTTTAAAGTAGAATTTGTAAATTCACATTGTGTGTTGAAACATATCCAAGACCACTTCAAGATCATTTCACTAGGAGTTAGAATTTAAGGTTTATATAATCTCAATGTGCCAACCAAAATACATCAAGCATTGGCATCGATGACCATGACAAAAAAATCTCTTTGGTATCAAAGGTATGGTCACATTAATTATCATGATATATTACCACAAAATTGAGGAATGGTAGAAGGGATTCCAATACTTAAAAATAAATATTATACATGTGAATGGAATTCATTAGGGAATATCCATAGGGAATAATTACCTACTCATAAAGATAAAAGAAAAAGGGGTGTTCTAGAACTTGTGCATATAGATGTATGTGGTCCTATGGAGACTAAAGCATTAGTTGAATAATAATACTTGATCATTATGGAAGATTGTATGAAATATACATGAGTATAATTCATGAAAAAGAAGAGTGATGTATTTGAATAATCTAACGAATTCAAAAATCTAGTTAGAAAGCAAACATGAGAATACATCAAAATCCTCCGGTCATTTCAAAGGGGATAACAAATTTTGAATAAATTCATAAAGTATTAGAAATTCCATGGAATTATACAACAAACAATACCATATACTCCATGTCAAAATGAAGTAATTGAAAGGAAGAACAAAACTAATCAGATATTGATCCAGGACCTTAATGATAGCTCAAATTTCAAAGTGTTTGAAAGAGTGTTGAGACTAAGCAACCAGATAGATCTCATCTTCCTAATTCTAGTGTCGTGAGTGATTCAAAAAACTAACACTATATGAAGAGGTTATCGCAATTTGAAAAAGTCTATCAAAGTGCAATTTATGGACATTTGACCAAGATTAATTTGGTTTAAGCGCTAAACCTTTCCTTAAGTGCCTTTTTTAAAAGTGTGAATTAAGCACATGGGTAGTATTTAGAAAGTGGGAACTAGTATGTCACGCACCCTAAAAGTGGTAAGCGGTATTCCTAAATTTCGCGTGATTACCCTTAGCAGGCAACACGTATCACGGGAAAACTTCTTTTCTCACACCCTCTCAATTTGATATCGATCAAGCCAAATTTCACGCAAGATTGCACGATAGAAGTTAGATTGGACAGGTCATATAAATGGTGGATATCATCTGGGTTAGTTGATGCGCGGACGATGTGAGATCCGTTGGATCAAGCATGATAGATTAACGATGCAGCTTCCACTATTTGAAATGCTTCTCGTGAGGATTCTCCCTAACTGTCGGGGTTTATACCACCACATATGCATGCCCAAAAGTTACAATTATGTTAATGGATACCTCTGATGGTCAGCCTGGCAAAGCTGCTAAATTTAGGGGTTATGCTAAGTTTTACTAAAGTTAGGTGCAGTTCGCTAAACTTGGTGGAGGATCCTCGGGGGATATTGATTAAATGCACTCCAGGAGCAGTTTTCATAAAGAGAGAGAGAGAGAGAGAGTGAAACAAGAGGCTATCTAGGCTAACTGGAGCCTTCTAAAGCTAATGGAATAGTCCAAAGAATCTCAGGAAGTCATCTTCATAGAGATTTTCATCTAGGGACATTTTGGAGCTCAGGGCCACAGGAGTTGGAGGCAGTTGTAGGAGCTACCAGTACTTGTTCTCAGCGAACCAACAATCATTCCTAACTGTAATGAGACTTCTAAATACATTGTATGGATTTACAAAATAATTTTGAGACTTCTAAAGGCTGATATGCTCCAGGGAAATTTAAGGCAGCCGAGTGCCAACCGTGAAGGAAGGCCTAGTTTGGGGATGCAGTGCTCATTTTCAGCAAATGATCAGTCTATTGTTGGTGTCTAATATGTGTTGGAGATAGTGGATGAAGTTTCGGTGATAGTTAAAGTATTCTAAAGGAGTTAGTGCCATAAAAAAGCTTAGGGTAGCTCAAAGCACTGATTGAAGGAATCAAGTCTAAGGGAGCTTAGATCTGTTTGCGGAGTGACGACAGCCATGACAGGGATATAGATGGTATTCTAAGACCATTGGTTCAGTTTAGTAACCGTTGGAGTTAAGTGTGGAACTTGTAAAATAAACTTTTCCGTAATCCCAAAGAGCCAAGTCAAGATGACAAAAGCTTAAGGAGATGTAGCCCATGATATTCGGGTGTACTCATAGATTAAATTCGCTGTTATGTGTGGTTGTTTATTTGATGCATTATATGTTGTTATATGTGTTTAATATCACCAGAACAAAAGGACTTAAAGCACTTAAACAGTTAAAAGAAAACACACACCTTTTTCAAGTATTTAATTCCGCAAATGTCATATATAAGCTAGATCATTTATTTGTCAAGCATTAAGTGGGAGGTTCTTGTAAGCATAACAAGTTGTTAAAACCCCAATCAGATCAGGTGGTATCAATGCAGGTTACTTGATTGACAGAGAAATAGGTTTCTTTTTTTACTTGAAAGGTGTTTAAAGAGTATAAAGAATTTGACTGCTTGATTGTTTGTAAATTGACTATTGCTTGAGTTTGTGAAGGTGAAGGGAAAGCTACTGATAGTTAAGTCTAGGAAAGGACAAGAAGGAAGAAGGGTTGAAGGCATTCTCCTTAACCAAAGGACCTCAAGGATACCCTTGAAGCACAAGAGTGTTTTTTTGAAAAAGGCTGCTTGAATAAGAGTTTGAATCTACAGCCATTAGTTCTTTGAAATCTTTGTGAATTTTGTTGAAGTTCTTTTGTTCATTTATATAATGACAAATTCTACAAGAGAGTTCTCAAAATCCTCCTCCTTCACAAGATTTTTTGATGAAGATATGAAGCAAGCCTTGCTTATCATGATGGATATGGTGAAACAAATTTATGAAGATGAAAGGAAGAGCACAAAACTTTGAGAGCAGTTGAATTCCATGAAGCAAGAGAAGCAGTTGCTTTTTTACAAGTTGCAGGAAATGGAGAGCCAACTTGATATTGCAAATATGAATCTAGAGAGGATGCATGAGTTGGAGACACAACTCCTTGTTGCCAAAGAAGCCTTATCCAAGCATCAGTCTGAAGAGGAGCTAAACAATCCTAACCTGTCTTCAATTTCCGCTAAGAATGTTTATGTTGGTTCTTTTGAAAAACATACAAGAGGCATAGGGTCCAAGTTAATGTCAAAAATGGGATATGAAGGAAAAGGATTGGGAAAGCATGCAAAAGTCATATTGGAGCCAATAATGGTTGAGAAAAGGCCTAAGAATTTGGGTCTTGGCTATGGACAATCTTATGGAGAAAGTTCCAAAACAACCATGAAGGCAATTGAAATAGTTCATAGAAGGAGTTTCATTGTAGGTTCTCTACCTCATGTTTGTAAAGATTGTGCTCATGGGGAATGCAATAGTTTGAAACATACCTTGCAAGAAGAAGGTGTTCATAAGTATGCACTTCAACAAGAGAGATATGAAAGCTCTAAAAGCATTGAAGAGATGTATGGTGTTCCGAAGGGAGCCACTTCTTCATTCAATTCACCTTCTCATGAAGGCAACAAAGTTGAAAGACGAAGGTATAAATTTGATTTCAATCACATTTATTTTTATTATGTAAAGCATTGTAAATTTCCAAATAAGCATTGGAAAAAAATTGCATGTTCCTTTTGTGGTTGGGTTAACCATAGTGTTTCTAGATGTTGGAAGAAAATGGCCACATACAGGAAAGTTTTGAAGAAAAGGAGGCAAGAAGCCAAAGGTACATTGGACAAGGAAAATTATGTTGTAAAGAGGATGACCATGTGTTGCACTAATTTCCATAAGCAAGGACATATTGCTGAAAAGTGTCGGATTTTAAATCCAAGAATGCTTCCATGAAATTTGAAGAAGGTGGAAAATGAGAATGGCAAGAATGGAAAGGAAGTTTCCATAATTGATTTGTTTCAGGATAATTCACATGTTGATGTAAATATATAGTTAAAGGAAGTGCCTTTGATGTGGATTGGTAAGAAATCATTAGAGTTCTTATCCAATTAAAATTACATGTCTTTTGATTTGATGTATTTCTTTGCGAATGGAATGCAAGTTGCAGGGTTTTACCAAAAAGGTGAATGGAAGAGTTGAGTATGAGACTTGCTTTATTGCAGAAAAATTATATTCATTTCAGCTTTGTAAGTATATTTACATATGATTGAGGATTTTGCATTGCGAATCTTTCACTGATGATTGTGATTGACAAAAAGTTGAAGAATGGAATACATGCATGAAAATGGTATATGTGAACAAAGGAATGTTGATGATTTCCTTGTATTTGAACATGTATGTGTAATTGACTTGATGGTCGATTTCTTTGTTTAAACATGCATGCAATGTCATATTGACTAGGAAAACTTGATTTTGTCTCCAAGATTGAAAAATGGAGATAATGATAAAGTGTTTCACAAGAGGTGGAATTATTTCTACATTGAAAAGAATCATTAAGTTCTTTTTGTACATGCTTGACTTAGAGAGTCAGTTGTTTGAAAAAGGTATGTTTTTGTCAACTTGTGATTTAGTCAATAATCTGTACACAAGATATAAGAGACATGATGATGCTTCACATGATGTTAATTTATGTCGTCAAGTTATTTCTTTTTGCATTATGTTGTTTTTGCCAAGATGTCAAAAGAAGATTTGTAGCAGCAAAAGATGCCATAGAAGTGGCTTGGTAAGAAATGGTTTGACTTCTTGACCCAGTAAAACATACTTTCATTGGTACATATGAAAATTTCAGTTAAGTATACATATATGTGTGATGTAATCTCACATTTTTTTGAGCCACCTTGTGTCGACGATTAAGGAAACGATGCTCAGCTACCTTCTGCAAACTTCTCAACGAAAATTATGAATGAGTTCAAGGAAGACATTTCTTAATAGGAGGACAAATGCATCCAGGAAGGCAAGTGTCGACTACCTTTGAGTTTTGGTTCAAAGGCACTAACCATGTAAGGCAAGTTTATGGAGGCTAAAAGAAGAGGGTTTTGTACTCTCATCTACTGTACAGATAATTATATTAGTCTTTTGGGGTCCAAAATATTCCTAATGGGGAGGAGTGATCAGATATTGATCCAGGACCTTAATGATAGCTTAACTTTCAAACTGTTTGAAATATTTTCAAACCTACATTATGGGATAGATCTCATCTTCCTGATTCTGACTCTGTGAACGGTTCGAAAAACCGACACTGTATCAAGAAGTTATCGCAATTTGAAAAAGCCCAGTAAATTTCAATTTATGGACATTTGACCACGATTAATTTGGTTTAAGCGCTAAACCTTTCCTTAAGAACCTTTCTTAAAAGTGTGAATTAAGCACATGGGTAGTATTGGGAAAGTGGGAACTATTATCTCGCGTGCCCTAAAAATGATAAGCGATATTCCTAAATTTCATGTGATTACCCTTAGTGGGCGACACATAGCACAGGAAAAATTATTTTCTCATGTGCTCTCGATCTGATATTGATCGCACACTATTTCATGCGAGATTTTGTGACAATAGTTTGATTTGACAGGTCACATCAACGTTGGAGATCATCCAGGTTATTTGGTGAGCAGACAATGCGATATCTGTTGGATCAAGCGAGATAGATAGACAGTGGAGATTCCGCTATTTGAAATGCTTCCGGTGAGGATTCTACCTAACCGTTGGGGTTTATACCCCCACATATTCGTGCCCAACAGTTACAATTATGTTAATGGCTACCTCCAACGGTTAGCCTAGCAAAGTGGCTAAACTTAGGGGTTATGCTAAGTTTAACTAAATTTAGGTGCAGTTCGCCAAAGTTGGTGGAGTATCCCTTGGGGATATTAATTAAATGTACTCTAGGAGCAGTTTTTATACAAAGACATAGGAGAGTGAAACAAGAGGCTAGCTAGGATAATTGGAGCCTTCTGAAGCCAATGGAATATTCTAGAGAAGCTAAGGAAGGCATCTTGATAGAGATTTTCATCTAGGGAGATTTTGGAGCTCAGGGACACCAGGAGTTGGAGGCAACTGTAGGAGCTACCAATACTCGTTCTCAGTGAACCAATACTCATTCCTAACTGTAATGAGCCTTATGAAACTAATTCAGGGATTTACAGAAGAATTTGGAGATTTCTAAAGGCCAAGATGCTACAAGGAAGTTTAAGGAAACTGAGTGCCAACGGTGGAGGAAGGCCTAGTTTGGGGATGCAGTGCTCATTATGAGCAAATGATAAATATATTGTTGGTGTCTAATATGTGTTGAGATAGTGGATGAAGTTTCAGCGACAATTAAAGTATTATGAAGGAGTTAGTGCCATCAAGAAGCTCAGGGTAGCTCAGAGCATTGATTGAAGGAATCAAGTCTAAGGGAGCTTAGATCTGTTTGCAGAGTGATGAAAACCATGACAGGGATATAGATGGTATTCTAAGGCCATTGGTTTAGTTCAGTAACCTTTGGAGTTAACTATGGAACTTGCAAGAGAAACTTTTCCTTAATCCCAAAGAGCCAAGTCAAGATGAAAAAATCTCAAGGAGATGTAGCCAATGATATTCGGGTGAACTCATAGATTAAATTTGTTGTTACGTGTGGTTGTTTATTTGCTGCATTATATGGCCGTTATATGTGTTTAATATCAGTAGAAACAAATGGACTTAAAGCACTTAAACAGTTAAAATAAAACACACACCTGTTTCAAGTTTTTAATTCCACAAATGTCATATATAAGCTAGATCATTTATTTTTCAAGCTTTGAGTGGGAGGTTCTTGTAAGCGTTGTTAAACCAAAAATTAGATCAAAAACCCTTGTAGAATGTGCACAGAGCATGTTAAAAGTTACAAATATTACTAATTATTTTTGTGTTGAAGTTGTTAACACTATTGTTTACTTGAAAAATAGAAGTCCAAATAAAAGTTTAGATCATAGGACTCCTTTTCAAGCACTTCATGTTTATAAATTAGGAGTTAGCCATCTAAGAAACTTCGGTAGAAAAGAATCCTCTCATGTTCCGAAAGCATATAGAAGGAAACTTAATGAAAAAGCTATCAAGTGTATCTCCATTGGTTACTATTATGATAATCAAGCTTATACATTTTTTGATCCCTACACACATAATTTTCTTGCAATCAGAGATGTATTATTTCATGAGCTTGTAGATGAATACCATAAAGAGGACAAGTATGATGTGTGTCATATTCCCTATTAGTATGATGATTTCGAAGAGGAAGAAAATGATAAGAAAGAACGAGAAGAGGAGAAACAATCCTACAACATGGACACCTCTAACAACCACAACACACCAAGTGGAAGAGATGATTCACCACTAATAAGGAGAATATATGAAATACATGAAGCACCAAGAAGGTCATATTTTCAAACTCAACCACCAATAAGATTTAAAGATTAAGATTTAATGACTAGAGTAATTAATGTCATAGAAACTTTGGACTTCAAAGAATATAATGAGCATAAAGAGTGGATAGATGAAATGAAGGAAGAATATAAGTATATAATGAAAAATGATACTCAGGAATTATGTAATTTCCTGAGAATAAAGTACCCATAGGATCCAAATGGTTGTTCAAATATAATTTTAAAGTTGATGGAAGTACAGATACATAAAGGCTAGGTTAGTTGCAAAACGATACTCACAAAAACAAGGAACTGATTATGAAGAAACCTTTTCACCTATACATAAGTTAAATACAATTACAATGATGATTTCTTTAGTTACAAAACATAAATGGAAACTATTGGCATTATGATATAAGTGTTGTCCTTGATGGCAACTCACTCACAAGTAAGTTCAGATTTGATAAAGGGAAAGTCACACTGTAATAGGTCAATTCAGAGGTAATAGGGCAATGGTACATAAGAACAGGAAGTTGGAACAAAAGACTACTGATCAGAATCAAGAAGATGAAGAAAAATGATGTTTTAAGTTATTTTAAGTTGTATATGCAGGTTCACCTTGTCAAAAAGGTTCACAGAACAAAAACGGTGTATACGTATGCACACACTTTCACAAGAGGAAAAGCGTGTATGGGTTGGAAAATTAAGGAAATTTAAGATTAAAGAATACCAATGGTCAATACCATGGTATTAGGCCACAATATTGAGGGAAGTAATGGTTATTTGATCCGGTCCAACAATACCACAGGTTATAAGTGTTGTTATGGTCTGGGGTATTGAGAAAGGCCACAAATTATATAAGGAGGAAAAGATCAAAGGGCCAAGTGTGTAAGTGAAAGGGTTTCTTAGGAATACTTCTATTTGAAGCATATTTTATGTTGTAGGGGCTATGATTATGATATGATCTGAAATATTATGTGCACCTTGGATACAATGGTGGATCAAGATCATGAGACCTAAAATGACTTATCATTGTATGATATGATATTGGTTGGGCTAGATTTGATTTCTTATGCATATTTTATTCTTTAAATGTCATGATCTGGGTATGTCTAATGTTTGGAAGAGCAACGAAGTTGTAAGTTAGTATTTGCAGATATATATGCTAGTTCATCCTAGTGAAGGCGTGTATACACAGTGGTTAGAATCTTCCAACTACCGTATGAAAAAGAAAAGCTTGATTTTCAGAGATGATTGATCTATATGATTAGTGTTGTTGTTTTACTGTTGTTTGTCAATGATGTCTTATTAGATCTGAAAGTAGAACTAAATGCATAAGGACATTTAGTTTGTTTTATTGATTGATTAAGTGAGAAGGGTGATATTTGTTACTGTCTATTTAGATCTATGTAATTTGAAAATAGATCTTCAACATGTTACTGGTTGACACAGTTTTGATTCAAAGTTTTTTATGATTTAGTAATTTTGGAGGTATACACAGGTTTGGTTAAAGGAAGTAGTGTATACACTTAGGTTGGATTCACTAGAGTAGCATATAAATTCTGACTTGTGATTTGTGAAGTTATAGTTGGTTCTAGTTGATGATGGAGGTTTCTAGGTTCAGCATAGTGTTTCAGTGACAGTGATCTGACTATTCAGATTGAAAGGTTGTTGGTAGATGTAGTTATTGTAGTGGTGATTAATTGTTTGCCTATGTACCAAGAGTATCCAGTCTCAAAATTTATGAAACGTCATCCCTAGAGGAAGAGAGAAGGTCATAACCTTCTGTAGGCTGGAACCTACGTACTAGTAAACATATTGGCTAGTACAAGAGCTAGGGGGTTGTAGCTCCCTTCCAGTAGAAGTTGGAGAATGAGAGAAGGTAGTAACCTTCTGTAGGTCGGCGCCTACATACTGTTATGAGTCTGCACCAATACAATCTTATAAACATATTTTATTATATTAAAAAGAAGACAAAGATGACAGCAACAAGTGGTTTTTCTCTCGCATTGGGTTTCCACTTTAGATCTTGGTGTTCATGTGCGTTTCTTATGTGTGATGGTTTATTATGTTATTATTGAATATAATTATTCTTTAATATAGTATTGATGCATTGATTAAAGATGAATTAACTGAATCATAAGTTCTCTCGGTATACGTTGGTTTCCTTAATGACATTTGCATGCACATGCGAGTTCACTTCACTGAAGTAGTGTATATAAATTTGATTGCGAAATAAAAATTTATTGAACTGTAAATATTGACTCAACTCCCCCTCTTAGTGTTATTTCCAAAAATTGGTATTAGAGAAAGCCCTTGAGAAGAAGCTTGATCTCTTGAAGGGAGATCTCTCAAGATGAGCAATCATGAAGGCATGGGATCTATCAGACCACCAATATTCAATGGAAACAACTTAGTATATTGGAAGATAAGAACCAGAGCCTATCTCCAGTCACTTGGAGCTGATGTTTGGGAAATTGTGGAAGGAGGATACCAATTTCTAACAGAAATACCTACAGATACAGGAGGTAAGAAGTTATACGAAACCAATTCCAAACTAGTCAATACTTTATTGGGAAGTCTATCAGAATCAAAATTCGTCAAAGTCATGCTGCTCAAGACAACCAAAGAAATATGGGATAAAATCATTCAAAGCTATGAAGGAGACTCCCACATAAAACATGTTAAGCTCCAAACTCTCATAATTCAGTATGAAACTCTCAAAATGCATAATGATGAAAGTGTTGCTAGTTACACTTTACTAGTAGATGAGATTGTAAATTGTATGAAGAATCTGGGTGAAGAAATAAAGGAGGCTACTTTAGTAGAGAAAATTTTGAGATCTTTTTCTTCTAAATTTGAGTCAAAAGTAGCTTCCATAGAAGAAAATAAGGATCTTCAATCTATTACTGTTGTTCAACTTCATGGAGTTTTAACTGCCTTTGAAATGAGGGAAGGTTGTCCATCAGATATTCGAGAAGCCACTTTCAAATCTCCAGCAAAGGGAAAAGAAAAGGAAGATCTCAATGAATTAGGATATATTTCAAAAGAATATGAGGTAAAAGATGTCAAGAAGCTTCAACGGGGTTCCGGAAGATTTAGAGGTAAGGTTCCATTTAAATTCTTTCCTTGTGGTAGAGTTGGCCATTATGCTGCAAAATGTCCTCATAAATATAGTCATGAAAAGGGAAAGGAGTCTGCAAAGGGTAATAGAAAATAGTTTGTCAATAGAAAAAGTTATTATACTCATGAAGTTAGTGATGGAATTTCTAATAGTGATGAAGATGAAGATGAACAATATTTTAAACTACTCATGGCTTATGACAATGCTGATTTTATGGATTCTTTAGAAGAGGAAGATTTTATTGAATAAATCACTCAACTTAAAATCTATTTGGAAGAAAATAATATGGTCATAGACACTTTGACACATCAACTCATTGAAAAGAAAAGCACAATGAAAAATTTGAATGTGAAGTAGTGGGTCTAAGAAAAGAACTTGAGAAGATAAAGTCTCTTAATCTTAGATTTGCTAAAGGATCAGAAAATTTAAATGAAATCATCAAGGTTCAGCGTTCCCCTTTTATAAAGACCAGTCTTGGATATACTGAAGAAACATCCCAATCAAAAAAGTTGTCAGTCATCACCATAAGCTATGTTGATGCAGTAAATACCATTGAACAGTGCGTCAATCTGCAACAAAAGGCTAAAAGTACTCCTCAGGTAAATCATGCTCATTTTACTCCAAGGGTGAACATCAATAGAAGCATCAACCAAAAGGTAAACAATACCAAAAGATCTTATGATCACAAGAACTTCTTTAATGGACAATGTTTTTCATACCATAACTTTGGTCATAAGGTTGCTCAATGTGTTGTGTACAAAACTATCATGATTAGAGAAGCACGAAAACAAAGAAGCGTGACAAGAATCAAGAAAATTTCCTGTAATAGCTTTTCTCCTCTTGAAGAAGAAATTGAATGTTCATTTTGCAATAATTTTGGTTATGTAGAATAATAATGCAGGAGAAAATTTCGGCCAAAAATTAAAAAGGAGCAAACATCATCAAATTCCAAGGTATGGAGAAAGAAGGAATTTCAATCAAAAGGATGTGGCATAGCTCTGTTTGCAAAAGGACAATAAAATCAATGGTACATTGATAATGGATGCTCTAAACGCATGACAGGTGATAAAAATAAACTCATTTCATGTAATGCTCTAGAAAAGGAAAAGAATGTCTCTGTTGGAAATGACACACCAACTGCCATTAATGGTAGAGGTTCTATTTATTTCAAAGAAAAGGTTAAAGAAATAAATGTTATGTATGTTGATGGCTTAAAACATAACTTTTTGAGCGTTAGTCAAATGTGTGATCAAGGAAATGAAGTTGCGTTTTGATTAAATAGATGTGTGGTTCATGAACTTGATACAGGAAAGACAGTAATCAAAGGTACAAGAACTCCAAGAAATCTATATATACTAAAAGGAGGTCAAGACCAATGATATTTAAGAAAAACAGAAGAGAAATGGTTATGAAATAGAAGATTGGGGCATCTAAGATTTTCTCAAATATGAAAAACATGCAGACTTAAGGCAGTTCATGATCTTCCAGATATCAACATCCCAGAAAATACCATATGCAAACCATGTAAATTCGGTAAGCAAACCAGAGTTCATTTCAATGAGAAGGAATGATCAGCAAGTAAGCTTCTTGAACTCATTCATACTGGTCTGTGTAGGCCAACCAGGAAAAAGTCACCTCGTGGAGAAGAATACTTCATTTTATTCATTGATGATTTTTCTAGAATGCGTTCGATTGGTTTACTAAAGCATACAAATGAAGCATTTGAAAATTTTAAAGCATTCAAAGCTTTAGTTGAAAATGAATCAGATCAAAAAATCAAATGTCTCAGATTTGATCGAGGAGGAGAATTAATATGAGCTAAATTCTTTGAATTTTGTGAAAAACATGGAATAAAAAGATGGTTCTCTGTTGCGAGAACTCCTCAAAAAAATGTCGTGGTGGAAAGAATGAAAATAATAGCTCAACAAATGGCTCGAGCTATGCTTGATGAATCTGGAACTCCTATGACTTTTTGGGGTGAAGGTGCATATACTGTCATGAATATTCTCAACAAAGCTAATGTTTGGGTAAACAGTGATCAAACTCCATATGAACTTTGTTATGTTAAGCCTCCTACTATAAAAAACTTTAGAGTTTTTGGAAGAAAATGTTTCATCAAAAAGTCTGATGAAAAACTTGGTAAGCTTTAACCCAGAGCAGATGAAGGAATTCTTCTTGGTTATTCATCTAGAAGTAAAGGATACAAATGTTATAATAAGAGACTTTGAAAAATTATTGAATGCATTGATGTAGTAATTGATTAAGCATGTAGAAATCCGGAATAGATGAAATCAACAAAGGAAGATGAAAATGAGGAAGACGGTGAATACTTTCTCATATCAAATCAAAATGATATAGAAGAAGAAACGAATGAAGCATCAGAAGAAGATACAATTGAGAAGGAAAAGATTCCATCTAGGTATGTTCAAAAGAATCATCCAGAATCTCAAATTCTAGGATAAAAAGGGTCTGGAGTACAAACAAGAAGAATTATTGTAGGAACTTCCAATTATCTAGCATTACTATCCTCCATAGAACCACAAAATGTTAATTAGGCTAGCAAACATGAATGTTGGGCTAAGTCCATGGATGAAGAACTTGACCAAATTGAAAAGAATGATACTGGGGAATTACTTCCTAGACCGCATGATAAAAATGTTATAGGAACAAAATGGATATTCAAGAATAAGTTGAATGAAAATGGAGAGGTTATTAGAAACAAAGAAAAACTTGCTTGTAAAGGGTATGCTAAACAAGAAGGTATAGACTTTGAAGAAAATTTTGCACCTATTGCCAGACTTGAAGCCATAAGAATGTTTCTTACTCTTTCAAGTTTTTGAAAATTCAAAGTGTATCAAATGGACGTAAAATCTGCATTTCTTAATGGAGATTTTGAAGAAGATGTTTATATTGAACAACCAGAAGGATTCATTCTAGGAAATGATGCAAAACTTCTATGCAAGCTCAAAAAGGCTCTGTATGGACTAAAACAAGCTCCAAGGGCCTAGTATTATCATATCGACAAATATCTACAACAACAAGGTTTCACAAAAGGATATGCAGAAAACAATTTATACACAAATATTGAGAATGATAAACTGCTAATTATTGTTGTTTATGTTGATGATATCATCTTTGGTAGAAATGAAGAATATATGAGTCAGAATGTTTCTTCAATTACGCAGCAAGAATTTGAAATGTCCTTACTTGGTGAACTAACTTATTTTCTTGGTCTACAAGTACATCAAACAAAAGATGGTATTTTTCTTTCACAAACTAAATAGCTCAAGAAGATTTAGAAGAAGTATGGAATGGAAGATTCTAAACTAGTATGTACTCCAATGGTAATAGGATGTAGCCTAAGTTATAATGATGAATCACCTATAGTGAATCAAACAACATACAAATCTGTGATGGGAAGTCAACTTTATCTAACAGGTACTAGACCAGAGATCATGCATGCAGTAGGAATTGTTGGAAGGTTCCAAGAAAATCCAAACAAATCACATCTTCAGGCTATAAAAATAATAATCAAATATCTCCAAGGAACTCAAGACTTTGGTCTATGGTATCCTAAAGATACAGATCTTACTCTTCATGCATATATAGATGTGGATTGGGCATGAAATGTTAATCATCAAAAAAGCACCAGTGGATGTGTATTCTATATGGGATCACGGTTAGTGTCTTGGTTCAACAAGAAACCAAGATCAATTGCCTTATCTACCGTTGAAGAAAAATATGTGGTTGCTATATCTTGTTGCACACAAATAATTTTGATGATGCAAAAATTACAAGGTATTTAAATCACATGTTCTCCACCCATCTCCATTCTATGTGATAATATAAGTTCCATTAATATTTCAAAAAATCCTATCATGCACTCCAAGACAAAGCATATCCCCATTAAGTACCATTTTCTACGAGAACCAGTGCTTGAACAAAAGGTTAAATTGGAGTGTGTTCCCTCCAAAGAACAGGTTGTTGATATATTTACCAAACCGCTTCCCAGAGAAACATTTGGATATCTAAGACAAAAGGTGGGAGTAGTTTCTGCATCATCCTGTTGTTAAATCCAATTTTCGGATGAATGGTTCCTATACATGAGTTTCATGAATCACGTATATACGCAACTTTCTATGGCTGCAAGAGCATATATGTTTTTTTGATAGAAAAACAGTGGGTCTAACTCAAAATTAGCTTCTGACATGGATGTATAGTTTGATGTTGATGGTTATAGTCTACTTATATGCTTTGTTAATTACTGTTTATTTGACTAATGAACATTCCTTGATGAATGATTTGTTGACAATGCATAGGTAGCATAGGTTCATGGGGAGCATTAGCCTTCAAAAACATTATACATTGTTGGCATCACGGTTGCTGAATTCAGTTATGGTTTCAGATATTAATATCATTTGTTGTAAAGGTCATTTTAAGGCATACGATGTCATACTATATCTCTTTCTATCATGGTCTATTAATGAGACCTTTTGGACATATGATGTAATTTGTACTCCCACCCTGCATGGCAAGGATGATGTAATAATTGAAATTATTCAGTCATGTATGAACATTTGGTATATACCCACTTTTTTGGGTGATTGATGTATGTATGAGTCATTGGTGATAGGAAGTTAATACTCACATAGTTGAGTTATAGAGTCATGTTATTCTTTTGAAAAATATCTCTACACACTTTGCATGTACTCAAGGGTAGCATGGACCGCATATTGTATCTCAAAGGGGGAGAATATCTTGGTCCACCCTTTGCCCTTGATGTCAAAGGGGGATATTATTTTGGTGTTGGTTGACAACTCTAATAGTTTCTATAGCTTGAAGTAATCAAAACCAATATAATTTCCATCAAGTGTAAAGGGGGAGATTGTTGGCATTATGATACATGTGTTATCCTTTATGGAAACTCACTCACATGTCAATTCAAATTTGGTAAAGGGAAACTCACATTGTAACAGGTCAATTAAGAGATAACAGGGAAATGGTACAGAAGAATAGGAAGTTGGAACAAAGGACTACTAATCAGAATCAAGAAGATGAATAAAAAGGATGTTTTAAGTTAGTTTAAGTTGTATACGCAGGTTCACCTTGTCAAAAAATCATATACACGCGGTTCATAGAACAAAAAGCGCATATACTTATTCACGCACTTTCACAAGAGGAAAAGCGCGTATGGGTTGTAAAATGAAGGAAATTTAAGATTAAAGAATACCAAGGGTCAATACCATGGTATTAGACCACAATATTGAGTGAAGTAATGGTTATTTGATCTCGTCCAAGAATACCACATGTTTTAAGTGTTGTTTTGGTCTCAGGTATTGAGAAAGACAACAAACTATATGTGGAGAAGATCCAAGGGCCAAGTGTGTAAGTGAAAGGGTTTCTCAAGAATACTTCTATCTGAAGTATATTTTATTTTGCAAGGGCTATGATTATGATAAGATCTGAAATATTTTGTGCACGTTGGATACAATATTCGATCATGATCATGAGACCTGGAATGAATTATAATTGTATGATCTGATATTAGTTGGGCTAGATTTGATTGATTATGCATATTTTATTCTTTAAATGTCATGTTTTGGGTATGTCTGAAGTCTAGAATAGCAGCAAAATTGTAAGTTAGTATTTGTGGATATATACGCTAGTTCGTCTTGGTGAAGGCATGTATACACGCTGGTTAGACTATTCCAACTAGTGTATGAAAAAGAAAAGCTTGATGTTCAAAGATGACTCATCTATCCGATGAGCGCTGATTTTTTACTAATGTCTATCAATGATGTCTTCTTACGTATGAAAGTAGAACTGAATGCATAAGGAGATTGAGTTTGGTTGATTGATTTATTAAGTGAGAAGCGTGATCTTTGTTGATGTCTATTTAGATCTCTATAATTTGATAGTAGATCTTCAACATGTTACTAGTTGATACAATTTTGATTCAGATGTTTTTATGATTTAGTAATTTTTGAGGTATACAAAGGTTTGGTTAAAGGAAGTAGCATATACATGCAGGTTGGCTTCACTGAAGTATCATATATATTCTGACTTGTGATTTGTGAAGTTACAGTTGGTTCTGGTTGATGATGCAGGTTTCTGGGTTCAGCACAGTGTTCTGGTGAAAGTGATTAAACTGTTCAGATTGATAGATTGTTGGAAGATGCAGTTATTGAAGTGGTGATTAATTGTGTGCTTATGTACCAGGAGTATCCAGTCTTAAATTTTTTGAAACGTGGTCCCTAGAGGAAGAAAGAAGGTCATAGCCTTTTTTAGGTCGACACCTACGTACTGGTTAACATATCGGCTAGTACAAGAGCTAGGGGATTTTAGCTCCCTTGGAGTAGAAGATGGAGAATTATAGAAGGTTGTAGCCTTCTGCAGGTGAGTGATTGTGTATTGGTATGAGCCTGCACCAGTACAAGACTGTAAACATATTTTCTTTATATTAAAAAGAAGACAAAGACAACAACAACAAGTTGTTTTTCATCCGCATTGTGTTTCCACCTTAAATCTTGGTGTTCATGTGTGTTTCTTATGTGTGATATTTTATTCTGTTATCATTTCACATAGTTTCTATTTAATAAAGTACTAATGCACAGATTAAATATGAACACATGATGAATTAATTGAATCATAAGTTCTCTGGGTATACATTGGTTTCCTTAATAACAGTTGTGTGCACACACGAGTTCACTTCACTGAAGTAGAATATATAAATTTGGTTGTGAAATGAAAATTTATTGAATTGTAAATATTGACTCACCCCCCCTCTTAATATTATTTCAAATGGAAACTCCATCAACTAGATGTTAAGTCTATTTTTTTTAATGGGGAATGATCGTGGATCAAGAGAATGCTCAAAATTTAAAGTGTGTGACAAAGCTTGAAACTTATACGGTTGGATATATCTCAGCGATCTGAATCCAATGCAACTCATTTAACTCAAATCTAATATTCGATGCTCCTAGAAACATGTTTTGATCATTTTGGGAAACAACAAAAAAAATTGGAATTTGAGTTGTAGGGATGTCCAATCAGAAATTTGTACTATTGATTGGACCATGACTAGGCAGGTGACTGGATCTCCATTAACCAATGGTTGGTCGACACATGGCACAACAGTGTGATTGGTTAATGACATTGCATTTTTTTATTGGCTTATGGTTTGGTGAAGTGGCCAATGTGGGAGTGCCACGTGGGCAAATGATTAGCTCCCACGTGACCTCCTCAAGGTGGCGAAAATTCGGGTGAGGGCCAAACAACACCCCTGTGGATCAAACTTGTGACCTCATTCAAACTAAGTGAATAGTACACCTAGCCTAGCTCACAGTCAGGGTCACATCCCAAGAAATACACAGAACCAAGTGCCAAGGTTGGAGGGCCTAGCCCACATGGACTAGCTCCAGTTTACATGACCCATAATGCGAAAAACTCGAGAGAAAAGGGTTCCAGCTGAAGGGGGCCAATTAATGGGGGCCAACCACAGGTCATATCGACCACCATGTGCCCAGGAGCACACACCAGTGAAACGGGTCAGATAGCAGCCCCAAAACTAGGCCCCCTATGCAGTCATATGGTTGCCACGTGATAGAATTTTTTGGGATTGGGGAATCCCTTAACTGTCCTACAATTTCACCCACCAAGTGAGAATAGTGCCAAGTTTTTTGTTATGGTTCTGCATTTGGGGCACTCGAGCTAGGTTCAGGTCAAATTATAGTATGGTTAGTTGCAAAACTTGGGAAAAGAGAGAAAGAGGAAAAACTTTCTCAGGTTTTGACCAAATGAGGTACAGAAAGAACCAAAACAAGGTTTTTTACTGTTTTGGAGCCATTGGAGCTATCGTTTCAACATTTTAAATATTGTAGCTTGATGTCAACACATGTTTTTGGGCATAATTGAATAGGCCCAACATTGGAAGCTCGACCAGGAGATGTAGCCCAAGAGAGGAGTGAACTCCTTTATCATTTATTGTTTTTTGTTTGTTGTTATGGTATTGATGGCTTCTTTATTTTCTGCAAATATAAGTTTTAAATCATGATAATGTGTTAAGGAAATTGATATAAATGTTTAAAACTTTGATCATTACACTTGCAAATAGTTAATAAATCTTCAAGTTTTACATACAGATCATTTTGGTATCAGTGAACAAGTTATTGTGAAGATTTGATTTGATTGCAAATTGTTTTTCTGATGCTTACAAGGTTGAAACTCAAGAGAGGAGAAGAAAAATTGGTGGAGCCAAGATCTCAAATAATTTAAAGGAGAACAAACACTCCAAAAGCCTCAATAGTTATGGCACATGAATAAGTTCCAGAAAATATGTTTGAGAATGATAAGACCTTCAGAAAAGCATTCTTTGAGATGTCAGAGATGGTTAAGGTTTTGTATGAGGAGACGAATCCCAGATTGTATCGAGAGAGCTCAAAATCTCATGGTAGAAAAGGAGACATGTCTTTGAAAGGAAAATAAGGGAATTGTGACAAACCACCACCTTCTCCTTCATCATCATCCTCATCTTCATCTTCAACCTAATCTTCCTCTACTGTGGCCACCCTTTCAAAAACACCTCCAAGTTCCCCAAGAGGTCATGTTAAAACTCCTTTGCTTAAGCTTGATATTAAGTTTGAATTTCCTATGTATAATGGAGAGGTAAATATGGAAATATTAGATAATTGGATTCATCTGATTGAAGTGTATTATAGGATACAAAGAATTGAAGATGATGAAACCAAGATTCATCTTTCTTCTCTTACAT
This sequence comes from Pinus tabuliformis, assembly GCA_031772625.1. Taxonomy (NCBI): domain Eukaryota; kingdom Viridiplantae; phylum Streptophyta; class Pinopsida; order Pinales; family Pinaceae; genus Pinus; species Pinus tabuliformis. Next base: position 278,130,243 of record CM062808.1, read on the forward strand.
TAGAAGGTGCAACACTAATTTTGTGGGAAGCCAAAACTCAAGAGGACATGAAGAAACATGGTAAGGTTTTATCCTCTTGGAATGATTTTATTTTTGCAAATAATAAGGAATTTTTATCCATTAGCATTCATGGAGAAAGCTATTATGGATTGCTAAAACTTTAGGCAAGATAAGGAGAAAAATATGCAATATTATACTCAAGAGTTTAGAAAAAGGGATTTTATTTTGGGTATATATTTTTCCTCACAAGATATTTTTCTCAAATGTATTTGAGGATTGCAAAATTATTTGAGACATGCCATTCTCTTGTTTAACCCTATGAAATTAGATGAATTTTGTGTTCAGGAAACTCATATAGAGGCAAGAGAGGAAAATGTTTATGAAGAAACTAGTGAGAGTTCCTTTGAGTCTGGAGAAAAGGGAAAAGGTAAGTTCAAAGGAAAGGGGAAGAAGAATGTTACCATCAAGATGGAAAAAGATAAACTAACATGTAAACATTGTTCCAAATATGTACATGATGAAGATCATTGCTGGAAACTTCATCCAGAAATGAGGCCCAAAAAGTTTAGGAATAAGGAGAAGGAGAAGACAGATGCAACTGCACAACATGAATTAGGTTCAGATTCTGGAGATGAAACAAAGATCACAGCCATGTGTTTGGAAGGAAAGGACATTGCAAGTACTAGTTCCTCAAATTGTCTCAATGAAACTCAAGATGAAAAAAAAAATAGAGCCTTTTACATATAAGAGTTGTTTCAAAACATACTAAGATAGATACACTATTTAATAGTGGTTCACAAGAAAATCTTATCTTAGAAGACATTGTCAAGAAGTTGGATCTAGAAACCATTCCTCATCCTAAGCCATATACTTTAGCTTGGGTATGTGAGAATGAAAAATTGTAGCTGATCAATAAATTCATACTTAGAGTTTCAATCAATGCAAACTTCCTAGATGAGGTAGAGCTTGATGTAATTCCAATTCATATATGTTGCATTTTTCTGGGCAGCCCATATCTATATGATATGAGAGATATTTTTCATCGCCATGAGAACAAATATCATTTTTTCAAGAATGGGATTGAGTACATTGTTAGACAACATAGCAAGAAGAGAATTGTTAATGCTAGTCAGAATTTTGCATTGCTAATGTTCAAACATGAAGATGTTGATGAATGTAAAACCTTTCAATTATAGGAAGAAAATGTAAAATTTTATTTCATAGATGTTTCTAATTCAAGTGATAAGATGTTTTGGGAGTCTAACATGTTGCCTCCTGAAACAGGTAAACAAAATGAAGTAAATTTGCAGCATCATGCATCATAGTTGAAAATTGGTGTAAACAAGATGCCAATGTTAGAGAATGCAAGAGTCAAAGAGAAAATGCAAAAGCAATTTAACAAAGAGGACATTGGTTCCAAAACTTCTTCTTGTGGGTTTCAAAATTTGTTGGCTTTGAAAAGGGATGGTGCATGGCGATGGCGATCACATTTGGTCAAGAGTCGATCCAAGTACAAGGCTAGACATGGTAAACATTGCCATGATGACAATGTTCAAGGTGAGAATAATCTCATATTGCTTAATTTTCCTTTCATTGGAGATCGAGGAGGGAATTTTTTTATTTATTTAAAATAATTTTGTTGTTCTACATATTCTCAGAAATTTTAGAAAGATGTCATATATGACAACAAGACAAGGACTCCAAAATTAGGGAAAATGATGTATTTTCATGAAAAGCTCAAAATGTCAAATTCAAGAAAATTTCATTGGATTCAGACTCGAAGGGTTGGGCAGCTATAACCTCATCTATTTTTAATTAAAAAAGTGCTTTGAGAGATCCAAAATCTTCCAATGGGGGGGAGTGATCCAGTTGGAAGGGGGAGTGATCCAGTGGATCAAAATAATGCTCAGAATTGAAATTGTGTGACAGAGTGTGAAAGCCACACGGTTGGATAGATCTCGGTGGTCTGAATCCAACGCAACTTGTCTCACTCAAATTTGATATCAAATGCTCTCAAAAATGTGTTTTGATCATTTTGGGAAATAGCTAAAAGAATTGGATATTTGAGTTTAGGGATGCCCATTCATCAATCCATACTCTTCACTAGACCATGACTGAGTAGGTGATTGGATCTCTGCTGGCCAATGGTTGGTCAACACGTGGAGCAACAATGTGATTGGTTGATGACATGCCATTTTTTTATTGCCTTGTGGTTTTGTGAAGCGGCCAATGTGGGAGTGCCACGTGGGTCAACTAGTGCCTTCCACTTGGCCTCCTCAGGGTGGGAAAAATTTGGGTGAGGGCCGAACAAAACCCTTGGGGATTGAACTTGTGACCTTGTTCAAACACACTGAAGCCTACACCAACCTGCCATGATTGTTACTTGTTATACAATGTAAACAAAACTATATTAAAGCTTTAGTTATGGCATATTTTTTTTTGGGGGTGGGGCTTGGCTAATCCCTAGCCCCTAGCAACCCTTGCACCATAGGACCATGAGCGAGGCATCGAGGGATAGGGCCTAGCCCAGCCCACAATCAAGGTCATACTCAGAGAAATACACAAAACAGAATGCCAAGGTTGGTGGGGTCATCCCATGGGGCCCAGCCTTGGGTCACATCACCCATAATGTGACAAGCATGGGAGAAAATGGTGCTAGCAAGAGGGGGACAACTAACAGGGGCCATCCCTAGGTCATATCGACCACCATGTTCTTAGAAGTGTGTGCCAACGAAAGGGTCCATGCAACAACCCCAAAATGCGCCCCCTACACGGTTATATGGTTGGCACATGACTCAAATCTGGGGGCTTAATGGTGCCCTTAACTATCCTATAATTTTTCCCACCGATGAGGAATAGTGTTAGGTTTTGTGCGTCGAATCCATGTTTGGAGTGCTCAAGCCAAGTTGAGGCCGAATTATAGGATGGTTAGTTGAAGAACTTGGGAAAAGAGAGAAAGATGCATAACTTTCTCATTTTTTACCAAATGAGGTGCAGAAAGAACCAAAACATGGGTTTTTAACTATTCTGCAGCCATTGGAGCTATTGTTTCATAATTTTGAGCACTGTAACTTGATGTAGACACATTTTTTTGAGCATAATGGAAGGGACCCAACATGGGAAGCTAGACCAGGAGATGTAGCCCAAGAGAGGGTTGAATTCATTTATCATTTGTTGTTTTTGTGTCTGTTGTTATGGTATTGATGTCTTCTTTATTTTCTGCAAACATGAGTTTTAAAGCATGATAATTGTTAAGGAAATTGACATAAGTTCTTAGAACTTTGATCATTACACTTTTAAATTGTTAAGAAAACTTCAAGTTTCACATACAAATAATTTTGGTATCATAGAACAGGTTATTTTGAAGATTTGATTTGTTTGCAATTTGTTTTTCTGATTCTTACAAGCTTGAAGCTCAAGAGAGGAGAAGGAGAATTGGTCAAGCCAAGATCTCAAATTGTTTCAAGGGGAACAAACACTCCTCAAAATTCAATAGTTATAGTACATGAAGAAGGTCTTAAAGATATGTTTGAAGATGAGAAGACCTTCAGAAAAGAATTATTTGAGATGTCAAAGATGATTTGTTGAAAAATAGTGTAACTAGGTTAGGTCTTCATTATGTAAAATATTATAACAATTTAATCTTTTTTTATTTTTGTATTATTACTTGAGCATGGGTTTTATGCTCAAGAAATGTTTATTTAGAGTGATAAGAGAAAGAACAACCATGAGTTGTTACACTTGTAAAGTCAATATTTGTCAAAGAGTCCTTCGGGATCATCAAATGAAAAACCACCGAAATGTACCCATATAAATCAAAGAAAAGGAAATCTGCTTGTAGCACTCCATGATGTCGGCTTAATGAAGGTGATCAAGTTGGATTTTAGATGGGTAAAATAGACTATAGGAAACTATGGTAATCCCTTACGGGCAATTCACACACATTCACGCATAAAGGACGACGAGGAAGAGACGAACGAATGGCAGCCGTAGTTGAGGAAGTTTATTCCCTCATCCGAGACTATCATCAGGTCTGTTCACACATGTGGAGGTCTGGTCCGAGCTAGTGAATCTTTACATATTGTCTATTGATTGGGTTTCAAGTTCGATCTAGCCTCAATCTACAAGGAGGATCCATTCTCTATAAGATCGAAGTGGTGGAAGGGCTATAATATCCCTCATTATCCTCGCACGTGTACCATAGTCTAAAGAAGGTGGTCATGATCTCGTTGTCCTAGAACAACCACTGTTTTCGCATCTAGTATGGTGGATCAAGCTCAAACCAAGAAGCTATCTTATGTGTGAATATATACCTGGAAAGCGAAGGAGAAAGGAGGCTAGAAGGAGTTGTTCTCAATATCATATTTCTAATTGTCATCACTTTGGTACAAAGATCTAATGTTCAGCGAAAAGTTGCGGAAGAATATCCAGTGATTGGTACATTTCGGTACGTTTGTCATCTTGATGTTGAAGGTTATATTGTCATGTATTTTCTCAATAAATACTATTCTAAACTTTCCCTGGCTTGGTGCCAATCTCTTGTGTACTTGTACAATTTTGATCTTCTTATTTTGGTAGTTCGTTGATGATAATAATTCATGTAGACAATCAACATAATCTAAGGAAATAAAATCACAAAATCACAAGCACAAGCAGTTATCAAAGCTAAGAGAAATCAAAAATTTTAAATTGCCCTTTAATTTCTCAACATGATATCAGAGCATTTTTCTGCAAAGGGCATAAAGAAGATCATCTCCCTCATGAAGAAATTGGCTATCTTCAGGTCAGTTATGTAAAATTTCATTGGTCTAAAGATCAAGAAAGTATGGGTCAGCACGAAAAGGAAAGTGTGTTCAGATGGATGAAGGAGCATATCCGCACCACAGAGAGGCAACGATTTAGAGTTTGACTGCACCTCAGTTGGGTAGTAGGTGCGGAGAAACTAGGTCTTGGATCTAGAGCAGAAAGAGGGAAACAAGATCCTGCAACTCACACTACAGAAATCTGCATCTTCGGACCTATCTAAGCATATGTTTTTCGGTGATCCTTCTACAGTACACTAACTTAGAGTTCATTCCAGAATGCATCAACCTTGACATTCATACACTATCTCAGTTATGAACCTTTTCTCGGCATATATATACATATACTCTTAACATAAGTTATGTTGCGATTGCGATGATAACAGTAACTACTACAATCTTGGTGAATAAAGAGATACATTTTAGACATACAGACTCAGTGAATATAATTGTATTCGGATATGTATCCTTGTGATATCAATGATTTCTCAACAACGTTTCTATAGTATTTTCATACTGAAAAATATCAAAACAACTTCTTTGTAGTGATCTCGGTATAATGAGAAGAAGACCCGTCGAAGGTAACAAGAGTTACAACACAATGAGATGCAGTAAAAAGAATTACTGCCTCAACATAATAAGAAAAGAGTGACAAGGATCATCACAGTTTTGAAATACGCTCTCGACATGATCACAATCAGTGTGATGACGAGCTCATCTAGAGTTCAGTGGTGGAGGTATGATGAATCAATCATCATGATGATTATCACAATATAGATCTCAACAGACCTCATTGACATAATGAAGAATCAACAGTAAATATGTCGGTGCAAGAAAGTCATACCAACTGAATGGAATCATGATCTTGGTCTCAGCATTAATTATGAGAAGATCTTGGTACCGCTGTGATATATATATATATATATATATGTGGGGCTTCAGTAAGAGCGCAGATATTATCTTAGTAAAAGAACAGTAAAGCTCTCAGTAAAGATGTGATAATTAAATAACAGTCACGATCTTATTCTGTGATAAAGACAGCGTCATGGCCATGATCTCGACTATGATGAAGGCAAGGTTATGATCCCTATCTTGGTATAGCTATCGTAAAGACCTCATTGTTATGATCTCAATATAGGTACAACAATGATGATCTCGGTGAAGGAGCAACAAGGATGATTGTAGTCCTGGTGTAGCAATGACCTAATTAAAATGCTAGAAGATGTACTCTCTAAAAGGCAGTAAGGAAGGTCATCTTCATGATATCTCTATTAGGAGATCCGAGAAAATGATAAGAAGGAAATCATATATTTTCTTAATAAAGAAGATGTCAAGTGTCCTTGGAACAAGGAAGCTTCCTCATCTAAAAACTTATGGTACTTGTGAAAAATGGAAAAAGGATAAGTTATGGACAAAAGTGCTGAAGGTTAAAAGACTAAAGCATCACAAGGCAATTTTGGTCCTCAAAGAAGACAATTCAGTATAACTAAGATTCAGTGCTATGGGAAGATTATGGAAAAGAATTCATTTCATCTGAAGGATAGAAGAAGCTAAAGGAAAGAGAGAGTAATAAATCTCCAGTATGAGTGAGATGGTATCCCTCTCAATCGGATCCTATCAAATGATCATAGTAAGAAGATGCACCATGGCATCATGGAAACAAGAGCTCGTATGGAATCATGAAGAACATATCTCTTGGGAATCTCTTTGTACATTAAAGGAAAAGGAAGAAGTCATCCAGGTCAAAGGAAACATTTTCCAGATGGGGATATATTAGTTCCTGAAGGATCTCCGATAGAAATCTTAGCAGAGGATCTCCTAGTCCAGGAAGGCAGCAAATGTCTCATCAGGAATTCCAATTTTTGGAACTCATGAGATGATGGTTGAATGACATGAAAAATGAAGTAGAGCACATGATTGAAGATCTTTTGAGTCAAGTAAGATGTTGAAAGATACTTGAAAGAGAAATGAGGTATGTATGATTGTATATGTATTTTCATTTGATATTGTAATGTCATGATATATGGTTGCACATAAAATGGATCAAGCACAATTAAAAGGGAAAGGAACTCCTCCCCTAAAAGGATGCAAAAAGACATAAGTCTAACTAGATGAAATCAACATAATATGTCCTCATATGAAGTATGAGGTAGTTGACTATAATTAAAGAACTCTAAGAGCTCCCAGGAATGAAAGATGTGAGGATGGAAGAGATCATGAAGTATGCAACCTTGATGAAAGAAATCGACATCGAGAAGATTAGGAAGACTTGACCAGGAAATCTCCTGCAATGATGTGGAGACTCTGATGGAAGCCTAAAAAGATGAAGGCCCTTGACAATAGATATCATTGGGAGATGTGTCAACATGTATGGAGGATGTTAATACCCACAAAGAAGATGTCACTCAAAAAATCCATCACCAAAAGGTAATATGTAATTTGTTTTTGGTGTCTCGCCCCTTGGAAAAGTCTAGGTATGTGTGTAGGATTGAGGAAAGGTGAGTTGTGAAGGATTTCACAACTATCTACCTTGTGATCTAGAGAAATCACCGTTGAAGGAAGGTGAAGATAGATGAGTTGATGAAGGAATCCCCATCTATAAAGCCAAGGAGGATACTTTTTGGGAAAGAAGGAATGACTTGACAAAGGAAAGTGATGGATGGATGAACCCTACTTGTGAATAAATTGATGACATAAAGTTTTGGATCATCGGTCAACTAGAAGACCCTATAAAGCCTAATGATAGAGTCCCTAGGTAAGAGGGAGCTATGGGAGGTCCCTATGAGTAAAGGAACTCGAGCAAGTTTCTGAGTAAAGAGAAACTTGGAACTTGTCCCTGGTTAAGAGCGAGAATTAGACATGAGATTCTTGTCTTCAATTTGAAAGAAAGAATGGATTACTGTGTAATCATTTGGCATCCAACAGTCTTTAAGGATGTGGTAGGGCAACCAAGAAAAGAATGGGCAAGAGGACTGATATTCTTGAGGGTTGGGAACCCAAGATGAGAATTGTCCTAGTAGGGCACACTCAAAGAACACCCGGGTGGGTATGACCCTAAGAGAGACAATGATGATATCTTTCTATCATTCATTGGTCTCACCAACATTTTGCTGTGATCTAAGTGAGAGATGGAGCTGTTAATCAAGGCCTTTCTATATCGAAACAATGTTGGTTGAAATGATGCTAGAACAGATGGATAACTAATATGACTCTTTTCTTATGATAAATCTTTTATTGATAATGTCCATGTACCATGTATGTATCAATACCTCCCTAGTTAAGAGGGAGTGTTCAGAAATAGTGTAACTAGGTTCGGTCTTCATTATGTAAAATCTTGTAACAATGTATTTTTTGTATTTTTTATTATTACTTGAGAACCAGTTTCATGCTCAAGAAATATTTATTTAGAATCATAAGAGAAAGAACAACCATGAGTTGTTACACTTGTAAAGTCAATATTTGTTAAAGAGTCCTTCCAGATCATCAAATGAAAAAACACCATAATATACCCACCGAAATCAAAGAAAATGAAATCCTCTTGTAGCACTCCATGATGTTGGCTTAATGAAGGTGATCAATTCAGCTTTTAGATGGGTAAACAAGATATATATATATATATATAGGCAACAATGGCACTCCCTTAGGGGGAAATTCACACACACTCATTCACGCATAAAGGAAGAAGAGGAAGAGATGAAGGAATGACAGTCGCAGTTGAGGAAGTCTATTCCCTCATCTGAGATTATCATCAGGTACATTCACATGTGTGGAGGTCTGGTCCGAGCTAGGGCATCTTTACATGTTTTCTATTGATTGGGTTTCAAGTTAGATCTAGCTGCAACAAAAAAGGAGGATATATTCTCTAGAAGATTGAAGTGGTGGAAGGGCTAGAAGATCCCTAATTATCCTCGCATGTGTACCCATAGTCTGAAGAAGGCAATCATGATCTCACTATCCTAGAATAGCCATTGTTTTGGCATCTAATATGGTGGATCAAGCTCAAATAAAGAATTTATATTATGTGTGAATAGGATACTTGGAAAGTGAAGGATCAAGGAGGTTAGAAGGATCTATTCTCAATATCATATTACTGATTGTCATCACATTGGTACAGATCTACTCTTTAGTGCGAAGTTGTAGAAGGATATTAAGTTATTGGGTACATTTCGGTGTGTTTGTCATCCTGATGTTGAAGGCTATATTGTTTCATGTATTTTCTCAGTAAATATTCTATAAGAAAGATTTCAAAGGGCTTTTCCTCTCAAGTTTATGGGAGGTTTTTTCCTTGGCATGGTGCCAATCTCTTGAGTACTTGTGCAATTTTGATCTTCTTATTTTGGTAGCTGGTTGATGATAATAATTCATGTAAACAATAAATACAATCTAAGGAAATAAAATCACAAGAAGTTATCAAAGCTAAGAGAAATCAAATATTTTAAATTTCCCTTTCATTTCTCAACATGGTTAATGTTTTGTATGAGGAGAGCAATTCTAGATTGTATGGAGAGAGTTCAAAATCTCATGGGAGAAACGATAGAAGCCCCCAAAATGAAAATAAAGGAATGGTGACAAACCACCACCTTCACTTTCATCGTCACCCTCATCTCCATCTTTAGCCTCATCTTCTTCTACTGATAATACCCTTTTAAAAACACCTCGAAGTTCCCCAAGAGGTCATGGTAAAAATCCTTTTCTTAAGCTTGATTTTAAGTTTGAATTGCCTATGTACATGGAGAGGTAAATGTGGAAACATTAGACAATTGCATTCGTCATATTGAAGTGTATTGCAGGATACAAATAATTGAAGATGATGAATCCACGATTCAACTTGCTTCTCTTAGATTGGAAGGTGCAACACTAACTTGGTGGGAAGCGAACACTCAAGGAAATGAAGAAACATGGTAAGTTTTATCCTCTTGGAATAATTTTATTGTTGCAATAAGAAGGTAGTTTTATCTATTAGCATACATGTATAAATATATTATTGATTGGCAGAACTTTAGGCAAGCTAAGGAGAAACATTTGCAATCTTATACTCAAGAGTTTAGAAAAAGGGCTTTGATTTTGGGTATAGATTTTTCCTCATAAGATAATTTGCTTAAATATATTGGAGGATTGCATAGTTATTTGTGACATACCATTCTCATGTTTAACCCCATGAAACTAGATGAATTTTGTGTTCAAACAACTAATTTAGAGGTAAGAGGGAAAAAAGTTTCTGAAGAAACTAGTGAGAGTTCCTTTGAGTCTAGAGAAGAAGGAAAAGATAAGTTCAAAGGAAAGGGGAAGAAGAATGTGGCCATGAAGATGGAGAAAGAAGAACTCACATGTAAATATTGTTCCAAATATGGACATGATGAATATAATTTTCGGAAACTTCATCTAGAAATGAGACCCAAAAAATTTAAGAAAAAGGAGAAGGAGAAGAGATCTGAAAATACACAACATGATTTAGGTTCAGATATTGGAGATGAAACAAAGATCACAACCGTGGGTTTGAAATGTAAGGACATTGCAAGTACTAATTCTTCAAATTTTCTCAATGAAACTCAAGATGGAAAAAACAAGAATAGATATTTTCCATATTAGAGTTGTTTCGAAACATACTAAGATAGATACACTATCTGATAGTGGTTCACAAGTAAATATTATCTCAGAATACATTGTCAATAAGTTGAGTCTAGAAACCATTCCTCATCCTAAACCCTATCCTTTAGGTTTGGCATGTGAGAATGAAAAATTGTAGGTGACCAAGAAATGAATACTTCAATTTGCAATCATTGCAAACTTCCTAGATGACATAGAGCTTGATGTAATTCCAATTGATATATGTGGTATTGTTTTGGGAAGTCCATATCTATATGATAGGAGAGCTATTTTTTCGTCACCATGAAAACAAATATCATTTTTTAAATAATGGGATTGATTACTTTGTTAGAGAACATAGAAATAAGTTGAATGCATCTCTTGTAAATGCGAGAAAAATGAAAATAATTGTTAATGCTAGTGATAATTTTGCATTGTTAATTTTTGAACATGAAGATGTTGATGAAAGTAAAACCTTTCATCGATATGAAGAAAATGTAAAATTTTATTTCATATATAGTTCTAATTCAATTGATAAGATGTTTTAGGAGTCCAACATGTTGTCTGCTAAAAGCGGTAAGGAAAATGAAGTAAATTTGCAGCAGCATGCATCATTGTTGAACATTGGTGTAAACAAGATCCCAATGTTAGAGAGTGGAAGAGTCAAAGAGAAAATGAAAAAGCAATTTGACAAAGAGGAAATTGGTACCAAAACTTATTCTTGTGGTTTTCAGAATGTGTTGCCTTTGAAAAGGGATGGTGCATGGTGATGGCGATCACATTTGGTCAAGAGTCGAGCCAAGTACAAGGCTAGACATGGTAAACATCATCATGGCGACAATGTTCAAGCTGAGAATAATTTAAGATTTTTTAAGTTTCATTTGATTGAAGATCGACGAGGGAATGTGTTTGTTTCTTTAAAATCAACTTATTCCTCTCCATATTCTGGGAAATTGTAGCAAGATGTCATATATGAAAGCAAGACAAGGACTCCAAAATTAGGGAAAATGATGTATTTTCAAGAAAGGCTCAAAATGTCAAATTCAAGAAAATTTCAATGGATTGAGATTGGAAGGGTGAGGGATTTGTACCCTCATATATTTGTTCATCTATAAAGAGATTTTGGAGGTTCAAAATCTGCCAATGGGGAGTGATCCGGTGGACCAAAATAATTCTCAAACTTGGAAGTGTGCGATAGAGCCCAAAACCTATACGGTTGGATAGATCTTGGTGATTTGAAACCAATGCAACTCATTTCACTTAAATACAATATCAAATTCTCCCAGAGAAATGTTCTCATCATTTCGGGAAACAACTAAAAAATTTGGAACTGAGTTGTAGGGATGCCCAACCAACAACTCGTATTGCTAACTGGACCATGACTAGGTAGGTGATTGGATCTCTGTTGCCCAATGGTTGGTTGACATGTGGTGTAGTAGTGTGATTGGTTGATAACATGGCATTTTTTAATTGGCTTGTGGTTTGGTGAAGTGGCCAATGTAGGAGTGCCACCTCGGCAAACCAGGGGTTTCCATATGGCCTCCTTGAGGTGGAAAAAATTTGGGTGAGAGCCGAAAACAACCCCGAGGGATTGAACTTGTGACCTCATTCAAACTAAACAAAGCATGCACTAGCGTGCCACGATTGTCACTCGTTATACAATGTAAAGAAAACTATATAAAATCTTTAGTTATGGCACATTTTCGAGGGAGGGATGGGTTAAGTCCTAGCCCTTGGCCACCCCTATGCCATAGGATCGTGGGTGGGGGAGTGAGTGCAAGAGCTTAGCCCTACCCACAATTGAGATCACGACCCAAGAAAACACAAAACCAAGCACCTGTTGAAATTTGGTACCGGAGGACAGGTGGTTCCCTTAGGCTTTGATCTTTGGCCTAGGGAAAAGTGTCCAAAAGAATTTAATTTTTCTCCTAAAGTAACTTTATAATTTTATAAAGTTAAATCTAATTTAAAAGTGACTTTAATTGATAAAGTTACTAAGTCTAATTTTAAAGTAACTTTTATAAAGTAAATGAAAAATTAGAAAGGAAAAGTGACTTTGGAAATAAATGACTAAGTGGGTCTTTATTAAAGTGGGGTGAATTAAAAAATAGAAAGTGAGATTTAAATGAGCATTTAATCTCAACCATTGATCTAAATCTATTTCAGCCATTGGATTTAGAGATCACCCAAAAGTCACTTGGATCACCCAAAAGTCACTTGGAGTTATAGTAAAGGAGGAAAAGGAGGAAAAGGTCATTCATTCTTTCATGAGCAGATTGGGAGAAGGAGAGCAAGAGAGCAAGAGAGATTTCTGAGCAGGGAGGAGAAGGAGACAACAGCTTGGCACACATTCCAAGGCAGCAGTTGAACAGATTTGTACAGCTCATTCAGCACATAGTGAAAGGCAGATTTTTGCACAAAAATCGAGGAGCAGTTTGCTGATTTTTCTGCACACAAAACGGAGGCCGTACAACATTTATTTCTGTCCTGTTTGCTGTAATTTCCAGATTGCTGTGAGGCACGGGAAAGGAGATAAGTTGTAAATTTGCTTGCTGATTTTTTGCTGAATAATTCTCACTGTAAAAAGGCAATTTTCAGAAATAAAGAAGAGCTCTCAAACTGGTTTTCCCCAAGAGTTGTAGGGGGTTTTTCCAGGGTCAAGTTGACCAAAAATATCAGTGTTTTAATGTGTTTTAATGGTTGTTTTTGATTGCTGAGTTTTAATTCTGCAATTTCCAGCATTCTGAAAATTTTCCAGAATTTGTGTTTTCAGCAATATTTATTTTTTTCAGTCTGTTAAATGTATGGTTATGGGAATGGGCATTTAACTACATGGGAGAAATAAGGAGAAACTGAAAACGGGGGTGGGAAAACATAAATTTTTACATGGTATCAGAGCTTGAGTGCTGAAGGGCAGTTTGGGACAGCAAAAGGAAAAATTACAGTTGCTGATTTTTCACTCAGAAAATTCCAGCAAGCTGATTTTTTCATAAACAATAGTTTTATCTTTACTACAGCAGTGTTATTTTTCAGTTTTAGGACAACAGGATGTCATTGGGATTGAGGGTGGAGGATAGGTTGGATGGTCATACAAATTACATTGTTTGGAATGAGAGAATGCAGAGTATCTTTGAGGAGGCAGAAGTCCGGGATATCATGGTGCATACCGTACAGAACCCTGTTGTTGTGCCCACTGATGTTACTCAGTTGGCTGAGTATAAAAAGAAGAAAAATAAGGGTAAGAGGTTGATTCTAGATGGAATCAAAGACCATTGCATTCCTCATGTGAGAGGAAAGAGCAATGCCCATGAGATGTGGACAGCATTGTCCAATCTCTACCAGAGTACCAATGAGAACTAGAAGATGGTCCTGAAGGAGAAGCTGAAGAACATTAAGATGGGTAATGATAGTGCAGCTGGATATCTCACAAATATTACTAATGTGAGAGATGAGTTGGCAGCGATTGGAGAGGCCATTCCACCCACTGAGTTGGTGCGGATTGCAGTGAATGGCCTCCCCCGTTCATGGTTGAACTTTGCTGTTGGGGTTTGTGCACGTGAGACCCTTCCCACATGGGAGAGGTTTTGGGATGATTGTATTCAGACAGAAATCAGGAAAGGTCAGCTTGGGGCAGCCAAGCCAGTTGAGCAGGATGAGGATGTAGCACTGGTGGCAGGAGGCAAGAAAGGCAAAGGGAAGAAGCAGGCTTCCACAAGAAGTGGTGGGGGAAAAGGCAAAGGTAAAGGTAAACAGGGGAACACACAGAAGGACTATTCCAAGGTGAAGTGTTGGAATTGTCAAAAGATGGGACACTATGCAGTTGTGTGTCCGAAGAAGAAGAAGAAGAAGGGAAAGAACCATGATGTGGCAGCTTCAGCAGAGATTGAGGACTTTGCAGGTCGGTTTGACCGAGAGTTTGCGTTCACTACATGTGTGTCCTCTAGTGCAGGATCACCTGCCACACAGGTTTAGGGGGAGCATGCTTTTCCCTCGATTAGTGAAGCATCTTCAGGTATCTGGTATGTGGACAGTGGGGCTTCACGTCATATGACAGGAGTCCGTGAGTACTTCTCAGAGCTTTCAGAGAGTGGCACTGATATTGAGGTAGTACTCGGTGATGACAGAGTTGTTAGAGCAGTCGGGGTGGGGACAGTGACATTTCAGAGGGAGTCCAAACCTCCCTTGAAGGTGTCAGAGGTTCTTTATGTGCCAGGGATGAGGAAGAACCTCATATCCGTCTCAGCTTTGGAGGAGAGAGGATATGAGGTACTGTTCAGGGGAGGACAGGTGTTGATGTATCCGAGGGGCACTCCAGCTGATTCAGCTAGAGTGATAGGTGTACGCCATGCAAAGGTGTACAAGTTTGCATTCCAACCCCTTTTGGCATTGAGTAGTAGTACCGACAGCAGAGCTAGCAGTTCTGAGCTGTGTGAGATTTGGCACCGCAGGATGGGACATATGTATCATGGAGCCTTGAGGACATTGCGGGAGATCACCACAGGTGTGCCAGATTTCAGTACTGATCACTTTGATACTTGCAGAGGTTGTGCGACGGGCAAGTTTTCCAAATTCCCTTTCCCCAGCAGTGACAACAGAGCGACGGGGATACTTGATTTGATTCATTCCGATGTGAGCGGTTGGATGTCTCATGTTTCCTTGAGTGGATATGAGTACTATGTTTTATTCATTGATGATCACTCCAGGAGGACCTGGATTTATTTTTTGAAGACCAAGAGTGAGGTCTTCAAGTGGTTTCAAGAGTTCAGAGCTCTTGTGGAGACTCAGACAGGTCGAAAGATCAAGTCCTTGAGGTCGGACAATGGAGGAGAGTACACCCTTGGAGAGTTTTTTGACTATTGTGCAGAGGCAGGCATTAGGAGGGAGTTCACTGTTCCTTACAACCCCCAGCAGAACGGGGTTGCGGAGAGGAAGAACAAATCCATCATAGGGGCTGCCAAAGCCATGATACATGATCAGGGATTGCCATTGTTCTTATGGGCAGAGGCCTGCAACACAACTGTTTACTTACAAAACAGGAGTCCGCATCGTGCCTTTGGGCACATGACTCCGGAGGAGGCTTTCTCTAGGAAGAAGCCTGATATTGGTCATATTCATATCTTTGGATGCATAACATACTCCTATATACCCAAGGAGAAGAGGACCAAACTAGAGCCCACCACAGAGAAGGGTATCTTTGTGGGCTACAGTGAGACCTCAAAGGCCTTTCGGATTTACATTCCTGCACAGAGGAGAGTTGTTGTCAGACGGGATGTGAAGTTCGAGGAGGACAGGGCCTTTAGGAGGTCACAGGAGTTAGAGTATCTGGATCAGCTAGACCCTCAGCAGCAGTTGAGTCAGTCGTAGGGATCCAGTGGGCAGGGATTAGAAGGATTAGGAGGTATATCTATGAGGATGTCAGGTCCGTCAGTGAGCAGTGGCTCATCGAGCCAGAGGGGTGGTGCTCCGGGCAGCATGCAGAGCAGTTCACAGAGCAGTTCACTAGGGGGTCCACTGATGGACAGTTCACATGATACCTCAGCTTCTATAGGTTCAGGTGCAGGCAGGAGAACAACAGACAGACAGTCAGGAGTTCAGGCTACTGATGGTGATGAAGAATGATGTTTGGGAGGTGGTGCCGAGGCCTGAGGGCAAATCCGTGGTTACTTCCAGATGGCTTTACAAGGTAAAGCATGCTGCAGATGGCAGCATTGAGAAATTCAAAGCGAGCTTTGTGGCTAGAGGGTTATCCCAGGTAGAGGGAGTTGATTATGAGGAGACCTTCGCTCCCGTGGCTCGATATACTTCGATCCGCTCCATTATATCGATAGCAGCAGAGATGGGTTGGAAGATCCACCAGATGGATGTGAAGACCGCATTTCTGAATGCCTTCATACAGGAGGAGGTGTACATTGAGCAGCCACAGGGCTTTGAGGTGCATGGGAAGGAGTCCCATGTGTGCAGATTGAAGAAGGCCCTTTATGGCCTGAAGCAAGCTCCCAGAGCTTGGTACTCCAGGATAGATGCATACTTGCAGGGGATGGGTTTCACAAAAGTGAGGCTGATCCGAACCTTTACTTTATTGTGATTGGTGAGGAGCCTCTCATTCTGGTGCTGTATGTGGATGACTTGATCATTACAGGTGAAGAGAGACTCATAGAGCACTGCAAGAGAGATCTTGCGGCGGAGTTTGAGATGAAGTACATCGGCTTGATGCATTACTTTTTGGGTTTGGAGGTGTGGCAGGAGGAGGGTCATTTCTTCCTGGGGCAGGGGAAGTATATTGTGGACATCCTTAGCAGATTCCACATGGAGGATTGTAGACCCATGTCGACACCGATGATCACCAACTGGAAGAAGCTTCATGCTTCAGATTCCGAGTTGGTGGATCCCACATTGTACAGGCAGCTGATTGGTTCCTTGATGTATTTGGTCAACACTAGACCAGATATCTGTTTTGCAGTCAACACGATGAGTCAGTTTATGTGTGAGCCTAGGAAGGTTCACTGGGTGGCTGAAAAACACATTTTGCGGTACTTGCAGGGGACAGTGGATTATGGTCTGGACTACAGGCAGGGAGATGGAGTGAGATTGGCAGGATACACTGATTCTGATTGGGCAGGTTGTGCTTCTGATAGGAAGAGCACTTTAGGGTGTTGTTTTAGGTTGGGTTCAGCAGTAGTGTCATGGTTCAGCCGGAAGCAGCAGTCAGTAGCACTAAGTTCAATGGAAGCAGAGTATATGGTAGCCAGTCTAGCTAGTTGTGAGGCTATTTGGCTTCGCAAGATGTTGTTTGGCTTATTTGGTCAGTCGTTTAGACCTTCAGTGATTTACTGTGATAATCAGAGTTTCATTAAACTCACGAAGAATCCAGTATTTCATGACAGGTCAAAGCATATCGGGATCAGATATCATTTCATCAGAGACTATGTTCAGAAGGGAGCTGTGAAGTGTTGGCATTATGGTTCAAGTGTTGTCCTTGATGGCAACTCACTCAGTGGATGGTACAGGTGCTCAGAAGTTGGTACAGGTGATGGCAACTTAATCAGAAGACAGATCTCAGTACAGCATGCCAAGGAAACTCATACACGCTGTTTCGTTAAGCCCAAGTCGCGTGTACACGCAAGTTCGATTCAGAAAAAGCGCGTGTATGTGGAAAGGTTCCTTTGGTTCATGGTGGTTAGACCTTGGAAGTTGTGCCTATGATTTCAGACCATTATGTCTCGACGGGCGTGTCGATCCCTAGTTTTAAAGTTGATGGTATTGTGTTACTATGGTTTTGGCTCTTGGTATTGAGAAAGGCCTAAGGCTATATAAGGAGAAGAAGATCATTAGGCAAAGATCATCCTTCGACAAGGCATGAATATCTAAGAGAGAAAGAGATCTGATATGCAGGTTCTGAGTTGGTTGATCTAAGCCAAGGAGAGATCACATCGGTTAATGGAAGACTAGATCTAAGGATAGATCGGGATCTAATGGTTTGAAATGCACTATTATGATATGGTTGATTATGCGTATTTCTAGATCTGCATATTGTCGCAATGTTACGTTCTGAGTCTAACTAATATCTGGTACAGCTGCAAGTTGAGAAAGTTTATTTTTAGATCTGTACGCAGGTTGGCTTCGGTAAAAGGGCGTGTATACGCGGTTTCTGCTCATTAAAGTAGCGTATATCTTTTGAAGCTTGATTTTGGTTTACAGTGGGGTCTGACTGTTATTACAGAGTTCTGTAGTCTGCTCTGTGTCCTGGTAACTGGTGATTGACAGGGTTCAGTGGTTCAGTGATTCAAAGTTGGGTTGTTTTATGCTTCAATGATCTGTTGTGAAAATTGAATGAATTGTGGTCTTCAGATTGTAATGTTGTGCTTCAGGAATATCCAAGTCTGAAAATGTATGAAAAGTGATACCTGGAAGAAGGAAGATTGTAGGTCAGCACCTACGTACTAGTATCTTGGCTAGTACAAAAGCAAAGGGGGTTGGAGCTCCCTTCCAAGGAAGTTTGGAGAACGAGAGAAGGTTGAAGCCTTCTGCAGGTTGTAGCCTGCGTACTGGTATAAGGCTGCACCAGTACAAAAGATTGTAAACTGAAGTTTCATATTAAGAAAGATAGAGACAACTTGCAGCAGGTGGTTTTCACCCACATTGGGTTTCCACCTTATATCTTGGTGTTCATGTGTGTGGCTTTTTATCTGTTCTGTTATACTGCACATGTTTACTGTTAATATGATGAATAATGTCCTGATGCACTTAATTGAAGAATAAGCCAACTAAATTGTGAGTTTTCTTCTTATACGCTGTTTTACTTCGTCACAGTAGCGTGTACACGCTGGTTCACTTAACTGAAGTAGCGTATATGCTTTTGGGCATTTAAAAGTTTGATTAATCTGATAATACTGATTCACCCCCCCTCTCAGTATTATTTCCAACAATTGGTATCAGAGCAGGTCCTTCAGAGAAGCTTGATCGCTTGAAGGAAGATCATTCATCATGAGCAACTACGAGAAAGAAGCATCAATCAGGCCACCGGTTTTTGATGGAACAAATTTCAATTATTGGAAGGTAAGAGTTACTGCATATCTTCAATCTCTTGGTACAGAAGTTTGGGACATTGTAGAAAAAGGCTATGCTTTTCCTTCAGCTACTCCTACAGATCCAAGTGAAAAAAAGGCATATGAAACAAATGCAAAAGTAGTCGCTACCCTATTAGGAAGTATATCTCAAACAGAATTCATGAAGGTCATGCACTTCAAATCAGCAAAAGAAATATGGGACAAAATGATCACTAGCTATGAAGGAGATGAACAGGTAAAGGAAGCTAAACTTCAAACACTCAGGATTCAATATGAGACTCTCAGGATGTATAATGATGAAAGTGTGGCTAATTATTTTCTCCGGGTAGATGAGATTGTTAATTGTATGAAAAACTTGGGTGAAGAAATAAGAGAAACTATAGTAGTTCAAAAGGTTCTAAGATCTTTATCCCCCAAGTTTGAATCTAAAGTATCTGCAATAGAAGAAAAAGAAAATCTCCGTGTTCTCACTATGTCTCAGCTACATGGAATTCTAACCGCTTATGAAATGAGAAAGGGAGGTCCATCTGACAGAAGGGAAGCTGCTTTTAAGGCATCAGGAAAAGAAGATTACTATGAAGCAAGCCATGTTCCAGAAGAAGAGGAAGAAGAATCAAATTTTGTCAGAAATCTTCAAAGGGGTTCTGGAAGGTTCAGAGGTAAGCTACCTTTCAAATGTTTTGCTTGTGGGAAAGTAGGTCATTATGCTGCAAAATGTCCTTATAAGGATAAAGGAAAAGAACCTGCTAGATGGAACAAGAAACAAAGTGCAAATAGGAAAAGCTACTACACCCATGAAGATAGTGATGGCTTATCAAACAGTGATGAAGATGAACAAGGTAATAAATATAAGCTGTTAATGGCATTTGAAGATGATGATTATGAGGATGCTATAGATGTGGATAATCTCTATAATGAAATCACTAGACTCAAGAGAAGCATAGAAGAAAGGAATGTGATTATTGATACTTTGCAATTTCAGATTGATGAAAAGGAAAAACATCTTGAAAAACTAGAAGGTGAAATTGTTGGTCTCAGAAAAGAAATTGAGAAAACAAAAACTATTAATCTTAAATTTGTCAAAGGATCTGAAACCTTGGATGAGATTATTAGTGTGCAGCGGTCTCCTCTAAACAAAACAGGTTTGGGCTATAATGGAGAAACCTCTCAAGCATCCACCTCAAAAAGTTATCTTGATGCAGCAAGAGGAAATGAGCGGAAGAACAATGAAGATAATCAGGTAAAGCAGGGACGAGTTACAAACAGAAACTATCAGGGACAATCCTCCTTAAGGATGAACAAAAGCTACAACCAACCACAGGTAAAATCTTCTCAGTTTGGCTCAAGAATAGATGAAAATAGAAATTACAATCAGTTGGCTGGTAGATTCAATAACCGCAGAAGCTTCTTCAATGGACAATGCTTTTCTTGCCACAACTTTGGTCACAGAGCAGCTCAATGTGTTGCATATAAAACAATCATGACTAGGGAAGCTCAAAAACAAAGAAGTATGACAGGGATTACAAAAAGGACCTATAACAACTTTTCGGTGCTTGAAAATGAAGTTGAATGTTCTATTTGCAATAATTTTGGTCATAAAGACTCTGAATGCAGGAGCAGGTTTCAGGAGAAAAAGGAACAAGCCACAAGCACCAAAACATGGAGAATAAAGGAACCTCAAACAGAAAGATGTGGGATAGCATTTTATGCAGAAGGACAGGAAAATCTATGGTACATTGACAGTGGATGTTCGAAACATATGACAGGTGATAAAGAAAAACTTGAATCTTATTCTACTTTAGAAAAGGGAAAGAAAGTCTCTTTTGGAAATGATACTCCTGCTACTATAAAAGGAAAAGGTATTGCTCCTTTAAAAGAAAAGGTCAAGGCTGGAAATGTTTTGTATGTTGATGGATTGAAACATAATCTTCTAAGTGTCAGCCAGATGTGTGATCAAAAAACAGAGGTTATTTTCAGATCGAATGGATGTCTTGTTCGTGATCTTGATACAGGTAAAACAGTTCTCAAAGGCAAAAGAACTCCAAATAATCTGTACATATTTGAAGAAGAACAACAACAATGCTATCTTAGCAAGGATGAAGAGCACTGGTTATGGCATCGAAGGTTGGGACATCTAAGCTTCTCACAAATAAGGAAAGCATGCAAATATCAGGCAGTTCGCGATCTTCCAGATATCAAAATTCCAGACAACACCATATGCAAATCTTGTCAGTTTGGAAAGCAGACCAGAACTAACTTTCCAGAGAAGGAAGGATCAGCTAGCTTGCCTCTTGAGCTAGTCCATACAGATGTATGTGGTCCATTTAGGAAAAGGTCACCTCGAGGAGAAGAATATCTGATATTATTCATTGATGATTTCTCAAGGTTTGTTTGGTTAGGGCTTATGAAGCACAAAGATGAAGCATTCGAAAAATTCAAATCCTTCAAAGCATTGGCCGAAAATGAATCAGGACACAAAATCAAGTGCCTCAGATCTGACAGAGGTGGGGAGTTCACATCAAATGAATTTTTTGATTTCTGCGATGAACATGGGATAAGAAGAGAATTCTCTACAGCTAGAACTCCTCAGCAAAATGGGGTTGTGGAAAGAATGAACAGAACTATCCAACAAATGGTTCGTGCTATGCTCGATGAATCAGGTACTCCTGCAACCTTCTGGGGAGAAGCCGCACATGCTGCTGTTATCATTCTTAACAAAACAAATGTCCGAGTAAACAGCACTCAAACACCTCATGAGCTTTGGAGTGGTAAAACTCCTTCCGTGAAGCATTTCAAAATCTTTGGGAGCAAATGTTATATTAAGAACACTGATGAGCAACTTGGCAAACTTGAACCTAGAGCAGATGAGGGCATTCTTCTTGGTTATTCTCCACATAGCAAAGCATACAAGTGCTACAATAAAAGACTTGGCAGAATTGTTGACAGTATTGATATAGTGGTTGATGAGAAGGGATATATTCCTAGGCAAGTTCATCATGAAGAAGATGAAGGTTACTCTCAAAGGCGAAATGATGAAGAAGAAGAACCTCAAGAAGAAGAAGAATCTCAAGAAGAACCAGAGGAGCAGACAAGAATAGAAGAGAAGACTCCATCCAGATATGTCCAAAAGAATCATCCAGAAACTCAGATTGTGGGGCAGAAAGAAGCAGGAGTACAAACAAGAAGGACACTTGCAGAAGCTTCAAGCTACTTGGCTCTACTCTCCTCCATTGAACCACAAAATGTGAAAGAAGCATGCAAAGATGAATGTTGGGTCAAAGCAATGGATGAAGAACTTGAGCAAATCGAAAGGAACAACACTTGGGAATTGGTTCCTAGACCAAAAGATAAGAATGTAATAGGAACAAAATGGGTCTTCAAGAATAAGTTAAATGAAAATGGAGAAGTAATTAGAAACAAGGCCAGACTTGTTTGTAAAGGGTATGCACAGCAAGAAGGAATAGATTTTGAAGAGACCTTTGCTCCTGTGGCAAGACTAGAGGCCATCCGAATGTTCCTTGCTCTCTCAAGCTTTCAAAACTTCAAGGTATTTCAAATGGACGTGAAATCAGCCTTCCTGAATGGAGACTTAGAAGAAGAAGTATATATTGAGCAGCCAGATGGGTTCATTCTTGGGAATGATCCAAACCTTGTATGCAGATTGAAAAAGGCTCTCTATGGGCTCAAACAAGCCCCAAGGGCTTGGTACTATCGGTTGGACAAATATCTTCACCAACAAGGCTTTTCAAAAGGATCAGCAGATAGCAATCTCTATATAAAAGTTGAAAATAACAAATTGCTAATTCTTGTTGTTTATGTAGATGATATTATTTTTGGCAGCAATGAAGAAACTATGAGTCAAAACTTTGCCTTGGTTATGCAGAAAGAGTTCGAAATGTCACTTCTTGGAGAATTGACATATTTTCTTGGATTGCAAATCCAACAAAATGAAGGAGGTATCTTCTTGTCTCAAACCAAATACCTCAAGCAGATCTTGAAGAAGTATGGCATGGAAGAATCAAAACCAGTATGTACACCCATGGTTACAGGATGCAGCCTCAGTGCAAATGATGAATCAGCAGCAGTTCACCAACCCACTTATAGATCCATGATTGGGAGTTTGCTTTATTTGGCAGGTACTCGACCAGATATTACTCATGCAGTAGGGATGGTTGGAAGATTTCAAGCCAACCCAAAGGAAACCCATCTTCAGGCAGTCAAAAGAATCTTCAAATATCTTCAAGGGACCCAAAACTATGGCTTATGGTATCCTAGAAATACAGATCTCACTCTTCATGCTTACACAGATGCAGATTGGGCTGGAAGTGTGGATGATAGGAAAAGCACAAGTGGAGGTGCTTTCTTCATGGGTTCCAGATTAGTGTCTTGGTTCAGCAAGAAGCAAAGTTCGATTGCCTTATCTACAGCTGAAGCAGAATATGTGGCTGCAGCATCTTGTTGCACACAACTTCTTTGGATGATGCAGACCTTGCAGGACTTTCAAATCACTTGCACTCCACCTGTCTCTATCTTATGTGATAATACAAGTGCAATCAGCATTTCAAAGAATCCAGTCATGCACTCAAAGACCAAGCACATACCAATCAAGTACCATTTTCTTCGGGAACAAGTGCTTGAGCAGAAGGTCAAATTGGAGTATGTTCCTTCTAAGGAGCAAGTTGCTGATATTCTCACAAAACCACTGCCCAGGGAAACTTTTGAATATCTCAGACAAAAGCTGGGAGTAGTTGATGCTTCATCCTGTTGTTGAAATTTGTTTTGTTCTACAGAAAAGTTGGTATACGCAGGTTACGGAAGGGATATGAGCGTATACACGCGGATTTATGGTGAGTAAGTCGCGTGTATGCTGGACGCTTGTTGCAGAAAGAATATCCGCGTACATACGCTGTTTTATACAGGATAAAACGCGTATATGAAGTTCTGAACAGCAAAGGAAAACTCTGAAGTTCTGAACAACAATAGGAATGTCAGAAGTATTCAGGCACAGTTTCAGGGAGTGCAACAGGCACAGGTTCAGGGGGAGCAGCTCAAAAGTCTCATAAAGCATTGTTGGCATTCAGATGTTTTGGTTGTTGGTTTAAGAAGAAGGAGCTCAGAAAGCAATTCTAGTTGCTGATCTAACAAGATGTTTATCCGATGCTGCTGGTGTCTTTTCTAAATCTTGGTCTAGATCTGTTGTCTCTATGTCTTTCTTGTCTCTTTTATGGTGTCAAGGTCATGTAACGGCCTTTGTTGGTTTCCCCACTATGCCTGGGATGAATGATGAAATGTTCATGTATTATCATGTGTCTTCACATGGTTAGGTGGATGAGTCAATATTGGTATATCCCCACTAGATTGGGTGATGAATGTATGTTGAGTCTTTTGATGATAGGAAGGTCTTCTTTAATGTATAAGTCTTTGTTCTTCTTGAAGAACATCTTTTGCAGATCTTGCCTACAGTCAAGGGGAGCATGAACAGCACTTGGTAAGCAGGACGGATAGATTGGTACACTTTGGCATACACAAAGGGGGAGCACACTTGGAGATTTCAGCATGTACTCAGGGGGAGTATGGACAGCAGTATGGACAGCAGAAGGAATACCAAGGAAGAGAATATTTTGGTCCACCCTTTGCCCTTGATGTCAAAGGGGGAGAGTGACTTGGTGTGGTGGTTGCCATCAAGTCCAAAGGGGGAGATTGTTGGCATTATGGTTCAAGTGTTGTCCTTGATGGTAACTCACTCAGTGGATGGTACAGGTGCTCAGAAGTTGGTACAGGTGATGGCAACTTAATCAGAAGACAGATCTCAGTACAGCATGCCAAGGAAACTCATACACGCTGTTTCGTTAAGCCCAAGTCGCGTGTACACGCAAGTTCGATTCAGAAAAAGCGCGTGTATGTGGAAAGGTTCCTTTGGTTCATGGTGGTTAGACCTTGGAAGTTGTGCCTATGATTTTGGACCATTATGTCTCGACGGGCGTGTCAATCCCTAGTTTTAAAGTTGATGGTATTGTGCTACTATGGTTTTGGCTCTTGGTATTGAGAAAGGCCTAAGGCTATATAAGGAGAAGAAGATCATTAGGCAAAGATCATCCTTCGACAAGGCATGAATATCTAAGAGAGAAAGAGATCTGATATGCAGGTTCTGAGTTGGTTGATCTAAGCCAAGGAGAGATCACATCGGTTAATGGAAGACTAGATCTAAGGATAGATCGGGATCTAATGGTTTGAAATGCACTATTATGATATGGTTGATTATGCGTATTTCTAGATCTGCATATTGTCGCAATGTTACGTTCTGAGTCTAACTAATATCTGGTACAGCTGCAAGTTGAGAAAGTTTATTTTTAGATCTGTACGCAGGTTGGCTTCGGTAAAAGGGCGTGTATACGCGGTTTCTGCTCATTAAAGTAGCGTATATCTTTTGAAGCTTGATTTTGGTTTACAGTGGGGTCTGACTGTTATTACAGAGTTCTGTAGTCTGCTCTGTGTCCTGGTAACTGGTGATTGACAGGGTTCAGTGGTTCAGTGATTCAAAGTTGGGTTGTTTTATGCTTCAATGATCTGTTGTGAAAATTGAATGAATTGTGGTCTTCAGATTGTAATGTTGTGCTTCAGGAATATCCAAGTCTGAAAATGTATGAAAAGTGATACCTGGAAGAAGGAAGATTGTAGGTCAGCACCTACGTACTAGTATCTTGGCTAGTACAAAAGCAAAGGGGGTTGGAGCTCCCTTCCAAGGAAGTTTGGAGAACGAGAGAAGGTTGAAGCCTTCTGCAGGTTGTAGCCTGCGTACTGGTATAAGGCTGCACCAGTACAAAAGATTGTAAACTGAAGTTTCATATTAAGAAAGATAGAGACAACTTGCAGCAGGTGGTTTTCACCCACATTGGGTTTCCACCTTATATCTTGGTGTTCATGTGTGTGGCTTTTTATCTGTTCTGTTATACTGCACATGTTTACTGTTAATATGATGAATAATGTCCTGATGCACTTAATTGAAGAATAAGCCAACTAAATTGTGAGTTTTCTTCTTATACGCTGTTTTACTTCGTCACAGTAGCGTGTACACGCTGGTTCACTTAACTGAAGTAGCGTATATGCTTTTGGGCATTTAAAAGTTTGATTAATCTGATAATACTGATTCACCCCCCCTCTCAGTATTATTTCCAACATGAAGCTTGAGTATATTTCCACTGATGAGTAGGTTGCAGATATCCTTACCAAAGCCTTACCACGGGGCAAGCATGTCTACTTCAGAGACAAGATGGGTGTGGTGAGGAACACCTTCCTCGGTAAGAGGGAGTGTTGAAATTTGGTACTGGAGGACAGGTGGTTCCCTTAGGCTTTGATCTTTGGCCTAGGGAAAAGTGTCCAAAAGAATTTAATTTTTCTCCTAAAGTAACTTTATAATTTTATAAAGTTAAATCTAATTTAAAAGTGACTTTAAGTGATAAAGTTACTACGTCTAATTTTAAAGTAACTTTTATAAAGTAAATGAAAAATTAGAAAGGAAAAATGACTTTGGAAATAAATGACTAAGTGGGTCTTTATTAAAGTGGGGTGAATTAAAAAATAGAAAGTGAGATTTAAATGAGCATTTAATCTCAACCATTGATCTAAATCTATTTCAGCCATTGGATTTATAGATCACCCAAAAGTCACTTGGATCACCCAAAAGTCACTTGGAGTTATATTAAAGGAGGAAAAGTGGGAAAAGGTCATTCATTCTTTCATGAGCAGATTGGGAGAAGGAGAGCAAGAGGGCAAGAGAGATTTCTGAGCAAGGAGGAGAAGGAGACAGCAGCTTGGCACACATTCCAAGGCAGCAGTTGAGCAGATTTGTACAGTTGATTCAGCGCATAGTGAAAGGCAGATTTTTGCACAAAAATCGAGGAGCAATTTGCTGATTTTTCTGCACACAAAACGGAGGCTGTACTACATTTATTGTTGTCCTGTTTGTTGTAATTTCCAGATTGGTGTGAGGCACGGGAAAGGAGATAAGTTGTAAATTTGCTTGTTGATTTTTTGCTGAATAATTCTCACTATAAAAAGTCAATTTTCAGAAATAAAGAAGAGCTCTCAAACTGGTTTTCTCCAAGAGTTGTAGGGGGTTTTTCCAGGGTCAAGTTGACCAAAAATATCAGTGTTTTAATATGTTTTAATGGCTGTTTTTGATTGCTGATTTTTAATTCTGCAATTTCCAGCATTCTGAAAATTTTCCAGAATTTGTGTTTTCAGCAATATTTATTTTTTTCAGTCTGTTAAATGTATGGTTATGGGAATGGGCATTTAACTACATGGAAGAAATAAGGAGAAACTGAAAACCGGGGTGGGAAAACAGAAATTTTTACAACACCAAGAGCAGAGGGTGAGCCCATGAGAGCCAGCCCCGGGTCACATGACCCATAATGTGCCTATCATGGGAGAAAAGTGTGCTAGCTATAGGGGGCTAGCCCAAGGTCATATTGACCACCACGTTCCCAAAAGCGTACACTAGTGAAGGGGGTTAAATAACAACCCTAAAACTTAGCCTCTACGTGGTCATATGGTTGCCGCATGATCGAAATTTTCAAGACTGTGGAAGCCCTTAACTATCCTATAATTTTTCCTAGCAAGAGGGAATAGTGCCAGGTTTTTGTGTTAGTTCCACAATTGGGGCACTCGAGCTAGGTTGAGGCTGAATTGTAGGATGATTAGCTGTAAAACTTGGGAAAAGAGACAAAGAAGCATAATTTTCTCATTTTTTGACAAAATGAGGTGTAGAAAGAATCAAAATAGGGGTTTTTGACTGTTTTGGAGCCATTGGAGCTATTGTTTCAGCATTTGGAGTATTGTAAATTGATATAAACACATGTTTTTGAGCATAATGGAAGAGGCCCAACATTGGAAGTTGGATGAGTAGATGTAGCCCAAGAGAGGGGTGAACTCCTTTATCATTTGTTGCCTTGTGTTTCTTGTTATGGTATCGATGGATTCCTTAGTTTCTACAAATATGAGTTTTAAATCATGATAATGTGTTAAGGAAATTTACATAAGTGTTTAAAACTTTGATGATTACACTTGCATATTGTTAAGAAATATTGAAGTTTCACATCCAGATCAGGGAACTAAAAAAAAGTAAATATTGTTCAAACATAAGGGTTTGTTAAAAAGGGTTAGGATCATGTTGTTTGAAAGTTATAGAAAGCCTTATATGGATTAAAATAGACACCGATATATTGGTATGTGAAGATTGATTTTCTTTCTTCAGAAAGGTTTTATAAAAACAAAAAAAGACCCTAATCAGTATATCAAGTCAGATCTAATGGGATATGTTATTATGATTTCCATATATGTTAATGATATTATTATAATACATAATGCTTCTATGTTAATTGATGAAGTTAAGGGATAGTTTTCACAAGAGTTTCAAATGAAGGACCTTGGTGAATTGCATTATTCCTTAGGTCTTGTGTTATGCAACTAGATCACAAAACATAAGGATAGATAGATCAACGACTTGAAAAGTAGCCTCTTCGAGGTGGTAACCTTCTTTACATCACATAAATGAACAATTCTTGGATAATAGAAATGACAAGACCTCCTTGGTTTATATAGGAGTCTAAGATGTCACAATATAATTACGGCCTACATATCAATAATAATGTAAGGGAACAACAATAATAGTGGGCTTCTATGGGGTACAACAATAACAATATGGGGGCTACATGGGCACAACACTAACAATAGGGGAGTAAACTAACAATAATAATAAGGGGGCTAAAGTAGTATTATAGGGACCTAACATGCCCCTCTCCTTCAAAAAAGATGTTGTCGTCAACACTTGAGTAGTTATGGATGCTTTTGCATGAAATTCTCATCCTCCCATGTGGAATCTTCATCCGTTAAGTTCTTCCACTTAACGAGATATTATGAAATTGCCCAATTTCATAGCTATCAGGTTCTTGTTTCCATGACTGCTTCAGGTGCTAATATGGTTTTTCCTTCTTCTAACAATTTCTAACAATATTGTTTGAACTAGGAGCTTGTCATAGATAACTTTCTTTAAGCATGAAACATGGAAAACTAGGTGCACTCGGAAAGATGCAGATTACTCCAATTTGTTGTTATAGTACCAATCTTTTGCAACACCTTATAAGGACCATAGTACTTCAGTGATAATTTATTATCCTTCCGAGCTTGCTTGACGGACATTTGTTTGTATGGTTGTAGCCGTAAAAATTTCCATACGCCTACGTCAAAACATCTTTCATTATGATGTTGATATGCCTATTATTTCATTCGACTCTGTGCCAAAGTGAGCTTATCCTTTAAGAGTTGGAGAACTTTTTTTTTATGCTGAATGTGATCTTCCAGTGCTTGAACCATATAATTTTCTCTTAAATATGATGTGATGGAAGATGGATGATATCCATAAAGTGACATAAATGGGGTCATTTTTGATATAGTATGGAAGGAAGTGTTATACCACAATTCAACCAAAGGAAACCACTTGACCCATTGTGTTTCTTTATCAGATACAAAGCAAGGAAGATATCCTTCCAAAAATTTATTCACTGTATCATTTTTCCTGTCAGATTCAGGATGCTAAAATGAACTATGAGCTAATTGATTACCAAGACAAGAAAATAATTCCGTCCAACAATTTCCAAGGAAAATTGGGTCTCTATCACTTACAATAATCTTTAGGTTTCCATGTGGTTTTTGTATTGTTTCCAAAAATGTAGTAAAAATTGTACTGTCTTTAAAAGGATGATATAATGCATAAAAATGTGCATACTTGGTAAGTCTATAAACTACCACCATGATGACACTTTTTCCTTCAGAATTGAGTAACCTTGTGATAAAATCCATAGATGCTTCTTCCCAACGTTGAATTGGAAAGGTTATAGGTTTTAATAGACCCGAGATTTTAATTGTCTCAGCTTTATTTTGTTGGCAAACCAAACATTCTGCTAAAAAATTCTAAATATTAGAGTTAAGTCCATCCAAAAAAAATCCCTCCTTGACCCTTTGGAAAGTTTTTAAAAATTTTGAATGCACTCCTAAGCACCTCCTAAGGGGGAGGTATGCAATTCCCGAAGAATATTTATTTATTTATTTATTTGGGAATTCTTACATAGATATAAGCAATCTTTGTACCATAATGAATCATTTTTCCAAATAAATGTATTAGATGTACTGGGATATTTTTGCAACTTTTAAATGACCATCCACACCTCTTTGGCATTCTTCTGTTCATCCCTTACTTCCGTTATCTAATTAGGATGGATAATATAAATGGCACATAGAAATGATTCGACATCCTCATCCTTTCTTGAGAGTGCATCTGCTATGACATTTTGCTTCCTTTTTTTGTATATGATTTCAAAGTCATAACCCAACATCTTTGTAACCCATTTTTTTTTTCTCTTCTAAAGAAAATATTTTTTCCAAAACATATTTAAGACTATCATAATCTGCTTTTACCTTGAAGCATCTTCTCATTAAGTAATGTCTCTATTGCTTTAGTGCATGTAGTATTGTCAACACTTCCTTCTCATAAATAGGTTTCTGTAAATACTTTCCCTTGAATATTCGATGACTTTCAAAAGAAATGGGTCTTCCTTCTTGCATTAAAAAAACATGAATTTAATTTTTTGAGGCATCACATTACACAATAAAGGTTTTTGTGAAGTTTGGTGTAGCTAAGACTGGTGCTTGGCACATTACCTCTTTAAAAATTTCAAAGGCCTTAGTTGCTTCTCAAGTCTAAGAAACTGCATATTTCTTTAGTAATGTTGTTATAAGCTATGTTATTCTCCCATAATCATTAATAAACTTTCGATAATACCCTATAAACTTGAGAAATCCTCGAATATTATTTATGGTTATGGGAATTTTCCATTTCTTAATGGATTTAAATTTGTTAGGGTCTACCTTAACACCCTCATGAGATACAATATGACCCAAATATTCCACCTCGTGTACTCCAAAGAAACATTTGCAGGGCTCTGCATATAATTGTTTCTCCTCCAATAGTTTGAGCAACGTGTCAACATGTTCAACATGTTCAACATGATCCTTCCAAGGATTATTGTAAATTAGTATATTGTAAAAAAATACTAACACAAATTTTCTAATGAAGGATTTGAAAATGGAATACATCAAACCTTGAAACGTGGAAGGTTCATTAGTAAGGAAAAAACCCATGACCAAAAATTTATAATGACCTTCATGAGTTTTGAATGTTGTTTTTGGAATGTCTTGAGTATTCATTCTAACTTGATGATATCCTAAACGAAGATCCAGCTTGGTGAAGTAAACTTCAACATATAATACATCGAATAATTCATATATTACAAGAATGAGAAATTTGTCTTTAATATTGAGATTTTTGAGCTCCCTACAATCCAGACACATGTGCCATGATCCATCCTTCTTGTGCACCAATACTACTAGAGTAGAGAAATAACTTTGACTAGGTTGAATTATACCAGCCTCTAGAATTTTTACAACCATATGTTCAATTTCACTCTTTTGGGCATAGGGATATCTATAAGTCCTAATTTTTGGGAAAAAAAACCTTGGAATCAAGTGAATAGAAATATCATAATCACGAATATGTGGGAGGCCTTCAGGAGTCTCAAATACCTTGGAATGATTTTCGAAGACTTTTTGGAGATCTATAGAAATAGATAATTTCAATGTTTGAACCTCTAGTGAGCATAATTGTGCAATTATGCCCTATTTTTCTTTCTTCAATTTCTTTGTCATTTCATTAGAGCTAATTATCTTCCCTAGTTCCCCTGCAATATCCCTTAATTTAATTTCCTTTCCTTCCCAAAAAAATTCAAGAAGAGTTCTTGAAAATTAAAGTTATCATCCCTAAGGATTATAACCATTGGACTACTAGTACAACATCAGAACTAACGATTGAAATGGAAATAATTGGACTATTCAATAAATATTTCCCCATGGTTAGCTTAATATGATGGCACTTTCCAAAGAAATTTATAGTTCCTCCATTTGTAAACACCACTTGACACTCTAGTGCTGGATATATAAAGCAATTCAATTCCTTCACTATCTTAAAATGAATAAAATTATGCATACTACCTGAATGAATCAACACTATTACCCTTTTATACTTTATATATCCTTCTATTTTGAGAGTTTAAGGTGTGGTAATTCCCACCAATACATTAAAATATATGGTTGGATTCATTTATTCTTTCTTTCGGGTTGGTTCCTAGTTTATATCCTCAACACACTTATGACCTTTGGTGTATTTTCTATCACAAATGTAAAAAATCCATTTTCCTGTTTTTCCTCCAATTGTTGTGATGTTAACCTTGTAGGTTGTGGAAGGCTAGGAGCAACAACACTTCCATCTTTATAATTGTGAGTGGTAGATTTCCTTGCCGCCATAATTTTGTTTTCAACTTTTCATGCCACCCTGAATGCCTTCTGCAATGAACCAGATTCCCAAAGGCAAACTTCATGTTGAATTTTCTCCTGTAAATTCCCCATGAAGGCATCAATCCTATGCTCCTAGAATATTAGTTACCTTGATATTAAATTTATAGAAGTCCTCAATGTGATTCGCCATTGAATCCTTTTGTATGAGATTTATTAATTGGTTAAAGAAGGTGTTTCTCTTTGTATCCTCATAATGTGCTATCATTTCCTCCCTAAAATTTGACCAAGTGACAAGAAGTTTACAAGAAAAAATCCATTGATACCATAGAAACTGATTGGGTTCTAAATATGCAATGCATACCTTTTTGTGTGTTTAACATCATGTACATCAAAATATTACTCCATCTATGGTATCCATATTACCAGATACTTGCTACCAAACTTCCCCGTATCAGTTTTTGGAATGTGGTTGGTCTTCAATCCAAAGTTAAAGTATCTAAAATCATGGCTAACATTCCTTTTATTCTCATCATGAGTTTCATGGAATACCTTTTCGCCATTAAGAAGCATTTCTTGTAGAAATTCTGTCAAAGCTTTCTTCAAACCTTCCATATCTTCTTTTAGACCATCCTTCAAACCTTCCATATCAACTTTTTTTTATTCTAAACCATCCATCTTAACATTCATCATTGCTTCTAATTCATTTTTGGTTATTCTTTGTGAGAGAAAAATTTGTTGAACTTAGTCTCATAATTTTGATATATCATGTTGCATTTCTTCCTCTTTTTCATGTGTCATAGTAGATATTTTTGGTTGCCTACTAGGAGTATCCATTTTCTTTTCAAGGCATACTGGAATCAAATAATGGTATCCATGATTTACTATTCCCTTTGAATTACTTCAGATTGATTTTTTAAAGAAAACTTGTGAAAATTTTAAAAATACACACATTTTTCTTCTTGATTTTTGAAGCTTGATATTGAAACTATTATATCACTATAGGGTCATAGCATGGAACTGGGATACACTTTTTTGTGAAATGAGGGCACATTTTGGTGAAAAAAGGATGCTCTATGAGCAATTTTAAGCACTCTATTGAGCAATATTTAAGCACTCGATCAAGCAATTTTTAAGCGCTCAATTGAGTTTTTGAGGCACTTAAAAATATCTCGATTGAGCGTTTAAAAAATCCTTGATTGAGCTCCTACGTAGCCCTAGGTTAGGAGCTCGATCGAGCTTTAAGGCTTGATTGAGCTTCATGGCTCGATTGAGCATTAAAGCTAGAAATTTTAAAATTAGCTATGTAAATATCATAAATGATATGTAAACTTTAAAATTGTAACTATTTGATAGATGAAACAAAAAACAAGATTTAATTATTAATTACATTTGAATAGGTAAGTAACAATGGTGTGGATTAATTTCTCATTACATTTCTAACGTTTTGGTGTATAGATTTGAAAAATAATTCTATCCTACTTGCAATTGAAATTGTAATATTCTTATATTTATAATTTAGTAACTTAAAAATTTGTTTTTAATATGATTTAAATTTTCAATGTTATAATTTAAATAATAAATTTATTATAAATATAATTTAAATAATAAATTGATTAAACATAAGAAAATTTATCAATTTGATTTTAATAAATATTATATTTTTTATATGAATAAGTGTAATCAAAATATGTGAATTTGATTCTGGTGGAAAAGTGTGTGTGTGTATATATATATATTCACTTGTTTAGGAACATAAACAAGTGCAGTAATAATTAACATAGTTGTAATAGTTGTAAGATATAATTAATATAGTTGTAATGGGTGTAATGTTATATGTTATGTCCTTAGTTTGCACAAGTGTGAAAGAAAGAAGAGCACAATAAAAAATAAATTATAGAGCATAAAACATTCAACAATAATGCACACCTCTCACACACCAGCTGAAGTTATTTCATTAAAATAGAGATATATTTATACATGAGGAGAGGTATTGGGATTTTGTCAACTCCACAAATTTCTAAATCAATAACTTCACAAATCACTTCATAATTCTCTCAACAATATTCCATAAATCTCTCACCTATCATTCCATCAATTTCTCCATAAATCTCTCACTAAAAACAACAACTTTAATTATTTAATATTAAAAAATGATCCATTATTCCATCATTTCTCCTCCATAATGATCATTTGGAAATATTCCATGATCATCCCTGAATTTGTAGAACTTTTGCTTAGATAGTACTTTCGTGAATATATCACCTACCTATTCATTTGTTCTGCAGTACATGATCTCGATCACTCCTTGCTGAACTAGATCCCTAACAAAATGATAAATATCAATATGCTTGGTCTTCTTATGTAAAATTAGATTCTTGGTCATATGAGTAGCACTTTGATTATCACACATCAACTAAGTGGGTTTTGTCTTTTTGTTAGATCCTCTAGAATTCTTCTTAACCAAATTGCTTCACATGTTGTTGTCCCTGGCACTTTATACTTTGCTTCTACTATTGAGAGAGAAAATGTCAGTCGCTTATTAGTACTCCAAGAAACTTCCACTGAACCCATACTAAATCAATACCCTGAAGTTGATTTCATGTCATCCATACATCCAACCCAATCTAAATATACATAACCAATCAACCTGAAATGTTTTGTAGATGTGTATACCAAACCATAACCAATTATTCCACAGAGATATCTTAAAATCCACTTTGCTTATTTCTAATGTATTTCCTTGGGTTCAGCCATAAATCTTTATACCATACTAACTACAAAAGAAATATCTAGTCGAGTTGTAGTTAAGTAGATCAAACTTCTAACCAATTGACAATACAAAGTAACATCAAGTGAATTGGAGTCTTCATGTCCATATAGCTTCAACCCAACTTCCAAAGGAGTTGCCGCTAGCTTGCAACTCAAAATTCTGAACTTCTTCAAAATATCCCAAGTATACTTGGCTTGTGACATGAAAATACCATACTCCTTTCACAAAACTTCAATACCCAAGAAATAATGCAACTCACCAAGATCCGTCATCTCAAACTCAACAATCATATGTGACTCAAAACCTTTGAAATAGTTTTGTACGCCTCCCTGTTTAGATCAAATCATCAACATATAAGAAAACTATCAGAATGTCATGTCCTGAATGAAATACATAGAGATTTAGGCTCAAATAAAATTTTAACTGAGCCATGGTCCTCAAGATACTTATCAATGCTTGAATACCATGCCCTTGGTGCTTGCTTAAGACCATAAAATGTCTTCTTCAACTTATAAACATAATCTTATTTTCCTGGAAGTTCAAAACCTTCAGGCTGCTCCACATAAATTTCTTCATCCACATAACCATTTATAAAAGTGAATTTAACATCCATTTGAAAAATTGGCCACTTGTACTGTGCAGCTAATCCAAGAATCATATTTATTGTATCTAACTTTTCCACTGGGGAAATGTCTTAGTATAATCAGTTCCTTGTTTCTGTGCATATCCCATTGCAACTAAATGAGTCTTATACTTATCAATTGTGCCATCATATTTATACTTGGTTTTATAAACCCACGTAGTGCCAATTAAATATTTTACCTTCAGTAATTTGGCCAAGTCCCATGCATCATTTTTCACCAAGGCATTCATTTTTTCTTCCATAGCTTCATTCCATTCTTTATTTCTTGATGCTTCTGCATAATCTTGTGGTTCATCCATTTTCATTACCTATCCCATAAGCGCCTAATTCACTAGAGAAATTTGAGATCTAGTAACCCTTCTTTCAAAATTTCTATCCAACGTACTGCTTTCTGAATGACTCCTTTCAAGCCACTTAGGGTTCTTCTTAACTTCATCTTATTTTACTAACTTGAAATGAGATTCATCACCAATATTTACTACATCTTTCTTCAATTCAAATCATACCTATTCTGGATGATAGATTCCCTTCTCATCAAACACAACATCTCTTCTTATTATCACCTTCTTTGCGTCTGGATCAAACAAACTATGAATTCTTGTTTCAGTATTGTATCCAATAAAGATACACTTCACACTCTTAGCATCCAATTTCATCCTATTTTCCTTAGTAACATGTGCATATGCAGTACATCCAAAAACTTTCATTTGTACAACACTTGGTTTGTATCCTGACCATGCTTCTTCTGGAGTCAAATTCAACATTGCCTTTGTAGGACATTGGTTAAGAGAGTATATCATTGTGTGTAATTCTTCAGCCCAAAACTCATGTCCAAGTGACTTACTTTTTAACATGCTTATAGACATTTCAACTATGGTTCTATTCTTCCTCTCTACAACACCATTTTTTTCAGGAGAACAAAATAATTCAAAAGCTCATTTGACTTGGATTCTCCCTCATTATTTGTTCTTCGGGTGAGAATTTGTAGACCACTTTTCTTTTCAACTAAAGCCTTAAACTCAGGAAAATGAGAAAGAACTTCATACTACTCTTTTAGAAAATACACCCGCGTCTTCCTAGAATAATCATTAATGAAAGTGAGAAAATAGCGTGCCTTTTCAAAAGACACAATCTCCATTGGACCACACAAATTTGCATCCACCAACTTAGACATTCTCTAGCCTTCCATGTTCTATCTAAGAAACTTTCTCTCTATTGTTTCCCAAAAATACACCCTTCACATACATCATCATCCAACTTGATATAACGAAGGCCATTCACCATGTTCTTCATTCTTAACAACACCAAACTCTTAAAATATAGATGTCCCACCCTATAATGCCAAACCTTACTATTTTCTTCTTCTGTTGTATTCAAACTTTGTGAATTAATTGAATCAAAGGAGAGCTTGAAAATTATATCTTTAGTCATTTCACCTCTTGCTACATATGCATTTTTATTCAACTTATCCATGATTAAGCATTCTTTATTATCAAACATTAACTTCTAGCTTTTCTCCACCATCTTCCCTACAGGAGGAAGGTTCTTCTTCAATGCTATTGTCAACAAATTTTCCTCAGTTAACTTCTTCTTTCCATGTAATTCTAGTATTGCAAATGGGCTTTTCCCTCTCACCTTGGAAACACTATCATCGCCAAATATGACTTTACCAGAATAATTGTCATTAATTTTTGTAAACAACTGCTCTTGAGATGTCATATGAGTTGAACATCATGAATCAATATACCATGCTTCACTTTATTCACTGTGTGCCATCAACCTTGAGACGAATAACTTCTCATTCCTAATTTCTTCAACAACTTTATTAGCACCTTTTCTCTCCATATCTCACATTTCCGCATAACAATCTTTTTCAAGATGGCCAGATTTTTAGCATCAATAAAATTAAGGTCCTCCACATCTTCCTCCATTTTTGCCTCCATCTCTTCCTTGTCCTCTTTGACGAGATCCATCTATGTCTCTTCCTCTAAACTGACTTCAATTCCTACCTCTACCACTTGAAGGTGATGCATTTCCTTGTGAACTTTGTTGATTATTGTTTTCATTCTGATTATGATATTAACCCCTACTCCTTCCTCTTTCTCTATGCTTTGCAGAAAAGGCATGTTCTACTTGCTCAGATGGTTGATTCTCTTCAATAGTTAACAAGAATCCACTTAATTCATCAATTTTCACGTATTTAAATCTTTGCAGGCCATAATATTGGTAGTGACAATCTGAAACTTAGGTAGAACACTTCTTAAAATATTCTCAGTTAGCCTTCTTTCTATACCATCTTCACATAATGAACTCATTTGATTAACAAGATCTTCAATTTTTGTGATGTAATCGTGAATGGATTCATTACTTTTCATATGGGCATTTTCAAAATTCCTCCTTAATGTTTTCAATTTAGCTACAACAACACCTTCATATGTGTTCTTTAAGATATCCCATGCTTCTTTAGATGATATTGCACCACTGATTCTTGGAAATATAGATTTTTCAAGAGCATTTCCTAGAAGTGAAAGTGCTTCATTATCTTTCTTGATAAGTTCCTTAAGAGATTTATTTTCATCATCACTTAATGTTTTGAATTCATCAGGAGAAGGCATAATGTATCCATCAATTACAAGTTCCCATAAATCTTTAGTGATGTGTATAGTTTGCATACATTTTCTACAATAAAAATAATATGTGCCAACAAGTTTAGGTAATACAATATTGCTTGTCACCATGAGAAGAGTAAGAGAGAGTGATACAAAAAAAATGCACAAAATAACACAATGTGTCTCACTTCAACCCGAGACAAGAACCAAATGTCGCAAAAAATGGGACCTAACCACATATTTACTTCTTATATCTCCCTTACTAAAAATGCTAATCACTTTTACACATTTATAAATCCCCTTTTACAAACTAAAGGAGTGTGTCATGCACACTTCAAGAAACATTAACGTGCACTCCAAACAAAAGTTTTCATATTTAAAAAAACTCGTGAAAAGTCACTCCACTCTAAAAAGCTTTAATGTTAAACTTTAAAACTTTAAAGTTCACTCCACTCTTATTTCAAATTTCACATCAACGTTTAAACTTGCATGTCCAGAATCCAATGATCCTAGTTTGAATGACTATTTGTCGAACAAGAATTTGACCTGACGAAATTGCAGTAGCTCTTGCAACCTCTAATGGACTGGCTTAATAATGCAAGAAACTTGGAGTCTCTTCATGCTTGGATTCTCACACACCCAGAAGACATCTCCACATAGCTTCATGAAAGTCTTATCCAAGCAGGTTTGTTCCTATTCCACGTTGACAACTCCTCATTTGTTGTTCTACACAAAAAAAAAAACTTCGCTCCAACATTGCTTCCAACTATCATAGGCTACCAGATCAATGCAAGCTGGCTCAAAACAACCTCAAAGGCAAAGAGACATATCAAATGAAAAAAAAAAACAACAGCAAAAAAAAACATTACACCAGCAAATGTATCTTCATTGCATAGGTATGCAGAAAGAATTTTTGCATTAGCTTGCATGCTCCAAGGTTGTGGCATGTCCAACACTTCTCTATTCAGGTTCTTCACGCATGCACCATAAACACATGAAAAACACACAAGCTCTATTTTTTAAGAGGGTTCTCATAAATCTCACAAACTCTCTAATTCTTGGGAGTAATGGCTCTGATACCAAGTGAAAGAAATAACAACATAGTAAAAAATAAATTACAGAGCATAAAACATTCAACAATAAAGCACAACTCTCACACACCAATTCAATTTATTTAATTATCATAGAGATATATTTATACATGAGGAGAGGTATTGGGATTTTGTCAACTCCACAAATATCTCAATCAATAACTCCACAAATCACTCCATAATTCTCTCAAGAATCATTCACAAATATTTTACCTATCATTCTACTAATTTCTCCATAAATCTATCATTAAAAACAACTTTAGTTATTTAATATTTGACAAATGATCCATTATTCGATCCAAGTGCCAAGTATATATAAAAAAATTTACTCTTCACTTAGATTTGCAATATATATTTTGAAAATAATAAAAACATAAGGAAATCATAAATTTTAAAATATTATTTGACTAATTTGAATTTGAGTAATCTAGATTTAAATGTGCCTATCAAATTATTTTTCAAATAATAATATTATAAAATTTAATTTAATTTAGTTTGTTGCTTTATTTATTTATTTATTATAATTTGATTTATTTTTATTGAAAATTTCTACATAAAAAATAATAAAATGATTAAGTATAAAAATATGTTATATTTAAAATCAAAACAATAAATAAATTATCATTTTTAAGAATTTCAAAATTGAAAAAGAAAAGTTAAAATATTTTATACAAAGTTATATATGTATATATATTATTATATTTTTTTTTTGGTAAAATATAATAAATTTGGAAAATTAGAGTTTGGAAAAAAATATAAATTATAAATTTGAATATTTATAAAAATCATTTGTGGAATAAATTGAGAGGTTTCATTTTTTAGATAATTATAATAGCTTGATCGAGGGTTTCTTAAACCCTTGATTGAGCTATTTGAAATTTGAATTTAAAACACTCAATTGAGCATTTTAAGCGCTTGATCGAGTTGTTGAGGGCCTAAAAATTGTTTTTTAGCTACTCTTTTGCAAATTTCTCTCCAACACCATTTTGTACCGTAGTGAAATTAGGGAAAATTTTGTCCTTAGGTGGTGGAGTTGAGCATATTGGACTAACGAAGGAATCCTCTATCCAATGGCATATGAGTCTTCTTCTGCAAATTTCTCTCCAACACCATTTTTTACTGTAGTGGAATTAGGGAAAAATTTGTCCTTAGGTGGCGGAGTTGATCATGTTGGATTAATGAGGGAATCCTCTATCTAATGGCATATGAGTTTGATGTTTGCAATTTCATATGGTATTTTTTATCTAATTTCTTTCAAATATAATCCTTGAAATTTGTTTCAACATTTTTAAAGAAGTCGAATAAAAATTCAATAATAAAATATACAAAATGAAAAAAAAATCATAAAATACCACTATCTTAGTTTACAAGTCCTCTTCAAAGGGGTACTCTTCGTTTTTCAATTTATTTAAATAGTTAGAAAAAACCTTATGTAAATCGTGCTTATATATATATATATATATATATATATATATATATATATATATATAGTAAAATTGCACATTTTAGACTAAGTTATGCTACGTGAACACCCACATACCTCTTAAGATGTGTGAAATTTTTCAAGGACAAACATTTCATTTAACGAAAAATTAACATATTATACGACATTAAATATTTTTGCAAAAATATCATTAGGAAAATAGTATAATTGTCCACAATTTGTATTTTTACTCTGAATCAAAAATCACACTGCTTATATGAATTTTGAGGGCTTCAATTTGTTAAAAGAGGAAAATCTCAAAATTTCATTGTCACATTTGGCCCAAAAGTGTAACCCATCTTCATGATTTCACCCTGTGATTTTGGACTCCAAAGGTTTGAAATTCCATATTGTGGTAGTGATCGGAGTCTTCTTTCTAACTCCACAAGTCAGACCAAGATTGGATTCTTCAAGGTAAGTTATGCCTAATATCCCATCATGATCTCATTATGGATTGGTTTAGTAGAGTGAAAATGTACGGGAATCAACATGTCAATGCTTAAACATTCGACCTTAAAATTGATACAAAATAAAATAAATTTTGTGCAGTTTCAGTCACTTTTTATAGAATCTAAATCCAACGCTTGAAAATAAAGTTATGACAATTTTTCCTAGGTTACCAATTTGATGTTGAATCCTGGAGCATGTTAAAACCCTAAATTATTATAATCATATATATGAAAATATAGTGAACCAAGATCTAAAATTGTTATAAGACAAAAAAAAATTGGCTACATTTTTTTGAAATTTCATCTTTTAAAGCCTTGTATAAAAATATTTATAGCAAAAATTCCAAGATGGCCTGTTTGAAGGTGTGAAACCCTAGAATCGAAAGCTTTGATACCAAATCTTATGCAACCAGATCATGAAACAAAAGAAAATATATATCAACGACTTGAAAAATAGACTCTTCGAGTGGGAAATCTCCTTTACATCATGTAAATGAATAATTGTTGAATGGTACAAACGATCAGATGTTTTTGGTATATATAGGAGTCTAAGGGGTCACAATATAATCAGGGCCTACATAATAATAATAATGTAAGGGAACAATAATAACAATATTGGGATTCTTTGAGGCATCACAATAAGAATATGGGGGTTACATGGGCACAACAATAACAATAGGGGGCTACACTAGAAATAACAATAACGAGGCTACACTAGTATTACATGGAATTCCTAACATGTTATTATGATTTCCCTATACGTTGATGATCTTATTATGATAAGAAATGCTTCTATGTTAATTTATGAATTTAAATTATAGTTGTCACAGGAATTTGAAATGAAATACCTTAATGATTTTCATTATTGCTTAGGTCTTGATATATGGAGAGATAGTGGACATACATTGGTTACATAGAGTAACTATACCAAGGAGTTGCTCAAAAGATTCAAAATAGACTAATGCATGGAAGTATCAATATAATTAAAATAGAATTCCAAAATATATAGTAATGATGGGACAAGAAAGGTGGATGGTACTTTGTATCATCAACTAATGGAAATTCTAAGCTATCTCACTACAACTAGGACAAACATAGAATATTAAGTTAGAATCCTTAGTCAGTTCATGGATAAAATTCTTAAAAGCCATTGGAATGTAGCAAAGTAATTTCTATGGCATCTAAAAGGAACTATTAACTTTGGTATTGAATAAACTAATCATTTTAATGTTGAATTGGCAATATATTTTGATTCAGATTAGGCTGAAAATCATGATGATAGAAAATCAACTTTAGGATATGCATTCAGGCTAGGATATGGGATTATGGCATGGAGTAGTCGGCGAGCGGGGGGCGGGGGGGTGGGGCGCGGGGGGGGGAGGTGGATGGTCCCCCTAGGACCCTCACAGGGAGGGACAAGTCCCCCCCACGTGGAGGGGTGTACAGTCTTCATGGGTTATACATCTGGCTAAAACAATGACCTCTAAATAAAGAAGATAATCAGGATCCACACCCAACAATCCCCCACTTGGAAGCTGATGATAAAAACTCCATTGCTACTTCATTTGCTAGAAAATCACTCCACTTTGGACCTGGTTGTTTCTCATTTTCATCATCATACTTTAAAACCAATTCAAACCCACCAAAATCTTAGTTTCTCCCTCATTACAAAGTTTGTTAACATAATATATGTAGGATTTTGACTAGTGTGTATCTTTTCTAGCTTCAACTTTCCATCTTCCATCACTGACCGCATGAAGTGGTACTTGAGATGTATATATTTAGTCTTGGAATCAAGTTTTGAGTTCTTTAAAAGATGAATGGCACTCTGGTTATCACTGTGTAACCTACCTAACTCCTTCTTCTTATCCAATTCATCCAAAAACCTTTGTAACCAAATCATTTCTTTACTAAAATTTATAGTAGAAATATTCTTTTCTTCCATCGTTGAAAGTGCAACAACACTCTGCAATTTTGAAGCCCAATTGACAGTTGTTCCACCTATATTAAACACATAACCTATGGTGCTCCTCCTACTATCTTTATCACCTGCCATATTTGCATCAACATATCCTCGTAGAGAAATGTTTCAACCATCAAAGGATAATGCTTCATATGTGGTACTTCTCAAATACCTAAGAATCCACTTCACTTCCATCCAATGTTATTTTTCTAGATTGTTCATGTACCTTCTTACAACTCCCACTGCATGAGCAATATCAGGCCTTGTGCAAACCATTGGATACCTTAAGATTCAAACTGCTGATAAATATTGAACTTTAGACATATAATCCATCTCTTCCCGAGTCTTGGGACACATATCCTTGATTATTTTCAAATGGATAACCAAAAGTGTGGTAACTAATTTTGCATTTTGCATATTAAATCTTTCGAACACCTTTTGTATGTACTCACTCTGAGATAATGTTAATTTGCAATTTTTCCTCTCTCTAGTTATTCTCATACCAAGGATTTGTTTTATAGCACCTAAATCCTTCATTTCAAATGAATTTGCCAATTTTTCCTTGAGCACATGATATAGTTGCCATCATTTTTCCTTTTGAGATAAACATAATGATCAGAGTGACATCTAGTATAACCATTTTCAAGCATAAACATGTCAAATTTTAGATACCACTACCTTGGAGCCTTTTTTAAGCCATACAATCTCTTCTTCAACCTTCACACTAGTTTCTCCTTTCCTTTGCCCTCACATCCTTGTGGTTGTTGCATATAGATCTCTTCCTCCAAATCCCCATGGAGAAAGGCCGTCTTTACATCTAACTTCTCAAGATGCAAATCTTTTGTTGCTACTAGAATTAAAATAGTTCTGATTTAATTCATTTTAACAATAGGAGAAAATATTTCATCAAAGTCTATACCTTTTTCTGTGAAAACCCCTTCACCACAAGTCTAGATTTATACCCTTTTCTACCTCCATCATCTTCCTTCAACTTGTAAAGCCATTTATTCGGCAATGTTGTTTCACCTGCAGGAAACTTGACAAAGTCTTAGGTCTAGTTATGTACCAAGGAGTCCATTTCTTCTTTCATGGTTAGCTTCCACTTCTTCCTGGATTCTACTTGCATTGTTTCTTCATAACATTTTGGTTCACGAAAATCAGTCAACAATACATAATATAATGAAAGAGAGTATCTTTAAGGGGGTCTACTTATCCTAGTAGATCTTCTAACACCATTTTAAGGTGTTTGAGGTGCCTGTTGCTATTGTGGTCATTGTTATTGTTATCGTTGATGATAATTATGATTTTTAAGCACCTTTATGTTTTTTGTGATCTCATCAAACACTATGTATTCTATGTTTTCTTTTTCATGCTTCTAACCTTATACACAAAATTTCATTGAATATGACATTTATTCTCCTAATGTTTTTGCGATTTTTATAATCATAAAAGTGATAACCAAAATAATTAACATCATATCCAATAAAGGTACATTACTTTTATTTTTCCTCAAGCTTTGTTCTATTTTCTTTATTAATGTGGACAAAGGCCTCAAAATTGAAAATATTTAAAAATGA
The DNA here is from genome assembly GCA_031772625.1 of Pinus tabuliformis. Classification (NCBI taxonomy): domain Eukaryota; kingdom Viridiplantae; phylum Streptophyta; class Pinopsida; order Pinales; family Pinaceae; genus Pinus; species Pinus tabuliformis. Next base: position 278,175,190 of record CM062808.1, read on the forward strand.
GTAGTTCACCATTTTACCTGCCCATGCCTCCTCTGCAATACCACCATCCAAGGAACTTGAAGGCCCTCTATTTATTAGATAAACAAAAATATATACAACATCTGCCCAAAATTGTAAAGGCAATCATGCATGCAATCTCATGCACCTTGCACGCTCCATGATTGTTCTAATCATCCTTTCTGACACACCACTTTCTTGTGGTGTTCTTGGAATTGTCTTCTCTCTATGAATTCCATGCTCTTAACAATACTTATCAAACTCTTTGTTGCAATTTTCACCTCCATTTTTTTATATGAGACACTTCAACCTTTTTCCTGTCTCATAATCAACCAAAGCTTTCCATTTCTTGAAATTATCAAATACATTAGATTTATTTCAAATACAATAAATCCAGGTTTTCCTGGTTGCATCATCAATAAAAGTAACATAATAGTGACAACCACCAAGAAATTATACCTAAGCAGGTCCCCATATATTTGTATGCACGAGCTCTAATTTTTCGTTCTTCTTTTCCTTCCCAACTATGATAAATATGACTCTCTTTTGTTTTCCATGAACACAATTCTCACAAAATTACAAATGAACATGCTTTAAACCTAACAAAAAATTTCTTGAGTGAATAATTTGCATCCCCTTCTCACTCATGTGTCCAAGCCTATGATGCCACAATGTTGTATCTACTCCTTTAGAGGTTAAAGAATTAACATAATTAGAAATACCATTGCATAAGTACAATGTACCAACCTTTTGTCCTTTTTCTATTACTAGGGCTCCTTTTGTAACCTTCCAGGTTATTTGTTAAAGTTGTTACACAACCTTCATCTCCCAATTACCCTGTTGAACTTAGATTTTTCTTCAGATCTCAAACATGCCTTAACTCCTTCAATAGCCATTGGTTTCCATTATGTTGTTTTATGAAAAATTTACCCATTCTAATGATTTTACAGGGTTTATCATCACCCAAATGAACTTGTCCAAAATCTTCTTGAACATAAGCATGAAAATGTTTCCTATCAGGTGTGGCATGGAATGAGGCCTCTAAATCTACCACACATGCATCAATAATATTTTCTAATGAAATAATCAAAGTGTCTTGCAACACACCACCTGTCACATTCGCTTCATGATTGTTTTATTGTTGCACATCTCCTTCTTTTCCCTTCAAATACTTACAACCTTTCTTCATGTGTCCTTTCTTCCCGCATTTCTAGCACACTATCCCTGATCTAGACTTGGATATTTCTTTGCTTGACTAAATGTGATATCCCGGGCTCTTTCCTCTTTCAATTTTCCCCCCCTAGTCTCTACTGTCAAAGAATTACCTCATGTCTCACCAAAGCTTTTCTGTCACATTTTCCTCACTAAGGATTTCATCAACAACATCATCAAACTTTGAAGTACTAGATCTAGAGACAAAGTTACTAAAGACCATAACTAAACCATTCCAACTTTCTGGAAATGAGCACAGAAATAACATAGCCCTAACTTCATTATCAAAATTTACCCCTACATAACATAAATGACTTGTCATTGTATTAAATTCATTTAAATGATCAGAAACAGATCCACCTTCTAACATATTCATATTAAATAAATGATTTATAAGAAATTTCCTATTTGAGGCTAAGGTATTGTCATATAGTTTGGCCAATTTTTCCACTAAACCCTCTGTTGTTGTTTCATTTAATATTAAAGGCTACCGACATTTCTAGGCATAACCGTATTGTTCCAACTATATTTCTGTCGAGAATATCCCATTTTGTGTCTGACATACTCATCAACTTATTTGTCTTTAGGCTCAATGGTAGGTAAAAATATTTATGATACAGATAATCTTCCATTTGCATCTTCCACAACTGGTAATTTTAGCCGTTAAATGTTTCGGCCCTAAACCTACCATCTTTTGCCATTTCTCCCACTAGGACGAGGAACCCTTTTCTCCTATAATTTTATCAGCCAAATAGATGTTTAGCTCTGATACTAATTGTTAGAAAACTATATATTACAGAGTAATGGAACACATAAAATATTGTAGAAACACAAACACAAAAAACAGATAAAACAAGAGAGACAAGATATGTGTGATTCACCCAATTTGGGCTATGTACATGGAGAAATAGCCAGTCCTTCCTTTTATATTTTCCAACAAAATGAAGAGATACTACCTACAGTAGATCCGTTGTAATTTCCTCTTCACTCTCACACAGTCTCCTCTCCTTTTCTTACTCAGAATACACATATACACAGGCACAATACAATTATCTCATATATAGTGAGGGGTTCCCTTCTAGATAAAAAACCCTAAATTAAATGTAACTTCTACCATTAGATCATCCACTTAATGAACGGCCTAGATTGACTATGAAATTAAAATATTTTACAAGGAAAATTTACATCTATTTTTAGCTTCAGGGGCACTGCCCCTGAACCCTCTTTGGGGGCTGCTGGCCCCCGAACCCCTCAGTCAGGGCAGATGGCCCCCCCAGGACCCCTATGGCGAGGGGGAGTTCCCCCCACATGGAGGTGTGTATAGTATTCTTGGTGTATACATCCGCCTAAAACAAAGACATATGAATAAAGAAGATAACCAAGCTCCACACCCAACAAAACTAATATCTCACTTGAAAGGAAAAAAACTTGTTTTAAACAAAAATTATATTCAGAGTGAAAGTTATTTATGTCAAACTAAAGTTAAAGGAGGAAAGTTATTTTAACCTTGACTAATCAATAAAGTAACTCGATTTTTTGGTGTTCATATTCCGTTTATTCAAGGGACCAGTGACAAGATTGCAAGGATCATAAGGAAGCATAAGGTGGACTCAACCTTTCAGCTTTAAATACCATCTGGAGCTCCCTTAGATCTATGAAATACCTAGTGGACACCAAGAATATGAAGGGTGTTTACGTTATCCCATGCTCCTGTGGGACTCCCTACATTTGTGAGACTGGTCACTCAATTAATCAAAAGATTCATGAGCATGTTGCTGATATCAAGCATGGTAGGACCCACTCCTCTGCTTTGGCGGAGCATACAAATAAATTTAAGCATCACATTTGCATTGAGGAGGCCCAATTCGTTGCTAAGGTTATTCATTTGCATCATCGTAAATTGAGCGAGACCCTAGAAATTGAAAAAGACAGAATAATTTGAATAGAGATGATGGTTGGAATATTAGTAGAAGTTGGGTCCCTATCTTGTCCACCTAGTTATTTTTTCTTTTTTATAATCTATGTAGGTATTGACATCCTTTTTATAGTATTTGTTGTTGATTTATTCTTCATTAAAGTTTATTTTCTTGATCCTTCGTGTTTTTTATGTAATTTATCATCCTATTCGTTCTTAACTCCTTTTAATATTTTTGTTATTCACTTAATGGGCTTGAGCCCCATATTTTATTGTTGACCTCATTTTATTTATTGATTACTTTTTCTTTGGATATATATATCTATATATATATATATATATATATATATATATATATATATATATATATATATATATATATATATATATATATATATATATATATTGACTTTTGTATATTTTGTTTCGTTTTACTTTATTTCCATTAGTTATTTTATTTATCAAATAATCTTGTCTCGTCTTCACTTGTTTTTTTAATTTTTGACTCCCCTCCTTTAATGTTTGACTTTGATTATTTATTTATTTGCTTATTTATTTTAAAAACTAGTTGTTTAATATAATGGTTACTTATTAATATTTGATAAATTAATAAACTAATATCACAATTTAAATATTATTTTTCAAAAACTAGTTGTTTAATATAACCGTTACATATTAATATTTTAGTAAATTAATAAACTAATATCAATATTTAAATAATAACTTTCAAGAACTAGTAATATTTGTTTTAACAAATTAATTTAAATATTATTTTCAAAAACTAGCCGTTAACTATTAATATTTTTAACAAATTAATGAAATAATATCATTATTTAAATGTTTTTTCAAAAAAATAGTCCTTTAATATAGCCGTTACATATTAATATTTTAATAAATTAATAAACTAATATCATTATTTACTACTGGAGAATAAAATGGAGGCAACGAAGATTAGATTGGAGGTTATAGAAAAACAAAACCAAGATACTAACCAACCATCCAAACAAGGAGATGCTGATACTTTAGAGAGTCTTAAAATGAAAGACATGATTAAAGAACTAGAAGAAAATGTTAATAGCCGCCTCACCCTAAATAATTTGGTAGACAAGTTAGATATCAAACCAATTAAAGATAAAATGAAAAAAATAATAGAATTAGACCATGAACGTAACAAAAGGGCCTTGAACCTTATAATATTCGATTTAAAAGAGGAAGTAGATGAGGATACTTTAGCCTTAGCCGAGACATAATTACATAATAGATTACGAATTGAAACAGTGTGTCTCACAGAAGCAACAAGGTTGGGGAAATTAACCGAGAATAAATGAAGACTAGTCTGCATAAGGGTGAGCTCCACTGATCATAATTACAACATACTTAGTAAAACCTCAAGTCTAAAAGGAATGGGAATATTCATAAATGAAGATCTTGTTCCAGAAGATCAAATAGAATTAAGAAAGGAGGTTCAAAAGGTAAAAGAAGCTAGAAAGGAAGGAAAATGGGCAATAATTAGAAATACAAAAGCCTTTATTCGAGATAGAAACCAAAAAGATAGTAATCAGTAACAATTAAACATGCTCCGGATCCTTTCTTGGAACTGTCGGGGCTTCCCATGCAACAAAGGCCCCAAGCTAAGTTGGATTTCAAATGATGCTGATATTATTTTGCTTGTTGAAACTTGGGAGCACGAAGAATCTAAGGTCCCTAACATATATGGCTTTACGCTATGGTCTACCTGGAACAAGCGATCCTCTTGTAGAGGCATTGCGGCAGTAGCTTGTTACATTAAGCAAAACATCTCCCCCCATGCTAGGATTTATAAAAACAACCCTCACAACTAATATAGTTGGATAGAGATAAGAGACATTAATAATAAAAAGTCGTACATAGCAATATGTTATTTTCCCGCCATCAATTCTAACTTCTATAAGAAGAAGAATCTAGATAAAACTAACCCTTACAATGGTTTAGAGAATGATATTTCTAGCCTAAGGAATGACGGTAATATCCTTTTAATAGGTGACTTTAATACTTGAACTTCAAACAACCAAGCTATTATTCTAAGCAATCATTCCAACCCTAATCCTCTTTGGTTAGAGGAAGACCCTACTCTGGCTAGTAGGTACAAAAGGAGCTCTTAAGACCTCGGGGAAAATTTGTTTGGGTCAGAGATAGTCAAGCTCTATAGTGCTCAAGATCTCATAATTTGCAATGGTCTAAAGAAGTGACCCAATTACAGCATGATGACCTGCACCATGGACTTGGTATCAATGTGGTAGACTACGTTATTTCCGATCTCCCATTATACAACGAAATAATAAGTTTTGACATCTTAAATGACCACGAACCTGACTCTGATCATAGGCCTTTAGTTACAACTCTCAATTTTTTCATGCATAGAGTTCCCATAGAAAATAATACTTATAGCCAAAAGAACTTAATATTTGATAAAAATAAAAATGATCTCTTTCTAAATGAATTAAAATCTAATTTGCTTCCCTTATCTAGTATAGACAACATAGAAGACCTCTATCATAATTTTACTACAACCCTCTCATATTCTATTAACAAGTTCTCAATTGAAGTTTCAAATAATAAAAGAAATAGCAAAACTAATCCATGGTATGACAAAGATTGTAAAAGTGCGAGGAGAGAAATTAAGGAAGCTGTTGATGAATCTCTTAAAATGGACAAGATAAAAATATACAAAGCCGTAACTAAAAGGAAAAAGAGACAGTACATTCATCAAAGACAAGATAATCTCTTACACCTCTCTAAGGTAGTGCTTAAGAAATTTTGGAGGCAGATTCTCACTAGGAAGACTAAAGATAATAATGAAATTACTCTTCACGACTGGAATTCCTATCTTAAAAAGCTTTATGAATCTCCAAATGTCATGGATAATTTGGAAACCCTCCTCACAATGAAAGAAATTTTCTCTTTAGAAGACATTAAGTTTGGGGTTAATCACCTCGCTAATGGGAAAGCTAAGGACATTCAAGGTTACCTGGCAGAAATCTTAAAAATTGGAGGTCTTGTCCTCATCCCCCACATCCACAAGATTTTCAATCAAGCAGTCAAGCAAGGGTTCCCTAAATCTTGGACTGAGAGCCTCATTATCCCTATTTTTAAAAGTGGGGATACAAATAACAACTCTAATTATCGGACAATTATGATCAGCCCTCTCTTAGCCAAGTTATGTGGTAGTATTTTGGAAAGAAGTTAAGCATATGGCTTGAAAGAGAAGGTAAGCAGGCTAAAGGCCAAGCATGTTTCAGAAGGCATCACTCAACAACAAACCACCTCGTTATGCTAAGGATCATTGTGGAGGAATGTCGTAATGATAAATCCAATTTATTTTGTTGCTTTGTGGACTTTAGAAAGGATTTCGATACAGTTCTTTTGTGGCCACCAACAACCCCCCTCTTTGTTTGGTATTAGCAATAACACCAAGTAATGGGGGACCCTTAATAAAAATCCAAAAAAACATTTTATGAAAATTTTTGTATTTAACTCCCTAAAACTGTATCGCATCGCGAGAAGAGAGTGAAACGTTTTCCTATGAGCATAATAAGCGGCGAAGAAGCGACGCGAAATTCATCGCATCGCATACGTTATGAAGCGCTCTTAAATGAAAAAACTTAAGCAATCTCCGATGGCCGATATGCGACGTCGCATATCGCAACATCGCGTAAGCAACACACAATGATTGAATGACTAAGGGCGATCTGCGATAAATGCGATTAGCGATAAATGTGATCATGAATTTCTACGATGACACATCTTGATGACGCGATCCGCGATGCTGCGATGCGAATCGCAGAAATCACCTATCGCAAAATTTCCTCGGCGCAGTATTCAAGGAAAGCTGTCCGCAGACCAAAATTGGGCGCACGCCTTAAAAGAAATTAATGATTGTACGCCAAAGTATTCAAGAAGGACAGTTTTGTGTTTTTAGAAGAGTCAGTTCGTTATGGGTGTCATGATTATGCATTCATAAGAGCTTAAAGCTTTCATGTCAATCTTTATTATCATTACTCTTTTCCTTTGCGTAAACTGTAAGACAAGAAATAACATAAAGCAATGTGCAGGAAACATCTAAGGAAAAGGGGAAAGCGTCAATGCTTGGAGAACAGAGAAGAGATGCCTTCACAAACGAATGCCGCATGCAACTGGACCACAGGTTCCAGAGTATCACTCAACAGATGTTGATGTCAATAGGTCATCCAAAACTCAGAGTCAAAGGCGCACAAAAGCAGCATGTTTACAAAAGATCCTGAAGCTTATGCCCAGTAAAGAAAAAAGAAAAAAGGCGCTAAAGAAGGAAAATGCACCAGAAAAGCCTGGAATAAAGAACGAAGGCAGTTTTCGATGCAGAAAATTGTTTAGAGAGAAAAGTCCCTAACTTGTTCAGTCATTCGCAAGGCCGGAAACCGAAATAGCAAAAGAAGAATTAGTTTGAGAGAAATTTTGGTTATTACCAAGTATACACGCAGTAAATACACCCAGCCAGAGGAAGATTCTTGAAAATATCTTCTAGTTTACCAGAAAGTGGCGCCAGTGCTTTTTATTTCTATTTTCATAGCTCAAACGAAAGCAAAAGGCAATGAGCTGACTCTTCCCAGGCGAATGTTTCATGCTTGCAGCACTAAGGAGAAAATACATAAATGGTTAGGAATTAGATTCAATTTTTAGAAATAGTTTTACTTTAGCAGAAGGGCGGTCATTTAAAACGGCATCCTAAATTTATGTAATTAATTTAATTAGTTAGCAGTATTTGAACCCTTCTCAGGCATTAGGAGAAGGGTCCAGAAATTTGTCAAAAAACTTGTCCTCAGAACATGCACTTTTGCACCCTCGGAGGGGGTTTTGATGAATGGATGGATCAATGTTTATTAATGTTTGCATTTGATATCTGCTACTGATGTTTCACTTCTGTACTCTTAGTAGATGTTAGAGCAAGGAGAGATAAACCATTGTTGCTTGAAGCTTATGAGTGGAACCACTCATAAATGGTACTTTTATCTCTTGACCGTTTCTGTTTATATTCTTAAAGTGATATATAGTTTTTAGTTGTTTATATGTTACTACATGAATGTATGAGTTACCATTTGGCACTTCTGTACGGTGGAGGCATTTATTTATGTTTGATATATGAATAACTTATTATGCGATATGTTGTTCACAACTCTTTTGCTTAACTTTTTATGCAAAGTGGTTTATCTTAATTGATTTCTATTCTTATGATAGTTGAATGATCTTTATTACCAGTTATTGTTTGAAATCTCTTTAGATCGCATAAAAGAAGAAATACACCCCGGGTTAGCGTAGATTAGATGTGTTGTTTCTCATTAGATTACAATAGCATAGAGTTAGTTTAGAAGTTTGAATTAAATTAGCTTTAAGTACTCTTAGATCAGCATCATCCAACTCTACACACACACACCCCTTAGATTGGGAAACTGGTCCCATTATCCCCAGTCGGACCCGCTATACCAAACGGATAAGGAGCTGCCAACCAAGGTCCGGACCAGGTGGGTATCCCCCTTGTTGTCGACCCGATTTTCGGAACTTCAACATATTTGGCGCTAGAAGGAGGGCCCGAACTATGAATGGCACCTAAATCAAAATCTAAATACCATTCTGAGAGTAAATCACCCTCATCAACTCCCCCGACTTCCCCAGTACGTTTAAATCTAGAGTCAGAAGTCGCTCGAGTATTAACCACTGCTACATACCCTAATATTTCAGACCAATCTACCATTGAACCCCCTGAAGTTCAAACTCTGATTCGCAAACTCCAGGGATTTTCTATTTTTACACAGAGGTTTGATAAATCTCAAAGCAGCGTGACTTCGGAGTACAATCCTGCTCATCCGCTGACCAGATTAAAGAGTGAAAAATTTGGCATCCAACCAACTGAATTCCCTCTCCCCACCAGGAAAAGAGCAAGGAAAACACCACCAGAGTCTGACAGTGAGACTCTTTCATCTACATCGTCCATTTCAACTCCCTCACCGCGAAGTCAGCCACCCAAATCTTCATTCCAAACCACTCATCCATCTTCCACAACCCCTCTTCTTCAATCATCTAAGATCATAATATCTTCATCTTCCCAGCCTCAGGGATCATCCTCTGCACTTTCATTTACTAGTAGCTCAACGATGGCCCAGTCTCCATGGAACAATCCTGGGGCAATTTTAATGCCTCCACCCCTGAGCCAAATACTGGCCCATCCTGAGAAATGGCTACCCAAATTCAATCCAGAAGTAGGCATGCTAGCTGAAGAGCACATTAATAATTTCATGCTTTCTGTCAATCTCAACGGAGTTACCAACGAGGATGCTGTTGTCTGGCTTTTTCCCTATACAATGTAAGGAATATCCGGGTCATGGTACTTTTCATTACCCTGTGGGTTTATCACAAGTTGGGACATTTTTCAAATTCAATTCCTTACCAAGTTTGGTGATGACAGATCAACGACAACGTTAATCAATGACCTATCCAATCTTAAAGCCAAAGCTAGAGAACCCATCAAAGATTTCAATTTACGATTTAATAAAATCCTCAACAAAATTCCCACTGCTTTCGAACCCAGCGAAGAAGTACGATGTGAATGGTATATTACGGCCTTACCATCAAACTTATCAATATTCGTGGATAGGGAAAATAAAACAACCTTAGTTGAAAACCTGACAGAAGCGCTAGCAGTAGAGAAACGCGTAGTAGCCCTGGAAAAGAGATCTGCGATAGAGGAACGCAAATCTAAGAAATTCACCTTCAAGGAAGACTCCAAGAAGAAACAAACGAAATATCCTTTCGATTTGGAAGGATTGCAAAAAGTATTAAAAACCATGTCCAATGAGATGATTGACATAAAAAAACAAGTAGCAGAAACTTCTTCAAAAAAGCCCTACAGAGCTTTTAAAAGAGGCCCTTCAATGGATGTGAAACCACCCAACGTTATCTCAAAGGTCGAATCTGAAGAAGAGGAAGAAGAAGAGAGTACCACTGAAGGGCAGACCGATGACGAAGAAGTTGTGGAACTACAAGGAATATGGGATTTCATCCTCCCACAAGAAGAAGATCAAGAAGCATTTCCGGTTAGCACACGAAGCAAAAATCAGCTTGATCCTCCCCAAACTACCCCTAAGTAGAAGGGCGCAAGCCCTGTAGCAAAAGATAAAGTTGCAACAAAGAAAACAACCGCTAAGGCAACTCAATCTAGCCCAGTCCAATCAGATCAAACACCACCAGCAAGAACACTGATAGTGTCGGATGAAATGGAATACAATATTATTGATGACATGAAAAAGACTAGGGCTAATATCACTCTTTATGAATTGAGCAAATTGAAACATCAACAGAAGATAATGATGAAAGAATTACATGCCGTGCCTACTACATCTTTGCCTACAGCTGTAGCTTCCCACAACATGGGAAGACCTCCAACCAACATGATCAATAAGATTGATCCAGATGACATCACCCTGATTGGAGGAAGATCAAGGTCCCACACTCCCCCTTTCCTTCTCACTTATGAAATTTTCAATAAAAATGTGCACAATTGTTTGGTAGATTCTGATGCTTCAACGAATATTTTACGCAGATCAATATGTGCCAAGTTGAATGTTCAACCACAAAAATCCGCAGTGCGCATAGTTTAGCTTGATCGATCTCAAGTCGAAGTGATTGGTGAACTTAATCAAATGACCATAAGATGGTCGTCTAACCCGAAGGTCTGTCAGGTTATTGACATTCTAGTAGCTGATATCCCAGAATTCTATGGCTTGATTCTTAGCAGGGATTGGTCCGAAAAACTCCATGGATACTTCTCAACCGACTGGTCGCACATGTGGTTGCCCTACAATGGTAAACCGAATCAAATAAAGGTTGAACGAGAGTTACACCAGAAGTACATAGTAACAGAATTGGAGGGAGAAAATGAAGCAATAGCATACAATAGCAGTATCATAGGCAATTACTCAGTAGATTCTTTCCTCGGCAATTTCAATGCTCATACATCACCTTACTTAGAAAATTCAGTTTTATCCCAAGTCGAAATTTTTTCCCAAACTGATAATTCAAAGTGTGTTACTTTTTTAGATAAACCTGTAAATACATCTTTGTTTTGGAAATTATATTTTGATGGCTCTAAATCTAATGAAGGAGCAAGAGTAGGATGCATTCTGATTAGCCCAGAAGGAAATAAGACCATGCTTACGTGTAGACTTGAATTCGATTGCACAAACAATACCGCGGAATATGAGGCCTTGGTGCAAGGCCTATACAAAGAAATCGGGTTGAACATCAAGTATCTTCAAGTCTTCGGAGACTCTCAGATTGTCGTCAAATAGGTACGTAACACCATACATTGCCTATCAGGTCATTTGAAACACTATCAGTCTTTAGTACAAGATCTGACTGAGCATTTCATAGCATTCAATATTTCGTCAATCCCAAGACTCCAAAACGCGAGCGCAGACCTTTTAGCTAACGTAGCCTCTAGACTTATTCCCTCCGAAGATTTTAGTCCAGATAGATTCTCAATATAATTAATCTTCAGACCGTCCATCCCTGACAACATTTCAAATTGGAGAGTATTCAATGATGATCCTGATATTGTAAATTTCCTCACTTCTGAAGGATCCTACTCCAATCAAATAATTGACGAAGACCATCATAATCGACAAATACAATAAGATAGAACTGATAATGCTATACCTAAATCGGTGGTTAAGTTACAAGACTTATACGATTTGAAAAGTCAGTTTAAAAGGTCTACCAATTCTAAGCTCTATATTTCAACTCTGAACTACGAATTAGTAAACCTAGGAACTGATGATAAACCACGAAACGTTAATCTAGGCCACGGCCTAGCCCCTGAAGAAAAACTAGCAGATATTCGTCTTTTGAGACAATACAAAAATGTTTTTTCCTGGAATTACGATGAGCTGAAGACATACGACACTTCTATCATTCAACATACTATCCCTATGATTGACAATGAAAAACCTGTCCAACAGAAACTCAAAAAAATCCACCCCAATTTAAAAAATCAGATAAAAACTGAGCTAAATAAGTTATTAAAGGCCAGAATAATTTTCCCCGTCAGACATTCCAAATGGGTCTCCAATATGGTACCCGTTAGAAAGAAAAACGGAGATATTAGAATCTGCATCGATTTTCGGAATCTCAACAAAGCCTGTCAAAAAGACAATTTTCCCCTTCCACCTATGGAGCAGATATTACAGGCAGTAGCAGGCTCAGAACTAATGTCTTTTTTGGATGGATTTTCAGGATACAATCAAGTGCTGGTACATCCCGATGATCAGTTAAAAACCACATTCCGAACTAAATGGGGCACATATGCATATCGGAAGATGCCATTTGGTTTGATCAATGCTGGCGTTACATTTCAGAGAGCCATGGACATCGCATTCAAGGGTTTAGTCAATAAATCTGTAGTAATTTATTTGGATGATATAACAGTGTACTCCAAGAAGCGAAGCGACCATCTCAAAGACTTGAAACAAATCTTTCAACGATGTTTAAGGTATGGGATTTCACTTAACCCAAAGAAATCTTTTTTCACATTAAGTGAAGGAAAACTTCTAGGATTCATAGTATCAAAATCTGGTATTCACATCGAGCCTGACAGAATCAAAGAAATTTCTGAAATATCACTACCTCATAACAAAAAAGCCATGCAATCTTTCCTTGGTCAAATCAATTTTGTGAAGAGATTTGTCCCAGATTTTTCACGAATTGTTTCAACTCTGCAAACCATGATTAAAAAGAATTCAAATTTTAAATGGGGTCAAGATGAGCATGAAGCATTCAACCTGATCAAACAAGCTATCATTAACGCTCCATCTTTAGCAACCCCGAATTTTTCAGAATCTTTTATCTTATACACATTTGCCTCAGAGAAATCATATGCCGCGATTCTAACTCAAGAAAATCAAGAGAAAGCGGAAGCTCCAATCGCATTTTTTAGCTCGAATTTACAAGGTTCTGAACTCAACTATTCAGACGTGGAGAAACAGACATATGTTGTTTTCAAAGCGATCAAATATTTCAGACCTTTCTTACTTAAAGCCCATACTAAGGTCATAGTACCGTTTCCAGCGGTAAGAAATCTTCTAATACAGAAGGATGTGGGTGAAAAAAGAGAAAATTGGATCACTTCTTTACAAGAATATGACCTTGAGATCAAACCAGCAAGCATTGTAAGAGGTCAAGGCTTCTGCAAAATGTTGGCTGGAGCATCGCAAATTCCTGAGAATTCATCTGAAGAGATACAAACGTATGAGGTAAGCCTAAACGATGCAGAATCATTATATGATGACACCATTTATTATCTTAAGAACGGGTATGCTCCATCACACCTGGATCACACCAAGAAAAGAGCTCTGAGATTGAAAGCTAAACAATATCAGCTCATAAATGATGTTCTGTTTAAAAGGAATTATGATTCTGTGCTTCTTAGGTGTCTTGAGAAAACTGAAGCCGAAAAGGTTTTGCAGGAACTCCACGATGGACTAGCAGGAGGACACTATGCTGGAGATGCTACTGCACATAAAATCTTACGTACATGATATTATTGGCCCAATCTGTTCAAAGACTCACACAGTTACGTGAGGAAATGCCAAGTCTGCCAAACTACTGCAGGGAAACAAAAAAAAGCGTCCATGCCACTACAGCCGGTAAACATCGAGCAACCATTCAGTCAGTGGGGCTTGGACATAATAGGTGAGATCGTTCCTCACTCTTCTAAGCAGCATAGATACATCCTCACGGCAACAGATTATTTTACTAAATGGGTAGAAGCAATTCCTCTCAAGACAGCTAATTCTGAAAACATCATTGAATTCATAGATCAATTTACAATCACTAGGTTTGGATTGCCAACGGCTTTAATGTTTGATAATGCCTCATACTTTTCTGGGAATGCAATGACTGAGTTTGCACTTAAAAGAGGGTTCAAACTGAAATATTAGGCCAACTACTATCCGCAAGGTAATGGATTGGTTGAGTCAACAAATAAAAACCTAATCAGGATTATTAAAAGAACAGTTGACCAGAACCAAAAGAATTGGCACAAAGCTTTGGTAAATGCTTTATGGGCAGATATAATAACGAAGAAAGCTTTAATCGGCACTTCTCCCTTTAATTTAGTTTATGGGAAAGAAGTGGTTCTTCCAACTCACTTAGTCATCCCCTCTTTGTCTTTAGTACAGTACATCGATGAAGTATCTACTTCCTCCTTACAATTAAGACAAATGGAAATAATTAAATTAGAAGAACGACGAGAACAAGCTAAGAAAACCTATGCTCATCACCAAGCGCTAATAAAATCCTCTTTTGACTCAAGCATAATGACTAGAAAAATTTTTCAGATGGGAGATTTAGTTTTGAAATGGGATAAGGCTCACGAAGAAAAGGGTAAACATACAAAATTCCAGAAGATGTGGCTTGGTCCTTTTCAGATTGTAGAAGTCATAGGCCCATCAACGTTTGTGTTGCAGGATTTAGCAGGTAGAATGGCTTCTTTGCCTGTTAATGGACAGATCCTTAAAATATATTTTCCATAGAAGATTATTCTTCTATTTTGTAGGATAGTTTTAGTTTTCTCTTTTTTCTTTCTTATAAATAAAACCAGTTGTAGATGGTTACTACAGGGGTTCACGAAAAGGACACCAATTCCCTATCAGATTTTGAGCTTTTTCGCTTGTACAAGTAGCAAAATTTTTCGAGAAATCAGATCTTTATTATTGACAGATAGAGTTAACTTTAGCCTAGATATGGTACTAGTTTCAATTCAAAAATTTGATGAAAGCAACCTTTGGCAAAAAATTGTTTTATATCAGCACAATGAAGGTATCAATAATAAAATAAATATTCTCTGTAAAACTGTTATTTTCAAACTCTATTATTGTCGTCCAGAGCTTTCTTAAGGAAAAACAATGACTTCCTCCCTACTAAAGGAAATCGCAGCATTCAGAGGAACAATCCGAGAAAACACTATATCTCAAAGAATAAGAGATCTCATCACGAGCCGGCTTATCATGATCATAGATATTATAACTTGCTGACTTTGCCAATACTGTCCACCAAAACAAGGCAACGACTCAAGATTGTTGCAATCAAAAGACAAGGGGTCTCATCACGAGCCAGCTTGTTCAGCAAAAGTGTAAATCAAGTGAATGACTGTGTCATAATTTGGCCACCAAACCAAGACATTGTTCTTTAGAGAATAAAGAAGGAAAAAGTGTCAAAAAGGGTTTTCCTCTGAAAAGTTGTAAATAGCCTTAAGCAGGATAAAGGATCATTGTTGGGTAACAGGTAACCCTGTCGAGGTTATGGACGCCTGCTGGCAGCAGAGGCTCTACCTACCACAAATGAGCACATTTTAAAAAACCAGCACACAGAGAAGACCTTATTTTATCTTTAAAAGACCAAGTAATGGCTGATGTGAATGCAAGGACAAAACCTGAGGAAGAAAACAATTGGAATAGAAAAATGTTGAAACAAAATATCATTGATAGGATAAGGCATAATGTAATCTATCTGTCCATAACAAAATTTAGACTTATGAAAATTTTCCTGCTTTGGAAGTTAAAATTCAATAGAAAAATAGAGATAACTGGTTCTTCCCAGTGAATCGCCATTGTTGTGGCCACCAACAACCCCCCTCTTTGTTTGGTATTAGCAATAACACCAAGCAAAGAGGGACCCTTAATAAAAATCCAAAAAAACATTTTATGAAAATTTTTGTATTTAACTCCCTAAAACTGTATCGCATCGCAAGAAGAGAGTGAAACGTTTTCCTATGAGCATAATAAGCTGCAAAGAAGTGACGCGAAATTCATCGCATCGCATACATTATGAAGCGCTCTTAAATGAAAAAACTTAAGCAATCTCCGACGGCCGATATGCGACGTCGCATATCGCAACATCGCATAAGCAGCACACAATGATTGAATGACTAAGCGCGATGTGCGATCTGTAATTTGCGATGCTGCGATCTGTGATAAATACGATTAGCGATAAATGCGATCATGAATTTCTGCGATGACACATCTTGAAGACGCGATCCGCGATGCTGCGATGCGAATTGCAGAAATCACCCATCGCAAAATTTCCTCGACGCAGTATTCAAGGAAAGTTATCCACAGACCAAAATTGGGCGCGCACCTTAAAAGAAATTAATGATTGTACGCCAAAGTATTCAAGAATGAAAGTTTTGTGTTTTTCGAAGAGTCAGTTCGTTATGGGTGTCATGATTATGCATTCATAAGAGCTTAAAGCTTTCATGTCAATATCTTTTATCATTACTCTTTTCCTTTGCGTAAATTGTAAGACAAGAAATAACATAAAGCAATGTGCAGGAAACATCTAAGGAAAAGGGGAAAGCGTCAATGCTCGGAGAACAGAGAAGAGATGCCTTCACAAACGGATGCCGCATGCAACAGGACCATAGATTCCAGAGTATCACTCAACAGATGTTGATGTCAATAGGCCATCCAAAACTCAGAGTCAAAGGCGCACAAAAGCAGCATGTTTACAAAAGATCCTGAAGATTATGCCCGGTAAAGAAAAAAGAAAAAAGGTGCTAAAGAAGGAAAACGCACCAGAAAAGCCCAGAACAAAGAACGAAGGCAGTTTTCGATGCAGAAAATTGTTGAGAGAGCAAAGTCCCTAACTTGTTCAGTCATTCGCAAGGCCGGAAACTGAAATAGCAAAAGCAGAATCAGTTTGAGAGAAATTTGGGTTATTACCAAGTATACACGTAGTAAATACACCCAGCCAGAGGAATATTCTTGAAAATGTCTTCTAGTTTACCAGAAAGTGGTGCCAGCACTTGTTATTTCTATTTTCATAGCTCAAACAAAAGCAGAAGGCAACCAGCCGACTCTTCCCAGGCGAATGTTGCGTGCTTGTAGCACTAAGGAGCAAATACAGAAATTGTTAGGAATTAGGTTCAATTTTTAGAAATAGTTTTGCTTTAGAAAAAGGGCGGTCATTTAAAACCGTATCCTAAATTTATGTAATTAAGTTAATTAGTTAGCAGTATTTGAACCCTTCTCAGGCATTAGGAGAAGGGTCCAGAAATTTGTCAAAAAACTTGTCCTCAGAACATGCACTTTTGCACCCTCGAAGGGGGTTTTGATGAATGGATGGATCAAGGTTTATTAATGTTTACATTTGATATCTGCTACTGATGTTGCACTTCTGTACTCTTAGTAGATGTTAGAGCAAGGATAGATAAACCATTGTTGCTTGAAGCTTATGAGTGGAACCAGTCATAAATGGTACTTTTATCTCTTGACCGTTTCTGTTTATATTCTTAAAGTGATATACAGTTTTTAGTTGTTTATATGTTACTGTATGAATGTATGAGTTACCATTTGCCACTTCTGTACGGTGGAGTAATTTATTTATGTTTGATATATGAATAACTTATTATGCGATATGCTGTTCACAACTGTTTTGCTTAACTTTTTATGCAAAGTGGTTTAT
Organism: Pinus tabuliformis; assembly: GCA_031772625.1. NCBI lineage: Eukaryota > Viridiplantae > Streptophyta > Pinopsida > Pinales > Pinaceae > Pinus > Pinus tabuliformis. The sequence continues at coordinate 278,192,840 of CM062808.1, forward strand.
CTTAATTGATTTCTATTCTTATGATAGCTGAATGATCTTTATTACCAGTTATTGTTCGAAATCTCTTTAGATTGCATAAAAGAAGAAATACACCTCGGGTTAGCGTAGATTAGATGTGTTGTTTCTCATTAGATTACAATAGCATAGAGTTAGTTTAGAAGTTTGAATTAAATTAGCTTTAAGTACTCTTAGATCAGCATCATCCAACTCTACACACACACACACCCCTTAGATTCGGAAACTGGTCCCATTATCCCCAGTCGGACCCGCTATACCAAACGGATAAGTAGCTGCCAACCAAGGTCCGGACCAGGTGGGTATCCCCCTTGTTGTCGACCTGATTTTTGGGGCTTCAACAAGTTCCTAGATACAATCTTTGGAATAGATTAGAAGAGCTAAAGGCTCCTCTTGAGTTGAGAGCTACCACTATAAGGTTATATGAGAATGTAATTGCCAAGTTAAAGAGCAATGAGGGGTGGTCGAAAGATATTAAGTGTAACATCGGAGTTAAACAAGGTTTCCCCCTCTCCCCTACCTTATTTCACATTTACATCGATAAGCTCGAAGGTTATTTAGAGGAAGCAGGATGTGATGGCACAATCTTGGCTAGGATAGTCGTCATCCTTCTTCTCTATGCTGACGTTATTGTTCTTTTGGCAAGGTGCCCATCTGATCTTAATAAGAAACTAAGGCTTCTTTAGGATTTCTGCTCTACCATGGGTATGACTGTTAACATTGACAAAACAAAAGTTATGATTATCAAATCCAAGAAGGAGACTTACACTAATTTTATGTATGACAATAATAACTTGGAAAAAGTGTATTCTTACAAGTACCTAGGAATTGATATTCATCACAAGCTCAACTAGAACCATAGCATTGAGAAAAGGATTAATGGGGAGTGGAAAGCTTATTTTGGTCTTCAAAATAAGTGTAAAACAACAAACCTTGTAATGTGGGATAAAAAAGAGTTCCTCTTTGAAACTTTAGTCACTCCCGTTATCTTATATGGCTGTGAGGTTTGGGTTTGCATTATCTCCAGAGAATCATGGAGAAAGATTGAGCAAATCTAGAAGCGTTTTATAACTTATAACCTGAAAATTAAAAGTAATACACCCTATCCTATTCTCCTTATAGAAGCAGGTATTTCCCCTATTGAGAGCCTAGCTATGATTAAGTTTCTGCTGTACAAGCACAAACTCAATAACATAGATGGTCATAGACTTCCTAAGTTAGCTTCAAATTCTAGCCAAAACCACCTAAGGCTCAATCGGGGATGGCATAAAGACATAAGGGCCTGGTTAAACTATTGGGAGATCAATGAGAATGATGCATTGCAAAACATAAATAACATTAAAGATATTGTTACTTCTAAGTTCAAAGAAAAAATGTGGTGTGAGAAAGATTTAGCGGCTAAAAGAAAATTAAGCTATTATAAGAAGGTCATCAACCTCACCCTAGAAGATCAAAAGTATCTCTCTATTTTAACTAGCTCAAAGAAGAAAATTAATATAGCAAAGGTTATAACGAATTCTCATGAGCTCCATAGTGAAACAGGTCGTTGGGCAGTTCCTAAAACGCCATGGATGGAAAGGATCTGCCATATACGTGAGAATAGAAACATCGAGGATGAAAACCACTTCCTCTTAGAGTGCCCCGTGTACAACCACATTAGATCTCAGTTTCGCAATCTTTGTTACAATACTGATCTTCCTGGCCTTTTACAATGTCAAAATTATAGTGAGCTCGGGAGCCATCTCTCCAAGCTTTTTGAGCATAGGAATAAAATCTTAAATTAAAATAAATAATTTGTTTCTTTAGGTATGATAGACCAATGTTTGGTCTCAGCGGACGTTAACCATCATCATCATCATCATCACCATTAAATATTATTTTTCAAGAACTAGTAATATTTGGTTTTAATAAATTAATTTAAATATTATTTTTCAAAAACTAGTCATTTAATATAGCCGTTACCTTTTAATATTTTTAATAAATTAATGAAAGAACATCATTATTTAAATATTTTTTTAAAAAACTAGCCGTTTAATATAGCTGTTACTTAATATTATTTCTTTTCAATATATTAATAAATTAATATTATAATTTAAATATTATTGTTCAAATATAGCTGTTATTTGATTTATGTCTCTACATTTCTCTCTATTTAAGCCTTTGCCATGGCCTACCTCTTCATCTGGTCCTGATGATGAATGACACTTGTTGGTTCGAAATACATAGGCCAAAAAACTCTCTCATGTGATTTCTACCGAAAGACTTTGTTTAATTCATTATGGATCACAAAAGCTTGAATACAGAAAACAATAATAATAATAATAATAATAATAATAATAATATATATATATATATATATATATATATATATATATATATATATATATATATATATATATATATATATATATATATATATATATATATATATATAGTTCATTGTCAAATTGTTATATGAGATTCATGTGTTTATGGAGTAAGGTAATTACTTCCATCTAAATATTTGACCATTAAAATTTATAGAGTTCTATATGCTCTATTAGTTAACAGTTGGAAAATAATAATATTAGAATGGTCACCCTTAAAACCCTCGGCGCTCTCAAATTCTATAGGTTAAACAACTTGAGCTCGAGCTTTTAAAAATATTTCCCAGATTTTCATTAAAAAATAAAAAGTCATTTCGTCTATTTTTAATTTGATTTATATTTATTGGCTTGGTTTAAAGCATCATAAATTAGATTTAAATCACTGGATGCTCGATAATATTTTTCAAGTATCATATGGTTAATTCAATCAATACATAAAATGTTTATTATAATATACAATTTATATCTATAAGTTAAGGATAAAGCACTATACAAATTAGATTTAAAGCATTAATGGAGAGCAGAGGCAAAAGTAATATGTGTAGTCAAGCTCTAAAGGATACACATAATGCATAGAGTTTAAAAGTTTTATTCTCATTTTAAAATTCTTCTCATATATCTTTGGGCATATTTGGAATAAGGTTTGTGGTTTGATTTTGGGCATTTTCATGGAATGGTTTATTGGGTTTCATTGTGTATTTGTATTGTTTCACTTTAACCAAAAATAAAATAGATAAACATAAGAAATGCAACATAAGTGATGGCTACTTTTTTAGAACGTCCCATTTAGGCTCATAATTGTAGATTTTAACCCTATACAGAAATTATTTGCATATGAATTTTAAAAACAGAAAATAAATAATGGCAAGAGCATAAAACATAAAATGAATATACATATAGATATTCCCCTGGATCCCAAAACAGGGACTACCAGATTAATTTATCATTATATTCCTTTCAATGTTATAATACCTATATATACATGTTGCAGCATTCATAAACCCCAATCCATTAAACTTGGATTAGAACATAATCGTAGTTCGCTTGACCAGATCTACAAATTACCATGGGAAAAATACCATCATGCCCGGAACCATGTGTGAAACCCATGAAAAAAACCATAGGTAGGTCTGCCCACCTAATATAGGGTCCAAAAGAATTTTTCCTAGGATGCTGCCCTGGACCCACGTGTAGGGGGGCTTTCATGCCTCCTTTAAACCCCAAGATTCACGCATGGGGCTAGTCATGGAGAGAATATAACACACACCCATTTTTCTCCGACATGTTTTCTTTCCACATCCCTGGGTCACAGGAGATCTTAGTCATTGGTCCAAGCCGACAATTCCCATTGTTTATCTACACCAAGAAAATTTCTCAGTGATCACAAACTTCATCAATGCATCTACAACATTCTTCAAAGTGTTCACCTCTAACAAAAACAAAATTTTTCCCTCAACCATATCCCTTACAAAGTGATACTGAACATCAATGTGCTTTGTCTTTGAATGATAAGAATAGTTCTTTTCCAATAAAATTGCTCTTTTGGTTGTCACAATCTATCCTTATAGCTCTCTATACTAACCACATACTTGAACAAATCTCTGCAACAAACTACTTCCTTGCTTGCATGAGTGGATGCCATGTATTGTGCCTCTATAGTTGAAAGTAACACTATAGATTGTCTCTTTCTCATCTAACCAACTACACCTCCAAATAGGTTAAACACATACCCAGTTGTACATATTCTCTGATCCAAATTTCCAACCCAGTATGAATCAACAGATCCATGGATGTCATTGTTGGCATTATAATACATGTGTTGTCCTTGATAGCAACTCACTCAGATGAAAGTTCATAGTGCAGCAGGTCAATAGCAAAGGATTACAGACCATACTCCAAATAATGAGGAAAGAGAGGTATACACTAGTTCATTTTGACCAAGGAGCATATACATGCAGGTTAATAGAACAAAAGTAGTCTATAACATATACACACACTTTCACATGAGGAAAAGTGCGTACATGTTGGAAAACCAAGTTTTTGGTCCAAGGTATTTTGATCCAAGGTATTGATCCAAGGTATTTCATCCGAGGTATTTGATCCAAGGTATTGACCCTAGGTATTTGGTCCAAGGTATTGGTCCTAAGTGGTTTTGGTCGAAGGAAATGAGAAAGGCCTAAGAGTATATAAGGAGGAAAGGATCATTAGTCCAATATGCAAGCAATAAAATTCTAAGGAATACTTCTATTTGAAGTATATTTATGTTGCAGGGTTGTGTTTGGGACTGGATCTAAAATATTCATGTGCACCTTGAGTTCAATATTGGATCAGGAATCATGAGACTTGAAATGACTTATTCTTGAATGATCTGATATAGGTTGAGATTAGCTCTGATGTTTTGCACCTGTTCTATTTGCTATCTATCGTGCTCTAGGATTGTCTGAAGTCTAGAATTGTAGCAAAGTTCTAAGTCAATATTCACAGATTTGTATGCAGGTTCATCTCGGCCAAAGAGCGTGTACATGCAGATTCAGTTCTTTCAAGTAGCGTATACAAAAGAAAAGATTCTTTTCAGATCTGACTGATCTATCTGATCAGATTCTATTGTTTTACTATTGTCTGTCAACAAAGTCTTCTTAGATTTGAATGTAAAATTGAATGCATAAGGAGGCTGGCATTTGATTGACTTATTGTATAAGTGAGAAGTAGTGATCTTTGTCCTTACCTGTGTAAATCTCTATAGATATTTAGTATATTGATGGTTGGTATAGACTTGATTCAAAAGTTTATGTTTGTAGTAGTTTTGAAGGTATACACAGGTCTAATTCACAGAAGATGCGTATACACGGAGGTTGGGTTGAGCTAAGTAGCGTATACACTCTAATGCATGATTTTTGAGGTTACAGCTGCTTCTAAATGATGATGCAGTGTTCTGGGTTTAGCATAGTGTTCTGGTTTCAGTGATCTAATTGTTCAGATCAACTGAATATTTGTTGATGTAGTGTAAGTTTAAAATCTTTGATGGGTCCAATGTGAAAATTTGATGAAACGTGGCATTTAGATTTTGGTGTTGTGATCCAGGAGTGTCTAGTCTGAAAATTCATGAAACGTGGTCCCTGGTAGAAGAGTGGAGTTTTCTGTAGGATGGCACCTACGTACTAGTAAACATATTGGCTAGTACAAGAGCTAGGGGGTTGTAGCTCCCTTCCAGTATAAGATGGAGAACAAGAGAAGGTTGTAACCTTCTGCAGGTAGAATCATGTGTACTGGTATGAGTCTGCACCAGTACAAGATTGTAAACGAATTTTCTTATTATTAAAAGAAGACAGAGATGACAACAACAAGTGGTTTTTACCCACATTGGGGTTCCACCTTAAATCTTGGTGTTCATGTGTGTTTCTTATGTATGACACTTTATTCTGCTTTTTCTGCATTGTCTAATAAATCTTTGATATACTGGTTTAATCTCAACACATGATAAATTGTATAAATCACAAGTTTTCTGCATATACGCTAGTTTCTTTAAGCACAGTCGCGTGTACATGCTAGTTCACTTCACTGAAGTAGCATATATAAATATGTTTGGGAAATAAAATTATTGATATGATCATACTGATTTACCCCCCTCTCAGTATTATTTCCAACAATTGGTATCAGAGCAGGTCCTTTAGAAGAAGCTTGATCACTTGAAGGGAGATCCATCAACATGAATAATCAGGAAAGCATGGGATCCATCAGACGGCCAATATTCGATGGGAGAAACTTTGTTTATTGGAAAATAAGAACCACAACCTATCTACAATCACTTGGAACGGATGTCTGGGAAATTTTGGAAGGAGGATATACATTTCCAACAATTCCTATAGATGCGGCAGGTAAAAATCAATATGAAACCAATGCCAAAGCTGTCAATACTTTATTGGGAAGTCTGTCACAATTAGACTTTGTCAAAGACATGCAACTTAAATGAGCGAAAGAAATATGGGACAAAATAATTTTGAGCTACGAAGGAGACTCTCAGGTAAAACGTGCTAAGCTTCAAACTCTTAGAATTCAGTATGAAAGTCTTAAGATGCATAGTGATGAAAGTATAGCTAGTTACTTCTTATGTATAGATGAGGTTGTTAATTGTATGAAGAATTTGGGTGAAGAAATAAAGGAAGTTACGTTAGTTGAGAAAGTTTTGAGATCCTTGTCTGCTAAATTTGAATCCAAAGTGTCTGCCATAGAAGAAAAATAGGATCTACGAAATATCACTATGACACAGCTTCACAGAATCTTAATTTCCTTCGAGATGAGAAAAAGAGGACCATCAAATATGAGAGAAGCCACATTTAAAGCTTCAACAAAAGGAAAGTAAGAACACAATGAATCAGGATATATTTCAAAAGAACAAGATGAGGTAAACTTTGTCAAGAAGCTTCAACGGGGTTCTAGAAGGTTTAGCAGTAAGCTACTCTTCAAATGCTTTGCTTGTGGCAGAGTCAGACATTATGCTGCCAGATGTCCTCATAAAGGTAAATACGAAAAAGGAAAGGAATATGCAAAAGGGAATAGAAAACAAGTTGTGAATAAAATGAGTTACTATAGATAGCGATGATTTATCTAATAGCGATGAAGATGAAACTGGACATGATTACAGACTTCTCATGACTTCTGATATTAATAATTTTTGGGATAGTTTAGAAGAGGCTAGTGATGGTTTATCTAATAGTTATGATTATAAACTTCTCATGGCTTATGATGATGATAATTTTTGGGATGCTTTAGAAGAGGAAGACATTCATGAAGAAATATCTAAACTCAAAATCTATTTGGAAGAAAAGAATATGATTATAGATACCTTGACATACCAACTTGCTGAAAAGGAAAAACAAAATGAAAAACTAGAATGTGAAATTGTGGGTCTAAGAAAGTATCTTGAGAAAACGAAATCTCTCAATATTAGATTTTCTAAAGGATTAGAAACTTTAAGTGAAATTATCAAAGTTCAACGTTCTCCTCTGATAAAGACAGGTCTTCGATATACTGAAGAAGCATCTTAATCACAGAAGTTGTCAACCTCCACCAAAAGCTATCTTGATGCAGCAAAAACCAGTGAACAATATGACAATTGCCAGCAAAGGCATAAAGTAGATCACCAGGTAAATCATACTCAATTTACTCCAAGGATGAATAGAAGCAACATCCAACCTTAGGAAAATCATACTAAATTTTCTCCAAAGATGAATATTAATAAAAACTACAATCACCAGGTTAATAGATTCAATAGCCGCAAGAACTTCTTTAATGGGCAATGTTTTTCATGTCATAATTTTTAGCACAAAGCTGCTCAATGCGTTGCTTACAAAACCATCATGACTAGAGAAGCATGAAATCAAAGGAATGTAACAAGGATCAAGAGAGGTTCCTATAATAAATTTCTCCTCTTGAAAATGAAATAGAATGTTCAATCTGTAACAAATTTGGTCATGAAGAATCTGAATGCAGGGGAAAATTTCGGCAAATATCCCATAAGGAGAAAACAACATTAAATCCCAAGATACAGAGAAGGAAAGAATCTCAAACAGAAAGATGTGGTATAGCCTTGTATGCAGAAGGACAAAACAATCAATGGTACATCGACAGTGGATGCTCAAAACACATGACAGGTGACAAAGAAAAAATTCACTCATATAATGCCTTAGAAAAGGAAAAGAATGTCTCATTTGGAAATGACACTCCTGCTATCATAAAAGGTAAAGGCTCTATTTTCTTGAAAGAAAAGGTTAAGGCTGGAAATTTTATGTATGTAAATGGTTTAAAGCGTAACTTGTTGAGTGTAAATCAAATGTGTGATCAAGGAAAGGAAGTCGTGTTTCGATCAAACGTGTGTGTTGTTCGTGAGCTTGATATAGGAGAGACCGTGATCAAAGGTACAAGAACTCCAAACAACTTATACATACTCAAGGGTGGACAACAACAATGCTACCTAAGAAAAAATGATGAAAACTGGCTGTGGCATAGAATATTGGGACATCTAAGCTTTTCTCAAATAAGATAAGCATGTAGACTCAAGGTTGTTCATGATCTTCTAGATATCACCATCCTAGAAAATACAATATGCAATCCATGTCAAATCGGTAAGCAAACCAGAGTCCACTTCATGGAAAAAGGAGGGTCAACTAGTAAGCCTCTTGAACTTGTCCATATTGATTTATGTGGGCCATCAAGGAAAAAGTCACCTCGTGGAGAAGAATACTTTATTTTGTTCATTGATAATTTTTCCAGAATGTGTTGGATAGGTCTTCTAAAGCATAAAGATGAAGCATTTGAAAAGTTCCAAGCTTTCAAAGCTTTGGTTGAAAATGAATCAAATCAAAAAATCAAATGCCTCAGATCTGATCGAGGAGGGGAATTTATATCGGATGAATTCTTTGAATTTTGTGAACAACATGGAATAAAAAGGCAGTTCTCCACTACAAGGACTCCTCAGCAAAATGGTGTGGTAGAAAGAATGAACAAAACAATTCAACAAATGGCTCGAGCTATGCTAGATGAATCTGGAACTCCTGCAACCTTCAGGGGTGAAGCTGCATTCACTGTCGTAACTATTCTGAACAAAGCAAATGTTCAAGAAAATAGCACTCAAACTCCACATGAACTTTGGTATGGCAAGACTCCTACTATAAAATACTTTAAAGTTTTTGGAAACAAATGTTTTATCAAAAGGACTGATGAAAAATTTGGTAAGTTTGAACCCAGAGCAGATGAACGTATTCTTCTTGGTTATTCTTCTAGAAGTAAAGGATATAAATGTTATAATAAAAGACTTGGGAAAATTATTGAAAGCATTGATGTTGTAGTTTATGAAGCATGCAAAAATCCAAAACAAATAAAATCAACTGAAGATTATGACAATGAAAAAGATGGGGATTATTTTCCCACATCAAATCAAAGTGATATTGAAGAAGAAACCAATGAAGCACCAAAAGAAGAGATAATGGTAGATGAAAATACTCTGTCTAGGTATGTTCAAAAAAATCATCCAAAAACTCAAATTTTACTGGGAAAAGAGGCAAGTGTATAGACAAGAAGACCTATTACAGGGACCTCAAGCTATCTAGCATTACTATCCTCCACCGAACCTCAAAATGTAAATGAAGCAAGCAAAGATGAATGTTGGGTCAAGGCCATGGATGAAGAACTTTAGCAAATTGAAAAGAATGATACTTGGGAATTAGTTCCTAGACCTCATGATAAAAATATTATAGGAACTAAATGGATATTCAAAAACAAGTTGAATGAAAATGGAGAAGTCATTAGAAACAAGGCTAGACTTGTTTGTAAAGGGTATGCTCAACAAGAAGGTATAGATTTTGAAGAAACCTTTGCACCTTTTTCCAGACTTGAATCCATAAGGATTTTTCTTGCTCTTTCTAGCTTTCAGAAATTCAAAGTATACCAAATGGATGTAAAATCAACCTTCTTTAATGGAGATTTAGAATAGGAAGTTTATATTGAATAGCCAGAAGGATTCATTCTTGGAAATGATGCAAAACTTGTATGCAGACTCAAAAAGGCTCTCTATGGTCTGAAACAGGCTCCAAGGGCTTGGTATTACCACCTTGAAAAATATCTACACCAACAAGCTTTTACAAAAGGTTCTGCAGATAACAATCTATATAAAAAGAATGAAACTGATAAATTGCTAATTATTATTTTTTATGTTGATGATATCATTTTTGGAAGAAATGAAGAATCTATGAGTCAAAATTTTGCTTCAGTAAAGCAGCAAGAATTTGAAATATCCTTGCTTGGTGAACTTACCTATTTTCTTGGTCTACACGTTCAAAAAACTAAAGATGGTATTTTTCTATCACAAACCAAATATCTCAAATAGATCTTGAAAAGGTGTGGAATGGAAGATTCTAAACTTGTATGTACGCCAATGGCAATAGGATGTAGTCTTAGCTCAAATGATGAACCAATAGCAGTACATCAACTAACTTATAGATCAATGATTTGCAGTCTGCTTTATCTAATAGGTACCCGACCTAACATCATGCATGAAGTAGGAATAGTTGGAAGATTCCAAGCAAATCCAAAAGAATCACACCTTCAGGAAGTCAAAATAATTTTCAAATATATTCAAGCAACTCACAACTTTGGTTTATGGTGTCCTAGAGATAAAGATCCTACTCTTAATGCATATACAGATGCAGATTGGGCAGGAAATGTTGATGATAGAAAAAGAACTAGTGATAGTGTTATGAAACCAGCTCAAGAAAAGATAGAAAAGATAGATCAACGCCTTATAATTCAGCCTCCTCGAGGGGGCAACCTCCTTTAGATTACATAAATGAACAATTCTTGGATGATTCAAATGAAAAAACCTCCTTTCTATATATAGGAGTCTATGGAATCACAATATAATCCAGCCGACCTAACAATAATAATATAAAGCCACAAAATAACAATAGAGGGATTCTATGGGGCACAAAAATAACAATATGGGGGTAATAGGGGCACAACAATATAAATAAGGGGTATAACTACAATAGTAATGGGGTAATCACTAGTATTATAGGGACCCAACATGCCCCTTGTTAGGATATTCCGACACATAGGATATAGTTAAGTTCAACTTGGTCTAGTATAGAGTTAGGTATAGAGTTAGGTAAAGTGTGTTTCTCTACCGTTGTACATTTTGTAACTTACAATCCGACGGTCACGATATGTAGTGATCCGATGGTTCACTCTCTCCTTGGTATTACCGACACTTGATCCGTGGCTTGACACCCGATTGGTCCATGAGTTCTATTTAAAGCGCATGGAGGGTCATTGTTCGGGTAATCTATGCATGAGAGAAGCTTATGTAAATTTTCATTCTTTGATTAATAAATTGCCTATAGTAGCCACGTTGGCGCAGGCCGTGGACTGTTTCCCTCTTTGAGGGTTTTAACCACATCAAAAATACTGGTGTATTGATCTGTGATCTGGTTGTGAGCGGTGTCCTTTTGGTGTTCTTTCTGAGGAACTTACCCTGTAAATTCCTACATGGTATCAGAGCTATTTGAGGGCCGCGTCCGTTGGTGATCCAAATCTGAAGCCGGTAGAACTGCATGCGGCTGTCGTTTCCTAGATCTGCTGTTTCTGACTGCTTTCAGGCCGAGAGGACTGCTCTGTTGCGTTCGGAGCATCTGTTCCAGTAAGGAACCCCTTTCGTTTCACGCGAAAAGGTTTCCGGTAGCCCTAGCTGCGTCATTTTTCAGATCGGGAGGTATACAGTGTTTTTGCAGTTTACTGTTATTTTCTCTCTGCTTATTTCGGTTTCGGTTTATTTAGCCTTTTTTTAAACCAGATCTATACCTTTCATTTCTGCGTATGCTCTTTGCCCTGCGACTCTGTGGGATCTGGGCAAATCAGAAACAGAAAGGAAGGATTTTTCTCATGCGTATGCTCTTTTCCCTGCACCTTAGTGTGATCTCGGAAAATCAGAAACATTGAGAAAAATATTTAGTTTTTCGGCTAAAGCTAACTTTGAGCCGCAAGGTTCATTTTTTTAAAGATATCTATTTTTTTGGCTAAAGCTAACTTCGAGCCGCAAGGTTCGTTTTTCTTTTCATATTCGTGTTGGGTTTTGTGTTTTGTGTTTTGTAGGGAAAAAGAGCTTTCTCAGGGCAAGCACGCAAACGAAGCCCCCCCCCCTCTCTCTCTCTCTCTCTCTCAATTTTTTTGTATAGATCAATTGGTTCAAAGCTATTTTAAGAGAGTAGAGGTCTTGGGTTCAAGTCTCCATTTTGTGGGGGCGGATTTTTTCATTCCCGCACATTCGCGCACTTTGCCGGCAACTTCAACAAATTTTTTTTCAAAAAGCCATAACTTCTTCATCCAGAAGCCTTTTTCAGAGCCGTTTTTTTAAAAACAGCCTAATTTTTCGAGATCTATCCATTGAAACACTTACGTTTAGCATCGTCAGCTTCAGTTTTTTTAAAAAAATGGAAAGTCCATGCCAAGTCATTCTTGACAGCACTAACTACTTCCAATGGATAGCCTACATGGAAGATTTACTTAGAAGTAAAGGTCTCTACAGAATAGCCACAGACCAAGAGAAGAAACCAAAAGATGAAGACAAGGCTGCAAAATGGGAAAATAGACAAGATCAAGCACGTGGTTTGATAGGGATGTCTATTTCTCATGATCTTAGATTCCATATTGCAGAACTTGAGACTCCTCATGAAGCATTGGAAAAAATCGCTAAATTTTTTTGGATTAAAAATGAAATTAGAGCCCATCAACTTGAAAATGAGTTGCTTACTTTGGATCCTAATAATTTTTCTTGCATTGAAGATTTCTTGTCCAAATTCAAGACCCTTAGATATCTCTTGGAAGGTGTTAAGGTTAAGAAAGAAGATGGTAACCTTATTTATTCCATACTTACTAAGTTGGGACCAGCCTACTTTGTATTTGTTTCCACTTTCCATTCTACAAGGGAAGCTTTCATTTGTCAAGGAAAAGACTACAAGGTCCCTTCCTTTGACTCCTTTTGTGATTCCTTAATAAGAGAACAAGAAAAACTCTTACACCTTGGTCTTCTTAATCTTGGAAACTCTTCCAAGAAAGCGTTAGCCGCCCAACAGCAACCAAATTCAAAGAATCCTAAGAAGTCATATCCTAAAAAGAATGGTCCTAAACCAAACAACGGTCCTAAGCAAACTCAGCCTCAAAATGAAAGATCATTTCAGCAAAATGATAAGACCAATAAAAACAAATGGAAGAAGACTGATAGACATTGTAACTTTTGTAATCGAGATGGCCACTTAGAATATAAATGCTTTAAGAAGATGGAACCCTTGGAAGCCGCAATGAAGAAACATAACATCCATGTGGAGTATACTTCAACTTCAACTTCCGGAATGGCACTTTCTGCATGTCATTGTCAATCATCTCAGTCCGGTTATGCATTAAATGTATCTTCTTCTTCTCCTTCTCATGAGTGGCTCATTAATTCTGGAGCCTCTTATCACATGGCCAAAAACCAAGCCATGTTTTCTTCTTTAAATGATTGTAACACCAAAAATATATATGTTGGTGATGATAGATCTCTTAATGTTGTAGGGACTGGAACTGTTCATCTAGACAATGGTCAGTTTAATGATGTATTATGTGTTCCAACCTTATCCTGCAACCTTCTATCTGTATATCAGATAACTCATTCAGGTGAAGGTAAAACTATTGAATTTTCACCTCATGATGTTGTAATCAAGGATCTAAGAGATCCTAAACAGATTCTAGCTACTGGTATTGCTGATGATTCCACAAGGTTGTATAAGTTTCACAAATTTGGGTCATCAAATATTCCCTCAATATTTGTTGCTCATAATGATGAAGTGAGCAAACTTTGGCATGAGCGATTTGGTCACTTAAACTATCGCTCCCTTTAGCATCTATGTAAAGAAAATATGGTGAAAGGTCTTCCTATGGTATCTTGCAGAGATGGTGTTTGTTCCGGATGTGTACTCGGAAAACATCATCGGGACAGTTTTGAAAAACGTGCCTCTTGGCATGCCTCAACCCCTTTACAGCTTGTGCACAGTGATTTATGTGGTCCACTTCCTGTTGCTTCATTCTCTGGCTGCAAGTATTTCTTAACTTTCATTGATGATTTCTCCAGACGCACTTGGGTATACTTCTTAAAACTCAAGAGCGAAGTATTTAACACATTTTTGGCCTTCAAAGCCTTTGTTGAAAAACAATCTGGACATCAAATTCTTAAGCTAAGAACTAATAATGGTGGAGAATATGTTAAAAACACATTCATCAACTTTTGCACCGAAAATGGAATTCAAATGCAACATACTGTTCCATACACTCCACAACAAAATGGTGTAGCTGAAAGGAAAAATCGCACCTTAAAGGAAATGGCTAATTGTATGCTGCAATCTAAAGGACTCAGTCTTAGTTTTTGGGCCGAAGCAATTAATTGTGCAAATTATATAATCAATTGCACTCCTACTAAGGTTCTAAAGAATATCACTCCAGAAGAAGCTTGGAGTTCCATTAAACCAGATGTAAGTCACTTTCATGTTTTTGGAAGTGAAGCATGGGCCCATATTCCAGATGAAAAGCATAAAGCTTTAGAACCTAAGAGTGAGAAATGTACTTTTGCTGGATATTCTGAAGATGTAAAAGGTTATAGACTTATTCCATTTAAGTCCAAAAATGTTATCATTAGAAGAGATGTAAAATTTGATGAAAATAAATCGGCCTGCGAGCCTAGTCCGGCGGATGTGCCACCTCTTCCTATCTCTTCTACTTTTGAAAACATTTCTTCTTCTGATGATGAAAGTGAGGATGATAATCCTCCCCCACCTTCTCAGGATCCTCAACTTCCAAGATGGGTCCGTGCTACTCGGGATGCAGCAGGTGATCTTGCCGGTGATCCTACAGATCAGCGACGTACACGTTCTCAGTTTGAAAGAGCCTCTTCTTTACTGGCTCAAGCTCCAGTAAATCATGATCCTGACACTTTTGCAGAAGCTTCAGGCCATCCACATTGGGAAGCAGCTATGAATGAAGAATATCATTCATTGTTAACAAATGATTCATGGGATCTTGTTCCTCTACCAAAGGGACGCAAACTTGTTAGATGTAAATGGGTTTACAGAACCAAGTATGGACCAGATGGGAAAGTTGATAAACATAAAGCTCGTCTTGTTGCTAAGGGTTTTTCACAGGTTGATTGCATTGACTACACTGAAACCTTCTCCCCTGTTGCCAAAATGAACTCTATCCGCCTTGTTCTTTCCCTTGCTGCCTCTTTAAAATGGGAAGTCCATCAGATGGATGTTAAATATGCCTTCTTGCATGGGGACTTGCATGAATAAATCTATATGGAACAACCCATTGGCTTCATCCAAACAGACTCCAGCCTTGTATGTCGACTTAAGAAATCTCTCTATGGTCTCAAGCAAGCTCCTCGGGCTTGGTATGCCAAAATGGATAGCTTTATTTTAGAATCTGGCTTTTCTCGGTGTTATTCTGACAATACTGTCTACACCAAGAAAGTGGGAAACTCTCTTATCATCCTTGTTCTTTATGTTGATGATCTTATTCTTACTGGTAGTGATCCCAACCTTATCAACCATGTGAAGTCCAACCTTAAAAATAAATTTGAAATGACAGACTTAGGACACTTACACTATTTTCTCGGTCTTCAACTCTTGCAATCCAAGGAGGGTATTTCCCTTTCCCAGTCCAAGTATGCTTGTGATATTCTTCGTCATTTTCACATGGAAGACTGTAAGCCAACCCCTTCTCCCTTTCAGTCTGGAGTCAAACTTTCAGTCTCTTGTACTTCTCCTAAAGTTGATGCTACATTATACCGTCAACTTGTAGGAAAACTCTTGTATTTAACCCATACTCGTCCTGACCTTTCCTTTGTTGTTGGCCTTGTTGCTCGGTTCATGCTAAACCCCCATGAAAGTCATTGGAAAGCAGCCAAAAGAATACTTCGTTATGTTCGAGGTACAGTACAGTTTGGGATTCATTACAGTGCCAAAGCAGCTCCTCTATTAGTTGGTTTCACTGATTCTGATTGGGCTGGTGACCTTGATGATCGGAAGTCTACTGCCGGTTATGTCTTCACTCTTGGTTCAGGACCTATTACATGGGCTTGTAAGAAACAGGCTGCCATTTCTCTTTCGTCAACAGAAGCAGAGTATCGTGGTGCCGTGGAAGCTAGTAAGGAAGCCTTGTGGCTTCGTTAGATCCTATCAGAGTTTGGCTTTGAGCAGCAGCATCCAACCACACTTTGGTGTGATAATCAAAGTGCCATTCAGCTATGCAAAGATCCAGTCCAGCATCAGCGCAGCAAACACATTGAGCTACACATGCACTTTATCAGAAAGCTCATTCATGACCATGTTCTTGAAGTACAATATTGTTCAACAGATGATCAGGTTGCAAACATCTTCACAAAGGCTCTCACAGAGGCGAAGTTCACTAAACTTCGATATATGCTTGGAGTTCAGGAAGTTGTCACTAAGGGGGGATAGGCTCTAGTGCCTCCTTCCTTCTCCTATTGTGTCATATTTGTAAATCCTTCAATCCTATCCCAAGTTGTTCTTAAGGGGGGATGTTAGGATATTCCGACACATAGGATATAGTTAAGTTCAACTTGGTCTAGTATAGAGTTAGGTAAAGTGTGTTTCTTTACCGTTGTATATTTTGTAACTTACAATCCGACGGTCACGATATGTAGTGATCTGACGGTTCACTCTCTCCTCGGTATTACCGACACTTGATTCGTGGCTTGACACCCGATTGGTCCATGAGTTCTATTTAAAGCACATGGAGGGTCATTGTTCGGGTAATCCGTGCATGAGAGAAGCTTATGTAAATTTTCATTCTTTGATTAATAAATTTCCTGTAGTAGCCACATTGGCGTAGGCCGTGGATTGTTTCCCTCTTTGAGGGTTTTAAGCACATCAAAAATACTGGTGTATTGATCTGTGATCAGGTTGTGAGCGGTGTCCTTTTGTTGTTCTTTCTGAGGAACTTACCCTGTAAATTCCTACACCCCTCTCCTTCAAAAAAGTGTTGTCCTCAACGCTTGAGTAGTTCTAGATACTTCTGCATAAAATTCTCATCCTCCCATTTGGAATGTTCAGCGGATAAGTTCTTCCACTTGATAAGATACTCTGAAATAGATCGATTTCGTAGCTGTCGAGTTCTTGTTTATGTGACTGCTTCTGGTTCCAATATAAGTTTTCCTTCCTCGTCAAGTTCTAGAAATAATGTTTGAATTGGGAGCTTGTCGCCTATAACCTTCTTTAAACATGAAACATGGAAAACTGGGTGCAATCGAGAAGCTGCAGGAAGCTCCAATTTGTATGCCATAGTACCAATCTTTTGCAACACCTTGTACAGACCATAATACTTTGGTGATAATTTATTATCCTTCTTAACTTGCTTTAGGGACATTTGCTTATATGTTTGTAGCCGTAGGAATACCAATCACCTACATCAAAACTTCTTTCACTGCGATG
Source organism: Pinus tabuliformis (assembly GCA_031772625.1). Lineage (NCBI taxonomy): Eukaryota > Viridiplantae > Streptophyta > Pinopsida > Pinales > Pinaceae > Pinus > Pinus tabuliformis. Next base: position 278,210,253 of record CM062808.1, read on the forward strand.
TTGATCTGCCTGTTGTTTCATTCTATTTTGTGCCAACATGAGGTTATCCTTTAAGAGTTGGAGGACTTGTTGTTGATGTTCGATGTGATGTTTTACTGCCTGAACCTTAGAATTTTCTCTTAAATATCATGTGATGGGTGGTGGTTGATACCCATAAAGTGCCATAAATGGGGTCATTTTTGTTGTTGTATGGAAGGAAGTGTTATACCACCATTTAGCCAAAGGCAACCATTTGACCCATTATGTCTGTTTATCAGATACAAATAAACGAAGATATCCTTCCAAAAATTTGTTTACTATCTCAGTTTGCCCATCATATTGAGGATGATGAGATGAGCTATGATCTAACAAAGTACCAAGACAAGAAAATAATTATGTCCAAAAATTTCTAGTGAAAATGGGATCTCTGTCACTTACAATAATATTTGGGTTTCCATGTAGCTTTTGAATTGTTTCCATAAATGCAGTAGAAACTGTACTAGCTTTAAATGGATGTGATAATGCACAAAAGTGTGCATACTTGGTAAGTTTGTCAACTACCACCATGATGAAACTTTGTCCCTCAGACTTGGGTAAACCTGTGATAAAGTCTATTGAATCCTCCTCCCAACGTTGGCTTGGAATGGATAAAGGTTGTAATAGACCCGGTGTCTTAATTGTTTCAACTTTATTTTGTTGGAAAACTAAACATTCCGCCAAAAAAATTTGAATATCTGATTTAAGGCCATCCCAAAAAAATTCCTTCTTAACCCTGTGGTAAGTTTCTAAAAATCCTGAGTGCCCTCCTAAGGGAGAAGTGTGCAATTCCATAAGAATATTTTGTTTTAGCTGGGAATTCTTACAGAGGTCTAAGTGATCTTTGTGCCATAACGAATCATTTTGCCAGCTAAATGTATCAGAAGTACTGGAATCTTGTTGTAGCTTTCGAATAAGTGCCCACACTTCTTCGTCATTCTTCCATTCCTCCCTTGCTTCGTTTATCCAATCTGGTTGGATAATAGAAATGGCACAAAACAATGCTTCCACATCCTCATCCTTTCTTGAGAGTGCATCTGCCACCACATTTTTCTTCCCTTCTTTGTAGATGATTTCAAAGTCATAACCCAACATCTTTTTGACCCACTTTTGTTGCTCTTCAGAGGATAATCTTTGTTCTAAAAAGTATTTAAGGCTATCATGATCCGTTTTTACCTTGAAGTGTCTTCCAATTATGTAGGGTCACCATTTCTTAAGTGCATGGAGTATTGCCAACATTTCCTTCTCATAAATAGCTTTGCTTAAAAACTTTACCTTGATTGGACGACTTTCAAAAGCAATGGGTCTTTCATCTTGCATTAGAACAACACCAATTCCATTTCCTGAAGCATCACATTCCACAATAAAGGTTTTTGTGAAGTTCGGTGTAGCTAAGACCGGTGCTTGGCACATTGCCTCTTTAAGATGTTCAAAGGCCTTTGTTTCTTCCAGAGTCCATGAAAATGAATCTTTCTTCAATAATGTTGTTAGAGGTGCTGCTATTCTCCCATAATTCTTAACAAACTTGCGATAATACCCTGTCAACCCAAGAAATCCTCGCAGATGCTTTATGGATGTGGGGATTTTCCATTCCTTAATGGCTTTAATTTTCCTAGGGTCTACCTTAACTCCTTAATGAGATACAATATGACCCAAATATTCCACCTCCTGGACTCCAAAGAAACATTTGGATCTTTTTGCATATAATTGTTTCTCCTCCAACAGTTGTAGCACCCTGTCAACAAGTTCAACATGATACTTCCAAGACTTGTTGTAGATTAGTATATCATCAAAAAATACTAACACAAATTTTCTAAGGAATGGTTTGAAAATTGAATTCATAAAACCTTGAAATGTTGGAGGTGCATTGGTAAGGCCAAAAGGCATGACCAAAAATTCATAATGACCCTCATGAGTTCTAAATGTCATTTTCGGAATGTCTTCAATCTTCATTCTGATTTGATGATATCCCGAACGAAGATCCAACTTGGTGAAGTAAATTGATCCATGCAATTCATCTAGTAATTCATCAATGACAGGAATGGGGAACTTATCTTTAATAGTAAGCTTGTTGAGCTCCTTATAATCCGGACACATGCACCATGATCCATCCTTCTTGTGCACCAATACTACTGAAGCTGAGAAAGAACTTTGACTCGGTTGAATTAGACCAGCCTCTAGCATTTCTGTAACCATACGTTCAATTTCACTTTTTTGGGCATAGGGATATCTGTACGGCCTTATGTTTGGAGGAACACTTCCTGGAATCAGATGAATAGCATGATCATGATCACGCATAGGTGGGAGACCTTTGGGAGTCTCAAATACCTTGGAATGACCGTCCAGGACTTTTTGGAGATCTGGAGAAATAGATGATTCCATTGTGGAAACATCTAGCGAACATAATTGTGCAATTACACCTCTTTGCTCCTTTTTAAGAAGCTTAGTCATGCCATTAGAGCTGATTATCTTTCCTGGTTTCCCTACAATACCCCTTAATTCAACTTCCTTTCCTTCTGTAGAAAATTTGATGAAAAGTTCTTGAAAATTAAAAGCTATTGTACCCAAGGATTGTAGCCATTGGACTCCTAGTTCAACATCAGCACCTCCCATTGGAATGGAAAGCATTGGGCTAGTCAATACATATTCTCCCATGGATAGCTTGACATTATGGCACTTTCTAGAGAAATTTATTGTTCCTCCATTTGCAATCATCACTTGACACTCTGGTGCTGGATATAGGAAGTAATTCAATTCTTTTGCTACCCTACAATGAATAAAATTGTGGGTGCTTCCTGAATCAATCAACACTATTACCTTTTTCTTCTTGATTTGTCCTTCTATCTTGATGGTTTGAGGGGTTGTAATTCCCGCCAATGCATTACAAGATATGGTTGGATTTATTTGTTCTTCATCTAGGCTTTGTTCTTGGAGTATATCCTCTTCTTTTGACCATTCTTTCTCCTTTTGTTCTTCCTCTTCACAATCTATGTAGAATAATTTCTTCTCAGCACACTTATGACCTTTTGTGTATTTGCTATCACAATTGTAACAAGGCCCTTTTGATATTTTTTCTTCCAATTGTTGTGGTGTTAACCTTTTAGGTTGTGGAAGACTAGGGGCAACAACACTTCTGTCTTTATAGTTGTGAGTGGTATGCTTCCTAGTTGCCATAATTTTTCTTGCTAACCTGAATGCCTTCTCTAATGAATCAGGTTCCCAAATGCGGACATCATGTTGGATATTATCCTTTAAAGACCCTATGAATACATCAATCCTATGCTCCTCTAGAATATCTTTTACCCTTATGTTCAATTTTTGGAACTCCTCAATGTGCTCCATTATTGAACCCTTTTGTTTGAGACTTATCAATTGGCTAAAAAAAGTGTTGCTTTTTGTATCCTCATAATGTGCTATCAATTCTTCCGTAAAAATTGCGCAAGTGATAAATTATTTACGAGAACAAAGCCATTGATACCATACAAACTAATTTGGTTCCAAATATACAGTTGCCATACGTACCTTTTATGCGTTTCGCACATTATTGAGATCGAAGAATTGCTCCATCTGTAATATCCATGTGGTGGGATCCTTGCCATCAAACTTCCTCATATCGATTTTTGGAATATTGTGATTCTTCAATCCAACATTAGCATCTATGGAATCATGATTAACATTTCTTTTGTTCTCATCATGAGTTTCCTTTAGTACCCTTTCACCCTTAGGGACCATTTCTTGTAGCAACTTATTCATATTTATCTTCAATTCGTCCATGTCTGTCTTCAAATCTATCTTCAAATAATCCATCTTAGCTTCCATGTCAATCATCTTAGCTTCTACGCCTTTCTTTAAATAGTCCATCTTAGCTTCTACACCTTTCTTTAAACCATCCATCTTAGATTCTGTTCCTTTTTGTGCAAGGGACAGTTGTTGCACTTGGTCTTGTAATTTATATATATCATGTTGCATTTCTTCCTCTTCTTCATGAGTCATGCTAGAACTTTCAGGTTCCTTACTAGGTGTTTGAATTTTCTTTCCTCGGGGCATCAGTTACCAATAATAATTCTCTACTATTCCCTTTGAATTCCTTCAAAATAAATTTTCAAACCAAGCTTAAGCAAAAATTTAAGAAAATCTACACACCTTTTTTCACTTTGTAGGAGCTCGATATTGCCTCTGATGTATCTCTGTACTTTCCAATCATATAGTTCTGAATTTGTGATCTGGAGTAGCCCTCTATGTCCTCTTTCCAATGCCACAAGTCTGACCCAAATTGGATTCTCCAAGGAAGTGTTATGTGAAATCTCCCACAGTGACTTGCTTTTAGACTAGTTCAGTAGAGCGAAATTGTACGACGTGCCACGAGTCACTGTTTCAACCTGTGGATCTGAAACACACACACAAGAAACTACAGTCCGTTCTCTTTCTATAGCTTCTTACGAAATTTCAATCCGATCCCTAGAGAGAAAGTTATGACGATTTTCCCCAGGTCACATGTTTTGAATGTAATTTAGGATTCTGCAAAAAGACCAGCTTCCTCAGATCATATCTCCGCAAATATCGTGCGAAAAGCTCTGAAATTCGGACCCAAGGTTCAGCACGATTTCTTCTCAAATGGGTTTTTTTTGCAACTTCTGAAACGTCCCAGAAAAATGTTATAGCGAAAATGCCACGATGACCTGTTTGGAGAAGCGAAACCCTAGAATCCAAAGCTCTGATACCAAATGTTATGAAACCAGCTCAAGAAAAGATAGAAAAGATAGATCAACGCCTTAGAATTCAGCCTCTTCGAGGGGGAAACCTCCTTTACATTAGATAAATGAACAATTCTTGGATGATTCAAATGAAAAAACCTCCTTTCTATATATAGGAGTCTATGGAGTCACAATATAATCCAGCCGGCCTAACAATAATAATATAAAGCCACAAGAATAACAATAGAGGGATTCTATGGGGCACAGAAATAACAATATGGGGGTAATAGGGGCACAACAATATAAATAAGGGGTATAACTACAATAGTAATGGGGTAATCACTAGTATTATAGGGACCCAACAGACAATGCATTCTATATGGGTTCCAAGTTAGTTTCTTAGTTCAGGAAGAAATAGATTTCAATTGCTTTATCTACAACTAAAGATGAATATGTGGCTATTGCATCTTGCTACACACAACTACTTTGGATGATGCAAACTTTGCAAGACATTCAAATCACATGTACTCCATCTATCTCCATTCTATGTGATAATACAAGTGCCATCAATATTTCAAAGAATTCAGTCATGCACTCCAAGACCAAGCACATACCCATTAAGTACCATTTTCTACATTAACAAGTGCTTGAACAAAAGGTCAAATTGGAGTATGTTCCCTCCAAAGAACAGGTTGCTAATATATTCACTAAACCATAGCCCAGAGAAACATTTGAATATCTAAGACAAAAAGCTGGGAGTAGTTGTTTCATCATCCTGCTGCTAAATCCAACTTTCTAAGAGAAAGGTTATTCTACGCATGTTTAATGAAGTATAGTCACATACACACGTAGGTTTCTATGGATCAAGGAGCGTATACATTTTTCAAATAGTCAAAACAGTGGTGCAGGCTCTGATATGGGTAGCACAGGTTTAGGAGGAGCATTAGCCTTCACGTACGTTTAACATTATTGGCATTATGGTTGTTGAGTCCAGCTATGGCTTTAGATATTTATACCATTTGTTGCTTAAGTCATGTAAAAGTCTAGGGTGTGATACGTCTTCTCATAAATTTGAATGAATCCTCTTGGACAAATGCTGTAATTTGTATCCCCACTTTGCATGGGATGGATGATGTAATATTTATTATTTTTGTCATGTATAAAATTGTTATATCCCCACTTGGTTGGGTGGATAAGTCAAATTTGGTATATCCCCACTTGGTTGGGAAATGGATGTATCTATGAGTCATTGGTGATAGGAAGGTCATACTCACATAGTTGAGTTATAGAGTCACATTATTCTTTTGGAGAATATTTTGCAGACTCTACATGTGCTCAAGGGGAGCATGGATGGTTTCAATGCATCTTAGCATGTACAAAGGGGAGCTCAATCAGAGAATTCAACATCTACTTAGGGGGAGCATGGACAGCATAATGTATGTTAAAGGGAGAGAACATCTTCATCTGCCCTTTGCCCTTGATGTCAAAGGGGGAGAGTGTCTTGCTGTTGTCTTGGTGTTGTTATTGCCATCAAGTCCAAAGGGGGAGATTGTTGGCATTATGATACAGGTGTTGTCCTTGATGGCAACTCACTTAGATGGCAGTTCATAGTGCAGCAGGTCAACAACAAAGGATTACAGATCAGACTCCAAAGAATAAAGAAAGAGAGGTATACAGTGGTTCACTTTGACCAAGGAGCATATACACACGGGTTAACAGAACAAAAGTAGTGTATAACATATACATGCACTTTCACATGAGGAAAAGCACGTACATGTTGGAAAGCCAAGTTTTTGGTCCAAGGTATTGATCCAAGGTATTTGGTTTGAGGTATTTGGTTCAAGGTATTGACCCTAGGTATTTGGTCCAAGGTATTGGTCCTAAGTGGTTTTAGTCCAAGGTATTGAGAAAGGCCTAAGAGTATATAACGAGGAAATTATTATTAGGCCAATATGCACGCAGTAATATTCTAAGGAATACTTCTATCTAAAGTATATTTTATGTTGCAGGGTTGTGTTTGGGACTGGATCTGAAATAATCATGTGCACCTTGAGTTCAATATTGGATCAGGAATCATGATGAGACTTAAAATGACTTACTCTTGAATGATCCAATATTGGTTGAGATTAGATCTGATGTTTTGCACCTGTTCTATTTTTTATCTATCTTGATCTAGGTTTCTCGAAAGTCTGGAATTGTAGCAAAGTTCTGAATCAATATTCACAGATATGTATGCAGGTTCGTCTCGGCCAAAGAGCATGTACACGCAGGTTTGGTTCTTTCAAGTAGAATATACAAAAGAAAAGCTTCTTTTCAAATCTGACTGATCTATCTTATCAAATTTTTTTGTTTTACTGTTGTCTGTCAATGAAGTCTTCTTAGATCTGAATGTAAAACTGAATGCATAAGGAGGCTATCATTTGATTGATTGATTATATAAGTGAGAAGATGTGATCCCTGTCCCTACCTGTGTAAATCTCCGTAGATATTCCGCATATTGATGGTTGGTACAAACTTGATTCAAATGTTTATGTTTGTAGTAGCTTTGAAGGTATACATAGGTTTAATTCACAGATGTTGTGTATGCACATAGGTTGGGTTCAGCTAAGTAGCGTATACACTCTAATGCATTATTTTTGAGGTTACAGCTGCTTCTGAATGATGATGCAGGGTTCTGGGTTCAGCATAGTAATTTAGTGTAAGTGATCTGATTGTCCAGATCAACTAAATATTGGTTGATGCAGTTTAAGTTTAAAAGCTTTGATGGGTCCAGTGTGAAAATTTGATGAAACATGGCCTTCAAATTGTGGTGTTGTGATCCAGGAGTATCCAGTCCGAAAATTCATGAAACATGGTCCCTAGTAGAAGGGCGGAGTTTTCTATAGGTTGTCACCTACATAATAGTAAACATATTGGCTAGTACAAGAGCTAGGGGGTTGTAGCTCCCTTCCAGTAGAAGCTGGAGAACGAGAGAAGGTTGTAACCTTCTGCATGTAGAAGCCTGCGTACTGGTATGATTCTACACTAGTACAGGATTGTAAACAGATTTTATTATTATTAAAATAAGAGAGAGATGATAGCAGTATGTGGTTTTTACCCACATAGGGTTTCCACCTTAAATCTTGGTGTTCATATGTGTTGCTTATGTGTGATGCTTTATTCTGCTTTGACTTCACTATTTAATAAATGTGTGATATACTGGTTTAAGCTCAACACATGATAAATTGTCTAAATCAGAAGTTCTCTGCATATATGCTGGTTTATTTAAGCACAATCATGTGTACACTCTAGTTCACTTCAATGAAGTAATGTATATAAATATGTTTGGGAAATAAAAATATTGATATGATAATACTGATTCACCCCCCTCTCAGTATTATTTCCAATAGTCATAAACTCTATCCAATCTTGGTCTTCCTTTGTAGCACATACGATAATCACTAGTGCCATGCAAATACTTGCAAACCTGCTTCACTGTTGTCCAATGCTCCTTCCCTGGTTTTGACATAAACCTAATCAATACTCCCACTCTATTTGTAATTCCTGGTTTAATAGATACCATTGCATACATCAGGCTACCGATTGCACTTGAGTATGAAACACAGGACATGTCCCCTTCCTCTTCTTATGTCTTGGGATATTGTTCAATAGATAAATTTACACCTACAACAATAGGAACCTTGACTAGTTTAATATCATGCATATTAAACATCTACAATATTGTTTCGACATACTTCCTCTGGTTTAACCATAATTTCATCTTTTCCCGATCTCATTCAATTTCCATGCCCAAAACATAGTTTGCAGCACCATGATCCTTCATGTTGAATTTGGAGGACAATTGGGTCTTCAAATCCTCGAAAATTTCTTTCTCATTTCCAAACAACAACATATCATCCACATACAAGACTAGATAAATAACATGGTCACCAACTAATTCAAAATACACACAGTGATCCGCTTTGCCTTCGGTGAATCCAGGTCCCCATATAAATGTATCAAGTTTATGATACCACATCCTTGGTGAATGTTTAACCCATACAAAGAATTTTTTAACTTGCATACCAGTTCGTTCTTACCGTTCACTACAAAGCCTTCAAGTTGCTTCATGTAGATATCTTCTTCTAGATCCCTGTGAAGAAATTTTGTCTTCACATCCATCTGTTCTACCTCAAAATCAAAAGAAGCAATAATAGATAAAAGGAATCTAATAGAAGCTACCTTGGCAACAGGAGAAAAAAATCACCAAAATCAATTCCCGACACCTATGAATAACCTTTAGCTACCAACATAGATTTGTATTTCTCCACCTTGTCTTTTGCATTCATCTTATTCTTAAACACCCATTTGCTTCCAATGGGTTTCCTTCCAGCCAGGAACTCCACTAGATCCCAAGCCTCATTTTTGTCCAAAGATGCCATTTCATCAACCATGGCCTCTTTCCATAGTTTTCCATCCTCTAAATTTACTTCCTCCCTGATAGTTATTGGATCATCATCAGTAATAAATAAAGAAATTTTTGAACAGATATCAAATGGAAGAAACTTTTATGTCTTCCTTCTTTCTCAAATTGATCTTCTCACAATTAGATTTTGTGGCTCTTCATCTTCTAATTCGTCTTCTATTATAGAGTATAATTATTCCTCCTTTAGCTCAAACTCTATCTTATCAAGTTCCTTTGGTAGGAATTCATGTTTAATAACATCTTTCACCTGTCTAAACACCACATTTTAGCCATAAACAACCATCCTTGTTTCTGGGTTCGAAAGCTTGTAACCTTTTAAACCATCCTTATACCAAATAAAGATGCACCTTTTAGATTTACTATCTAACTTGGTTCTTTTCTCATTTGGAACATGTACATATGCATCACAACCGAATACCCTTAGATGTGAAAGACATGGTTTCTTAAGAATCCATACCTCATGTGGAGATTTATTCTCCAATGTTGATGAAGGTTATCTTTTGACTAGGTAACATGCAGTCTCCACCACCTCTGCCCAGAATTCATGTCCTAACCTGACACCACTGAGCATGCTTTGTGCCTTTTCCATCAATTTATTGTTCATTCTTTCTACAACTCTGTTTTGTTGAGGTGTGTATGGAGTAGTCTTCTACCGTGCTATACCACACTTCTTACCAAAATCTTCAAATTCCTTCTTGCAAAACATTCCATCATTATCTTTCCTCAACACCTTTATCTTCTTCTCTCTCTGGCTTTCCACCAGAGCCTTAAATTCTTTAAACTTGTCAAAGACTTCAAACTTCTTTTTAAGGAAATATATCCATGTATTCCTTGAGAATTCATATATAAATGATACATAGTGCACACACTTACCCAGTGATGGAATTGACACAGGTCCAAACACATCATTGTCCACAACCTCTAATATTCCTTTCACCATCTTAGCACTAGAGGGTAAACTCACCCAATTTTGCTTCCCATATACATAATATTAACAAAAATCAAAACCTAGAGAGGAATTATACATACCTTCTGCCATACCATTACCATGAATTATTTGAAGGCCCTTCTCTCCAATATTTCCAAGCCTTTGATGCAATAGCATGGTATTTTATCCAAAGACCACTAGATTTTCTGCTCCACTTTCAGGAACCAAAAAACTATTGCACCCATCAATAATAGTGCTACCTAGAAGCTTGTACAGAGTTCTAATATGAACTCCCTACATCAATACCAATGCTCCCTAAACCATCTTGCGGCTATCTTTCTCAAACATTGTTTTTACACCTACATCATCCATCTTGCTTACAGAAATTAAATTTCTAGCCAATGTAGGAATATTCAGAACACTCAAAAGTGTTCTGATCCTTCCACTTTACAACTTCACCTTGAATTTTCTATATCCGATGATTCTAGCCTTCCTATTATCCCTTAAGAAGACATGACCACCATCATATTTCTCATACACATAGAACCACTCCCTATGGGGAGTGAAGTGAAAGGATGCACTTGAGTCAATCAACCATTCCTCATGATCTACATGTGTTCTTGAAGAAGAAGCTAAGTACACATCCCCACCTTCATCTGAGTTAGATTTCTCCTCTATAGAAGTAGCATCATTAGATCCCTTTCCTTTCCCAAAAGATTTAGATCTACAGTCCTTTTTGAAGTGCCCTTCCTTTATGCATTTCTGACACACCTTTACAGGTTTTCCTAGAGATTTAGATCTCCCACTTGAGGACTTATTATTGTTTATGTTATGGGACTACCATCATAAAAAGAATGCATCTCCATTCTATCCCTACATATTTTTCTGTCTCATCTCCTCTAATAACAAGGATGAGACTTTTTCATCAATCTCCAAGGTAGTTGTATTTCTACCTATTGCAACAACCAAACTATCCCATGAATCTGGTAGAGAACACAACAAACTAATGCAGTTATCTTCATGTGAAATTTTATATCAATAGATAACAACAATATTACCACAGTATTAAAGGTGTTCATATGCTATGTCACTGAGTCTCCATCCTTCGGCCTCAAAGGAATAAAACTTTTGCCTTAGGAAAAATTTATTCACGAAGATGTAGATTGGTACAAAGTCCCTAACTTGTCCAACAAAGCCTTCACCATAGCTTCCCCTGATACATTCAACAATAGTGAATATGAGATACATAACCGTATTGTTCTCTTTTCTTTCTGATCCAACTTCTTCTATTCTTCATCAGACATTGTCGTTGGTTTAGTACCTAGATATATCGCAATCCTTTGATCTTTATCCACCAGCAGATCCTCCATTTTGAGTTTCCACAACTCAAAACTATGATCATTAAATTTCTTGATCTCTATCTTTCCATTGCTCGCCATCTTCTTTTACCATAAGAATCTATCCAGCAGATCTCCCACTTATCAAGCCAGTCTACCATAGGCTCAATCAAAACCCCTCAACAGCAAAGGAGTCCCCTTGAAGATGAAACAACTATGAGACCAAATGTAGGTTTTAACCCTGTACATAAACTACCTGCATACGAATTTACAAAATAGAAAATAAACATTGGTGAGAGCATAAAACATAAAACAGATATACATAGAGATTTTCCCCTGGATCCCAACACCAGGACTACTAGATTGATTTTTCATATATTCCTTTCAATTTTACAATACGTATATATACATGCCAAAGCATTCATAAACCTCAATCCATTAACCATAGAGTAGAACATAACTGCAGTTCCCTTGACCGGATCTACAAAATACCAATCGCAGAAAGCCTTCATGTCCAAAACCATGTGCGAAACCCATTCACAACACCATAGGTAGGTCCACCCACCTAATATAGGGTCCAAAAAATGTTTCCTAGGGCACTACCCCGGACCCTGTGTAGGGAGGCTACTGCCCTCCTACAAACCCACTGACAGGGGGTTTCTGCTACCCCTGTGGCCGCCACCGCCCCCCTGCCCCCCCCGCCACTATGCCCAACGGAACGAATGAGGTGATTTTCGGCCCCCATCTAACCCCCCGCCTTGATGCGTGGGGCTATTCGTTGAAAGAATATAACACACAACCAACAATAATTCATCTTTTGATCAATAGTTACTATGTTTATTTACATTGAAAGTGATAACAATTGATTACGTTTACGAAGAATGTTACCAATATGTGAAGAAAATTTAAAGTAAAACATTTTTATATTTTTATATGCTTTTATAATTGACATTACAGTGTAACCTATAAAAGTTTCCTTCATAGTGATATGGAAAGCTCAGTTTCATATGTATTATAATTACTATTTTTTTTTGCAAGATTGGTAGATCCTTCCATTTCATTAATATAAAAGCAAGTTACATCCACATATGAATAGTTAGGTGGCCTCAACTTTCCCTAAGGGAAACCAAGTCAGTTGGACACCTAACAACGTGATATGCCATCTAGTAAAAAAAAAAAATTACGCTTTCTAACGAAGCTATATAAGTCTGTATGTCCTTGCCTTTCCTAAATACTACTTGCTTATAAACATAAGAAACAACATTCTGGAAATTAAAATCTTCCCGCATACATAATAAAACAAAAGACTAAGAAACCAACTAGTATACTACTCTTCTTCCTCAGCAGACGTAGACTCCACTAGAGCTAGGTCCTTGGCATTGGAACCCGAAAGCTTTGTCTATGAGATAATGCAAGGGAGGTGATCTTCAATTCGATGAAGATGACCATCTTGTTTTTGCATCTGAAATCGGATCTTTCTCGAAGTCTTGTTTATAGTTAGGGAAGTCCTGCACCGTTGTTACCATGCTCACAAAGACATGTTCCAAGGTCTTTCCTAAGATACTCTTCATAGAATAGTACAGGTATAAGGTCTACTTAAATTAAGTAACACGACGACGGTTGTGCCCTCGGTTCGGCACCATAGCCTGCGAATCCTCCACCTCAATTTCCATCAAACCACCTTCCCAATTCAAGTCAGCTTCCCATTCCTCAATTAACTGCTGGATTTCCTTTCTCATTCCTTCATGGTATGTTTTGGTTGCATCATTTATGATGATGGTGACTGATTTGCGACCCCTCATTTTCCCCCAGAGGAGATAGGTTGCTCTACCTTCGTTTTCATGTTGGTTTTCCTACCACAACCTCTAGCGGTAGTTGTCTGAGCCATTACCGCGAACTTGCAGTGTGCGAGCGAATTTCTTGGATAGGTGGTAGCCCAAGCCCAGAATATTTTCGCTTCCATGTGACCCTACTGCCCCTCACACCAACTAAGGGATAAGCATGAAACAATGATTTCCAATACAGAATCCGAGGGACTTCCTCCTGTCTCTTCCAATGCATGCTATCCTTACCATCTGACCTAAATAGGGAAACAAACTCCACAACCTAGAGCCCGTTAACATAACATTTAGAAGAAGGATTTAAGAAAACAGTGGGGCTAATACCATAAGTACTAAGCCTATACCCAGACCATTGTAGAACCACAGTTATACACCTGGAAAGACTTCCACAGAGGCATAGGTCATGGGAATTGGCTCTAACAAAAACAATACAACTCCAGGACACACAAAGAAAAAACCTCAACCCTTTCCTGGAAAATACAGTAATACAAAACCCATTGGTGGCGTTGTTGACAACCCATCCTTGAACCCCAATACTCTTGGGCCGAACCAAAAGAAAAAAGTCCCAAGGGCCAACCATATAGATATAAACCCCGTATAACCCTATCCTAGAAAGGATAATTCCAGATCAAACAGACAAAGAGACCATGCAATACAAAAGGACCTGTTGCAGTAGGGAGACATACTCATGGAACCTGACTTTCTCACAAATCCCATCAAATAGACACCATGCAGTCCCAAATCCCTTAAATAGATAAGTTGTTGCATGGAGGAGAGAATGAAATGACAGGCCACATACCAGTTTACCCTCTCTCAAAGAATATTAGCCAACCATCTTTCCTAGATCTGCGTCGTTCCATTGATCTCGGCGTTACCCTTCCTCACTCCTTTACCATGGACATAACACTTACCGACTACTCTATTAGAGCGATTAACACAATGCCAAACCCAAGACTCAATGTTTTTGCCACCTCCTGGCGGATTATTTATCACCTTCATGCATGGAGCCACCACACCAATGGCCTCAAGCATGTGGAGGGTGGTGGGTTTGTAGCCCAACGCCATTTCCATTTCACTACCATGATGGGAGTGTTGCCCAGTGCACACCCCTATTAGGGGTGTAATACAATTACTATGAAATAAAAGCTAAAATTATATTCCTCACATGGGCCCATATATATGATTCAAATCCATTGTGTAATTAGGAAGTATCAGACTTAGTAGAAGCAACCTGGAAAGAATTTCAAGACTGAATTAACCAACATCATTCACAACTTTGGGGTAAATACCATCCTCATTTTCAATGACTTTGTTAGTTAACATAAATTTTATTGAAATTTTGATTAAAAATTTTCAAAATTTTAGTATAGAGTTGAAAATTGGAATATCTATATCTACGCACACACACACACACACATATATATACCACATTATTTTATTTTTACTACATTACTCTACCATATTACGTTTACAATTTAAGTATAGGGGGTTTACGCAGTGCATTATATTAGATATCATTTTTGGGATTCAACTGCATTAAGTAAGTCATTCACGTATGACCATTTCCATGAGAGCTAGTCGTAAGTGACTAATTTCTCATGATTTGAATAGTTCACTTAGCACTCATTGCATCGGGTGATGCTCACAGGGGTGAAGAAGTGGGATTGAAATTGGTGAAATAAATCACATAGCGTCAATCATCACTTCCGGGGCTTGCACCCGGTAACCAGGACTTCCCGGGAGGTCACCCATCCCAAATCTCCTCTGGCTAAAGCGCACTTAACTGTGGAGTTTTCTCCACAACCAAGCCCACTTAGCTTGCTACCCCATTTACAAAGATATATTATGTAAATTTATAATATATTTTATTAAAATAAAATATATGAAAAGAATAAAATATTAATATATGTTATGATTATATTTTAAATTGATAAAATAAATTTAATAAATGATAAATTGAAAAGAAAAATCACACCAACTTAGTATTAGAGGACTTTTTCTTTAATTTTATAATCATGAGAAAGAAAAATAATAATATAAAAATATATAAAAGTAATTATATAAAGATATCATCAACGAATTTAAATTCATTTTAATTTCAAATATATCTAGAATTAAAGGGATCAAATCTCTTGAAATACAAACTTTTCTTTAAATTTTATACTAAAAAATTTACACCTTAAAAAACTCCAAATTAAAATAAATATAAACTGATTTATTAACAAATATATTAAAAAGTGTAACATTGGACATCATTTTTTTATTAGAGTTGAAGCATTAATATTATATTCTTTTGTGTAAACAAAGCCGCCTCTGTTGAGGAAAGATAATTAACCAGATGTATTATAAAAATATTGAATTTTTATATGATTATCTCTTTATGGTACCCGAAAGAGCAACTCTTTAGATTCAATATAATTGATTATTTTCATATTAATAATTACAAATAAAAAATAAGGTCGTGGAGGCAGCGTAGTTGTAAAGTTGGCCTGGTCATGATGGATCGGTCTTGTGTTTAATCCCAAGCAAGGTCGTAGCTCGTCGTGCGAGTAGTTAGTCTAAACCGGGCCAAGCCCACTACCTTTTAAACCAATGGGAGCTCTGATGGCACACGTTCATGGCAACTAGGGTTCAGGTCTCTCCTATCACGACAAGCCCAGTGTAGAGTTTACAGTAAAATCTGGTAGCACTTTCAGCTACAAGAAAATCTAAAAAGGACAAAGAAGGTCATAGAAACATGAGAAAGTCGCAGGGAGAGGGCACAGAGCCTCCCCCAAATGATACTGAATAGGTTCCAATGCAGGAGGATGCCCGCAAACAGACAGTCCAAGAGGATACAGAAGAAGGACTAGACTCTCAAGGAGGCAAACAAATAGTCAAGGAGGCTCCCAAAGTGACTTCTACCACATGAAAGCCAGTGGCAGCCACGAGACCAAATATCGAGCTACCCAGTTGTAGGATCAACGCACAGATCCAATATATGAAGGATCACGCTCTGATAGGGAAGTTTATTGGTTTTTGGCCCACCGAAAAGGCGCTGCAAGGATGGATTGCAGCCAAATGGAAGCCGAAAGGCCATATAACCCTGCAACTAGGTCCCAAGGGATTCTTCACAGCGATTTTCAACTGTCTGGAGGATAGAAATAGAATCATTGATGGAGGGTCGTATTTCTTCAACGTTGTTGGTCTGTATCTCAGAGAATGGGTTGAGAGATTTAACCCAGATAAAGAAGATCTCAGTTGGGCACCAGTCTGGATCTGCCTCTACTCCCTCCCTATGGAGTACTGGGATGAGACTTCATTACAAGATATAGGCAATGGTCTTGGTGAGTTCGTCAAAGTAGTAGAGGAGACCAAGCTCAGAAGATACACCTCATATGCGCGTATATGTGTTTATATTCACCTTAACAACGCCCTGCCGGATGCGGTAAGTCTCTTTCATGACGATTTTGAGTGGATCCAATCTATCGATTATGAACATGTTCCTTTCCGTTGTAGGAAGTGTCACGCTCTTGGTCACCTATTTCAAGATTGCCCATTTAACCTAAAAACCTCAACTCCTTCTCCTTCCAGAAAATCAGATGCTGATGGATTTACCAAAGTCTCTCATTGCAGAAAGAATCTCAGAAAATCAAGATCTAATCCTAAAACCTTTACTGATAACCCTCCCAGACCGAGTACTAAGAACAGCTTCGAGACTCTAGCTTAGCCAGATCTGGACAATCTTGAAACCCCTGCTCTCTCCAAGTAGCAGCCCAAGTCAAAAGCTCACTCAGCCTCCACCAGCACAAAGATTCCCCCAAAATCAAAGCTATCCGTCAACCTCAGCTCTCCCTCTCCCAGTGACATTCCCGTTTGGATCTCTCAAAGTATGGAGGTGGATAATGAAGAGAATGCATTGAAGGATGAAAAAGGAAATATCGAAGAAAGAAATGAAACCAATAATATGGAAGAGGAACCAAAAAGCATAGATATAGGAGACTTGGATATTCTAGGCCTAGAGCAAGCCTGTAAAACAAAAAATTATGACAAAATTCCAGAAAGATAGTTGGAAAATCTGGAAATAATTCTGTCAAGAGCGCAGAGAAAATGATCCTTTGGAATACAGCCTGGAAGCTAATGGGATGGAAATATCCTCATTAAAGATAATAAGAAGCGAGGAAGGAAGACCGATCTCCAACGAACCATTCGCATTGGGGAAATGGTAGTGGAATCAAGAAGATACTCCAAGCTCACGAAGTACTATACCACCCTCTCTAATGTCTCATCATGAAGCTCATCTCATGGAACATTAGAGGGCTTAACAGCCCCGGGAAGTACAGATTCATAAAAAGCATGATTCAACAAGAAAAACCAAGCATCTTCTTCATTCAAGAAGCCAAGTGTAACTCAGCAACTCTGGGAAAAATCATGGCCAAGCTTTGGCCAGGTTGTAATGCAATTGCAGTGGATGCATTAGGTGCATTAGGAGGTCTTGCAATCATTTGGAATGCATAGACAATCACCCTCTCCAACATGCACGTGAAACAAGCACTTCATTTAGGCTTCGTTCTACCTAACAGGGACCAATATTCATGGACACTTAGCAAATGTTTACCTTCCTCAGGAAGCTATTCAGAAGATGGAAACACTGAATACTCTTTCATTTCTCGGCTCTAAAAGAGCCCACCCTCTTTGGATCACGGGTGGAGACTTCAACATGATCACCAAATTCGAGGAAAAAAGGGGAGGCAGAAGCAAACTAGACACGGAAAGTTGTCATCTAAAGGAATTCATTCAGAACAATTGGCTCATTGATCTACCCTTCAATAATGGGGTTTTTACCTGGAATAATAAAAGAGCAGGCCCTCATCAATTCGCCTCACGATTAGATTGATTCCTTCTCTCTGATAATGCTATACATTTAGGTGGAGACCTCTCAGCTTCATTTTTTCCCCTTATAGGTTCTGATCATTGGCCAATCACACTCCAATGGAATTGACTAGGCAACACTGCACGTCGGCCCTCTCACTTTGAAGCCTTATGGCTGTCACATCTGGACTTCAACAACTTCGTCAACACGATCTAGAAAAGCTTAAACCATTGGAGGGATCATAAATGTTCCAATTCTAGCAGAAGCTAAAAAATCTCAAATTCCATATCAAAAAATGGAACCAATTTACTTTTGGGAATATTCTCCAGGCAAAAACGGCTCCAAATAACGCGATGATAGAACTGCAATAGAAAATAATCTTAGAAGGGCGAACAGAGCAACCCTCGGAGCAGGAAACACACCTGCAATCTCAAATCCTGGAAAGAGACAAGCAAGAAGAAGTTCTTTGGAGGCAAAAATCACAGGTCAGCTGGCTGAAGGAAGGGGAAAAGAATACCAAGTTTTTCCACCGCTCTATGATTCAAAGGAGAATGATCAACACCATAACCCATATACAGAATAGCCAAGGAGAAAAAGTAGAGGACCATGCAGCTATAGAACAAGAACTTTTGTCATACTTCAAGCAGGTTCATCAAGAGACACAAACAGATCAGACAATGGCCATTGACAAAATAATCCAATCCATTCCAAAGATCATCACTGAGGAACATAATCAGCTGCTCCTCAAACCAATTTCCTTACTAGAGATGGAAAAGGTGGTTCGTCAGTTAGAAGAAGGAAAGGTGCCAGCTCTAGACGGGTTTACTTCTAACTTCTTTCACAATTTCTGGGATATGATCAAATTGGAGGTTTGGCAAGTCGTGGAAGAATCTCAAACCAACAGATAGATGCTTCCTTCCATGAATGCCACATTCATTACCCTAATTCTTAAAGAAGAACAGTCCATAACCCCTGATAAATTCAGGCCTATAGTGCTGTGTAACGTCATTTACAAAATAGTCACCAAAATCATTGCTTCAAGGCTCAAACCGTTACTCCCTTTACTTATCTCCCCGAAGTAATCAAGGTATGTGGAGGGCAGGCAAATTACGGATGGCATTATCCTAACACATGAGATCATCCACTCTTTGAAGCAGCATAAAAAGGTAGGTATGCTACTTAAGATAGACCTATCTAAATCCTTTGATAGTCTAAGCTGGAGTTATATTAAAAAAATGTTAATTGCCTTTGGTTTTTCCCCACCATGGGTTAGATGTGTTATGAGTCTCATTTCTTCCACCTTCTTTTCCATCCTTATCAATGGAATTCCTTCCTCCCCCTTTCATCCTTCTAGAGGTATTCGTCAAGGAGATCCCTTATCTCCCTTTTTGTTTGTCATCATGGTGGAAGGTCTAGGTAGATGTATCAAGGATGCTCTTCACTCATAGCAACTCTGAGGCCTTTCCTTTCCCAACTCCCCTCCCTTCACCCATCAACAATTTGTGGACGATAACATGCTTTATGGGCATCCTTCAGTCCAAGAAGCTCGGAAGTTAAAATCTCTGTTAAATACTTTTTCAGCGGCCTCTGGAGCTTCCATAAACCAAGCCAAATCCCAAATTTTCTTCTTTCACACCCCTGCAATTACCCAAGCCTCCATTGCTCGTATCCTGGGTTTCCAGAAAGCTGTTCTTCCATCCAACTACCTAGGAGCTCCCCTGACTGATGTTGCCCTGAAGCACTCTTCTTGGAATCTGCTCCTTGAAAAATTAGAAGCATGTCTCTCTTCTTGGACCCATAGATCCCTCAACATGCCTAGTCGCCTAGTCTTAATCAAATCAGTCCTTCAGTCTATGTCGTTGTATCTCTTTTCAATCCTGGCAGCGCCAAAATGGGTTCTCAAAGCAATAAAAAAGCTCCAACGAACCTTCCTTTGGGGTAACTTAGGACAGAAATGTAAATTGGCTCTAGTTAAATGGGAAAATGTATGCTTACCCAAGCACTTGGGTGGGACTGGGCTTTGAGATCCTCACCATAGCAATGTTGTGATGGGAGCACACATCTAGTGGAACTGGCTCACTGCACCATACACTCCTTGGGCCACTCTATGGACAGCCAAATGTGCCAGTAATAGACTTGTTGAGGATCTTATCACACTCACTGATATAGGCCCAGGTTCATTAGTCTGGAATGCAGCAAAGCAACATAAAAATCTAATTCAGCAACATAGCTTATGGGAGGTCAGGAATGGTACTATTGCAAGATTCTGGGAAGATTCCTGGTAGCAACAACATATACTAACAGATTTGATTAATCCTCACCAAATTCCCAATTGGGAAGCTCACAGGCTCGATAAGATCAATCAATATTGGAAGCCTACCTTATCGCACGACTTCAGGCAATGGGTTAATCTAGATCACATTATTAGAAATGGCCTAGAGGTCAACTAGCAGATCCTAGGAACATAACTCTCCAATCGCAACATAAGGTATTTAGAAAGGAAGGATGTACTCAGATGGGGATATGAGGACAAGGGAATGTTCACAACGCATGAAGCCTACAACATAACTATAAAAGAATTTGCAGTCAAAGATCCACTTTGGAATGCTATTTGGGCTCCCAACTTATGGCCAAAGGTTCCACCTTTCTTTGGATGCTTTGTCAGAACAAAATCCTCATCTGGGATAATCTGTGGAAGAGAAACTTTCATGGACCTTCCATCTGCCCCAATTGCTATCAGGAAGAAGAAACTATCTTGCATCTCATGGACACTTGCCCTCTTGCTCATAAGCTCTGGGAAAAAGTGAGTTTTTGATGCCAAAGGGAAAGCCGAATCAAGGAAAACATCCCCACCACTATTCGCAACTGGGTAAGTAATCCTTATAAGAGAAAGGTTCTTAAATCCTTATGGAAGCTTATCCTTGGCCTTCTCATGTGGACTATATGGAAGGAGAGAAACAAACGCATCTTCAAGAATCAGTCAACGCCTATGGAAATCATCTGGAACAATGTCTGTCAAAACCTCAAGGAAACTCTTCTACTCCAAACTTGGCATGACGACGACCTTCCCTCACTACCACAGGAAAAGACTATTTGGGACAATTGGAATCTACAATGGAATCAAGAATTGAAAATCTCTGCTAAATCGGCAGCAAAAAGCACAATATCAGATAAGTGGGTTCCTCCTCCTCAGAATGTGTACCAACTGAACTTCGACGGAGCCTCAAAAGGCAATCCTGGTAAAGCCAGGTTTGGAGGAATTTTCAGAGATCATAAAGGAGTCACCCTTCTAACCTTTCTAGGATCGAAAGGATGGGACTCTAATAACTCAGCAGAGCTTGAAGGGCTATGGCAAGGGCTCCTTCTAGCTCACTCACATGGTTTTTTCCCTCTCATCATCGAAGGTGACTCTCAAATATTAATTAATATGGTGAACAAAATTATGCAGGGAACTCCCTCAAACAAAATTGGCAACAGTTGGAGACTAGCAAGAAAGACTGGAACTTGTTGAAGATTGGCTCAATGCCCATAGAGCAGTGAATTTCAAACATATTCATATGGAAGGAAATAAGGTATCTGACCTTCTTGCGAACATAGGGGTGGAGAGCAACACTACTTTGAACGCTAATGTGTTATCTGCGATCGCCACTGATGCACAGATGAAGGAATTCAATGAAATAGTTGAGAAAGAGAAGACTCAGGAAGTAGGAGGCCACCCAGATGCAGGTGACATGTTCAGGAATTAATGTTATTACTGAAGAATGGCAGTGAGGGGATGGGCCACTTATCCGATGGCACTCCGCCCCATATCACCCTCAAACGCCTTCATTAGTATTTTCCAACAACAAAAGCTCTTCATTGTTGGGTTATGGAGATACCTTGTTTCAATCCTTCACCATCTCCCCTGCTCTACAACATCCGTCCGCCTCAGGCCTTTGAGCCCAACCTTCGCACTGTAACTAGCCATCGCTGCTGGACTGTTTGCTGTGCAGATTTTGATAATGGCCTTCATCATTCAATTCGGCTCTCTGTTTTCTAATCTCTACCCAAATTAGTATTGTTTCACCTCTTATTCCCACTGCTAGTGCTCCCTCTGCCTTCATCCCTCTGGTCTCTACTCCCTTTGAGCACCTAGTCAATGAATTCAATATGGTAAGGCACCGTATGCGAAGTCGTAAGGGAGGAAATAGGGGAGGAAGCTCTCGTCCTTCGGTGGAGTGCTCCACCTCCTCTCCTTCCTCTGAATTGCATCATCCTCAATCTTTTGGGGAGGGTAGACACCATAATACCAGGCGTGGGAGAGGTCGGGCTCGTTCTTCCAGTGTTCCTCTTGATGAATTTGTTGTCCATTCTGACAATTCTCCTCTGCCCCTTCAACCCGCTCCTCACTCTGCCCATTTCAGGTTCTGTAGCTCCCTGAACAGGCCCGTCATTACCGCCTTTATCTCCATCTCTTTCTCAGAAAAAATCGCTTATTCAGCCTCTCAGGTTGACATCTCCAACTTGCCGTAGGAAGGTACACTCAGACGCAACAATTGCAGGGATTCTGGTAAAAATGTGATGGTTGACTGTCTCTTCACCTCCCTTGGACCGAACTTCGGTGGAATTCTACATGGTAAAGGGGGCAGCTCTGATGCCACGCACCCCTCTGGTGGTTCGTGTCGTGATGGTTCAGCTATGCAGGATGCTTCTCGCGACGGGGGAGAGCCTCACGATGATGGTGGAGAGCCACACGACAAAGCCTCCATGGACATGGCATCGAGGAACCCATCCCGGATGACTACAACTAAGATGACGTGGCCTCTAGGTAGCAGAAGGTGGTAAATAGAGAGTCGGCAGAGGCTGCATGAGGTTAGAACTTGGTTGGCTATGGCTACCTTGGTGTCTTTTATCTGTTTTTTTTTTGTTTTTGATAATCTTTGTGTGGACGCTGGTATCCTTTCTGGACCAAATGTCATGGAGTCTGGTCTCAAAATTGCTACCATTTTTGAAGGTTATGCTCTGGCTCGACTGGTTTCCCCAATACTGGGGCAGTCCAGATTTTGTTGATACTACGATAAACTTGGGTAAGGCTTTGTCCTCTTTGTATCTTTTCTGTACATATTAATAGACTACTTTTACTTAGAAAAAATAATTACAAATAAAAAATAATTTATTTATGTCAGGTGCACTACATTTTTTTTGGTAGCCTTTACACAACAAATTAAGAGCCTAGCCACCCAAGGTTTTCACCATAGAATTACGCAAGCATCAAAGTGGATAAAAACTATATCAAATTTAATGAATGTTATGACGAGGTACATAGTACAATATTCGTTATGGATAGTTCAAATGTTCTAGCTGGCCTCAATTCATCGGCCAGTTAACATGAAGTCTCCAAAATCCTCTCAACCCTAGGTGCTACGGTTGTCACCTGCTCCTCCATGGCTCTTCTGAGTTGTTGATCCGACAGTCCTGTGCAAGTCCAGATAGTTTTGTTAACCACCGCCTTTTCCCCGTGGATCTGTTGTCATTTTCTTTCCTGGCACTCACAGAATGCAGGCTCTTCTGAAACCCTCGTTGATTCAACAACCTTACCAGGTAAACGCTTAACCTCTCCACTCAGTTTCCATGTAATGTATCTGTTTGAGTAACGAGAGTGAGATTTCTTCCATTGTTTTCCCTTGTTGAAGCTAACCTAAGACCTTGCCCAGGGTTATTAATTTCGACATTTGTTCGGCATGGAGGCCTGGGGTTCTGAACAAACATTCCACTCTTCATGCAAGGAACAAGTATATGTTATATATAAATTTCCGTTTAGGTTTTTCAAGAATTTTTCCTCTCAGCTTCGTGAAGCCACAATGCTTACAATAGAAACTGCCTCTGGGCCTTTCTTGGCAAGTCAAGCTTGTTCTTCTTCCCCACACTGCTACACGTTATCGAAATTACATTTACCACCTATAATGTTTTTACGTACTGTGGATTAGAATGGAGCTATTTGCCTTTCCTTTTGCTTAAGCTTGCACTTACAACAATCTTCAGAATTTCCTGCAGGTTCACGAGAGCATGGAGTACTCTTTGTTCCCAGCTAGGATAGAAGGCTTCAGGCATGACAACTAGATAGGTTCGTCCAGGTCCAAGGGGGTTCCAATTGTCTGTCATCATCCACAGATATTAGACAATCCACCTTGACTACTAATACTCTGGAAACTGTTTCAGTGTCAAATTGTTTTAACAACATATAAGGTTTATTATTCGTTCATTTCCTTACAACTTTTGCATGCCCTCCTGCAGGTATAGAACTTCTCTGACATTTTTCCCTTGGAGATACAGGCTCAAAAGTATTTATTCATAAATTATCGGGGGTTAAATTCTTCAGTTTTTCTAGGTGATTTCTACATTACACAAACGGGGTTTGGATGACCCAACCTACAAGTACGAGTAGTCGATTTCCCAATCGTGTGCTACTCTATTTAAATTTATTCTACCAAATGATCCATCCTTGAACTTCAAGCGTGTGTGCCTGTAGGTGTGGCGTTTTTCCATTCTTTGTGGAACACCATGGCTTCTTTTCTTTGTTGGTAACCAGGTACTTGTTTTTCTCCAACTTTTCCACATGTCCACTCGGTTTTCGACTACAATAGTAGCTCTTCAAGTACTTAGGGTTATTTATAATAGTTTAAATTCTCATTTAATCAAGTCCGTCGAACTTCCTAGGACCCATGGTTATATTTTGCTAAAAGAAATTTTAGTCGACTAAACGACACACAGACGTGTTTTATAACCGTATGTAATATGATTATAACACATTTTTCTTACATATAAAAAGTTGGTGGAAGCTTCTGTATTATTTTGGTTTATACTTCTTTTTAATATGTTTGTAGTTCATTTACTTACATCAATGCTATAATTTTGAGATTGCATTTTGGTTTTAGCAGTCGTTCTTCTTATTTTTGTTGTATGAACAATCATTGACTTTCCTCACGTTATAATTTTAGTAATTATTTTTATGTCATTGCATTGCCTGCATGTGTTCCTAAATTTCATGACCATACAAGTGAGGTCCTGCGGTTCTGCCTGAAGTGCGACCAGACGGAGGCGCACGGTTGGAAAGTTAAACGAACAGCAGGGCAAGCTTGACTTGGTTATGTGATGGAGATATGTTATGTGCATAAAGGTTGGGCGAGCTACTTATATGCATGGGAGCATGGTTTAGAAGTTATGGAGGCCGACCAACAAACATAGTGAAGCCGACGGAGGATGAACGTGTTTGGAAGGAGGCCGACGTGATGTTTAGAGTGTTTGCAATGATGTTTGAAGGCGTGGGTAGGTCGGCTGGGTAGCTACGACCTCGCCCTACCACTCATATATACTTGGTGCGAGTTGGAGTCATTTGCAACCATTCGCTCATCACTCTTCGCTCATGTGAGTAAGGCACAGGTCTAAGTGCGCAGAGCTAAGGAGAAGAGGCACAGATTGGAAATGCGCCCGTTCTTGGGCAAGGCCGCACGAAGGAGACTCGCTTGACTCGGTTGTGGGTGAAGGGCGCGGGCAGGAGCGCCCACCGGTTGGAGTGAGGCGTGCACAGGTGTGTGGCATCTGGTTTGTGCGATGACTTGGCACAGGTTCTTTGGTGACTCAGGTGAGCGCCCGCCCATTGTTCAAGTGTGCATGGTGACTTGGTGAAGTGTTGAGATTGTGAATGGAGGTGTGTCTCGGGTGGAGGCAAGCCCAAGTTGCGCAAAAAACCAGATCATGCGACGAGGTGAACGAAGGGTTTGTGAGTCGTGTGGCGACCGTGTGGAGGTGCCGACGAGCTGGGTAACCGAGTTTGCCGAAGTTGTGAAAATTGGCTAAGTGTAAATTTGGGGTTTTCCAAGATTTAACTTGTACTTTGTAATAGTGAATATTGTATAATATATTGATTCGGGCAGACTCATATTGCAGGGAGTTTCCCCTCCCTTTATACTGTTGTGAATTTCTATTGTATAATGTTGTTTATGTGAATGTTATGGGCTTTCACTTCTATAAAGGAACACATTAATAATACTTGGTTGCGAAACACAAACTAAGTAGGAAAAGTGGAATGTTAGGCATAGTCTACAATCGTAAGTATTGGTAAAAAGAAAACGATTGGTAGTGCCGCACCTCGCTATAAGCAGTTGAAAGACTACCACAGGTGTAGGGGCGTGACAGGTGGTATCAGAGCTGGTGAACTGAATCAAGGAGCTGATTCTATGAAGACCGAAGACTTGCCAGAACGCTCAAGTTTTGAAGGTGACAGGGGGAACATTAGGGTGATTCAGGTGAATGGTGAAACAGGTTTAGCAGATGTGAAGCTTAGTGCTTAGACCAAGTTGAACGACAAGGCATGGCAGGTTTTGAAGAATGCGAAGGGAAGCTCTTGCTTACCTTATACAGGTTGAACTAGATGAAAGAGGAGAACCCACGGATTCGAAAGGAACTTGAAGTCTTGGAAAAGAATGTTGAAGACAAACTTCTTCAACTTGGTTGGACAATGGAGCGGGATGAAGTTGTAGATTGTGCTAACAAGGAAGAGGAAGCCGTGATGATTGAGGATGTTGCAAATGTGACAACGATGGAGGATGAACTTGAGATTGATCAAGTTGGACCAGGATCGTTCAGTTTTCAAACATGGATGGATGAGGATACTCACATGGAGGAGCCTCATGATGATGATGAAGTAAGTATTGATACTTGTGTTTCATTCGAGCATTTGGTAGATGGATCGCATGTAGGGAAGGGAAAAATCAGTTTGCCGATGCAGGGGAACATCTTACCATGGATGACTATGATGAGACCTTGTATGGAGGAGCAAGGATTGTTGATTGTTGTAGGACTTGTTGGGGTTGTTTTTGACCTTATGGTAGAAGGTGCAAAGGCACATGACAAGGGAGGAACATGATGATCATTGCGGGGGATTGGGCCATGCTCTAGCCACATGGAGAATTGGCTAAGTGCCCAGCATGACTCATGGACAGGTTGAAGGGCACACACTTGGGTATGATGATGCTTGGGTGGACTTCTCATGGTCGAGACCAAGAGATAGTCTTGGTGGTACCTTTAGTGGGAGCTATGATGGAAGAGACTCATGATATGATGATGATATGGTTAGGTGACCGAGTTCACTAGACCAAATATTGCAGACTTGGATGAGGATGGTCGATTGTTGTGATGGGTCTACTTGGACTACATGGGAAACTTAGTCATGGACATCAGGTTAGAGACATGGAGCATGGCAGTCTTATGCTAGGACATTATGTAGGAGCACTTGTAGAGGTGTCACTTATGGGAATCCAATGAGGAGTGCCAAGGCACGAGTGTTGTGCAGGTGGATTGTTGGTGTGACATGGAGACTTATTAATTATGAGCTGATGGAGAGGTTATGCACTCTTGTACAACAAGGCCATGGACTTGGATGGAGTTGTGAGCAGACTATGGAGCATTCCTACTACATGGAGAGCTGAGGCATCTTGTAGAGACCTTTGGGCTGAGACTTGTATGCTTGCTGAGATGTTGGTTGGAGATGACTCATGGAGCTCATGATGACATGAGGTTGTGACTTTTGTGGACTTCATATATGGTGGACTTGAAGGATCTGATGCAATGAGGAGCTGAGGTCAGAAACTTTGACGCAGGATGGGGTGCATACTTTCAAGTACATGTATGGGAATGGCTTGAAAGAGTGACTTGATATGGAGGATTGATATGAGACACTTTGAAGTGATGGAGTTACAATGATGATGATGCCTTGGTGACAACACTTGGGCATGGGTTGAGCCGAGACTTAACCACCTTTCACACATGGAGTTGATTTATCTATGATCATGGATAGCACATGGATAGATGAAACTGGTGTATACTTGTTTCTATGGCACACTTGAGGGATAGCACATTGTAGATATGATGGAGGTTTCTTCATGGACCTGGATGTGGCACATAGAGATTCGAGTTTGATGAGATGGTCTCTTCATATTGAGGAGGCACACATATGGATGATGATGTTGGGGTAGATGTGGCTTATTTCATGCAGCACATTAGTACCTGACATCATGGAAAACATGTTGCAGATGATATGAGGACTACTTCATGGGCCTGAGCATGGCTTATTTATATGGATATGGATTCTTGATCGAGTTAATGATGTGACGGGATGTTCTGAGAAACGACTGATGGTGACATGAGGATGTTCACTCTCATGGTTTAAGCGGGATAGTTGGACTAATCACTCGACTAGTTCAAACATGGGGATGCGTAGTGTACTGAGATGTGTTAGCATTATGTTGGAGTACCATGGAAGCAGTTCACATGAGGACGATACATGATGAGGTCAACACGAGATGTTGCAGGAAGCATGTAGCTTGAGATGGAGGGACCAGCCTTCCACGATGGGGAGCAGCATGTGGAGATTGTGACAGGATGGTCGATGGTCATGGATTGAGATGATTTCTGATGTATGGCATACCGATGGGGTGTATACCTTGGTATGGTGATCTTGGTGACAGATGGTTGCCGGGACGAGACATGGTGGAGACAGTGGTTCTATATATGATGCATAGATGTTTGCAGTATGTGGAGGAGTTGACATCATGGATGAGACAAATATTGATGTTGATCTTGGTGGATGGCTACTAGGATGGTATGCTGTCGAGGACGACAACGACTTCAGGTGGAGGACGATGTGAGGTCTTGTGGTTCCACCCGAAGTGCGACCGCGACTGGATGGAGGTGCACGGTTGGAAAGTTAAACGAACAGCAGGGCAAGCTCGACTTGGTTATGTGATGAAGATATGTTATGCACATAAAGTTTGGGCGAGCTACTTATATGCGTGGGAGCATGGTTTAGAATTTATGGAGGCCGACAAACAAACATAGTGAAGCTGACGGAGGATGAACGCATTTGGAAGGAGGACAACATGATGTTTAGAGTGTTTGCAATGATGTTTGAGGGTGTGGGCAGGTTGACTGGGTAGCTACGACCTCGCCCTGCCACTCGTATATACTTGGTGTGAGTTGGAGTCATTTGCAACCATTCGCTCATCACTCTTCGCTCATGTGAGTAAGGCGCAGGTATAAGTGCGCAGACCTAAGGAGAAGAGGTGGAGATTGGAGATGCGCCTGTTCTTGGGCAAGGCCGTACAAAGAAGACTCGCTTGACTCGGTTGTGGGTGAAGGGTGTGGGCAAGAGCGCCCGCTGGTTGCAGTGAGGCGTGCACGGGTGTGTGGCACCCAGTTTGTGCGATGACTTGGCACAGGTTCTTGGGTGACTCGGGTGAGCGCCCGCCCGTCAAGCAAGTGTGCACGGTGACTTGGTGAAGTGTTGAGATTGTGAATGGAGGTGTGTCTCAGGTGGACGCGCCCGTGTGTGGCGACTTGGAGGTGCGGCCAAGTTGGGCAAACAACACAATCATGCGACAATGTGAACGAAGGGTTGGTGAGTCGTGCAATGACTGTGAGGAGGTGCTGATGAGCTGGGTAACCGAGTTTGCCGAAGTTGTGAAAATTGGCTAAGTGTAAATTTGGGGTTTCCCAAGATTTAACTTGTACTTTGTAAAAGTGAAGATTGTATAATAAATTGATTCGGGCAGACTCGTATTGCAAGGAGTTGCCCCTCCCTTTATACTTTTGTGCATTTCTATTGTATAATTTTGTTTATGTGAATGTTATGGGCTTTCACTTGTATAAAGGAACACATTAATAATACTTGGTTGCGAAACACAAACTAAGTAGGAAAAGTGGAATGTTAGGCGTAGTCTACAATCATAAGTATTGGTAAAAAGAAAACGATTAGTAGTGCCGCACCTCGCTATAAGCGGTTGAAAGACTACCCCAGGTGTAGGGGCATGACAGGTCCTCACCACTTTATTATCCACTATACTTTTCATAAAGAAGGCTTAATCTGGGTTCATATTATTGTTGGAAACAATGATAATACTGAGAGTGGTAGTGAATGAGTATTAAGGCTAATTTTTAATTATTTATGCCAATTTAATTTTCTTATTTAAACTTGGCATCCAAACATATAACTAGCAGCAATATATAATATGGAAACAACATAAAATCAACACACAAGCATACCAACCATAAGCATCATACACATTAGACACAAGGTTTTTCATGTGGAAACTCTTTCGAGAAAAAACCACAAAACTTGTTGTTGTTATTGATGTAAATAGAAGGACCTACTCTATTACATCAATATGTTTTATGAGCACCCACTCACAGGAAGCACCAACTCCCTTTGATTGTTTGCTAGTGCCGACTAGAAAGAAGCACCAACTCCCCTTGATTCTTTGCTAACATCGACTAGCAAGAAGCACAAAATCCCTCTATTTGTAGACACTTGTCCATGTTACCAGAAGCACCATGTGAGGCACTGACCTCATGGATTTGTTGTAAGCACCAACTTGCATCTCCTTGGATTTAAGAAGGCACCAACATGCAGGAGGCACTGACCCCCAAGCCTTCTTAAGATCCACTAGAGATGGAAGCACCAAATTCCTATATTGTAGGCACCAACCTACACTCAAAAAAGAACTCGTTGTTCTCGGTAGTTTGGAAGAAACTCTACCTAATAACAACTTTTGTTCTCAGCTCACTTTACTACACTTTACTGCTCTCTACAACACTCTTTAGCATATCACTGATTTGCTCAAAAAAGGTTGCTCATCACCATATATGCAACTCTGTCTCTACCCCTTTAAAAACATGCACTCAACTCTCGGCTACTCTTCTCTCCATAACACACAGTCTGATCTCAACCCTGCTTCACACAGTACATGCTCATCTCTCATACTTCCGCTCTCTAAGGCACACACACAACCTTATTCACACAACTCAAGAAACTTCCACCTTTAACACAGAGCGCAGACACTTCATCCTTGTCTCACATCTCACAGGAAAATTTTGACCTAACACACACATCACATGCAACTATCAACCTTTACACACAGAGAACATAGGAAAATCACAACCTTTACATACAAAGTGCTACTCTCAGTGTCTCTTTTCTTTTACTTAGGCACTATCATCCTTTACACATAGAACTAGCTATTACACAGCTGCTCATAGTTGTGCACTTAATTAGAGCTCTTTCCTCTTTCCTCTATGGAAACAATATTGTTTTCCCCCAATTTTCTCATCAAAGCTCCTAGGTTTTGTTCCTTTGTTGTTCACCCCAATGATGTTGCCATCCTATTGTTGTTGCGACACTGTCCTTAGGCATAACTGCACACTCCATGCTATGACTCCATCGATGTTGCCACACTGTTGAAGCTACCACACATTCCTTAGGCATCACTGCACACTAAACTTAGGCATGGCCTCTCCATGTTGTTGTTGTGTCTGCCACTGGTTAGACAACCTACATAGATAACCAAGGCACAATCTACTATGTTTGCAACTCTTCCATTGGTGAGACTTAATAATTCTTAGTTCACTGCACACTCTAACTAGGCACAGTCCTCTCTATTTTCCATTCTCACATCACTAACACTCTCCATACCTATTCAAGACTCACAGTGCTTGTGAGTACTCCAGTATGGCACCTCTGTATTCAGGCATGGTCTTTCTGTGGACCATTTTCCTTGTTTCCTTGTTCTCATAGATCTTTGATTGATCCATCATAATCGACATTTATCCTGTGACTAAACCTTTGTTCTGCATTCACTTCAATAGCTACTAACCTATACACCATCAATACACCTTTGTAATACTACTCTATTGGAGGTTTCTACACTACATAGCACTATCAGAGCTTTTCCTCTATTGAAACTTCATTCACAACCAGACATATGAAAACAACAAATTCTGATTGTCCTTTCCCATTTTTGTTCTAGCCCCTTTTGCAAATTTCCCTTCATAGAACTGAGGGCAGTGACTGGGTGCCATGATCTGAGGCGCTAAGTCTTCTAGCATTATGCTACGAGCCTTTTTCCATCATTAAAGCTCTATGCCTTTGATTTTGCATTTCCTTCATAACTAGCTACTAAACACTATTGAAGCTCTCTTATCAGGGATTTCTCCTTATTGCCCATATGCTAGCAACATCAAACTGTCGATTTTTGATTGGCAATGGGCTCCTTCGCTAAGCCTTTACCTTCAGTTCCTTTAAGACTCCATGACCACCTGGTAGCCCTAAAGTCGAAACCCTCTACTCGATGACTCACCAAGGTGGCCAATGTGCCAACCATTGCAAACCATCAATCATCAATCATCGATGTGACATCATCACCTGCCACATGGCATCTTCTTAGAGGTGATAGGTGTCACCCATATATGGCTGATTAGGCTACCTCAAGACACCAAAAAGACTTGCCAAGGGTCCGTCTCTATTTTCACGTCATGATGGCATCAGTAGCCACGTGTACCTTATCGAAACCAATTAGATCCTACCACTTGTCCACCTCGGAGCTCATCGGAGACTGCCATATGGACTTATTTGACCTAACCGGATGCCTCCATGTGTCCTCCTGGAGTAGAGAGAAACAGGCCCCACCATACTTGGTTTTGCAGAAAATTCCTTTGTATTTTCCTTTTTAGCCTCCCTAATGATTTAACAAAGGATGCATTGTCCCAACCTTTTTAAGCTCAATTGGCATTTGTTGATCGATAAATTCCCAATGCTTGTCAACTATGAAATTTCCAAATGATGATCATCGATATGGCCTTGTCATTTGACATGCAAGATCTCAAATCACTAATTGGATAATGCCTTAGACATTGCACTACACCCTGGCACCTATGCATGTCAATGTGTGATATTTTGATTATCGGGACCTCCCATATGCGATGTCGTTAATCTTTGATCGGTGATTGTATTATTTGTGCACTACTCCTTAGGATCCTCTAATAGCTAATTGTTGGGACCTAGGACATGCGATATTGCTAATTGTTGATCAATGATTCACAATCGTTATGCGCTACTCCTTGGATCCTCCAAATTTAGATTTGCAAGAGTTTCGATATGTGGGGCCAGATATTCCTTCGTGCTAAAGGCTTTAAACACCTTGAACTTCAGTAAGCCATATATTTTGAACCACAAGTCCATTTCCATATTTCTGCATACTGTTGGAAATCTCTTCCAGAGTAATTTCCAATGAAAGGAGTCCGATGATCCAAATTTAATCATGAATGCAACAAATTACAGAGATAACCATAAACACAGAGATGCAATGGAAATAATACTTCATTTCATTAATGTAAAATACTCAAATATGCTTAAAAACAACAAATGGAAATAAACCAGCTAGGGCGATGATAGCTTATCTCTAAGAAGAGATGTCATGGCTACATGCCTCTAAACCATGTCACAATGAGGCTTGAAGGCCTATTTATTGTTGAGAAAAAATGGAAAACCCTTAACATCCCAAAACCTAACCCTAGAAGATGAAACGCCAAATTGTGGGTCCCGTTTTGAGTAAGTTGGTACATCAACTTCCTGGGGTTGTAACTTTAGCACCTGATCTTCGTTTGATGCGTACAATAGCTCGTTAGAAAGGTCTATCCGAGCACTACAACTTTGGGAAGATAAACTTCGGTCCACAGACCCATGTTGCTCCCAAATTTCCCAAAATACATCATTTAGGGCCTCAAAACAACTTCGGAAGTTCAAGACCCGAAAAACTGCTAAAAATAGAAAATTGTGCTACAATTACGGAAACTGAAGAACTGAAAGAGACAGTTGTGGGGGTCCAAGTTGGATAGGTGGGTGGACACCAACATCCACCTGGATCATTCCTCCCCCCTTAGGACATAATGGTCCCCATTGCATTGAGTGCCTCCATCTGCTGAACTTGGTCCCTGGTGACCTGTTCTGCAATCTCGAACGTATCCAGTAATGGTGGGAATCATGGTTGAGGGTGGTGCACATTGAACACTTGGTGCAAGTGAAGGAATGGAGGAATTTTGTTCTCCAAAGAATTATTTACCACAACCTTGGTAATGGTGTAAGGACCATGTCGCCATGGTTGAAGCTTCTGATGGGCCCTTGTAAGGTGTTCTTTCTGCAGATGCAACCAGACTTTATTGCCCACTTGAAGCTTGTGTGTTACCCCTGTGGGTGAGGAGAAGTTGTTCCTATGTTCTGTCATGACTGTATCCCTTTGATGTTGTTGTTGCGTGGAGGAACCCTTCATGGGGGTCATGGATGTGGTGACGATCTTCCCTTTACTTTGGGAGTGAACCAGACAGAAAATGAATGGTGGTAGGTGGGGCTACATTCGGTATCCTGTATAATGAATTATTCAAAAAAATAATGACAGTGCGAGGCCTTGACTCATACGCAGTATGTTTCCTCCATAAGTATGGTTGGCCTAATAATAAATCACAAACATCAAGTGGTGCAACATCACACAATACCTCATTTTTGAAGGGCTTGATGCTATAAGGAAGGCGACATTGCTGGCGGACTCGGAGATCTCGTCCTTTGTGAAGCCACTAGATACTGTACGGCTGCGAGTGTGGTGTAGTCGGTAGGCCCAACCACTTCACGACCTCTGCTAAAATGAGGCTCGTTTGGCTACCACTATCAACAATGAGTTGTAGCGGTGAACCCTTCACCCACATGTGTGAGTGGAAAATACGCTCTCCCTCCTCTGGATCTTAGGGGTCATTCTTATGGATCTTTGCGGTGGCAACAGTGACATTGGGCTTCACATCAATGATGTGCTTTCCTTTGCCATTACCCTTGTTGGGTTCTGACTCAGGGTCAAAACATGCATCTGATTCTAAAGCCTTCAACTCGGCCACTAGCAACTGCTTGGTTCGACACTCACTTGTGCTATGAGTGGGGCTCTTATGCAACTCACACCACTTTCTTGTGTCCTTCTTCGAATTTGTGATGTTTTTCTTTTCTTGCGGCTTCGACGGGTTGTCTTGGGTCACCCCGCCTTAGCTTTGTCCTTTAATCTTCAGATTTGCAGATTCAGAGCCTCGCTTCTTCTGTTTGAACTTCTTCTCGATTTTGACACCGTATCGGTACGTTGTGCCGAGTGAGGAGATGTTCATGAATTACATCTATTCCTGGATGTATTTGTTTAGGCATCTGCGGTATTTCAGTACCAAATGCAGCTCAGAATCTTTGATACCCAATTGCGTGTGGAGGTTATGAAAAATGTTTGTGAACTCTGGCACATATTGGTCTCGTCCCTACTGCAGCGTAGTCCACTTTATGTATTTTTCCTCATAGCTTTTGATAGGGTAGTGCTGCTCCTTGATGCAATCCCAGAATGAATTCCAAGTGGGTGCGGATGAAAGAAATGAGCTTATACTTTCATCCTTCTACTCGCAGTAGGTTTCCCACCAGTCCTTGAAGTGGGGGTCTACTTTGAGAAGAGCGAAAACAATCTTTTCTCAACTGGAAAAATCATGAACAGAAAAATACCCATCTAGCATATTTAACCATTTATCTATGACATCTACGTCCATTTGACCCTCAAAGATGGGGATTTCAAAATTAACTTGTACCTTAAAGGGTGTGGCATTTCCAAAGTAGCTGTTGGATGCCGATGCATCACCTCTGGGTAGCCGCTGAAGGATTTGGGCAAAGTTGTCCATCATCGCTTTCCTTTGCCACTCTATGGCTTCTTTGATCAAGATTTTGATAGGATCTCTTACCCTCGCATCTTTCTTTTCATCCGCCATGAGAGGCCGTCAGGATTTTTGAGGCTGGTCTTGTAAAGGTTCGACCAGTTCAAGCCCTAACTCCTTATATCTCGACCTCATTAGGGACATGCAAGGAAAAACAAAGAAAAAGCAGACTTCTCTGATAGCACTGATTTGGATTTAAATAGGAATGCAACAAATTACAGAGATAAACATAAACACAGAGATGCATAAGAAATAATACTTCATTTCATTAATGTAAAATACTGAAATATGCTTACAAACAGCGAATGGAAATAAACTAGTTAAGGCAATGGTAGCTTATCTCTGAGAAGAGATGTCATAGTTACATGCCTCTGAACTATGTTACAATGAGGCTTGAAGGCCTATTTATTGTTGAGAAAATGGAAAACCCTTAACATCCCAAAACCTAACCCTAGAAGATGAAACGCCAAATTGTGGGCCTCGTTTTGGGTAAGTTGGTACATTAACTTCCTGGGGTTGTAACTTTGGCACCGGATCTTCATTTGACAAATAAAATAGCTCATTAGAAAGATCTATCTGAGCACTGCAACTTTGGGAAGAGCAACTTTGGTCCATGGACCCATGTTTCTCCCACTTTTCCCAAAAACCGTCCTTTAGGGCCTCAAAATGGCTTCGAAAGTTCAGGACCCGCAAAACTACTAAAAATAGTAAATTGTGCTACAATTATGGAAACTAAAAAACTGAAAGAGATAGCTATGGGGGTCCAAGTGAGATAGCTGGGTGGCCACCAACATCCACCTGGATCATTCGATTAGCCGCTGAGCCCATCTGCTACCACAAAATCGTTCTCCAAACTCACTACCAATCTTCTACTCTTGAACTCTCTAGACAACTAGGGATCACACCCACAATGGTGATCCTTTACATGAGGCCTGTAGCAACCATGGAATTCCATCAATGTAATCATCATTTTATGGCTTCTCCAATAAGCTTTCTATTGTAATGATTCTTTACATGATGCCTGTAGCTACCATGAGATTCCTCTTGAGCCATCACTTCCAGCATTTGCTGCATCAGGCAACCAAGCTTGTCTCGTTGACATCAATGCCAACACTCCTGCCAACTGCTAGGAAAGGCAACTACCGAATGCAACTTCTCAGCATGACTATTGAAATCAATGCCAACACACCTTCACATTCCTTCTCAAGGCCACTGGTCATGCACACAATGTCAACTGTCCAACAATCTCCCCCTTTGGAATTGATAACAACACACCATCCTCTTCTTCAAGTGACAGCCAAACCTCAAGCTACCTCTACACATCTCATGGCATGAGATACCAATGACCTTCTTGCCATCACAACATCTCTACAACTTTTATCCCCCTTTGACATCAATGGAAAGGGGCTACAAGCTGCCTTTCTCTCCCTATGCTCTCACCAACTGTGAGGACCAGACTCTAGCTATTGAGATGTGCATTCTACCTCGCAGACTTCTCTTCCAGGACTACTGCTATTGCTGCTCCATAAACTGGAAAAATGTGATATGCCCCCCCTGAATATTTACTTCGTCTGACTTGTCCTTCGAGTTTTGGACACCTTATGGCTACTGACTAAGCCTTCTGTCCACCAATGCATCTTTTGTATCAAAAATGTTGATACCCATTATGCTACTCATGGTATTGTTTTCGTTGCAAATACCATTTTACAATTATGAATTTTGGCTTGCCCTTATTTTTTGATGTTGTTGCTTCCGTGACTGCTCTCATTCTTGAGAATTTCCACTTCTCCCCTTGAGATCATTCTCATACTATGGGGACTAAATCATATCTCATACCAATTGCATTAAGAGAAATGATACAAATGGGACACTATACCAAGCAAAATCTTATATTTATTTTCTCAAAAAGAAATGTCCATATTCACACATGGTTACTCAACATCAGCCCATCACAACAAATTGACATAGATATACTAATTAAGGGTTAATAGACATGAAAATCATTCACCAATTGTATTTCATGTACACAAGACTACTAATAATTATATAACCTACAACTTAAATTAAATAAGAGTATTTCACCATATATGAAAACCTTTTCTTTGTTCATCAATCTTCCTTTAAGATGTTTCCCTTTGTTTCCTGCTAGTGCTTATCAAAGTAGCACCCCCTAAGCCAATGCTCCCTGATCCCCTGCAAAGCTTCCTTACCTTTGGGTGGGGACTGGTCCTGTGGACCTAACATGAATGTGAGCTTCCTGTCATTCCACGGTTCCGCTGTAGCACATATTCTTCCCAAAATAAGAGATATTGTTGTGTACTCCTCATGTTGGCTTCACTCCACCATCATCCATCAGATATGCCATTATGTTCATCTTCTTGGCCTATTTCATCTAACTTACTTTGCCTCACTTGAGGACCTTCTCTTCCTTTACTGAAAAGAAACAAAGGATCTACTCCCCCTGAGCAGATCATCCCCTTTCTTTCTCTAGACATTTAAAGGTCGAGACTTGACATAAGAATTCCCATCTTGCTTCTTGTTTGCCCCTGTTTGGGTCTTCTCTCGACTACACATGGGTAGAGGAAATTTTTCATTCAACTCCTCTTTCTTCACCTAAATCCACTTGGAGCCTCTCTTCCTTTTAGAAGGGGTTTCTACAAGAGTAGGAGGATTACTCTTTTGACTTCTTTCTCCTCTATGCACATTTCTCTATTGACATAGAGCATTGAAGACATATATCTTTAAACTCTATTCTTTCTCCTTATCCTCAAATCCTTAGTTTTTGCTTTCATATGAATATGTTGAGAAGCATTTCACTTATTTTTATTTCTGTAGCCAGCTCTCTTGTGCCCAAGATTTCCACTATTGAACCATTCAACATGGCATAAGAATGGGGCAAAGGAGTTACTCTTTTTTACACCTCTTTTATAAAAACTCCTCTCAAGGCCAACATGCCTTCTTCTAGCCTTATTGTGCATTCTTGGATTATTTCTACCCAGCACAACGTGTTTCCTTGCATGCCATATACAGTCTTTGGCTCTATGTTAAAAATTATTGCAAGAAATAAATATCCATGAAAAGGCTTCTATTGACAAAGATTACCTTTTCTTTGTAGGCTTTTTCCATGAGGAGGAGGGGTTCTCTACTGAATTTTCTTGTGCGTTCTATGACATCAATCATTTCTATCATTCACTTTCCCTTGTTGCTTTTCCCTCTTCTACTGCACTTTTTGTTGTTGTTGCTTGGGCTGCTGCTTCTCTTGCTGCTACTACTACTTTTTCTTCTTTTGCTACTACTTTCCTTGTTGCTATTGCTACTGTCCAACAACTTTTTTTTTTTTTGGAACCTTCAGGATTTTTATATTGAGACAGCTCTTTGTTTATATTCTCTAAGTCATGTCTCAATGAGACTACCTCTATCTATAGTCTCCCACAACATGATTCTCTTACACTCAGCTGATAGGTTAACCTCCCAGTTAGTCTGCTAGCCTCTTCTTATTGAGAAATTAGTTCAACTATTGTTTTTCTCAACTTCTCATTCTCAAGCTCATAAACTTTCAATTTCTCCTCTTGGTTGAGAATTTCCTTTGATAGGTCCTTGATCTCCTTTTGATCTTAGATCAACCTATCTTCAGAAAATATCCCTTCATCTGGATCATTTTCTTCACTACCAAAGGTGCTAGCCTTAGAGCAGTATGGTCTCTCTTCTGAGACATCTTCGCCATCAACAGGAACGTGGTGAGCAACAACTTCACCATGTTCTGGTTCTTTGCCAGAGAAGCAGGGCTCCTTAGCATCTTCTTGACCCACATGGCTATTTCCACCATATAGAATTTGCAGTCTATTCAACACATCCATTTCTAATCCATAATGCCTCACTCTATCAGAATATGGCTTAGATAGCCCTCTTATGATGATCTCCTTGGTTTTTTCATTCTTTTCTCCATTAAAAATAGAGAACTGTATATCATCATCTAGGGACATCAAGTAGGCTTCCATTCTAACCTTCCATATTTCATACTAGAGCTCATGGCATGATCTATCTAAGAATAGAACTTCTTTCATTAACCATTATTTCCCTTTGATCTACCTTCTAGCGATTAAGCTATTTCTAAAGGAACTTGGCTCCAATACCAATTGTTGGAAACAATGATAATATTGAGAGGGGGGGTGAATCAGTATTAAGGCTAATTTTTACTTTTTTCTACCAGATTACCTTTTTATTTAAACGTGGTATCCAACCATATAACCAACAATAATATATAATATGGTAGCAGCATAAACTCAACACACAAGAATATCAACCATAAGCATCATACACATTAGACAAAAGGTTTCTGGAAACCATTTCAAGAAAAACCACAAATCTTGTTGTTGTTATTGATGTAAATAGAAGCATCTACTCTATTACATCAATCTTTTTTGGGATCACCCACTCACAGGAAGCACCAACTCAATTTAATTATTTGCTAGCACCGACTAGTAAAAAGCACCTACTCCCTCTTTTTGTAGACACCTATCTAGCTTACCAAAAGCACCATGTGAGGCACCGACCTCATGGATGTGTTGCAAGAACCAACTTACAGCAAGCACCAACTTGAGGGAGGCGCCGAACCGCAAGACTTCTCAAGCTCCACTAGAGATGGAAGCACTAACTTCATGTATTGCAGGCACCAAACCACACTCAAACAAGAACTGGTTGTTCTCTGTAGTTTGGTAGTATCTCTTCTTGATAACAACTTTTGTTCTCAGCTCACTTTGTTGCACTTTACATCTCTCTGCAACACTCTTTAGTAGCTACTAATCTTCTTAATAAAAGTCACTCATCACCGTCTATGTAGCTCTAACTCTACCCCTTCAAAACCATGCACTCAACTCGCAGCCACTCTGCTCTCCACAACACACAATATTCTCTCAACCTTGCTTCACATAGCATAGGCTCAACTCTCGGACTTCCTCTCTCTAAGGCACACACACAACCTTATTCACATAGCTCAAGAAACTTTTGCCTTTAACACATAGCGTAGACACTTTAGCCTTATCTCACAGCTCATAGACAACTCTCGTCCTAATGAACACATCACAGGAAACTATCTGCCTTTACACACAAAAATATATGCAACACATAGCATTTACATTAAAATTTCTGCTCTTGGGGTCTCTTTTCTTCTTCTTAGGCACTATTAGCCTTTACACACAGAACTCACTCTTACACAACCTCTCATAGTCGTGCACTTAGTCAAATCTCTTTCCTCTTTGCTCTATGGAAACAATACTATATTCCCCCAATTTTCTCATCAAAGCTCTTCGGTTTTGTTCGTATGTTGTTCACCCCAACAATGTTTCCATCTTGTCGTTGTTGCGACACTATCCTTAGGCATCACTGTGCACTCCATGTTGTGAATATGTGATGTTACCACGCAATCCTTAGGCATCACTGTGCACCATACTTAGGCATGGGCTCTCCATGTTACTATTGTGTCTCCCACTAGTTAGACAATCTGCATATTCAACCCAGGCATAGTCTACTTTTTCTGTAACTCTTCCATTAGTGAGACTTAATTCTTAGTCCAATACACACTCAAACTAGGCACAGTCGTCTCTGTCTGCCATTCTCACGTAACTGAGACTCTCCATAATTTTTCAAGACTCAAAGATCTTGTCAATACTCCAGCATCGTACCTCTATAGTCATGTGTTGAGCCTCAAACCTGCACTCATTTACCCATCCTCCCAATAGCCTTTTCCTACTCATTTCCTTCTTTTGTCATCATTTCCTTCATCAAACTTGTTCAATTCATTGCATTATAGTACTTTTTAACATGATTTGCTAATCGTGCTAATGATTGACTGTTGGTTTAGATTTTTGGTTTAAGTACTGCAATTCCGCAGCTTATACAGGGTTTCCACAGCCGGTCTCTGATTCCGCAGCCGATCCCAGATTCCGCAGCCATTTTCTTGTTTGCTATACTCCAGGTGTCCTCCAGAGGAAAGAGCCACATGGGCAAGTTTGTATGACTGTGTACATGGTGCGTGTGCTGTCAGCTCAGCCAAACTGGCCGTCTACACCCCTGGTCAACACGGAAGTAACTCTGGTCAAACGGCAAGGTTGCAAACGGTGGCACGGCTCTGCATGTTCAGGTGGAGCACGGAACTCACAATTGGCCTCCTCTTTAGCCACGAAGACTGCAGGGGACAAGAATCCAACAACGGATTTATCATCCACGATGATCGTTTCCTAAATCCGTGCACGGTGCTGCTGAACGTGTCTTTTGCATAGCTCTTAGTTAGCTTAGTTTACGCACAGAACAGTTGTGTTCCTGCTATAAATAAAGCGTTTGCACACGCTGATTAGTTAGCTTGGAAGTTAGCATTTTTTTGTTGTTATTCAGTTTGTAAAACTCTGTTTTAAATAGCGTTTACGCTCCCCACTGTATTTTGTTATGTGCTGATTTAATACCAAGAAGACAGTTCTGTTCCTACCTGCGTAGCTGATCTTTTTAATTGGTTGAGTGGATGGAGGGCCCCTGTCTGCTACAACCATTGTACAGTAGCTTTTAGATTTATTTTCCTGCATTTCTCTTTTCTGATTTACCATGTATATTAATGTACAATTTGATTTCTGCAATTTCGATTCCTTTTGACATGTATATTAATGTACAGTTTGAATTATGCTGCTTTACGTTTCTGTACTTTTCATGGCTGATCAGTGTTTGTTTTTGCAGCTTTGTTAGGAGCCCGGGACAGTGTGCTTTTCCTTCTTTTTATCACTAGTGGCATTTGAAGTTGTCTTATCTAAACTGCTGACTTTTGCTTTGACTAGTTTCCTTGCTTAGTTAGTTTCCTTGCCTAGTTTACTTTATCAAGTTTTGTCAAGTTGCTAATCTCTTGATGGTTCTTTTTTTATCATAATTCACTAACTTTTATGGGACCAAAACATCATTTAATTGCAGCTTGGTTTATTTGGTTTTAGACTCATATTGCTAATTCACTCCTAACTCTTTTTCACATGATCAATTTGGCTAAAGGCAGAATGTTAAGGGAGAATTAAGTAGTGTGATTTGTCACTTAATTTTTGCATTGCTCTAGAGGAGTTAGCGTAGTGTTCTTGCTTTCAATTGAGTTAATGTAGATGTCATTTTCATTCTTATCAGCAGTAAAGGTATTGGACTAGTGCCATTGGTCTTCTTGTTTGATGCTTTACTTTCATTTGAGAGATTTAATTTCATTCCAAGTTATTGTTCAAGTTTTTCCTTTAAATTTCAAGAAGCAGCTAGAAATCGCCACATACACACACATTCACT
This sequence comes from Pinus tabuliformis, assembly GCA_031772625.1. Classification (NCBI taxonomy): domain Eukaryota; kingdom Viridiplantae; phylum Streptophyta; class Pinopsida; order Pinales; family Pinaceae; genus Pinus; species Pinus tabuliformis. Next base: position 278,253,276 of record CM062808.1, read on the forward strand.
CACTTGTTTATAACTCCATCACATCACATTGGGAAGATAAGTCAAACATGAACTAAAAGAGACAAAAAGAACTAGGAAATGCTGCTTAAGTATATATTGTACGCTTCACTTCATCAACTTACGAGCCCCGAGTTGACAATTTATGATAGCAATTTAGACAACACTAAATTGACCAAACATCATGCATGGTCTTTCTATTGATCAATGTCCTTGTTTCCTTGTTCTCAGAGATCTCTGATTGATCCATGAAAATTGCCATTCATCCGTGACTAAACGTATGTTCCACAATTGCTCCTGCAACTACTGACCCATACACCATCAATACACCTTTGCATTGCTGCTCTATGAGAGGTTTTTACACCACAGAGCACTATCGTATCTTTTCCTCTATCGGAACTTCATTCACAACCAAACATGTGAAAACAACGGGTTCTGATCGTCCTTGGCCCTTTATGTTCTAACCCCTTTTTCGAATATCCCTTCATAGGACCGAGGGTGGTGACTATGTACCAAGACCTAAGGCACTAAGTCTTTCAACATTGTGCCAGGAGCCTTTTTCCTTCGTTAAAGCTCTATGCCTTTGATTTATTGTTTATTTCATAACCAATTGCTAAACACTATCAGGGCCCTCTTATCGGGGATTTCTCCTAATTGCCTATATGCCAACAAAAAAAAACCGTCGATTATTGATCATCGATAGGCTTCTCTACTAAGCCTTTGCCTTCGGTTCCATTAAGACATCGTGACCACCTGCTAGCCCTCAATTCAGAACCTCTAATCGACGACTCACCAAGGTGGCCAATGTGCCAACCTTCACAAACCTTCAATCGATGATGTGATGTCATCACCTACCATGTGGGTTCTTCTTAGTGGTGACACATGTCACCTATATATGGCCCATTAGGCCACCTCAAGACACCAAAAATGCCTGCCACGTGTCCCTATGTACTATCATGTCAAAAACCATGTGTCCCTTATTGGAACCAATCAAATCCTACCACTTGTCCACCTCGGAGCTCATCTGAGACTACCATCTGTCCTTATCATACCTAACTAGATGCCTCCACGTGTCATCCTCGAGCAGAGAAAAGAGGACCGCCATACTTGGTTTTGCAGCAAATTCCTTTGTATTTTCCTTTTTGGCATCCCCGAAGATTTAATAAAGGATGCACTCTCTCGAACTTTTTAAACTCAATTGACGTTTACAGATCGGAAAATTCCCAATGCCTGCCAACTATGAAACTACCAAATGTCGATCACCGATATGCATGATCCTTTGACATGTGGGACCGAAAGTCGCTAATTGGTGAACTCCTTAGCCATTGTGCCACACCCTGACAACTTCGAATGTCAATGTGCGATATGCTGATTGTCAAGACCTCTGACATGCGATGTCAATAATCAATTATCGACGATTGGTTAGTTGTGCACTGCTCCTTAGGATCTTCCAATCACTAATTGTCGAGACCTCTGACATGCGATATCACAAATCATTAATTGGTGATTCACAATCATTGTGCACTTCTCCTTAGATCCTCTGTACTCTAATTTGTGAGAGTTCAGATATGCGGGACCTCTAATCTCTGAGCTTCCTTCCTACTAAAGCCTTTAAACACCCTGAACTTCAGCAGACCATATCTTTTGAGCCATAAGTCCATTTCTCGACTTCCACATACTATTGGAAATATCTTCTAGAGAACTTTCCAATGAAGGAAGTCCATTTAGCCACTGAGCCCATATTCATCCTCTAAATATGGCTTCAAAATCACTATGAATCCTCTTCTCCTGAACTCTCCAAACAACTAGGGATCACACTCACAATGTTGATCCTTTGCATGAGGCCTGTAGTGAAAATGGACTTCCATCTTGGTCCATCACTGTAATCATCATTTGATGGCTTATCTAATAAGCCTACTACTGTTATTATTCTCTACATGATTCCTACATCTACCATGAGATTCCTCCTGAGCCATCACTACCAGCATCTGCTGCAACAAGCAACCAAGCTTGTCTGGTTGACATCAATGGCATCACTCTTGCCAACTGTTAGGTAAGCCAACTTACCAGCACAACTCCTCAGCATGACTGTTGACATCATTGCCAAAACACCTACAGATGCCTTCTTAAGGTCATTGGCCATGCACACAAATCCAACTGTCCAACAAGTCTAGGTTTTTTTTTTTAATTAATTGCCCTTCTCTTTTGTTTGTTTTTAATATTTTCTCACAAGACAACTCCAAGTCTTAGCCTTAAGTAATGATACATGCTTACAATCAATACAAGATGATAATAGGGCTAAATTCCCAAAATTTTGGAACGGTATGGTTTTCCTTACCCCAAACTTCTCACATTTCTCTTATCGAGTGTCCATCTCTATGTATACTATAAAATATTACTTAATTTGTCTAGGGTTATGTTCCCTAGCTACGGGGTCCTTCTCATTGTATTTTCCACCTCGCTAAAAGCCTCAACACATATATTCGTTCTTAATTATTCATCTACCCAAACCTCACTTGTGTCTATAAAAAAAATTAATTCACAATTTCTCAAATCCTTATATAGGATAACTGTTCATTTCTAATAATCATTTTACTTGATCCCACATTTCTTGAGGCATGTTAAGACAATGGAATGCAATATACTTTATCATTGTCATGTTTTCCTCACACCATTATACATATAAATTTATTTATATTTCCCTTTTCAGCTTATGTTATTAGTAAAAAAATTAAGAAAAGGCATCAACCAACAAGGACTTATTGAAGAGTACTCATGATAGTTACAAATGTATCATTTGATCTTCTTATATAATGTCCTGTGGTTTTACTAAATCACCCCTGAAATTTAACGTCCCTACTACTATTGTTTACTTTATTACATCGACTTATCTCATATTATTAGTCGTTCACCACTTTAATATACTTTATTACATCAACTTATCTCATATTGTTTGTCGTTCACCACTTAAATCCATATTGAGATAACATAATCCTCAAGGTATTTAGTATACACCTTCATTGTCACATGTAACTTATTTCCTATGATTTCCTTTTTCCAGATATAGTTTTTTTTTTTTAATTACAATGGTAGCATTTGACCACATTTTTTTTAATTATTATTTTATGTACATTTCCTATCATTCTACAATATTTCTCATGAAATCTAGCCATGTCCTTTCTATTAATCATGTTATACTGATTCAGATCAAATCTTTAGTTATTAGAGTTACAACTAGCACCCTTTTCATCCCATCACAATTTTCTTACCATCACAACTTTTTCTACTCACAAGGTGAGTATAAAATAGACTAATTAGAAAATCATTACATGATCCAATGTTATAAGTGTCATATTAACTCCAATGTTAAACCCTCTTTTCATCAATGCTATAAGTGTCATATTAATTCCAATGTTAAACCTTCTTTTCATCAGGCACATATGATTCATTGTTGATTAGATTCTTTCTGTATTTTAGGGCTATTACATCTCTTCTCTAGTAAATTTTTATATTATGGAAGTTCCTTTTAATCTTATTGACTTTTACTTACTAAAATTATTGTGAAGTTGGTGCCATTTTACTGAGATACAAACCTTTTTTAGAGTGAAAAGAGAGTTGATCTCTCAAGTCTAGGTTTAATTAGTTTTATGATTTTTTAAATTTTAATAACATAGGATGTATTATAAAGTATGTGCTTTGATGCTTATTATGAATTGATGCTTATAGGCATGTTCTGGTCATTTAATTTATATGACTGTAGTTTATTTATTAATAGATAAACAAAAATACATAAAATAAAATAATATAAAAGATACATTTTTCATTTTTAGATTTTCCTTTTCATTCAAATTATAAGAATTTTTAAGATTAATTTTCTAGACTAAGCCAGATAGTTTTCCCCTGGGAAATATAACAATTTCAATTAATTGGACTTAGCCAAATTAAAATTGGTTGTCTAATTATTATGGGTTTTAGATTTTTTTAAGTGAAACATATTTTGTTCAAATTGTGATGTTTTTTTGTTTAAAATGTAATTTTTCTACATATATGGATTTAAAACCCTAAAAAAGTTGGTTGTGATTATTATGGGTTTTATATTTTTTTTAAGTGAAACAATTTTCATTTAAATTGTAACGTTTTGTTGTTTAAAATGCATTTTTTTTTGCATATATAGATTTAACACCCTAAAAGACCTTTAAAACACTCAAGTGATGGAGAGAAAATGAATCAAACATATAATTCTAATAAATCCCTACCAATTTTGAACAACAAATAGAATATAACATTTACTTTTATTCTTAATAATTTTCATATTTTTATTGTTGTAATAAACATTTAATGTAATAATATGGAAAAATATGTATAAACAAATAAGATAAATAATTATATAAAAATAATTTTATTTAAATTATTAAAAAAATTTATATAGATAATAATTTCTATCTTTTACTTTTTATTTTATAAATACATTTATATAAAAATCTTTTTAAATTAAATTTCACCATTAAAATGATTTTTCTTTATATTTATTAAATATATATCTTCACCATTCTAAAAGAGTATCCATCAATCATAAATATTTGAAACTTTATATATCTTCACCCTTCTAAAAGTGGATCTATCAATCATAAATATATGAAACTATAATATCAAGGAGATTATCACATGACCAAAAAAACAAACAAATAAATAAATTATATCAAGATTATCACATCTAACAAAATACATTTTCATATCTACCACCAAAAAGGTCATTATTCCATCAAACCATACACGTAATTGTTTGTCATTTCTGAGGCTGAATAAACCAATAAACACATCTATTATTGAAGCTGCTTTTATAGATGTCTTGATTCTTTCTATTCGTCATTTCAAGGGAATTTTCACGTCTAACCAAAAATGATTTGCACATCTACCACCTGGTTGAATTATTCTACCAAACCATACACGTAATTGTTTGTCATTCTAAGGCATGAATAAACTAATAAACACATCTATTATTGAAACCACATTTATAGATGTGTTGATTTTATCTATTCATCATTTCAAGGGAATTTTCCTTACGTCTTTGAAGATAATTTCATTTTTTAATAGTTTATTAAGGTATTTTCTAATTATTATAATTTTAGGCATTTTAGTTAAAATTTAGTGAAAAAATTGGCCAAATTATATTTTTTATTTTTAAAATCGGTTTGACTCTTTATAGATTTAATGCCTTGAAAAATCTTGAAAATCTTTTTGGTCACTTGGATTGTGAAGAGATCACAACTCAAACTTGTGAATCCAATAGATCCCTGCAAGATTCTGAGCTAGTCAAACTGGAAATATGCCAAAAAAAACTTCCAAAACATATAGTAGATATACTACAGGGTTTATTAATATGGAATAGAATCTTGGGAGGTAGCAAGACCGGGAGGGGTTATTCTTAAGCATGATGGAAAAATTGAAATTGAGTATAGTTAGACACTAGGAAATTGTGCAAATAAAGTGCCAGAGGAATATGGATTACTGCAAAAGCTCTTTCTAGCTAGAGAAGCAAATAACAAATATTTGGTGGTTTTGGGATATTTGCAACTAGCTATCCATCACCATTTCCATGGATCTTTGCCTGGATTGCAAGCTACAAATCATTATTGATCGAATTATGAATCTGAAACTAGCCTTCTATACTATTATCTTCTTTCATGATTTGAGAATGAATAATTTTCTTATAGATGGTCTTGATAATAAAGGTATAAACTTGGATACATAAGTCCTAATGAGAAATGATATTCTTTCTCTCACAATTATTCCTTTACAATGACTTTGATATTTAGTGTAAATTTTGTCTATATCTACAGGTCTTTTGGAGAATCTACACCTCCAAAGACCATGTGTCGTTTAAGAGAGTAAAATGACTAATAGATATTGAGCATAAAGATTATTATGAGATTATAGGCATAGTTGAACTCAAAGGATTTTCATTGTACTCACATTTTTCTATATCTACACATCCAAAGACCATGTGTCATTTAAGAGAGTAAAATGACTAATATATATTGAGCATAAAATATTATTATGAGATTATAGGCATAACTGAACTCAAAGGATTTTCATCATGCTCACATTTGTACACGCTGTAATCCCAATACAAGTTTTCATTTAATACAATATTCTCATTACAATTAAAATAAAAAATAAATAATAAAATATTCACCTAATAAAATTTATTACTAATTAAAAAAAAAATTATCCTTCAAATCATTTTTCAAAGATTATTGGGATTTTCAAGGATTATTGGTATTCTCAAGGCTATCTTGACACAAGTGCACAATTTATTCTTAACTCTCTTTTATTAGTCCCTGCCCCTTGGGGCTTGCAGGGACTATTGTAATCGTTTTTGTTCATTTTCATTATTAGTCACAAAAACCAAGGTAGAAATAAAGTTAATTATTAGTCACAGAAACCAAGGTAGAAATAAAGTTAATTATTAGTCATAGAAACCAAGGTAGAAATAAAGTTAATTAGCTTAAAGTTTTAAAAGTTATATTCTATAAAGAATTTTTTATATATAATAAGAAATTTCCAACTGCTATTCCAGCCACTCATGAATTTAGAGATCTTATTTGGCCTCATATCGAGGCAATATCTGAGCAAACTTAGGATAAGTTTCACTTCATTAGTCAAGTTTTTGTTTCCACTGATTAATGCTAACATTAATAGGTAAACATTTTATGTTAAAATTACATGAACATGAACATATATTCATATTTTCTAAATGCAGGCACTACTGACACTAACATCATGTTTAAACATACACACGGATCACCATTTGTTCATTGTTCCTACTAACACCTTCCTAGCATGCTTCCATTGTTGTCGACCATTACTTCTGGGTGAGTAATGACTGAAAGTTGCTATATTGGTGTTGTTTCATTTCACTTTAGCAAGTCGATTCTGGTCAAGGAAATCTCTTAACCAACAACATCAGTCTTGTCTAAATAATGATTATCATGGACTAAGTTGTTGAATCTAACACTGATATGTAATCTAAGTTGTTGGAACCTTACCAGAGACATTGGAAGCTTACCAGAGTCATTGTAGCCAATGTTGAAGAGAAACAATTTGATTTAGATGCTCCACAGGGATTTCTTCTGATTCTTGAAGTGTCCTGCGTAGCCTAGAAGAGAGGTCTCAATTGTCACTAGATTTGTGGCAGAAAAGCTCCCAAATATTTCATCACCATGTCTAAACTCTTGAGGGATACTCTAGGTTGGATGCCTCACTTCCATAACATTGTAGTAGTCTCCTGCACTGATTTTCCCTACCTATGCCCAAAGTAATGCCATAAAATCGGTTGATGTTCCTCAGCCCTTATTTAAGGCTAATGATTACTCTTTTACCTCCCACTTAAGGCGTAGATCATATGTTGTCTCATCGAATATTTCTTAAGAAAGTTTCAAAGATATAGAAAGCAAGTGTTGTTAGAGGGGGGATTCTGCATATCGAACGGAGAGACAAAATAGATATATATATAACCGAATGAGATACTTACTCAACTCCGATGTATATATATGAATAGATATATCTAACAAAATGAGATAATTACTCAGCTCCTATGTATGGATATGGATTTATGTATGGATCTTGATCATCTATACCTAGACCAACTACTTTTTCATCTTTCTCTGTTAGTTTTTTTGCTTCACAAGATTCAGTGCTTCAAGAGAGGATAGTTGGATATCTTAAATTCATTGTCTTGATTGTATGTGATACAAATACATCCTCTCCATACCAAGGTCAAGAACAAGCAAAGTAGGTTTTCTTGGTTGTTATCCTGATAAGTAGCCTTTCTCCGCATTTGCATATAAAGACGAGGCTTTCACAGCCAGCCCCGACAATTCGGATGAGATGAGCTTGCATGAAGGGCTGGCTCTATTTATCATGGAAGAATATGGAGAGTTAGGCCTGGGACATTAGAATATGTGTTTTATTTATGACTATAATATTATGTTGCTTCTGTTTTTGGTCTATGCTTTGGTAGGTTAATATGTGTTTCTAAAATTGCTACACTTTAAATGGGGCAGAGGCATAATATGGTCCCTACTCCATTCACTTTGATACCACGGTCTATACCCTTGATTTTGTTACTGATGGAATTGGGTCCCACTCTTTACAATCCCTATCTCAATCACTACCATCTTCACCATGATCATTAGGTTCTAGATCTCTCTAATGAAGCTCAAAATCCAAATATGGTTCATTAACTGAAACCACTTGTGCTAGTGGTACTTCGCGCCATGTTTCTCATGCATGGTGATTTATCCTTAGTCTCACGACTATTTATACACTATTTATTTTAATTTTCATATAAGAATAGAGTGTGCCATTAAATACTAAACCCCACAACTTCCTTTGTTTGAACCCGACAACTTCCTTTGTATGCACCATGCTTCACAGACATGGTAAGTTATACAGCATGCTTCCCCAACAAGGTGAGTTCTCCTTAGTCTCATGGATATTTATGAACCAATTATTTTCATAGTAGAACAAAGTGGGCCATTGAACGCTGGGTAGATTTAGCCAGTACATATTGATACCAATACTACTAGCAAAACATATAACTACCCCATATAATCATATTTGCATGCCACAACTTCATGTGGCTTCATCCACATATTTTATGGCATGTTATGGAAAATAGAGTGAGGCAAGTGGACTCATGGCATGTTGTGGAAAATAGAGTGGTGAGGCAAGTGGATCCATGAGGGGCCCACATGGCCTAGAGGTCATAGTTTAAATATTTGGTTCAAAATCAAACATCACTTTTCTAGGGTTTGTTAGGGTCTTGTAATAGTATAATGTTTTAATGTTTACATGGATTGTACATGTGTTACCATAAGAGAAAAGGAGATGGAAATATATATTGGCTTGTATCAGCCTGACCCAGGTTCAAAGGTGATTTAGCCAAGCAAATCCTGGTACTACTAGCCCTTTTGGCAACATTCTGCGGAGTTCAGACTGAAGTCTCACCCAAAGTAGTATGGGAGGTTTGCTAGAAATAGGTTTCCGCACCTTGGGGATGTCTGATTGGCTTCTGGAGGTTGGCGGTCCAACTCGTTGCTACGCTCGCTCGCTATTCCTTCACAACCGGTGTTGTTTTTCCGTACAGCCCCACTCGAGGCACGACCTGTATAATACCCAAGTTCCTTGCTAGTGACCCGATTACTTAACGTGTGTTTGTAAGATTAATGGTTACTACAGCATATTCAGCAATCATATCAGGGCGCACGATACATAAACTAATATAAACATAAAGAAGATAATGCACATCAAATACACAGAAATAAGAATCAACTTCTCTTTATTAATCTTCAATCTCGATTACAGACTCAACACCACCCAGCACACTTAGTTGCAGGGATCTGCACACTCAGCTACAGACTCTACGAGGCATCTGCGCACTCAGCTATAGAGCCTCTTCCTACCACTACAACCCAGTACCCTTAGACTCCTACTCTAAGCTTGAACCATTCCTATTCTTCTCCAAAAGCATCGCTATCTTTACACTTAGAGCCTCGCTTTATTTATACAATCCCATGGTCCACGGACCATGGGTAGGTCGACATAACTTCACATTACATTATAATATTTTAGGGCAGATAGCCCTATGACTCATCTATACTTCGCGTTCTGTGCCCGTAATTCGCGGAGTCTTACAACCACCTTTAACCAAAACTTGGGCTTTGAGCCCAAAAAACATGGTGTGGGGGGATTCCATGCCCAACAGGCCCGCAACACAATCAATGTGACTCGTGCCGAGTCACTCTGATGGTGCTGTGATCTTGGCACGAAGCCCATCCAACTGGTCTCGTACTACTTGGAGGTCCGCAACGCACTATTCTGTTGTTTGTTGGATCTGCTGCATGCGCTCTTCCAAATCATCCATGTTTGAATCGTGTCCTTTCATTGGTACCTATTTCTGGTGCATGTGTTTATATTCCCGTGCCTTTGTCTGGCTCCTCGGGTCACGAAAACTGTGCTTTACCTGGTTAGTTAAATAGCTGGCCCACCTGTGTAGGGTTTCAAGTGACTTTCGTTAACTTTTCCTGGGAAGGGATCTCCATTAAGCTTGACTAGCTGGACTGCTCCTTCGATTGTGACTTCCTTTACCATATATGGTCCCAGCTAGTGCATTCTGAATTTTCCCAGAAATTTTTCAAACTTACTGTCATACAGTAGCACTAAGTCGTTTACCTTGAAGGTACACAACTTGATATGGCAATTGTGCCAGGCCATTTCATGCTTCTTTTGTACCTATTGATGAAATCCAGCCAAAAACCATTCTTCCTCAAGTTCTTCTAATTGTGTGAGTGTTTCTTCTAGAGCTTCGCGGTTCGTCATGCCTGTGAGCACTGCTATTTGCATACTAGGTATGATGTATTCCATCGGCATGACAGCTTCTGTACCATAGGCCAACCAGAAGGGTGTCTCTCCCGTCAATTTCTTGCACGTTGTCCTGTATGCCCATAACATAGCAGGTACGTGTAGGTCCCAGCCGTTCCGCTGCACGTTACATACTTTGGTCAGTGTGGTATCTAGTATTTTATTGACTGCCTCTAATGTGCCATTGGCCTATGGGTGGTACAGTGTACTTTTGTAATGATACACTTGAAACTCTTCTGTGAGTGTGCTGATGGTTTCATTCAAGAAATGTGTACCGCGATTGCTCATTAAGATTTTTGAATAGCCAAATCCTGTCAACACATTTTCGAACAAAAAAATTTGTAGTCATGGCGGCCATGCAGTCCTTGACTGGCTATGCTTCTGCCCATCGTGTCAGGTACTCTGTCGTGGTGATGCTTTAGCGTGCCCCCGTTTTTCCCTGAGGTTTGATCGCATCCACAAAGTCGATTTCCCATTTCTCAAACCACTGTAGTTTCATTTGGGGATTTAGTGGCATCTCATCCCTTCGTGATGGTTTCCCCGTCCTTTGACATATATCACAGGCTTTATAGCGTGCTTTCGAATCATGGTGCAAGGTCGGCCACCATAAATTTGTATGAAGAATCTTCTATGCGGTCGCGCATCCTGCATAGTGTCCTCCTGTAGCACCCCCATGTGCTTCCGCAAGGATCTGACCTAGTTCAAATTTAGGTACGTATGTTCACAATATCTCATCGTTGCCCATCTTATAGAGGTGCCCCACAATGACAGAAAATTCCATTGCGTGCACATCCAATTCCTTCTTCTGTTGGATTGAGTACTCCTTCGGTGTAGTCCCTGTCATTAGAAAATGGATTATATCTTCGAAGCATCTATCTGTGACGCATACTTCAAACAGTTGTGCATTAGGTAGTTCCTCCTCCAAATTTGTTGGTTCCTCACCCATCTCAATTCATGGCAAGTGGTTTGGTCCTATGTTTAAGTGTCCTAGCTTGACTATGACCTCAAAATCATACTCTTGAAACAGTAAAAGCCATCTGCATATTCGCCCCCCTAACACAAGCTTGTTCACCAAGTATTTCAATGTGGAATGGTCGATATACATCTTGAAATGTCCTCCAAGTAAATAGTGTCAGTATTTTTTGAGCGCGTACACCATTGCCAACCCCTCACGCTTGTTGGTAGAGTAGTTTCTTTCTGCTTTAGACAATCTTTGGCTCGCAAATGCGATCAGGTGATCTACACCCTCCATGCCTTCCTGTGTGAGTACAACTCCCAATGCGATACATGACGCATCAACATGTAAATGAAATTCCATGTCCCATTTCGGGAAGACCAGGATTGGTGCAGAGGCCAGTTTCCCCTTCAGGACATCCAAACTTTTCATGCAATCATCATTCTAGCAATATGTAACATCTTTTTTAATAACTTTTCCATTGGCACATTTATTTGGGCATAACTTTTGATGAACTTCCTATAGTATCTAGTGTGTCCCAAGGTAGCGTGCAGTTGTTGAACACTTCGTGGTGCTTCCAAGTTTAGGATAACGACAATTTTCACAAGGTCCACTATCAGTCCTTATTTGCACCCCACATGTCCCAACAGCTTTCGAAAGGGAACAAGGAATTTTCACTTATTCAGGTTCAATGCAATCTGGTGCTAATGGCAAGTGTCCAGCATAAAACGTAAGCTTGCTACATGGTGCTTAACTAATCAAAAAGAGTCCAATCATCCAGATAGACCTCTAAAAACTTGTGGATGTATTGTTTGAATGCATTACCATGATGCACGAAAACATATCTGGCCTGTTCTTTATTCCAAATGGCATTACAGTGTATTCAAAGAAGCCTCATTTTGTTGTGAAGGTTGTCTTGCTCCTATCTTCTGGCGTGATCTTGATCTGGTGGTACCCTGAGAACCCATCCATGAACGAGCATGCTTCCTGACCGCCAACATTCTCTAGTACTTAATCTGTAAATGGTGTTGGAAATGGATCGTGTACACAGGCGTCGTTCAACTTCCTGAGGTCCACGCATATTCTTATTTCACCCTTCTATTTTTTCTCCTGTACTACCATAGGACTCACCCAATCGGATTCTTCCACTGGTTCAATAATTCCGGCTGTGAGCATTTTGTCTAATTTGTTGCGGACCTTTTCTTTGTACTTTGGGTTCAAGCAGTATGGTCGCTACTTAACTAGCTTCACATCAGGTTTTAGGGTGATCTTCATCATCCCTAAATCGCCCACAATCCCTTTTAAGTCCGTAATTTTTGTTGGGAACAAGTCTAGGTATTCGTGGAGTAACTCAGCTACTTTATCGACCGTGGCATTGCCACAGTAATCCCCGATCATTGCATACTTCGGCTCTGCCTCTGTTCCAATGCTGACCTACTTTGTCTTTAGCAGCGCGGTGATGTCGGGGTCTTCAAGTGATGGTTCGTGAATCTCACGAGAGCCTTCTGTTTCTAAAATGTTAATGTTTCGTGGGTCCTCATCATCCGCTTCGACATTTACATTATAACACTCCGGTGGACCACTTAACTACGTCACCCAATTTGGCTGAAGTACTCCCCTTGGCTCCTGTGGTATTTTGAAGATAGCAGCTTTTACTACTTGTAGCGCATCATCAACAGTATCCGACCAACAATCTTCAAATGTGAATGTTAACAAAAATCCCTCACTCAAGACATCCCATTCTCCCATACCATGGCGTAGTTCTGTCTCAGTATACCAATTCATGGGTATGACATCCAAGGTATTGTAGAATAAATGCACCCATTCAGGCTGTGGTTCTTCCCTGTAGACCTTGGTCTATTTCGCGAGATGTGTGCATGGATCATCTCGTCCTTCATATTTGTCTATTAGTCGTAATTGTGATTTTCCAAAATGTAGGCACATCATCCTTCTGCATCATGTCAGTCCTCGAAATTTCCTTGATGTGTACCCCACCATTGTGTGGTTGTTACGTGTAGTGCCCATTTCAGCACACTAAACCACTTTTTTTCTGGTATTGTGCTTTCAAATTTGCTTAGAAATTCATCCACCACTCACAATCTATCATATGTTGGTAGCTCCCTTGCCTCTATTGTCACGCAATGCAATGACTTTATCATCAGGTTGCAGTTCATCGTTGTTACTTCTTGCAGTCGATTCTACCATCGCTCTATCTCTTTTTCGGAATCGAAAGTGCAGGAGCTTTCGCGCTCCCATGAAATCCTTCCGTATGTATTTGGATTCACCCAATCCTCTCCTTGCGTATTTATCTTGTAAATACAGTCGAGATCATCATCACTATTGTCGTCACACACTGGTTCCATGTATCGCGCTCCTTTGGCTGGATCTAGCGGTACTACCACACGTAGTGACTTTTTCTCAAAGATCATTTTTCACTTTTTTAGAGTTATGACTCCATTCATATCAGTGGCCTAGTTTATTCCTAGTAGCATGGGATAGGGGTTACCATCATCGACAATGTCTATCACTTCAAAATCCACCTGCGCTTTCGCACCTTCAATATCTACTGTCACCCCTTGCAATCTTCCCATCGGAAAAATCTTTTTTTGGTTCGCCATTCATAACTGAATAGGAGACCATTGTAACACAGGTTTACCCATGCACTCCCATGTTTGCTTCGGAGGTGCATTCATGTCCGAACCTAGATCTAGGACTACCTGATCCATTTCATATTCATCGATTTCCACAACCAACATCATTTCCCTTCCTGTGCGCAATGCATGCTTTCCTAGTTTCCGGACCACACATGGTTCTCCTGACCCCACACACCTAGTGATAAGTTCTTGTAGTCCTTTGACTGCCTTACTGTCGCACAACGGTTTCATGCATGTCTCCAGAAAGGTAGTGAGCATTGAAGCACCCATTCCTGGTTCTAGTTAATCCTTACTACCTGAGGTGGAGGCCTCCATGAAGCTCTTCTTAGCTTCCATGAATGTCTCCTTTGCGCATTCCAAATCAAACTCGGGTTCCTTTGCTGGAGCCTTGTGAACCCATGCACTTTATTCTATCTACTTCCCCTTATCATCTTTCATGGTCATACCGCTTCTAAGCATCATGTTTACATTTGGGTCCTCTTCGCGCAACTTAGACCTCATCATCTGTACATTCTAGGTCGGAGGGGGTTGGAGTACCCCCTTTTCGCACATCCTCGCTATCATTGAAGGGAAATCTTCTACCTCATCATCAAAATGATTACAGTACCAACATGATATCCTAGTCAGGTTTGTACAATCGCAGGCATAATGCCCTGGCCCTCCGCAATTGTAACAAATTATTTGGCCGTGATCCCTTCCTGGGCTTGCATTTTAGCCTGCACCCTGTAGGTAAGAGTCCAACCCATCATTAGCTCATAGCTTCAGCAGGTGCGTTCGTCATGGCCTACTGACCTGCAGAAGTCTTAGAACAATTGTTGGGATGTTTACGTATACCTTTGCAATAGATGTCAATTATCCATGGTGTGTTTTCCTCCTATCTGACAGATTGTGCACCATAAGGCAGATGCCGCATTTGGCCCTGCCTGTGCCTCTGGTCTTAACAGCATTAGACCTCCTCCTGCCAAATATTTCGTGAACACTGGACAATGGTCCTTGTCATGCCCTTGGCCTTTGCATTTTATGCACCATACTTCCTTGCACACCTCCGACTGAGGTGTCCTGTCCTGTTTCAAACTTTGCATCTCTAGACACAGATTTTGCAGTTGCACATGTATTTTTTGGACTCCAAAACCAGGGTCTTGTATGGGGGTCTCATGCAATCTCATTTCCATCTCCAACGCTTTGGCCTGGGTGGAAATTTTTTGCTGTGACAGCGCTGTCCTTAGGTGTGGCGTAAGTGAGGCCACAAACCATGCATGATGTTGTGCATCTATTAACGTCATATTGGCTTCATGGATCATACTCTTCATCCTTTGGTCCAGATCCTAGGGGGTCTCGCCCGGGAGCATCACGATCTCCTTAAACCCTATGATTGGTTGTGTTTCTAATTTTGGCCTGCTAAATTCCCTGTTCAGCATGCTCTGGATCTCTGCAATTCCTGTGCTCGGGTGGTCATTATAATTCTTGATATACCATGTTAATGCGCGATCCTACAATTTACTCACCAGCATAGCCTTTTTAATATTATCATCTACAATGCCCTGTGCTTCCCATATTTCTCTTACCACGAACCAGAATTGGTCCAGAACTTCATTCCCTACTCCTCTGAACACTGGCAGTTTGATCACACTCGCCATACTGAATTGCGGTGGTGGCGGAGGCAGAGTGGGTGGAGATGGAGGTGAGGGGGGTGAAATAGGTGACGGTGTGGGTGGAGGTGGTAAACACGGAATTCTCTGTCTTATCAAACTGACCACGCTTCTCGGAGAAACTTTCACGAGCTCCTCCTCACCTTCCTGCGAGGGTGAAATTAAGGGACTATTTTCCAACTCTTCACTACTTCCGATTCTGTAGATCTTCCAGCTTTGCATAGTCCCAAACATTAATTTATTTGCAGAACTCACTTTTCACACAATAGCATCTTAATCCAAGAGTTCAAATATTTAATATACTTACCTCGCGGTCCCTTGAGAAAACGCTGCTCTACCGCACTATAGCTAATGGTCGTGTCTACCGTGATCTCAGCGATAAATCCTCCTATTATTCAGTCAAGCCAATGTTCCATAGCTCATGCTATCTTATATTCTGATGCTTCTATTCTGCACACTAATTCCAGAGCCCACAATATTGGTTTGTCGAGCCTACACCTTCCCTGGCTGTCTGCTAACTTCGCGATCCACTCATACAGCTCAGAAGGAAAAGATACAAAGAAACTTTCATGGATTTCCTTATACAAATAGCGCTCCAACCACTGTTCCTTAGATACTTGCGGATTTCTATTCTCTTGTGTTGCAAACTTGTGAATCTTCTTGTTTTTCCACTCTTCAATTTCTTTCTTTGTTTGATTCTAGTGGCACGACATCATACATCCTTTATGTAGATCCCGGTCCTAGCAACGAAACCATTTGTTGGCTTGTATGGGCCTGACCCAGGTTTAGAGGTAATTCAGCAAAGAAAATCTTGATACTACTGGCCCTTTCGGCAACAGTCTGCAGAGTGCGGACTGAGGTCTCAACCGAAGCAGTATGGGAGGGTGCTAGAACTAGGTTTCCACACCCTAGGGATGTCTGATGGGCTTCTAGAGGTTCATAGTCTGTCCTGTCGCTACATGCACTTGGTATTCCTTCGCAACCCGTGTTGCTGTTTCCGCGTAGCCCCACTAAGGGCGTGACCCGTATAATACCCAAGTTCCTTGCTAATTACCTAATTACTTAATGTGTGTGTGTAAGATTAATGGTTATTACAGCATATTCAACAATCATATCAGGGCGCGCGATACATAAACTAATATAAACATAAAGAAGATAATGCACAACAAATACACAGAAATAAGAATCAACTTTTCTTTATTAATCTTCAATCCTAATTACAGACTCGACACCGCCCTATGCACTCAGCTGCAAGGGTCCGCGCAATCAGCTGTGAACTCTACTAGGCCTCTACGCAATCAGCTATAGAGCCTCTTCCTGCCACTACGACCAAGTACCCTTAGACTCCTACTCTAAGCTCAAACCATAATTTCCTATTCTTCTCCAAAAGCATCACTATCCTTACACTTGGAGCCTCGCTCTATTTATACAATCCCATGGTCTGCGGACCATGGGTAGGCCGACATAACTTCACATTACATTACAATATTTTAGGGCGGACAACCCTATGACTCATCTATAGTTCATGCTCCATGCCCATAATTCGCAGAGTCTTACAACCACCTTTAACCAAAACTTGGGCTTTGAGCCCCCAAAACATGCTGTGGGGGGTATTCCATGCCCAACAATATTTATGGTAGATGTCAACATTTTGGCCTTAAAATATATTATCCAAAGGCATGGTGGAACTTCACAACTAGTTCACTTAGACATAACCCTACAACTTGTAACCCAAGTCTTCCTTAGGGTCCTACTTTGTAGCCCCTAGTTTTGTAACCCGAGTCTGTCTTGAGATCTTGCCTCACGTGGTCTCACCTAATTTTGACTTTATCAAGTAAGTTTAACAAAAATCCTCACATTGAAATGACTTTCAACAAAAAAATCAAGGAATTAATAACCTAGTGGTAAGAAATTTAGGATATCAAACTGGATCACCGAGTTTGTCTTGAGACCTTGCCTCACGTGAGCTCACCTAATTATGACTTACTTTAGTAAGTTTAACAAAAATCCTCACATTGTAGTGGCTTTTAACAAAACATCATGGAATTAATGGCTAGTGGTAAGAAATTCAGGATATTAAAAACTAGATCATATGTTAAAAACTATCTATCAGAAACATTCATTGTAACTAAATCCAGACTAGTTCCTTTAGATTCAATCTAAAGCTCCACTGAAGAATTATCTTTGGTACACAACCCATGTGTTTAACTGGTAGTGGCCAAATTGGAAAGCATTTTCTTGAAGTGGTGAATTTGCATTTCCCTATAAACTAACCCTCTATTTAACCTATTTGAGTAGCTAACTCAATTGTATTTGAGACAATATTTAAAATATTGTCCCTATGTGGTGTTGGAACATCACTTACTCTAATTAATCAGAATACAAGCTCATTCTTTATTAACATCAGTGTTATATTTTGAACATTCTCTATTGTTTAAAAAACTAATCTAATGCATGCCTTTTAGAACCTAAGTTCCAATATTGCCAAGGTTTCCTAGAAATAGGCCATGCATATGTAGAATGGTCCAAAAATACATCAACAGTCATTTCTCTCACAAAAATGTGGATTGATAACTAGCTATGTTTACTGAAATTTCAATTTTCCGTAAATTGAATCTTTCTGATAATTTCATGAAGAAGTTTGTGTCTTATATGAAAGAGTGTGTCAATAATACCAAAACTATTTCATAATCATTTTGTTAAATAGTGTAAATTCATATTTTCTGAAACTATCCCAGAGTACATTTTTCTTAGTTCAACATTGATTGAACATGCATCTATTGCATTTCCATTTTGAATGAGAGGTTGTAATTTTCCTTTAAGGAGATTAAATAGATTTTAAATTATAGGTAAACATCACAATGGAAATTACCATAATTGTTAGGGTTTCTTTTTGTGACATGCTTCGATGGTGGTAAGGACTATATTGAATTGTTTACCTTGTTGACGTAGTATCTGTGACTCAGGTGCATGTTATTTTGTTATAGATTTGAGGCAGGAAATCCAACTAATGGTGAGGCCATAGGACTTGGGAGATAAATAGACTATTTGAATGCATCAGATTCTTGAATACAAGGTAAATAGTAAATGCCTTGTCTTGAAGTATGATGGCGAACCTGTTTCTTGTGTTCCTTTGTTTAAATCATGCAAACATAGAAGGGGTGAAAAACATTGGACAAGGACTATGAAAGAACATGACGATTTTCTAATCATTTCTATTAAAGATGCATAAAATGTTCACTGAGTCAACTCATCTTGCATCTAAAGTGAGCTAAGATTATTCTCTAAATCAAAACTAGGTTGAACCCACCATGAAGTGGCAGTGTTTTAAAATATCAACAAGTACTTTGGGACTTTGATCCAAATTATGGACTTGGAATTTGTTTTATGATGTTTTGAGTATTTTCTGGGCTTTTATTATATGTGGAGTTTTATACCAAATTTCTCCTTTTTTTGGAGTCATACACCTTCTCTTAGGTTTTGCTGAATATTTTGAGCCCAAATTGTTGCTCTTTAGTTCTAATGATCATTGTTTTCTAAATATATTTTGTGGTAAAAAATCCAATTATTTACTCTTTTAAGAATCATAACTGGTAATGATAAAAGTAGAGCTTATTTATTGCAAACATAATGCTTTTATCATGTTTTATAGTTCTCTGATGGAAAATATAGTAGTTTGTTTACATTCTCTAAGTGTATTTACTTTTTACGTAAATGGACTTGTTCCTAAAGCTAAATTTCAAGAGTTATGTTTCCTTCGTGATTTTTTGGCCCAATACAGATGTTGGAGCAGGGCTATGTGCATTAGTTTCAATCAATAAATTTTCTATTTTAAAGTGACATTAGATATTGTAGTAGGAGCTATGATCACATCTATTGATTCCACCATGTCATTAGAATCTTAGATATTAAACATGAATATAAAGTACTAGTTTTCAAAAATTGTGAATTTCTCATTTTTTGTTAGGGTTGATAAAAAAACACCTAGTCAAAGCTCCATTTTCAAGACATCAATCATTAATTATTGAGCCTAAGGCTTCCTTTGTGTTGGGTTGTGTTATATTCTTTCCACGACTAGCCCACGTAGTTAACCGGGGGATTAGAAGGGGGGCGGAGCCCCCACTTCATTGCGCTAATTGCATAGCGGGGGGAGTCATCGGGGGTTTGAGGGGTGCTAGTAACCACACTCTATGGGGTCTAGGGCAGCGCCTTTGAAAATTCTGTTTCTGGACCCTATATTAGGTTGGGTGGACCTACCTATGGTTTTGTGCATGATTTTTTGCACATGGTTTTGGATATGATGGTTTTCGTTCCATGGTTTTGGACGTGATGGTTTTTGGTCCATGGTTTTGGACACGATGGTTTTCAGTTCATGGTATTGGATGTTGCGCCATGTATAAATATGTATTGTAACATTGAAAGGAATAGAAATGAAAAATCAAGCTGGTAGTATCGGTTTTGGGATCCACGGGAAAATCCTTGTGTATATGTGTTTTATGTTTTATGCTATCTTATTCTTTATTTTCTGTATTTTAGTATTCGTATGCAAGTAATTTATGTACGGGGTTAAAACCTACATTTGGTATCAGAGCTGTTTTGGCTTCAAGGGGGACGCCTTTGTTGCTGAGGGGTTTCTCCCGAGCTTGTGGTAGACCTTGTCCAGTGGGAGATCTGTGAGATCGATTCTGGTGGTGAAATAAGATGGCAAGTAGTGGAAAGATAGAGATCGGTAAATTTAATGGTTATAGTTTTGAGTTGTGGAAACTCAATATGGAGGATCTGTTGGTGGATAAAGATCAGTGGATCGCGGTATATCCGGGTACTAAACTAACCAGAGTGTTCAATGAAGAATAGAAGAAGTTAGATCAGAAGGCAAAGAGCACAATACGATTGTGTGTCTTAGATTCAGTATTACTGAATGCATCAGGGGAAGCTACAGCTAAGGATTTGTGGGATAGGTTAGGGACTTTGTACCAATCTAAGTCTGGTGAATAAACTGTTCCTATGGAAAAAGCTATATAACCTGAGGATGAAAGATGGAGACTCGGTGACAGAGCATCTGAACGCATTTAATACTGTGGTAAGTCAGTTATTATCTGTTGATATTAAAATTTCAGATGAAGATAAGTGCATCATTTTGTTGTGTTTTCTACCAGACTCGTGGGATAGTCTGGTTATTGCAATAGCTAGCAATACAACTACCTTGCAGTTTGATGAAATAGTCTCATCCTTGCTGGTAGAGGAGATGAGACAAAAAAATATGGAGAGCAAGAATGGTGATGCCTTGTCTGTACGAGGACGGTCCCAGAAAAAAAAAACAAAAATAAGTCATCGAGTGGGAGACCTAAATCTAGAGGGAGATCTAATCTCCAGGAAAACATATAAAGGTGGTGTGCTAGAAATGTGGAAAGGAAGGGCACTACAAAAGGGACTGTAAATATAAAGCTCCTGATAAAGGAAAGGAATCTGATGATGCTCATTCTACAGAGGTGAAATCCACCTCAGATGAAGGTGGGGATGTGTACTTGGCTTCTTCAAGTACACATGTAGATCATGAGGCATTGTTGATTGACTCAGGTGCATCATTTCACTTCACTCCCCTTAGAGAGTGGTTCTACGAGTATCAAAAATATGATGTTGGTGATGTCTTCTTGGGGGATGACAGGAAGGCTAGAATCATTGGTTGCAGAAAACTAAAGTTGAAGTTGCAAGGTGGAAGGGTTAGAACATTTCCGGGTGTTCTGCATATTCCTGCTTTAGCAAGAAATCTGATTTCTGTAAGCAAGTTGGATGATGCAGGTGTAAAAACAGTGTTCGAGAAGGATACTTGCAAGATGGTTCGGGGGGCATTGGTATTGATGCAGGAGTTTGAATTGGAACTCTGTACAAGCTGCAGGGTAGCATTGTTGTTGATGGGTGCAACAATTTTGTGGTTCCTGAAAGTGGAGCAGAAAATCTAGTGGTCTCTGGAGAGAAGACCATGATGTGGCATCAAAGGCTTGGACATATTGGAGAGAAGGGCCTTTGAATACTTCATGGTAAAGGTATGGTAGAAGGTATGAGTAACAGCTTTCTGGATTTTGATTTCTGTGAAAATTCTGTATATGGGAAGCAGAATCGGGTGAGTTTCCCCTCTGGTGTTAAGAGGGCGAACCAGATATTAATGCTTGTGCACAGTGATGTGTTTGGACCTGTGAAGGTTCCATCACTGGGTAAGCCTGTGTACTATGTATCATTTATAGATGACTTCTCAAGGAATACATGGATATATTTCCTTAAGAAGAAATCTAAAGTCTTTGATAGGTTTAAATAATTTAAGGTTCTCGTGGAAAACCAGACAGAGAAGAAGATAAAGGTGTTGAGGACAGATAATGGTGGAGAGTTTTGCAGTAAGGAATTTGAAGAATTCTGTAAGAAGTGTGGTATGGCATGGCAGAAGACTACTCCATATACAGCTCAGCAAAATGGAGTTGCAGAAAGAATGAAAGAGACGTTGTTGGAAAGGGAAAGAAACGAGTTAGGACAAGAATTATGGGCAGAGGCAGTGGAGAGAGCATGTTACCTAGTCAACAGATCACCTTCATCAGCATTGGAGGATAAGACTCCACAAGAGGTATGGACTGGTAAGAAACCCTATCTTTCACATCTAAGGGTATTTGATGTGATGCATATGTACATGTTCCAAAGGAGAAACAAACCAAGTTGGATAGTAAATCTAAAAAGTGCATGTTTATTGGGTATAAGGATGGTTTAAATGGTTATAAGCTTTGGAACCCAATAACAAGGAAGCTTGTGTACAACTGAGATGTGGTGTTCAGAGAGGTGAAAGATGTTATTAAACATGAAGTCCAACCAAAGGAACCTGACAAGATAGAATTTGAGCTAAAGGAGGAAGAATCAGAATCTACAACAGTGGAGGAATCAGAAGATGAAGAGCCACAAACTCTGGGTGTGAGAAGATTAGTTCAAGAAAGAAGGAAGCCAAAAAGGTGTTGGCATTATGAGACAAGTGTTGTCCTTGATGGCAAATCACACTGATGACAAATCATAGTGCAGAAGGATAGCAGCAAGGAATTGATGATCAGTCTACAAGTATGAAGAAAAATATATACACGATGGTTCGCTATATACGAAGTCGCGTGTACACGCTGGTTGGCTTCAGTAAAAGCGTGTGTATGTGGAAAACGTATCTTTGGTCCACGGCGGTTATTCCTTGGAAGTTGTGCCTATGGTTTTGGACCTTGGTGTCTCGACGGAAGTGTTGATCCCTAGTTTTTGAAGTTGATGGTATTGGATTTCTATGGTTTTGGCTCTTGGTATTGAACAAGGCCTAAGGCTATATAAGGAGAAGGAAATCATTAGACAAGTGTAACTGATATGTCTTGAAACATCTGAGGAAGTATTAGATCCAGTATGCAGGTTATGGGTTGATGATGCATTGCTTGATCTGAGCTAAGGAGAGATCTCACCGGTTGATGAAGAACAAGATCTAAGGAGAGATCGGGATCAAATGGTTTGAAAAGCTCTATTATGATATGGTTGATCATGTGTATTTCTAGATCTACATACTGACGCAATGTTATGTTCTGGGTCTAACTGATGTCTGGTACAGCTGCAAGTTAAGAGAATTTATTTTTAGATCTGTACGCAGGTTGTCTTCGGTAAAAGCGCGTGTATACGCGGGTTGCTCTCATTGAAGTAGCGTATATCTTTTGAAGCATGATTTTTGGGTTTACAGTTGGGTCTGACTGATATTACAGAGTTCTGTAGTCTGCTCTGTGTTCTGGTGACAGGTGTTGATAGGGTTTCAGTGGTTCAGTGATTCAAAGATTGATGATGCTAGTATTGGTTGTTTTATGCTTCAATGATTTGTGAATGAATCATAGTCTTCAGATTGTAATGTTGTGCTTCAGGAATATCCAGTCTGAAAATTGATGAAAAGTGGTACCTGAAGGAAAGAACATTGAAGGCCAGCACCTACGTACTAGTATCTTAGCTAGTACAAGAGCAAAGGGGGTTGGAGCTCCCTTCCAAGGAAGTTTGGAGAACGCGAGAAGGTTGAAGCCTTCTGCAGGTTGTAGCCTGCGTACTGGTATAAGGCTGCACCAGTACAAAAGATTGTAAACTAAAGTTCTTATTAAAGAAAGATAGAGACGACTTGCAGCAGGTGGTTTTCACCCACATTGGGTTTCCACCTTATATCATGGTGTTCATGTGTGTGGCTTTTGTGTGATAATATGTTCTGTTATACTGCATCTGTTTACTCTTAATATGGTGAATAATGACCTAATGCACTTAACTGAAGATAAACTAACTGAATTATAAGTTTTCTGGTTATACGTTGTTTTCTTTAGACACAGTAGCGTGTACACGCTGGTTCACTTAACTGAAGTAGCGTATATGTTTCTGAGCATTGAAAAAGTTTTATTGATCTGATAATACTGATTCACCCCCCCTTCTTAGTATTATTTCCAACAATTGGTATTGGAGCAGGTCCTTCAGAGAAGCTTGATCGCTTGAAGGTAGATCGTTCATCATGAGCAGCTACGAGAGAGAAGCATCAATCAGGCCACCGGTTTTTGATGGGACAAACTTCAATTATTGGAAGGTAAGAGTTACTGCCTATCTTCAATCTATTGGTACAGAAGTTTGGGACATCGTAGAAACAGGCTACGCTTTTCCTTCAGCTACTCCTACAGATGCAGCTGAGAAAAAGAAGTATGAAACAAATGCGAAAGCAGTCAGTACCCTACTAGGATGTATATCCCAAACGGAATTCATGAAGGTAATGCACTACAAATCCACAAAAGAGATATGGGACAAAATTGTCACGAGCTATGAAGGAGATGAACAGGTAAAGCGTGCTAAACTTCAAACTCTCAGGATTCAGTATGAGACTCTCAAGATGTATAATGATGAAAGTGTGGCTAACTATTTTCTTCGGGTATATGAGATTGTTAATTGTATGAAAAATTTGGGTGAAGAAATAAAAGAGGCTATAGTGGTTGAAAAGGTTCTAAGATCATTGTCCCCCAAGTTTGAACCTAAAGTATCTGCAATAGAAGAAAAGGAAAATCTACGAATTCTTACTATGTCTCAGCTACATGGAATTCTAACTGCTTATGAAATGAGAAAGGGAGGTCCATCAGACAGAAGAGAAGCTGCTTTCAAGGCATCAGGCAAAGAAGATTATTATGAAGCAAGCCATGTCCCAGAAGAAGAGGAAGAAGAATCAAATTTTGTCAGAAATCTTCAAAGGGGTTCTGGAAGGTTCAGAGGTAAGTTACCTTTTAAATGCTTTGCTTGTGGAAGAGTAGGTCATTATGCTGCAAAATGTCCTTATAAGGATAAAGGAAAAGAACCTGCTAGATGGAACAAGAAACAGAGTGCAAATAAGAAAAGCTACTACACTCATGAAGATAGTGATGGTCTATCGAATAGTGATGAAGATGAACGAGGTAATGAATATAAGTTGTTAATGGCATTTGAAGATGATGATTATATGGATGCTATAGATGTGGATAACCTTTATGATGAAATTCCTAGACTCAAGAGATGTATAGAAGAAAAGAATATGATCATTGATATTCTACAATTTCAAATTGATGAAAAGGAAAAACATCTTGAAAAACTAGAAGGTGAAATTGTTGGTCTTAGAAAAGAGGTTGAGAAAACAAAAGCTATTAATCTTAAATTTGTTAAAGGATCTGAAACCTTGGATGATATTATCAATGTTCAGCGATCTCCTCTGATCAAGACAGGTCTTGGATATAATGGAGAAACATCTCAAGCCTCTACCTCTAAAATTTATCTTGATGCAGCAAGGAGAAGCGAGCAAAGGCCAAATAAAAGTAATCAGGTGAATCAGGGACAGTTTACCTCAAGAACAAATAAAGACCATCAAGAAATTTGGGGACAAACTGCCTTAAGGACAAACAGAAGCTACAATCAGCCACATGTAAAATCTTCCCAATTTGCTCCAAGAATAAATAAAAGCTACAATCGGTTGGATGATAGATCTGATTATCGCAGAAGTTTCTTTAATGGCCAATGCTTTTATTGCCATAACTTCGGTCACAAAGCAGCTCAATGTGTTGCCTACAAGACAATCATGACTAGAGAAGCTCAAAAGCAAGAGAGAATGACTGAAACCATGAAAAGGACTTATAACAACTTTTCGGTTCTTGAAAATGAAGTTGAATGCTCTATTTGTAATAACTTTGGTCATGAAGACTCTGAATGCAGGAGCAGGTTCCGGAAGACAATTCAGAAGGAGCAAAACTCAAATGTCAGAACATGGAGAATAAAGGAACCACAACCAGAAAGATGTGGGATAGCCTTTTATGCAGAAGGTCAAGAAATTCTATGGTATATTGACAGCGGATGTTCGAAGCATATGACAGGGGACAAAGAAAAGCTTGAGTCATATACCGCATTAGAAAAGGGGAAGAAAGTTTCTTTTGGAAATGATATCTCTGCAGCCATAAAAGGAAAAGGTGTTGCTCCATTGAAAGAGAAGGTGAAAGCTGGAAATGTTTTGTATGTTGATGGATTGAAGCCTAATCTTCTGAGTGTCAGTCAGATGTGTGATCAAGGAACAGAGGTAATATTTAGATCAAATGGATGTTGTGTTCGTGATCTTGATACAGGCAAAACAGTGATCAAAGGAAGAAGGACTCCAAATAATCTATACCTATTTGAAGAAAGACCACAACAATGCTATTTGAGCAAGGATGATGAACACTGGCTATGGCATAGGAGGTTGGGGCATCTAAGTTTTTCACGAATAAGGAAAGCATGCAAATATCAAGCAGTTCGCGGTCTTCCAGATATCAAAATTCCAGACAACACTATATGCAAATCTTGTCAGTTTGGAAAGCAAACCAGAACTAACTTTCCAGAGAAGGAAGGATCAGCCAGCATACCTCTTGAGCTAGTCCATACAGATGTATGTGGTCCATTTAGGAAAAGGACACCTCGAGGAGAAGAATATTTGATATTATTCATTAACGATTTCTCCAGGTTTGTCTGGTTAGTACTTATGAAGCACAAAGATGAAGCATTTGAAAAATTCAAATCCTTCAAAGCCTTGGCAGAAAATGAATCAGGACACAAAATTAAGTGCCTCAGATCTGACAGAGGTGGGGAGTTTACTTCAAATGAATTCTTCGATTTCTGTGAAGAACATGGGATATGAAGAGAATTCTCTACAGCTAGAACTCCTCAGCAAAATGGAGTTGTGGAAAGAATGAACAGAACAATCCAACAAATGGCTCGTGCTATGCTTGATGAGTCAGGTACTCCCGCAAATTTCTGGGGTGAAGCTGCACATGCTGCGGTTATTATTCTCAACAAAACAAATGTCCGAGTAAATAGCACTCAAACTCCTCATGAGCTCTAGTGTGGTAAGACTCCTTCGGTGAACCACTTCAAAATCTTTGGGAGCAAATGTTATATTAAGAATACTGATGAGCAACTTGGCAAACTTGAACCAAGAGCAGATGAAGGCATTCTTCTTGGTTATTCTCCACATAGAAAAGCATACAAGTGCTACAATAAAAGACTTGGCTGAATTGTTGACAACATTGCTGTAGTGGTTGATGAGAAGCGATATATTCCTAGGCAAGTTCATCATGAAGACATTGAAGAAGATGAAGGCTATTCTCAAAGGTAGAATGATGAAGAAGAAGAACCTCAAGAAGAACCAGAGGAGCAGACAAGAATAGAAGAAAAGACTCCATCCAGATATGTTCAAAAGAATCATCTAGAATCTCAGATTGTGGGGCAGAAAGAAGCAGGAATACAAACAAGAAGAAGAATTGCAGAAGCTTCAAGCTATTTGGCATTGCTCTCTTCCACTGAACCACAAAATGTGAAAGAGGCATGCAAAGATGAATGTTGGGTCAAAGCAATGGATGAAGAACTTGAACAGATCGAAAAGAACAATACTTGGGAATTGGTTCCTAGACCAAAAGATAAAAATGTCATAGGGACTAAATGGGTCTTCAAAAATAAATTGAATGAAAATGGAGAAGTAATTAGAAACAAGGCCAGACTTGTTTGTAAAGGGTATGCGCAGCAAGAAGGAATAGATTTTGAAGAGACCTTTGCTCCTGTTGCAAGACTTGAGGCCATCGGAATGTTCCTTGCTCTCTCAAGCTTTCAAAACTTCAAGGTATTCCAAATGGACGTAAAATCAGCCTTTCTGAATGGAGACATAGAAGAAGAAGTATATATTGAGCAGCCAGATGGTTTCATTCTTGGGAATGATCCAAACCTTGTATGCAGATTGAAAAAGGCTCTCTATGGTCTCAAACAAGCTCCAAGGGCTTGGTACTATCGATTGGACAAATATCTTCACCAACAAGGTTTTTTCAAAAGGATCAGCAGATAGCAATCTCTATATGCGAGTTGAAAATAACAAATTGCTAATATTTGTTGTGTATGTAGATGATATTATCTTTGGCAGCAATGAAGAGGCTATGAGTCAGAACTTTGCCTTGGTTATGCAGAAAGAATTTAAAATGTCATTGCTTGGAGAATTGACATACTTTCTTGGATTGCAAATTCAACAAAATGAAGGAGGCATTTTCTTGTCTCAAACCAAGTACCTCAAGCAGATCTTGAAGAAGTATGGCATGGAAGATTCAAAGCCAGTATGTACACCCATGGCTACAGGATGCAGCCTCAGTGCAAATGATGAATCAGCAGCAGTTCATCAACCAACTTATAGATCCATGATTGGGAGGTTACTTTATTTGACAGGTACCCGACCAGATATTATGCATGCAGTAGGAATTGTTGGAAGATTTCAAGCCAACCCAAAGGAAACTCATCTTCAGGCAGTCAAAAGAATCTTCAAGTATCTTCAAGGGACCCAAAACTATGGCTTATGGTATCCTATAGATACAGATCTCACTCTTCATGCTTACACAGATGCAGATTGGGCCGGAAGTGTAGATGATAGGAAGAGCACAAGTGGTGGTGCTTTCTTCATGGGTTCCAGATTAGTATCTTGGTTCAGCAAGAAACAGAGTTCGATTGCTTTATCTACAGCTGAAGCAGAATATGTGGTTGCGGCATCTTGTTGCACACAACTTCTTTAGATGATGCAGACCTTGCAGGATTTTCAAATCACTTGCACTCCACCAGTCTCTATCTTATGTGATAATACAAGTGCAATCAGCATTTCAAAGAATCCAGTCATGCATTCAAAGACCAAGCACATACCAATCAAGTACCATTTTCTTCGGGAACAAGTTCTTGAGCAGAAGGTCAAGTTGGAGTATGTTCCTTCTAAGGAACAAGTTGCTGATATTCTCACAAAACCACTGCCCAGGGAAACTTTTGAATATCTCAGACAAAAGCTGGGAGTAATTGATGCTTCATCCTGCTGTTGAAGATTGTCTGTTCTACAGAAAAGTTGGTATACGCCGATTTATGCAGGGAAAGTCGCGTGTATGGTGTACGCGTGTTGCAGAAATTATATCCGCGTACATACGCCGTTTTATGCAGGAGAAGTCGCGTATATGGAGTTCTGAACAGCAAGGGCAGACTCTGGTTGGAGAAGGTCTGAGATGGGTATGCCAGAATTCTTCAGGCACAGTTTCAGGGGGTGCATAAGGCACAGGTTCAGGGGGAGCAGCTTAAAGTCTCATAAAGCATTGTTGGCATTTAGATGCTTTTGGTCCTGTTTCACAACTGTTGTTAGTTTCAGGAGAAGGAGATGAGAAGGAAATCTTAGCTGCTGATATAAAAGATGTTTATCAGTTGCTGCTGGTGTCTTTCATAAGTCTTGGTCTAGATTTTTCATCTCTATGTCATGTACCTCTTTTGTGATATCTCTTTATGGTGTCAAGGTCATGTAACGGCCTATGTTGGTTTCCCCACTATGTCTGGGATGAATATTGGTTATTATATGTAAATTTCTGATGTATCCCATCTTGGTTGGGAGTATGGATGTATGTATTTAGTCTTTTGGTGATAGGAAGGTCCTTTATGATGTACAAGTCTTGGTTCTTTTGAAGAACATCTTTTGCAGGTCTTGCCTACAGTCAGAGGGAGCATGTTTCAGCACAGCCGAGCAAAGATATCAGCATGTACTCAGGGGGAGCACAGCCCTTTGCCCTTGATGACAAAGGGGGAGAGTGATTTGATTTGGTGTTGTTGCCATCAAGTCCAAAGGGGGAGATTGTTGGCATTATGAGACAAGTCTTGTCCTTGATGGCAAATCACACTGATGACAAATCATAGTGCAGAAGGATAGCAGCAAGGAATTGATGATCAGTCTACAAGTATGAAGAAAAATATATACACGTTGGTTCGCTATATACCAAGTCGCGTGTACACGTTGGTTGGCTTCAGTAAAAGCGCGTGTATGTGGAAAACTTATCTTTGGTCCACGGCGGTTATTCCTTGGAAGTTGTGCCTATGGTTTTGGACCTTGGTGTCTCGACGGACGTGTTGATCCCTAGTTTTTGAAGCTGATGGTATTGGATTTCTATGGTTTTGGCTCTTGGTATTGAACAAGGCCTAAGGCTATATAAGAAGAAGGAAATCATTAGGCAAGTCTAGCTGATATGTCTTGAAACATCTGAGGAAGTATTAGATCCAGTATGCAGGTTATGGGTTGATGATGCATTGCTTGATCTAAGCTAAGGAGAGATCTCACCGGTTGATGAAGAACAAGATCTAAGGAGAGATCGGGATCAAATGGTTTGAAAAGCTCTATTATGATATGGTTGATCATGTGTATTTCTAGATCTACATACTAACGCAATGTTATGTTCTGGGTCTAACTGTTGTCTGGTACAGCTGCAAGTTAAGAGAATTTATTTTTAGATCTGTACGCAGGTTGTCTTCGGTAAAAGCGCGTGCATACGCGGGTTGCTCTCATTGAAGTAGCGTATATCTTTTGAAGCATGATTTTTGGGTTTACAGTTGGGTCTGACTGATATTACAGAGTTCTGTAGTCTGCTCTGTGTTCTGGTGACAGGTGTTGACAGGGTTTCAGTGGTTCAGTGATTCAAAGATTGATGATGCTAGTATTGGTTGTTTTATGCTTCAATGATTTGTGAATGAATCATAGTCTTCAGATTGTAATGTTGTGCTTCAGGAATATCCAGTCTGAAAATTGATGAAAAGTGGTACCTGAAGGAAAGAACATTGTAGGCCAACACCTACGTACTAGTATCTTAGCTAGTACAAGAGCAAAGGGGGTTGGAGCTCCCTTCCAAGGAAGTTTGGAGAACGATAGAAGGTTGAAGCCTTCTGCAGGTTGTAGCCTGCGTACTGGTATAAGGCTGCACCAGTACAAAAGATTGTAAACTAAAGTTCTTATTAAAGAAAGATAGAGACGACTTGCAGTAGGTGGTTTTCACCCACATTGGGTTTCAACCTTATATCATGGTGTTCATGTGTGTGGCTTTTGTGTGATAATCTGTTCTGTTATACTGCATATGTTTACTGTTAATATGGTGAATAATGACCTGATGCACTTAACTGAAGATAAACTAACTGAATTATAAGTTTTTTGGTTATAGGTTGTTTTCTTTAGACACAGTAGCGTGTACACGCTGGTTCACTTAACTGAAGTAGCGTATATGTTTCTGAGCATTGAAAAAGTTTTATTGATATGATAATACTGATTCACCGCCCCCCCCCTCTCAGTATTATTTCCAACAAAAGGTATATTCCATCTGCTTTTTGTTCAAATTTTGCTTTATCTATTATTGATGATGATCCCAGAATTGTGAAGGAAACTGTAGATTCAGAGGATGGAAAACTCTAGAAAGAGGCCATGGTTGATGAAGTGACATCTTGCCACAAAAATGAGGCTTGGAATCTGGTGGAGTTACCGGCTGGAAGGAAACCCATTGGCAGGAAATGGGTGTTCAAGAAGAAGACAAATGTAGAAGGAAAGGTGGAGAAATACAAATCTCGATTGGTAGCAAAAGGTTATTCCCAGGTGCCGGGAATTGATTTTGGTGATATTTTTTCTCCTATTGCCAAGGTAACTTATATTAGATTACTTTTATCTGTTGCTACTGCTTTGGATTTTGAGGTAGAACAGATGGATGTGAATACAACATTTCTTCATGGAGATCTGGAAGAGAAGATGTACATGAAGCAACCTGAAGGATTTTCGGTGAAGGGTAAGAAAGAACTGGTATGCACGTTAAAGAAGTCTTTGTATGGGTTAAAAAAATCACCAAGGATGTGGTATCAGAAATTTGATACATTTATATGGGGACTTGGCTTCACGAGAAGCGAAGAAGATCACTGTGTGTATTTTAAATTAATTGGTCACTGTGTTATTTATCTAGTCTTATATGTGGATGATATGTTGCTGGTTGGAAATGACGAAGAAATTATCTAGGATTTGAAGACCCATTTGTCCTCCAAATTCAACATGAAAGATCTTGGTGTTGCAAACTATATTTTGGACATGGAAATTTAAAGAGATTAGACAAAGAGGAAGCTTTGGTTAAACCAGAGGAAGTATGTCAAGACAATATTGTAGAGGTTTAATATGCAGGATAGTAAACTGGTGAAGGTTCCTATTCCTCTAGGTGTAAATTTATCTATTGAATAGTGTCCCAAGACACAAGAAGAGGAAGAGGACATGTCCCGTGTTCCATATGCAAGTGCAGTCGATAGCCTGATGTATGGGATGGTTTGTACTAGACTAGACATTGCACATGTTGTGGGAGTATTGAGCAGGTTTATGTCAAAACTAGGGAAGGAGCACTAGACAGTAGTGAATTGGGTTTTGAGGTATTTTCATGGCACTAATGATTATGCTTTTTGCTACCAAGGAAGACCAGGATTGGCTAGAGATCTGGATCAGAAAAGATCTACAAGTGGGTATGTGTTTAACCTATTTGGAGGTGCAACCAATTGGATGAGTAAGAAACAATCTATAGAGGCACTATCAACTACAAGACAGAATACATGGCAACCACTCATGCAAGCAAGGAAGCAGTTTGGTTGCCGAGCTTGTGTTCAAGTATGGGGTTAGTACAGGGAGCTATAAGGATAGACTGTGATAGCCAAAGTGCAATTTTCTTGGCAAAGAACCTTGCATATCATTCAAAGTCACTTTGTGAGGGATGTGATAGAAGACAAAAAGGTGTTGCTAGTAAAGGTGGACACTTTGAAGAATAGTGTAGATGCATTGACAAAATATGTGAGCTCTGAGAAGTTCTCTTGGTGTAGAGAAACAATGGCCATTGTAGGGCTCGATAAATGACTAAGCTCTCTTGTGGCCCCCTATGGAAAGAAAACAACAAGTGGGAGAATGTTGGGTTGTGTTATATACTTTCCATGACTAGCCAACGTAGTTAACCAGGCAGTTAGAAGGGGTGGCTCCCACCCCTCGTTGTGCCGATGGTGTAGCTAGGGGAGTCACAGGGGGTTTGACGGGTGCAAGTAACCCCACTCTATGAGGTCTAGGGCAGCGCCCCGAAAATTTTTGTTTTTGGACCCTATATTAGGTTGGGCAGACCTACCTATGGTTTTGTTTATGATTTTTCGCACATGGTTTTGGATGCGATGGTTTTCAGTCCATGGTTTTGGAAACAATGGATTTCGGTCCATGGTTTTGGACACGATGGTTTTCGGTCCATGGTATTGGATGCTTTGGCATGTATAAATATGTATTTTTACATTAAAAGGAATATAATGAAAAATCAAGCTAGTAGTCCTAGTTTTGGGATCCGGGGGAAAATCTCTGTGTATGTGTGTTTTATGTGTTATGCTCTCGCATTTTTTATTTTCTGTGTTTTAGTATTCATATGCATGTAATTTCTATACAGGGTTAAAACCTACACTTTGTACCATTATATTGATGTTTTGTAAACATTTTGTAATTGTAAACCCTTTCCCTTGTAATATGTTAATATTCATTATGATTGTAATAGCAAGGAGCACATTTTTCATCTTTACATAAGGAAGATTCCAACCACTGGCAACATTTGGTAGTTTCATTTTAAACCTTTTTCATTTGAGTAGGTTGTGTCATTACTTTCTAAGCACCAATATATATATATATATATATATATATATATATATATATATATATATATATATATATATATATATATATATATATATATATATATATATATATATATATATATATATATATATATATATACATATTTCTCTAATATATTATTTTTTGTTTCTCATGACTTACAAACTTTACTTCACTTAGTTTTAAAAAGAGAAATGCAATAATTGCATCAAGCTTGCGTGCCTTAGCTAGTCTTGTGAACTTGACAAGCCTGGATATGGAGATGTGCTTAGGGATTCATGGTGGATTGGTGCATCTAAAAGGTGAGTTTAATTGTGGGAAATAGGTGGTGGTGTTCGTTGGATGATATTTTTCAATGATAAGGTTGGATTTTCCAGTTTGAATACATTTATCTGATCCTATCTTGCTTGTACATTTTGTGTTGTTAATTTCCTACTTTTCTTAACTAGTTGGGCTATTGATTCAAAAGACTTGAGAATATTTGAACCTTTAAGTCACGTTCCTGTTTCCTGACAATATCATTTAACATTTTATCGATTTCTTCCTCTTTTCCTGTCACTTTTGATTATTTAGAACCTTGTTGTTAAGGTCTTCAAATTGTGCATTATGTTGTTATTTTTTTTTTTTCCAGCTGGTTCACGGACCCTGGTCAGTTGATCCGCTACTCCAGGTTCGATAAATCTGGGTGGAACCCACCCGAAGGGGGTCCACCCCTCGGTCACCACAGACCTAACCCCAAGAGCTTTCGGGTTTCGACCCTGTGACCTCCCATTGGCGAGGCCCCGACTTGACCGATTGAGCTAACCCTTGGGGCTAATGCATTATGTTGTTATATATATAAATGCAATACAATTGACTTTGTTTCACCCTAATCTATTACTTTCAGTGAATGGATCCCTTTGTTTCACAAATAAATGCCTACAAAGGGTGACATAAGAATTAAATGGTTCATAAGTGTTTGATTAACATTTATGTCACAATGGCATATTGATTATGTCTTCTATCATTTGTAAGCTACACATAAATGTTGCATAGGTAAGTCACATCACACATGGAAACATCCACCTTCAGTCTCTAACATGTGAACAAAAATTGTGAAAGTGTCTAACATGTAGGGTTGGAAGGGTGTGTCCTGTTTCACAACTTCTGAGGATTCTATCACATGTCTCTATGGTATTTCATTCAAGGCATGGTAGTGTTCATGAATATGTTTAGTTGTTAACACTAACGTTGTGAGTTTTGAACAGTCACTTCAAAAGGAATCAATCATACAATCAACTTTGAATGCATTCAACAATTGATTTAAAGAGAAATTTAAATATACTCTTCCATGTGAAAAAGGTATCGATTCTATTGGGCTTACAAGACAATGGTATCAATCATGGTTGAGGGAAATCTTTGATAAAGACGCTTTGCTACTTATAAATCTTGGTAATGAAGCAATGACCTTGCTAAATCCAAATTTTTTGGACCAAATAGAGCATCTCTCATGGTTCAAGTTAATTAGGAGAGTCGTTGCAAAGGATTATTTTGGTGAAAATATAAAAGTTACTAAGGAAAGTAAAGAGACTAACTAATCTCATTATTTCATTACGTAAACAAGATTGGAAAGCTAAGCTATGATCAAATTATTATTCCAATGAAAAATTAGTGGGGATTTAGGCCATGTCATCTTGTTGGAGATTCTGTAATGTCCACTTAGACCTCAATTGCTTCTACAACTATTAACCGAGATCTAGATCTATAAGTCATAGAGGGAGCAAGGACAATAACAAATCTAGACTGAGACCAAGAAGCAGCATCAATACGGGTAGACTATGTCGATTAAGTAGCTAGTGAAGCACGAGTAGATTCAATTGATCCAGTTAAAGAACCAATTTACTAAGCTAAGTTGCAGTTCCAAAGCTAGCACATATTGCATAGCTAGAAGTTTATAGGTTTTATTATGGCAATCTAGTTTCTTAGATTGAACCTGAGCTAGTAGATTTAGTTGGTTAAGATAATTCCATAAATGGAAAGGCTGATAAATTTGGAACTAATGAGTTTAGTTGGAATGACGATATCCCTAGTTTTCCTTTGTCTATCCCACAAAGGAGGAGTTTGAAGATCCAACAACATATATCCAAACTATTGCACCTATTGCATCAAAATATGGTAAGAATCTATGTAAACATGTGAAATGAGACTTGCTTTTATTTCTTACTTATTCATGTTAGTATCATGCGAAGATTCATAATACTTTGTGAATTTCTCGTAATCTATATCAAGATAGTTTTTCATGTACTATTAGATTTTTCTGTTAATGGACTAGCTTTAACTGATTTTAGTTTTCTTGTATGACAATATTTATAGTCAATGGAGACAAAATTTTAGTACATAAAGTATTATAAGACATGTAGTAAACAAAGCATTAGAAATATTTGAAGAGTTTTAATTACTATTAATAGTGAACCATCCTAGGTCAATTTGTAATACTCCTGAACATTAAATTATGGCATTGTCCTTCTTTGCACCATTCTTAAGCGTTGCTTCTCATTTTACACATTCCAATAAGGGTTTTGGATTTTGGTGTGGCTACCATGAAAGGAGTATGTTGTACTTTTTTTCTCTTTTAAGGCATTTCACTTTAAATTTGTCACCAATCATGGTTATACCCTTTGCATGCAAAAATAACTGGATTGACAAAGCTCAAGAAAGAATGCATATATTTTCTTCTTTCTCTAGATGGTTACTTCTAAGTTAGATCTAAGTTATTATTTTAAGTTATTTGGATAAGTTATAAGTTTAAGTTTTCAATATAAGATAATATCTCCCTTGGTAGCCTTAGTACCTACACGGGTAGTTTTGATGCAGGAGAAATTGGGCTTTAAGTTCACAACTCTGACACAACCTTTGAGATTTTCAAACTTCCCAATGTTATATACATGAGAAAAGTGTGCATGTTTGGTTTCTAATGATTTCGATTCCATTGATGTCAATAGTATATTAAAAAATATATTAAATTTTACATATTTTATGTACTTTTAGTTGGCTGGTTCC
This sequence comes from Pinus tabuliformis, assembly GCA_031772625.1. Taxonomy (NCBI): domain Eukaryota; kingdom Viridiplantae; phylum Streptophyta; class Pinopsida; order Pinales; family Pinaceae; genus Pinus; species Pinus tabuliformis. Next base: position 278,290,032 of record CM062808.1, read on the forward strand.
TCATTGAGTTTTCAGCCAGACTCAGTGTGACCCTTGGATGGTTGCAGTGTTTTGATAACTTTGTGTGCCACTTATATGCATCAGTTTATACTATATAGTCCCCTTATATATATCAAAATTGTTCTTTGGAAATATTATAGAGTTGTTCATGCATATTTATATGAATTCCATTTAAATTGACATTCTTTCTTCATGTTTTTAGCAATTATCATTGCATTTTTCATTGACATATACTATATAGAGGTGAAATAACAAACATGATTGTTTTTCGATTTCAATTTGCAATCACTAAGAAGCTATCACTAGAGTGATTCGTGTGGAATCAAGTTACTCCCATAATTACAAATACAAGAGAGACACAAAGTTTAAAATTCAAGGAAATGGGACTATATTTATCTAGTGAGCCGACCCTATAATCTAATCCCTTTCCAATTTATACTTGTGTGGATTTGAAATAAGAACAGTCCTCATTGGGGACCAATATAGTCTACAATTTATGTGATCAATGAATTGTAGAATATTCATGCAATACTATTAATTTAAGTTTCAAGTTACCCCATGATGTCGAATCCAAACATAACATTGACAAATCAAATCCAAACACCGTGGATAGAGATAAATGCCTTAAAAGGATAGGATCTAAATCAAACTTATTACTATAAAGGAACAAGTATCATTCCTTTGAAACTCAAGATTATTTTTATGCACTTTCAATAAATTGATAACATTTTGCATGTGAGTCTTATATATCAAAATAATGTAATCTACAAGTTTAGTGTATTTTCTTTTTAGCAATAAGTGAATGCTCACAATTTAAAAATTGGAACCTTAATTTTAGAGAGCTCAATGTAAGGATTTGATCCAAAATATGTGCTTAAACTTTCGCTTTGTAATGTATACACCAACCAATGCTCATTGTCAAATATGATACCTATGGAATTATATCCCTTGGTTTTCCAAACCTCTGTCACTCACTAGTCAATGCATGCCCATGGAAGCACATCCCTTATGTATGCCCAAAACTGTAAAGGAACTGACATAAACAACAAATACCCAACTCAAAAACCATGGCATCAATCATGAAGGGAGCTCAAGGTTACTATGCCATTCTGGTTTAATTCCTACTATTTTCCACAAGGTTTCTTTGGTATGTACTCATAGTGAGTCTCTTTCTTTAACCTTTTCTTCGACAATAAAGATAAGAAAATATTTCATCCAATTAAAAACTTGTATATGTTTGTAAAAGTGTTGGTTCTTAACGTTGGGGGCACGTCATCCCCAAAAGAAATGGGAGAGGCGACATCTAAGCTAGTTTTATTAGTCAATCGAGTTGAATCCACAACAGAGGCAAGGGGGCATGTAAGGTAGCTTATAGTTCAACAACGACTCCTAGGTCAACCCAAGAAATTAAAACCAATCCCAAGAAATTCAATAAGGATACCAGATCAGCTCAGACAACTCTTTCATTGAGCAACTAATATTTGTAGTTCTCAACTAGGTAGAACTGGAGGTTGAACAAAGGGCGAAATGTTTCTATGAGTTTTTTATGAGTACAAATTTTCCCTAGTTTACATTAGGGATTAATACTAGTTATGTTGGTTGCAGAGACCATGATGTCACTCAAGGCAGGGACTTGCTGCCCCGCAACCCTCCTTATTTATTTTTAATTCTCTTTTCCTTTTTCCTTTTAAAGATTTTATTATGTGGTAGTACTTACAATAAAATAGGTTTATAATTTAAGGAAATACCTTCCAAATTAATCACAGAAGGTCTTTGATTATTTACATTAAAAAGTATAGATAATCATAAATATAAAAATAGAGATACAATAAAATGATAATATGATTCAAAAGAATGTATAAGTTTAATATCTCATTTTCAAATTTACATTATAGAAAAAAAAATTAACTAAAACTAAATAACAAATTATTCTAAGAAATGAAAAATAAAAAAAAATTGAAAATACAATGTTGAGATTTTTTGTTTTAGTCAAATAGGCAAAAATCTCTGAAGGATGACAACAATAGGGATTCAGTTCCTAGATTAGCTCCAGGTTGTTGGGAGGGAGTTAATGCCTCATATATTTGATATGAGGGAGTTATGAGGCTGTTAGATTCTCTATGCTATATAACAGGCAGTCATTCGGATGATTTGCTATGAGAGTGTGAGGATTTCATGATGTAATCTCCTAATTTGATTAATAAACTTCTGATGCCTATGTTTGGTAGACGTAGCCCAGATTGGTTGGGTGAACCACGTTAAAAGCTATGTCTCATGTGCTTGTTGATTTATTCTGCTGTGTGTTTAATTAATTTAGCTGTGCACCTGATCCAACAATTGGTATCAGAGCATGTTGGAGTTGCTGGTGCAGAGAGGATAGCCTGGATCGTTTGCGTGGAGGTTTTCATCATACCTGGAGCGCTGGTGCCTGAAATGGATGGACCGCTGGCTGTCCTGCATGATTAATGCTGCTGTGGAGCGCGGGTGCGTGGAAAGCCTGTGCGTAGAGCGTGCTGAGAGCTGTGCGTGCTGAGACCTGTGCGTGGAGGTTGTTGTTGACCTGGTATTTAAATTGCTGGTGCATGGTCTTTTAATTGCTGTTTTTTAAATTGCTGTGGAGCGTTTGCTGTGGAAACAAGTTAAAACGCATTTGAATTTAAAAGTGCTGGTGCGTTTTTTTTTTTTAATCGCTGGTCCAACTGATAGTGAGAGTGGATGCATTAAAACATTCAAATGCGTGTTTGTTAAATAGCCCTGTGCGTTTTTTATTTCCCGACTGTCATGAAAAACCACGCCAGATGACCGGTTCGCATCCACTGTCTTGGGAAACTCGGGGTCTTATAACCTGGTCGCGTGGCAGAACAAGTTTGCTGCTGCAATGATAATCAGATTGAAAAAATTAATTTCGCTTGCCTGGTTTTTGGAATATTATTGTAATTCGATATGCGCTTGTGCTTCTCCACAAATAACTTCAGAACGTTTTGACTGAAAACAATAAGCGTTGGCAGGTCTGGTATCTCCAAGACTTGTGATGGTAAATATTAATTCGATAGGTAGAACTGCGTGGGAAAATGCAAGGGTTGAGCGAAGATTGTTGACCCAACCATATGTATGTTTTGTTTTATATGAGGCAGTTTGTTTTGCACAAATAAAGGATTGCTTTATTGGTGCAAATAAATAAATAAAAAACTGAAGTGTATGTATTTTTTGTTGGAATTTGCACAAAGTGCAAGGCAAGTTTCTTAAGAAAAATAAATACAAAGGGCAGTTTTTTTTGTTTTAAAGGCAAAGGCAAAAAGGCAGAAAGACATAGGCAGAAATTTTCTTTGAGAAGGGAAGATATTTTTTTTTAAAGGCATAGGCAATTTTTTGTTTAATTGCTGGTATTTAAAACGTTGATATTGGAGATTATTGTGTTTTTTGATACAAATGGCGAAAACTCAAAGTGCCCGTTTTGAGATTGAGAAATTTAATGGCAAGAATAATTTTGAGATCTGGAAGGTGAAAATGCACGATCTGCTGGTTCAACAAGGTGTGGCGAAAGCACTGTTGGGGAAAAAAAAAAGGCCTCCTTCCATGACGGAGGATGAATGGGATGAGATGGACGATAGAGCTCTGAGCGCAATTCGGTTATGTCTGGCGGACGATGTTTTGTTCAACATTGTGTCAGAGAAAACCGCCGCAGGCCTGTGGTCAAAGCTTGAGAAGCTCTACATGACGAAATCTTTGACAAATCGAATTCTCCTGAAACGGCAGCTTTACAGTTTGCGGATGAAAGAAGGTACCTCAATTGCTGATCACCTGAATGTTTTTAATACCTTGTTGGTGCAATTAAATAGTCTAGATGTGAAATTTGATTAAGAGGATAAGGCGATAACTTTATTATGTTCATTGCCCGAATCCTGGGATCACTTTGTTACTTCCATAAGTTTTAGTACATCAGAAATTCTTGAATTTGACGATGTTGTTGGAGCCTTGTTGGCTGAGGAGACGAGGAAGAGGTCGAATGCAGACACCTCTACATCAAAGGTAATGATGGCCAGAGGTCACTCATGCGAGAGACACTCCGGGGGAAAGCATAGCGACTCTCGTTCAAAGTCCAAAGGAAAGAAGCCAAGGATGAAGTGTTGGCATTGTGGCAAGGCTGGACATTTGAAAAAGGATTGCTGGAAACGAAAGCAGGCTGCTAAAGAAGGCTCTTCAACAGAAAAGAAGGAAGCCAACACCACGGATACAGGTTCAGTATCAGGTTCAGGTATGAGTGATGAGGTATTGTCAGTTAATGTTTCAAAACATGATCAACATTGGTTGTTAGATTCTGGGGCATCTAACCACATGTGTATACATAAAGATTGGTTTAAAACATATAAATCAATTGATGATGGTGTTGTGTACATGGGTAATGATGTAACATGTAATATTGTTGGGATTGGAAGCATACAACTACAAATGTTTGATGGAACAACCAAAATATTAACTGATGTGAGGCATGTACTAGATTTAAGAAAAAATTTGATTTCATTAGGAGCACTTGATTCAAATGGATATAAAACTGTAATTCAAGGTGGAGTTATGAAAATCTACAAAGGTATCTTACTAGTGATGAAAGCTAAGAAAGTAGGAAATCTATTTCAGTTAGAAGGTAGAACTGGGTCAGATCATGTGTCTGTGTCTGAACATGACAGTAGTTCCATTCACTTATGGCATCAAAGATTGGGGCATATGAGTGAAAGAGGATTGAAAATTTTGGCTGACCGAAAGTTACTTCCTAATCTAAGATCTGGAAAATTGGATTTCTGTAAACATTGTCTGTTTGGTAAACAAAGTAAACAAAAGTTTAAAACAGGCAAACATACTAGTAAAGGGATACTTGATTATATCCATTCAGATGTTTGGGGTCCAGCCCCTACAACGTCATATGGTGGCTCATCTTATTTTGTATCATTCATTGATGACTTTTCTCGGAAAGTTTGGGTCTTCATGTTGAAAAAGAAGTCTGATGTTTTTACAGTTTTCAAGCAGTTTAGAGCATTGGTAGAAAACAGCACTGGTAGAACTATAAAATGTTTAAGAACTGATAATGGTGGTGAGTTTTCCTCCAAGGAGTTTGACAGCTATTGCAAGGATGCAGGGATCGAGAGACATAAGACCACGGTTTATACTCCTCAGCAGAATGGAGTTGCTGAACGCATGAACAGGACTCTTCTAGAGAGAGCAAGGTGTATGCTGAGTAACGCCGGGTTGCCGAAGGAGTTGTGGACGGAAGCAGTGGCAACCGCTTGTTATGTGATAAACCGATCTCCATCAACGGCAATAGACTGCAAGGTTCCGCAAGAGGTATGGACAAGACACCCTTGTGACTATTCTAAACTCAGAGTGTTTGGTTGTGATGCATATGCTCTAGTGTCTAAACATCAGCGAACTAAATTAGATCCAAAGTCTAAAAGGTATATCTTTGTTGGGTATGGTGATGGAACGAAGGGATATAGATTGTGGGATCCTACTACCCGCAAAATCATCATCAACAGAGATGTAAAGTTTAATCAATCCTCTCTTGTACAGTTAGATGTAGATAAAAGATTGAAACAGGATGATGTATCTGATTTCCAGCATATTCAGTTTGACAGCATTTATAATGATAGTCATAACGACCATAGTTCAGATTCTAGTCATGAACAGGTTTCAGAATCAGATTATGAACAGGGTTCAGATGGAGGACATGAACAGGTCTCAGATGGCGATCATGAAGAAATTCCTACAGTTGATAGACAGCCAGTTGTGGAAGCACCAGAAACATTCTTAAGGAGATCTACAAGGATCAAACGCCGTCTGAGAAGGTATGATGATTCAGTTGCTTTGATCGCTAATGATGATGAACCTTTGTGTTATCAGGAAGCTGTAGAAGGTTCAAATAGTGACAAATGGAAAGCAGCCATGAAGGAAGAAATGATGGCCTTAGGTAAGAATGGCACGTGGGATCTGGTTGAACTTCCCAAAGGCAAGAAAACTGTGGGATGCAAATGGGTCTTCAAGCTGAAACGGGGTGTGAATGATACGGAAGACAGGTACAAAGCTCGGCTGGTTGCAAAAGGGTTTTCTCAGAAAGCTGACTTTTTATATCAACAATTCATACAAAACCCTTACCACACATCTTTTCCTCCTCCAACTAAGAGATACCAACAATATATTGAATTCATTTACCATAATTTAAAAACCCCATATGAATAAACATGATAAGATATTGATAAAAATGTTATTCCTTGATATTTTCACCACAAATCTCTATTTGGAAATAATGGAAATAATGAACACATATTAGAATTCCAAAAAAAATATATGTAAAAAAGGAATTAGTTAACCCTAAAAGTGTAATTCCTTTCTTAGAAAATGCCACGTGGAATTAACTTAACTTTGTCTTCACCAAAACCCCACTTAAAGTTGAATTCCCTCCCTCATGAAATGGATAAGATATGTTGGAGGTAAGAAGGGGTCATAAATAATGCTATTGTAAGAGCCTTTTGAAGGCATGTTTCCCTTTTGAGCAAACTTTTGCAGTAAGTCATTATTTAATCCATTTTCAAACATTCTGAGACATATTTCCTTTTTAAGGTATTCGGAGGTAAATAAATAATATAAAATACATTTTATACATACTTGACGGCCATATCATTACATCCTTTTTAAGGTATTCGGAGGTAAATAAATAATATAAAATACATTTTATACATACTTGGCGGGCATATCATTACATGAAAATATGTTGCATGGCATTGTTGACAAGGTGATGACCGTCAAATGAATAGAAAATGCATGTTTTATAAGGATCTCATGCAATGGAAAGACAAAAGTAGAACTATGGACATATTTTTATTTGTACTCAAAAATTAAACTCAAAGAAGATTCTACGAAATCTAAATAAAAATAGTATTTTAAGTTAGTTGAACCTATTTGGAAAGAAAAAGAAAAGGGTAACGTTTACTGCGAAGCTTTCCATATCCCTTTTATTTTCATGGATGATTATTTTTATTTATTTATAATTATGGTTTGGTTGCTAAAAAATATTGGAAAGGAAAATTCGTTGCATAAGAAGAGATTATGGAAGCAAGTGTAACTCTCCCTGATCTTTAAGGTAACTTGAATGAAGGATATATGTTATTATAATATTTAGGTTAGGGTTGTTCATTCTCTCTTTTAGGGTTATTTTAGCTAAGGAGAAAGACTAAATTGACATATTATGGTTCTCTTGATGGTCACATACCCTCATGCCTTGCTACAACTAAAAATTTGATTCTTGGTATAATTATGGTTCCTAATACAATTGTTTAAAATCAAGGAAATAAGAACCATGTATGACATATCATAACCCATGCTAATGCCAAGAAGCAAGAGTAAATATGCAATGAAAATGCCCATTAATATAATGTTGTGGATTCTACAATAACCCCTGTTTCCCATTATTTTATGATACTGTCATAAAATATTAGGTTCCCTATTATTTTTTTCTTTCTACCCTTGGATTTGATGTGATCATATATTTCTTTTAAAATATGGAAAACCATTGAAAATGTATAACAATATACTTGCGACATTCCCAAGTAGTTCCCTTTATGTATGCAATGTAAACATTATGATAAAAGTACAATGGGCTAAGTAATGGGACCCAGATTCTAGAGGGATGGGGTGATTGCTTACTGGAAATGATATTATTATGTAGAAAATTCAATGAGGAATATGAAGAGACATACAAGAATGCTCCATGAGGAACATGGAGAGACACGAGAAAAATAATAAAAAGGCATATGAGCAACTTTGGAGAGGGTTTTTTTTCCTGAAGAATTGAAGCTAGAAAAAAAAAAACACAAGGAACAATAATAGAAACAGAGAAATTTGAATTTCTAGGAGATGTTGAAAAACTAAAGGGAATGAAGATTTTGGTTGGCAAAGGAGTTGGAAGAATTCACAAGGTGAGGAATGAATTACCTCTCAAGTCCCCAATGGTCTATAGGGTGGAGATGGTGTTTCTCAGGAAATCCCAAAGGGCCGGGGTCCAGGAATTCATCCTAGAAATTTCCTAGAGGATCTCTAGCATTTTCTTTGTTGTCTTTTAATTTTATCGTGGTCCTGGAAGCCCTGCATTGGGTGGAACCATAGTGTTTTGTTTTGAAGGGTGGAGACTATTAGTCTCTAAAATGTTACTTTTATTGGTTTCAATTTAGTTGGTGGGTGGAGGTGGTTGAAACTTTGGAGTCCATCTTTGATTTGATGGATGTGTGTAATCCCTAAAACAAAAGATCCCTCAACCTTTGGAATCTGACGGGTGACAGCTACAAGTGGGACTTGGTTGTAGTTCTCTATAGTTGGGTGGAGAATCATAGTCACAAACTGAGCTGCCCACTAGTTTTTGAGATAAGTATCTCTCATGTTATCAAGAAATTAAAAAATTCATGTTTCATTTTTTGTTTGAAATGATGTTCATTGATGGCATGGTTCATGATTTATTTATCTTGTGAAAGAAATAATGTGTTGTTGTTACCCTGTAAAAGGTGCTAGAGCAGCATGTGATAGTATTTATTTAATCATTGCAGTAAATAGCATGCAATCTTCTTTATTGTAGTGATACGATTTTGTGTGAAATAAAAGATTGTGCATGTTTACTATGGAATGTCAAGCTACATGAAGATGTGAAATGCATGGTATGCATTTCCTTATACTAATATTTCATATGCAGGGGTTACTTCATCATGATGGTATTGGGTTACACTGGTAGGAATGAGTGCCCAATACTTAAAATGAAGGATGTGAAATGATTTTGTAATATTGTATTGATTGCATGCTTGAAGTGCTGTAAAGTGCATGGTTAAATGTTACATACTTATTTGATGGGAAGGAATTTAATGTTATTCCTTTTATACATTCTTCCATTTAACTAATTATGCATGAGTTAATGGGTATGTTCACCTATTTACTCAATTGATATGGATTTTGAGTCAAGAAATTGATTTTTTTCTCTGTTTATGAGATACTATTACTCTTTGTATTTTATGCAGAAATGGTTTTAAACTTTCTATAATGCTCATGATTGATTGGTTATTGAGTTTGTTCATGAATTCCTTATGAATTTTTTAGCAGCTAAGTGTCAGAAATTTTGTTGGAAGAGGTCAAAATGTTAGAAGCAAAATTTCTCTATTTAAATGTTGTTTTTAGGCTTAAAACTTAAAAAAAAAAAAAAAAAAATTCAATTCCTAGACTACATGTCGAATAAGTTGGAAGTTGGGAGTTCACCGTGGAGGTAGACTTGACTCACCACACTTGCAGGTTAGCTGGTCGATGATTGGGGAGTTCAAGGAGTCACGGGTCGGGCTACACTACCCTTTTTTATTTTACAGCAAGAGGAGGTGGGGGCAGACCTCAACTACGTCAGGAGTTCGGGGGTTGGCCCTACCTATTGTTAGTCAAGTGTGTTGAGAAGTAGATTGGCCCTGATATTCCCCAAGGACTATTCTTTCCATCTGAGTCACCACATGGGTGTGTGAGCTCCCACATGGGTTTTTCGGGTGTCACGTGGGCACATCAGGCTCCACCTGGGCATCGTGATGATGTGGCAAGGTGTAGTTGGCCAATCTTTAAAGGGCCATAACTTTTGATCTGTAAGTCAGGTCGAGGAAACTTTTATATAATTGGAATTATATTGACAAGGCAAATGCAACGATGTTCTTTATTTGAAATTATGGAAAAGTAAAAAATAAACACCTCCTCCTAGATGGGCTCTTCCATGAGAAAAATAGCAGCATGTTTAGTTGCTTGTGTGAATGATTGAGTGTATGAATACAGGATTGATATATGCTTTTACTGATGAACTAACAATTTGTGTTAACAAAAATATGTTGTTGTTCATGAAAGTGTAAATTGGTTCTAACATGGTTTTTTGTTACATATGACCTTATTACAACTCTACAAAATCAAGTTCATGGAAATATTTCTTGTTATTTATTTATATAGTCATGTGTCTAACAATTTCATGTGAATGCTAGCACATCACAAGTAGAAAAAAAATAGACAAGGAAGGACAAGAAATTAGGACAGGAATGGTACAATACAACTCTAATCAGTCACATCATAGGTATGAATCAATAAGGATAGATGAAGAAGAAATATTAGTTGGCCAAGGGGGAGCGGTAAACTTTCGTGATTGGATGAATACCTTGAGAAGACTAAAGGTCAAGATATGAAGATACAAGGTAGATAATGAAAGGTTTATCAAGGCTCAAGAAAATAAGGCTAAGGTGAATTCAATCATACTACAAAGCCTCTTAGAATTACAAAAACAAAAGCAACATGAACAAGAAACTAGTCATAGAGGGAAGCAACAATTTTTGCAATCATAAGAGAAAATGAATAAGACAACTGACATATGAGGAATACATTACTAGATTTTTGGAATTGTTGAGATATGTTCCATATATCAAGGAAGATATGGAAAAAGTTCAACAACTTATAAATGGGCTTAATGTGTCATTCAAATACTGCATATACTTTTATGAACCAAAATCTTTGGATGATGCCATAAAGAAATTAAACCATTTTTATGAACAAGAAAAGCATAAAATTGAATTTAAAAGTGATTGGAAAACATGGAATGGCAGTAAGGATAAGAATAAATAGCCTAAGAAAACTATGGGAAAAAAGGAAGGAATGCATTTAAGCAATGAACATTGATTGCAGTAGAAATATAGTCTAGTTGTTACAGGTATTATGGACCAACAAGAAGGAGAACAACATAGACCTAGAAATAAAGAGCAGTTAAAATGTTGAACTTGTGGAGAAAATCATAGAAGGAGGGATTTCCCACACCTAAAAAATATAGGTTTAAAATTCTATAGTGTTGAGGAAGCTTGGACTCTAGGGGATTTGGATCAAAGTCTACCCAGAATCTATGCAGATGTGGATAATCGCTAGGCAGAATGCAATGCATCTATCACTGAAATTGAAGGTAAGCTTTATAATGATATTATTTCTATTCTAATTCATCCTAGTTCTAATTACGATTATATTAGTTTGAAGTTGGTGGAAAAGTGCAAGATGGCCAAAGAATTGCATGTATAACTTTGGTTAGTTCGGTTGGAAATAGGAACAAGGAGAAAAATCAGTTATTATGTGAGTTCATGTGTATTTGGGCTCAACAATATGACAACAACAACACACTTAAATTTTCTTCCATTCGGTGTGTACAACCTATTGTTGGGCATGGGATAGTTGTACATGCACAAGACTAAATTTGGCTGCTATGAAAGGAAAATTGATTGCCTAGATGATGTTTGGGAAATAAAAATCTTATAGGGTAAGGAGAAGCCAATTTCAGTAAGATACATCCATGCAAGCCAAGCGTAGTTACTAAAAAGGTTGTAAATTACTTTTTTATAAATATTTAGAAATGGAAAAGCTAATGACAACAATGAGAAAAAGGAAATTTAAGTGCTATAAAAGTATCATGTGTTACAAAAATTCATAGATGTGTTTCCAGTTGATATTCTAGGATTTCCTCCTCACAGAGAAGTTGAGCTCTCTATCGAAATAGTGCCACTAGAGCAACACTAGCATCCAAGGCACCATATCGAATGAGTACACTTGAGTTGGTTGAATTAAAGCTAAAACTAAAAGGTATGGTTGATAAAGGTTACATACGGCCAAGTGTGTCATCATGGGGAGTTCTAGTATTGTTTATGAAGAAAAAGGATGGGGCACTGAGAATTTGCATTGATTACAGGAAGCTAAACAAAGTGACAATCAAGAATCAGTATATGTTGCCACAGTTTGATGATTTATTTGATTAGTTGAGAGGGGTAGTGGTTTTATCCAAGATAGGTTTGAGGTCTTGGTATCATCAAGTGTGCATTAAAGATGAATACATTCATAAGACTACTTTGTGAACAAGATATGGGGACTATGAGTTTGTAGTGGTACCCTTTGGGCTTACTAATTTCCTTGGAACTCTCATGTGTTTAATGAATAGTGTGTTGTATCCTTAGAAAATTTTGTGATTGCCTTTGTTGATGACATATTGGTGTATTTAAATACTAAAGAAGAACATGAGAAGCACCTAGCTACAATACTACAATTTTTAAGGGAACACAAGCTTTATTCAAAGCTTAGCAAGTGTGATTTCTTCCAATCACAGATACATTATTTAGGGCATATTGTCTCCAAGGAAGGGATTAGATACATTATTTGTGGCATACTGTCTCCAAGGAAGGGATACCATATGATTCGAAAAATGTGAAAGCTATCATTGAATAGAAAACACCAAAAAATGTGAATGATAGTAGATCATTCATGGGATTGGCAAGATACTACATGAGGTTCATCAAAAATTTCTCTAAGATAGGTCATCTTATCACATCCCTGCAAACTAAGAGAAATAAATTTGAATGGATGGTTGAATGTGTAGCAAGCTTTGAGTAGTTGAAGTAGTTACTCACTAATGCTCCCATGATGAGAATTACATATCCATAAAAATATTTTGTGGTTTGTATAGATGACTATAAAGAAGGGCTTACTGGGGTATTGATGTAGGAAGGATAGGTAGTTTGTTATCAGTCATGAAAATTGAATGAGCATGAGATAAACTATGTCACTCATGACTTAGAGTTATCATCCATTATTCATGCATTGAATATGTGGAGACATTACCTCCTCGGTAGTGTTATCCCCTACAATTTCGTAGGCTGAAGAGGAGATCAACAAAGGTAACCTCGAACCACTTTCAGCTCAGTAGCTAGCCCTACTGAGCTGGAGAGGGATCTCTTAAATTTTTTTATCAATGAATAGCTTTAAAGAACAAATTTTTTAGGCTAGATATGCATGTTTGTTTGTGTGTTTGTGAATTTGAGATTTTAGGGCTTGCTGGAGTAGGGTTTACAGCTAGTGATTAGGTCTAGGCTTTAGGAATGCAGAAACAAGCATAGAAAGGATCTAGGTATTAGTGGGCTATGGTGTACTTGAAATTTTGTCAATGTATTATAGATTAGAAAGTTTTGAAGGGACCAATGAGCATATGTAAGTATGAGTTCATTAGCTTTAGAAGAAATAAACACAACTATGAACACCACATAAACAAAGCTTGAAATCAAGACTCTTGTCTATTTAACTGCAAGGTAATTCATATAAAGAAGACAAGTCATGTGAATAAATATGATTTATCCATTAGAAACTAATAGAAAGAGTAAACAAACACCATAGACTCACAGAACTAGAGTTCCTGAAAAATGGCTTCAACTGGTCCTATATTAGCTACAAAGATCATAACATACAAGCCTCCTCCACAAAAATCCCACCCTTCTCTTTGAAATAGAAATGATACATATAGACTCAATTAGACCACTTCCCCACCTTCAGGAGTCGAATTCCTAGGTGGTGGAATTGATTCCAAGATTCTCTCAACCAATAGGTGAGAGTGAGAAGGTAAAACACAAACACTTCCTAGAGACTTTGTTTTGGATTTTTCTTCCTTAATGAGGCATATTAAACATCAAATACAACCTATAATTTCTATTTACTCATTCTTACAACATCTAAACTCAAAACAAGTTCAATTACTTCAAGAGTTTTGACTTTCACCAAGTCAAACTGAAAACTAGGAAATTTACATAGTGAAATTTAAAATAAAAACACAGGAAATTGCAGAAGTGCAATGCCAACTTTGAGCCCACTTGAAGGTGCCTTCCTGAGGTCCAAATGAATATCTGAAAGAATGGTCAAATATATTTTCAATTCTAGTTTCCATAACACCTTTAATTTTTGAAAACGACCCATGGGAATGCCTTCAAATATCCAATCTCCCAAGGTCGCTCCAGAAGTGCAACGCTTATCAGAAAGAGGTCGAGAAAGCTGATTTTTCACCTTTAAAACTGAGTCATCTTGGAGAGCTAAAAATTGGGTTGTATTTTCACTTTTTGAACACTGGAACTTCTTCTCCTAGAGCCCTCAAAACTGAAATCATGATGAACTTGTGAAAACTCAATAAGTTAATGTCAAAGAGCTGCTTGTCGTGCTTTATTCAATGTTGGATTTACACATGATAATGATGGACCTTGAAAACCCTAATAACCTAATGAAAAATATGAAACTAAATGGAATGATGATGATGATTGATATAAGGAAAAACTTTCTTTTATTATGACACCTTCATCTAAATGAGATAGGTGACCAACATATGTGACTTTCCCAAAAGACTAAACTCATTCGTAGACTAACTAACCAGTAACCAAATTTTACTCTATAAACCTAGTGACATGGTAAAATTTGACTTTGAGACCCCTGAAAGACTTGGTAAAATCTTATTTGATCACCGGTGACAGGAAAACGAGATTGACACTAACAAGTAGAAAGCTCATGCTTATGACAGATCATGGTGGACTCAAATATGTATTTGATAAATCTAATTTGAACGCAAGACAAGAGAGATGGATAAATACACTTAGTGAATTTGACTTTGAGATCTTCTACATCAAAGGGAAAGAGAACAAGGTTGTCGATGCACTCATTAGAAAAATCCAATTCAATCACATAGTAGTTATAAGTTATTATGGAGTGGATATGCTAGAACAAATCAAGTATGCACGACAACATGATGAAAAATATTAGAAAGTGAAGGAACAGTTGCAACAAGATGGTGATAATGAGGAATATCATCTCATGGATGAGGGTCTAATTATATTTAATAATAGAATATATATACCAAACAATGATGATTTGAAGAGGCTTATAGTAAAATAATTCCATGCAAAAACATATTTCATCCATCTAGATTACCAAAAGACCTCACGACCATCAAGAAGTTTTAGTATTGGCCTAATTTGAAAAAGGGGCTGGTTGATTTTGTTGTAAAATGAATATAATGTCAATAGGTAAAGCCTGAATGTAAACATATAGTAGGCTTATTGCAACCCATTACCATTCTATAATGGAAGTGGGAAGTGATCTCCATGGATTTCATCATTGGTTTTCTAAGAACTTCAATATAACATGATGCACTTATGGTGGTGATTGACAAGTTGAGAAAGGTATCCCACTTTGTAGCAGTTAAATCCACCAACTCTAAAAGTGAGGTGGCTCAAATATTCGTCAAGGATATTGTGAGATTGCATGGTGTTCCCAAGAAAATTATTTCAAATAGAGACAGCAAGTTTACATCCAAGTTTTGGAAGGAATTTTTTGTAGGATTTGGGATAGAATTGGCTTTCAGCACAACTTACCTTCCACAAATAGATGGAAAAATAGAGAGGAAAAATAGAATTTTTGAATAAATGTTGAGAATGTATGTGATGCACCAACAAAAGAAGTGGGAAGATTATCTTCCACTTGTGGAGTTTTCGTACAACAATGGTTACTAGGAATCTTTAATGATGATCCCATTTGAGGCATTGTATGGAAGGAGTTGTAATACTCCTATCAACTGGAGTGATCCAATGAACAGGGTCCTTATTAGGTATGATATGCTAAAGGAAATGGAATGGAAAATGCAAATCATTAAGCATAATTTAAAGGTAGCATAGGACATAAACAAGAGATGTGCATATCAAAATAGGATGCAAAAAGAATTTGAAGTTGGAGAACACGTCTGCTTGAGGATTAAACCCAAGAAAAGATGCTTGAGGATTGGGTCATGTTCCAATTTGGTACCATGGTTTTATGGACCTTTTGAGATACATGATAGGATATGACTAGTGTCCTGTAGGTTGGCCTTGCCTTCATTAGTTAATATCCATGATGTTTTCCATGTTTCTTTGCTTAAAATATATTTATAGGATTCTAATCATGTGATTGATTGGTTTGTGTTATAGGTGGAACTAGAGGGAGAATTCAAGCTAGAGCCATTATGTATTCTAAACTGGAGGAGCCTCATGCTCTAGAATTGATAAATAGAGCAAGTTAAAGTGTAGTGGAGGCACTTTGGACTTGAAGAATCCACTTGGGAAAAGGATGATTCAATAAGGGCAACATATACTTATTTATTTGTTGGTTGAAGTAAATGTATATAATTGTAAATATTGTGTAGAGTTGGGTATATAAATCTCTAATAAATAGTATGTGTGTGTGCTTTAAAGCATGTTTGTTGTTGCATATGGAATAAGAACTCAGAGGATGGTGTTCCCCCAAGGGGGAGGGATTTGTGACCGGCCCAAGTAGTTACATTTATGTATGCAATTTAAAAATTATGATAAAAATAAAGTTGGTTGAGTAATGGGACATAAATTCCAGAGGGATGGGGTGATTTCTTGCTGGAAATAATATTAATATGTAGAAAAATCAATGAGAAATATGAAGAGACACACAAGAATATTCCCTGAGGAACATGGAGAGACACAAGAAAAATAATAAAAATGAATTTGAGAAACATTGGAGGGGATTTTTTACAGTGCACAAGTAACAACAACATAAAAAAAGAAATTTGAATTTCCAAGAGATGTTGAACAGTTGAAGGGAATGAAGATTTAGGTTGGAAGAGGAGCTAGAAGAAATCACAATGTGATCAATAAATTTCCTCTCCAGTCCCTAGTGGTCTGGAGAGTGGAGATGGTGATTCTTAGGAAATCCCAAAGGGATGGGATGGAGCAATTGATCCTAGAAAATTCTTGGAGGATATCTAGAAGCTTCTTTGTTTTATTTGATTTTACTATGGTCCTAGAATCCATGCATTGGATGGAATCACAATGTTGTGTTTTGAAGGTTGGACACTATTAGTCTCTATAATCCCTATGTGTTTTATTGGTTTTAATTCAATTGTTGGGTGGGGATGGTTGAATCTTTGGAGTCCCTGTTTTAGTTGATGAATGTGTGTAATCCATGTAGCAAAAGATCCCTCAACCCCTAGAATCTAGCTCGAGGGTGGAAACTACAAGTGAGACTTGGTTGTAGTTGTCTATGGTTAGGTGGAGATTCATAGTCCTAGGCTTAGTTTCCCAAACATATCTATATATATCCCGATTTCATTCCTAGACTATCCTAATTTCATTCCTAGTCTCAAATTATGTTTATTGATGGCATGGTTCATGATTTATTTAGCTTATGAATTAACCAATGTGTTGTTGTTACCATGTAAAAGGTGCTAGAGAAGCATGTGGTAGAATTGATTTAATCCTTGCAATAATTAACACACAATCTTATTTACTGCAATGATATGATTTTATGTAAAATACATAACTATGCATATTTACTGTGGAATTTCAAGCTACATGAAGATGTGAACTGCATGGGATGCAAGATCTTATACTATTATTTCAGATACAGGGGATACTTCATCATAATGGTGTTGGGTTGCACAAGTAGAAATGAGTTCCTATTACTTAAAATGAACAATGTGAAATGATTTTGTAATCAGGTATTGATTGCATGTTTAAAGTGTTGTAAAGCATATGGTTAATGGTTACATTCTTGCTTGATTAGAAGGAATTTAATGTTATTACTTGTATGCATTATTCCCTTTAACTAATTTTACATGCGTTAATAGGTATGTTAACCTATTTACTTAGTTGATAGGGATTTTGACTTGAGAAATCAAGTTTCTGCTTTGTTTATGAGTTGTTACATCTCTATGTATTTTATGCCTAAATGGTGTTAAAATTTCTATAATTCTCATGATTGAGTGATTATCAAATTTTTTCATGAATTTATAATGAATGTATTAGCCTTTGAGTGTTGGAAATGTTGTGGAAATAGGTCAAAAGGCTAGAAGGAGAATTTATCTATTTAAATTTTGTTTTCGGGATTAAAACTTACAAAAAAAAAAAATCAATTTCTGGAATGCAGGTCAGTGATGAGCCTCGGTATTGCAACAAGAATGTTGCAACTCCCAAGGCTACTGACTTTAATTATCAACTCGGGGTTCATACAAACTTAAGTGGTATCGACATTATATGTGCAACATATAATGTGTCCTTCCTTTACTGTCATGAGAGAAAAGAAATGTTTCCTATTTGTAGGAATGAAAGACTAAATTTAAAAATTCTTGTAAAGTAACATGAAATCCTCTATCTACTTATTAACACATTTTGCTTGCAAAAGAACCCTATTTTAACCCTATTTGTCACATTTGATGTTTTAACTAATCTAAGCATGAAATCTGATATAGGGAGTAATAACTATTGTGTGCATGTGTAAATATAAAAGAACTCATTTTTTTAATCTTTTTGCTTTATAAATACAAATGCTAATCTTTCCTTGATCTTTTGCAGGGGAGACAGGTGTGGAGGAAGAGGGGTACAATGATTTTGATGGCTTGGAGGTCAAGTAGGGGCCTAATCCCAACTTCAATGATGATTTTTCTCAATTTGAGCTGAAAACAGGCTACTACAGGATTTCTTACAGAATGTACTAGTTCTCCTACAAGATCCCCTAGTTCTCCTACTAGATCCCTTGTTTTACTACATGATGTTACAGATTTACTATATGAAATTATAATTCATCAAATGACCAAGAAATTCAAATCCAAATTGGATGTGAAAAATTTTGTTATTGACTAGGATGACTTAGGTCCCCATTCCAAGTGGAATCACTCAAAAAGACCTCAGTTAACCCATGCTAAAAAATAGCAGAAAATTACTAGTCGAAAATCTAGAAATTCGAGAACTAGTGAGCTAGTAAATATATAAAATGTCCAACCTAATCAAGTGAAAATTCAATAGGGTAAATTTTTTTATGAAATAGAATTTTATTTTGATCTAATATAAGTGGAATCAACTTGATTGAAGCTCATTATCATGCTCTAAGAATAGCAGAAATTTATTTCTAGTTGCCACAAAGGAGTTCGAGAAATCTAGATTTGGGAATAAGAAGACTAATCCAAGTAGCTCAATGATTACTATGACCTTCCAAATATTTTCCAAGGATGAAATGATGCTTTTGATCCTGAAAAATAACTTAAATTAACCATCTAACCCAATCCTAACACTAGAAATCATTAATACTAAATGCATAAATAGAAAGAAATAAAAACAAGAGATGCTTGTGAATACAAAGTGAAAATAAGGAAAGAAAATGATACAAAAGGGCTCTTAGGCTCCTATGATGGCCATGCCCAGGGAAAATCAGAGACCTATGAAGGAGAACAAGATTTACAAGCTGAATATGACACCAATATTCATTATTTTCATCATTACAATTACATCCCTGCAAGAAAATACAATGGAGCTGCAAAAATACAAGTTATGTCCACAAGAAGACTAATCAAATCTCCCCCTAGAGGAAAATTCGACTTGGTACTTATACAAAATGATTAGGAATCATTCCCCATGAATGGAGGAAGCTTTCCCTACCAAAATCCCTTGATTAGTGGATCTGGTTCCCAATACTAGGAATCTACATTAAATGGCAGGGAACACATTCTTAGATTTTCTCAATCATTGGAGTTCCACAATCTGTGCCATAATTCCATAATATCTTATTGATTTATTATTTATTAGTGATCCTCCTATAGTAGGGAGAAAGTCCCTAAATTATCTCCTCCTCCAAATCTTCATAATTTTCCCAATATTGTCATAATATTCCACAAAAATAAATAATATTAGGCACAAATATGAAATTATTCATAAACCTTCCTAATGAATATATTAAAGTTAAAAATACTTATGTAATGCAAAAAGAGAGGTTTAAGGTGCTAAAGGATGGTCATAGGCCTTAATTTATGTTTAATTTAGAGGCATGGGCCTTAATTTATGTCTAATTTAGAGGCCCATCATACCCCCTGCTGAAAGTGTTGCTCATCCTCTGAGCAACTTAGTGACCTCATTGTGCCTCATTCATGGCCCTGGTGGCCTCTCTCTTGTGCATTAAGAATCTTGGCTGTAAGTTCTACAAGGTCAAGCCCAAAAGCATATTTGTACAAAGAAAAATCCTTGTTCCTTGAGACCATTAGTTTTCTTTCTTCCCCTTATTCAAGATGGTTCCTGAATATTTTTCTATTTGGAAAGGTCTTCCACATCTTTATGCACCTTATGCTACCTTGTTCCACCATTTGGAAAGCTCTGAAACCTTCAAAATGTCTTTATATGAGAACTAGGACATCTTATAGTAACTCATGTCAAAATTACAAAAAAACATGTTAAAACTACAGGAAATTATATTTGAGCATAAATGATAGTCTTAGCCTAGGACAGGCCCTCAACTTCACTCCCATGTCTTTCTCTCATTTCTATAACATCTTTTAGGCCTTGGAAAAAAGCTAGAAAGAGACTAGAGACCTATTGGAAGGTCTCTTTTCATCACTGTAGTTTGAGTTATGTTTTGATGGTGGATGCCTCATTTCGTTTTTTTTCCTTCTTCTTCTCTCTTGTGGCCTAGATGGTTGCCTAATGGCCTTGGAGTTCTCTGTTTTGATTAGGTCTCTCTTAAGCACTATCATTTTGGGTTTAGCACAATTTTTTCTTTCTTCCTTCTTGTAGCAGCATTCTGCCTTCCTGTAGTAGTCATTCCTTCTTCCTTTAGAGTCTTCTAACTGTATGGGAGTGATGAGAAATGATGTAGGTTTGTGAAAATGGAGAGGATGCTATGTTTGATTTTTTAAGAAATTTTCAGCGTGAGATAGTGTTTTTTCTTCAAATTATGAAATAGGATGGATGAATGATGGATAAAGAGTGAATATGAAGTGGAGGGAGGGCTTTGAGTGCTTTGCTGACTTGGCCTTTGCAAAAAATTCTTCTTTTAGCTATCGTCCTCATTCCTTGAAATCATCACCCTTCATAATTTGACTTTTCAACATTGCATGAGTGAAGGAGTGAGCTGCAATTATCTAGTTGAAGGTGGTTGAGACTACTGACCCATCCTTAGCTTATAAAACCTCATCTCTCATGCATTGACAACAAATTTCTAACTATAATATGCTTAAAAGAAGAGGTCAAGAATATTGGATACCTATACCTACCTGATGGTTGATGGAGACACATGCATGTTGTTGCTAAGTTGATGTTATTGTGCTTCTCATGGCTCAAGTACATCTTCTTCACTGCCTTTTTCTTTTTTGTTGATCTTATTTTGTTGATGGGTTGTCTTCTTGTTGATGTGCAGGTGATGGCTTCCTTTGTTGCTGTTGAGCTTTAAAGGAGTTTCATTGTGCCTGTAGTTATGCTTCTCCTCTTTCAATCATGGTGTTGAAGGTTAGGCCTAGAGCCTGCTATTACTTCGAAATAGGTTATTGTAGCTCCCCCTTTTTTTTGAATGTTTGTGTTATTTCTCTGTTGGAGGGTAAATAGGTATTGGAATGAGTGGAAGGTGTGGCCATAGAGTGACATGGTCATGATTGGTGTTGACTGAGATATCGTGACGTCAATGTCTTTTTTCCCTATCCAAAAATAGGCTAGCATCATATTTTTTCTATTGGACTGCCTTTCCTATAGATTTTCAGAACTTCTTGTAGTACTACAAGAAACTCTTGTAGTAATTTAGGACAACCTCTTGTAGCAGAATTTCTTTTTCCATATCTCCCAAACAATAGAATCAATTGAACTGAAACTTTCTAAGCATGTTTCCATCATCATTATGCACCTCCCCATAAAATAAATTTGGTAAATGGATGCACGGATCTCGCGAAAAACTAAAAATGGTTGAAGGTGATGGAGGTCGATTTCTTGGAAACTTGCACTAGAATTTGCTGAAAATTTCTTGGACATGTTACGATAATCCATATTCATCTCCCCATGAAACAACGTTTTAAATGGATACATGGATATCAAGAAAATGAAAAAATTATTGTAGGTGATGGAGGTTGATTTCTTAAAAACTGTGCACTAAAATTTGCTGAATTGCTTGAGCAAGTTAACATCACCCATATGCATCTCCCCCTCAAATAGTTTTCCAAATTGATCCATGGTTTTCAAGTTATGACAAAAACAAATTTCTGCTCTATGTATTTTTTTTCCTATAGTAAAAGAGAGCGTTCGTGTAGTTTTTTAGGACAACAAGCAAATTGAATGGGAAAATCTTGAGAATTATGGGTGGATGGTGCAAATAAATGATGGTTATGGATTGTCATGGCCTTGGCCTTGTTGGAGCATTTGAGAAAAGGAGGAGAAAGTCAAAATTTGACTTCTTTTGACTAGGTTTGACCTATTTTTTCTTTCTTTGGTCTAAACTTGTTTTTGTTCCTTGTAGATGTTGGAGATAACCTACATTCATCAAAGAGATACATGGAGCAAGTATTTTGTTTTTTTCTCCTTTTTTTTTTCCTAGGCCTACTAGCCACTTCAATGAGGTTTCCAACTAGTATGTCCACCTAGGCACCTTAAAGGAGGTTTTCACCTAGGATATTTTCTTTTTTCTTTTTTATTTTTTCCCAACCCATTCACTACCTTATGGAGGTTTTCAATCAATGATCCAATCTGCGACGCCTTAAAGGAGATTTTCACCTGAGAATTTTTTTCTCTTATTTTTCAATTTTTTTTTTTTTTTAGCCTACCCTACTTGAAAAATAAAATCACTTTCAAGTATAAGAATACTTCCAATGGAGCCATGTGCACATCAATATGATAGACAAAATGAAGTGTAGGCTTGAAATGTATGCGTTGACATGTACCTATATTTTAGAGACCAAATGATTTGACTTTGAAAGGATCAAGCATAGTTGAAGAAAAGAGTGATGCTCCATCTTGTCGATTTTCTGGAACCAAACCTCAATATAACTTTGATGTCCTTGGTTTTCTTGCTTATTTGGATCACTCTTCATGTCTTCTTCTACCATGACCTTCAAATCTTCCTCTTTTTGTTGATCTTTCTCTTGAATACATGGAGGATTTGATGGTAGCCATGAGGGAGCTCTCTCGATCTCTGATTTTTATGTTTGCTCTTCATCAAGTGTAGCCTATAATTATGTGGCCTTCTGATTTAAATCTTCTTCTTCTATATGTGTTCCTTCAATGATATCAATATAATCTCTTTTTTTCAAGAGTTTTCCTGACCTATAGTGAATACCATTGAGCTCAAGAGGAGATGTTTGGAAGTGTTGTACCTCGACATTGTAAATGGGTTGAGCTACTTCAATGTGTGGGTTTGGAAATGGTGGTATAGGTAGTTGAGTGGGAGTGTATATTTGAGATAGATGTGGTTGGGGTTGTGGTTGTGGTGGAGGTGAATGGTAAGGATACTATGAAGTTGGGTATGGAGGATATTGAGGAAAATATTGAGGATAGTGTGGATGGCTCCTATAAGTTCCTTGCCAACCTTGTTGCCAAGATTGGTTTTGGGGTTAAGATGGCCAATGTTGCAAAGGAAAGGTCGTGCTCCAATTACTTTGAGGTGGATATGCATAACCTTGAAATTGTGAATCAGGCTCTTACATCATATTAGGTTGACTAAGCTCCCATGGTCCTCTTGGAGCTACATAACATAGTTGCATTGGTAATTGACTTGCTCCATTGTCCTCTTGGTAAACTTCCTTCAACCTTGGTAATGATGGACAATGTTTAACATAATTTGATTCTGCATGGACAACACAAACATCAACATCTTCTTTTTCTTCATCTTACATTATTAAAATTTCTACTTGTTTGGTTAGATCGCTAAGAATTTTTGTTTTAAAATCATCAAATAAATTTCCAAGTTTAGCTTGACTTACCGATCTTGATGTTGATTTACCTACTCTTGCCCTTCCTCTTGATATGTGTTTGCATGTTTCACAAATTTATTCAAATGATAATTGGTATACATCACCTCTACTCATGAAATCAAGGAGATCAGTGCACTCATCCCTAATTGTTCTAAGAGGGTTTAAAGTGTGTCAGATCCTAAATGATGTAGTTTTTCCCTCTTAGCATTATACATGAACCTCTCTATTCTATCATCAAGGCTCTCATATTCTCTTTGATTCATTGTAAATATTTCATTCTTAAGATCATGATCTTTATATTTTTCTATAAATATCTTTTTCGTATCATTCGATGATCTTATTGAATTAGTCCCTAAAATCATGAACCATTTAAGAGATCTATCCTTCAATGTTGCCAGAAACAATCTCAATTTTTGAATCTTTAGTAAGTAACCATAAGATTTACAAACAATTTTAAATTCAAAGAGAAAGGTTTATGGATCCTCTGACCTTAGACCATG
The DNA here is from genome assembly GCA_031772625.1 of Pinus tabuliformis. NCBI lineage: Eukaryota > Viridiplantae > Streptophyta > Pinopsida > Pinales > Pinaceae > Pinus > Pinus tabuliformis. Next base: position 278,314,122 of record CM062808.1, read on the forward strand.
AAATTTTGGAAGAAAATATGGAGGGATGTTCTTCATGTGCACACTACCATCAATATCTTGAATGGAAAATCCAAGAGGATCTTTGTTATGAAACCAGCTCACAAAAATATAGAAAAGATATGTCAATGACTTAGAAATCAACCTCTTCGAGGGGGCAACCTCCTTTATATTACACAAATGAACAATTCTTGGATGATACAAATGACACAACCTAATTTCTATATATAGGAGTTTAAGGGGTCACAATATAACCAATGCTAACCTAACAAGAATACTATAAGGGCATAAAAATAACAACAGTGGGCTTCTATGGGGCACAATAATAACAATATGGGAACAATAAGGGCACAACAGTAAAAATAAGGGATACAATGTGAATAGTAATGGGGGAATCACTAGTATTATGTGAATAGTAATGGGGGAATCACTAGTATTATAGGGACCTAACATGCCCATCTCCTTAAAAAAAGTGTTGTCCTCAATGCTTGAGTAGTGATGGATGCTTCTGCATAAAATTCTCATCCCCCCATGTGGAATCTTCAATGGGTAAGTTCTTCCACTTGATGAGATACTCTGAAATTAAGCGATTTTGTAGTTGTTGAGTTCTTGTTTCTTTGATTGCTTTAGGTTCCAATACGATTTTTCCTTCCTCCTCAAGTTCTGGAAATATTGTTTGCACTAGGAGCTTGTCACATATAACCTTCTTTAAGCATGAAACATGGAAGACTGAGTGCACTCAGGAAGCTGTAGGAAGCTCCAATTTGTATGCCATAGTACCTATACCTTATACAAACCATAATACTTTGGTAATAATTTATTATCCTTCTTAGCTTGATTGAAGGATAATTGTTTATATGGTTGTAGCCATAGGAATACCTAATCACCTACATCAAAACTTCTTTCGCTGCGATGTTGATCTGCTTGTTGCTCCATTCTATTCTGTGTCAATGTGAGGTTATCCTTTAAGAGTTGGAGAAATTGTTGTTGATGCTCGATGTATCTTCCACTGATTTAACCTTAGAATTTTCTCTTAAATATGATGTGATGGATGGTGGACGATATCCATAAAGTTCCATAAATGGGGTCATTTTTTGTTGCAGTATGGAAGGAAGTGTTATACCACCATTTAGCCAGAGGCAACCATTTGACCCATTGTGTCTATTTATCAGATACAAAGAAGTGAACATGTACTTCCAAACATTTGTTTATTATATCAGTTTGCACATCAGATTGAGGATGATAAGATGAGGTATGAGCAAACTAAGTACCAAGACAAGAAAATAATTTTGTCCAAAAATTTCCAGTGAAATTGGGATCTTTATCGCTTACAATAATCTTTGTGTTTCCATATAGTTTTTGAATTGTTTCCATAAATGCAGTAGAAATTGTACTCGCTTTAAATGGATGAGATAATTCGCAAAAGTGTGCATACTTCATAAGTTTGTCAACTACCACCACGATAACACATTTTCCTTCAGACTTGGGTAAACCTTTGATAAAATCCATTGAAACCTCCTCCCAACATTGACTTGGAATGGATAAAGGCTGTAATAGACCCGGAGTCTTAATTGTTTCAAATTTATTTTGTTGGAAAACCAAACATTTCGCCACCAACTTTTGAATATCTAATTTAAAGCCATCCCAAAAAAATTCCTTCTTAACCCTATGGTAAGTTTTTAGAAATCCTGAATGCCCTCCAAAGGTAGAGGTGTGCAATTCAATAAGAATCTTTTTTTTGAGTTGGGAATTCTTACATAGGTATAACCGATCTTTGTACCATAATGAATCATTTTTCCAGCTAAATGTATCAGATGTATTGGGATATTGTTGTAACTTTTGAATGATTGCCCACACTTCTTCATCATTCATCCATTCATACCTTGCTTCATTTATCCAATCTGGTTGGATAATAGAAATGGCGCAAAGAAATGCTTCCACATCCCCATCCTTTCTTGAGAGTGCATCTGCCACAACATTTTGCTTCCCTTTTTTGTAGATGATTTCAAAGTCATAACCCAACATCTTTGTTACCCATTTTGCTGCTCTTCTGAAGATAATCTTTGTTCTAAAAAGTATTTAAAACTATCATGATCTTATTTTACCTTGAAGTGTCTTCCCATTAGGTAGGGTGACCATTTCTTAAGTGCATGTAGTATTGCCAACATTTCCTTCTCATAAATAGCTTTGTGTAAATATGTTCCTTTGATTGGACGACTTTCGAAAGAAATGGGTCTTTCTTCTTGCATTAAAACATCACTAATTCCATTTCTTAAGGCATCACATTCCACAAAAAAGGTTTTTATGAAGTCTAGTGTAGCTAAGATCTTGTTGAAGCCCCGAAAATCGGGTCGACAACAAGAGGGATAGCCGCCCTGTCCAGACTTTGGTTGGCAGCTCCTTATCCATTTGTTATAGCGGGTCCGACTGGGGATAATGGGACCCGTTTCCCAATCTATGAGTGTGTGTGTGTAGAATTTGATGTTGCTGATCTAACAGTTCCTAATTAAGATTTTCTAATTCTAACTTTAATCTAATTCTATGCCTTTGTATTCTAATAAATAGCACATCTAAGTCTATACTAACCCGGGATGTAATTCTTGTATTATGCGATCTAAAGAGATTTCAAATAACAACTGGTAATAAAGATCATCCAACAATTATAAGAAAGGAAATCAATAAGGATGAACCACTTCGCATAAAAAGTTAGACGAAACAGTTGTGAAAAACATATCGCATAATGAGCTATTCATAAATTAAGCATAAATAAATAGCTATCACCGTACAAAAGTGCCAAATGATAACTCAGGCATTCATGCAATAATACATAAACAACTGAAAATTGTATATCACTTTAACATATAAGCAGAAATGGTCAAGAGATAAAAGTACCATTTATGACTAGTCCTACTCATAAGCTTCAAGCGACAATGATTTATCTCTCCTTGCTCTAACATCCACTAATAGTACAGAAGTGAAACATCAGTAGCAGATATCAAATGCAAACATCAACAAATCTTGATCCATTCATTCACCAAAACCTCCTCTGAGGGTGCAAAAGTGCATGTTTTGAGGACAACTTTTTGATAAATTTTTGGACCCTTCTCTAAATGCATGAGAAGGGTTTAAATACTACTAACTAAATCTAATAATAACTTATTTACAAAAATTTAGGATGCGGTTTAAATGACCGCCCTTTTTCTAAGCAAAATTAAAACGAAAATTGAATCCAGAATTAAACTATTTATGTATTTGATCTTTAAAATTGCATGTATGCAGCATCTGTTTCAGGAGAGTCGGCTGGCTGACTTTTGCTTTTAGCTGAGCTGAGAAAACAGAATCGATGAGAGCTGGTGCCATTTTCTCGGCTGCATTTATGATACACTTAACACTCATCCACTGGCTATGTGGCTTCAACAAGTATGCCCAGTAATATTCCTAATTTAACCTGTTCAGCCCTTGAATTGCTTTTGCCTTTTCTTGTGCTCTCTATTTCCATTCTGGCTCTAGTTGTAGTTTGTTCGGTAAATATCCTGGGGTGGTTTCTGTGATCAAATTTACCTTGTGAAAATTCTCATTTACACAATCAATAAGACTGCTTGCTGCCGTGGCTGCTATTTCTGCTGCTTGTTCTGCCTCCCTGATTTGATTATCCCATTTGTTAAAGAGCAGTTCTTTATGGTTCTCATTTATCCTTGGTGCACCTGCTCTTTTTCCCTTGTCTTCATCCTGCCAAGCCAAGTACTCAGTCACTCGTTTATCAATCAGATCATAGTCGTTTCGTAAATCTACACTTGATTGGTGATCTTATCACTAATTTCACAATAATAACTCCACCGTGATATCTTTTGGCCCAACACTTCTTGTTGGTGTAGTAATTGTTCATTCAAGGAAATAGATTCTGAAATAAACTCTGTAAGCTTAGGGTCGTCTTTGTGCATCTCTTGTAAATCCAGTAACTGCTTTCCTTTCTCATCCAAACTTTTCTGATATCCTATCTACATTTGCTGGAAGTCCTGTTGCAACCTTTCAAGCTGTTTCTGTGCTTCATTATTGGTGTTGGCTTGTTGCAACTATTGTTGCAGTACTTGTATCTAGTCTTCCCTTTCTTTTAACAATTGTTATATCTCAGATGCTTTATCAATAGTCGCAAAGGCGTATGCTCCTGCGATCTGAGATAGTTTGGTGATATTTTCAGTAGGATTTCTAGTGGGATCTTTCCACAAGACGTCTAATTGTTCTGTGTCTTGAGAGAGTGTATTTTCCAATTTCCTTTTCTTTCTCTGTCTTCTTACCACTGCTTTATGCTGTGGGCTATAAAATATATCCAGAGGGGGAATTTCTTCTATGTTGAGTATAAGCGCAGAATATGGGGCAATAGGAATATGCTCCATATCTGAGACATCGCTGACTATTGTTGTGATTACTTCTTGTGCTACCTGTGTATTGCTCACAGGTATTTTTAGGGATTGTCCTTCAAGATTGATCAATTCATTGAAGGTTTCCCATTATTTATCTAATTCAGTTGTGATTGGTGGTGCTTGAATGATGAGAGGAGGAGGATCTCTTTGCGAGGAGGTAATAACCTACTGTTGTAGAAGTTCCATTGACTGAGCAGTATCCTTAGCTGACTCTCCGCTCCTATCCTGGTCATTTCCGGATCTTTTAGAGCGTTCGGGCATTTCTTGTTCAGACTTGGATTTAGATCCGTTAGTGCTTGAACTCCCACTGAGACTAATGCTTGGAGTTGGTTCTCTTGAGGGTAGTCGTAGTTTCTCTAGAGGAATACTGGCTAATCTTCTTTCTCTGTATATCATGAACTTTTGAAAATCTTCTGGAGATAATTGCAATTGGGCTTCACGCAAAATATCTTGAAGTGTGCTTTTCTGTTGGAATATATCATCAAATAAATCCTTTTTCCCAACGAACACTTTTATCTTGACTGTAGTGGTGAAATTTTGGGCAACCTCATTCGGGTCAAATGGTCTTCCTTGGAATTTGAATAGTTGTAAACACATCATATTCTGTACTTCAGTGAATGCGTGACCTACATCAAATAGCGAAAAGGCCCCACAGGCTACAGAAAACTGTGGCCATATAGCCTTCCTTTTGTCCTTTAAGTCTTTAGTTAGGCCACCTTCTCCACAGGTTTGATATGCAATCTCTCGAGCTAGGAGTTTATCAGGGATATACAAAGGTAGAACATGAGGGGGTGCAGTACTTCCAAATACCCTGACGTAAGTGAACAATTCCTCTCCGAACCATCTTGCGATGGGGAGGATGTCTACCTCTGCTTCAGGGGAGCACCTCAAGGGGTCTTTATCATACAACATTCTATACAAGGGTAGCATAATTCCATGAAAATTTTGGTAGAAGTATGGAGTGAACTGAGAGTCCCACAATTCCTTATGATAGACATGGATGGGTAAGGGGTCTTGATTTGTCCACTTCCAACCCATAACAGTAAACTTAGAAACATAACATATTGAATCCATAATATATGCAGACAGGTAAAAAGGAGGATAAATTCTCTGGAACGTAGCTCTTTTGGACCGGTAACTGATAATAGTCGTGACTAGGTTATCAGATAACATTTTGGCCCAATCTACAATAGTGGCATTTGTGGCAGCATCTAGTAACGATAGCCATTCAGATGAAAACTTGTCGATATCTGGCATTCCAAATATTCTATAGAGCATGGCAGCAGCAAAGAAATATGGGGAGGTAAGGGAACCAGTACTGTACATACCGTATTTATCTTTCTTGAGCGGCTCGTCTTTCGTGGACCAGTCTTTGGTGGTTTCTGCCAGGCTCTGGTTCTCCTTGACGAATTTCTCCATGAATTGCTTGTTATAAGTTTCCTGTGGATCGGGCAGATGATACATGAGCTTTAAATCCTGCGCAGCGAATGAACTGATGAGTCCTTGACCATGAACCTTGAACTGTCTATTTTTTATTTCTGTGCTATCAAGTATCCACTTGACCATGTCTGTGTATGGGAGGATTATTGGCCTTGCTGCTATCCGATGTAGGAATAAGCAAGCTAGCTCTGTTATGGTTGCTTCAGAAGAACTCTGTGAGCCTGCAACAGCAGTAACTTCCATTACTCTGGGGTTCTCCTCTTCGAGCAGATTATACATGCCTTCCCACGTAGCTATTCCTGCGTCTTTGTTACAAGCTGTGCCTGTATACAAAGGTGCCATTTCCTTTTCTTCGGAGCTCAGGGATTTGTTTTTCTTTCCCATTTCAATCTGTGTATTGCTTTGTATCGTCCTCCGTTCTTCGTTCCTACAATTCACAAGTGAAGTAGAAATGAATGACCGGGAAGGGTGATGGGAAAGTTTTAAATGTCGCAGACATAACAAACACACCACCTTACGTGAAGTGATTCTTCGAAAAGCATGCATTCATATTCTATTAATAACTAACAAGTAACTCCTTTATTAGCATTTAAAGCACATAACCATGTGTTAGCTTATGGAAAATACTTTTCTTGAATATCGTGCCTGAAAGATCTGTGATGGAGCGATTTTGTGATTTGCTTCGCAACATCGCATATCGCAACATTTCAGAATCGCACAAATACAACATCGCATTTTACAACATCACATAATTGCACAAATACAACATCGCATATCGCAACATCACAGAATTGCACAAATAAAACATCGTTGTGTTGATCTGGCCTGACATCGCAATCATTGCTTTATCGTGAAATTGCGATATCGCAATATCGTAGATCGCAGGAGTTTTATGTATAACAAATTTTGTTAACCTGTTTCTTGCGAGATGCGATCTTGCAATCGAGGTCATTTCCAATCGGTAAATTCTGAAGTGTTTCGTGTAAGTTTTACTGAATGCGACGCGATATTTATTCAATGCCACAATCTCGCAAATGTTGGGATTATACTTTAACGGTGGCATCCCGCTATCTTTTTACGATGAAATTTTAAAGATCTTTTCCCTTATCATAAACTTAGATTTTAAGTATCTCAAAGGAGATTCCTAAGCTTATTATGGTAACTTTATTTGCGAAAAAGGAATTTAAGCACTACTTTGCTTTTCCTAGATTTTAACTAAGGGTCCCCACACATTTAGTATTTCGGATGACACTTAAATGAGAGGGGGGTTGTTGCTGGTCATAACAATTGGCGATTCACTTGGAAGAACCAATTATCTCAATTTTTCCTATTGAGTTTTCTAAACTTCCATAATAGAAAATTTTAAAAAAAGTTAAACTTTGTTATGGAAAGATAAAGTACATTATGCTCTCACCTGTTAATGACATTTTGTTTCGACTATTTTCAAATTTGATTATTTCCTTCCTCATGCTAGTCCTCGTATTTACATCAGCCACTACTTGGTCTGTAAAAGATAAAACAAATTCTTCTTTGTAAACAATTTTAAATATGCTCATTTGTCGTAGGTAGAGCCTCTGCTGCGAGCAGGCGTTTATAGCCTCGACAGGGTTACCTGTTACCCAGCAATGATCCTGTATCCTACTTAAAGCAGCCTACAACTTTCAAAGAAAAATCCATATCCACACTTATTGCTTTGATTTTCTTTTTTACTCTTAAAGAACAATGTCTAGGTTTGGTAGCCAAATTATGACACAGTCATTCACTTCATTTATAACTTTGCAGAACAAGCTTGCTCGTGATGAGACCCCTTGTCGTTTGATTGCAACAATCTCGAGTCATTGCCCTGTTGTGGTGTACAGTATTGGCAAAGTCAGCAAGTTATAATATCTGTGATTATGATAAGTTGGCTCGTGATGAGACCTCTTATTCCTCAAGATAAAGTGTATCCTTGGGTTATTCCTCTGAAAGTTTTGATTTCCTTAGGAGGGAGGAAGTCATTGTTTCCTTAAGATAGCTCCGGACGACAATAATAGAGTTTTTGGAAATAACTGTTCTACAGAGAATATTTATTTTGTTATTGATACCTTTCATTGTACTGAGATAAAACAATTTCTTCACTAAAGGTTTCTTTCATCAAACTTTATGAAGTTGAAACTAGTATCATATCTAGGCTAGAGTCTTTAACTGTATCTATCAATAATAAAGATCAGTTTTCTAAAAGATTCACTATTTATAAAAGTGAAAAGTTCAAAATCTGAAAGAGAATTGGTGCCTTTTTCATAAATGCCAAATTCAGTTAACGACAACAGATTTTATTGTGGAAAAACATATTTAAGAGAATGAGAGGTAACTATTCCCGTGGATTATTTATATGATATGAAGAGGGCTAATTACTTCCTTTATTTTGCCTGCAGACTGTCAAAAATAAAGTATCAACCTAACAAGCTAACTAAATTAATTCTACTCCTATTTTAACTATGTACATAACATCGACTAGGTATAATGATATTTCCTGTGTAACCATTTTCTCATTTTTATTCCTGCACAAATATACATTTCAAAAATTAGTACTAGCAATAAAGTCTTTGCTGAACTGAGAACATTAAATGTGGAATTAGAATGCGCAACTATTGTTAAAATTTTTCTCGAAATCTCCTTCTTATGAAATTTTCTTTCCAATTGGATACCTATTGGATCATAAAAATCAGGATGGGTTTCCATTATGGATTGATAAACGTTCAATGGAAGCGATGATAGGCCAGATTGCGGATATGAATTTTTGGTTTTAACAGCCTGTGTGAAAGTTAAGCCTTTGACAATTTCTAGTGAAAGAAAAGTTTCCCAATATATCTCTTTGAATGGATCAGTGAAGAATGGATGGAAATCTTTCAAAGGAAAATTATCAATTAAATTGAATTGCTGGCAATTTTCCAAAAATACATTCTTTTGTTGATATTGTTTTGGATAAGATAGAAGCTTTTCAAAAAACATTGATATTGATTGGAATTGAAATTGAAATAGTCCTACATTCTTTCGAAAAACTTCAATTTTCCAAAAGGGTAATACATCACTCGAATGTTTGATAATTTTGTGCTCAGTATGCCAGAATGATATGTCAAAAGTGTGAAAATTAAAATCTAAAGCAAAAGCTGGTTTTATACAAAATGAGTGCAAACGGAATAGAATGCAATGACTATCTGTACAACTAGTGTTATAGCACAATTGGGATCGTTTTGAAATATTTTCCCTTTCACAAGGATTGGCCAGAATTATGGGATCCGAGTAATTTCAAATTCCATCTTGTGAATTAGAAAACATACTGTGAACACGCGTGAAGGCTTGATCGTGATATGAATCATAGACTGGAATACTCCCTTGGATAGTGAAATCATGTTGATTATTTGCTGCTTTAGAATGAGGATTGGTTGAAATGATTTTTGAATTAGAATATCTCTCATTCTCAGATATTATTTGAAGTTTTTGATGATTCTCTCGAGATAAATCAACATCTTCAATATCAAAGTAGTTATCATAAATGACTTCAGAGGGATCCCTAGATTCCTCCTTTTCATCTAGTATATTCAAACAACGAGGGACAAGCCTTTCATGCTTGTTAATGGCAAAAGGGTGTTCTATAGCTACTTCTCTATCTTGAAAACCTAATGGTGATTCATTTAGGTCAACCTTTGTATTTTCTGAAATATCATTAATACCGAGGGGGGAAAAATTAATATCATTAAAAATATCACGATAAAGAGAAAAATGTGACTCTGAAATAATGCATTTAAAAATATCTCTCTGTGAGAACTCTTGTGCATTATGTTCATCATCGATTTCAGGTTTTAGATCATACCTTTGTGTGCTCATGTTTTTTGGGAGAAGATTACTTTGCTGTTCTAACCCTGGCATTTGCATTTGTCGAGTCGTGATCATATTTTCTGAATTTGTCTCAAAGTTGCTTTCCGGTTCCAAGGGGGCCTTTCTTCCAAAACTGTTGCTTTTGTCTTCTTGTATTGGATCAGACATATCCTCCAAGCTTTCAGAAACTTCTTCATCATAATTTATTTTCACATCCAAATTGGATTCCTCATCTATATTAGAAGGAAATTGAACAAAGCTTGGACTAATTTCCACTAAATCGAGAATAGGAGGCAGAGAATAACTATGATCAACAAAATCTAGTGATTCTTCACTTATGAGTTCATTTTCAACATCATATTTCAAACAATTAAGATGAAATCGAATATTAAAATCTCTAACAGACTCATCTTCTTTGCGTAGATATTCAATTTCATCATATACCTTATCATAATCATAGCAATCAAATTTACAAATGAAAACCATGACAAATTGATCCCAGCTGTGAATTGAGGCAACTGGAATGGTTCTACACCAGTTTCTAGCTTCCGCTACAAATGTGAGAGTGAAAATTCTGCATAAAATGCCTTCATCAATTCCTTGAAAATTTGAATTTGAAACATTTTGAAAAAATTGAAGGGCGTGATTAAAAGCAGAAGAATTTCTCTTACCATTGAATTTTACCTGAGACAAGAGTGTTACCACTTCGGGTGGAGTGTTGGAAGAGGCACAAACATGGATACAACTCCAAATTGGAAGTTTAAGAGAGGCCATCCTAATTCAAATGTTACAATTGAAAACAAACCCCAACAGACAATATGTTTCAGGCCCTCCTTCTAGTGCCAAATATGTTGAAGCCCTGAAAATTGGGTCGACAACCAGGGGGATACCCGCCCGGTCCAGAACTTGGTTGGTAGCTCCTTATCCGTTTGGTATAGCGGGTCCGACTAGGGATAATGGGACCAGTTTCCAAATCTATGAGTGTGTGTGTGTGTAGAATTTGATGTTGTCGATCTAACAGTTCCTAATTAAGATTTTCTAATTCTAACTTTAATCTAATTCTATGCTATTGTATTCTAACAAATAGCACATCTAAGTCTATACTAACCCGGGATGTAATTCTTGTATTATGCGATCTAAAAAGATTTCAAATAACAACTGGTAATAAAGATCATTCAACAATTATAAGAAAGCAAATCAATAAGGATGAACCACTTCGCATAAAAAGTTAGACAAAACAGTTGTGAAAAACATATCGCATAATGAGCTATTCATACATTAAGCATAAATAAATAGCTATCACTGTACAAAAGTGCCAAATGATAACTCGGGCATTCATGCAATAATACATAAACAACTAAAAATTGTATATCACTTTAACATATAAGCAAAAATGGTCAAGAGATAAAAGTACCATTTATGACTAGTCCTACTCATAAGCTTCAAGCGACAATGATTTATCTCTCCTTGCTCTAACATCCACTAAGAGTATAGAAGTGCAACATCAGTAGCAGATATCAAATGCAAACATCAACAAATCTTGATCCATTCATTCACCAAAACCTCCTCTCAAGGTGCAAAAGTCCATGTTCTGACGACAAGTTTTTGATAAATTTCTAGACCCTTCTCTAAATGCATGAGAAGGGTTTAAATACTACTAACTAAATCTAATAATAACTTATTTACAAAAATTCAGGATGCGGTTTAAATGACCACCCTTTTTCTAAGCAAAATTAAAAAGAAAATTGAATCCATAATTAAACTATTTCATTATTTGGTCTTTAAAATTGCATGTATGCAGCATCTGTTTCAGGAGAGTTGGCTGGCTGACTTCTGCTTTTAGCTGAGTTGAGAAAATGGAATCGATGAGAGCTGGTGCCATTTTCTCGGCCGCATTTATGATACACTTAATAGTCATCCACTGGCTATGTGGCTTCACCAAGTATGCCCAGTAATATTCCCAATTTAACCAGTTCAGCCCTTGAATTGCTTTTGCCTTTTCTTGCACTCTCTGTTTCCATTCTACCTCTAGTTGTAGTTTTTTCGGTAAATATCCAGGGGTGTTTTCTGCGATCAAATTTGCCTTGTGCAAATTCTCATTTACACAATCAATACCACTGCTTACTGTCGTGGCTATTGTTTTGCCGCTTGTTCTGCCTCCCTGATTTGATCATCCCATTTGTTAAAGAGCAGTTCTTTATGGTTCTCATTTATCCTTGGTGCACCTGCTCTTTTTCCCTCATCTTCATCCTGCCAAGCCAAGTACTCAGTCACTTTTTTATCAATCAAATCATAGTCGTTTCGTAAATCTACCACTCGATTAGTGATCTTATCACTAATTTCACAATAATAACTCCATTGTGATATCTTTTGGCCCAACACTTCTTGTTGCTGTAGTAATTTTTCATTCAAGGAAATAGATTCCGAAATAAACTCTGTAAGCTTAGGGTCGTCTTTGTGCATCTCTTGTAAATCCTGTAACTGCTTTCCTTTCTCATCCAAACTTTTCTAATATCCTATCTGCATTTGCTGGAAGTCCTGCTGCAACATTTCAAGTTGTTTATGTGCTTCATTATTGATGTTGGCTTGTTGCAACTGTTGTTGCAGTAGTTGTATCTGGTCTTCCCTTTCCTTTAACAACTGTTGTACCTCAGATGCTTTATCAATAGCCGCAGAGGCATATGCTCCTGCGATCTGAGATAGTTTGGTGAGATTTTCAGTAGGATTGCTAGTGGGATTTGTTGACACCTAATCTTCATGATTGGGGGAATTTGTAAATAAATAAATCAGGAATGTGAACAATCATCGGGAGATGAACTGAACAATCACTCCTAATGTATATAACAACAACCTACCTATGGAATAATCAGATGAATCAGTTTTTTCTGCCTTTGGAGAGTTACTGCCTAGCCTGACATGGTATCAGAGCCAGTTCTAAAAATAGTTGTAACTCCCTTCATCTCTGCCACTGCCTTTGTCCTGAAATAGTTTTCCACTGCCTCTGTCCTGAGTGTTGCTCTGCCTCTGTCCATTGCCTGACAGGATCTTTCCACAAGACGTCTAATTGTTCTTCGTCTTGAGAGAGTGTATTTTCCAATTTCCTTTTCTTTCTCTGTCTTCTTACCACTGCTTTATGCTGTGGGCTATAAACTATATCCATAGGGGGAATTTCTTCTATGTTGAGTATAAGCTTAGAAGATGGGGCAACAGGAATATGCTCTGCATCTGAGACATTGCTGTCTATTGTTGTGATTACTTGTGCTACCTTTGTATTCCTCATATGTGTTTTTAGGGCTTGTCCTTCAAGATTGATCAGTTCATTGAAGGTTTCCCATTATTTATCTAATTCGGTTGTGACCGGTGGTGCTTGAATGATGAGAGGAGGAGGATCTCTTTGCAGGGAGGCAATAACCTAATGTTGTAGAAGTTCCATTGACTGAGAAGTATCCTTAGCTGACTCTCCGCTCCTATCCTGGTCATTTCCGGATCTTTTAGAGTGTTCAAGCATTTCTTGTTGAGACTTGGATTTAGATCCATTAGTGCTTAAACTCCCACTGAGACTAACGCTTGGAGTTGGTTCTCTTGAGGGTAGTCGTAGTTTCTCTAGAGGAACACTGACTAATCTTCTTTCTCTATTTATCATGAACTTTTGAAAATCTTCTGGAGATAATTGCAATTGGGCTTTGCACAAAATCTCTTGAAGTGTGCTTTTACGTTGGAATATATCATCAAATAAATCCTTTTTCCCAACGAACACTTTTATCTTGACTGTAGTTGTGAAATTCTGGGCAACCTCATTCGGGTCAAATGGTCTTCCTGGGAATTTGAATAGTTGTAAACATGTCATACTCTGTACTTTAGTGAGCGCGTGACCTACATCAAATAGCGAAAAGGCCCCACAGGCTACAAGAAACTGTGGCCATATAGCCTTCTTTTTGTCCTTTAAGTATTTAGTTAGGCCACCTTCTCCACAGGTTTGATATGCAATCTCTCGAGCTAGGAGTTTATCAGGGATATACAAAGGTAGAACATGAGGGGGTGTAGTACTTCCAAATACCCTAACGTAAGTGAACAATTCCTCTACAAACCATCTTGCGACGGGGAGGATGTCTACCTCTGCTTCAAGCGAGCACCTCAGGGGGTATTTATCATACAACATTCTATACAAGGGTAGCATAATTCCATGACAAATTTTGTAGAATTATGGAGTGAACTGAGAGTCCCACAATTCCTTATGATAGACATGGATGGGTAAGGGGTCTTGAGTTGTCCACTTCCAACCCATAACAAGAAACTTAGAAACATAACATATTCGATCCATAATATATGTAGACAGGTAAAAAGGAGGATAAATTCTCTGGGACATAGCTCTTTTGGACTGGTAACTGACAATAGTCGTGACTAGGTTATCAGATAAAATTTTGGCCCAATCTACACTAGTGGCATTTGTGGCAGCATCTAGTAACGATAGGCATTCGGATGAAAACTTGTTGATATCTGGCATTCCAAATATTCTACAGAGAATGGCAGCAGCAAAGCAATATGGGGAGGTAAGGGAACCAGTACTGTACATACCATATTTATCTTTCTTGAGCGCTTCGTCTTTCCTGGACCAGTCTTTGGTGGTTTCTGCCAAGTTCTGGTTCTCCTTTACGAATTTATCCATGAATTGCTTGTTATAAGTTTCTTGTGGCTCGGGCAGATGATACATGAGCTTTAAATCCTATGCAGTGAATGAACCGATGAGTCCTTGACCATGAACCTTGAACTGTCTATTTTTTATTTCTGCGCTATCAAGTATCCACTTGACCATGTCTGTGTATGGGAGGATATTTGGCCTTGCTGCTATCGGATGTAGGAATGAGCAAGCTAGCTCTATTAGGGTTGCTTCAGAAGAACTCTGTGAGACGGAAACAGTAGTAACTTCCATTACTCTGGGGTTCTCCTCTTCGAGCAGATTATACATGCCTTCCCACGTAGCTATTCCCACGTCTCTGTTACAAGCCGTGTCTGTATACAAAGGTGCCATTTCCTTTTCTTCGGAGCTCGGGGCTTTGTTTTTCTTTCCCATTTCAAGCTGTGTATTGCGTTGTATCATCCTCCATTCTCCATTCTTGCAATTCACAAGTGAAGTAGAAATGAATGACCGGGAAGGGTGATGGGAAAGTTTTAAATGCCGCAAACATACCAAACACACCACCTTATGTGAAGTGATTCTTCGAAAAGCATGCATTCATATTCTATTAATAACTGACAACTAACTCCTTTATTAGCATTTAAAGTGCATAACCATGTGTCATCTTATGGAAAATACTTTTCTTGAATATCGTTTCCGAAAGATTTGCGATGGAGCGATTTTGCGATTTGCTTCGCAACATCGCATATCACAACATTGAAGAATCGCACAAATAAAACATCGCATATCGTAACATTGAAGAATCGCACAAATACAACATCCTTGTGTTGATCTGGCTTGACATCGCAATCATTGCTTTATCGCGATGTCGCAATATCACAGATCGCAGGAGTTTTATGTATAACAAATTTCGTTAACATGATTCTTGTGAGATGTGATCTTGCGATCGGGGTCATCGCCAATTGATAAATTCTGAAGTGTTTCTTGTAAGTTTTACTGAACGTGACGCGATATTTATTCAATGCCACAATCTCACAAATGTTGGGATTATACTTTAACGGTGGCATCCCGCTATCTTTTTACGATGCAATTTTAAAGATCTTTTCCCTTATCATAAACTTAGATTTTAAGTATCTCAAAGGAGCTTCCTAAGCTTATGATGGTAACTTTATTTGTGAAAAAGGAATTTAAGCACTACTTTGCTTTTCCTAGATTTTAACTAAGGGTCCCCACCCATTTAGTATTTCGGATGACACTTAAATGAGAGGGGGGTTGTTGTTGGTCACAACCGATTGGTGCTTGGCACATTGCCTCTTTAAGATGTTCAAAGGCCTTCATTGCTTCTAGAGTCCATGAAAATTCATATTTCTTTAATAATGTTGTTAGAGGTGCTGCTATTCTCCCATAATGCTTAACAAACTTGCGGTAATACCCTGTCAACCCAAGAAATCCTCGCAGATTCTTTATAGTTGTGGGGATTTTTCATTCCTTAATGGTTTTAATTTTTCTAGGGTCTACCTTACCACCTTCATGAGAAACAATATGACCCAAATGTGCCACCTCTTTTACTCCAAAGAAACAATTGGAGGTTTCTGCATATAATTGTTTCTCCTCCAATAGTTTGAGCACCCTGTGAACATGTCGAACGTGATCCTTCCAAGACTTGTTGTATATTAGTATATCATCAAAAAATACTAACACAAAATTTTCTAAGGAAAGGTTTGAAAATGGAGTTCATCAAACCTTGAAATGTAGAAGGTGCATTGGTAACTCCAAAAGGCATGACCAAAAATTTGTAATGACCCTCATGAGTTCTAAATGCTTTTTTTGGAATGTATTTAGTCTTCATTCTAATTAGATGATATCCTAAACAAAGATCCAACTTGGTGAAGCAAATTGATTCATGCAATTCATCCAATAATTCATCAATGACAGGAATGGGAAATTTATCTTTAATAGTGAGCTTGATGATCTCCCTATAATCTGAACACATGCACCATGATCCATCCTTCTTGTGGACCAATACTACTTGAGCAGGTAAAGAACTTGGACTAGGTTTAATTATATCATCCTCTAGCATTTTTGCAACCATATGTTCAACTTCACTCTTTTGTTCATAGGGATATCTATAAGGCCTAATGTTTGGAGGAACACTTCCTAGAATCAAATAAATAGCATGATCATGACCACGAATAGGTGGGAGGCCTTTGGGAGTCTCAAATAGCTTGGAATGATTGTCCAAGACTTTTTGGAGATCTGGAGAAATAGATGATTTCAATGTGGGAACATCTAGTGAACATAATTGTGCAATTATGCATAATTGTTCTTTCTTTAGAAGTTTTGCCATCCCGTTAGAGATGATTATCTTTCCCATTTTCCCTGTGATACCCCTTAATTCAAATTCCTTTCCTTCTAAAGAAAACTTCATGAAAAGTTCTTGAAAATTAAAATCTATTTTACCCAAGGATTGTAGCCATTGGAATCTTAGTACAACATCAACACCACCCATTGGAATGGAAGGCATTGGGATATTCAATACATACTCTCCCATGGATAGCTTGATATTATGGCACTTTCCTGAGAAATTTATGGTTCCTCCACTTGCAACCATCACTTCACACTCTGGTGTTGGATATAGGAAGCAATTCAATTCCTTGGTTATCTTACAATGAATAAAATTATGGGTACTACCCGAATCAATCAACACTATTACCTTTTTCTTCTTGATATGCCCTTCTATCTTGATAGTTTGAGGAGTGGTAATTCCAGTCAATGCATTACAAGATATGGTCGAATTCATTTCTTCTTTCTCTAGGGTTTGTTCCTGATGTATATCCTCTCATTTTGATGTTTCTTGTTCCTTTTATTCCTCCTCTTCACAATATATGTAAAATAATTTGTTCTCAACACACTTATGACCTTTAGTGTATTTGCTATCACAACTGTAACAAAGTCTTTTTGCTCTTTTTTCTTCCAATTCTTATGGTGTCAACCTTGTAGGTTGTGGATGGCTAGGGACAACAACACTTCCATCTTTATGATTGTGAGTGGTAGGCTTCCTTCTTGCCATAATTTTTCTTTCCATTTTTCTTGCAAACCTGAATTCCTTCTCTAATGAATCAATATCCCAAAGGCGAACCTCATGTTGGATGTTATCCTTTAAATTTCCTATGAACACATCAATCATATGCTGCTCTGGAATATCTTTTACCCTTATATTCAATTTTTGGAATTCCTCAATGTGCTCCCTCATTGAACCCTTTTGTTTGAGATTTATCAATTGGCTAAAAAAGCATTGCTTTTTGTATCCTCAAAATGTGCTATCATTTTGGTGGGCTCCAATATTGCAGTAATGATGCTGCAACTCCTAGGACTCCCTTCTTTACTTTTATAAACCCAGTAGTTCGTAACAAACTTGGAAACAACGGTGTTGTATGCACAAGTACTAGCTCTTGCCGTACGCTGTCACTTGATCAGCTATCACAAGTTCGCTAGGAGCTTAAGCCAACTTCTATGAGCTCTTAGAAGAAGCTTTTAACTATGATGGATGAAAGCTAACTCAAAGAGGGCTAGTCTACTGGCAGAAAGAAGATGAAAGCTGAAAGGAAATGAAAACCCTAGTTTTACTGACTAACCCTACTAGTGCAAGAAAAGAGATGAAAGTTGTTGAAATAGATGCCATTGACTCTTGGAAAGGTAAAATGCATGTTGCTAAGCTACTTTTGAAGAAAAATCTAGAAAAAGCGTCTTTTTGTATTTTTGAGTAACTTTGCAGATTTATTATGCATGTGCTTCAACTGTTTTTGACTGTGCAGAGGTTGATTGGCAAAAGGAAATGGAGTGGGTTCTTTTAGGAGGTTGGGAAGGTGATAAGAGGACCTAAGGGGTCCCTAACACCCTTCTAGAAAATTTCACAGTGATTAGATCTTGAAAAGTTGCTCACGTGAACTTCTACAGGAAGTCTACAGGGATTCTATAGGATGTTCTACAAGAACGGCCAAAAGAGGATTTTAGAGGATTGATGGAGAAAACATGGTGGGGAAGTGGAAATGAAGGGTGGATAAGGTTTTTAAGAGGTGTGGGACCTCATAAATGAAGCTCAAGAGTGATGAAGATAGTTGGATTAGCTCAAGGATGGAGAAAGCAATGTTGCACAAAAATATAGAAATTAGGGAAAATCAGGAAAGTGTAGTGAAGGGAGGGAAGGAATCTTGGATTAGGGGCTGGAATAGGTTGGATGATGGAGGAAGGGTAGGTAGGAATGTATTACAGGTAATCTACACACTATTTTCCAAAACTGATTGAACAAAGACTAGAAGAACCAGAGATCTATCTACTTTGACCTAATCTGACCTAACAACCAGAAACATGATGAACAGAAGTTTATAGACATAAAATCATGCAAGATAGCTATGGAAACTAAGCAAGAATAGATCTAAACATGCAAGTAAAACTAGTATCAACTTTTCCAACCAAAAATCTAACACTAGCAATTGCATAGAAAGGCAAGAACAGTGTTTTTGTGGCAGCAAGTATGCCTTGGTCTCAGCTCATGGTCCCAAGGAGGGAGAGATGAGATCAAGGATTTCTTGATGGCCTTTTTGTAGATCTTTTTTGTTACCAAACTATCAAATCAACCTGAAGCATGAAAATCTATTTTAATCATCAAAATTAACCTAAGTAACAAAGCAATATCTTAATCTAGATAATAGAAATTATCCTGTGAATGCAAGGAAAACTCATAAAAGTACACAAAGGAGGTACTAGCACTTGGGTTGGGCCCAACCCAAAGAGCTACAGCCTCCTAAGAAAGCTCAGGGCTAGTGCAAAGAAAAATTCATCTCCATTACTCAAGAAATAATAGTCATGTCACAAAATTGTTTATAACAAGAGCTCAAAAATGAGCTGAAATGCAGAGCTGCACTCAAGTGCGAAAAATAAGTGTTCAATAGCTAAAATACCAAAGCTTGAAGCCTTCCTACTTATGCAACATGAGGACTCCCAACAGTCCTCCTTAACTTTAGGAGCTTGGCTCCTCAAGACTGTAGTTAATCAGGCACTTCATAAAACCTGCTCGGCTGTCCCTTGAAATCAACTTTGGTGGGCTGTTGAACTCTTAGATGATGGTGGAGAACTCGAGGAAGGGGTCATTTAGTGTAGGAGACACCCTTCCTACAAATCCTTAGCCTTGTTCCTTAATATTTGGGTGTCAACTTGCTCATAAATGCTTGACCTTCGTCCAAAAGATGTCCAAAAATCTATAATAAGCACGTATTAGACGTTTTGGTCAAGTTACTATTCTCATTCATCAATTAACATAAATATATTCAAAATCATGCATAAAACTCTGGAGAATGGTGGATTAATCAAGAATAATATGCAAAATGAGCCCATAAATTTACCCATTTTTGGGGCTCATCATCAACCCCTGTTGAATGTGTTGCTCATCCTCTGAGCAACTAATCCAACTCATCATCTTTGATTGCTTTGACTGCCTCTTTGACATCCCAGGCTTCCGAGGTGATGTCCTCTTCTCAGTCATGAAACCATGCGTTTCTCTCTACTTTCTCCCATTGCCTATGTTCTTCTTCTTCTTTGACCCCTTCTAGTAGTCCCAAAAGCAATGGAGGACTAAACCTTAGGCCAATCTAGTTGGCCTTCAAATTTTGTACTGACTGTTTATAAAGTGGCACTCTTGCCAAAGCCTCACTCATCCTTGTTGGGGAGTGGTACTCTCTTATTTTTAGACTGTGGGACAAGGTGTTCCATCTCCTTGTGCAAGCATGGATGCAGTTATCACCCAATAGTCTTTCCATGTCCTCAAAGTGAGGAATGGCCTGAGCTTTCCTTTAGATGTAGTCTGGAAGAGCCTAAGGGTTGTTGGCAAGGTGCTTATGGGCATATACTAAAGCTAAGGGATCTTCTGGTTCTGCCCTAATCATGAGTGGCTCACTTAGCTCCCTGTCCATAACTTTCCGAATTTCTGCTGCCCTATTTTCATCATGGCTTAACCAAGAAGCCATGGCCATGAGTTGCACATCTCCCAATGCAGTATTAGGGTCCCATAAATTCATGTTTGGAAGTACCAAGTTGTGTAAATAGAATTTTTTTATCTTGGCCTTATCTTCAGCTCAGCTACTGTCACACAAATACGTAAACTGATTGTAATTATGAAATGGAGTAGTGCCCCTTTGGGCCAGTGTGTTAATTTTAAATTGAAACCATTGGTATTTAAGGTATAATGCATAAGATTTGGCAGGTTACCTACGTTGTAAGGATTTTATTGCCCAACTGTCCATGCAGGCCAATTGGGCCTCTTTCTCTTGCAACTGTTGTTTCAAACCCTGTATTTCTTTTGCTGCCTAAGATTCCTGTTCTTGCAACAATTTTGTTAGCATTTCCACATTAGCTTGTAGCTATTCCTCTTTCTGCTATTTCTCAATTGTCTCCTTGTCTACTGGAGGTCCTCCTTGCTGTTGTTGCCCTCCCAAAATGGAAAGTCTATCTTCCTTGTGGGCTTCCTGTAGCTGCAGCTGCTTTTTCAGCAGCTCAGTCTCCTCCTATAGCTTGGCTCTTTTGCAGCTTTCTACATGCCTTACCATGGCCAATTCTCCCCTTAACTCTTTTAATTTCTCCTCCATGTTGCCTATGTCCTCAACTCCCTTAGATTTGGCGATTTTTATCCATGTGTGTGTTCTAATCCTCTCTTTCTCTAATTCGAAAAATAACGGTACAACAAATTTTTGTGGGATGATTTTACCACCCTCTAACAGATTGTAATATGAGCCTAAGTCAGGTTGAGGGGTAGGTTCAGGTATTTCTTCTATTTTTCTCTCCCCTTGTGATTGTTTAGCTACCTTTTCATCCAATTTCTCAGTCTCTTTTAACTTGGCTAGAGTTTCCTGTAGAGATGTTGCAGCTTCTTGTAGAGCTGCCTTTGAGTCCAACGACTTAATTTTCTCTTTCCATGTAGATGTTTTTGGGCTTCCTCTTTCATAATTAATTGGTTGAAGGGAAAGTGCCCCTAGGGTCCTTTGGGTTAAGACTCTACCAAACTGAAAATTGCTTATTCAAAGAAACACACACACAGCCATTACATTTACTATAAACAAATTCTAATGTTTAGGGTATGTACCTAAGGTCCTACGTTCGAGAAGGCCTTTAGGGTCCAAACCCTTCTTGGAGTTCCCTTCTTCTGCTTTGACCTGTAAAACAAGCAAATCAAAGAACACAACAGTACATGGGAAAATACTCATATGAAAACCATCTTCATGTTATAAAGTTAATTATAAAAATATTTAAGTAACTATTTGCATAAGAATTCAAGACAAGAATCTCATAAGCATAAAGAAAGATTGTTTCGGGAACCAAGACGTGTTTCTTTATATAAAGGCAAGTAAAGTACATATAACGGAAAGATTTCACATGAAACACCTTCAGCAGGCTCCAAGCAAAGCTTCCTCCCGGATTCGTTCCAGCCTCAAGCCTCCAACAAGAGCTCCTTCCAAGTCTTACTCAATGGTGATATAAAGGATGAATGATCACCAATACACATGGAAACAAGGGTTTCCTATGCAAAATGGGGGAAGTGCAGAAGGCACCAAGGACTTCAGACCTGGTCTATGGGGAAAATCTCAGCATAATAATCTTTCTCTTCTTTTCTCCCTCCCTTAGGCCTTCCCTTTGATGTCCTTTTATACCATCTCCAAAGTAGTTTTTTAGTTAGGAGTTGGTTCGGAACAGTTGGGCCACGTGCACTAACAGGTGATCAGCAGGTAAAACCCCTGATCTCCGCCCGAAAATAAGGAATTATTTATTTTTTTAAGTGTTTTAATACATACACACGGGTTGGGTATACACAGACCCGCGTGTACACGCGTTTAACTCAGGGCAATGTCGCGTATAGGGGATAAAACACTGTTTTTTAAATTTTAGGACCAGGTCTGGAAGGAGGGGTTGCCCTAGGCCATGAGTGCAGCATCACAAACCATAAGAGTGAGATTTGGAGCTATAACAGTAATGGATATCTTGGAAGGAGACTCTTCCTTCTATTTAGTGGGTGAGTCCTCAATGACAATCGGTTCCTTGGAGGGTGGTTGTGGTTTGCCTACTTTGATCCTTGTGCTTTTTCTGGCTTTGAAGTACGTGGAGGTCCTTTTTCTCTTTCCTTTTTGCTTTGTAGGGGTGCTTAACACAGCAAGCATGGCTGTTTCCTCCCTTGCCAACGTCTCAGGGGATTTCTCTTCCTGTTGTTCTTTTCCCTCACTTCCTGTAGAAACCTCTGTGTCCACTGTTTCTGTCTGTATGACTGATATCTCTGGGTGTGTCTCTCCCTTGTCTTTCTGGGTCCCTGCCTTGGTTGTGGTGCTCTTCTTTTGGGATCTCTTGGCCTTTTTCTTCCCAACCTTTGTCTTTCTCCTTTTCTCTGTTTTTTTTGTTTTCTCCTTTGCAGTCTTGGGTTCAGCAGTCTTGCCAAATTCTTATTTTTCTTTCTGTTCTTCCTCTATTTTTTCCTCTGCTTGAATGTCCTGTGCTCCTTCATCATTGTCCTTCTGAATTTCTTAAGTTTGCTCCCCTTACTCACTGCTGGATGGGGTTATGTTCTCAGCCAAAGTTCTAATGTTATCATCCTTGGACATATTTCTGAAGGTTTCCCAAGCTATGGGGACAATATAGGTGTGTAAAGCATCTTCCACCAATAGCTTGATGAGCCCATGGTGGGCCAATTGATCGGGGATCCCTTCATTTAGCTTTGTACCACATTCAATTAAGGACTGAAGAAGGAAATATGGGATGCTCGGTTTCTTGGATGGAGGCAAGTCCATCCCATGCCTTAATTTATATAACAACTTGAAATGATATCCATAGATGATGCTAAACCTCCTTTCACATGTGATATACTTCATAATTTTATAACTAATTTCACTCCATAGAGGAGGCAAGATTGTCCTTACAACTCCATTTTTGTCTTCTAAGGATGCTCCTCAGGCAAAAAAAATGTTTTCTTAGCAACTTGGCCCAATGATCTCTCTTCTTTGCTCCAAGGGAGCCCCAATGGTAGACTAGTAATTCTACTGATAAGCTCAGAGGTAAGTTCTAGGGTCAAACCCCTAAAACTAACTATGGCTTGTGTCTTTGAATGTGGTCTCAAGGACATTAAAAACTCTTCAGTTATTTCCTCATCATAACCCTGAATTTTGTCAAAGAAGGATATCCAATTTGGCTGAGTGAAAAGGTCCACCACCTCAGGGTGATCATGCAACTTGCTAGAGTCTGAGTGTTATTTCCTTATGAATCCTCCTAGCATGGTGTTGAGTGCTCCTTTTAAATTTTAACCAGAAAGGAAAATGTTCAGGAAAACAGTCAATTCACTGCAACAGAGGATAGTTGAATCCAGTTTCTTCTGAACCCAAGAAGAAATTTCTCGTGTGTTTCTTACGATATCAAGTAGCAATAATTCTCTTTTTTTAAGACTACTGTCACCCAAAACTTGACTGTCTGTTTATGAAAAGAATTTTAATTTTTTTTACAGAAGAGAGTGTAGGGGCACAGGTTCTTTCCTCAGCATATAGATAGATAGGCATAATCATTTTTTCACATACTCACATAGGCTGGCCCATATTGCTGCATGTATCTTTATTACAGGAGAATTTTGAAAAAGAATGGAGAGATTTCAAATGCAGAGAGAAAAGGACACTGTGTAGACTCAGGGAAATTTGCAGGCAAACTTTCACTTTTTCAATGCACAGGAAAACTTCCACTTTCTTTTTTCAATCTACTGCCAAGTTCAATTTACCACCTTTCTCAAAAAATTCATGCACATAAGAGTTTTCTTGAGCCTACCTCGTTTGGAGCTTGAAATTTGACGAAAATTCTAGGTTTTCCTTCCACAGAGCTATTCTCTGCCTTTCCTATAGAACCCTTCCTATAGAAGGCTCCCGATTCCTATAGAATGAAGTCGTGCTTCCAATAGATCCCGATAGGTAGGAGATTTTCAAAAACAGGCAAAAAAACTAGTGGAGGACGACTGGTTAACTTATCGAAAAGTGGTCGATGCATACTCTGGTCAAGAACGTTGTGAGTGCAGAATAAACAGAGGGTGATGCATGATTCAACTGAGCGTCTTTTAACTGCGGTGTGATTTGTGGTGAGGGGATGAGGTGGCCGGACCGAACCGTTGATCCGATGTCACAACCATAATGTTTCCGCATGTTTCTGACCTCCTTTCTCCTGTTATCCACTGCCACCACTACCAGTCCCGACGATTTCTTCCTAAATGGACACTCCACATGTGCTGGCTGCACATCTAATCAGTAGTTTTGAATTTAATGGAGCTCGTTGGGATTCCACGAGGATGTGTAACTGGCCGAGGGTGGCCAGTTGACTGGCCACCAATTCCACTCAATCCGAATCATTCCCATAGTCATGCAGCTTTAAAATATAATTTATGAAATTGAAGAACGAGTTTAGGCACTTACCTGCATGGTCACGTCCGTGTTATGAAGATTTCGGGTTTTGGAACCCATTCCTTCGTTTGTTGTTGTTGCATGCACACTGCATGCTTGGCCTCAGCTATTGTTGATGTTCATACGTTCAAGTAGAGCTCCATGCATGTTTCTTCTGCCATACTTTGTTTTCCCTGTCTCTAGAGTGTATCTTTCAGAGGGATCAGCTGCTACAGGATTTCTGTAGGATATCCTGTAGCTTCTTCTCCTCCTGGAATGCAAGCTATAATGAGCAAGGCTATACTGTTGACGAGGGTCTCGGCTGATGAGGAGTCTAGATGGAGGGTAATAGGTATGGTGAGTGAAAAATTGCTGCTTGATTTGTTATTAAAAAGTTTTTTCTGGTAGTATGAAGAAAATAGGATTTCTATATGTGACTGTGCAGGAAAAAAATGAGTGCAATGAAGGTGTTTAGAGATGGAAAAAGGCGACATATGGCGATGGATGGAAGCAAGGAGGTTTACATGCCTTATGGGCAGATTCCCAACCTTCGCGTCCTCTTCTGAGGCTGCTTTTGGCTAGTATGTAAGTTCTACAGGATCTTCCTATAGAAGACATAGAACGTTCCTGTAGAAGACACAAAAATTTCTTGTAGAAGGTGAAATCTTAGCCCAAATGAGACCAAATCTTAGGAAATGGTAGTGGTCATGGAGGAATGGATGGTGAGGGATGCTTGCAGCTTGGTGCTGACCCCTATCTTTGTCTTGTGTGATCCTCCTAACCTGCAATGTCCTTCCTGCAACCTGCAATTGATCCAACATAGATTAGGTGTATTTTCCTTTTTCTTTTTCTTTTTTCTTTTTTCTTTTTTTTCTCTTCTCTGTTTTCCTTAGTCTGAGATGGCTGGGGTGCCTCCACGAGGTTTTCACCCTCATTATCTGCCCTAGGCACCTCCTAGAGGTTTTCACCCAAGGATCTTTTATTCTTTTTCCTTTTTTCTCTTTTTTTCTTTTTCTTTTCTTTTTCTTTTTTTTTGTTCAAGGTGTGGGTGGAGTGGAGACAGGGGCCTACTCCACCACCAACACTGATTTATCCAGAGTTTCAATGAACTCCTACTTAAAAAGGGGCTTCATGTAGATTTTCAATTGATGCCCATTGACGAACATGGGGATGACTTCTTCATAAATGGTCCTCATAAGGACTAAACCATTGTCGTTGAATTTCTCCACTGTATATGGTCCCAACCATCTTGTCCTCAGCTTTTCTTTGAAATCCTTGTATCTTGAATCATATAACAGCACCCAATCCCCTGGCTAAAATTGCTTTTCTTTAAGGTGACGGTCATGCCATATCTTTCTTTGAAGTTGGACCACCTTTGAGTGGAGAAGGGCCTACATTCTCTCTTCATCTAGTCCAATCAGCTGGAGTAATCTTTCTTGTTGTGCATGGCTGAGATCTAGGTCTAGCTGAGCTACCAACCTCAATGTGTTATATTCAAATTCTATGGACAGCAAAGCCTTCTTCCTGTAGACCAGATCATAGGGTGTGAAACCTATTATAGTTTTCCAGGTAGTGTTATAGGCCAAAGTGGCCTTAACCAACGATCTACCCAATATTTTCTAGTGCTACTCACTACCTTAGTCAAAATCTCTTCCAAAGATCTATTAGTGACTTCCACCTATCCATTTGCTTGCAGGTGATAAGGGGTGGAAGTTCTATGCTTAATCTTGTAATGAGCGAGCGGGTCTTCAATAAAATTAGAGGTAAACTGACTTCCTTGATCTGTGACTAATTCTATTGGGTAGCCAAACTTATAAAAGATATTTTCCCTCAAAAAATCAGCTACCTTTTCTTCTGTCGCTGCTTTTATTGCCCTTGTTTCTACCCACTTTGTCAGTTAATTTGTGCAGACAATGATGTAAGACCTCTGGTTTGAAGGAGGGTTGATAGGACCCAGAAAGTGCAGGCCCCACTTCTCAAATGGCTTGAAATTCACTTGAGGTTAGAGGGGCATCTCATCCCTTGGAGTCGGTTTCCCCATCCTTTGACATTGGTCACATTGGCTGATGTATCTCCTGACATCTTGATAAAGAGTGGGACAATAGTAGCCTACCTGTAGAATTTTGAAGGCAGTTCTTTTTGCTGCAAAGTGGCCTCC
This sequence comes from Pinus tabuliformis, assembly GCA_031772625.1. Taxonomy (NCBI): domain Eukaryota; kingdom Viridiplantae; phylum Streptophyta; class Pinopsida; order Pinales; family Pinaceae; genus Pinus; species Pinus tabuliformis. The sequence continues at coordinate 278,341,077 of CM062808.1, forward strand.
ACAAGGCCCACCATGACAGGTTAGGAGGATGTCGAAAACTTCCTCCTCCCTGACACAAAGCCTCAAAATCTGATCTAGGCCAAGTTTAAACAAGTTGCCCCCAATCCAAGTGAATGGGGCCCTTTTCCTCACGATCTTACTCTTCTCTTTTGAGGATAGGTGTGGCAGGAACTATGCTGAAACCAAGTAATTTTCTATATCAGTGAACCATGGAGAGAGTACTGAAATAGAAAACAATTGGTCATCTGGCATTTGATCATCCACCATCCCTTCTTCACCTGCAGGCAAATCTAGTCTACACAGAAAATCAGCAACAACAATTTCCTTACCTAGCTTATCAACAATGGTTAAATCAAATTGCTACAATAAAAGTAACCATCTAATGATATGAGCATTTACATCAGGTTTATTCATTAGATACCTAATTGCAGCATGATCAGTGTGTACGAATGTTTGATAGCCAGTGATGTAGTGTCTGAACTTATTTAGGGAATGGACTACAACTAGGAGCTCTTTCTCGGTTCCAGTATAGTTCAACTCCGCCTTGGACAGGTTTTTACTAACAAAATATATGGCATATGGTAGATTTTCTTTAACTTGTCCTAAGGCTACTCTTATGGCTTTGTTCGAGGCATCCATGTGAATGTGGAAAGGTAGGGCCCAATTTGGACCTCTCAAGATTGGGGCAGTTACTGGCTTACTTTTCAACACATCCAGAGCCTCTTGACAATTGTCAGTCCATGTAAACTCAACATATTTCCCCAAAAGACCAAACAATGGAGAGGCTAGCTTACTGAAATCTTTAATGAATCTTCTATAATATCCTGCTAATTCTAGAAAACTCTGAATATATCTTACCTTTTGAGGAGGTGGAACCCTTTGGATGATAGCAATCTTGTTGGGATCCACCTGTAATCCTTGCTGATAAATTGTATGACCTAGCATGGTCCCTTCAGTCATTAGGAATTCACATTTTTCAAGACTGAGGGGTAGGTTCATTTCAATACACTTGATTAAAACTTTTCCCAGGTTAGTCAATGCTTCTTGGAAGTTGGACCCATAAGGAGTAAATTCATCCATGTAGATTTCCACCGAATCATGAACCAACTCAACAAAGATGCTCAGTACTGCTCTCTGGAAAGTGGCAAGAGCATTGCATAAGCCAAAGGGAAGCACCCGGTAGGCAAAGGTACCCCATGGACAAGTGAAAGTGGTCTTATTTTGGTCTTTCGGGCTGATTTGGATCTGATTATACCCGCTAAACCCATTTGGGAAGGAAAAGAACTTCTTCCCTGCTAGGCCATCTAACACTTGATTTATGAAAGGCAAAGGGAAATGGTCCTTCTTGGTAGCTTTGTTAAGTTCTTGATAATCTACACAAATTCTCCACTTCCCATTCTTCTTGGGCATAAGCACCAAAGGAGAAACCCACTCACTGTCAAAGATGGGGTAGATGAATCCTGCATCCAACAACTTTTGTAGTTCTTCCTTGACAATGTCCTTGAGGGCTAGATTCATCCTCCCTCGAGGCTGCCTCACTGGTTTACAATCCTCTTTAATATAAATGTGATGGGTAGAGAATGAAGGATGGACTCCTTTCATCTCCTTATAGCTCCAAGCAAAAGCATCCAAATGGTTGTTCAATAAGCTACACAACTCCTCCTGAGAGGGGGACAGGGATGAGTTGATCTTCAAGGTTCTCTCGGGGCCAAATTCCACATTCTTAACTCAGGGAGAGGTCGAATCAGTCACAAGAGATCCACTAAAGCACTAGCTTGGGCATCTCCTACCAACTTTTCTAATGGTAGCACACTAGAAGGTGGATTTTGAATCAAATTTTCAATAAGGTCATCCTCGGTTTGAGGACCTCCCTTGGTGGCTCCCATTGTGCACAACGGTGCAGAGTAGACTTCATCCTCATCTTCCTCCTCCAACTAGAGAGGTAAGTCATGTTATAGCAGAGGTTGGGCAGGAGGATATAGGACTAGCTGTTTGGACATAGGCCCATTCTTAATGGTCATGCTCCCATCTTGACAACTGATGTAAGCATCTGTAGTAGCTAACCAAGGCCTTCCCAAAATCAGGGGGTATCCAGTGAGTTTTGCCTTTGGTTGAAGGACCAAGAAGTCCGCAGGGTACTCCCAAGAATAAATGGAGACCATGACATCTTCCACAAACCCTTCGAGGGTCACAATGGACCGGTCTGCTAACTGCAGTACTGTCAAGGTCTTTCTTAGGGAACTTTGAAGGTTAAGTTTGAGCATAGTGTCCCTGGTCATCACATTAATGGCAGCCCCTGGATCGATCAAGGTGTGGGGGATTATGGTGCCATTGATGTGGACATTGACTACAGGACTCCCAGGATCCAGATATTTTGGACATATTACTTGTCCCAACATTAGGTCAGACAATTGTCCTATCACATTGATAGTCGGGGCATCTCTCTTGTTCCTGCCTGGGTGCCTGAAACACTTCTCTTTGATCAATTTGTTGTAGATTGGTACATCTTTTATTGCTTGGAGAAGTGGTATTTTTACACATACTTGTTTAAGTTCTCTCAGGAGCTCAATCTCTTCTGGGTTTGGTTGCGTGGTTCCAATCAGTCTCTGAGGAAAAGGTGGAATGGCTTTGGTTTCACTTTCCTATTTTTCTTCCTCATCCTCCTTAGGAGGAGGTTGGCTATCTGGGAGGACCTTCCCAGATCGTAGGTTGATCTCCTGAATCTCCACAGCATAAGTAGGGCATGTTTTCTCTCCAGTATATACTTGTTAGGCCTATCTGTTATTGGGGTTCGGGTTCGGTTGAGCAGGCATGTGGGGTTGTCTTGGACGAGCAGGAGGTAATGGTTTTGTTTGAGCAGGTGGTGGAGGAAAAATAGCAGGAGGAGAGTTGTACTGGGGCCTCCACCCCTATTGAGGTGCATTCCACTGAGGTTGTGGCTGAACATGAGAATGGAATGAATGAGCAGCAGGTTGAGTATGGTATTGAGATGGGTATGACCAAGGAGGGGGTGCGGACCAGGAAGGATGAGCAGGGGGACCCCAAGAAGGTAGGTGAGTGGATTGGTTGGGGTTGTAATAAGTCTGGGATGTCCCTTGCATCCCCTGCTGGTACGGTCTGGGTCCATGAGGCCTCCTTTGGTTTAGGAAGTAGAGTGGTTCAGTGGCTCCATCAGCCCCTTGGTACATAGCTTTAAGTCTGGGTAAGGTTGGGCACTGGTTTGTAGGGTGATCTGCCTCACAAATGAAGCATATCTCTATGGAGTGCAGTGGACACTCGTTCCTAGGATGCTTCCTTGTACATCTAGGACAAAAGATGGCCAAAGCCCTCTCAACTTCCTCTTGCTTCTGTTGGATTCAAAAGGTGTCCATTTGCATGGAAATGGTCTGTCTCACCTCACTTTTAAGGTCTTCCATCTGGTTTAAAAACTCATGTTTACAAAAGGTGGTGCTGGCTGAAAGTTGACACCCCCTATCTCTTTTCCGGGCTGCCCTAAAATGGTTTCTACACACAGCCTTTATGTCGTCATAAGATAGTTGGTAGATGTCTCCCCCAGCCAACAAATGGAGGGTATTTAGAAGGTCTTCAGGGACTCCTCAGATCAGAACCAGCCTCAGAGATTCTGGGTCAAGTGTGGACCTAGTCCTTTTATAACTGACTTGGAACCTTTCTTCATAGTCTTCTAAAGCTTCATCACTTCCCATGGTCATCCGAAAGATTTCTCCCTTTGTTTCCTTTAACCTACAGTAATCCCGGTATTTGTTGTTAAAGGCTTGCTGCATCTAAGCCCAAGTAGTGATACTATTTCCAGGTAACCCCATAAACGAGAGTAGTGTTGCATCCTTGAGGGTAGAGGGAAAGAGTTTCAACTTTTGCTCGTCTTCTGCATAGTTATAAGTTCGACAAAAGATAGAAAACTCAAACAAGAAGGTATCAAGGTGTTAAATGGTCAATCCATGGAAGTGAGGTAAGGCCGAGGGACTTATGTTTTTCATTTTTGTGTCCCCATTGGTCTCTCGGATGGTAAAGGTACCTTCTATTCTCTCCTCATTTCCTATACCGTTTATGTGTTCTGCCATGGTCTCAGGAGGAATGTTTTCTTGCTCTTCTTCTGTTATAGGATCTTTGTATATCTCTGGAGGTTCACCTATAGGTTCTTCTGGATCACTGCCACGGAAGAAGAGAGGAGGGTGACTCAGTGATGTAGTGGGGGTGTTGGGTAAGAATTTTCCTGAATTGTCTCTGTTCCTACGAGGGATGAAAGGAAATCTTTTTGGTTGCTTTTTTGTTTTTTCTTCTGCTTGTACCTGCAAAACTGAATTGATTGAACAACAAATTACAACTAACTAGAATAAACCTTGCTGGAATGAAAATTTTAGAATTGAAATGAAAGCAGGAAATGACTAATTTATACTACTAAAATGAAATTACAGAAATGAAATGCTAATCTACGCATGCAAAATTGAAATTGAAGAAATGAAATGCTAATCTACGCTTGCAAAATTGAAATTGTGGAAGGGAAATGCTAATCTATGCTTGCAGAATTGGAATTACAAAAGGGAAATGCTAATCTATGAAAGCAAGAAATGTCTAATCTATGCTTGTTGAAATGAAATTGCAGAAATGGAAATGAAACAGCTAAACTACTTTTGCTGAAATAAACTACTTGGCAGAAGATTGTAGTAGAAAATAGAAGAAAAGAAGCAATCACAAATACCCTGACGCTTCCCCAGCAATGGCGCCAAAAATATGGTGGGCTCCAGTATTGCAGCAATGATGCTTCAACTCCTGTGACTCCCTTCTTTACTTTTATGAACCCGGTAGTTCGTAACAAATTTGGAAGTGACAGTGTTGTATGCACAAGTACTAGCTCTTGCCGCAGGCTGTCACTTGATCAACTGGCACAAGTTTGCTAGGAGCTTAAGCGAACTTCTATGAGCTCTTAGAAGAAGCTTTTAACTATGATGGATGAAAGCTAACTCAAAGGGGGCTAGTCTACTGGCAGAAAGAAGATGAAAGCTGAAAGGAACTGCAAACCCTAGCAAACCCTAGTTTTAATTACTAACCCTACTAGTGCAAGAAAAGAGATGAAAGTTTCTGAAATGGATGCCATTGACTCTTGGAAAGGTAAAATGCATGTGACTAAGCTAATTCTGAAGGAAAATCTAGAAAAAGCATCTTTTTTTTTCTGAGTAAATTTGCGGATTTATTATGCATGTGCTATAACTATTTTTGACTATGCAGAGGATGATTGGTGAAAGGAAATGGAGTGGGCACTTGTAGGAGGTTGGGAAGGTGAGAAGAGGGCCTAAGGGGTCCCTAACACCCTTCTAGAGAATTTCACAACGATCAGATCTCAAAAAACTACTCACGTGAACTTCTGCAGGAAGTCTGCAGGGGTTCTACAAGATGTTCTACAGGAAGTTCTATAGGAACGGCCGAAAGAGGATTTTAGAGGATTGATGGAGAAAATATGGTGGGGAAGTGGAAATGAAGGGAGGATAAGGTTGTTAAGAGGTGTGGGACGTGGTAAATGAAGCTCAAGAGTGATGAAGATAGTTGGATTTGCTCAAGTATGGAGAAAACAATGTTGCACAAAAATATAGAAATTAGGGCAAATCAGGAAAGTGCAGCGAATGGAGGGAAGGAATCTTGGATTAGGGGCTGGAACAGGTTGGATGATGGAGGAAGGGTAGGTATAAATGTATTACAGGTACTCTACGCACTATTTTCCAAAACTGATCAAATAAAGACTAGAAAAACCAGAGACCTATCTACTTTGACCTAATCTGACCTAACAACCAGAAACATGATGAACATTATTTTATAGATAGGAAATCATGCAAGATAGCTATGGAAACTAAGCAAGAACGGATCTAAACATGCAAGTACAACTGGTATCAACTTTTCCAACTAAAAATCTAACACTAGCAATTGCATAGAAAGGCAAGAACAGTGCTTTTGTGGCAGCAAGTATGCCTTGGTCTTAGCTCATGGTCCCAAGGAGGGAGAGATGAGATCAAGGATTGCTTGATGGCATTTTTCCAGATCTTTTCTATTACCAAACCGTCGAATCAACCTGAAGCATGAAAAGTTATTTTAATCATCAAAAACAACCTAATTAACAAAGCAAGATCTTAACCTAGATAACAAAAATTATCCTATGAATGCAAGGAAAACTCATAAGAGTACACAAAAGAGGTAATAGCACTTGGGTTGGGCCCAAACCCAAGGGATACAGCCTCCTAAGAAAGCTCAGAGCTGGTGCAAAGTGAAATTCATCTCCATTACTCAAAAAATAATAGTCATGTCACAAATTGCTTACAACAAGAGCTTGAAAATGAGCTGAAATGCAAAGCTGCACTCAAGTGCGAAAAGGAAGTGTTCAATAGCTAAACTACCAAGGCTTGAAGCCTTCCTAATTATGCAACATGAGGACTCCCAATAGTCCTCCTTAACTTTAGGAGCTTGGCTGCTCAAGACTACAGTTAATCAGCCACTTCACAACCCTTGAAATCAACTTTGGTGGGCTATTGAACTCCGAGCTAATGGTGGAGAACTCGAGGAAGGGGTCATTTAGTGTAGGAGATACCCTTCCTACAAATCCTCAGCCTTGTTCCTTTGTATTTGGCTATCAATTTGGTCATAAGTGCTTAACCTTGGTCCAAAAGATGTCTAAAAATCTGCAATAAGCACATATTAGAATTTTTGGTCAAGTGACTATTCTCATTCATCAATTAACATAAATATATTCAAAAGCATGCATAAAACTATGGAGAATGGTGGATTAATCAAGAATAATAGGAAAAATGAACCCATAAAGTGACTCATTTTTGGGGCTCATCACATTTCATCCATAAAAATAGCCCAAGTGACAATTTATTTATGAGAGCAAATCTATCGATACCATACAACTGATTTGGTTCCAAATATATAATTGAAATGTGCACCTTTTGTGTGTTTTACACATTATGGAGATGAAGAAATTGCTCTATCTGTAGTATCCATGTTACAGGATCCTTGCCATCAAACTTCTTCATATCGATCTTTGAAACATTGTGGGTATTCGATCCAATGTTAGAGTCTATGAAATCATAACTAACATTTCTTTTGTTCTCATCATGAGTTTCCTTTACTACCCTTTCGCCACTAGTAAACATTTATTGTAGTAACTTTGTTAAATTTGTCTTCAAATATTCCATCTTAGCTTCCATACCTTTCTTTAAATCATCCATCTTAGCTTCCACGCCATCCATCTTAGCTTCCATGTCATTCATCTTAGCTTCTACGCCTTTCTTTAAACCATCCATCCTAGCTTCTGTTACATTTTGTGCAAGTGAATTTTGTTGCACTTGGCCTCGTAATTTTTATATATCATGTTGCATTTATTCCTCTTCTTCATGAGTCATGCTAGAGCTTTCAAGATGCTTACTAGGTGTTTCCATTTTCTTTTTTTGGGGCCTCAATTAAATATAATAACTTTTCACTATGCCCTTTGAATTCCTTCAAACTAATTTGTTTAACCAAACTTATGCAAAAATTTTAAGAAACTACACACCTTTTTTCACTTTGTAGGAGCTTGATATTGAATCTGTTATATCTCTGTGATTACGGATATCAAAGGTCTAAAATTTCTTCCTATCGTAACCCTCTGAGTCCTCTTTCTAACCCTACAAGTCTAATCAATATTGGATTCTCCAATGAAGCATTATGCCAAATCTCCCATGATGACCTGATTATAGACTGGTTCAGTAGAGCGAACGTGTACGATGTTCCATGTGCCATTTTTTCAACCTTAGGTTCTGAAAATTATGCCCAACAAACTAAGTCTATCTTATTTCTCTGACTTCTTACGAAATTTGAATCAGATGCTCCAAGAGAGAGTTGTGATGATTTTTCCAAGGTACCCTATTCGGGATGTAATTCAGGGGCCTACATAAACCCTAAATGTCTTGGACCATATCACCGAAAATATAGCGAAGAAAAATCTGAAATCCAGACTTGAGGTTCAAAATGGTTTCTTCTCAAATGGGTTTTTTTATCTTCTAAAACATCGCACAAAAAAATTTATAGCGAAACTTCCACGAAGACCTATTTGGAGCAGCAAAACCCTAGAATCCAAAGCTCTGATACCAAATGTTATGAAACCAACTCACAAAAAGATAGAAAAGATAGATCAAAAACTTAGAAATCAGCTTCTTCAAGGGGTAAACCTCCTTTACATTACACAAATGAACAATTCTTGGATGATACAAATGACAAAACCTCCTTTCTATATATAGGAGTCTAAGGGGTCACAACATAACCAAAGCCAACCTAACAATAATAATATAAGGGCATAAAAATAACAATAGTGGGCTTCTATGGGGCACAATGATAACAATATGGGATAATAGGGGCACAACAATAACAATAAGGAATACAATGAGAATAGTAATGAGGGAATCACTAGTATTATAGGGACCTAATAATCTTCCCCATTGTCATCTTCTCCATCCAACTCTTCTACATTCTTTTCCATCTCTTCTTCTTCTACCTACAAAAGTGGATGGTGATATGGCTCTTACTGCACCATGTGATCAAATGGGGGGTGGGTTGGTGTTGGAGAATTTTTTGTTCTTATGATTGAATGAAAACACTAATGAAATGAACTTTTCTATTTTTGAAATGAAATATCCCTAATGTAATTATTTTTTTGTTTTTTAACGAATGAACTAGGGAATAAAACAATGCATTCTTTGATACCTACTCAAAAACGGCACCAAAAAGTGATGAGCCTCGGTATTGCAAAAACAATGCTACAACTGCGAATGCTACCGACTTTAATTATCAACCCGGGATTCATACAAACTTAAGACGTATCGACACTACATGTGCAACATAAAATGTGTCCTTCCTTTGTTGTCATGAGAGAGAACAAACGTTTCCTATTTGCAAGAATGAAAGACTGATTTTTTTTTTTTTTTGAACTAACATAAAATCCTCTATCTACTTATTAATGCACTTTGCTTGCAAAGGAACCCTATTTTAACCCTATTTGTCACATGTGATGTTTTAACTAATATAAGAATGAAATCTAATATAAAGAATACTAACTGTTGTGTGCATATGTAAATATAAAATAACTCATTTTTAAAATATTTTTGCTTGTTAAATGCAAATGCTAATATTTCCTTAATCTTTGGCAGGGGAGACATGTGTGGAGGAAGAGGGGTATAATGGTTTTGATGGATTAGAGGTCAAATAGGGGCCTAATCCCAACTTCAATGATGATTTTTCTCAAATCAGGCTCAAAACGGGCTGCTACAGGATTTCTTAAAAATGTACTAATTCTCCTACAGGATCCCCTAGTTCTCCTACAGGATCCCCTGTTTTACTACAGAATGTTACAGATTTACTATACGAAATTATAATTCATCGAATGACCAAGAAAATCAAATCCAAATTGGATGGGACAAATTTTTTTATTGACTAGGATGTCTTAGGTCCCCATTACAAGTAGAATCACTCAAAAAGACCTTTGTTAACCCATGCTAAAAAATAGCAGAAAATTACTAGTTGAAAATCTAGAAATTCGAGAACTAGTGAGCTAGTAAATCTATAAAATGCCTAACCTAATCAAGTGCAAATGCAATGGGGTAATTTTTTTTATGAAATAGAATTTTTTTTGTGATCTATTACAAGTGGAATCAACTTGATAGAAGCTCATTAGCATGCTTTAAAAAATAACAGAAATTTACTGCTAGTTTTCATAAAGGAGTTCTAGAAATCTAGATTTCGGAATAAGAAGATTAATCCAAGTATCTCAATGATTACTATGACCTTCCAAATATTTTCCAAGGATGAAATGATATTTTTGATCCTACAGAAGAACTTACATTAACCATTTAACCCAATCCTACAACAAGAAATCATTAATACTAAATGCACAAATAGAAAGAAATAAAAACAAGAGATGCATGTGAATAAGAAGTTAAAAGAAGGAAAGAAAATGACACAAAAGGGCTCTGAGGCTCCTAGGATGGCCAATCCCGAGGAAATTCATAGACCTATGGAGGATAACAAGATTTATAAGCTGAACATGACACAAATATTCATTATTTTCATCAATACAATTACATCCCTGCAAGAAAATACGATGGAGTTGCAGAAATACAAGTTCTCTCCACAAGAACACTAATCAAAATCTCCTCCTAGAGGAAAATTCGACTTTTTACTTATAAAAAATGATTAGGAATCATTCCCCATGAATGGATGAAGGTTTCCCCACCAAAATCCCTTGATTAGTGACCCTGGTTCCCAATACTAGGAATCTGCATTAAATGGCAGGGAACACATTCCTAGATTTTCTCAATCATTGGAGTTCCACAATATGTGCCATAATTCCATAATATCTTATTGATTTATTATTTAGTAGTGATCCTCTTGTAGTAGGGATCAAGTATCTAAATTATCCCATCCTCCAAATCTTCATAATTTGCTCAATATTGTCATAATATTTCACAAAAATAAATAAAATTAGGCACAAATGTGCAATTATTCATAAAATTTCCTAATGAATATATTAAAGTTAAAAATACCTTATCTAATTCAAAAAGAGAGGTTTAATGTGCTAAAAAATGGTCATAGGCCTTAATTTATGTTTAATTTAGAGGCATAGGCCTTAATTTATGTCTAATTTAGAGGCCCATCATACCCCCCAGCTAAAAGTGTTTCTCATCCTCTAAGAAACTTAGTGAGCTCATTGTGCTTCATTCATGGCGCTGGTGGCCTCCCTCTTGTATATTAAGAATCTTGGCTATAATTTCTGCAAGGTCAAGCCCAAAAACATATTTGTGAAAAGGAAAATCCTTGTTCCTTGAGACCATTAGTTTGCCTTCTTCCCCTTATTCAAGATGGTTCTTGAATATTTTTCAATTTTTAAAGGTCTTCCACATCCTTATCAACCTTCTGTTACCTTGTTCCACCATTTGGAAACCTCTAAAACCTTCAAAATGTTTTTATATGAGAAATAGGACATCCTATAGTAATTCTTGTCAAAACTACATGAAACCCTGTTAAAACTACATGAAACCATTTTTGAGCATAAATGATAGTCTGAGCCTAGGACAGGCCCTCAGCTTGACTCCCATGCCTTTCTCTTATTTCTATAACATCTTTTAGGCCTTGGACAAAATCTAGAAAGACATTAGATACCTCTTGGAAAGTCTCTTTTCATCATTGCAGTTTGAGTTCTATTTTGATGGTGGATGCCTCATTTCCTTTTGTTGCCTTCTTCTTCTCTCTTGTGGCCTAGATGGTTTCCTAATGGCCTTGGAGTTCTCTGTTTTGATTAGGTCTCTCTTAGGCACTATCATTTTTGGTTTTAGCACAATTTTTTCTTTCTTCCTTCTTGTAGCAGCATTCTGCCTTCCTGTAGTAGTCATTCCTTCTTCCTTCAGAGTCTTCTAACTGTATGGGAGTGATGAGAAATGATGTAGGTTTGTGAAAATGGAGAGGATGCTCTGTTTGATTTTTCAAGAAATTTTCAGGGTGAGATAGGGTTTTTTCTTGAAATTATGAAATAGAATGGATGAATGATGGATAGATAGTGAATATGAAGTGGAGGAAGGGCTTTAAGCGCTATGGTGACTTGGCTTTGCAAAAATTCTTCTTTTAATTGTTGTCCTCATTCCTTGAAACCATCACCCTTCATAATTTGACTTTTCAACATTGCATGAGTGGAGGAGTGAGCTGCAATTAACAAATTTAAGGCAGTTGAGACTACTGACCCATCCTTAGATTATAAAACCTCATCTCTCATGCATTGACAACAAATTTCTAACTATAATATGCTCAGGACAAAAGGTCAAGAATATTGCATACATGTATCTAATTGATGGTTGTTGGAGAGACATGCATGCTGCTACTGAGTTGATGTAGTTGTGCTTCTCATGACTCAGGTACATCTTCTTGATTGCCTTTTTCTTTTTTGTTGATCTTATTTTGCTGATGGGTTGTCTTCTTGTTGATGTGCAAGTGATGGCTTCCTCTGTTGCTACAGAGATCTGGAGGAGTTTCATTGTGCATGTAGTTATTCTTGTCCTCTTTCAATAATGGTGTTGAAGGTTAGGCCTAGAGCCTGTTGTTACTTCCAAATAGGTTGTTTTAGTTGCCTATTTTTTTTATTGTTTGTGTCCTTTCTCTGTTGGAGGGTAAATAGGTATTGGAATGAGTGGAAGGTGTGGCCATAGAGTGACATGGTCATGATCGGTGTTGGCTGAGATGTGGTGAAGCCAATGTCATTTTTTCCTATCCGAAAACATGCCTGCATCATAATCTTTCCATTGGACTACCTTTCCTGTAGATTTTCATAACTTCCTATAGTACTACACAAAACTCCTATAGTAATTCAGGACAACCTCTTGTAGCAAACTTGTTTCTCTATATCTCCAAAACAGTAGAATGGATTGAACTAAAACTTTCTGAGCATGTTTCCATCATCATTATGCACCTGGCTATAAAAAACATTTAGTCAATGGATGCACGGATCTTGAGAAAATCTAAAAATGGGTGAAGGTTATCGAGGCCAATTTCTTGGATACCATGGACTAGAATTTACTAAACTTGATTGGTCATGTTATCATCATCCATAAGCATCTCCCCATGAAACAAATTTTTAAATGAATGCTTAGATATCGAGAAAATGCAAAAATGGTTGTAGGTGATGGAGGTTGATTTCTCAAAAACTGTGCACTGGAATTTTGTTGAAATTGCTTGAGCATGTTACCACCATCCATATGCATCTCTCCCTGAAACATCTTGGCAAATGGATGCATGGTTTTCAACTTATGAAAAAAGCAAATTTATGCTTTATGTATTTTTGTTTCTTGTAGTAAAACAGTGCCTTCATGTAGTTTTTTAGGATAGCAAGCAAACTGAATGGGAAAATCTTGAGAATGATGGGTGGATGGTGGAAATAGATGAGGGTGATGGTTGGCATGGCCTTGGCCTTGTTGGAGCATTTGAAAAAAGGAGGAGAAAGTCAAAATTTGACTTCTTTTGACTAGGTTTGACCTATTTTTTCTTTCTTTGGTGGCAACTTGTTTTTGTTCCTTGTAGGTCTACCTAGGCGCCTTAATGAATGTTTTCACCTAGGATATTTTTTTTTTTCCTTTTTCCTTTTTCCCAAACCATTGACCGCCTTATGGGATTTTCAATCAATGAGCCAATCTGAGGCACCTCAAAGGAGGTTTTCACTTGAGTTTTTTTATTTTTTTCACTTATTTTTCATTTTTTTTTTACCCTACCCTACTTGAAAAAAAAAATCACTTTCAAATATAAGAATACTTTCAATGGAGTCATGTGCACATCAAGATGACAGACAAAATTATGTGTAGGATTGAAATGTATTATTTGACATGTTCCTAGATTTCAAAGACCAAATGATTTGACTTTGAAAGGATCAAGCATAGTTGAAGAAGAGAGTGATCCTCCATATTGTTGATTTTCTGGAACCAAACCTCAATATAACTTTGATATCCTTGGTTTTATTTCTTATCTGGATCATTCTTCATGTATTCTTCTACCATGACTTTCAAATATTCTTCTTTTTGTTGATTGTTCTCTTGAATACGTGGACGATTTGATGGTAACCATGAGGGAGATCTCTCGATCACTCATTTTGGTGTCTTCTCTTCATGAAGTGCATTCCATGACTCTATGATCTTCTCATTTGAATCTTCTTATTATGTATGTAGTCCTTCAATGATATCAAGATAATCTCTTTTTTGCAATACTCTTCCTGAGCTATGGTGAATACCATTGAGCTCAAGAGGAGATGTTTGGAAGTGTTGTACCTCAACATTGTAAGTGGGTTGAGCTACTTCAATGTGTGGGTTTGGAAATGGTGGTACAAGTAGTTGAGTGGGAGTGTATATTTGAGATGTATGTGGTTGGGGTTGTTGTTGTCGTTGTGGTGGAGGTGAATGGTAAGGATAACATGGAGCTGGGTATGGAGGATATTGAGGAAAATAATAGGGATATTGTGGATGACTCACATAAGTTCCTTGCCAACCTTGTTGCCAAGATCGGTTTGGGGTTGACATGACCAATGTTTCCAAGGAAAGGGTGTGTTCAAATTATTTGAGGTGGATATGCATAACCTTGAAATTGTGGATTAGGCTCTTGCATCATACTAAGTTGACTAGGATACCATGGTCCTCTTGGAGCTACATAACATAGTTGTATTCACAATTGACTTGCTCCATTGTCCTCTCAGTAAACTTCCTTCAACCTTGGTAATGATGGATAATGTTGAACACCATGTGATTCTTCATGGACAACACAAATATCAACATCTTCTTTTTCTTCATCTTGCATTCTTAACATTTCTACTAGTTTGGTTAGATTGCTAAGAATTTCTATTTTAAAATCATCAAACAAATTTCCAAGCTTATATTGACTTACTAATATTGATGTTGATTTACCTACTCTTTCCCTTCCTCTTGATATGTGTTTTCATGTTTCACAAATTTCTTCAAATGATAATTGGTATACATCACCTCTACTCATGAGATCAAGGAGATCAATCCACTCATGCCTAATTGTTCTAAGTAAGAGGGTTTTTAGTGTGTCGGATCCTAAATGATGTTGTTTTGTCCTCTTAACATTATACATGAACCTCTCTATTAGACCCTCAAGGCTCTAATCTTCTATTTGATTCATTCTAAATATTTCTTCCTTAAGATCATAATCTTTATACTTTTCTACAAATATCTTTTGCATATCATTCCATGATCTTATTGAATTAGTCCCTAAACTCATGAACCATTTAAGAGCTCTATCCTTCAATGTTGCCGAAAAAAATATCAATTTTTGAGTCTTTAATAAGTAACAATAAGATCTACAAAGAATTTCAAATTCAAGGAGAAACGTTTTTGGATCCTCTGACCTTAGACCATGAAATTTTGGAAGAAAAGATGGAGGGATGTTCTTCATGTGCACACTACCATCAGTATCTTGAATGGAAAATCTGAGAGGATCTTCCTCATTGTTATCTTCTCCATCCAGTTCTTCTACATTCTTTTCCATCTCTTCTTCTTCTACCTACAAAAGTGGATGGTGATATGGATCTTACTGCACCATGTGATCAAATGGGGGGTGGGTTGGTGTTGGAGATTGTTAAGTTATATTATGTTCTATGCTTAAAGTAGTTTACTTCTTTTTATTATTATTATCCACAGATTAGCAATCACCAGTAAGTAAAGTGCAGATAGAACATTAAACGATCGACAAAAAATAAGCCAAGACAAGAGACACAAGATGTGGCGGCTAGCCATGGACAAACCCCAATATGGGGAAACCCTTTGATCAAATATTCTTTTATCTTCAATAATTCAACAGAGAGAAATACTACAAAATTATGATTTATATCAGCAGCAGCAAACCCTAGATCAGTGGCATCAGCATCACCGGCATCACCAGCATCACCGGCATCAGCATCATCAGCATCACCGGCATCAGCATCATCAACATCACTGGCATCATTGGCATCACCGGCATCAGCATCATTGGCATCACTGGCATCAACATCATTGGCATCATCATCATCGGAATCACCAACATCAGCATCAACGACATCATTGGATTTCCAAGGAGAGTCAGCTTCACCTATTGTGTAGTTCTGAGAGAGAGTCTAATGGTCAATGGCGGTTAAACTTCCGATCTACAGTTGCAGCGCTAAATTCTGGGTCCTTCCTTTCACACGTGTGAGAGAAGAGTCCCTTTATGCGCAGTAGGAAAAGAGCCTCTTTTCTGCGCAGGAGAGAGAGAGAGATGTGATGAGATGTGTGTCCAAATGAGGAAAATACCTCCTATATTTATATACAAATGTTGATGATGAATAGATGCGTCTGTTGGGCTTCTGAGCCTACATGAGTTGCTCATCGGCTTGATAATTATTCCATAATCTAAATAAATTCATATCTCCATAAATACTTATCAAAATTAGATGATCTTTAGATCAATCCTACACCTCTCGATGAGAGGAATCCAAGAAAAATATAATCAGCCATGAATAAGGTGACCCACATGAAGTTTGGCCCTAGTTTCCAATTTTAACACTCCTTCTCAACTAGGGAGAACTTCATCAGCAATTCGTTTGTCTATCGCTACTATTCATCCATCAAATGCACTACCCTGTACAACTTGACCCCTGCTCTGCTCTACTCTAGCTTGCTATACTCTACTCTGCCTTGCTATGCTGTGCTCTGCCTTGCTATGCTCTGCTTTGCTCTGCTTTGTTCTACTCTGCTCGAACTATGAAGAAGAATAAGAAGTGATCGAGGATGTATCATACGATCCTCCACCGAGTCAACGTTAGTCTCGAAGTGTGTACCACTGGTCCCATAATAGTCCTCAACCAACCCGAAGTCAGTGTCATAATGGGTACAACTCCTACCATTGGTCCGAGACGAGTATCATTGATCCCAGATCGATGAAGGTCATCCTAGCATAGGGAGTATGGTAGATATAGTGATGCATCCATCGGTACTACTATGGTCCATATCCTCATTGCCCTACTCATTGATCAGATGAGAGGTACTTCCCATGAGTCCTAGACCGCACGGGTAGGATGCCTCGATAAGAGAACTAATTATCCTGTCCACAGGAGAGCAAATCATCTTTTCTAGTGGATGCCACAGAGAACTAATCATCCTAGCCCACAAGAGAGTGAATCATCCTGTTCCACAATCACTATGGAGAACACATCATCCAGGCCTCACAGGAGAACTAATCATCCTGCTACACAATCGTCATGGAGAACACATCATCCAGACCTCACAGGAGAACTAAACATCCTGCTACACAATCGTCATGGAGAACACATCATCCAGACCTCACAGGAGAACTAATCATCCTGTTACACAATTGTCATGGAGAACACATCATCCAGACCTCACAGAAGAACTAATCATCCTACTACACAATCGTCATGGAGAACACATCATCTAGACCTCACAGGAGAACTAATCATCCTGCTACATAGTCGCCAGGGGGTGTCACAGGGAAAGTTTTGATTCTTTTACCCTATACACATACACCACCAAGGGATGGTGAGTTACCCTGTGGTCATATGTCGCTCTAAGAAGTACCCCGTGCCCCCCCTAGTGCTCCAAGAGCTCCATACATCATACAGGACCCTCATCATAGGGTTTCTAAATGACACCAAGTCGTTCAGGGAAAACAATTTACCTTTCCTAGGGGCTTTGTCAGAATGTCGATGACCTATTCATCTATACTGATATGTTGGAGCCTTATAGCTCCTCGCTGCACCATATCTCGAATATAGTGGTACCTAATATTAATATGCTTGGAGTGATCATGAAATACGAGATTCTCTGATAAATGAATCCCACTCTGGTTATCACATACGATCACAGTGGTATCCAATGTAAATCCAAACATCTCACTGAAGAGCTTTCGTAACCAGATTGCCTCATAGGTAGCCATGCTAGCAGCAATAAACTCTGCCTCGATGGTGCTCAAAGCCACCGACTTCTACTTACTACTCATCCAAGATATCAAAGCATATACCAAAGAGAAACATCACCCAGAAGTGCTCTTTCGGTCCACCACACTGCCTACCCAATCAGCATCAACATACCCAAGTAGTCTCACATCTTCGGCAGTGTATCTTAACCCACAAGTAATTGTGCCACGAAGATATCTCAACAGATTCTTGGCACAATCCAATGTATGTGGTGAGGTTCAACCATATGTTGACTCAACGTGTTGATTGCTAAGCATATATCTAGACTGGAGTTCACTAAGAACATTAATGCTCCGACGAGTTGACGATACTCAGTGGCATTTTGTAAAACAGGTCCAGCAGCGCTACCGCTTAACTTCTTAAAGTCAAGCTCCATCGGGGTAGTTACAGGCTTGCAATCCACCATATTGAATCTTTCCAATATCTTCCCCACATATTTTCTGTAGGTTTTAACGCTGTACAGAAATTACCTACATACAAATTCTAAAACATAGAAAAATAAACAACGCGAGAGCATAACACATGAAACACATATACACAAAGATTTTCCCACTAGATCCTGAAACCAGGACCACCAACTTGATTTTTCATTATATTCCTTTCAATGTTATAATACATATTTATACATGCTGAAGCATCCAATACCATGGACCGAAAAACCATCGCGTCCAATACCATGGACTGAAAACCATCACGTCCAAAAAAATGTGTGAAAATCATGCACAAAACCATAGGTGGGTCTGCCCATCCTAACATAGGGTCTAAAACCAAAATTTACCGGGGTGCTACCGCGAACCCCATAAAGTGGGGTTGCGAGTACACCTGAAACCCCATGTGACCCTCCCCCTCTAACCCTCGGTTAACTATGTGGGCTAGTCGTGGAAAGAATATAACACAACCCAACATTCTCCCACTTGTTGTTTCCTTTCCAGAGGGGGCCACAAGAGAGCTTAGTCATTTTTCTAGCACTGAAATGCCCATTGTCTCTCTACACCAAGAGAACTTCTCAGAGCTCACAAATTTTTTCAATGCATCTGCAGTATTCTTCAAAGTGTCCACCTTTACCAACAACACCTTTTTGTCTTGTATCATATCCCTCACAAAGTGATATTGAACATCAATGTGCTTTGTCTTTGAATGATATGCTGGGTTCTTTGCCAAGCAAATTGCACTTTGGCTGTCACAGTCTATCCTTATAGCTCCTTGTACTAACTCCATACTTGAACACAATCTCTGCAACTAAACTGCTTCCTTGCTTGGATAAGTGGCTACCATGTATTTTGCCTTTGTAGTTGATAGTGCCACCACATGCTCATTTAACTCTAAGTCATGAGTGACATATTTGTCTCATGCTCATTTAATTTTCGTGACTCATAATAGGGAATTCCAAGCGGACAGAGGCAAGCAAACCGAAGGGATGGATTAGCTTTAAGCCATGAACAAACAGAGAATAGAGGATGGAAAAAAAAGGGAAGAAAAAAATATTGAGATAGAGAAAACAGAAAGCGAAGCAGAGAACAGAGAGTTGAGCTGGCCTACAGACCTAAGGCAACAACGGACATATAGAACCAAGGTTGAGAGGTTCAAGCAATCCCTATGAGGATATTTGTCGAGAATTGAGTACCAAATTGGACTCATCCCATTAAGACCAGTTGAGGTTGAAACTTACTAAGGGGGATTTTGTGCACTGTAGTGGATTGGGGAATCCAAGAACCACCCTACTAAGCATCATCTATTCTAGGAGACTCAAATTTGAGCTCCTCATTGTAAAACTCTACTTAAAGACACAATAAGAGAAGGCCACCACTGAAAGTTGGACTGGAGACGTAGCCCTGGAGGATAGGGTGAAGTCCTTATTAAATTGTTGTGTTTTCAATTTTTCTTGTTGTATTTCTTTTACTATTTTCGAGTGTCTGTGTATTTTGCAATCTTATCGATCCATTGCCTAAGGTAACATAGACACACACCAGCACATGAGTCTATAATACCTTCATTAATTAATTAATTGAGATCACTCACAAGTGATTTTCGAATCATACTACCATGCCAATTGATGAGCTAGTTGAATAATCCTTAGAGCAACTTGAGAAAAATACATGGGTTGAATTGTGCTCCATTGATTCTGAGCTAGATCATGCCAAGGTTTTGGAAATCAACCCATCCAAAACTCTAAACATCAACCCTTCCATCTAAGTGGAACAAGAATAGCAACCATGCACGCTGTTGAGGTAGCATCTTGATGCCTTTTCTATGGACTATAACGAAGTTAAAGGGGTGTATCCCTCAGTTTGTACTCATCATATTTGCATCAATTATGTTTGAAAACCTATGCAGGGTTTATTTACCCCATTTCAGATAATGAGTGGGTGTCCCCTCTTGTTATAGTACCCAATATAAATAGGAATTGGACGATCTGTGTTGACTATAGGGAACTCAACAAAGATACAAAGAAGGACCATTTCCCTTTTCCTTTCATTAATAAATTCCTCGATTACCTTGCAAGGAAAAATTTGTTTTCATTCCAGGATGGATTTAGTGGATACAATCAAATCCACATCAATATTGAGTATCAAGACAAGACCACCTTTACATGCCAATGGGGAACCTTTTCCTATAGAGTCCTCCCACTTGGTTTGTGTAATGCCCATGCTACCTTCCAGAGGGAAATCTTGAGTATTTTTGTCGATCTCATGCATGACAGTGATGAAATCTACATGGACGACTACATCCCTTATGGAAATGATTCCAGGAAGCTCTTTCCAATATATGTAAAGTATTAAAGCATTCCATGAGCCCCAAATTTGGTAACTTGTTGGGCTCATTTGGCCTAATTATCCTTGTTCAATCCTTCATTTTTCATAGCTTATGCATTATTTTTCAGTATGTTTATGTCATTTGTACGAATAAGGGTAGTCACTCTTCCTAGGTGGCTAACACGTGCTCTTTTCAAGTTTTTTGACACATGTTGGAGCAAAACCGAGCAATCATGGGCTAGAAGACAGCCAAGCTTGGGGTGAGGATTCGTAGGGGGGTTGTCTATGGCATTAAATAACCTTCCTCGGGATCTTCACCCCTAACTACGAGCTCCAAAGGCCACCAAAACCGGATCTAGAAGGCAGCCAAGCAGATTTTGGAAGGAGCTGTCTACTCACAGTTTGGGCAGCCAAGTCCCATAGATTTAGGAGGCCAGCTAGGGCCCTCGTGGTGTATAAATGTTAAGGCCTCAGCCTTCGTGAGGGACTTTTGGAAACCATTGCATATTTTTCACTACAGTGTTGTTAGCTCTACTTTGTTCTCTTGTAGCCATTTTGGGCATAACTCTTGACTTATGACTATTTTTTGATAATGAGAAGCAGTCCGATTTTATATCAACTCTGAGTTTTCTATAGGAGCCATAGCTCTCAGGGTTGGGCCCAAACTGAGAGCCTAGGGCTTCCTTTTTGTACTGTTACCTTTCCTTTATGCATCGTTGTTCTCCTTTTATGCATTTGAAAAGTATTTCTGTTGGGCAGATTTAGTTGTGTTGGTTAAATAGGTCACTGTTTATATATAGAATTGCTTCAGATGTTTAAAATGGATTGGTAGGATAATAACAGGAAGAAGGTCCAAGAAAAGGGTCAGAAACACTCTCTGTTTTGCCTCATACTTATTGGACCAGGGGCTGGAATTGAAGAAACAGTGCTGCCCCAACAAAAACACTAGTTTTCTTGACCATGCAATCCTTAGTGTACTGTTTTCATTTGCATAAGTTAGTTATGGATTCAGATCTCTGAAATGTTTCTTTACATGATTGATGTACATGGTTTTCTTTCCAAATAAATCTGTTGTTCATTCGTTTTATTGACAGTTAGATTAGATTAGCTAGGACTTTGATTATTTGTAAGACGTGGTTGATTCAGTTAAATGTACATTGTGCAAGGAATCTCTACCACTCTCTCATCCGCCTAAGCTTCATTAGAGCCAGTTGTTCCATCTCCTAGCTAGGTTCCTCATTTCACATCTGTCCTCTTGCCCATGTAACCCTACCTTTTTGTGCAATCATTGTTTCAGCCTTCTTTGAGCCAATTTAGCCACCTACACCTTCTAACCACTCCATCCACCAGTCCCTGGGCCACTTCAGAACCCTATCCTACCTCCATATCCATTCATGTATCTTTCCTCACTCACCCATCCTCCAAAATCCAATTTCTTAAACATCCTGTAGAAATTTCTGAACATCCTGTAAAAATTCGTGAACATCCTGTAGAACCCCTGCAGACTTCCTGTAGAAGCTCACAAATGAGGTTTCTTGATAGCCAAACTTTGTGAAACTCTCTGGAAGGGTGTTAGGGACTCCTTAGACCCTCTCTAAACCTTCTCGGCCTCTTCCAAGAATTTATCCTCCTTGATCCACCCCTGCATAGTCAAAGAACAGTGAACGCATATGCATGATGAAACTGACGACTTAATCAAAAATACATAAAGATGTTTTCTTCAAATAGAGGTAGTCTAGACACATGTATTTTTGATCTGAATTTGAAACTACTTGTAAATGGTTTGCAAGGTATTCAATTCAGTAATATACATGTTAAACAGATGTCCATGTCTTTCAGAAAAAAAAAACAAATGAAATTTTCAGCTGTTCATGACCCATTTAATTATAGCAGATTTATTTCCTTTTATTGTTTAACACACTAAAACGAATTTGTTCTACAAAAAAAATCAACCACAGATGCAAAAGAAGTTGATAAAGCAGTTCACCCCTCCTGGGCTACATCTGCTGGGTCCAAGGCTCCCAAATGGACCTGTCCTCGTTTTAATTAAATGCTCAAAATGAATATACAGCTGAATAAAAGTCTCTACAGGTGGAATAGACTGTGAAAACGGATTCAGAACACTTGAATCCTTCAGGATTGACTACTGGTTCACCTCCAATGGGTACCTGCAACCTTATACAGCTCTCATAATACTGGGCCCTAGTGGCTCCTAGAACTTCCACGGCACCAAAACCTCTACAAATGACCTCAGGTGGCTGTAAAACCTATGCCAATGGCTTCATAAGGTCGAAGAGACCCAAAATAAAAAAAAAATAAAAAATCGTCCAAAACTGCCTTTCCTAGCCAAAGTTATGGCCATTTACTCCCAACTACCAGCTGGTCCTAAAAAGACTCCAGCTAACTTTATTTGGAATCCAGTTAACTCAGCCAATTATGGTGGGTCAGCCAAAATTTGGTGGTCTACCAAGAATCCCGCCAAACAAATCGTTATGGTTTAAGGCAACTGGAGTTTGGGTTAAATGCATTTGATTAGTTCGTTGGCGGTTTTAGCTGCATTAGATTTCACGCCATGACCTTCGGGTTAACTACCCATTTTAGCCCGCTTTAAACTGAAATGTGACCACATATAACATCCATATGCGGTGACTGTTAAACAACAACCGCGCAGTTTCAGTGTTAAGGCCCAAGGTTTTGGGGCTGCGGTCATGTGTTATGGGGGCTGGCCCCCTTCCTTTCCTGCCCCAAATGATTTTCAAACCTTAACTATAGTTCAGTGCGCTCACATACCAAGAGCCGTTGTTGTGACCCAACATTAAGATGGACTGATAATACATACAAGGTTGTGGATTCAATCCTCCATCCTCCCACAAAATTTTGAAATGCGCCACAAATATATGCTGACGTCACCCTGGGCCACATCGCGGCCTCCGGGCCTACCACGTGGCATCCTGCCATTCGCTGCCCAAAAGGAATATTCCAAGGAATATTCTTTTTTAATTAAATTTTTTTTTGAAAAAAATTCAAAAATTAAGATTCATTGGGCGATTTTGTTTTTGGCATAACTTCTGCATATGGAGACCGTTTTTCGAACCGTTTGCGGCACCGGAATCAAGAGGACGAGGTCTTTCCAGTCGTTCAATTTTGAACTAGTTCTGAGCACTTTAATTTTTGAGCATTTTACGACACTTGGGAAATGAACACCTGATCAATTTTACCTTCATAGAAGTAATGGCATCTCTTCTAGTAGTTTGCATTCTCTCCTTTGCACCAGTAGGACTAGCTAGTAGAATTAGGGTTTGCTAGGGTTTGTGTTACTTTTTGGCTTTCAGTTCTTTCCGCAAGTAGATTAGCTTCCTTTGAGTTAGCTTTCATCCATGAGTTAAAAAGCTTCTTCTAAGAGCTCATAAAAGTTGGCTTAAGCCCCTAGCGGACTTGTGCCAACTGACCAAGTGACAGCTGCGGCAAGAGCTAGTACTTTTGCATATAGCATCGTCACTTCCAAGTTTGTTACGAACTACCGGGTTGATAAAAGTAAAGAAGGGAGTCCCAGGAGTTGCAACATTATTGCTGTAATACTGGAGCCCACCATCTTTTTGGTGTCGTTGCCAGGGAAGCGTCAGAGTATTTGTGATTGCTACTTTTCTTCTATTTTCCTGCTCTCACCTTCTGCTAAATAGTTTATTTCATTTCCATTATGCAATTTCATTTCTGCAAAATTAAAGTAGACACTTCCTACTTTCATAGATTAGACTTTCAATTTTGCAAGCATAACATAGAATTTCAATTCTGCAAGCATAAAATAGAATTTCAATTTTGCAAGAGTAGTCTAGTATCTCTTTCTCGCAATTTGATTTCAGCAGAGTAGATTAGTCCTTTCCTTCTTTCATTTCAATTCTGCATTTTCATTCCCGCAAGATAGATTCTAGTTAGTTGCAATTCCATTTGTTTCAGTTTTGCAGGTACAAGAACAGAAAAAGCAAAAACAAGAAAAAATCATTTCATGCCTCGTAGGAATAGAGATAATATCGGAAAATTTCTACCCAACACCCCCACCACTTCACTGAGTCACCCTTCTCTCTTCTTTGGTGGCAGTGATCCAGAAGAACCTATAGGTGAACCTCCTGAGATATAAGAAGATCCTATAACAGAAGAAGAGAAAGAAAACATTCCTATTGAAACCATGGCTGACAACAGAAATGGTGGAAACGATGACGAGAGAATAGAAGGTACCTTCCCCATCCGAGAGACTAATGGGGACATGAAAATGAAGAACATAAGTCCCTCGGCCTTACCTCACTTCCATGGATTGACCACTGAAGACCCTGATACCTTCCTATTTGAGTTTTTTGTCCTTTGTCGAACCTATGATTATACAGAAGATGAGCAAAAATTGAAACTCTTTCCCTCTACCCTCAAGGATGCAGCATTACGCTGGTTCATGGGGTTACCTGGAAACAATATCACCGCTTGGGCTCAGATGCAGCAAGCTTTCAATACCAAATATCGGGACTACTGTAGGCTCGAGGAAACCAAGGGAGAAATCCTTCGGATGACCATGGGAAGCGATGAGTCTTTAGAATATTACGAGGAAAGGTTCCAACTTAGCTATAAACGGGCCAGGTGCACACTTGACCTTGAATCCCTAAAGCTGGTTCTGCTCCGAGGAGTCCCTAAAGACCTTCTAGATACCCTTCACATGCTAGCTAGGGGAGACATCTACCAACCGCCTTATGAGGACATAAAGACTATGTTTAGAAACCACTCTAGGGCAGCCCGGAAAAGAGGTAGGGGAAACCCACTTTCAGCTAGTACCACCTTCTCCAAGCATGAGTTTGCTAACCAGATGGAAGACCTCAAGAGTGAGATGAGACAGAATATTGCCATGAAACTTGATACATTCCAAATTCAGTAAAAGAAAGAGGAAGCTGAGAGGGCTTTGGCCATCTTCTGTCCCAGGTGTACGAGGAAGCACCCAAAGAACGAGTGCTCATTGCACTCAGTAGAGGTATGTTTCGTTTGTGAGGAGGACCACCCCACAAACCAATGCCCGACCTTACCAGGATTTAAAGCCATATACCAAGGGACTGAGGCACCCACTGAACCTCTATACTTCCTCAACCAAAGGAGGTCGCATGGACCTAGACCTTACTAGCAGGGGATGCAAGGGACATCCCAAGCTTATTATAACCCCAACCAGTCTGCTCACATGCCTTCATGGGGTCCCCCTGCTCATCCTACCTGGTCTAAACCTTCTCCGTGGTCTTATCCCCCTCAATACCATGCTCAACCCACTGCTCATTCGTTTCACTCACATGTCCTGCCACAACCTCAGTGGAATGCACCTCAACCGGGGTGGAGGCCCCAGTACAACACTCCTCCCACCATTTTGCCTCCACCATCGGCTCAACCGCAACCATTACCTCCTGCTCCTCCAAGACAACCCCAAATGCCTGCTCAACCAAACCCGAACCCCAACAACCGACAGGCCCAACAGGTATATACTAGGGAGACAACATGTCCTACCTATGCTGTGGAGATCCAAGAGATCAACCTACGATCCGAGAAGACTCTTCCAGATCGCGAACCTCCTCCCCCATAGGACAAGGAAGACAAATAGGAAAGTGAACCCAAAGCCATTCCACCCTTCCCTGAGAGACTAACAGTAACTACACAACCAAATCCGGAGGAGATTGAACTTCTAGGGGAACTGAAACAGTTGTGTGTGAAAATACCACTTCTCCAGGCCATCAAAGATGTACCGATATACAACAAATTGTTTAAGGAAAAGTGTTTCAGGCACCCAGGTAGGAGAAAGAGAGATGCCTCAACTATCAATGTCATAGGACAACTGTCTGATCTTATGTTGGGGCAAGTAATCTGTCCAAAGTATTTGGATCCTGGGAGTCATGTAGTTGATGTCCACATCAATGGCACCATTATCCCCCATACCTTGATTGATCTAGGGGCTGCCATTAATGTGATGACCAGGGACACCATGCTTAAACTCAACCTTCAGAGTTCCTTAAGGAAGACCTCGACAATCCTGCAGTTGGCAGATCGCTCCACCGTGACTCCCGAAGGGATTGTGGAGGATGTCTTGGTCTCTGTTGACTCTTGGGAGTATCCTGCGGACTTCTTGGTCCTTCAGCCCAAGGCAAAGCTTACTGGATACCCCCTCATTTTGGGAAGGCCTTGGTTAGCCACTACAGATGCTTACATAAGCTGCCGAGCGAGAAACATGACCATCAAAAATGGTCCTATGTCCAAGCAGCTAGTCCTATACCCTCCTGCCCAACCTCTGTTAGAGCATGACTTACCACTTTGGTTGGAAGAAGGAGATGAGGATGAGGTCTACTCTGCACCCTTGTGCATGATAGAAACCACTACGGGAGGTCCTCAAACCGAGGATGATTTGATTGAGACGTTGATTCAAAATCCACCTCCCAGCGCTCTCTCTTTAGAAGAATTGGTGGAAGATACCCAAGCTAGCACCTTAGTGAACCTCTGTGTGACTGATCCAACCTCTCCCAGAGTTAAGAATGTGGAGTTTGGTCCTGAAAGAACTCTAAAGATCAGCTCCTCCCTATCTCCTTCCCAAGAGAAGGAGCTGTGTAGCTTACTAAACAATCACTTACATGCTTTCGCTTGGAGCTATAAAGAGATGAAAGGAGTCCATCCTTCGGTCTGTACCCATCACATCTACATCAAAGATGATTGTAAATCAGTCAGGCAGCCCCAGAGGAGAATGAATCTAGCCCTTAAAGACATTGTCAAAGAAGAGTTGAAAAAATTATTGGATGCAGGATTCATCTACCCTATCTCCGATAGTGAGTGTGTTTCACCTCTAGTGCTTGTGTCCAAGAAGAACAGGAAGTGGAGAATCTGTGTAGATTATCGAGAGCTTAACAAAGCCACCAAGAAAGACCATTTCCCTTCTCCTTTCATAGATCAAGTGTTGGATGGACTGGCGGGAAAGAAGTTTTTCTCTTTCGTAGATGGGTTCAGTGGGTATAATCAGATCCAAATCAACCCGGAGGACTAGGATACGACCACCTTCACTTGTCCATGGGGTACCTTTACCTACCGAGTCCTTCCCTTTGGGCTATGCAATGCCCCTACCACTTTCCAGAGAGCTGTATTGAGCATCTTTTCTGAGTTGGTTCATGATTCGATGGAAATCTATATGGACGACTTTACTCCTTATGGGTCCAACTTCGAAGAAGCATTGACTAATCTGGGAAAAGTTTTAAGCAAATGCATCGAGATGAACCTATCCCTTAGCCCTGAAAAATGTGAATTCCTAATGACTGAAGGGACTGTGTTAGGTCATACCATTTCTCACCAAGGATTACAGGTGGATCCTAACAAAATTGCTCTCATCAAAAAGGTTCCACCTCCTCAGAAGGTAAGAGATGTTCGGAGTTTCTTAGGCTTAGCGGGATATTATAGAAGATTCATTAAAGACTTTAGTAAGCTAGCCTCGCCATTGTTTGGCCTCTTAGCAAAATATGTTGAGTTTAAATGGACTGACGACTGTCAGAGGGCTCTGAATGAATTAAAGAATAAGTTGGTGCTCACCCCGATCCTAAGAGGTCCAAATTGGGCCCTACCTTTCCACATCCACACTGATGCCTCGAACAAAGCCATAGGTGCAACCTTAGGACAAGTCGAGGAAAAACTTCCATATGCCATATACTTTGCCAGCAAAAACTTATCCAAGGCAGAATTGAATTATACTGTAACTGAGAAGGAGTTCCTGGCCGTAGTCCATTCCCTGAACAAATTCCGACACTACATCACTGGCTATCAAACATTTGTACATATTGATCATGCTGTAATTAGATATTTAATGAATAAACTTGATGTGAATGCTTGTATTATTAGATGGTTACTTTTGTTGCAATAGTTTGATTTGACTATCGTTGACAAACCAAGTAAAGAAAATGTTGTTGCTGACTTCTTGTCTAGATTGGATTTACTTGCAGGTGAAGAAGGAACAGTGGATGACCAGATGCTAGATGAACATCTGTTTGCTATCTCAGTACTCTCTCCCTGGTTTGTTGATATAGCAAACTACCTGGTCTCAGCACAGTTCCCTCCGCATCTATCCTCAAAGGAGAAGAGCAGAATCGTAAGGAAGAGTGCCTCATTCACTTGGATCGGGGGCAACCTGTTCAAATTTGGCCCCGATCAGATCTTAAGGCGTTATGTAAGGGAGGAGGAAGTCTTTGACATCCTCCTAACTTGTCACGACGGGCTGTGTGGAGGACATTTTGTAGCCAATAGGACTGCCTTCAAAATTCTACAGGCAGGCTACTATTGGCCCACTCTTCATCAAGATGTCAGAAGATATATCAGCCAATGTGACCGATGCCAAAGAATGGGGAAACTGACTCCAAGGGAAGAAATGCCTCTCCAACCACAAGTGACTCTTGAGCCATTTGAGAAGTGGGGTATGGATTTTGTGGGTCCTATCAACCCTCCTTCAAGGCAAAGGTCTTACATCATTGTGTGCATAGACTATCTGACAAAGTGGGCAGAAACCAAGGCAATCAAAGCAGCAACAGAAGAAAATGTGGTGGAATTTTTAAGAGAAAACATCTTCTACAAATTTGGCTACCCAAGAGAGTTAGTCATCGATCAAGGAAGCCAGTTCACCTCCAACTTAATTGAAGACTTGCTCGCTCATCACAAGATCAAGAATCGGACTTCCACCCCATATCATCCTCAAGCAAATGGGCAGGTGGAAGTCACCAATAGAGCATTAGAAGGGATTTTGATAAAGGTGGTGAGCAGCAGCAGAAAGGATTCGGTAGATCGCTTGGTTGAGGCCACTTGGGCCTACAACACCACTTGGAAGACCACAACCAGTTTCACACCTTATGAGATGGTCCATGGGAAGAGATCTTTGTTGTCAATCGAGTTTGAGTACAACACATTGAGGATGGCAGCTCAGCTGGACCTAGATCTCATCCATGCTCAACAAGAAACGTTATTGCAGCTGAATGGGTTAGATGAACACCGAATGCAGGCCCTCCTCCACTCAAAAGTGGTTCAACTTCAGAGGAAGATATGGCATGACCAGCACCTCAATGACAAACAATTCCAGCCGGGAGATTGGGCGCTGCTGTATGATTCTAGACATTAGGATTTCAAGGGGAAGCTAAGGACAAGATGGTTAGGACCATATGTAGTGGAGAAGTGTAATGAAAATGGTTCTATCCTTATCTGGACCGTTGATGAAGAAGCCCTCCCCATGCTCGTCAATGGGCATTGACTAAAGATCTACAGGAAACCTCTTTCGAGGCAAGAGTTCATCAAAACTGTGGAAAAATCAGTGTTGGTCATAGAGAAGGGTTTTGCTGCTGTTTTGGGCACACCCTAAGCATCATTATACATATAAAAAAAAAAAAAGGAAAAGAAAAAATGCAATAAAAAAATATCCTTGGGTGAAAACCTTTCTGAGGCGCCCAAGGCAGATGGTAGGGGTGAAAACCTCATTGAGGCGCCCCTGCTGTCTCTCTCAAAAAGAATTGGAATAAAAAGATCCTTGGGTGAAAACCTCTCTGAGGTGCCCAAGGCCGATAGTAGGGGTGAAAACCTCATTGAGGCACCCCATTGTCTCTTAAAAAAAAAAAGAAAAAAAAAACAAAAAGAAAGGAAAAGAAAAAAAGAAGAAGGAAGAAACAGAGAAAAAAAACAAGTTTAATCTCTGGAAATTGTTGCAGGTTGCAGGAACACAATGCAAAAACGAGGCCTCTCAACTCAAGGACAAGGGTCCTTACCAAGCTACTAGGCAACCTCACATACACTCCCCCCATGAAAACTCATTTTTTCCAAGGTTTTGACACAATATGTTCATGGCTTAGCCTTCTAGAGGAAGCTACGGGACTTTCTACAGGAAGTTATGTATTTCTACAGGAAACATCCTGTAGAGCCTTTGGGCGGGCCAAGACCGATTATGAAGAAGAATTTGAAGCTTGAAGCCTATTGAGGAGGCATGCAACCACTCTTTTCTTCCATCCTCCACTTGTTTCACCTCCTTTCACCACCTTTGCTGCCATATGGTCGAATATACCTGCACAGTCATACCAGAACTTTGTTTTCTCAGATAATTTTTTTTTTTGTTTTTAAGTAGGAAATAAAGCATGCAGAGGCTCACACACTTTACCTGTCAAGGTGATCTCAGGACCCTACACCTGTGAACATGACTCAATAATCTCAGCATGCACCCCAGGAGGAGAAACGACTACAGGATGTCCTACAGGAATCCTGTAGTAGCTGATCCGGCTGGAGCACATACCATGGAGACACCAGCAGCTCATGAAGCCGGTGCATGCAGCATACACCACCAGGAAATCAGGTCTCAAGGTCTCGTAGCTAGCAGCAGCCAATGAGAGGCTCTCTAGCACCTGTACACGAAGCAGTAGCAAGCAGATCAAGCATTCCTCGTCCTGAAGCCTGAAAAAACCCACGTCCACGGCCGCACAGGTAAGTGCCTAACATTAATTCGTCAAATTACATAAGCTATACTCTAAATGTGCATGACTGTGAGAATGAACGGATTGAACAAGTCGGGTAACCATTCAACTGGCCACCACAACCAGTCTGACGGCCTCATAGGATCTGAATGGGCTTTGTTATGTCGAAAAGATGGGCAATTGACACGTGGGAAGCGTCCAATCAGAGAGAAGCGGCAGTATAATAGGAATGGCAGTGGTGAATTCAGAGGGGAGAATTCGACGGTCAGGGACACGCCGAGGAATGATGACTGTGACGTTGGCCAATGGATCGACTGGGACAGCTCACCCCCGTGCCATGAATTCCGCTATAATTCAAAATCGGCCGGCTGAATAACTTATGATACACTGCAGTCATTTACTCACAACCATTTTGCAACTGAGTACGCATCCTAAATCCTTTGCAAGTTGTTATCCCGAGTTCTCGGCCTGTTTCAACGTCCTGTTACTGCTCAGAAAGTCCAGAACCACTGTAACGTTCTCCCGAAGCCATGCACGATTTCTACAGGAAGCTGCGCTACAGGGAGCCCGACATTACGGAGAAGCTTGGATTGTTCACATCGAGGGTGGAAATTCTCAGTGAGGTAGGCCTCAACATAACTTTCCCATGCAAATAATTCAAAAGGTGGTGAATTCGACGTGTTAAGAGGGTAGATAAAATGTGAATAAAGTCTGTCTATGAATTCAAAAGTCGTTTTCTTATCACTGCATGAAATTGTCTTCGTAGTCTGAATGTGATATTTTCTCCAGGGTTTTGAATTAAAATCCCTCCTGTAGAAAAAAATTGAGACACTGTCAAGGCTCACCGGTGGAAAATTGTGAATTTTATATGACTTTGTGCATAACGGAGACGTAGCTCTGCACTCTGTGTAGAAAAATCCTGAAGCTCTCCTTCTGTACACGAGCAGGCAAGTTCAGAACAACAAAAACAGGTTTTTTTACCATGCCGGGAGGGTTCATTAGAAAAGAGCCTTCGGACTCCAAGAAATTACGGGAAACCCCTGAGGTGGTGGACTTGTTTTCCCGTGCACACTGGATGTGATTTTGTGACAAGCTTCAAGGTCACGATGATGAAATTACAGAAGAATTCTTAAGGTCCTTGAAGGTGAAGTCAAAGACATTGGCCGTTGTCAACTTTAGAGGATTGACCCTTAGACTCACCCCATAGCTCATTAGCACAGTAATTGATCTACTGATGGGGGTACCCTGGGATAAGGGGGAGAGAAAATTGGGTCAGAAAGCTAAAAAAGAGTACTTCTTACCAGAGGAACAATTTTCAGAGGACAAGAATGGAGTTCGAAGAACTAGCCTACAACCGTTCTAGATTGAAGTTAGCCTCCAAATTATGAAGTATATTACGTGTGAGGGGCGATTTAGCATCGTGTATGGCTATCATTTCCGATTGCTCACAGAACTCAGGCACCAAATGGACCTACCCTTCGAACAAAATTGAGCATTCCTTACTTCCTCCTGCAATCCATGAGTGAGTGTGCCACCAAACTGAGAGAGGGGACATGAGACCAGCTAGCCCATCATGGGCTTATCAAGCTCCTCGTGGAAGATGCACTCCACACTTACACTGACCCTCTCTCCTAGGAAATTTTTTGGAATATGTCTAAAGATGATGACATCCGAATTTTGGCCGAGGAGCTCACTTCCTCCAACAACGCGGATAAGGAGCACACTCAGGCAAAGAAGAAAGCTAAAGGACAAGAAACCCCGGGCAAAACACCAAAGAAAGAATAGAAAGGAACGCAAGAAAAAGGCCAAATGGCCAAGACAGGGGGTGGTAAAATTACACCAACACCCAGGGAGAAGAGACTACAGAGCTGGGTAGAAAGGACTGAGAAAGTCCAAGCCAGTGAGGGCAGCCCTAAGGCAACCTCAGCCAAGCTAAAGGAAAAATCACCCTCAGCCAATCAGGCTAAAATGGTGCCATCCACTTCTAGAGGAAACCAGAAGGCTATTTCTACAGGAAGTTTAAAAACGACTTCTACAGGAATCCAGAAACCAACCACTACAAGACTTTCTACAGGAAGTCCAGAAAAAGGATAGCAGAAGGAGAAATCGGCTAAAATGTTAGCTAGGGAGGCAGCAGCTGTGCTGGCCACCCTAGGTACCTCTCCCAAGCCAAAGGAAAAATGAAAGAGGGAGACTCCTCTGTATTTTAAAGCAAGAAGGAGTGTGAGAATTAAGACTGGAAGACCCCAGCCTCCATCAAAAGAGCCAATCACAATTGTGGATACCCCTACCACACCAAGGGATAGGTCCCCCTCCAAGACATCCATTACTTATGAGCAGGGGAGCCCGAAAACATCCTCATGGAGGGAAAGGATGGAGAAATTGAACCCGGAAGCCTCTCTACAGGATGCTGAGGCGGTTCTACAGGAAACTTTGGCTAGGCTGAAGGAAACTGAGCAGATGGAGGAAAGAGCAGCTAAGTCACCACAGGAGGAGGAGAAGACCGAGGTCATCATGGAACCAAGCCCCCAGCCCAGCCTGGGCTCTTATTATAACTTCTTGGAGGCCGGCAAAATTATTCCTCAAAAATTCACAGTGCCACTGTTTCTAGCACTAGAGGAAGAAAGAGTACGAACCCACACTTGGATGAGGATCACTAAATCCAAGGGGGTAGCAGATATAGGGCCTCTAGAGGAAAGGCTCAAGGAAACACAAAGGGAGTTGGCAAGAGTACGACATGTGGAAAGCTCCCAACAGGCCAAGTTAAGAGAAGAGAATGAGCTACTTAGACAACAGCTACAGCTATAGGGACAAAGGAGAGAAGAGGACACAACAGCCAAGGACACCACAACAGAACCTTAAGAAAAATAAGGAATGCAAGCTGATCTTGAGGAACTAAACCAGTAACTACAGGAAAGGGAATTGCAGGCAGGCATAGAGATACAATCTCTAAAACAGCAGATGCAAGAAAAGGAGGCACAACTGGCCTGCATGGCCAGTTGGGAAATGGATGCTCTGCAATGTAGGCAGCCGGCCAAATCCTATGGCCTATACCTAAGGGATTAGTGGCTGCAATTCCAAATTAACACATTGGCACAGAGGGGTATCTCCCAAATCCAAAACCCCCAGCAGTTCATGGACTTATGTAACAACAGTTCATTAGAAGACAAGGCCAAGCTATCAGAGTTCTACCTTCATAATTTGGCCCTTCCAAATGTAACCTCATGGGACCCCAACACAACAGTAGGGGATCTGCAGCTGATGGCAATGACCTCATGGTTAAACCACGAAGAAAAGAGAGCGACAGAGGTCAAAAATTTTATGAACCGAGAACTACATGAACCACTACTGATTAGAGCAGAGCCAGAGGACCCCACAGCATTGATATCAACCCACAAGCACCTAGCAACCAACTCTCAGGCTTTATTAGAGTACATGGATTGGCAGGCTCAGGCCATAGCACACTTCGAGGATATGGAGCGATTATTAGGGGACAATTGTGTTCATGCTTGCACCCATAGGTGGAACACATTATCCCACAGCCTCAAAATTAGGGAATATCACACTCCAACTAGAATGAGGGAGGCCTTGGCATGAGTGCCTCTCTACAACAAGTCTATGAAAAACCTCCAGGCCAGCTGGATCGGACTCAAGCTAAGTCCACATTTGCTTTTGGGATTGTTAGAAGGAAGCACAGAAGAAAAAGAGCATAAGCAGTGGGAAGAGGTGGAAAGGAAGGCTGGATTCCATGATAGTGAGGAGGATACTACTTCAGAAGCTTGGGATGTGAGGGTGGCGATTAAAGCAATGAAAGAAGAGGAGCTGGACTAGTTGCTCAGAGGATGAGCAACCCTTTTAGCAGGGGGGTGATGATGAGCCCCAAATTTGGTAACTTGTTGGGCTCATTTGGCCTAATTATCCTTGTTCAATCCTTCATGTTTCATAGCTTATGCATTATTTTTCAGTATGTTTATGTCATTTGTACGAATAAGGGTAGTCACTCTTCCTAGGTGGCTAACACGTGCTCATTTCAGGTTTTTTGACATGTGTTGGAGTGAAACCGAGCAATCATGGGCTAGAAGACAGCCATGTTTGGGGTTAGGATTCGTAGGGGAGTTGTCTCTGGCATTAAATAGCCTTCCTCGGGATCTTCACACCCAACTCTGAGCTCCAAAGGCCACCAAAACCGGATCTAGAAGGCAGCCAAGCAGATTTTGGAAGGAGTTGTCTACTCACAGTTTGGGCAGCCAAGTCCCATAGATTCAGGAGGCCAGCTAGGGCCCTCGTGGTGTATAAATGTTAAGGCCTTAGCCTTCATGAGGGACTTTTGGAAACCATTGCATATTTTGCACTATAGTGCTGTTAACTCTACTTATTTCTGTTGTAGCCATTTTGGGCATAACTCTTGACTTATGACTATTTTTTGATAATGAGAAGCAGTCCGATTTTATATCAACTGTGAGTTTTCTATAGGAGCCATAGCTCTCAGGGTTGGGCCCAACCTGAGAGCCTAGGGCTTCCTTTTTGTACTGTTACCTTTCCTTTATGCATCGTTGTTCTCCTTTTATGTAGTTGAAACGTATTTCTGTTGGGCAGATTTAATTGTGTTGGTTAAATAGGTCACTGTTTATGAATAGAATTGCTTCAGATGTTCAAAATGGATTGGTAGGATAATAACAGGAAGAAGCTCCAAGAAAAGGGTCAACAACACTCTCTGTTTCGCCTCATCCTTATTGGACCAGGGGCTGGAACTGAAGAAACAGTGCTGCCCCAACAAAAACACTAGTTTGCTTGACCATGCAATCCTTAGTGTACTGTTTTCATTTGCAAAAGTTAGTTATGGGTTCAGATCTCTGAAATGTTTCTTTGCATGATTTATTTACATGGTTTTCTTTCCAAATAAATATGTTGTTCATTCGTTTTATTGACAGTTAGATTAGATTAGCTAGGACTTTGATTATTTGTAAGACGTGGTTGATTCGGTTAAATGTACATTGTGCAAGGCATCTCTACCACTCTCTCATCCGCCTAAGCTTCATCAGAGCCACCTGTTCCATCTCCTAGCTAGGTTCCTCGTCTCACATCTTTCCTCTTGCCCACGTAACCCTACCTTTTTGTGAAATCATTGTTTCATCCTTCTTTGAGCCAATTTAGCCACCTACACCTTCTAACCACTCCATCCACCAGTCCCTGGGCCACTTCAGACCCCTATCCTACCTCCATATCCATTCATGCATCTTCCCTCACTCACCCATCCTCCAAAATCCAATTTCTTAAAAATCTTATAGAAATTTCTGAACGTCCTGCAGAAATTCCTGAACATCCTGTAGAACCCCTGCAGACTTCCTATAGAAGCTCACAAATGAGGTTTCTTGATAGCCAAACTTTGTGAAACTCTCTGGAAG
Organism: Pinus tabuliformis; assembly: GCA_031772625.1. Classification (NCBI taxonomy): domain Eukaryota; kingdom Viridiplantae; phylum Streptophyta; class Pinopsida; order Pinales; family Pinaceae; genus Pinus; species Pinus tabuliformis. The sequence continues at coordinate 278,377,252 of CM062808.1, forward strand.
GGTGTTAGGGACTCCTTAGACCCTCTCTGAACCTTCCCGGCCTCTTCCAAGCATTTCTCCTCCTTGATCCACCCCTGCACAGTCAAAGAAGAGTGAAAGCATATGCATGATGAAACTGACGACTTAATCAAAAGTACAAAAAGATATTTTCTTCAAATAGAGGTAGTCTAGACACATGTATTTTACCTTCATAGAAGTAATGGCATCTCTTCCAGTAGTTTGCATTCTCTCCTTTGCACCAGTAGGACTAGCTGGTAGAATTAGGGTTTGCTAGGGTTTGTGTTACTTTTTGGCTTTCAGTTCTTTCCACAAGTAGATTAGCTTCATTTGAGTTAGCTTTCATCCATCAGTTAAAAAGCTTCTTCTAAGAGCTCATAGAAGTTGGCTTAAGCCCCTAGCGAACTTGTGCCAGCTGACCAAGTGACAGCTGCAGAAAGAGCTAGTACTTGTGCATACAGCATTGTCGCTTCCAAGTTTGTTACGAACTACCGAGTTGATAAAAGTAAAGAAGGGAGTCCCAGGAGTTGCAACATTATTGCTGCAATACTGGAGCCCACCACATGACATTGATGCAATCTACATGGACGACTACATCCCTTATGGAAATGATTCCAGGAAGCTCTTTCCAATATATGTAAAGTATTAAAAATGTAATGAAATGAATCTTTCACTCAATCCTTAAAAGTTTGAATTTTTTATGAATTCACGTATTTTTCTAGGTCACTTTCATTCGAAGGAAGGGATCGAAATTCACATTAACAGGATTGTAATTATCAAAAGGGTCCCTGTCCCTCAAAAGGAAAGGGATTTCAGAAGTTTTATAGGGCTAGATATTTATTACAGAAGATTCATTCATGAATTTAGCAATTTGGCTTCACATTTATTCGGATTGTTGGCTAAAGATTCAAAATTTTGTTGGAAAAATAGATGCCAAGAGGCATTTGAAGAACTAAAAGATAATTTTACCACTACCCCAATTCTTAGACTTCCTAATTGAGAATTTTCTTTCCACATCCACATAGATGCATCCGACATAGTTGTAGGAGTAGCTTTGGGACAAGTGGAAGATAAAATTCCCTATGCCATATATTTCATCAGTAAGAACCTCTTTAAAGTTGAACTTAATTATACAGTTACTAAAAAAATAAATCTTAGTTGTTCTGCATTATTGGAATAAGTTTAGGCATTATATCAGTAGGTACCAAGTCCTTGTCCATATTGATCATGCAGCCATTAAATACTTAGTGAAAAAACGTGGTGTTAAAGCTAGAATCATTAAATGTTTGTTATTATTGTAGAAATTTGATCTAACCATTGCTAAAAAGCCAGGGAAAGAAAATGTGGTTGCAAATTTTTTGTCTAGACTAACATTGAGTGCAAGAAATGAGGAGGTGATAGATGATTAAATTTTAGATGAACACCTTTTTGTTATTTCAATGTTGTCTCCTTCATTTTTCGATATAGAAATGTTGTCTTAGGTGGTCCTGACCCAAGTTCAGAGTTAGTTGCACCAACCAACAAATCCCTACACTACTGGCCCTTTCGGCAACAATCCACGTAGTGCAGGCTGCAGTGTCACCCGAAGTAGTATGGGGGGATGCAAGAACCAAGTTTCTACATCCATAGAAAAGTTTGATGTCTTTTAGTCCCTGATATCTACCTTTATGCAGATCGATAAGCCCCTTGGACTCGGTACTACAACTCTAGTCGAATAGTCGTTATACCTTTGGAGAGGTCTACCATCAGCTTTTGTGGACCTTTATTAGTTGATTTATCCACTTCCATGCATCAGAGAACAATTCTAGATTATGGCTTGCATAGATAAGCTTGTGTTATTAATAAACATTAGCTAATTCATCAAAGTCTTCGCGAAAATACAAAAACATGCTTGCAGACATTACCTAACAGTTATCTAATAGAATCGCACACCATTAGATCAATATTCCATACACATATTATTTATCCACAACATATATCATAAACATAAGTAAACATAAATAAAAAAATATAAAGAGTAAATCTTCTTTATTGATCTTTAGTTCAACTTTACAGACTCAAAACTACCCTACACACTCATCTACAGGGGTCCGTGAACTTAGCTACAGACTCTACCTAGGCCTCTGCACAGTGCACACTCGGCTGTAGAGCCTTTCTCTCCTATCTGACCCACTCTTTGTGCTATCACTTTTCTCTTACTAACCCATTAAATCCTAGATTATGCCTTAGATTCTCTAAGACACACCTATTTATAGCCTTTTACATACAATCCCATGGTCTGCAAACCATGGGCAGCTCTCAAAGCCAACTCAAACTTTACATAAACAAGGGGCTAAAACCCCTTTAACTCCTAACCATCTACGCGCTCTGCATCCACAAATCGCGGAGACTTTACATTAGTTACAAAATATACATCAAAACTTGGGTTATTTTAACCCCAAAACTAACCGAGGGGACCCCATCCCAATAGGCCCCCAACACAAAGATCATGACTCACCCTCAAGTCACTCAGTTGACATTGTGATCTTCCTGCCAAGATCCCCCAACTCCACCTGAATGACAACAACTTCGGTAGTGCTCTGAGTGGCTACCTGCTTCACCTCCTCAACTAGCTTCTCTGTAGCTAGTCCTTCTGCGGCCAGCCTCATTGTCCACTGCGTCTACTACAAGCCCGTTAGCTTTTCTTTAATATTGTTTGTGACCTGGTAAGCCTCCTCTAAACAAGGTTGTATCATGTCCTTAAGCAAGGCCTCCTTTTCCTATGCTGCCTCTACCTGCTCAAGGAGATGCTTCCCCTCCTGCAATTTGGCTAGGTGCTACACTAGTACAATGGAGTGCGTCGTTGCCCTAACTTCGTCATACTACCTCTGCAGCTCCCTAACCTCTATATTCAGTGTCTATAGGTTGGGGTCTTCCAGCAGAGTTGTCACCAACTCCATTTCTTTCTTAAATAATGTCGAACAGTAAGTGATTGTGGCATCTAGGGTGGCCATTCCTTCTCTAGTGGTGGCTCCATGCTACTCCCTGACCTCAAGCAGAGTTGTGGGCTACATTTTTAACAGAAACTCAGTTATTTCCATATTGATTTTGAATTAAACTTGACCAACATCTACCTTTGCTTCATGCACACCAGTGGCTAACTTCCTGATCTTTTCTTCTCGCTGTGCATCTTCAGGAATATGAAGCTCAGGCATTATTTTGTATGCCTCCGCAACTACTGACTCTAGTCATTAACTACGAACCTAGACCACTTCCTTCTCCTACAAAACCTGTGTCTTTTCAGTGAAGATCTACTGATTATTAACTTTTATCTCACTGACATCATTGACAGCTCGTTTTTTGTTCATGCGAAGCTCTTCCACGACTCCCTATAATAACGCATGCAATTACTCCAGTTGCATCACGGCAAGGTTCAGGCCCATATTTGGGATTTTGTTGAGGAGGGTGCAATGTTCCTCAATGTTGGCACAAACTGAACCTGCAGGCAAGGGGAAAAGACTCACACATCCTACGGCCATAGAATCATCTCCACGCTTGTACTTTCACCTCATGCCGAACTGCCTGCTTCACTGCTCACTTTCCTAATATCTGCTTAGATCTTGGTTGCTTAGAGCTGCAAATCTCAAAGATCCTTCTATACTCCTCTTAATGTTTGTATGTACTATTGTTCCAACTATTGTAGTACTTATGTTGCGATGTCCCTGAATTTATCACCGATCTCATCCAGATCACTTTCTGTGAGCACCATGGGATCAACTTGTGTTTTCTGAGCTTTCTGCTTCTTCTGCGATCCACCTTGCTATTCCAGCTCATGTCTTTTCAGAATGAAGGGGGTGCGCTACCCCTCCTCACCTCCACTGACTTACCCTATAATCTCTTATGTTTCTGGTTCTGGCAAAGGTGACTTTTCACTTTTCTGGGTCTCGCGTTGCTCATGTTCTACCTCCTTGGCAGTGCATTCCTTCTCAACCCGAGCCTTCTCTATAGCATCCTTCTTCTTCTGCATAACCTTCTTAGCTACCTCCTTCCTTTTCTTCACGGTAGCACTCTCCATACCTGTGCTTGGCCCAGCGGCTAGATTTGAAGGGGCGTGCCACTCGGTTGTCTAGCAGGCCACTACCTCCTGCACATCGACCTTCGTCACCAAATATGGAAAGTCATGCCACTGTTGTGTTGGATTCTTCCGCACTTGGATATACACCCTGTGAAAGTCATCCTTGAATGTTACATAGGCTGACAACAGCGTACGCAAGGTTAGGGACAACCTTGGATGTTGGTTAATGGCCATGCGGATACTCGCTTCCATCAGGGCCCAAAAGATTTTTGTCTATGTGATTGGTGTGGGGTCCTTGGTAGCCCATAAGCTGCTGAACTATGTTGCCTCTGGTAATCCTTCTTCTAGCAGAGGAAACTAGCTATCCTTTGGCAGTTCCCATGTAACCAATACATTTTATAGAAATAACAAGCATAATGAAATGACTTGGTTTCATTGTGGGCCTCATGGTATTTCACAAGGAATTGATAGCACAGGTACCTAGACTAATTGAATAGGATGCCCTTCACGCACTGAGTAGCTAGGGACACTATGGGCACCGCAACTTCATCCATGTGACACTTCCTCATCACCTTTCCTGCCAATATCTACATGGCCAAATAAACTACGAGGTTTGAGATAGAAAAAATTTAGTACCCACGCGACTTCTTTACAAGTTCATAATCTTTCTTCATTCACTTAGCAAGCTCCTTCTCCCCCATCTTTCTATCGAACTCCTTGGCCAAGTTCAGAACTTCATGCAGCAATTGCATAATCCTGTGGATGAGCATATCTGTGATGGGTATAGGCCCTCCTAGCCATAAACACCCATCATGCACCAAAGTGGGCAACTGTTGTATGCAAATTGTGTTAATTGGGGGTGTTGTGGTATGTGGCACCCATAGCAAGTTGATAAATCTTGATTTCTCAACACTTCGGACCCATTCCTTCATTTCCAGTGCTGTCATACCTATTTCTTCATAGTAAAATCTCTTCATTGTAGGAACTTAGCATGATCCGTGAGGTCCCAATCCTCCATCTTCAATAATGTTACTTGCGCAAGCCACGGACCTTCAAAAGGAACCTGCTCAAGTAGTAGGAGATGGTGAATCTCTCTGAGTTTGGGTCTTTAGTGATCTTTGATTTTCCCTTTCTCAGAGGGATATACCTAGGGTGCTTCATTATAGGTTCTGTGCCTTCAACATCAATATCCTTCGTTCCTTAGCCTTCTTATGCCTCCATGTCTACAACCTTCTGCTTATCCTTCGCTAGTTTCTTATATTTCTTCTGGGTTGGTTTCACAGTATGCTTCCTTGGGGAAGCGCGCACATGTACTAGCTTTTCTGCTTTTCCTTTTCTGTAGGTTGCTTTTCTCTCACAGCGGGTTGTTTATCTTTTTCCATGGATTGTTTTGGCCTTGGTGACCTCGGCACCATGGGCACCATAGGCATGGCTTCAATAATGGATACTTTAGGTCCTAGGGCATGAGATACAGTGGCTTCCGAACTCAAATCTTTAGTAGGGTTGGTGGTAGTTATCCTCTCCATAAACAGCTCACGGGCTTCCAGACAAATGTCTGTGTGTGCGAAGGATTCCTCCCAAAATGCTCGACTCATGAAAGACAGATATAAAATTTTAACAAAAACTCTAAGGGCACAAAGTGTTCTCTATTGGGCCAGCATGCGAAATTTATAGGGGGGTTTTAATTCAAATTCGACCATTCCCCCCAAATTTTCATAATTAATGTTGTTTTGGCAGTAGATCTTCAAAGATTTTTGCCTTAAATGCTGCCAACTCACTCCCCTCAACCGTTTCCTAGATGTAAAGCCATGACCAGTGACTTCAATGGAAACGTTTTTGCTACACTACACAACACCTTTCTCCATGGCATAGCTTTCTACTTGCAGCTCCCGGGATTTCATATTCATCATCTTCTGCACAACCCACCTGCAGCACAGTCCTCCAACCCTAGTAGTGTATTTTATAGTCCTGCACTCCCTTGCAACCACTTGGATCACTAAGAATGTCCTGCCACCATATAGTCATTGTGCAGGATCCCCTGTATATAGCTTCAATCAACTTTCATTCACTCTTCCCGGAAAAGGTTCTCCATTTAGCTTCGTGAGATGAACTATGCCTCCATCTGTAATTTCTTTGATAATATATGGCCCCAGCCAATGCATCTGAAATTTACCCAGAAATTTAGTGAATTTACTATCATATAACAAGACCAGATCATTTACCTTGAACATGTGAATCTTGATGTGGCAATCGTGCCATGCTTTTTCACATTCCTTTTGTACTTACTGATGGAATCCAACCAAGAATCGGTCCTCTTCAAGCTCCATCAGCTGCACGAGCCATTCTTCCAAGGCTTCGTGATCTGCCATACCTCTAAAAGTTGCTATGCACAGACTAGGCACAATATACTCCATCGAAATTACAACTTTGACACCATATACCAATCTAAACAACATTTGTCCTATCATCTTCTTGCAAGTAGTCCTATACGTCCATAGTATTGAAGGTACACGCACATACCAGTCATTTCGATGCGTGTTGTAGATCTTCATCAGCGCATTATCCAAAATATTATTGAAGGCCTCAATAGTTCCATTGACCTATGGGTGATACAGTGTGCTCTTCTGATGGTAGACCTAAAATTCTTTAGTTAACACGCTAATTGATTCATTCAGAAAGTGCATACCTTTGTTGCTCATCAACACTTTTGGACAGCCAAATCTAGTTAAGACATACTCAAACAAAAACTTCACTGTTGCAGCCCCTATACAATCCTTAACTGGTTGTGACTTTGCTCATTTGGTTAGATATTCCATCGCAACGATGATGTATCATGCACTAGTTTTCTTCTTTAGGGCCTGAATTGGCCCAACAAAATCAATCACCCATTTTTCAAATGGTTGCAACGATACTTGAGGTTGTAACAGAAATTCACCCCTTTGCGATGGTCTACCCATTCTCTAACGCACATCACATGCCTTACAATATGGTTTGGAATCCCTATGCAACGTTGGCCACCATAGACCTGTGTGCAAAAACTTATGCGCAGTTGCTTTTCCTACATAGTGTCTTCCCGCAACCCCTCCATGAGCTTCAACAAGAATGTTGTTTCTCTCAAAATCTGGCACATATCTTCGCAATATCTCATTTGCACCCATCTTATACATATGTCCCTCAATTATTGAAAATTCTACCACGTGCACTACTAGCTCCTTCTTTCGCTTACTTGTATACCTTTATGGTGCCATCCCCATAGTAAAAAAGTGAATAATATCTACAAAATGGTTATTCGATATGCTTACCGTGAAGAACTACGCATCTAGAAACACTTCCTCCAAATTATTAGGCTCCTCTCCTATTTCGATCCACAACAAATGGTTAGGTCTTGTGTCCAACCTCCTTGGCTTCACAATGACCTCAAAGTCATACTCCTAGAATAGCAGTAGCCATCAATAGATCTTCCCCCCCAACACAGGCTTATTGACCAAGTATTTCAAGGTAAAATGATCCGTGTACATCTTGAAATTCCATCCTAACAAATAGTTCTTGAACTTCTACAGTGCATACACCATGTCCAATCCTTTGTGCTCCGTTGTTGAGTAATTTTTCTCAGCCCTCGATAATTTCCTACTCATGAAGGCTATAGGGTGGTCCATTTCCCCTTCATCGGCTTGCGTTAACACTGCACCCAATTAAATGCAAGAGGCATCAACGTGTACATGAAATTCCTTCTTCCAATATGGGAATACCAAGTGTTAGTGTCAGCCTTTGTAGCCTTCGTCCAGTGATAAAATATGCTCTTACAAAGTGATTTTAAGGTGTCAAGGTCAAATTTTGTCATTTCAAAGAGTCTTCAAGCAAAATTTGGTCACTAGGCTTTAGGTCTAGGGTTTGTTTTCACTCTTTTCAAAGTTGTCGAAATGGCACTCCATGTCATCATTCATTTGAGTGTATCATCATTCAGAGGGTTTTCATCATCATGTCAGGTTCCAATGGGTCATTTTACACCTTGTTCATGCTTCAGTTGCGTCTAGATAAGTTCATTTCCCTCTCCTAGGGTTTTGAAGGCAATTTCTCTTGAATGGCCAAATCATCAGAAAAACTTGCATCCTGATGTTCATACACCTTCCCATATCCTTAATGTACCTTATTAAACACTTCCCATCACTGAGATCCCCCAAATTCTTCATTTTCGCACAAACCCTAGTTTCTTGCCACAACTTCGCAATTTTCTAGGCTAGGCCTATGTTTTTCCCTTTTGGACCCCTTCCCCTCACTCGATCTCTAATATTCCACTTTCCCCTACTTCCTAACATCCCTCCCTACTTCCAAAAATTTCCCCAAGAATTTAGAAGCCCCTTATCCCCTTCATTTCGCTTCATTTCGACAAAATCCCTTGTTTCACACATCGGGATAGGTTTCACTCAAATGATGTTTCAGAGCAATAAAAGATGAATTTTGAAAAACTGAGAGAGGTTTTTGTTCACAACATTCCAAGGAAGAAAAACATACTTCAGTTTTTACACAGGTATAATGGTTTTTGAGAAATGTCAAGAATACCGTTGCCTCAGGAGAATTGATGCACCTGCTGGAAGTAGTGTTGGGAGATTTGATTTCTGACAAGGTAAATGAACTCTAAATTGAACAATTACACTTGGGTTGGAAATTAGACTCAAAGCCCTTTCCAGCGAGCTATCACATGCCTAATTTGGGCACCGAGAAGGCCTCCAAAAGCCTCCTGCAAAAGTGCGCTTCTCATACAAGGTGTGTGCTACGCATATAGAGGTGCGCTGCGCATTGGGCCTCACTGGCTAGTGTAAATTAACAAGGGCGCTGCGCATATAGAAGTGCGCTGCACATTGGGTTTGTGCACTGCGCATTGGGTTACAGCACTAAGAAAACTTTGTTCATGCGATCCGATCTTGCCAAATCGACTCCAAAACTTGCAAGTAGGTTTTTCATCGCTGCTTAGTCGATTTTGAAAATGCTTATAGTGTGTTTAAAGTGGGGAAATTAATGTGTTGGGTATGGAGAGGTGACACCCTATTCTCATAAGCAGACTCATTCCTTAGGGTTTTAAAAACATGTTGATGGCTTTGTGAGGGTTTTCCCAGCTTGTATGGTTGATATATGTACCTATGCATCTATTGTCAAAGTGTCACTGCCCTCACACTTTCAATTTATCATTTTACCACTGCTGCCATTGCCATTGTATTACCACTGTTATTTCCTCTATTTTATTATGTTCATTATCACATTGATAGAATACAATCCCATACTCATTTTCCCCTTTGACAAATTTTAGCGAGCATCACAAAGGCTGCACATAACACGTTTTACTCATTTGTCAAATACCCTTGTGATCAAAACAGTCATTGTTTTATGCCAATCTACTTAAAAAGAGCTATTACCACTGTGGCTTGTTTCCTATGATGCTTTGGTATACATGTAACATGTTTAGGTTTTGAGCATACATTGAACTTTTGATTTCACTACACCTATATCAACATACATATTGCAGACATCTTGTTCTCAAAGCCATGTCAGAGACAGATTCATTTTATGAGCATGAGGTAGAGGCTAACCGAGAGATTTGGCTTGAGAGGGTCAAAATCCACTTAGAGAAGTTGCTGGCAAAGGATAATAGAGACAAAGACATGCTCCGTCACATGAAACATCATTATTGGGCTCGCATGCATGTCAACAAAGCAAAAATGAAGATTTTGAAAAGGAGGTTGAGCTAAGCACTAAAACGGCGAAAGAGGCCGGATCCACTTCGATTTTTGGTTGAGGCTTCACTGGTTGAGCATAACACATGATGGAGGGTCTTCACTCCGAATTTGAGCGAATTCAGAGAAAATTTTGGTCCCCAAAAACAGGTTTTTTTGTTGTACGCGCAGCGCGCATGCGCGCTCGCTTTTGATTGGGACACTTTCTGGAGGAAAAATTTATATTTTTGGGTTTTTCATGGTAAGTTATGTATTCTCAGCTATTTCCGAAGTATTTCATCAAGTTCTGGACGGTCAAAAGGCACAAAAACACCATGAAAACCACCTTGTTGCCATCTTTTGCAACAGCAGGAAGTACCTCTGGAAGAATGCAGTTTTGAGGGGGGAAATGAGCTCCAAATTGGGAAATTCCACTTGGGTTGGAAAGTAGACATCTAGGGCTTTCCAACGAGCTATTGTGAGCTCAATTTGAATGCGGTTAAGTGCCTCAAAATCTGTCTGAAAGGTGCACTGCGCATAGAGATCAGGGCGCTGCGCATAGAGGTTTTTGGTCAATTTTTCACTTGCCAGCTCAGGAATTCGACCAGTTATGACTTGTTTCACCTCTTGATGTAATTTTTGGTTTTTCTTGATGTAATTTAATGTACATGATGTAAATTTGGTACTTATTTACCTATTCTAGATGATTCATTCACAAAATAGCAAAAATTTAATGAATGAATCAGTTTCCTAGCATATAGGGGTTAGTTGTTTGACTACCTAGATTTCATTTCCTTGTTTAGACTTGGTTGAAACTGCTCCTAGAAGGAGGAGCTCGACCCCTAGAGGTTATGGAATGAAGTTAGCTTGATCTATATATGTAAATTTTCATTCAGTAGCACATGTTGGACTCTTGGGAAGATTTTGGCACACTATTGTACATATTTTTCATATCTTAGCTAAGGAAAGATCAGAGATTTTGCAGCCCCTGTTGGGATTCTTGTGGCTTTTAGCTCTTGATGGTGTTTTTTCTCAGTTATTGTAAGTTTATTCATGTTTACATGTATGCCATTCCTTCTTATGCTTCTGAAACTAAATGAATGAGTAAATGAGGTTGAATTCATTGTTCACAGTGCTCTGCCTTTAAATTTGTTTAGTTTTACATGTTTTAGTCAATTTGGAGAGGATCCATGTTCTCCTTTGCCCTCTTCAGCTCCTTGTCATTCTGATCCATCTATACACCTGATCAAAGGCATCAATACTATTGCCTACCTCGCCCCAACTCGATTTCTGCAAAGATCTAACCTCAATCCCCACACCCAAAATTGGTTTTCCCATTTCTCCAACAAAAAACTCAAAAATCTAAAGTAAAATTTCATATCCCTTTACTAGCCTAAAATCAGTATTAAATTGGAGTCATCACCCGCCCCTTTGAAGACCTTTTGCCGAGATAGACCCGGAGAGAGCCCTCTCCTGTCCTCGAAGGGCTAGCTATGAGGCTGAGCGTGGTTTGATGTGGCCTCAAGTTTTGCCTTCCTCAGCCTGAGGCAGATTGAGCGCTAACACCAAGATCGGCATGGAGGCCATATTTTCTTTCAAACATCTAATTTGCACTGGTATTCTTCATCCTAACAGAATGTCACGTCCTTCTTCAGCAGCTTCTCCATAGGCATGGTAATTTGAGCATATGATTTGATAAATTTTCTATAATATCCTGTATGTCCCAACATGGCGTGCAGTTGTTTTACATTCCTTGGGGCCTCCATATTCACTATCACTATAATATTGGTAGGGTCCACCATCAACCCTTGCTTGCACACCACATAATCCAGTAGGATTTCAAAGGGAACATAGAAGAAGGATTTCTTCAAATTTAGTGCAATCAGGTATCTGCGACACATATCCAACATAAGGCGCAGACTTGTTACATGGCGCTTCACTAGTCTAAACATTGTCCAATCATCAAAGTATACTTCCAAGAACTTATGCATGAACTCTTTAAATGCTTCTATAACTATGCGAGAGAATATCGCAAGCATATTCTTGAGTCCAAACGACATCACAGTATACTGGAAACAAACCCATTCTATTGTGAAGGTTGTTTTGTTCCTATCCTCTAGCACGATCTTGATCTGATGATAACCTGAAAACTCGTCAGTGAATGAGTAGGCCTCCTGCCCTCCAACATTGTCTAGTACTTCATCGATAAACGACATTAGGAATGGATCATGGACACAGGCATCATTAAGCTTCCTCAAATCTACAAAAATCCTTATTTCACCCTTCTTTTTCTCCTCCTGAACCACCATCGAGCTCGCCCAATCAGATTCCTCCATAGGTTCTATGATCCTCGCCTCCAACATCTTATCCAACTCTTGACAAACCTTTTCCTTGTATTTGGGGTTAAGACAATACGACCTCTACTTAATAGGCTTCGCGGCTGGCTTCAGCATAATGTTTATGATGCCCAAGTTGCCTATTATGCCCTTTAGGTCTGAAAAATTGGTAGGAAAAATATCGTGGTACTTGTGGAGTAGCTCAACAAGTTTATCCATAGTGACATCGTCCCAATAATCCCCAATATTTTCAAACTTCGGTTCTTCTTTAGTACCAATGTTTACCTGCTTTGTTTTAAACAATGCGGTGATGTTTGGGTTTTCTATTTGCATACATTTGACTTCGTGATACCCTTCTGCTTTTGGGATATTAAGATTCCTTGGATCATCATACTCCTCTTCAGCAGTCACATTATAACATTTGAGCGCATGGCGTAGCTAGGTGCTCCAATCTGGCTAGACACACTCCAATGGTTCTTGCAGCGTTCTGATGATAACTGCCTTAATTTCCTGTAGAGCTTCATCAATTCTCATGAAGCCATCTTCAAAATTGAAGGTCAGTAAGAATCCTTCCCTTAATATATCCCACTCCATGGTGCCATGGTAGAGCTCTGTTTCTAGATACTAGTTCATGGGAATTGTATCCAAGGTATGACAAAATAAGTGCACCCACTCCGGATACGACTTCGTTCCATATGCTTTAGTCCATTTGACTAGGTTGTCGCGTGGATCATCCTTCCCCTTATATTTCTCACCCAATCTAGTGTTAGGCTGCCCAAACCATAACCTCATCATTTTTTTGTAATCCTGCCATCCATCAAAGCTATCCTTGTGCATACCCCACCATCATGCAAGCATAGCATGCAGTGCCAAATCTAATGCTTGGAAGTGATGATCTTCAAGTACTTCACACTCAAATGCATCCAAAAACTTATCTATGTCAGTTAAACCATTATAATAGGGTAAATTCCTTACCTCCGACGAAACCCATCATAGCGATTTCATCATCATATTGCAGCGCAGTGTAGCTACTTTGTGCAAATGATTCCACCAGTGTTTGGATTGATCTAGTCCTAGTCTAGCATTATTATTTTATAGATCTGGTCCAGTTCATCCTCACTTTCTTCATAGTCGCAGATTGGTTCAGTGTAGTTCACCCCTTCTACAGGGTCCAACAGTACTACAACCCAAAGCAATTTCCTTTCAAATGACATTGTCCTTTTCTTCAAGTTGATGACCCCATTCATGTCAATGGCCCAGACAATTCCTAGGAGTGCAAGGCATGGAATATTGTCACCGACAATCTCTATCATTTCAAAGTCAGCCATCGTGCTCGCACCCTTGATATCAATAATTACTTGATATAGTCATCCCATAGGGATGATCTTTTGTTGGTTTTCCATTTTTAGCTGAATCGGAGACCACTGTAGTGCAGCTCTCCCCATTCTTTCCCATGTTTTTTTTGGAAACATGTTCACATCAGATCCTAGATCCAAAATGACATGATCCATTTCATAGTCTCCTATCTGCACGGTGAGCCTCATCTCCCGCCCTGTTCGCGCCTTACGTTTGCCATTTTTTCTAACTACACGATGTCCATCAAGGACATTCTCTTTGTTAGAACATTTGTTTATTAAATCCTGCAGACCCTTCATAGCTTTTCTATTGAGTGGGAGTTTCATGTAGGCCTTGAAGAATGTGGTAAGGATAGAGGGATCAACCTCTATAGCCACGTTGGTTTCTTGCACTTTATTCTGGCTTCCTTAGGTGGTGGCCTTAGCGAAGCTCTTCCTGGCTTCAATAAAAGTTTCCTTAGCACACTCCAAATCAAAACCAACTTCCTTTTCTGGGGCCTTGTCAACCCATCCGTCTTCTTTAGGCTATTTACCCTTATCATCACCAGTCATTATTCCACTCCTCATCACTATATTCATGCTCTGATCCTCTTCGTGGGGCTCATCTCTCATCATATGTAAGTTTTGCGTCGGCTGCTGAGGTTGCACCTTATTTTCCTGCATCTTAGCTATTAGCACCGGGCATTCTTCCATAGTATGGTCAAACTGGCTGCAATATTGACATGGCAGGTGGGTCTGATTTTTACACTCCCACGCATAGTGCCCTGGTGTCCCACATTTGTGGCGGGTAACTTGTCTATGACCTCTACCAAGTCCTCCTCCTCCACAACCTCGTCCTCTTCCCTGATAACCTCTGCACACTCCTCCAACGCTCTGCTCTGGGGGGTGAGTGTCTGCTAGTGATGCTAGAGGATTATCATAAGAGTACTTAATGTACCAAGTCAGTGCATGATCCTATAGAGCGGTAACCAACTGTGCCTTTTTTATATTTTCATCAGTAATTTGTTGCGTTACCCACACAACATTTGCAACAAACTAGAAATTCTCAGTCTCTTCACACCCATTGCTTTTGAATATCGCCAGCTTCATCCTATTCACCATGGTGGATGGTGGTGGTGGAGGTGGAGGTGTGGGTGAAGGTGTATGCAGTGGGGGTGGAGGTGGAGGTAGAGTGGATGGCTGATGTGTTCATGGAAAGCCATGTGTTATCAGTTGAACAACACTTCGCAGCGGAGTTCTTCTTGCCCCTTTATCATCACGCAACAGAGGTCCAATCAATGGACTATACTCCAGTCCTGAACCTTCACGATTTCTAAAGCGTCTTCCACTTCACGTAGCTTTGAACATCAATGCAATGGCATAACCTATTTTTCATATAACACCATTTTAATCCAAGTATTCAAATATCTTAATTACTTACCTCACGATCCTTTCAAAAACCTTTCCTCCACTTTGTTATGGCTGACCGAGGTATCAACCACAAACTCTATAAAAAATCCTCCTATAATTCGATTGAGCCAGTGATCAATAGCCCATGCAATCTTGTCTTCAGAGGCTTCTAATTTTCGTACCAGTTCTGGAGTCCACACTCTTGGTCCATCAAGCTTCCACCTCCCTTGACCATCTGCCAACTTAGCTAACCAATCCTATAATTTCATCAGGAAGGTGCAGAAGAAAATTTTTTGTATCTCCATATACAAATACCTATCCAACCAATTCTCCTTTGATAAGCACGTATTTCTATTTTCCTGCACCGCGAATGGGTGAATTTTTCTATCTAGCCATTTTTCCATTTATTTCTTCGTCGAGTTCCAGTGATGTGAAATCACACATCTCCTTCAAGCAGATCCCAGTCCCAGCAAGGGAAACATTTGTTGGCTTAGGGTCCTGACCCAAGTTCAAAGTTAGTTGCAGCAACCAACAAATCCCTACACTACTGGCCCTTTCGGCAACAACACGTGTATCACAGGCTACAGTCTCACCCGAAGTAGTATAGGGGGATGCAAGAACCAATTTTATGCATCGAGAGATGAGTTTTACGCCTTTTATTTCCTCAGATCTGCCTCTGTGCAGATCGATAAGCCCCTTGGGCTCGATACTGCAACCCTAGTCAAACAGTGTTTAGACCTTCACAGAGGTCTACGATTGGCTTTTGCAAACCTTTATCAGTTGGTTTATCCACTTTTGTGCATTAGAGAACAATTCTAGATTAGGGGTCGCATAGATAATCTTGTGTTATTAATAAACATTAGCTAATTCATCAAAGTCTTTGCAAAAATAAATAAACATGCTTGTGTACATTATCTAATAGTTATCCAATAGAATCGCACACCATTAGATCAATATTCCATAAACAGATTATTTATCCACAACATATATCGTAAATAGAAGTAAATAGAAATAAATATATATACAGAGTAAAAATTCTTTATTGATCTTCAGTTCAACTTTACAGACTCAAAACTACCCTACGCACTCAACTACAAGGGTCCATGCACTTAGCTATGGACTCTACCTAGGGTTCTTCGCACTCAGCTGCAGAGCCTTTCTCTCTTATCTGACCCACTCCCTGTGCTATCAGTTTTCTCTTACTAGCCCATTACATCCTATATTATGCCTTAGACTATCTAAGACACACCTATTTATAGCCTTTTACACTGGATAACCGGATTCTTCCTATAGGCCCCACGATTCCCGAACCCATCGTGTCCGACACGATTCTCTCGAGATTCGTTTCCACAAACCATGACACGTCGTGTCCTATTTTGACACGTCGAATCTGACTGCGTGTCATGATTTTGGCAGCGTGTCCTATTTTCCAAGACTCGTTAGGTGGCAAAAGTGACCTGCATGGGTATGAAAAGGCCGCATTTGGTCATTACAGCCACACATATTTTCATTTGGCAAGTGTTTTGGCAACTTAGTGATCAAGTCTAGGCCCTAGTATTGATATGCTATTCATGGTAATGTTAAATTCTTAAAGTAAAAGTGACATTCTCCTTAATCTTCATTTTCATCCTTTTAGTTAATTTTTTAACATTACCATGAAATGACTCAGGATGTT
Source organism: Pinus tabuliformis (assembly GCA_031772625.1). Lineage (NCBI taxonomy): Eukaryota > Viridiplantae > Streptophyta > Pinopsida > Pinales > Pinaceae > Pinus > Pinus tabuliformis. Next base: position 278,393,766 of record CM062808.1, read on the forward strand.
TGAGAGTGGTTCTAGCCTCATTGGATTTCACATGGAGAAAGTAGAATTTTAGATTTCATTCAAAATCCAACAGACTTATCAGTTTTTCAAGATTTTAGGATTGGAGGATTGCAATGTTTCCATTGAATTTTGTCATGTATTAGGGTATGTAACTCGTATTTAATAAAAAGCACCAATCCCCCTATGTACCTTGATTTTAGTGACACTGGTTGTCAAACTCCTGTATCATGACCCTCCTAAAAATGTACGCATCACTCAAACAAAATCTTGACTTGACATGTTATGCTTGTTCTATCTTATGTTAATGCTTAAAGGGTGATATTAATGACAAAGATCCCTATACAGATACAGAGGTAATGACAAAGATACCTCTGGATATAAATGCTTAGAAGGTGATATTAATGACAAAGATCCTAATTTTCCAACAAGACTAAAAAATTAGACATTTCTCGTGGTGGCAAGAGGGCCAAGCATAAGAAATAGATAATAGATTGACATATATTTGAATTTTGTATGTAATATGCATGCTAATAGTTATAAATGAAGATTTATATTTGAAATCAATAAATTTGTATCATTAATTAAAATTTGTGTAAGAAATATCTAATTTTTAATATATATATATATATATGTGTGTGTGTGTGTGTGTGTGTGTGTGTGTGTGTGTGTGTGTGTGTGTGTGTATATATATATATATATATATATAATGAATCCTACGTGTCCTGTTCCAAGGGGTCAACGTGTCCGAATCTGACACCACGAATCCTGAATCCCCATGTCAGGTGACTTAGCTTTTACATATAATCCCCATGGTCTGTGGACCATGGGTGGGTCTCAAAGCTGGTTGAAACTTTACATAAATAAGGAGCTAAAACCCCTTTGACTCCTAAAAATCTATGCGCTCTGCATCCACAAACCGTGGAGACTTTACATTAGTTACAAAATATACATCAAAACTTGGGTTATTTTAACCCCAAAACTGACCTAGGGGACCCCATCCCAACAAGAAAACTACTTGGTTATTGGAAGGTTCCCTCCTAATCCATCCTTCAAGGAGAAGAGAAAAATTGTTAGAAAAAGTGCCCCCATCACCTGGATTGGGGGAATACTCTTCAAATTTGGACCAAATCGGATCTTGAGAAGATGTGTGATGGAGGATTAGGTCTCTGAAATCCTCTCAACATGCCATGATGGACCTTATGGAGGCCATTTTTTTTCTAACATGACAACCTTCAAATTTCTAGAAACTGGCTAATATTTGCCTACTGTACGCCAAGATACAGAAAGGTAAACTGCTAGATGTGATGAGTGCCAAAGGATGGGAAAGCCTACACCCAAGGATGAAATTCCCCTGCAAACTCAAGTGACTCTGGAGCCATTTGATAAATGGAGCATGGATTTCATTGGGTTGATTGATCCCCCACCTAGAAAAAATAGATACATCATTGTGTGCACTAATTACTTGACAAACTAGGTTGAAGAAAAATAAATAAAGGCAACAACTTAGCAAAAAGCGGCAGAATTTCTAAGATAAAATATCTTCTACAAGTTTAGATTTCCAAGGGATTTGGTCACTGATCAAGGAGCTTAGTTTACTTCAAATATGACTGAGGGCATCATGGACAAGCATCATATCAAACACAAAAAATACACTACCTTTCCTCCTCAAGAAAATGGGCCAGTGGATTTCATAAACAAAGATTTGGAGAACATTTTGGTTAAAGTTGTCAGTAGCATTAGAAGAGATTAGGCAACCAAAATTGTAGAGGCCACTTGGGCCTATAATGCCACTTGGAAAACCACCACTAGATTCACACCCTTTGATTTGGTTTATGGAAAGAAGGCCATGTTCTCTATTGAGTTTGAATACAACGCCTTGAGGATGGAAGCATAGTTGGATTTAGACATCACTGCAGCTCAACAAGAAAGGTTTCTCTAGCTCAATGATTTGTATGAGTTAAAAATGTAGGCTCTCATGTAGATTGAGGTGGTCCAAATACAAAGGAATATTTTTCATGATAAAGACATCAGGGAAAGGACCTTCCGAGAGGGTGATTGGGCCCTATTGTATTATTTTAGGTTCAAGGATTTTGAAGGAAAATTGATGAAAATGTGGCTTGGTCCTTATCTGGTACAATATTTTTTTGAGAATGGGTATGACCAAATAATAAAATTTGATGAAGGAATGAATCTCGTTGCTTGTTAATGGTTACCGATTCGAGTTGTACATGAAGCCTCTATCAAAGGAATAATTTACCAGCTCAATAAGAAAGGAATTGAATGTAATTGGGGGTATCAAAACTCTCATTGCATCTAGCCTCTGATCAGTGGAAGAACAAAAAAAAAAAACAAAAGGAGAAATAAAAGAGCCTATGTGAAAACCTCCATGATGCAACTGAGGCCAACTTTATGGCTGAAAATCTCTATGAGGCGGCCCAAGAGCCAAAATAATAATAATAATAAGTGAAAATATCCTTGGGTGAAAACCTCCTTTGAGTCACCTAGGCAGGCTTGTATGTTGAAAACCTCTTTTGACGAACATGCAAGTCTAAAAAAAACAAGATAAAAATTGAAAAAAGAATGGAAAATGAAAAAGGATAAAAAAAGAGAAATAAGGGAACCCTTACCTTATTTCTGCTAATAGGTTTTTGGAGGGTTCTAGTCACAGTCAAAAGGGATGACAACCAAAGTAAGCGACTACCACACTCCACTTTTCCACCTACCAAGCTAGTTATATGCATTCCCTTCATCATTCCAACAACCTCCCCAAGTTCCTCCATCATCATGAAACCTACCTCACTCAATTTTGTCTCAGTCATGAAGTGTTATAAGATTGTCGTGAACTGCTACATGATTTTCCAAACTTGCTACAAGGTTGTGATTGACGTAGAGAAAGGGTTCATATTTTATGCTTTCCATGGGGGAATGAAAAGAGAATTCCACCACACCACTAGAATTTATCCTCCACGACATTTGGCCACTTCTCCATCCAAAAATCCATCTTTTTCCATGAAACAAAAACTTTTTCACCCCTCTTCCATTGTTTTCACTACCACCAAAGTGTATCATCCTTTTCCATGAGCTCACCATGAATTATCATAGATTTTTAATGCATTGCATGAAGGTTATTGTGGTCATGGAGGGGTTTATGTGACCTCTACGGGAAGAAATCCAATCTTGTAGCATCCTACACAAACCCTACAGGACCATGGTTGGAAGCACCAGAATGAAGATTTAGCCATAGTAAAGCATTGAGGAATCATCTTTATGAACTTTGGAAGCCACACAACTCTTGAGAAGATGCTTCAAGGTCATTTTTTTTCTCCAACAATAGCAGATCGATTCACCATTAGAAGGATCTGCATTAACAAACATCGCTCAATCAAACACCTATCAGAAAATGCCTACAAAAATATTTTTTTCAAGAGAAGAGCCAGATCACAAAGCAAATAGCATGGAATATGGAAACTCCAAATACTGGTAGATCAACCAAAATCATGAAGCAACATGCAGTCATCAAAGAAGATAGATACCATCAAGTAGGCACATGTATGATAGTCTTAACCTCTTCCTTTAAGTGCATGGTATTTTGAAAATGTCTTAGATGTATGAAGAACGAGGTTTTTGTAGGCTGGAGGTCGCTAGTAGTCTCAGCCACCCTGAAACAGTTAAGTGCAACTAACTCCCACATTGAAGAAAATGAGGAAAATGAAAAAAAAGAGGGTGATAATTATGAGGAGTGGGCTAATGCACCTATAAGGATAATTTGTAGGTGGTAGGTGGGGGCTAGCTAGCCGAGTGCACTAAGTCCACTATCGTAAGAGGAATAAAAGGATGGGCCTCAATCTAATTTGTAACAAGATGTTCATTATTAAAACGGTAAGAGAGACACATTATGACATCGAGAGTTGAGATAGATACTACCATGGATCCCCTAGGCTAGTAAACAAGAGATACAGGGTCAAATATCAAGTGTTACAAGATCCAAAATAGTTGCTATTGGATGAAAAGGAGTTGCTACAATATTGCATAAAATTGCTACAGGATTGGTTGGAGAGGTGGAAAAGGGTTTTCTTTGGAGCAAATTTCCCTCCAAACCCCCAAATCCATGAAGGATTCTCCTATGGGGGGGATAATTATTGCATGTTCCTCACCTCCCATGTACAAAGAGTTAGATAATTTGGTCAATTTATGTCTATACAGACATCTTGTAGCAAACCCTTAAAATTGAGTCTTTTCCCAAAAACATAATTTTTCCATGTGAAGAAAGCAAGGTAGTAGCAGAATTAATTTTCTTTCAATTTGGCATGTAATATTCCTCCCTCTAGTCAGAAGAAGAAGACCATCCCTCTCACCTCTATCTTGAAACCCTAGGATACTAAAAAATCAACAATTGATAGAAATATTTTTGAAAAAACTTGAAGAAGAAAAAGTAGAAAACATGGGAGGGGGTTTCAATAGAAGGGAGTCCACATACTAAAAAAAAAACAACCAACGTCCTCCTCTCAGAGACATCTTCATAAGCCACCAATGGATGGCTTTCTTTGAGAATATCGAGGGTGTTATCACAAAATCTGACCCTGATAGGCTGTTGATCAAGTAGACTCTGAGTAACTCTTTCAAACCAATCTTTTGGTTGAGGCTTAACCTCCTCAACCTGAGAGGGCTCTCTTAATAGGTGTAAGATTTTTTATTAATGATTAGATGGCTAAGGTGTAAGATTTTTTATTAATGATTAGATGGCTAACTCTAAGAACAAAATGGGCAAATGTATAACTAGTTGACTGGTTGAATCAAGGATTAGCAAACATCTATTGGGCTACAGAGTCAAGATAGTCTTCAATAAAACAACATGATCAGCAAAACATGGAAGTCAAGGCACTTAGAGTTTGGGTTTATAAATAAAACAGTAACACAATGGATCAACACAATTTACAAGCATGTGAAGGAAGTGTTACACTAAAAAATGTCACCATGGCTATTTACAGTTAGTATGGCTCCATCAATAGTCATGCTATCCTCCTGGGCAAGTCTCATGCCTCTGCTCTCCATTTCAAACTTCAAGAAAGAGAGAAAGTCTTTATAAATGTGTTTATCTCTGGGTACGCAGGTTCTCTCAGCCTTACCTGTGGATATGCACCTAATGTTCACAAAAGCTGCGTACTTGTACGCTCTGTATGTAAAGGGGCAGGTGCGTACCCCTGTAAAGGTCAAAATGCGCAAGTTTCATCTTTAAAAAGTTACTTGTGGTCATTTCTAGAGCATTCTAGAAGGTTGTTCGACGTGTATTGAGCGCCTCCAGATGGTTCATGTACCCCTATGAACGAGGAACTTATCCCATCAAGAGAGGAGCTATCCCATCCAAAGAGGGGATTATCCCATTGATGGTGGACCTGATTAACTTCCTCTTGAGCACTATAAATACAGGCATTGGGCGAGAAGGAGGGGAGGTTGAAAGCTAAACATTTCTAAGGGTAGATGCTGCTGGAATTAGGACTCCCATTTAGAAGCTTGTGAGGAGAGATTACCATCTTTACTTGTTCTATTTGGAAGTGGGTGAGCTTTGTCAAAGTAAAGGAGAACTCTTGATGGACCCTGGGAGGGACTTGCACAACACCAAGGCTCAGGTTGTAATTGTTCCTTTTGTTTCCTATTAATGCAAATGAGTCCATTCTTCTCAATAACTTGTTATTTATGAGTTGTTTCATGTACTCCTTGGTCTATGTGTTAAATATGTTTTATTTTATGAGATTATCAAGTGTTATTTAATCGTTTGATTGTTAGTGAATGCAGGTTTCGAAGTGAAGGAGGAGCTCATCCGGATCAGCGAGGCTGGACTGCTACAACAGCGTTGGACTACAGGTAGGATCTAAACACTTGATTTCTTGTATGGTAAATGCATGTTTAGAGAAGGATTGCTCTTGTTTGTCTTGTTTGTCACTAGAGAGTCTTAGGCTCCTAGGGAGGTTGGTTGTGTCCGCACTATCGACTCTTTCCGCCTGACAAAATGGCGACTCCGCTGGGGAATCCATTGATGTGAAAGTCTTTTCCTTTGTATGCAACTTTGATCTGAGAAAAGTCATTTATTTTCTGGTTTTTGGCTCTGTGACTTTGTATTTGGGTGGGTTAGCTTAGGGTTAGATTGAATTTAGTTTTTCTTGGTTTTTTCAGTGGTACGCACCCTCTGAGTATTGCACAGTGCGTACCTGTACGCACTGTTGCTGTGTGCACAGAGCGGGCCCGCACCTGTCTTAACAGGTTGCCTGCGTACCCTGCTAAAAATTAAGAAATTTCCATTTTTTACATTTTTCCTCTTAGATTTTGTTTTTTCTTAGTTTTTACTGCCTAGATCCATTAGTCTTTTGTCAAAGATCTTCACCTGCACTTGTTTCAATAGCATTGAGTGTTTTAGTGGTTTTCATAGAAGTTTAAGCCCTAGGGTTTGATTTTTGAGTAGGTCCTGTAGTGACTTTGGCGGTAGAAGTTGTCAAGCCTTAGATCTCTCTGGTTTTGTCAGCCTTCTTAGAAGTCGGACCTGTCATAAAGTCTACCTGTGAGAGAAACTTACCTTTGAGTTGTCTCTTTGGCAAATTTCGAAGTGCTTGTTGATTGAGTATTGAATTCCATTTTACAAAAAGAACAAAAAGATTTGAGTTTTGTTTTGACTGGTCTTTTGATTCTGCATTAGCTGGTCCTTGGATTGATTTTGGTCAAGTAAAAAACCTAGAATCATCTTTGTAGGCTTTGCCTCGTTAGGTTTGCTTTAGAGTAAATTTCTTTTTAATTTGCTTGTGAGTCAAGTTTTCATAGATTTTATAGCTTTTGAGATTGATTTTCGTTAAAATAGATTTATATGCTTTATTAAATAAGAGAAAATACAAAAACATCTCCTTTGAAAAGTTTTGTTTCAAGTAGCTTTGAGGGATTTTGAAAGAAAAAGAATTTTTCGTGCACGTAAGGAGTGGTCATGTTTGTATGCTTGGAAAGATAAAGAGAATTGTTTCTTTGATTGTCTTTACTAAGAAAGTTGTTTTCTATAAAATTTGCATTTTCCAACTCTCTTAGTTAGGAGTTTCATTGAAAGAGAAAAGTAGTGTAAATCATCTTAGGTGCATCTTTGTAGTGGTTTGAGTCGAGTCTACACACCATTGGTTTCATTTCCGCTACCTTTTGTCTTTAAGAAAAACCATAAAATTAACGCTTAAAGTAAAATCAACTTAGTAACTTTTATTTACTAGGGCTCTGAAACACCAATTTAGATCAGGCTAGTGTCTTGGAGTAGGAGAGTAATTAACTCTCCAAGACAACAAAACCAAACAAGTAGCTTATCTTGTGATAGAATAAATCCAATTGTCTCATTTGTACTCTGGGAAAGCTCCTCTTAAAGGAGAAGCACGAGCTCATGTCCGAACTAGTGAGGGGATCAATCCTCCCTCGTTGGGAACGACGCCAGACACGCACGTATTACAAACGGTAAACCTCGGATTAACCATTGTCGAGGAGCCAGGGGTCACTTGTCGGTAAACCTTGGATAATTGTCAAGGAACCGGCAAGGGGATTGAGCTTGATACTCTGCCCTTGCGTGCTGTCGGAGTGTAGACTGTTCCCCCAAGTGCATTTGTTGCGGTTGGTAACCTTAGTGACCATTATCTTTAGGATTCTACCGAGGTGACGGTGGAGGGAAGATCCCACTGTACCTGGAGCAGACGTCGGCTAGACTCACTTGGATTTTCAGGGGGGTTCACTTCACTCGAGACGGTTAAAGTGGAGGAACTTGTGCCGGTCTATTCATTAAGTAGGTTGCCGGGGTAACTGTTCCACCCGCCACTTCTGTACTGAATCCGGCGATGTTGGGTTTCATCTCCAACTAGCGTTTTCGGTCTGGAAGGCTATTGTTTGTGCTTGGTTTGACACCCTAGATTCTTTAGGCATGTGATTCATATTTGTTTGGTTCTTTAGCGAATTTAGGTGGTTTGATTTGAGATTTTACTTTGTTTTCGTGTGTAGTAGTTAAAATTTTTTAGCTGTGGCGGAATTACCGAGACAGTCCCGTAGACTTCGGGGCCAGTCTCCTGAAGTTGTTTCTGTGGACGAATTGTTGAGGAGATCCCGTAGACTTCGGGGTGAGCCTCCTCGAGACGGCCTGAGTAATCTAGAAGGTTTGAAGGTCCTTGTAACTCCTCCTAGTGGCAGTAGAGTAGGTTCACCTGAAGAAGGAGAATCTTCCTTGGTAGTCCATCCAGATTACCAAAGTCTAGAGACAGGTTATAATCCCGAAGCTGTTACAGTTTTTGAGCTTGCTGGTAGTTTTTCGTCTACTAGTGATACAGGCGAAGAACCTGAAATATCTGAACCTGTTACTCCGACTTCTAGTGTTCTAGATTCACCAAGAGTAGAATGAGTTATCACCGAAAATCTTCCTACTGGTCTGATTGCTATTGAAGAACTTGCTCCAGAGGAAGAAATAGGCGTCTCTAACCTTGAAGATCAACTTACTATTGAGCTCAGGGAGCGTGAATCTATCTTTTACAGTCCTCCTAGAAGTACTACTTGGTACCTTTCGTTAACCAATTATTTAGACAACTCAGGGATAGGTTTTTCTACACCTCGTACTCCTTTTCCACCTGGAGGTATTTATACTCCTGTAAATATGTCTGGTCAGTCGTCTGTGTTTACTCAAACTCCTGAATCTTTCTTACACGGCGGTCCTTCTGTTCCCACCGGGTATCAATCACTTTCTGGTACCTTTGCGGGGGCATCTCCTCAACCCATTGATCATGGGTTATTAGCTGGAAACAATGGTAATATACCGTTGGGTGTAGGAGACATTTACATGATGTCAGGTTCAGTTCCCATTTCTCAACCTCAAGGTGGCCAATTACCGCCTGGGGGGCAGCCTCAATTAACCCCTGGGGGGCAACCTCAAGGTACACAAATTGTGTCTGGGGGGCAACCTCAAGGTCAGTATGTACCTATGGTGCAATACATGCCTCAAGGTCAACCCCAGCCTCAATATGTACCCCAGGGTCAACCTCAGTATCAATATTTACCTCAAGGGTATCAACCCCAAGGGTATCAACCCCAAGGGTATCAACCTCAAGGGTATCAACCTCAAGGTCAAGGTCAACCCCAGTATCAGTATTTACCCCAAGGTTATCAACCTCAAGGTCAATACTCGAGTCAAGGTTATCAACCACCTCAAGGTCAGTCATATGTTCAAGGTATGGGAACTGTACCTTTCAATTATCAATCCTATCCTCAATTTAGTTATGGATCTCAGTATTCTCAACCTGTTACGGGTCAATTCCCCGGAATGATGGTGTGGGATCCATCACAAGGTCAACAGGTGTTGCAGCCAAGTATACAGTTGGTACCTCAAGCTGGACAACCCGTAGTTTCTGGTCCACCCCAGCAACCGCAACCTGTCCAGTCAAATGTTCAAACTTCTGTAACTTCGGTAGTTACTCAGCCGCCAATTGCACCTAGTACTCCATCTCAAACGGCTGCTGCAACTACCGCTACATCTGCCGCACTTACTTCTGGAGTATCGACAGCTCCGGTTTCTACTGTCTCTGCAACCACTCCTCAGACATCTTTACCGTTGTCTGGATCTACGATTCAAACCACGGTCCAGATGCCTATAGGTCAGCCTGGTATAAGTACGGTTGTCACTACTCAACCTCAATTTGTTCATCAACCGTACCAGGGACAGTACCAACATGGGCAAGCTGTCCAACAGCCGGTTTACCAGTATCAACCGTATCCTGGGTACACTTATCAACAACCTCAACAACCCCAGTACGGTCCGATTAATCCTGGTTTTCCAGGAGGATATAATATCCCTAATGCGATTCCTGTTCCTAGTTATCCTGGATATCCTCCTCCTGGGACTGGTCTTGTGACCCAGAGTTTTAGAGATCCTAACCGGCAATTACCGTTTATCGCAACTTTGGATTTACCAGACTTGACGCGCCTAACGAACGATCCAATTCAATATCTTCCATTTTGGCCGCCAATGCCAAATAAGTTGCCCAACGATATACCCAAGTTCGAAGGTAAGTCTGGAGAGGATCCGTCCAATCATGTGATGACTTACCACCTCTGGTGTGCTTCAAATTCTATCTCGGATGATTCGATCCGCTTACGTCTTTTCCAGCGTACACTCATTGGTCTCGCGGCCAAGTGGTACATTGAGTTACCACGGGCCTCTTTTTACAATTTCAGCCAGTTAGCTACCTCGTTCTTAACTCACTTTCAGTTGCCGGTCAGATACGATAACGGCACGGAGTTATTAACTTCACTAAAACAATCGACGTCCACGTATATTTCTGATCACATTCATGAGTGGAGACGTCGAAGAAGGTTAGTGAAAGTTTTTATTCCGGACCAAATCTTAGCTGAATGGTTTGTTAAATCATTATTACCGAAGATTACTGAAGATGTAGCTAAGGCCAGAGTAGTTACTGAGGAGCAAGTCATTGCTCAGGCACAGTACCTTGACTTAGTTTATACTCAGTCAGGTACGTTACACGAGAAGATTCCAGATCTTCCAAAATCGAATCAAATCGCTGCTGCTCCTTCGGGATCTCATGCCGCTGATGGTATGATTGGCATCGTGAATACAAAGAGCAAGAAGAAATCTTCCAAGACTTCTACTACTCCTATAATCACCTTGCCTGATTCCCCGACAGGAGAGTCTTCTCCTGAACTTTCCGCCGATATTCACGCTGTAGAGTCATCTACGGCCAAATCAAAAAACGGTGGAAAGAAGAAAGGAAAGAAGAAGGCTAAAGCAGACAAAGCTCTGAAGGAGAAAACAGAAAAGTCGGAAACCAATGACGAAAAGCGCAAACCTCGATATCCTTGTCTTATTTGTGAAGAGGATCATTTTACAAGAGATTGCCCTCATCGGGCCGAGGTTGTGAAAATAGTCAAAGGTTCTCCCACTCCTGCTGTGTTAAAAAATCCATTTCCAAAGCAGGAGAGTAAGATGATAGGTTCTTCCTCGACTGCCAGTGAAGAACCCATTTTGATGATGTCTCATGTGAGGATTGCGACTCGATCGCAAGATTATGGTAGTAAGAATCCTGTTGATGGTAAGGAAGCAGAATCTTCTCATTCTAATCCATCAACCTCAGCTCCTGGTTCCGATCCACTACAGATCGAAAAACCTAACCCGGACTTAGTAATCAAACCGCCCGCCAAGGGTGTACTTCGAAGGTCTGCTTTCAATCCACATGCGAGAGCGGCCCAGAATTACAACATTGTTGAGGACTTAGCTGTTTCACCCTCAGCAATGTCGGCTTTAGAAGTGCTGCAATCATGCCCAGCACAACGAAAATTACTTTTGTCGGCTATCGGAGCTGTTGATGTTCAGGACCCGAATCTGATAATCTTTGATCTAGAAAATAGTACACCGCGTCTACCCCATCAAATGGCTTTCCAAATTCCAGTGATAGTAAAAAACAGGCCTATTCATCGGACTGTGATTGATGAGGGAGCTTCTACGTGTATTATGTCGATTCAATGTTGGAGATCGCTTGGTTCTCCTTCGCTGAACCAATCCCCGACCATCCTTAAGGCCTTTGATGGCCGTGGGTTCCGTCCGTTTGGTATTCTACAGGAATTGCCTATAGGGGTAGAAGGTAAAACCGTTAGTCTGGATGTGGAGGTGGTTGATGCCCCTCTAGACTACAACCTTCTTTTGGGTCGAAGTTGATCATTTGCTATGATAGCGGTCGTTTCATCGGTCTTCAGAGTAATAAAATTTCCACATAACGGTAAGATCGTGACAATTGATCAGCTGACATACTTTTCATCCGACCCAGCCTCTTCAGAGAGTATCCAGCATGTCGGTAAGACGACAATCCCTTATAGGGACGTTGGTGTAGGTTTAGTTAAAGATTCCGGTTTACTGGGAACTTTTCCTTTCCCTCCAATCAACGCAGACCCTTCATTTGCATCAATTCATATGATTACATCAGACACCATTATTTACGACGATCCTTGGATTGTCCCATCTGAATCTGAGATAGACTCATTCGGTGATGCTATGCCTTTGAGTCCATATGAAATTGCTTATGAAGTCGTCATGTCTTTTACCGACTCGCGTTCAACCCAAATCGACCAAATGAATGTGGTCAGTGAAGAATCACTTTTCACATCAACCTTAGAACGGATAGCGTTTCCCGAAGTCGTGTCATCTGACGAGCAACTTCGCGAAATCCTAAGTGTAGACGATCTACCATGGGAAGATCTCCATCATAGATCTTCGTTTTTACCTAAGGATGATGCTTTTGAAAATGATTTTTCATCTATCTTTACCACTGAATATGTCAAAGACGCTCAGAATCCAACGAAACATTCTGATTCAGAGTTGAATTTAGGGAATATTTCTCGCACTATTCCCATTGACATTTCAGTGAAGCCCGGAATTGAGGAAAACATTCATATAGGTGCCTCATGTACAGAAGATGAAATTCGAACTTACAAGGCCCTATTCCAAGAATTTCGCGATGTGTTTGCCTGGTCTTACGAGGAAATGCCAGGAATCGACCCTGCCATTGTTGTTCATGAAATAAAGACCTACCCGGACGCTAAACCCTTCCGACAACGGTTGCGTCAGATTCACCCTCGGAAAGCGGCTGCGATTAAAGCAGAAGTCGAGAAGCTGTTGAAAGCAGGTTTCATTTATCCAATCCCGTTAACGGATTGGGTATCGAATATTTTTCCGGTTAATAAGAAACAAGGAACAATAAGAATCTGTATCGACTATAGGGATATAAATCGAGCTTGTCCAAAAGACAACTATCCAACGCCTTATATCGATCAAATCATTGATGATTGTGCCGGAAGTGAAATGTTTTCCTTCATGGATGGTTTTTCGGGCTATAATCAAATCAATATTCTACCTGCCGATCAACCAAAAACGACATTCATTTGTCCATGGGGGACATTTGCTTATTGCAAATTACCTTTTGGGCTTAAGAATGCCGGAGCCACTTTTCAACGGGCGATGTCTTACGCATTTCATGACATCAAGCACATTGTGCAACCGTACCTCGATGATTTGCCTGCTCATTCTTTACATCGAGCTGATCACCTTGTCCACTTACGAGCAATCTTTATGAGGTGTAGGCATTATCGAATTCGGTTGAATCCCCACAAGTGTGTATTCTGTATAGAGACAGGTCGATTGCTGGGATTTGTTGTTTCAAAAGCCGGCATTCGCGTCGATCCCTCGAAGGTCGAAGCTATCATCAAATTGCCTCCTCCTTCGAGTTTGCGCCAACTCCAAAGTTTGCAAGGGAAAGCAAACTTTTTACGCCGATTCATTCCAAACTACGCCGAGGTCACTAAAGGTTTTACACGGTTGTTGAAACAGAACGCTCAATTCTTTTGGGATGAGATTGCCCAACAATCTTTTGATGCACTTAAGCACACGTTGACCCATGCACCGTTGTTGCATCCTCCCAACTACAACCAGGACTACTTTTTATACCTCGCAGCTTCGCATTCCACCATTGGAATGGTGTTAGTTCAAGAAGATGAATTCGGAGCGGAACATGTGATATATTATCTTAGTAGGACATTAAACCCCACTGAGCTAAAATATTCGCATGTGGAGAAATTGGCCCTGGCAGCCGTTCAAGCTGTCCAGCGTTTTCGTCACTACATTCTTCTCCGTAAAACTACAGTTATTTCGGATTGCAACCCTATGATTTATATTTTGACAAAAAAACTGCTAGGGGGCAAGTACTCTAAATGGATCGTTATCCTGCAAGAGTTCGACTTGGAGTTTGAGAAGTCCAAGTCTAAGAAATCCTTAGTTTTTGCGGAATTGATGTGTGATTTCCCGCATGCTGACACAGAAACTGTGGCAGAGGAGTCCATTGCGGACGAATCTTTGTTTCTTATCAGTACTTTAGATCCGTGGTACGGGGATATAATCATCTATCTCCAAACCCAAACCTTTCGGCCTGAAGCTTCAAAGTCGGAACGTCGAAAAATTCGGTTTCAATCCCAGCAATACAGGATTATTGGAGATACACTTTATCGCCGGGGGGCAGACTTAGTTTTTCGACGTTGTTTAACTCACGAAGAGGCTGAGAGGGTTTTGAATGATTGTCACTCTGGAGCATGTGGCGGTCATATGTCTGGGTATGCCACAGCTCAGAAGGTGTTGCGCGCTGGCTATTTCTGGCCGTCCATGTTTAAAGATTGTATCATTGCAGTCCGGAAGTGCCACAACTGTCAAGTGTTTGATCGCAAGATGCGCGCACCACCTGCTCCTCTCCATCCTATAATTTCCGTTGGTCCTTTCGCCAAATGGGGTATCGATTTTATTACTTGTAACCCTCACTCGGCCGGGGGGGCATGCGTATATCATCCTCGCGGTTGATTATTTTACTAAATGGGCCGAGGCGATGCCTACATTCGACGCAAGCGGCAAAACAGCTGCAGTTTTCGTATTCAATCACATTATAACTAGGTTTGGTGTCCCACAAGCAATCATCACTGACCATGGGAGCCATTTTCGAAACATCATGATGACTGAGCTTACAAGCCAGCTTGGTTTGCGCCACGATAGCTCTACTCCTTATTATCCGCAAGCCAACGGTTTGGTTGAGTCTATCAACAAAGTTCTGGTTATCATGATCCGACAAATCATTGGTATTCATCGATCGAATTGGCACAACATGTTATTTTCAGCGCTATGGGCATACCGAACTTCAGTGAAAACTTCAACAGGGTTCACTCCTTTCCAGCTAGTTTATGGCTTGGAAGCTGTGTTACCCATTGAATGCGAAATCCCATCACTTCAAATGGCTGTCGAATTACTCCCAGCTACTTCCGAAGAGGAGAAACGTTTATTATACTTAGCTCAATTAGATGAGACTCGACGTGACGCTACATTGGCAATCGAGACTCACGCGAAGCGAATGAAAGCTCAGTATGATAGAAATGTGACCCCTCGGAGTTTTTCGGAGGGAGACCTAGTGCTGTTATATGATCAAGCTAACGATAAACTAGGTGCTGGAAAATTCGTTCCTATGTGGCATGGACCCTATATTGTAAAGCGAAAGCTAGCAAAAGGGGCTTATGAGCTGGTAGATTTTGATGGGGACTCTTTGGGTAAACCCAGAAATGGACTTTACTTAAAGAGGTATTACGCTTAAATGGTGGGTGTGGAGATTTTTAGTTAGGTTAGTTTTTCTTTCTAGCTAATATATTTGTTAGTTTAGACAGTGTGCTTAGCTTATAAAGTGTGTTTTTCGTCGTTATTATGGCTTATCTTGGTTTTACTCTTGATATTGCAGATGTCGACGCCTCTCCAAACATACATTGGATTTGCCGATGGTGCTTGTCGTAGTACACGGAATATCTCTTCCGCAGCTTGGGTTATCTATTCGCCCTCTGACGAGTTAGTTTCTATGCATGGGGTGAGCCTCGGTCAAACGACGAACAACATTGCAGAATACAGTGCAGTGGTTGAATTATTGTCTGAATCTATTTCATTTGGAATTCGACGTTTGATAGTGAGGTTAGATTCTGAACTCGTTGTATTACAGCTTAATAGAGTATATGCCATTATAAATCCTGTGTTATTAAGGTTGTTTTTGAGAGTGCGTCTTTGGAACGTGAATTTGATTACATTGAATATCAGCATATTCCAAGGTCTTTAAATACATTAGCAGATGCAATTGCTTCTCGAATGTTGGACAGACATTTACAATAATCATGCAAGTAAATTTAAAAACATTTCATCACATGTTAAACAAAATAAGCCGGTAATAATGATATATATATATATATATATATATATATAGGAGTGTGTCAAAAATATACATCGTCTTCGATCATAGGTTGAAAAACACCTTATGATCGGCAAAAATGATAAGTACAAAAAACCAAAAATGTCATATGTGTCTACAAAAGTGACTAGCCAATCACTGGTGGTGCTCTCTATACGAGACCACTGCCCGCGCTACCCTACACAAGAACCTCCTAAAAGGTCCTGGGACTGCGACCACATAGCGCTGAAGTCGAATGGGAATGTCATCTATGGTGGTCTCTGGTATATCCGCCGTCAGACGCTCTAGATCCTGTTCCAGCTCGGCTAAGGTCTCTGTGGCCGCATCCTGTGGGGCTGGTGCTGGTACAGCTGGTACTCTCCTCTCAAAAACCCGGAGGTTGGCTGGACGCCGTGGACCTACATCTGCATTTTGAAAATTTGTGCTCTCAGTTTTGAGGCGATATATAAAAAAAAA
The DNA here is from genome assembly GCA_031772625.1 of Pinus tabuliformis. NCBI lineage: Eukaryota > Viridiplantae > Streptophyta > Pinopsida > Pinales > Pinaceae > Pinus > Pinus tabuliformis. The sequence continues at coordinate 278,410,037 of CM062808.1, forward strand.
ATATATATATATATATATACATAATTTGAAAACTCGTGAGAAATGAAATACCTTTGTCGTCCCAATGTTCTCCCTGTGGAAGAACCATGTCCGGATCATTCCGAAAATCCATTCCGTCATAAGGAAAGTCCTAAATAGCAAAGACCTGGCTCTCTAGCCAGTGAAAGTAACCATCAGGAAATCGAACAACTGTTGTGCCCTCATCAGGATGCCGGGCCATTACCGCAACCCATCTCATCAACTTAGGCTCCCGAGGTGCCCCAACTGGAACTCTAAGATGCTGGGGGACCAGCATTGGAACTCTCTCTAGGGCAAATCTCATGACTAAAGGCCCATATCCAAAGGTCTTCAGTTGTCCTCTCTTTTCCCTGGTTAGTTGGCCCTTCAAATTGGCCAACACAGCATCGCACCAGTTGAAAATGGTGTCGTGGAAGCAGTCTATAGCCATCCGCATTTGGGACCCAATGGCTTGGTGCAAAGCGGCCGCGCCGCAAAGTCTGGTAACAATAAAGGCTATCACCATAAGTTCAGGTCGGGATATGTACTTGATTTCTATCCCCTTCTCATGGTTTTGGTTGTTGCACCACTCTAGCCGGAGACTAGCAAGCGATTGGCCACCCGGCCTAGTCCCGAATAGAGAAAGTTGCTCGCCCCCGTTAGGCAAGCCAGTGAGAAAATATATGTCGGAGGGATCTATCTCGAGCTGATGCTCTCCGATGTAGAAACATTGCTCCTGAATGTTCCACCTTTCAACCAGCCACTCAAGGAACGGCACTTGGCCCCTCATGCCAGGTATGGCCCAGTATTTGTACAGTCCGCATGCTTTTAATGCATCAATGGAAGGTTGATGACCTATCGCGGCCAAATCAACATCCTCGTGCTCTCTTTTGCACCAATCAAGCATGGTGTGCTCCCTGCACATCATAAAACATCAATTAGGATCCATAAAATTTGAAAATTTTGGTCTATTTTGGAGGGCCAAGCGTTTCAATTTGTGTTTTGCGGGGTACGCACCCCGGCCTTTAGGGACAGAGCACCCAGACGCAGGTTCCCTTAAGGCCGGGTGTGTACACCCCATAATTTTCCCATTGGGAAAATATCGGGATACACAGGTCAGCAGTGCACGACCTGCGTACCCCGAAGTGCGCATCTTGAAACCCCAAGACCCCCAAAAAATCAAATAAAAGCTAAAAAATGAATTCTAAACGGATGCAAATCAAGAGAGGGGTGTTGTAGAATACCTGATGAAACGGCGTTCGATTCTGACGGTCGGATTCTCCGCAATCTCCACGGGAAGTTTCTTGTCAAAAGTCCTTTTCTCAACCTCAACAGTAAAACGGTAAAAATGACATGGTAAAAGGTCTTTTTATAGGTTTTTTGGATGAATGAATGCTAAGTTTGCTTATTTTTCACCATGAAAGGACATTTTTCAATGTATTTTTACCCATCTTAAACAGGTATGAGTAATGTGTCGTTTTTAAGCAGGATAAAAGGACTTTAGAGTAAAATCATCATTTTTCATGAACCAAAACATCAGAGTCATCTTTTAAGCCCTTTTCTGACTCCTAAAAAATGAAAAGATCGCCGAGCGTTTCTTTTACGCTCGTTAAAACGGAATTAAAAGACGGTCCCCTTATAGCTCTTTTCTGACCGTAAAAACAGGAAAAGATTGCAGGGTTTTTGTCGTTTCAAACTCGATATGGAAATAAAACGACGTGTCCTTGATCACTTTTTACTTTTCAGGTCAAAGGCACTAATCATGAAAGTACTCCTTGGTCGCAAGATCAAGCGGTTCTCCCAGGTATTATTTTATACTTTTTTGGACTTGGGGGACACAAATTTACGAAAAAGTTCAACCTGGAGTCTTCTTAAGTTTTTCAGACTCTCTAAAATTGAAAAACGCCGAGTTTCTCCTATACTGGACTCGTTAAAATTTCACAGTAAAGGACCTGTTCAATTACAAACAGGAACAAACCACTCCTTCCTAGGGTTCGAATCAAAACTAGGTTGGACTCATCCGAAGGATGAGCTTATAATCAAGCATATGTTATCCTCCTCAAGCTTGTTAAAAATAAAGAGGTACTTGCCAGAAATGGTGGGGGAAAAGAGAGAAGAATGAGCCTATTTGTTATCTTTTGTCTCAGAAGAAACTTTATTACCACTCTTGGACACGACACTTTTCATTCACCTGGGTTGGGAAATCCTTTATCTCACAGTTGATCAAACCACTTTGAAAGTCTTCAGCCGGGTTCTGGGGATTAACTTTGAGTCATTCATCACCAAGCCATCTGTTGTGTCGTTATGTGTTCAAGAGGTCTGCAAGCAAAACTTTCATCTGCAAAATACTTGTCATCCATTTGACCATCCCTAAGTCAGTCCTTACAGCAACATTTCTTCAACTTTAACAATGATTTCGTGTTGTAGGCTTGCCTGCAACGGGTCGCTTTCTATCGACATCAGCACATTATCTAGAGAGATGACTTAGAAATCGTCAGTACCTTGAAGTCTGCATGCATCAATGGCAGGTTTCTCGCCTTTGAAATCAGTTTACATCATTAACTTTCGATCGAAGGATTTCGTGAAATGTTCGACATCAACTCATTCATTCACATCTCATGGATTGTACTGGGTACTTTGAGAACCATTGACATTACTGGTGGTTTCTCTCACACTTGTTAACAATTTACATCATCGATTGGTAATCAAGTGGTTTCTACCATGTTCGACATCAACTCATTTATTCGCATGGCTAGAATCGTACCAATTCGGGAAGTAGAAATGAAGACCCTGGATCGTTTCCACCATCTAGGCTGCGAGGAGTTTGTATTCATTATCTAGTAGACTAATCATAAACAGATGGCTGCGCCCATACTGTGTCTACAAAAGTCTATGATTATGATGTACTGCAAGAGCATTCCTATATCAGAGTAGTTAGTCTGTTAGTTAAAGTTTTGATCTGAGTATGGGAATGCCTACCTCAGCGATGATATAATCTTATACATGTATTTTGTGTTGAAAATTGCAGGTTCTGACCAGGCTCTCCACGAGATAATCCTTGAAATGATAAAGCGCTTCACCCTTCCTAGATAATACAAAACCCTAATCTACTACAGGCTTCGCACTTTAGGGGGCAATCTGTTACACTAAAAAATGTCACCATGGCTATTTACAGTTAGTATGGCTCCATCAACAGTCATGCTATCCTCCTGGGCAAGTCTCATGCCTCTGCTCTCCATGTCAAACTTCAAGAAAGAGAGAAAGTATTTATAAATGTGTTTATCTCTGGGTACGCAGGTTCTCTCGGCCTTACCTGCGGATACGCACCTAATGTTCACAAAATCTGCGTACTTGTACGCTCTGTATGTAAAGGGGCAGGTGCGTACCCCTGTAAAGGTCAAAATGCGCAAGTTTCATCTTTAAAAAGTTACTTGTGGTGATTTCTAGAGCATTCTAGAAGGTTGTTCGACGTGTATTGAGCGCCTCCAGATGGTTCATGTACCCCTATGAAAGAGGAACTTATCCCATCAAGAGAGGAGCTATCCCATCCAAAGAGGGGATTATCCCATTGATGGTGGACCTGATTAACTTCCTCTTGAGCACTATAAATACAGGCATTGGGCCAGAAGGAGGGGAGGTTGAAAGCTAAACATTTCTAAGGGTAGATGCTGCTGGAATTAGGACTCCCATTTAGAAGCTTGTGAGGAGAGATTACCATCTTTGCTTGTTCTATTTGGAAGTGGGTGAGCTTTGTCAAAGTAAAGGAGAACTCTTGATGGACCCTGGGAGGGACTTGCACAACACCAAGGCTCAGGTTGTAATTGTTCCTTTTGTTTCCTATTAATGCAAATGAGTCCATTATTCTCAATAACTTGTTATTTATGAGTTGTTTCATGTACTCCTTGGTCTATGTGTTAAATATGTTTTATTTTATGAGATTATCAAGTGCTATTTAATCGTTTGATTGTTAGTGAATGCAGGTTTCGAAGTGAAGGAGGAGCTCATCCGGATCAGCGAGGCTGGACTGCTACAACAGCATTGGACTACAGGAGGATCTAAACACTTTATTTCTTGTATGGTAAATGCATGTTTAGAGAAGGATTGCTCTTGTTTGTCTTGTTTGTCACTAGAGAGTCTTAGGCTCCTAGGGAGGTTGGTTGTGTCCGCACTATTGACTCTTTCCGCCTGACAGGAAGTTAGTGCATTTTCCAATGAATTATGAGTATCACAATCTAATACCACTACAAATAAGTAATTGAAAAAGGCCATAAGAACATCAAACACATAAACTCCTTGTGAATCTTGAGTAGTCAAACTGATCTCTATATTAAGTTTGAAAAACCACAGTTTCTTACAATAACACAACTTCTTTTTGCTAATGAAATTACCAACCCTAAGGAATTCAATTCTCAAGCTTTATATAGAGTTTTACACTGTTGGATACTATGATCCATCTTTAGGGGAATTCAAATTCCTAACTTTGACACCTATCTATTCATAAAACAATCTACTTAATTACAACTTGACAGCTAGTTGTCTTTAAGAGTCCTAATACAAATAGGAATAAAACTCCTAAAACATGCTTTCAACAACCTTATCTATAACTTCAATACATTCTTTACTCAGCTTCCAACCCATGTCTTCGAGCTTGATGATGTCCATAGTGCTGTTACAAAACTTGCTGAGTCATGACCTAACTGTTCTAAAAACTAGGAGACATAGTTCCTCCTTTTAAGGCCCTTAATCCTTAATGCTTATCTTCAAATAGTTTTGTTGGTGTACAAGTGGCATGCATTAATAATCCTTAAAAACTTCATTTTCCACCTGTGCAAAAAGGAAACTAGAAAATATGGAGGAAAGGATGAAACATGACTATGCTACAAAAATACTCTGTTTTTGTAGCACAGCCTTTACATTACTTATGAAATAATTCTTGGAAGTTTTCTTTCTACACCACTGCCATCTGAAACTTCATATATGATACTATGTCTACCAACAACTTCAAAATTTGGAACTAATCGGACCTTACCTCTCGAAAGCATCCATAAGTGCTAAATGACCATCTTCAGCAGTTTCGTAGCATGCTATGAAACTGCTGTGTATGCTTTTTTTCAACACGGCCTTCAAAAATATATAGTTTGGGAGTTTTTTCAAAATTCCATGAAGACTGATATGATCAACCAAAAATCAAAACCACTTACCCTTATAACATGTTCTTCTTCACAGTTGTCCTTCCTTTTATATTCCAAAACTCTTTTTATGTGCCAAAACTATTTTAAGATATATCCTTCACTACCCTTTTCCATCACCCTGTTTCATTATTGTTGTAGACCCTTTTTCAGATTTGGTTAACTGTATTTCTAGGTCTTCAATTTGTTTCTTCGATCTCTTATTAGTAGCTCTCATTTGAGCATTAATCCTCCTTACAAATCTAGCTTCTTTGATTGCAGGAATAGTCCAAGTAAAATAATGAGTTTCACTGTTGATTATTTCTGGTTTGGAAACTTTTTCAGTTTCCTAGAGATCCTTCATCCTTTGGAAATTTGTCCTTTCAACAGCATGCACTCTTGCTCTCACTCTTAGTCTAGCAATTTCATTGTTAGCAACTTTTAACCTTTCTTCCATTACCTCGTAACTGGCTTTTTCTATTTGAGTGGCAGGAACTGTGTTTTTGTCACCTTCGGGTCTTGGAGACGGAAAGTCTATCAACTCTTCTTGAACAATGGAGGCTTCTTTTGTTCTTCCCAACTCAATATTGGACTCTTGCATCTTCTTGAATTGCCTAGTTAAGGGTTTTCTAGGTTTGAAAACAAACGTTGTAACATCATCCTCAAATTCCAATTTATTGGAGGGTTTCATTTTCTTCGACTTTCCTTGATCAAATTTTATCACATCTTCCTATACCAAAGGGGATTTTTCAATATCAATGGCTTTTAAATATCATTTAAATCACCCTTCAAGTTTGAACCTTCTCTCAAGATCACTATTTTACCTTTCTCCTTTACAATTTGACTTCTATTCAATCTCCTTTGAACTAGTTTGTTGGTTGACTGTTCTTGTGTCATTCCTTTAACCTCAGATATCTTTTCTTTTGTAGATTTAGGAGTTTCAAGAATGAATATTGGTGTTTTGATTACTTGTTCTTTCACCTGTTTCCTAGGTTTCAACTTAACATACCTTTTTTCCCTGGACATTACAAACTTGCTGGTTTCTACTGATGGAGTTCCTTTAACCCTAGGGCTAATGTCTACACCTTGTTTTTCTGCTCCAAAGTCACATAAAAACAAAAATGAAGACCAATCTTTATTGATCCTTTTGAGTTCACGTATAACTATCAGTTTAATTAGACCATGATGAAACAGGGAAGTTTCACATCCTTGAGATTTTAACTGTACTTTTTTTGTCATTACAGCTATACTTCGATATAAGAAGTAAGGCAAATCTAAAGAAATCATACCAATAAAATGTAATAGGAGTTTAAAATGATATGAATAAACCTTTTGATATCTGCCTTCACAGGTAAAATAACGTTGAATGTTGAAGAGCAAGTTGGCATAGCTGTCCTTGATGTAGTCTCTGGGAACTGCCTTGGTTAAGTTTATTTCTACAAAATCTAGCTTTAGAAACACCTTACATGGTTCCATGTCGAATCTGAAGTTTTTGAACTATGTATCTTTCTCCCTAGGAATCTCTATCACCAAAGTTATGACCTCTGGAGAAATTTGCAAGTTCAGCATTCCGACCTTTGTGCTTGAGCCAGTGAAATGTAGTGCAAACTCCTTTGTCATGTGAGTATGTCCTCCCTGCAATTTCTTACAAAACTTCCAACATCCTACTTTCTTGAAGGCTTCTACAACTGATTTATCTCTGACTAGGACCTCGGTGCTTTTGGGCTTTCTTCTTAAACAATGACCAGACCTGTGACGTTTCCTCTCCTTTTTCATCTTTCCTTCTAAATTCTTGTAACAAAACCGGCCTCGCTCAAAATTCAGTTGATCAACCTCGCTTGCCAATGGTGGTCAGCCTCGCCTGAATTATGGATCAGGAAAACCTTAGTGAAAAATTACCAAAGCTTACTATTCGAAAATAATTTTGTTTGAGGGTTTGCATGCAAACTAAAATGATGAGACTTAGCCAACCTTTTCGAATTTGAAATTATCTTTCATAATGAGCCCTAAATTCAAAATGATGAATTTGGATGGTGGCATGCTTAAGGACTGACTCCTAGCTGACACCTAATAATGAAAATTTTAACGGAATATTAACGGATTGATGTTTGACAAGACTGTTCTATGAATCTGGGCTTTCGTAGCACGCAAGGAAAAGCGCTACAAAAAGAGCAGCGTTTTCATAGCGCAAAATAGACATTTTACACTATCTGCACTACAAAAACGTGTTTTCGGGGTTAATTCCAAAAATTTTCAAAATGGCTTAAGCTAAGAGTTTCTAAAGAGAATGTAAGACTCATGAAACATGGAAAAAGGAGGTTAGACTTTAATTGGATATGAAAAATGAAACCTTTGAGACTCCTAACCTATCACCAACCCATTAAAACATAGGGTGACTTGACACTTATCTAAGACCATGACTAGGAACAATGTAAACCCCTATTTGGTGATAACAGTGGATCCACTTGGGATAGTGTACCCCTGTGGCATAGTAAGAACTCGTAGATCCAATGCTATCCATTTTTTTAAAATAAAACAAAAATACTTTTATTTGATTTGACAAGCATCTTCTTCAAACTATTGGGCCTACAACCTGAGCTTAAGCTCTCTGTTTCATCTTATCATTATTAGCAATAAAAACTGACAAAAATGGAATATATATAATGTCATGAGTGGTTGATGAAACTTCAACAATTATAATGCTTTAGGATCCTGCCATTGACAGGCCCTCCAGCATATGATCCTCCATCAATTTCCTGCAATATATAATTGTTGTTCCCATGAAAACCAACAATCTTAAAAAAGGATCCTTCCATAAATTCTCAAACTTACCATGCTTGCCCTTTTCCTCAATTTTGGCCTCCCATTTTAGCACTTTGTCTTGTATTTGGAAACTATCTTCTTTAATCTTCCTGTCAAATGTATTTTTAATTTTGTTTTGAGCATGTTGATGGTTGTCATAGACTTCATTCCTCTTTTCCTGCAAAGCTATCAACTGGTTTATCCTCCTTTGTATGGCATTTGGTTCTTCTTCAAGTCCTTGAATTAGTTTCATGACTGGTACCCCCAGTGATGTCAGAAAAATAGCTTCAACACCATAAACTAATTCATACGGTGAAGTCCCAATTGATCTCTTTGTACATATCCTATCAGCCCATAAGGTGTACTTCAGCTTTAAGTGCCAAGCTTTCTTGTTCTCTTGCAATACCTTTTTGATGATTCTTACAATACTCTTATTTGATGATTCAGCGAGACCATTTCCTTGTGGATAGTATGTTGTAGAGTTTCCAAGAGTGATGTGACATTGATGACAGAAATTAATCATTTTCTTAGACTTGAAAGCTTGAACATTATCTGTTATAATCTTCATGGGGCAGCCAAATCAAGACAATATATTATTCTCTAGAAAAGAAATAATTACAATATCATTAGTTTACCTTGTTGGGATCGCCTCTATCCATTTGGTGAAGAAGTTTGTTGCTGTGAGAATCCAGTGACGTTGTCCTGATGATGATGGATGTATTTCTCCAATAAATTCTAACCCCCACTGCTGGAAGGGTGCTTCCACATAGATAGGAACCAAAGGTAGAGGTACAAGTTTTGTACTTCCTTCAAAAATTTCGCATTCATGACATGCAGCAACTCTTTTGTAAATGTCTTTAATCATTGTTGGACAAAAATATCCCACTCTTAGAATCTTATTTGTTTTAGCCTTCCAATAATGGTGTCCTCCGCAATCACCTTTATGGAATTCTTCCATGACCTTTCCAGCCTCTTCTTCAAGTAAACAATTCATCAAAATTCCTCCTGTATCTTTCCAAAACAGATTTCTGTCAAATATAAAATATCTCAAATATTTCAACTTAACAAACCTTGCTTTGGATTTTGTTAGAGCAGCGGGAGCTTTGTGATGTTGTAACACAAATACCACATCCTTATACCAATCTAAAACAACATATTTCTCATCAATTGGGACCAACTCTTCTTCATCATCAGAAATTTCTGATATTTCTGCATTCAGATTTATGTCAAGACAATCCAGGTTTGACTGAGTCATTAACTTTGCCAATCCTTGTCCTTTGACTAATTTGGTTGGTTTGATATCATATTCCAGCAATTTTACAATCCATTTTCCCCTCTTACCATCAGGATCTACCTAAGTTAGAATGTCTTTTACTACAGTATTTGGAACATATGCCACAATGTAAGAATGCAGAATGTAAATTTTGAAATCTTTAATAGCTTTCTTTTTTTTTTCACATGTGGTTCACGGATACCCATGGTCAATGGGCAGCCGCTACGTCCACGAAATAACTGGGCGCTCGACCCCGAAGGGGAGCACACCCCTCGGCCTATACTGACCTGACCCCAAGAGCTTTCGGGATTTGACCCTGTGACCTCCCGATTGGCGAGGCACTGTTTTGACCGATTGAGCTAACTCTTGGGGCTCCTTTAATAGCTTTCACCAAAGCATAGGCCTATTTTTCTAGAATATTATACTTCAGCTCGGCATTAGCTAATGTTCTACTAAAGAAAGAGATAGGTTGTTCAGAAATCTGGACTGATGAGTACCGGTGCTTGTGTGATTGCCTTCTTAATTTGCTCAAAAGAATTCTTTGCCTCAGTTCTCCATTTAATATCAACTCCTTACTTTAACATTCTTGTTATATCTTTGACAATCTCAGCAAAGTTAGGAATGAAGCACCTAACAAAATTCACTTTCCCAAGAAATGATTGATTTTCTTTCCTACTTCTTGGAAAATCTACCTTTTGAATGGCAATAAATCTGCTAGGATCAATCCTAATTCCATCTTCAGAAATAATATGACCAAGTAATTTTCCTGTAGTTAAAGCAAAGATGATTTTAGTAGGATTAAGAGAGATACCAAACCTTCTACATTTCAGCAAAAAAAATTCTAGGTGTTTCAGGTGATCTTCTTCTTTCTTTGAAAAGACTGTTATGTCATCAAGATAAACAACCATCGTCTTGTCCTTTTCTTCAGAAAAAGCAATGTCCATTGCTCTTTGAAAAGTAGCTCCCGCATTCATGAGACCAAAAGACATCTTGGCATACATGAATGTGCCCAATGGTGTTGTGAAGGATGTTTTCTCCTGATCATCCGGATGCACAAGAATCTGATTGTAACCTAAGAAGCCATCAAGCATAGACATTCATTTTGAACCAACAATATTTTGCAGGGTTGAATCCATCTTGGGAAGAGGATAGTTGTCCTTTAGTGAAGACTTATTCAAATTTCTGAAATCAATACAAATTCGGATTTCTCCACTCTTCTTTCTAACCAGAACCAAATTTGCAAGCCAATTTGAGAATCTGATTGGGACAATGATTTTAGCATCAAAAAGCTTCTTAATCTCCTTTTCAATCAATGGCATGAGAAGGGGATTAATTCTTATAAACTTCTGTTTGAATGGTTTCTCATTTTCTTTAATAGGAATAGTATGTTGAATAATGAAAGGATCATATTTTTTTAAGTCATCATAACTCCAAGAAAAAACATCAACAAACCTCTTCATCATCTCAATATATTTGAATTTCATATCAACTAAAAGAAACTTTGAAATTTTGATCATTTTAGGCAAAGCTGATGTACCCAGATTATAGCTTTCTACTTCCTCTGCATTAGCTTGTATCTTTGGTGATTTGAACATATCATTCTGATCAAAAAGCTTCTCAAGAGGAATAATACCTTTTGGTATTAAATTATTCTTTAATTGCAAGACTTTAGAATTTTCTTTAGACTCAACAAGCATGTTTTGTTGATCTACTTTTGTACTTTCAAATTATTCTTTCAGCGCAATAAAATTATTTGCCTGTTGATAATCTTCAAAAACTTGCCAATTGGTGATATTATCTGGTATAGCTGGTCTATGATGAACTTCAATCTCATATTTCTCATAATAATGAATAGGAATGACAAAAAGACTTGCCGAAACAGCAAGAGAATTAGCAATGGAATTTTGGTCTCTAGTTTTGACAATGAAAGAATAGGCTTGAAAATGCTCCAACATGTCTAAAACTAGATTTCTGTATGCTCTCATTCTTACATCCTTTGTTTGATAGACACCTTCTACTTTTCTAATAACCAATTCAGAATCTCCAGAAACAGAAATATTTTGAGCCTTCATTCTTATCAAAACATCTAGACCCAAAATCAAATATTCATATTCAACTATGTTATTTGTGCAATCAAAATTCAGTTTGTAAGACTAAAACTTACTCTCATCACTTGGACTTGTAATCAAAATTCCTGCTCCTGCCCCTTCTTTTCCTGCTAATCTATCAAAGTATAATGACCACCATCCCTCCATCTCTTTGTCATTTACTTGCTAATTTTTTGAGTGCTGATTTTCTGCTTTCATTTCTTCTAGACCACTATCAACTGACTCATTGGAAAGAATGGCAGATCCAACTTCAGTATCAAATGAATAAATAGGAAAATTCTAAGGTTTATCTTTGCTACTTACCATATAAGCCATTCTAGTCTCTCGATACAATCTCCTTTGTTCACCAAAAACAGAAATGGTGGCATAAGTAAGGTCCATCTGCATTGTGCCATTAATTTTTGCTTCCCATGATCTTGATAGCAACATCCCAAAATTTGGTGGAATATCAGCCACAACAATGTCCATAACAATTGTCTTTGCTGGGATTTGTGTTAGACCAACAAAAAAATCTTTGATTAAAGCAATACATTGAACTCTTTTTGAGTCAAAAGAAAACAAATCCTTATATGGTCTTATTACCTGTAACCCTAACCTTTCCATAATTACTTTGGGCATGAGATTAGGAGAAGCCCCTGAATCCAACATAGCATTATGTAAAGTCATATCATGAATACTAATGCTTACCTAGAAAGGAGGAAACTCTTCATTTTGATCATCTTCTAACCTTGGACCCAAATATATAGTAGGATTATCTTCTTGGACATTTAAAATATTAGTAGCTCCTGGTTGTGAATTCAACATCTCAACAATCTTGCTTCTATATTGATTTACCTTGAGAAACTCACTAAAAGGGACTGATATTTTAATCTTTGAAATTTCATTCTCAAGGTTGAAAACAAAAATAGACTTTTCAGCTTCTTTAATAGGAGGAGGAAGTTCAGTGTCTTTTCTACCAAGTGGAGAGTCTTTCTTACCTTCAGCAACGTTTGGGGTATCATATTTGGCTTCAAAAACCTTTGAAGCATCTTTCTTAGGCTACGCTTTGTTTGCAATAATCGATACATTTCTATTTCTAAGATTGTATTGTTTTTGCATTTCAAAGATAGCATGCTAATACTCTTTAAGATAATCTGAAGGTTCTTCTCCTTGATTAACCAAATCTGACTCATCACGCTCTTCTTTATTCAAGAAAATTCATGACATCTCTTCGTCAAGACAATGGATAGATACTTCAGGAATTTCAGGATCATCTTCTTCATCAACCAAATTTTTCTAAAAAGGAGGTCTCACTAGAGGGTCAGGTTGTTGATTTCGCTTTTCTCTTGGTTGTTGTCTGTTTTGAGGTCTCCTAAATTGAGGGTTTCTAAATTGAGGTTCATGTTGTGCAAGAGGAGCAAAGGTGTTTCCAAGAGCTAACCTATCCATCAACTTCTCCATGGTTTTCATCATTGAGTCTAATTTATCTTCAGGAGTTGAAGAGGAAGGTTTCTCTTCTTCCTTCAATTTAGTTTTTCCCATTTTTGACTTTTTAGCAGCTATCATGTTTACCTCTACTTTTACAGCATTACTTTGCATTTCAGCAAGTGTAGGTGATTCTCTTTCTCTCAACAAAAGAGAAGTCATAATCAAATGCCTTAGCATATCTCATTTGTTCAAGGGCCTCTGGAGGTTTCAACTGAGTTGGAATTGAGTTAAACACTTCATTGAATATTTTTGAAAAAAATTGAATAGTTTCATCAGGTGCCCTTCTAAGGTTGTTATATTCAGTAAGTGCTTGAACTAGATTAGTTCTGTTTCCCCATTTTCTTAGAAAACTGTCTTCAAAATCAACCCAGTTTTGAATGCTTCCCGGTGTAAGAGCTTTAAACCATTTTCTAACTTCACCAATAAAGGTCTGTGCAAATAGTATTAGCTTCACATCCTCATCATTGATTTCTTCTATGTCAACAAAATCATTAAATTTGTCTACATGTTCTTCTTCTGTAATTTCTTCATCACCACCCCAAGTAGGGATCCTAGCAGCATATTTACTAGAAAGGTCATGAAAAACAATAGGGAGCATGAGCAGGGCATACCTAGCAAGTGCATCCATGATTAAAGGAGGAATAGTAGTTGTAGGAATAACAGGAACAGAAGATGAAGAACTGATATGAGGAGGAATGCTTGGTTTTTGTAAACCACTAAGAACAACAGAAATATAAAATGAAGAACTAATATGAGGAGGACTACTTGGCTTCCATAAACCACTAACAAATAAACTCCAATTTGGAAGAGGTTAACCAGCTTTAGATTTCAGCAGGACTTCAAAAGGGTGAAGTTCTTTCAATTTATCTAAAGCCTCTCTTTCTAACAATAGCTCAGAGGTAACAAATTCCCAAAACTTGTCTTTGTCTTCTTGTGATATTAGGGCTGAGGTGTCAATTCCTCTCTTTTGTAGGTCTAAGATAATACCAATGATTTCCTCTTCATTTTCTGATCTAAACAACACTTCATGAATTTTATCATCAACTTTTTTATTTTCAGGACTTCTTGAGAATTGAGAGAGCAAAGATTTTGAATAAGATGGAGTACCTGATATTTCTGAAAATCCTTGACTGCCTCTTGAAGCAGTGTTTGGATTGTCTCCAATGGTAGGTGGATTGGGATCAGGATTGCTCCGTGTGTATCTCCTTCTCAAAGCCACCTTTAAATCTTTGAAAATATATGGAGTCACCAAGGTATATTGTAGCCTCGATAAACTTTCTGAGCTCCTGCTACCTTCAGAAGTTCAGCTTCTTGATTTCGGGAATGAGTAATCTTCAAGCTCCTGGCAGACGCACCAAAATGTTATCACAAAATCTGACCCTGATAGGTTGCTGATCAAGTAGACTCTGAGTAACTCTTTCAAACTAATCTTTTGGTTGAGGCTTAGCCTCCTCAACCTGAGAGGGCTCTCTCAATAGGTTTAATATTTTTTATTAATGATTAGATGGCTAACTCTAAGAACAAAATGGGCAAATGTATAACTGGTTGACTAGTTGAATCAAGGATTAGATAACATCTATTGGGCTATGGAGTCAAGATAGTCTTCAACAAAACAACATGATCAGCAAAACATGGAAGTCAAGGAACTTAGAGTTTAGGTTTATAAATAAAATAGTAACACAGTGAATCAACACAATTTACAAGCATGTGAAGGAAGTTAGAGCATTTTCCAATGAATTCTAAGTATCACAATCTCATACCACTGCAAATAAGTAATTGAAAAAGGCCATAAGAACATCAAACACATAAACTCCTTATGAATCTTGAGTAGTCAAACTGATCTCTATATTAAGTTTGAAAAACCACAGTTACTTACAATAACACAACTTTCTTTTACTAATGAAATTACCAACCCTGAGGAATTAGATTCTCAAGCTTAATATAGAGTTTTACACTCTTGAATACTATGATACATCTTTAGGGGAATTCAAATTCCTAACCTTGACACCTATCAATTCATAAAACAAACTACTTAATTACAACTTGATAGCTAGTTGTCTTTAAGAGTCCTAATACAAATACGAATGAAACTCCTAAAGCATGATTTCAACAACCTTATCTATGACTTCAATACATTCTTTAATCATCTTCCAACCCATGTCTTCAAGCTTGATGATGTCCACAATGTTGTTACAAAACTTGTTGAGTCATGACCTAACAATCCTAAAAACTACAAGACAGAGTTCCTCCTTTTAAGGCCCTTAATCCTTAATGCTTATCTTCAAATAGTTTTGCTGGTGTACATGTGGCATGCATTAATAATCCATGGAAACTTCATTTTCTACCTATGCAAAAATGAAACTTGAAAATATGGAGGAAAGGATGAAACATGACTATGCTCCAAAAATACTCTGTTTTTGTAGCACAGCCTTTACATTACTTATGAAATAATTCTTGGAAGTTTTCTTTCTACACCACTGCCATCTGAAACTTCATATATGATCCCATTTCTACCAGCAACTTCAAAATTTGGAACTAATCAGACCTTACCTCTGGAAATAATCCATAAGTGCTAAATGATCATCTTCAGCAGTTTCGTAGCGTGCTACAAAATTGCTGTGTACGCTCCTTTTCAACACGGCCTTCGAAAATCTATAGTTTGGGAGTTTTCTCAAAATTCCATGAATACTGATATGATCAACCAAAAGTCAAAACCACTTACCCTTATAAGATGTTCTTCTTCATATTTTTTCTTCCTTTTATATGCCTAAACTCTTTTTATGTGCCAAAATTGTTTTAAGAAATATCCTTCACTGCCCTTTTTCATCACCCTATTTCATTATTGTTGTAGACCCTTTTTCAAATTTGGTTAACTATATTTCTAGGTCTTCAATTTGTTTCTTCAATCTCCTGTTAGTAGCTCTCAGCTGAGCATTAATCCTCCTTACAAATCTAGCTTCTTTGATTGCAGGAACAGTCCAGGTATAATATTGAGTTTCATTGTTGATTATTTTTGGTTTGGAAACTTTTTCAGCTTCCCAGAGAGGCTTCATCCTTTTGAAATCTGTCCTTTCAGTAGCATGCCCTCTTTCTTTCACTCTTAGTCTAAAAATTTCATTGTTAGCAGCTTTTAACCTTTCTACCATTACCTCGTAACTGGCTTTTTCTGTTTGAGTGGCAGGAACTATGTTTTTGTCACCTTAAGTTCTTGGAGACAGAAAGTCTAAACAATAGAGGCTTCTTCTATTCTTTCCAACTCAATATTGGACTCTTGCATCTTCTTGGATTGCCTGGTTAAAGGTTTTCTAGGTTTGAAAACAAATGTTGTAACATCATCCTCAAATTCCAATTTCTTGGAGGGTTTCATTTTCTTCGACTTTCCTTGATCAAGTTTTATTACATCTACCTGTACCAAAGGGGATTTTGCAATATCAATGGCTTTTAAAATATCATTTAAATCACCCTTCAAGCTTGAACCTTCTCCCGAGATCATTGGTTTACCTTTCTCCTTTAAAATTTGACTTCTAGTCAATCTCCTTTGAACTGGTTTGTTGGTTGATTGTTTTTGTGTCATTCCTTTAACCTCAAATATCTTTTACTTTGTAGATTTAAGAGTTTCAAGAAGGACTACTGGTGTTTTTCTTACTTGCTCTTTCACCTGTTTCCTAGGTTTTAACTTAACATACCTTTTTTCCCTGGACATTACAGACTTGCTGGTTTCTGCTTATGGAGTTCCTTTAACTCTAGGGCTAATGTCTACACCTTGTTTTTCTGCTCCAAAGTCACATAAAAACAAAAAACGAAGACCAATCTTTGTTGATCCTTTTGAGTTCATGTAGAACTATCATTTTAATTAGACCATGATGAAACAGGGAAGTTTCACATCCTTGAGATTTCAACTATACTTTGTCTGCCATCTTAGCTATACTTTGATATAAGAAGTAAGGCAAATCTAAAGAAATCATACTAGTAAAATGTAATAGGAGTTTAAAATGATATGAATAAACCTTTGATATTTGCCTTCACTGGTAAAATAATGTTGAATGTTGAAGAGAAAGTTGGCATAGTTGTCCTTGATGTAGTCTCTGGGATCTGCCTTGGTTAAGTCCATTTCTACAAACTCTGGCTTTAGAAACACCTTGCATGTTTCCATGTCGAATCTGAAGTTTTTGAACCATGTATCTTGCCCCCTAGGAATCTCTATCACCAAAGCTATGATCTCTTGAGCAATTTGCAAGTTTAGCATTCCGACCTTTGTGCTTGAGCCAGTGAAATGTAGTGCAAACTCCTTTGTCACCTGAGTATGTCCTCCCTACAATTTCTTACAAAACTTCCAGCATCCTGCTTTCTTGAAGGCTTCTACAACTGATTTATCTCTGACTAGGACCTCGGTGCTTTTAGGCTCTGTTCTTAAACAATGACCAGACCTATGACGTTTCTTCTCCTATGTCATCTTTCCTTCTGAATTCCTGTAACAAAACTGGCCTTGCTTGAAATTCTGTCGATCAACCTCGCTTGCCAATGGTGGTCAACCTCGCCTGAATTATGGATGAGGAAAACCTTGGTGAAAAGTTACCAAAGCTTATTGTTCGAAAACACTTTTGTTTGAGGGTTTGCATGCAAACTAGAATGATAAGACTTAGCCAGCCCTTTCGTATTTGAAATTATCTTTCATGATGAGCCCTAAATTAGAAATGATGAGTTTGGATGGTGGCATGCTTAAGGATTGACTCCTAGCTAACACCTAATAATGAAGATTTTAATGGAATATTAACGGATTGACATTTGACAAGACTGTTCTACGAATCTACGCTCTCGTAGCGTGCAAGGAAAAAGCACTACAAAAAGAGAAGCATTTCTATAGCGCAAAACAGACATTTTACACTATCTACGCTACGAAAATGTGTTTTTGGGGCTAATTCCAAAAATTTTCAAAATGGCTTAAGCTAAGAGTTTCTAAAAAGAATGTAAGACTCGTGAAACATGGAAAAAGGATGTTAGATTTTATTTGGATATGAAAAATGAAACCTTTGAGACTCCTAAAACCTCACCAACCCATTAAACCAGAGGGTGACTTGACACTTATCTAAGACCATGACTAGGAACAATGTAAACCCATATTTGGTGATAACAGAGGGGATGATGATGAACCCATGAAGTTTCCATGGACCTTCACTCTCAGGGGGAAGATAGTGCCATCACTGTTGTAAGAGGACTTTTCTTCCATTTGAATGCATAACTCATCAGCAAAGTGACCACAATTCCTTTAGGAGTTAGCAGGGAAAGAAGGTTAGGATAGAATCCATTACAGCTTAAAATGATTTCTTCCTCCTTGAAGAGAAGCCAGTTAAAGATAAGAAAGGAGTTAGAAGGAAGAGCCTCCCTTACCCATGGGATGAAGTGGCTTATCACATCCTAAAATACATATCCTATGATGGGAGGCTAAGTGTTTTGTATGATTATTAGTTTAGGCTACTCTATCAACTAAGGTTCCACACATAACTTCCTATCCCAAGCAGTTTTGGCTTGAGGGGCCTTGGACCCAGGTTTAGAGTTAGTTGCGCTAACGAACAAAACCCTACACTATTGGCCCTTTTGGCAACAACCTGCATAGCTTAGGCTCCATTCTCAATCGAGGGAATATTGGGGGATGCTAGAACCAAGTTTTTGCATCCATAGGACTAGATGACGTGTTTCTATCAAACTTAGGACTTTATCTTAACCTTCGCGAACCCTTAACCATTAAAACCAAAAAACTACAATATTTAATAGTTAGTAAATTTATGCCCTTCTCTAACTGCACTAAACATGCATAACATCCTATAAATAAATATATTTATGTCTTCATGAATCTATTAAGTATTTTTCCTGATTAATTGCATTCAACAGATCAAAAATCTAGTCAATTCAAACAGAACACAACGATACACAGATACATAGATAGTTCTTCAAAACAAGCCTTTATTATGCTTTAGATCTTCGATTACAGTCTTTCCAGCCCTATGCACATAACTACAGGGTCATGTGCACTCAGCTACAGACTTACTAAGGTATCCGCATACAAAGCTGCATGCTTCCCCTTCACCCAAGTACAAAGTAGACAAAACAGACTCAAATCCTACACTTCTATCCTTCACTTTTTTGCCTATGACTCTTCTAACACTTCCTTTTATATTCTTCTTTATAACAATACCATTGTCTGTGAACCATGGGAGGGTATCACAACAGCTTGACTCTTAACAAAATAAGGGGCTTTGACCTTCCAAAATCCCCTTTGACTCATATTGACCTATGCTACTCGCGCTTCACTCCTAAAAATGTAGGGACTTTACAATATTCAACAAAACTTTACAAAATTTGACCCAGGGCACCCCATCCCAACAGGCCCCCAACACAATGTTATGGCTCATCCCAAATCACTTTACTGGTGTTGCCTCAATGTCTTCTTGCAGACCGTTGAACTCGATCTTCTTCAGCTCACTCTGCGTGGTGGCCTATCAAACTTCTTCGACCAGTTTCTCCATGGTTGGACCTTCAACTACAAGGCCCATGGTTCTCTGTGTCTATTACAGGGCCTTTAACTTGGTATAGATAGTCTGGGAAAGTTGGCTTACCTCATCAGCCCATGGCTACATCCTTGAGGAGATAATGGAGGCCTTCCGACGCAGCTCATCAATCTGGATCTATATGAACTTTCCTTCCGGAATTCTAGTAAAACTTTATATAAGTGCTAAGGTCTGTGTTGTTGGCCTGATCTCATCAAACTATAGTTGCTTTTCATGGATGTCTTCTTCAATATTCTGCAAGTGTGAATCCTCTTGTAGTGATGTCCACATCTCCATTGTTTGCTCAAACAATTGGTTACAGTCCTTTACTGCAGCGGCCACAGTGTTCATATCTTCTTTAATAGTAGCCTCACGCTACTCTCTGACTTCTAGAGGAGTGGTTGGCTACATCTTAAGTTGAAGTTATTAAATCTACAATTGCATCTCAAACTGTACCTTTCCAATTTCCTCCTTGGATTCATTCACCACAACAACTAGCTTCTTAATTTTCTCTGTTGAGGTTGCTTTTTCTAGAATTTCAAGCTCAGGGAGCTCACTGCACACTTGGGTAAGGGTCATCTCTAGTTCCTCATTTTGTTATATCACCTAGTCATGGTCCTACAAGGCCTACGCTTTCTCTTCAAAGAAAATTTTATTATTATTTTTTACCTCGTCGATAATCGACAGTGCTCATTTCTCCCGGACGCAGAGCTCATCGGAAACTCCTTGGTGCATCTCATGCAAGGTCTAGATCAGTAGTGCTGCAAGGTTTATAATTAGATTCTTCTAGAACTATGTGCACTCCTAGTATTTGGTTGTTTCAAACTGGAGAGAGCCCCCTAGTAGTTGTACTGCGCATTTCACGGATGTGATTTCTACTACACTAAATCTCGGCACACTTGCTTGTCCCACTCTCACCTCGATTACCCCTGTCTGGGCCTGCAATTCCTTCAGGCCCTGTTGTACTTTGTCTAATACCTGGTGGTACTGGTCCTCGATGTGTCCCCATATAGTTTCATTGGCAGAGTGGACAACATCACCTATCTCATCAAGGTCCCCCTTTGTGAGGACCAATGGTGATGCACTCACAGACTTATCAGACTTCTGCTTCTTATGAGATCCTGTGGCACTCCACTTCTGTCTCTTCCTAACCCTCAAGGGGAACTCTAAGTGTTTGCCCCCTTCCTCTTCACCTTCGGTTTCAACCTCAACAACGGTGTGTACGGTCTCAGGTTCTTCAACGTTAATAGTGACCTGCAATGTTTCTATTTGTGAAGCTTTCTCCTTTGGTGCTTCCTTTTATTTTGTAGAAACCTTTTCTTTTGGTGCTTCCTTCTCATTTATAGAGGCCTTTTCTTGCTAAACTACCTTTTCTTTTGTAGATGCCTTTTCTAATTCTTTCTCTTTGTCTTTCTTGGCCACTGTTGGCTTAGTGGGCCCTGACCCAGGTTCAGGGTTAATTTAGCCAAACAAATCCCTACACGACTGGACCTTTCGGCATCAATCCATGGAGTGTAGACTGAAGTCTCACCCAAAGCAGTATGGGGGGATGTTGGAACTAAGTTTCTACACCTAGAGATGGTAGTGATGTCATTTTGTGCCCTAACTCCGCCTTCGCAAATCGATGAGCCTTTTAGGGCTTATCAATATACTTCTCTTAATAGGCCTCTAGACCTTCGCGAAGGTCTATGACTGTCACTTTTGGACCCTAACCAAGTGAATTAACCACTTACATGCCCCTGTAATTCGTATTTACCCATACCAGCTTAAGTATCTGATAACTTCAATATGCATTAATATGTTCTTCGTGTAAACAGATAATATTATTTGCAGATAGATAACAATGTAAAACATATAGATTCACGCATAAATATAGCATTAAATCATAAACCCATTGTTCATCATACTCGCATTCATTCATAATAGAAGTGAATAAATCAAACACATATATTTCCAGAGTAATCTTCTTTATTAATGCTTCAAATCTTCTTACAGACTCTAACTACCCTTCGCACTTAGCTGCAGGGGTCCGCACACTCAGCTGTGGATTTCTATCCTAGGCCTCTACACACACAGTTACAAAGCCTCTCTTCTATGCTAAGACTCTTCACTCTTTTCTCTAATGACCCATTACATTCATCATCCAAATCTGAACTGCCTTAGACTCTTCTAAGACTCTCCTTTTTATACAATCCCATGGTTCATGAACCATGGGTGGATCTTCTAAAGTCGACACATATTACATAAAAGAAGGGCGGAAACCCTTTATGGCACTTTACATCTACGCGCTCCTTGACCATAAATTACAGAGACATTACACTTTATATACAAAAGCTTGGGCTTCTGCCCCAAAACTTGGGCTTTTAACCACAAAATCAACCCTAGGGGACCCTATCCAAATAGGCCCACAACACAAATATGGTGACTCGCCCCTGAGTCACTCTGCTAGCGTGGAGATCTTACTATGAAGGCCTCCCAAATCCACTTGAACCACTGCAGCTTTAGTGGTACACTGCATCGCTGCCTACTTAACCTGCTCTACCAACTGCTCCATTGTTGGTCCCACGCTATCTGGCTAGATCTTCTGCTGTGTTTTCTGCATGTTAGCCAACTTTTCCTCAATGGTAGTGGTGAGAACATAAGCCTCATCCAACCAAGGCCCCAATTTTTCCTTGAGTACTACCTCTCTTCATTGCATTGCATCCGTCTATTCTTTCAATTCCTTCCCCTCCTGCATCTTTGCCAATTTCTGCGTGATAGAGACAATATGTGTTGCTGCTCTTACCTCATCATACCACTGTTTCAATTCCCTTCCCTTATTTACTAGCCTCTTCAGGTTGGGATCTTCTTATAGGCTGGTAAGTACCTCTAGTGATTTCTTGAAGAGCGCAGCGCAATCTGCCACCGCAGTATCTACTGCAGCAACTGCATTCTTGACAGCTGCGTCACACTGTTCTCTAACCTTTGGTGAAGTTGAAGGTTGTGCCCTCAACTCTAGCTCTGTAATTTTGAGGTTCACCTCAAGCTGAACATTGGCCATCTCAGTCTGATCATCATGTACACCTACAACTAACTTCTGAATCTTGGCCTCCACAACCGCCTCTTCGGGGATGTGCAGTTCCAGAACGGTTCTGCATACCTCTGCTACCACCATTGCGGTGTGCTCATTCTTCTCCTAGACCTTCTTCCAGGTTTCTATCGTTGATGTTTTCTCAATGAAAAATTGTTTATTGTTAACCTTCTTCTCATTGATCACACTCAGTGCACACTGCTCTCAGACCCTCAGCTCCATGATCACACCTGCTTGCAGCATGTGAAGGAATTCGCTTGGGAGAATGGCCAAGTTGAGACCAATGTTCCTTAAAGCAGCCCTGTCAGCCTATGTCTCTATGCTTAGGGCTCCATCAGGTAGCGCGATGGCCCGAGGATCCAAGGAGCGAACCATCTCCACTGCTCTAGTGGTCCCCAGTGCCAAACTAGTCGATGTCATACTCCTCTGCCCTACACTAGCCTACAATTGAGTAGTTTGGATCTGTAACTCGCATAGAACTATTTGAATGGCCACCAAGGATTGCTTCTGTTTCTTCTTGAGTTGTTGCAAAATTTCCATGGTCGCATCCCTGACCTTATCCCCAATGTCATCTAAGTCACCTTCTGTCAAGGTGATCGGGTTGAGCGACGACTTAGTAGCCTTGGTCTTTTTCCGCGACCCTTATTTTTCCTGCTCTTGATTCCACTTCACCTAGAATGGGTTGCTCTCCTGTTCTCCAGCAACCTGTTCTGATTGCTCCTCTTCCTCCATCTGCAGCAAATGAGACTTTTGACTTCTATCAGAGTCGTGCTCTTTCTCCTATTCCCTCACAACGCACTCTGTTTCTGCTCTTGCATTTTCCTCAGTCTCCTTTTTTCCTTTTTCAGCCAACTGCTGCATTTTAGACTAGGCCTCTTCCTTCTTCTACTTTCCTGCAGACTTACTAGACCCAATTTACAAACTTGAGGTCGTACGCCACTCGACTGGCCAACGATCGAGGACCACTACTATGGCATCATCTGTCACCAGGTATGGGAGATCATACAATTTCTGTTCTGGGTCCTTCTGCGCCTAGATGGAGATACAATGGAAGTTTGCTTTGAACTCCATGTATCCTGACAACTTCTCAAATACAGTTGGTGACAGTCTTGGCTTGCAGTTGCTGGCCATATTGATGCTCATCTCCATCAAAACTCAGAAGACCTTTCTCTCGTGG
Organism: Pinus tabuliformis; assembly: GCA_031772625.1. Taxonomy (NCBI): domain Eukaryota; kingdom Viridiplantae; phylum Streptophyta; class Pinopsida; order Pinales; family Pinaceae; genus Pinus; species Pinus tabuliformis. The sequence goes on from CM062808.1 coordinate 278,433,644, forward strand.
ACCCGCTCAGCATCCTTCGTGGCCAATAGTGAAGCAAACTTCACTACTTTTGGAAAATCTGTTGTGATCAGAGGAAACTGACTGTCCTCCAACAACTTCCACACAACCAACACAATTGGCAACAACAGACAACTTCCACACAACCAACACAATTGGTAATAACAAACATGGGTAATGAAATGTTTTGTTGTGGTCTTGTGCCTCCCTGTAGTTCGTGAGGAACTCACTGCACAGGTAGTGCGCCCAATTGAATTGTACACCCTCCGTGCAATGGGCTGCTAATGAAATAACTAGTGTTGGCACCTCTTCTGTGCGACACTTCCTCATCACTTTTCCAGCCAAAATTTGGATGGCTACCTTCACCACGGGGTCGGTTATACTTGAAATTGAATATTCGTGCGGCTTCTTGACAAGCTTAAACTTGTCCTTCATTCTGTCAGCAAGGTCGCACTCGCCCACCCTTCTACAAAATGCCTTGGCCGAATTTAGTCCTGAATGGGGTAGCCGGATGATCCTATGGATCAGCATATCAGTTATAGGGATTGGCTCCTCCAACCAAAGGCACCCATCATGCACCAGGCACAAAAACTGTTTGGTAACTATCAAATTTAAGGGGGCGCGGTGGTAATGCGGCACCCATAGTAGGTTCAGCAATCCTGCCCTCTCTACCCCACGAATCCACTTCACCGGCTCCAGCACAGTGACACCTGAATCTTTATAGAATACCCTCTACATGAAATTATCAGTAGCTAGGTGGGGGAACCGCTCCGTGTCTATTAAGCCCCAATCTTCAAGCTTTAGGTGGGGGATGTGCGCCAAGCGCGGTCCTTCAAACACAATCTTTTCTTGCAGCAAAGGTGTATTAAGCATAAATGTTTCCTCATCTAGGTCCTTTGGGATATTCACCTTACCCTGGTGCGGAGGGATGTATTCTAGTAGCTTTGAGATAGGGTCTACACCCTCAATGTCAATGTCCTCTACGCCCATACCAGTTTTTTCAATGGCATCATCAGATTCTAGGTTTACCACCATGCCTTTCTCCTGCTTGGTGAGCTTCTTTGTCTTTTGGTGCTTCCTTGGCGACTCGCGCACCGTCTATGTCACTTTTTGTTTGTCCTTCTTTGTATTGGAAGCCTCTCCTACTTTCGTAGGCTTCGGCCTAGGCGACCTCGGTGATTTTGGCACCATGGCAAGCATCTCCACACTTTCGACCTCAGGGGCAGCTCCCTCAGAGGCCATCAATCCTCCAGCACTTGCAACTTCCATGGGTGTTGACATAAGGCTATTAAGGAGCTCCTAGTTTCCTTAGGCAACTTTTCAAACACTAAACTAGCCACCAAAGCCTCAAAACGCGTAGGGTTCATGTGCAACCGATAGCTCGACACCTCGACTCTTAGAATGCAAAGTGTTTTCGTTGGGCGGCCATCTATAATTTATAGGAAAATTCAAATTCAAATCCAATCGTTCCCCCCATGATTTTTAGTGTTTTTAACATATTTCAAAATACAAAGGGAAGCTTGGAAACAAGGCCGAAGTGACTTGCGATAGCGATTAAGGGCGAACTCGATAGAGGAATAGACAGTGTTTAAGGACTTGTGAAGTCTGAAATAAACAGAGCTTGGCAGGATTTCATAGTGTTGCAGGGTTTTTCTGTGTAAAATAGAAAACAGTCATTGTTAGCATTTGAAAGGATTTCAAAAGGCCCACGGACCCATTCCATCACATAACAGAGGTTGGGAGACAAAGACCTAGAGACAAAAGGATGGAAGGGGAAAGGCAACAATGCAACATAGCCAAAACCAATAGAAGTGATCATGGAGCATCGCTAGCATGATCGAGCTCGCCGATAGCACAATAAACTACTAGAATTTAGTTACTCTTATGTTAGAAGAAGACACCTCCGAGCCCATGTGTGCCTAGTCAGGGTGTTATGAAACCAGCTCAAGAAAAGATAGAAAAGATAGATCAACACCTTAGAATTCAGCCTCTTCGAGGGGGCAACCTCCTTTACATTACATAAATGAACAATTCTTGGATGATACAAATGACAAAATCTCCTTTCTATATATAGGAGTCTAAGGAGTCATAATATAATCAAGCCGACCTAACAATAATAATATAAAGCCACAAAAATAACAATAAAGGGATTGTATGGGGCACAAAAATAACAACATGGGGGTAATAGGGGCACAACAATATAAATAAGGGGTATAACTACAATAGTAATGGGGTAATCACTAGTATTATAGGGACCCAACATGCCCCTCTGTCACACGGAATCAGTCAAGGGTGCGGACACAGCTGACCTTCCTAGAAGTCTAAGACATTCTAATGACAAACAAAACAAACTGGAGCTATCCTTCTCTAAACATACGTTATGATATGAGAAATCAAGTGTTTCGTTCTTACCTTTGTCCAAACGCTGTTGTAGAAGTCCAAGCTTTGTTGATCTGGATGAGCTCCTCCGTTTCTCCAAAACCTGTAATCACCAACAGTCAAACAATTAAATAGCACCTGATTATAACATAAAACAAAGCATATTCAACACATAGACCAAGGAGTACATGAAATAACCCATTAACAACAAGCTATTGAGAAGAATGGACCAATTTGCATTAAAGGTAATCAAAAGGAACCATTACAACCTGAGCCTTGGTGTTGTGCAAGCTCCTTCCAGGGTCCACAAGAGTCTTCCTCTACTTTGACAAAGCTCACCCACTTCCAAATGGAACAAGTAAAGATGACAATCTCTCCTCACAAGCTTCTAAATGGGAGTCCTAATTCCTGCAACATTTACCCTTAGAAATCTATAGCTTTCAACCTTCTTCTTTTTGGCTCAATGCCTCTTTTTATAGTGCTCAAGAGGAAGTTAATCAGGTCCACCATCAATGGGATAGTCCCCTCATTGGATGGGATCACTCCCTTATTGATGGGATAAGTTCCTCTTTGATAGGAGTGCATGAACCATCTGGAGGCGCTCAATACACATCAAACAACCTTCTAGAATGCTCTAGAAATGACCACAAGTAAGTTTTTGAAGATAAAACTTGCACATTTTAACCTTTTCAGAGGGACGCACCTGCCCCTTTAGATACAGAGCGTCCTTGGACGCAGACCTTATGAACAAAAGGTGCGTACCCGCAGGCAAGGCTTGAGAGAACCTGCGTACCCAGAGATAAACATATTTTATAAGGACTTTCTCTCTTTCTTGGAGTTTGACATGAATAGCTGAGGCATAAGACTTGCTCAAGAGGGTAGTATGACTGTTGATAGAGCCATACCGACTGTAAATAGCCATGGTGACATTTTTTAGTGTAACAGATTGCCCCCTAAAGTGCGAAGCCTGGAATAGATTAGGGTTTTGTATTATCTAGGAAGGGTGAAGCGCTTTATCATTTCGAGGATTACCTCATGGAGAACCTGGTTGGAACCTTCAATTTTCAACACAAAATACATGGATAAGATTATATCATCACTGAGGTAGGCATTCCCATACTCAGATAAAAACTTTAACTAACAAACTAACTACTCTGATACAGAAATGATCTTGTAGTACATCATAATCATAGACTTTTGTAGACACAGTATGGGCGCAGCCATCTGTTTATGATTAGTCTACTTAGATAATGAATACAAAACTCCTCGCAGCCTGGACGATAAAGATTTGATCCAGGGTCTTCATTCCTACTTCTCGAATTGGTACGATTCTAGCCATGCGAATAAATGAGTCGATGTCGAACATGGTAGAAACCACTTGATTACCAGTCGATGATGTGAACTGTTAACAAACATGAGAGAGACCACCAGTAATGTCAATGGTTCTCAAAGTACCCAGTACAATCCATGAGATGTGAATGAATGAGTTGATGTCGAACATTTCACGGAATCCTTCGATCGAAAGTCAATGATGTAAACTGACGTCAAAGGCGAGAAACCTGCCATTGATGCATGCAGACTTCAAGGCACTGACGATTTCTAAGTCATCTCTCTAGATAATGTGCTGATGTCGATAGAAAGAGACTCGTTGCAGGCAAGCCCACAACACGAAATCATTGTTCAAGTTGAAGAAATATTGCTGTAAGGACTGACTCAGGGATGGTCAAATGGATGACAAGTATTTTGCAGATGAAAGTTTTGTTTGCAGACCTCTTGAACACATAACGACACGACAGATGGCTTGGTGCTAAATAACTCAAAGTTAATCCCCGGAACCCGGTTAAAGACTTTCAAAAGTGGTTTGATTGACTGTGAGGTAAAAGATTTCCCAACCCAGGTGAATGAAAAGTGTCGTGTCCAAGAGTGGTAATAAAGTTTCTTTTGAGACAAAAGGTAACAAATAGGTTCGTTCTTCTCTCTTTTCCCCCACCATTTCTGGCAAGTACCTCTTTATTTTTAACAAGCTTGAGGAGGATAACATATGCTTGATTATAAGCTCATCCTTCGGATGAGTCCAACCTAGTTTTGATTCGAACCCTAGGAAGGAGTGGTTCGTTCCTGTTTGTAATTGAACAGGTCCTTTACTGTGAAATGTTTAACGAGCCCAGTATAGGAGAAACTCGGCGTTTTTCAATTTTAGAGAGTCTGAAAAACTTAAGGAAACTCCAAGTTGAACTTTTTCGTAAATTTGTGTCCCTCAAGCCCGAAAAAGTATAAAATAATACCTGGGGGAACCGCTTGATCTTGCGACCAAGGAGTACTTTCATAATTAGTGTCACTGACCTGAAAAGTAAAAAGCGATCAAGGACACGTCGTTTTATTTCCGTATCGAGTTTGAAACGACAAAAACACGGCAATCTTTTCCTGATTTTACGGTCAGAAAAGAGCTATAAGGGGACCGTCTTTTAATTTCGTTTTAACGAGTGTAAAAGAAACGCTCGGCAATCTTTTCATGTTTTAGGAGTCAGAAAAGGGCTTAAAAGATGACTCTGATATTTTGTTTGTGAAAAATGACAATTTTCCCTCTAAGTCCCTTTGTCCTGCACAAAAGCGACACATTACTCATACCTGTTTAAGATAGGCAAAAATTCATCGAAAAACATCTTTCCATGGTGAAAAATGAACAAATTCATCCAAAAAACCTATAAAAAGACTTTTTACCATGTCATTTTTACCATTTGACTGTTGAGGTTGAAAAAGGAGCTTTTGACAAGAAACTTCCCGTGGTCGCTGCGGAAAATCCGACCGTTAGAATCGAACGCCGTCTCTTCCAGGTATTTCACAACATCCTCCTTGTCAATTTCATCCGTTTAGAATTTTGTTTTAAGTTTCATTTTTTATTTTTAGGGGGTTTTGGGTTTTGGAAACCGCCCTGCGGGGGACGCAGGTTTCCTAAAGGCTGGCCTGCGTCCCCCGACTTTTTCCTACACAGGGAAAAGGTCCGGGGACGCAGGTTACCTTCAGGCCACCTGCGTCCCGGCGCACTGTGCGCCAAACTCGGGGTGCGTCCTCCGCAAAACACGGGTTTTGAAAACCCCAAACTCCCAAACCAACCATTGAAATTTCTCAAAACTAATTTTAATGCCTGTTTATTCATGTGTAGGGCACTTATCATGCTGGATTGGAGAGAAAGAGAGCATGAGGAGGTTGATGAAGCTGCAATCAATCATCAACCTTCCCTCGATGCCCTAAGAGGATGTGGATTATACAAATACTGGTCCATACCCGGTATGAGAGCTCAGGTAAGGTTCTTGGAGTGGCTGGTCGAGAGATGGAACGTTCAAGAACAATGCTTTTATATCGGCGGGCAACAACTCGAGATAGAGCCTGCTGACATTTACTTTCTTACTGGCTTGCCGAACAGAGGTGAGCAACTCAATCTGGCTGGGACTAGGCCGGGTGGCCAATCCCTTGATAGTCTCCGAGCAGATTGGTGCCTACCTGATCGAGAGCACAAGAAAGGCATAGAGATCAAATATGTCTCTCAACGTGAACTCATGGTCTTGGCTTTCACTGTGACCAGAATTTGTGGCTCAGCCACTTTACATATTGCTACTGGGTCTCAATTTCGGATGGCAATTGATTGTCTCCAAGGCACCATTTTCAACTGGTGTGATGCGTTGTTGGCTAACTTGAAAGCCCAACTGACCAAGGCAAAGACCGGCAGACTAAAGACCTTTGGATATGGGCCTATAGTCGTGAGCTTTGCCTTAGAGAGGATACCAATGCTGATCCCTCAGCATCTCACTGTTGATATTTCGGGTCCTCAGGAGCCAAAGCTGGTACGATGGGTTGCTGTGATGGCCCGGCATCCGGACGAGGGTGCGGCAGTTGTTCGATTTACTGACAGTTATTTTCACTGGTTAGAGGACCAGGTGTTCGCGATTCAGGACTTTCCGTATGCCGGAATAGATTTTCGAGGTGATCCGGACATGGTTCTTCCACAGGGAGAACAATGGGATGACAGAGGTACTTTATTTTTCAAGAGTTTTCAAATTATGTATTTTTTTTGTTTTTTATATATATATCGTCTCAAAACTGACAGTAAAATTTTCAAAATGCAGATGTTGGTCCACAGCGTCCAGCCAACCTCCGGCCTTTCGAGAGGCGACATCCAGTTGCACCGCTACCGGCCCCACAGGACGCGGCAGCTGCAGAGGTACTGACTGAGTTGGAGCATGATCTACAGCGTCTGACGGCAGATATACCAGAGACTTCTATGGATGATATTCCTATCAGACTTCAGCGCTACGTAGTCGCGGTCCCTGGACCGTTGAGGAGATTTTTGCGCAAGGTAGCTCGTGCAGTGGTGTCGTATAGGGAGCACCACCAGTGATTGGCTAGTCACTTTGTAGACACATGTGACATTTTGACTTTTTGTACTTATCATTTTGCCGATCATAAGGTGTTTTTCAACCTATGATCGAAGACGATGTATATTTTTTGACACACTTCTATCTATATATATATCACTATTACCGGCTTATCTTGTTTAACATGTATGATGAAATGTTTTTTAAATTTACTTGCATGATTATCGTAAATGTCTGTCCAACACTCGAGAAGCAATTGCATCTGCTAATGTATTCAAGGACCTTGGAATATGCTGATATTCAATGTAATCAAATTCACGTTCCAAGAGACGCACTCTCAAAAACAACCTTAATAACACAGGATTTCTAATGGCATAAACTCTATTAAGCTGTAATACAACAAGTTCAGAATCTAACCTCACTATCAAACGTCGAATTCCAAATGAAATAGATTCGGATAATAATTCAACCACTGCACTGTATTCTGCAATGTTATTCGTTGTTTGACCGAGGCTTACCCCATGCATAGAAACTAACTCGTCAGAGGGTGAATAGATAACCCAAGCTGCGGAAGAGATATTCCGTGTACTACGACAAGCACCATCAGCAAATCCAATGTATGTTTGGAGGGGCGTCGACATCTACAATATCAAGAGCAAAACCAAGATAAGCCAGAATAACGACGAAAAACACACTCACTAAGCTAAGCACACTGACTAACTAACAATCAAACTAGCTAGAAAGAAAACCTAACCTAACTAAAAATTCTCCATACCCACCATTTAAGCATAATACCTCTTTAGGTAAAGTCCATTTCTGGGTTTATCCAAAGAGTCCCCATCAAAATCTACTAGCTCATAAGCCCCTTTTGCTAGCTTTCGCTTTACAATATAGGGTCCATGCCACATAGGAACGAATTTTCCAGCACCTAGCTTATCGTTAGCTTGATCATATAAGAGCACTAGGTCTCCCTCCGAAAAACTTCGAGGGGTCACATTTTTATCATACTGAGCTTTCATTCGCTTCGCGTGAGTCTCGATTGCCAATGTAGCGTCACGTCGAGTCTCATCTAATTTAGCTAAGTACAATAAACGTTTCTCCTCTTCGGAAGTAGCTGGAAGTAATTCGACAGCCATTTGAAGTGATGGGATTTCACATTCAATGGGTAACACTGCTTCTAAGCCATAAACTAGCTGGAAAGGAGTGAACCCTGTTGAGGTTTTCACTGAGGTTCGGTATGCCCATAGCGCCGAAAATAACATGTTGTGCCAATTCGACCGATGAATACCAATGGTTCGTCGGATCATGATAACCAGAACTTTGTTGATAGACTCAACCAAACCGTTGGCTTGCGGATAATAAGGAGTAGAGCTGTCATGGCGCAAACCAAGCTGGCTTGTAAGTTCAGTCATCATGGTGTTTCGAAAATGGCTCCCATGGTCAGTAATAATTGCTTGTGGGACACCAAACCTAGTTATTATATGATTGAATATGAAAACTGCAGCTGTTTTGCCGCTTGCGTCGAATGTAGGCATCGCCTCGGCCCATTTAGTGAAATAATCAACCGCGAGGATGATATACGCATGCCCCCCGGCCGAGTGAGGGTTACAAGTAATAAAGTCGATACCCCATTTGGCGAATGGACCAACGGCAATTATAGGGTGGAGAGGAGCAGGTGGTGCGCGCATCTTTCGATCAAACACTTGGCAGTTGTGGCACTTCCGGACTGCAATGATACAATCTTTAAACATAGATGGCCAGAAGTAACCAGCGCGCAACACCTTCTGAGCTGTGGCATACCCAGACATATGACCGCCACATGCTCCAGAGTGACAATCATTCAAAACTCTCTCAGCCTCTTCGTGAGTTAGACAACGTCGAAAAACTAAGTCTGCCCCCCGGCGATAAAGTGTATCTCCAATAATTTTGTATTGCTGGGATTGAAACCTAATTTTTCGACGTTCCGCTTTGGAAGCTTCAGGCCGAAAGGTTTGGGTTTGGAGATAGATGATTATATCCCCGAACCACGGATCTAAAGTACTGATAAGAAACAAAGATTCGTCCGCAATGGACTCTTCTGCCACAGTCTCTGTGTCAGTACGCGGGAAATCACACATCAATTCCGCAAAAACTAAGGATTTCTTAGACTTGGACTTCTCGAACTCCAAGTCGAACTCTTGCAGGATAACGATCCATTTAGAGTACTTGCCCCCTAGCAATTGTTTTGTCAAAATGTAAATCATAGGGTTGCAATCCGAAATAACTGTAGTTTTACGGAGAAGAATGTAGTGACGAAAACGCTGGACAGCTTGAACGGCTGCCAGGGCCAATTTCTCCACATGCGAATATTTTAACTCAGTGGGATTTAAGGTTCGACTGAGATAATATATCACATGTTCTGCTCCGAATTCATCTTCTTGAACTAACACCATTCCAATGGTGGAATATGAAGCTGCGAGGTATAAGAAGTAGTCCTGGTTGTAGTTGGGAGGATGCAACAACGGTGCATGGGTCAACGCGTGTTTAAGTGCATCAAAAGATTGTTGGGCAATCTCGTCCCAAAAGAATTGAACGTTCTGTTTCAACAACCGTGTAAAACCTTTAGTGACCTCGGCGTAGTTTGGGATGAATCGACGTAAAAAGTTCGCTTTCCCTTGCAAACTTTGGAGTTGGCGCAAACTCGAAGGAGGAGGCAATTTGATGATAGCTTCGACTTTCGAGGGATCGACGCGAATGCCGGCTTTTGAAACAACAAATCCCAGCAATCGACCTGTTTCTATACAGAAAACACACTTGTGGGGATTCAACCGAATTCGATAATGCCTACACCTCATAAAGATTGCTCGTAAGTGGTCAAGGTGATCAGCTCGATGTAAAGAATGAGCAGGCAAATCATCGAGATACGGTTGCACAATGTGCTTGATGTCGTGAAATGCGTAAGACATCGCCCGTTGAAAAGTGGCCCCGGCATTCTTAAGCCCAAAAGGTAATTTGCAATAAGCAAATGTCCCCCATGGACAAATGAATGCCGTTTTTGGTTGGTCGGCAGGTAGAATATTGATTTGATTATAGCCCGAAAAACCATCCATGAAGGAAAACATTTCACTTCCGGCACAATCATCAATAATTTGATCGATATAAGGCGTAGGATAGTTGTCTTTTGGACAAGCTCGATTGATATCCCTATAGTCGATACAGATTCTTATTGTTCCTTGTTTCTTGTTGACCGGAACAATATTCGATACCCAATCCGTTAACGGGATCGGATAAATGAAACCTGCTTTCAACAGCTTTTCGACTTCTGCTTTAATCGCAGCCGCTTTTCGAGGGTGAATCTGACGCAACCGTTGCCGAATGGGTTTAGCATCCGGGTAGGTTTTGATTTCATGAACAACAATGGCAGGATCGATTCCCGGCATTTCCTCGTAAGACCATGCAAACACATCGCGGAATTCTTGGAATAGGGCCTTGTAAGTTTGGATTTCTTCTTCTGTACATGCGGCACCTATATGAATGTTCTCCTCAATTCCGGGCTTCACTGAAATATCAATGGGAATAGTACGAGAAATATTCCCTAAATTCAACTCTGAATCAGAATGTTTCGTTGGATCCTGAGCGTCTTTGACATATTCAGCGGTAAAGATAGATGAAAAATCATTTTCAAATGCATCATCCTTAGGTAAAAACGAAGATCTGTGATGGAGATCTTCCCATGGTAGATCGTCTACACTTAGGATTTCGCGAAGTTGTTCGTCAGATGACACGACTTCGGGAAACGTTATCCGTTCTAAGGTTGAGGTGAAAAGTGATTCTTCACTGACCACATTCATTTGGTCGACTTCGGTTGAATGAAAATCGGTAAAAGACATGAGAGCTTCATAAGCAATTTCATATGGACTCAAAGGCATAGCATTACCGAATGAGTCTATCTCAGAGTCAGATGGAACATACCAAGGATCATCATAAATAATGTTTTCTGATGTAATCATATGAATTGTTGCAAACGAAGGTTCTACGCTGAGTGGAGGGAGAGGAAAAGTTCCCAGTAAACCGGAATCCTTAACTAAACCTACACCAACGTCCCTATAAGGGATTGTCGTCTTACCGACATGCTGGATACTCTCTGAAGAGGCTGGGTCGGATGAAAAGTATGTCATCTGATCAATAGTCACGATCTTACCATTATGTGGAAACTTAATTACTCTGAAGACCGATGAAACGACCGCTGTCATAGCATATGACCAACTTCGACCCAAAAGAAGGTTGTAGTCTAGAGGGGCATCAACCACTTCCACATCCAGACTAACGGTTTTACCTTCTACCCCTATAGGCAATTCCTGTAGAATACCAAACGGACGGAACCCACGGCCATCAAAGGCCTTAAGGATGGTGGGGGATTGGTTCAACGAAGGAGAACCAAGGGATCTCCAACATTGAATTGACATAATACACGTAGAAGCTCCCTCATCAATCACAGTTCGATGAATAGGCCTGTTTTTTACTATCACTGGAATTTGGAAAGCCATTTGATGGGGGAGTCGTGGTGTACTATTTTCTAGATCGAAGATCATTAGATTCGGATCCTGAACATCAACAGCTCCTATAGCCGACAAAAGCAATTTTCGTTGTGCTGGACATGATTGCAGCACTTCTAACGCCGACATTGCTGAGGGTGAAACAGCTAAGTCCTCAACAATGTTGTAATTCTGGGCCGCTCTCGCATGTGGATTGAAAGCAGACCTTCGAAGTACACCCTTGGCGGGCGGTTTAATTACTAAGTCTGGGTTAGGTTTCTCGATCTGTAGTGGATCGGAACCAGGAGCTGAGGTTGATGGGTTAGAGTGAGAAGATTCTGCTTCCTTACCATCAACAGGATTCTTACTACCATAATCTTGCGATCGAGTCGCAATCCTCACATGAGACATCATCAAAATGGGTTCTTCACTGGCATTCGAGGAAGAACCTATCATCTTATTCTCCTGCTCTGGAAATGGATTTTTTAACACAGCAGGAGTGGGAGAACCTTTGACTATTTTCACTACCTCGGCCCGATGAGGGCAATCTCTCGTAAAATGATCCTCTTCACAAATAAGACAAGGATATCGAGGTTTGCGCTTTTCGTCATTGGTTTCCGACTTTTCAGTTTTCTCCTTTGGAGCCTTGTCTGCTTTAGCCTTCTTCTTTCCTTTCTTCTTTCCACCGTTTTTTGATTTGGCCGTAGATGACTCTACAGCGTGAATATCGGCGGTAAGTTCAGGAGAAGACTCTCCTGTCGGGGAATCGGGCAAAGTGATAATAGGAGTAGTTGAAGCCTTGGAAGACTTCTTCTTGCTCTTTGTATTCACGATACCAATCATACCATCAGCGGCATGAGATCCCGAAGGAGCAGCAGCGATTTGGTTCGACTTTGGAAGATCCGGAATCTTCTCGTGTAATGTACCCGACTGCGTGTAAACTAAGTCAAGGTATTGTGCCTGAGCAATGACTTGCTCCTCAGTAACTACTCCGGCCTTAGCTACATCTTCAGTAATCCTTGGTAATAATGATTTAACAAACCATTCAGCTAAGATTTGGTCCGGGATAAAAACTTTCACTAGCCTTCTTCGACGTCTCCACTCATGAATGTGATCTGAAATATACGTGGAGGTTGATTGTTTTAGTGAAGTTAATAACTCCGTACCGTTATCGTATCTGACCGGTAACTGAAAGTGAGTTAAGAACGAGGTAGCTAACTGGCTAAAATTGTAAAAAGAGGCCCGTGGTAACTCAATGTACCACTTGGCCGCGAGACCAATGAGTGTACGCTGGAAAAGACGTAAGCGGATCGAATCATCCGAGATGGAATTTGAAGCACACCAGAGGTGGTAAGTCATCACGTGATTGGACGGATCCTCTCCAGACTTACCTTCGAACTTGGGTATATCGCTGGGCAACTTATTTGGCATTGGCGGCCAGAACGGAAGATATTGAATTGGATCGTTCGTTAGGCGCGTCAAGTCTGGTAAATCCAAAGTTGCGATAAACGGTAACTGCCGGTTAGGATCTCTAAAACTCTGGGTCACAATACCGGCCCCAGGAGGAGGATATCCAGGATAACTAGGAACAGGGGTCGCATTTGGGATATTATATCCTCCTGGAAAACCAGGATTAACCGGACCGTACTGGGGTTGCTGAGGTTGTTGATAAGTGTACCCAGGATACGGTTGATACTGGTAAACCGGTTGTTGGACAGCTTGCCCAGGTTGATACTGTCCCTGGTACGGAGGTTGAACAAATTGAGGTTGAGTAGTAACAACCGTACTTATACCAGGTTGGCCTACAGGCATCTGGACTGTGGTTTGAATCGTAGATCCAGACAACGGTACAGATGTCTGAGGAGTGGTTACAGGGACAGTAGAAACCGGAGCCGTCGATACTCCAGAAGTAAGTATGGTAGATGTGGCGGTAGTTGCTGCAGCCGTTTGAGATGGAGTACTAGGTGCAATTGGCGGCTGAGTAACTACCGAAGTTACAGAGGTCTGAACACTTGACTGGACAGGTTGCGGTTGCTGGGGTGGACCAGGAACTACAGGTTGTCCTGCTTGAGGTACCGACTGTATACTTGGCTGCAACATCTGTTGACCCTGTGACGGATCCCACACTAACATTCCAGGGTATTGACCCATAACAGGTTGAGGGTACTGAGATCCATAGCCGGATTGAGGATAGGATTGATAATTGTAAGGTGCAGTCCCATATGATTGCCCTTGAGGTGGTTGATAACCTTGACCTGAGTATTGACCTTGAGGTTGATAACCTTGAGGTAAATACGGGTACTGGGGTTGACCTTGACCTTGAGGTTGGTATCCTTGAGGTTGATACCCTTGGGGTTGATACCCTTGGGGTTGCCATCCTTGAGGTTGCCATCCTTGAGGTTGATATTGATACTGAGGTTGACCTTGGGGTACATATTGAGGCTGGGGTTGACCTTGAGGTATGTATTGCCCCATAGGAGCGTACTGACCTTGAGGTTGCCCCCCAGACACGAATGAAGTACCTTGAGGTTGCCCCCCAGGCATTAACGAAGGCTGCCCCCCAGGCGGTAATTGGCCACCTTGAGGTTGGGTAACGGGAACTGAACCTGACATCATGTAAATGTCTTCTACACTCAATGGTACATTACCACTGTTTCCAACTAATAACCCATGATCAATGGGTTGAGGAGACGCTCCCGCAAAGGTACCAGAAAGAGATTGATACCCAGTAGGAACAGAAGGACCGCCATGTAAAAAAGATTCAGGACTTTGTGTAAACACAGATGACTGACCAGACATATTTACAGGAGTATGAATACCTCCAGGTGGAAAAGGAGTACGAGGTGTAGAAAAACCTAGCCCAAAGTTGTCTAAATAATTGGTTAACGAAAGGTACCAAGTAGTACTTCTAGGAGGACTGTAAAAGATGGATTCACGCTCCCTTAGATCAAGGGTAATTTGATCTTCAGGATCAGAGACGCCTATTTCTTCCTCTGGAACAAGTTCTTCTATAGCAATCAAACCAACAGGAAGATTTTCGGTGATAATTCTTTCTATTCTCGGTGAATCAGGAACACTAGGAGTCGGAGTAACAGGTTTGGATATTTCTGGTTCTTCGCCTGTATCGCTAGCAGACGAAAAACTACCAACAAGCTCAGAAACTGTAACAGCTTCGGGATTATAACCTGTCTCTAAACTTTGGTAATCTGGATGGACTACCAAGGAAGATTCTCCTTCTTCAGGTGAACCTACTCTACTGCCACTAGGAGGAGTTACAAGGACCTTTAAACCTTCTAAATTACTGGGGTCGTCTCGAGGAGGTTCACCCCTAAGTCTACGGGATCTTCTCAACAATTCGGCCACAGAAACAACTTCAGGAGACTGGCCCCGAAGTCTACGGGACTGTCTCGGTAATTCCGCCACAGCTAAAAACTTTTAACTACTACACACGAAAACAAAATAAAATTTCAAATCAAACCACCTAAAGTCTCTAAAGAACCAAACAAATTTGAATCACATGCCTAAAGAATCTAGGGCATCAAACCAAACACAAACAGTATCTTCCGGACCAAAAGCGCTAGTTGGTGATTAGGTCCAACCTCGCAGGATTCAGTACAGAAATGGCGGGTGGAACAGTTACGCCGACAACCTGCTTAATGAATAGACTGGACCAAGTTCCTCCACTTTAACCGTCTCGAGTGAAGTGAACCCCCAGAAAATCCAAGTGAGTATAGCCGACGTCTGCTCCAGGTACAGTGGGACCTTCCCTCCACCGTCACCTTGGGTAGAATCCTAGAGATTATGGTCACTAAGGTTACCAACGGCCACAAGTACACCTGGGGGAACAGTCTAAACTCCGACAGCACGCAAGGGCAGAGTAGCAAGCTCAATCCCCTTACCGGCTCCTTGACAGTAATCCAAGGTTTACCGATAAGTGACCCCTGGCTCCTCGACAATGGTTAATCCGAGGTTTACCATTTGTAATACGTACTGTCTGGCGTCGTTCCCAACGAGGGGGTAATGATCCCCTCACTGGTTCGGACACGAGCTCGTGCTTCTCCTTTAAGAGGAGCTTTCCCAGAGTGTAAATGTAACAATTGGATTTGATTCTATCACAAGATCGACTACTTGTTTGGTTTTACTGTCTTGGAGAGTTAAGTACTCACCTACTCCAAGACACTAGCCTAAGCTATGTTGATGCTTCAGAGCCCTAGAAAATAAAAGTTACTAGTTCAATTTTACTTTAAGCGTTACTTTTAAGGTTGTTCTTTAAAGTCACAAGGTGATGGAAGTGAAACCAATGGTGTGCAGACTCGACTCCGACCACTACAAAGATGCACCTAAGATGATCTATGCTACTTTTGCTTTTTCAATGAAATTCTTTAACTAAGAGTTGAGAGAATGCAATTTTTAAAGAAAACAACTTCCTTAGAAAAGACAATCAAAGAAACAATTCTCTTTTTCTTTTCAAGCACACAAACATAACCACTCTTTACTTGCACGAAAAAACTCTTTTTCTTTCAAAAACTTTCAAAGCTACTTGAAACAAAACTTTTCAATGGAGATATTTTTGTATTTTCTCTTTTTAATAAAGCATGTAAACCTACCTTTAATAAAAAACAATCTCAAAAGCTACAAAACTATGAAAATTTGACTCACAAGAAAACCAAAAGAGAGATTACTCTAAGTAAACCTAACAAGGCAAAATCTCTCAAAGACGATTCTAGGATGTTTTACTTGATCAAAATCAAATCAAGGACTAGCTAATGCAGAATCAAAAGGCTAGTCAAAACAAAACTCAAATCTTTTTGTTCTTTTCGTAAAATGGAATTCAAGACTTAAACAACAAGCACTTCGAAAATGGCCCAAAAGACAACTTGATGGTAAGTTACTTCTACAGGTAGACTTTAGAACAGGTCTGACTTCTTAGAAAGTTGACAAAACCAGAGAGATCTAAGGCTTGACAATTCCTACCGCTAAAGTCACTACAAGACCTACTCAAAACCAAACCCTAGGGCTTACACTTCGACGAAATCCACTAAAACACTTAATGCTAATGAAACCATTTCAGGTGAAGATTCTGGACAAGGGACTGGTGAATCTGGGCAGAAAAAACTAAGAAAAAACAAAATCTAAGAGCAAAAAAGGCAAAAAGTGGAATTTTCTTAAATTTTGGCAGGGGACGCAGGCAACCCGTTAGCACAGGTGCAGGCCCGCTCTGTGCACACAGCAAAAGTGCGTCCAGGGACGCACTGTGCAGCACTCAGAGGGTGCGTCCTACTGAAAAACTCAAGAAAACTTAAAATAAAACTAATCCTAAGCTAACCCACCTAGAGACAAGATCACAGAGCCAAAACCAGAAATGTAAACCAATTTTCTCAAAGCAAAGTTCAAACAAAAGAAAAGACTCTTCTCATCAATGGAATCTATCCCCAGCGGAGTCGCCAATTTGTCACACGGAATCAGTCAAGGGTGCGGACACAGCTGACCTTCCTAGAAGTCTAAGACATTCTAATGACAAACAAAACAAACTGGAGCTATCCTTCTCTAAACATACGTTATGATATGAGAAATCAAGTGTTTCGTTCTTACCTTTGTCCAAACGTTGTTGTAGAAGTCCAAGCTTTGTTGATCTGGATGAGCTCCTCCGTTTCTCCAAAACCTGTAATCACCAACAGTCAAATAATTAAATAGCACCTGATTATAACATAAAACAAAGCATATTCAACACATAGACCAAGGAGTACATGAAATAACCCATTAACAACAAGCTATTGAGAAGAATGGACCAATTTGCATTAAAGGTAATCAAAAGGAACCATTACAACCTGAGCCTTGGTGTTGTGCAAGCTCCTTCCAGGGTCCACAAGAGTCTTCCTCTACTTTGACAAAGCTCACCCACTTCCAAATAGAACAAGTAAAGATGACAATCTCTCCTCACAAGCTTCTAAATGGGAGTCCTAATTCCTGCAGCATTTACCCTTAGAAATCTATAGCTTTCAACCTTCTTCTTTTTGGCTCAATGCCTCTTTTTATAGTGCTCAAGAGGAAGTTAATCAGGTCCACCATCAATGGGATAGTCCCCTCTTTGGATGGGATCACTCCCTTATTGATGGGATAAGTTCCTCTTTGATAGGAGTGCATGAACCATCTGGAGGCGCTCAATACACATCAAACAACCTTCTAGAATGCTCTAGAAATGACCACAAGTAAGTTTTTGAAGATAAAACTTGCGCATTTTAACCTTTTCAGAGGGACGCACCTGCCCCTTTAGATACAGAGTGTCCTTGGACGCAGACCTTATGAACAAAAGGTGCGTACCCGCAGGCAAGGCTTGAGAGAACCTGCGTACCCAGAGATAAACATATTTTATAAGGACTTTCTCTCTTTCTTGGAGTTTGACATGAATAGCTGAGGCATAAGACTTGCTCAAGAGGGTAGTATGACTGTTGATAGAGCCATACCGACTGTAAATAGCTATGGTGACATTTTTTAGTGTAACACCCTCTCCTTTAAAAAAGTGTTGTCCTCAACACTTGAGTAGTTCTAGATACTTCTGCATAAAATTCTCATCCTCCCATGTGGAATCTTCAGCGGATAAGTTCTTCCACTTGATAAGATACTCTGAAATTGATCGATTTCGTAGCTGTCGAGTTCTTGTTTCTGTGACTGCTTCCGGTTCCAATATAATTTTTCCTTCCTCGTCAAGTTCTGGCAATATTGTTTGAACTGGGAGCTTGTCGCCTATAACCTTCTTTAAACATGAAACATGGAAAACTGGGTGCAATCGAGAAGCTGCAGGAAGCTCCAATTTGTATGCCATAGTACCAATCTTTTGCAACACCTTGTACGGACCATAATACTTTGGTGATAATTTATTATCCTTCTTAGCTTGCTTTAGGGACATTTGCTTATATGGTTGTAGCCGTAGGAATACCCAATCACCTACATCAAAACTTCTTTCACTGCGATGTTGATCTGCCTGTTGTTTCATTCTATTTTGTGCCAACACGAGGTTATCCTTTAAGAGTTGGAGGACTTGTTGTTGATGTTCGATGTGATGTTCCACTGCCTGAACCTTAGAATTTTCTCTTAAATATGATGTGATGGATGGTGGTTGATACCCATAAAGTGCCATAAATGGGGTCATTTTTGTTTTTGTATGGAAGGAAGTGTTATACCACCATTCAGCCAGAGGCAACCATTTGACCCATTGTGTCTGTTTATCAGATACAAAGCAACGAAGATATCCTTCCAAACATTTGTTTACTATCTCAGTTTGCCCATCAGATTGAGGATGATAAGATGAGCTATGAGCTAACTGAGTACCAAGACAAGAAAATAATTCTGTCCAAAAATTTCCAGTGAAAATGGGATCTCTGTCACTTACAATAATCTTTGGGTTTCCATGTAGCTTTTGAATTGTTTCCATAAATGCAGTAGAAACTGTACTGGCTTTAAATGGATGTGATAATGCACAAAAGTGTGCATACTTGGTAAGTCTGTCAACTACCACCATGATGACACTCTTTCCCTCAGACTTGGGTAAACCTGTGATAAAATCCATTGAAACCTCCTCCCAACGTTGGCTTGGAATGGATAAAGGTTGTAATAGACCCGGTGTCTTAATTGTTTCAACTTTATTTTGTTGGCAAACCAAACATTCCGCCACAAACTTTTGAATATCTGATTTAAGGCCATCCCAAAAAAATTCCTTCTTAACCCTGTGGTAAGTTTTTAAAAATCCTGAGTGCCCTCCTAAGGGAGAAGTGTGCAATTCCATAAGAATCTTTTGTTTTAGCTGGGAATTCTTACAGAGGTATAAGCGATCTTTGTACCATAACGAATCATTTTGCCAGCTAAATGTATCAGACGTACTGGAATCTTGTTGTAGCTTTCGAATAAGTGCCCACACTTCTTCGTCATTCTTCCATTCCTCCCTTGCTTCGTTTATCCAATCTGGTTGGATAATAGAAATGGCGCACAACAATGCTTCCACATCCTCATCCTTTCTTGAGAGTGCATCTGCCACCACATTTTGCTTCCCTTTTTTGTAGATGATTTCAAAGTCATAACCCAACATCTTTGTGACCCACTTTTGTTGCTCTTCAGAGGATAATCTTTGTTCTAAAAAGTATTTAAGGCTATCATGATCCGTTTTTACCTTGAAGTGTCTTCCCATTAGGTAGGGTCGCCATTTCTTAAGTGCATGGAGTATTGCCAACATTTCCTTCTCATAAATAGCTTTGCTTAAAAACTTTCCCTTGATTGGACGACTTTCAAAAGCAATGGGTCTTTCATCTTGCATTAGAACAGCACCAATTCCATTTCCTGAAGCATCACATTCCACAATAAAGGTTTTTGTGAAGTCCGGTGTAGCTAAGACCGGTGCTTGGCACATTGCCTCTTTAAGATGTTCAAAGGCCTTTGTTGCTTCCGGAGTCCATGAAAATGCATCTTTCTTCAATAATGTTGTTAGAGGTGCTGCTATTCTCCCATAATTCTTAACAAACTTGCGATAATACCCTGTCAACCCAAGAAATCCTCGCAGATGCTTTATGGATGTGGGGATTTTCCATTCCTTAATGGCTTTAATTTTGCTAGGGTCTACCTTAACTCCTTCATGAGATACAATATGACCCAAATATTCCACCTCCTGGACTCCAAAGAAACATTTGGATCTTTTTGCATATAATTGTTTCTCCTCCAATAGTTGTAGCACCTTGTCAACATGTTCAACATGATCCTTCCAAGACTTGCTGTAGATTAGTATATCATCAAAAAATACTAACACAAATTTTCTAAGGAATGGTTTGAAAATTGAATTCATCAAACCTTGAAATGTTGAAGGTGCATTGGTAAGGCCAAAAGGCATGACCAAAAATTCATAATGACCCTCATGAGTTCTAAATGCCGTTTTCGGAATGTCTTCAATCTTCATTCTGATTTGATGATATCCTGAACGAAGATCCAACTTGGTGAAGTAAATTGATCCATGCAATTCATCCAGTAATTCATCAATGACAGGAATGGGGAACTTATCTTTAATAGTGAGCTTGTTGAGCTCCCTATAATCTGGACACATGCGCCATGATCCATCCTTCTTGTGCACCAATACTACTGGAGCAGAGAAAGAACTTTGACTTGGTTGAATTATACCAGCCTCTAGCATTTCTGCAACCATACGTTCAATTTCACTTTTTTGGACATAGGGATATCTGTACGGCCTGATGTTTGGAGGAACACTTCCTGGAATCAGATGAATAGCATGATCATGATCACGCATAGGTGGGAGACCTTTGGGAGTCTCAAATACCTTGGAATGATTGTCCAGGACTTTTTGGAGATCTGGAGAAATAGATGATTCCAATGTGGAAACATCTAGCGAACATAATTGTGCAATTACACCTCTTTGCTCCTTTTTTAGAAGCTTTGTCATACCATTAGAGCTGATTATCTTTCCTGGTTTCCCTGCAATACCCCTTAATTCAACTTCCTTTCCTTCCGTAGAAAATTTGATGAAAAGTTCTTGAAAATTAAAAGCTATTGTACCCAAGGATTGTAGCCATTGGACTCCTAGTACAACATCAGCACCTCCCATTGGAATGGAAAGCATTGGGCTAGTCAATACATATTCTCCCATGGATAGCTTGATATTATGGCACTTTCCAGAGCAATTTATTGTTCCTCCATTTGCAATCATCACTTGACACTCTGGTGCTGGATATAGGAAGCAATTCAATTCTTTTGCTACCCTACAATGAATAAAATTGTGGGTGCTTCCTGAATCAATCAACACTATTACCTTTTTCTTCTTGATTTGTCCTTCTATCTTGATGGTTTGAGGAGTGGTAATTCCCGCCAATGCATTACAAGATATGGTCGGATTTATTTTTTCTTCATCTAGGCTTTGTTCCTGGAGTATATCTTCTTCTTTTGACCTTTCTTGCTCCTTTTCTTCTTCCTCTTCACAATCTATGTAGAATAATTTCTTCTCAGCACACTTATGACCTTTAGTGTATTTGCTATCACAACTGTAACAAAGCCCTTTTGCTCTTTTTTCTTCCAATTTTTGTGGTGTCAACCTTATATGTTGTGGAAGACTAGGGGAAACAACATTTCTGTCTTTATAGTTGTTGGTGAGCTCCAGTATTGTAGCAATAATGCTACAACTCCTGGGGCTTCCTGTCTCTCATTTTATCAACCCGGTAGTTCGTACAAACTTGGAAGCGACGGTGCTATATGCACAAGTACTAGCTCTTGTCGCAGCTGTCACTTGGTCAGCTGGCACAAGTCCGCTAGGGCTCAAGCCAACTTCTATAGGCTCTCAGAAGAAGCTTGCTAATTGATGGACGAAAGCTATTCTCAAAGGAAAACTACTCTACTTGACAAAATGGACTGAAAGCAAATCAAAGCATGTAAACCTAGGAAACCCTAATTTAACTAGTCTATCCTCTATAATGTAAAGAATGTGAATGAAACCTCTACCAATGCTGTTGTCACCTCTAATAAGTGGGAATGCATGGATCTAAGCTACTTGCATCATAAAATACATGTTTTTGTATTTTTCCCTTAAGTGAATGGAATGATTGTGATTTTGTGCTAACTAGGGTTTGGTTGTGTAGATGGGATGGAGAAGGAAGGAAAGTGTGGGACAGGTTGGGGAGGCTAGGAGAGGTCCCTAGGGATCCTTAGCATCCATCCACAGAGGTTCCTCGCATTCAGATGCTCAGCAACCGAGTGAGTGGCCTCCTACAGGATGTCTGCAGGGGATCCTACAGGATACGCAGAGATTTCTACAGGATGTCTACAAATTGCTACAGGATGACCTACCGTGAGTGTTTGAAGTGATGGAGGAGTGATGGAATGGTAGGGGAAGATGTGTAAGGTAGGAATAAGGCTGGTGATGGCTCAGAAGTGGATGAATAGGGTGGGAAATGAGTGTAGGGAGTAGGTTGGAAGATAGAGGACTAGGTCAACGAAAGGCTAGAGAGTGAAGCTATGTGAGGAGTGAAAGACTTTGGGAGATAACAGAGCGGAGCAGGGGTCAAAGATGTGTTTGCATGCGTGATCAAGATGGAGAATGAGGTACTGGAACGAGAGAGAGCAGTGTAAGTGAAAAAAATGCTTATGACTGTCACCAAACCGAAAATGCATCAACCTAAACTACCTGTGCGTATAAATTCAATGAACAGCAATCCAAAACGCGAAGGAGAATGTGCATGAAGCTGTGATGAAGGCGTGTGTGCAGGTGTGAATCATGTGGAAAGATCTATCATAACGAGACTATGTTGCAACATGTATGAAGTGAAGAACTGCGTGTTTTTGTGGCTGGTATAGGCTGCACTCCAATCTCCAAACGGAGATGGCAGTGGAGACTTCCTCAACCTTTTTTGCTGGAGCTCCAATGTATTATCAACCTGCTAATCTAACTAAACAACCGAAAGCAATTCAACCATAAACTAGTCCTATCTATGCTCATGAAAAAGACTAATTCAACAACCTGTAATTCAAATTGCATGTGAAAATGAAAACTCAGAGTGCTGAAACGAAATGCAAACAACACTACAGCAGAGGGGATCTATGGCTCTCAGGTTGGGCCCTAACCTGAGAGCTATAGTCTCCTTAAGAAAACTCAGAGCTAGATCAAAATCTGCCTTCTTTATTCATAATCTGATGTTATGCCAAAACTGGCTTACAACAAGAACTAACACCGAGCTGTGCTCCAAAATTACAATAGTAATGTGAAAGTTTCAACAACCTATCAAAGGCTACGACCTCTATACTTATGCAAAACAGTGATCCAACAAGTGTCCTTGATTTTAGGAGCTCGGCTGTCCAACTAGAGTTTAACTGTTGATCCTGTAGGACAGTCATAAGTGTTGTTCCTGTAGAACAGTTGTAACTATTGTTCCTGTAGAATAGCTGGCTGCTTCTAAGCTCGGAGGGGAGATGGATTGGAGCTCGGAGTTCTTGGTGGGAATCACGAGGAATGTCCCCAAGACCGTGGACATCCTCTCCTAAAAACCAGCAGTGCCACCTCGTTGTCTCCTTGTCTCCTTTTTCGTTGTCTTTTGCTCCCTTTTAATGCCAAAACCTGGAATCATAATGCATTAGTCACGTAGATAGAGTGCGTACCCTTATTCCTACAAACAACATGAACAAACTAAGAAATGCATGCATAAGCAATAAAAAATGAATGGTTTGAGCAAGTATAATAGGCCAAAATGAGCCCAAATTGTACCAAAATTGGGGCTCATCATCACCCCCCAGCTGAACCATTTGCTCATCCTTGAGCAACCTTGCTCCTGCTCCTTGTCCTTGGCCGAGGACTAGGGACCGGAACAGGCTCTTTCTTTTCTGCTTTTGACGGCCCTGCCTTCTCTGCCCCTGGTGGTGACGAGGGTGATGCTTCCTTCCCCTTTCCTATTTCCTTGAGTCGGGATTCGGAAGGCGACTGGCCTATCTTTCGTGTCCAGGAAGTTATTTTTGGGCTCCCCTTTTCGGGGGTGGCTGATGTTTTAGAGGGGGTCCTTGTACTGGGTGAAGTAGGGACATCCCCTGAAGTGGTTTGGCTGCTGGGTGGAGGCTGTGGCTTGCCCGTAGTCATCCTCTTGCTTCTCCTGGCTTCAGATGGTAGAGGGGTCTCCCTCTCCCTTTTCTCTTTCGGTTTTGGAGGTGTGCTGAGGGCAGCCAGTGCCGCTGCTGCCTCCTTTTCGAGAATGCCAACCTTCTCTTTCCTGCGTTTTTCTCTCTCGGAGCTCCTTGTAGAGGGCCCCTCCTTTTCAGATTTCGGGCTTCCTGTGGAAGACCCTGCTTTGCTCACTTCCGGGCCTCCTGTAGAAGATTCTTTCTTTGTCTTCGGACTCTCTGTAGGAGGCTGTTTCTCAATGACTTTCGGGCCTCTTGTAGAAGCCCTTCTTTCCAATCTCGGGCTTCTTGTAGAAGCCCCTGTCTCTGTCTTCGAGCTTCCTGTAGAAGCCTGTGGTTGCACTTTCGGGCTTCCTGTAGAAGCCTTTGTCTCTGTTTTTGGGCTTCCTGTAGAAGCCTGTTCTCCAATGATTTTCGGGCTTCCTGTAGAAGCCTTGGTCTTTGCTCTTGGGCTTCCTGTAGAAGCCTGCTCCTTACTGATCTTCGGGCTTCCTGTAGAAGCCTTTGTCTTTGTTTTCGGGCTTCCTGTAGAAGCCTGTGTTTGTGTTTTCGGGTTTCCTGTAGAAGCCAGTTTTTGTGTTTTCGGGCTTCCTGTAGAAGCCAGTTTTTGCTTTCCTGTAGATATAGGTGTCTCCACTTCCGCTTGCTTGCCTGCTGGAGTTTTGCTTTTTGCTTTTGTTGCAGGTGTTGTTGAGGTACTTGGGCTGACGTGGGCCACCTCTGCTTTGTCCATTCTGCTCTTCATCCTCTTTTCCCTTGCTGACAGGATAGGTGTGCCACCCTTTTCTTTGTCCTTCTTTTCCTCAGCCACTGCTTCCTTGTCTTCACTGCTGGAGGAGCCACTATCTTCGATCAACATTTTAATGTCCCCATCTCGTGTTAGATTCCTAAATGACTCCCAGGAGAGGGGAACTTTATACAAGTGCAGTGCATCCTCCACAAGCAATTTTATTAACCCATGGTGGGCTATCTGATCAGGTATGCCCTCTCGTAGCTTTGTAGCACACTCCATTAAGGACTGCAGGAGATAATAAGGGATGCTCAGCTTTTGCTCTACAGGAAGGTCAATTCGGTGCCTCAACTCAGTGAGTAACCGAAAGTGGTATGCATACACAATGCTGAACCGGCCTTCATAAGTAATATATTTCATGATTTGCAAGCTGACTTCGTTCCATGGTGGCAACAGGCTTGTCCTTCTCACCCCGTTTTTATCCTCCGAGAATTCTTCCTCAGGTGGAAAGAATTCTTTCTTTGCTTGCTGGCTCTGCTTCCGCTCTTCTTTATCCCACGACAGACCCATGGGCAGTTCTGTGATTCGACTTATATGCTCTGGGGTGAGTTGGGGGCTGAGACCTCTGAAGCTTACTGTGGCCAGTGTCTGGGATTTAGGCTTCAATTCCTGCAAGAATTCCTCGGCTACTTCATCATCGTAGCCCTGTAGCTTATCACAAAAAGGCATCCATTGTGCTCTGGTGAAGAGCTCTACCACTGCGAGATTTCTCCTTAATTTGGTGGAATCTGTGGGTTCTCGCCTGATAAATCCACCCGGCATGATGGCACAATTTTCTTAACCGGAGGTGGTGATGGTGGGAGAGAGTTTAGTTTCGGTGACAGAGTGCAGAACAATGCGTATAACCCACAAAAATTTTACAACACAGTCTAACCACGCAACAATCCTGTAGAATTGCAGTATGGGCACACAGACAACAATTTGTCTACTTTCTCATTTACCCAGACAGTAGCTGACAATCCTACCACCTTAAATGAGCAATTGCATGAGGAGTCCAGGGTTACCTCATTACTCGGCCACCTTTTTTTTACGTGAACACCCGCGTTCCTATAGAAGACTGCGTTCCTGTAGAACTGTGTTCCTGTAGGAGCAGTGCGCAAATTTCCGAGAGGACTGCAATTGGACCGCGGTTGAGGTGCACTTCACTGGTGTTCTAGTAACCAACAACTCGGCGTATCAAGGTGCAGAGCCGATCGGAATAGCCACTCGAGTTCGAAGTGGTGGTTGATTGAATGCATGTCAAAATCTAGCCGATTAGATTTTGAATCGGCCCAATCCGTGGCACGGGGGACAGCTCATCCCCCGCCGGACCGTTGAGCGACGTCATCAACCACTCACTGGCATATTCACTTGCTGCCGCATTCATTCCCACAGATCTGCCGCCGCCTTTTTCTGCTGAACTCATTCCCATGGATTCTCACGTGCGTGCTGCTGATTTTTTTCGTGACCGCCACCCGATCATCCGACTATACCATAACTAGCCGACGTGGCCAGTCAACTGGCCATACGGCTGCTCAACCATTCACTCTTACACCATGCAAACAAATCCAAGTAATATTCATGCGATTTGATGGAGAGAAGGTTGAGACACTTACCTGCGCGCGTCTGCACATGATTTTCAGTTTTTGGACGACGGATCTACCTGCTGCATGCGGCTTACACAGACCCGGAGGCTCATGGTTACAGGTTGCTGACGCTGGAGTGGATGGTTTTGCTTTCATGCGCCCGCGTTTCATCTCGGATGGCGGTGCTATGGAGGGTATTCACTCGAGCAGGTTGAACTGTTACAGGATCCCCGCGAGGGGTCTCGTCACAGTCCTTTCTCCTTGGGTGCATGCTGCACGCTGGCGATTCTAGCTTCTCGATCACGATCCCAGCGCTCTTGACGCATATGGTATGAGATCTCGTCATTTTTTACCTTTGGAAATGGCTTGCCCGCGAGAACTCATCGATTTTCTTTGTGGGTGCAGGGACTTGGCCGCATGTCGACACGGGTGGTGGAGCAAGGTAACAGCGTCGTGCATGGGCCCAAAAGAGGCTTGCATGCGTCCACACCAACCCGTAGTCATCAGATCTGCTCATGAAACGCATTCTGGGCCGTTCTGAGCTTCTACAGGAAGTTTCCTGTAGAAATACAGAGCTTCCTGTAGACAGGCATCTCTTCCTGTAGAAATTTGCACCTTCCTGTAGAAACTGGCACCTTCCTGTAGAAAACCGCACCTTCCTGTAGAAAATCTGTGTCTTCCTGTAGGAGACTCAATTTATAATGAAAGTGCACATACCTTGAAGAACATAAGCATTCTTGGAGGAGGAGCTGGTGAGGTGTCCTAGCTGCATGATAAGGACTTTTGGCCTTGAGTTGAGAGGCTTCCTCTCCTCCATAGAACACCTGCAATCTGCAAGCAAATTTCACATAATGACTTATTGATCTTGTTTTTTCTTTTGTTTTTTTTTCTTTTTTTTTTTTTATTTGAAAGATAGCAGGGGCGCCTCAAGGAGGTTTTCACCCGTGCCATCTGCCCTGAGCGCCTCAGAGAGGTTTTCGCTCAAGGATCTTTTTCAACTTTTTTCCCTTCTTCTTTTTTTTTTTTTTTTTTAACAAAAGAAATAGGAGCGACTCAATGAGGTTTTCACCCCTACTACTTGCCTTGGGCGCCTCAGAGAGGTTTTCACCCAAGGATATTTATTTCTTTTTTCTTCTTTTTTCCTTTTTTCTCTTTTTTTCTTTTTTTTTTTTTTTTTTCTTTTTTCTTTTTTCTTTTTTCAGATCTTCTTTCAGGGTGTGCCGGAGGCAGAGGCAGAACCCTTCTCTATGACCAATACAGATTTCTCCATAGTTTTGATAAACTCTTATCTTGAGATAGGTCTCCTGTAGATCTTCAATCGATGCCCATTGACAAGCATGGGAATTTCTTCCTCATCAATGATTCGAATGAGGACAGATCCATTGTCATGGCATTGTTCCACTACATACGGTCCCAGCCATCTGGTTCTCAACTTCCCCTTGAAGTCTTTGAACCTGGAGTCATACAACAAGGCCCAATCTCCCGGCTGAAATTGCTTGTCATGGAGATGTTGGTCATGCCACACCTTCCTCTGAAGTTGAACCACTTCTGAGTGAAGGAGGGCCTGCATGCGGCGCTCATCCAGGCCATTCAGTTGCAGCAGCCTTTCTTGTTGTGCATGGCTGAGATCTAGGTCCAGCTGAGCTGCGATCCTCAAAGTGTTATACTCAAACTCAATGGACAACAAAGCTCTCTTCCCATAGACCAGCTCATATGGTGTGAAATCGGTGGTGGTCTTCCAAGTGGTGTTGTAGGCCCATGTGGCCTCAACCAGGCGATCTGCCCAATCTTTTCTACTGTTGCTCACCACTTTGGTCAAGATCCCTTCTAATGCTCTGTTGGTGACTTCCACCTGCCCATTTGCTTGAGGATGATAGGGAGTGGAATTCCTATGCTTGATCTTGTGATGAGCTAGGAGATTTTCAACTAGGTTGGAGGTGAACTGGCTCCCTTGATCGGTGACCAGCTCTCTTGGGTAGCCAAACTTGTAGAAGATGTTCTCTCTTAGGAACTCGGCCACTTTCTCTTCTGTTGCTACCTTGATTGCTTTGGTCTCTACCCACTTTGTCAAGTAGTCAGTACACACAATGATGTAGGATCTTTGCCTCGAAGAGGGATTGATTGGACCCACAAAGTCCATGCCCCACTTCTCAAATGGCTCAAGAGTCACTTGAGGTTGGAGAGGCATCTCATCCCTTTGGGTCAGTTTCCCCATTCTTTGGCATTGGTCACACTGACTGACATATCTTCTGACATCTTGATGAAGTGTGGGCCAATAGTAGCCTGCCTGCAGGATCTTGAAGGCAGTTCTCTTTGCTGCAAAATTCCCTCCACAAGGCCCATCATGACAAGTGAGGAGGATATCAAAGACTTCCTCCTCCCTTACACAACGCCTTAAGATCTGATCGGGGCCAAGCTTGAACAGGTTGCCCCCGATCCAAGTAAATGAGGCACTTTTTCTGATGATTCTGCTCTTCTCTTTTGAAGAGAGGTGCGGAGGGAACTGAGCTGAAACAAGGTAGTTTGCTATATCAGAAAACCATGGAGAGAGTACTGAGATAGCAAACAGATGCTCATCAGGCATCTGGTCATCCACCATCCCATCTTCATCTGCAGACAAATCCAATCTAGATAAAAAGTCAGCAACAACATTTTCTCTACCTGGTTTATCAACAATGGTTAAATCAAACTGCTGCAATAAAAGTAACCATCTAATAATACGAGCATTCACATCTGGTTTATTCATCAAATATCTAATAGCAGCATGGTCAGTATGTACAAAGGTCTGGTAACCAGTAATATAATGTCGGATCTTGTTTAATGCATGGACCACAGCCAAGAACTATTTCTCGGTTACAGTGTAATTCAGCTCAGCTTTGGACAAGTTTTTGCTAACAAAGTAAATGGCATATGGAAGTTTCTGCTCAACTTGTCCTAAAGCTGCACCTATGGCTCTGTTCGAGGCATCAGTGTGGATGTGGAATG
The DNA here is from genome assembly GCA_031772625.1 of Pinus tabuliformis. Taxonomy (NCBI): domain Eukaryota; kingdom Viridiplantae; phylum Streptophyta; class Pinopsida; order Pinales; family Pinaceae; genus Pinus; species Pinus tabuliformis. Next base: position 278,462,898 of record CM062808.1, read on the forward strand.
GTAGGGCCCAGTTTGGACCTCTTAGGATTGGTGCTGACACCAACTTGTCCTTTAACTCATTCAAACTCTTCTGACAATCGTCAGTCCACCTAAACTCCACATCTTTTGCCAATAGGCCAAACAATGGTGAGGCTAACTTGCTGAAGTCCTTAATGAATCTCCTGTAGTATCCTGCTAATCCCAAGAAACTCCTAACATCCCTGACCTTTTGGGGAGGTGGAACCTTCTTGATTAGAGCAATTTTGTTAGGACAAGTGAAGGTGGTCTTATCTTTGTCTTCCGGGCTGATTTGGATTTGATTGTACCTTCTAAACCCATCCAGGAAAGAGAAGAACTTCTTTCCTGCCAGTCCATCCAACACTTGATCTATGAAAGGTAGAGGGAAATGGTCTTTCTTGGTAGCTTTGTTCAGCTCACGGTAATCCACACAGATTCTCCACTTCCCATTCTTTTTGGGAACCAACACTAGATGGGACACCCATTCACTATCTGAGATGGGGTAGATGAATCCGGCATCCAACAGTTTCTGCAATTCTTCCTTGACAATGTCTTTAAGTGCTAGATTCATTCTCCTCTTAGGTTGCCTAACCGGTTTACAATCCTCTTTGATGTATATATGATGGGTACAGACCGAGGGATGGACTCCTTTCATCTCTTTATAACTCCAAGCAAAAGCATCTAGGTGGTTGGCCAACAGACTACACAGCTCCTTTTCCTGGGAAGGAGATAGGGAGGAGCTGATTTTCAATGCTTTCTCAGGGCCGAACTCCACATTCTTAACTCTGGGAGTGACAGGGTTGGTTGTACAAAGATCCACTAAGGTGCTAGCTTGGGCATCCTCCACCAATTTTTCTAAAGGTAGTGCACTGGTAGGTGGGTTTTGGATCAGAGTCTCAATCAAGTCATCCTCGGTTGGGGGGTTTCTTTTAGTGGTATCTAGGGTACACAGAGGTGCTGAATACACCTCGTCTTCTTCTCCTTCCTCCAACCAGAGCGGTAAATCATGCTCTAAAGAAGGTTGGGCAGGAGGGTATAGGACTAGCTGCTTGGACATGGGACCATTTTTTATGGTCATGTTTCCTGCCCGACAACTTATGTAAGCATCTGCAGTAGCTAACCAAGGCCTTCCCAAGATGAGAGGATATCCAGTAAGCTTGGCCTTTGGTTGCAGAACCAGGAAGTCTGCAGGGTATTCCCAAGAATCGATGGAGACCATGGCATCCTCCACAATCCCTTCGGGAGTCACAGTGGAGCGGTCTGCTAATTGCAGTACTGTCGAGGTCTTCCTCAAGGAACCCTGAAGATTGAGTTTAAGCATGGTATCCCTGGTCATCACATTGATGGCCGCCCCCAGATCAATCAAGGTGTGGGGGATAATGGTGCCATTGATGTGAACATCTACTACAGGACTTCCAAGATCTAGGTACTTTGGGCAGATGACTTGTCCTAGCATAAGGTCAGACAGTTGTCCTATGACATTGATAGTTGAGGCATCTTTCTTCCGTCTGCCTGGGTGTTTGAAACACTTCTCCTTAACCAGCTTGTTATAAATGGGCACATCCTTGATAGCTTGGAGAAGGGGTATCTTCACACACAACTGCTTGAGCTCTCCCAGAAGCTCATCCTCCTCTGGGTTGGGTTGTGTGGTGGCTGTTAGTCTCTCAGGAAAGGGTGGAATAGGCTTTGGTTCACTCTCCTGATGGTATTCCTCATCCTCTGGGGGAGGAGGTTGGCGATCTGGAAGAGTCTTTCCAGATCTAAGATTGATCTCCTGGATCTCCACAGCATAGGTAGGGCATGAGGTCTCCCCAGTATATACCTGCTGATCCTATCTATTGTTGGGGTTCAGGTTCGGTTGAGCAGGAATATGAGGTTGCCTTGGAGGAGCAGGAGGTAAAGGCTGAGGTTGAACTGGTGGTGGAGGCAAAATGGCAGGAGGAGTGTTGTATTGGGGCCTCCACCCCGACTGAGGTGCACTCCATTGAGGCTGTGACTGGGCATGTGAATGATAGGAATGAGAAGTAGGTTGAGTAGGGTACTGAGGTGGATAAGACCATGGAGGAGGCATGGACCAAGAAGGTTGAGCAGGGGGACCCCAAGAAGGCATGGGAATCGATTGGTTGGGGTTATAATAAGCTTGTGGTGCCCCTTGCATCCCCTGCTGATAAGGTCTAGATCCTTGTGGCCTCCTTTGGTTGATGAAGTAGAGAGGTTCAGTGGGGGCTTCGGTTCCTTGGTACATGGCTTTAAACCCAGGTAAGGTTGGACACTTATTTTTTGGGTGGTCCTCCTCACAAACGAAACACACTTCAACCGAATGTAATGGGCATTCGTTCTTAGGGTGTCTTCTGGTGCACCTAGGGCAGAAGACAGCCAAGGCTCTCTCAGCTTCCTTTTTCTTCTGCTGGATCCTGAATGTGTCCAGCTGCATGGAAATGGTCTGTCTCACCTCACTCTTAAGATCTTCTAATTGGTTTGTAAACTCATGTTTGGAGAAAGGGACACCAGTGGAGAGGAGATTTCCTCTACCTCGTTTCCTAGCTGCCCTGGAATGATTTCTAAACACAGTTTTGATGTCCTCATAAGGCAGTTGGTAAATGTCCCCCTTAGCTAACATGTGAAAGGTGTCTAAGAGATCTTCAGGGACTCCTCAGAGTAGAACCAACTTGAGGGATTCAGGGTCAAGTGTGCACCTGGCCCGCTTATAACTAAGTTGGAACCTCTCCTCACAATCCTCTAAAGACTCATCACTCCCCATGGTCATCCGAAAGATCTCTCCCTTGGTTTCCTTAGACCTACAGTAATCCCTATACTTGGTATTGAAGGCTTGCTGCATTTGAGCCCAAGTAGCGATGCTATTCCCAGGTAATCCCATGAACTAGCGTAGTGTTGCATCCTTAAGGGTTGAAGGGAAAAGCTTCAGCTTTTGCTCATCTTCAGTATAGTCATAGGTTCTACAAAGGACAGCAAACTCAAACAAGAAGGTATCAGGATCCTCAGTGGTCAGTCCATGGACGTGAGGCAAGGCGGAGGGGCTAATGTTCTTCATTTTCATCTCTCCATTGGTCTCTCGGATGGGGAAAGCTCCTTCTATTCTCTCATCTTCTCTTCTATTATCAGCCATGGCTTCAGATGGAGTGGTCTCTAACTCTTCTTCTTCTATAGGGTCTTGGTATATCTCAGGATGTTCACCTATAGGTTCCTCTGGGTCATTGTCACCAAAGAAGAGAGAAGGGTGACTCAGTGATGTGGTGGGGGTGTTTGGTAGGAATTTGCCTGATCTATCTCGGTTCCTACGAGGCATGAAATGGAAAGGACTTTTCTTTCTTTTTTTGTGCTTTTGCTTTTTCTTTAGTACCTGCAAAACTGAAACAGAGTGATCTACACTAACTATATTGCTCAAATGAAATTTGCAGAATTGGAAAGCTAATTCTAGGAAAGCAGGAAATATTAAGCTAGGAAAGCAAGAAATATTAATCTAGGAAAGCAGGAAATGCTAATCTTATGAAAGCAGGAAATACTAAGCTAGGAAAGCAAGAAATATTAATCTAGGAAAGCAGGAAATGCTAATCTATGAAAGCAGGAAATACTAAGCTAGGAAAGCAAGAAATACTAAGCTACTTTTGCAGAATGGAAATGAAATAAACTACTGATCAGAAGTAAGAGTACGAAAGTAGAAGAAGAGCAACAATTACTAATACTCTGACGCTTCCCCGGCAACGGCGCCAAAAAGATGGTGAGCTCCAGTATTGTAGCAATAATGCTACAACTCCTGGGGCTTCCTGTCTCTCATTTTATCAACCCGGTAGTTCGTACAAACTTGGAAGCGACGGTGCTATATGCACAAGTACTAGCTCTTGTCGCAGCTGTCACTTGGTCAGCTGGCACAAGTCCGCTAGGGCTCAAGCCAACTTCTATAGGCTCTCAGAAGAAGCTTGCTAATTGATGGACAAAAGCTATTCTCAAAGGAAAACTACTCTACTTGACAAAATGGACTGAAAGCAAATCAAAGCATGTAAACCTAGGAAACCCTAATTTAACTAGTCTAACCTCTATAATGCAAAGAATGTGAATGAAACCTCTACCAATGCTGTTGTTACCTCTAATAAGTGGGAATGCATGGATCTAAGCTACTTGCATCATAAAAGACATGTTTTTTTATTTTTCCCTTAAGTGAATGGAATGATTGTGATTTTGTGCTAACTAGGGTTTGGTTGTGCAGATGGGATGGAGAAGGAAGGAAAGCGTGGGACAGGTTGGGGAGGCTAGGAGAGGTCCCTAGGGATCCTTAGCATCCATCCACAGAGGTTCCTCGCATTCAGATGCTCAGCAACCGAGTGAGTGGCCTCCTATAGGATGTTTGCAGGGGATCCTACAGGATATGCAAAGATTTCTACAGGATGTCTACAAATTGCTACAGGATGACCTACCGTGAGTGTTTGAAGTGATGGAGGAGTGATGGAATGGTAGGGGGAGATGTGTAAGGTAGGAATAAGGCTGGTGATGGCTCAGAAGTGGATGAATAGGGTGGGAAATGAGTGTAGGGAGTAGGTTGGAAGATAGAGGACTAGGTCAATGAAAGGCTAGAGAGTGAAGCTATGTGAGGAGTGAAAGACTTTGGGAGATAACAGAGCGGAGCAGGGGTCAAAGATGTGTTTGCATGCGTGATCAAGATGGAGAATGAGGTACTGGAACGAGAGAGAGCAGTGTAAGTGAAACAAATGCTTATGACTGTCACCAAACCGAAAATGCATCAACCTAAACTACCTGTGCGTATAAATTCAATGAACAGCAATCCAAAACGCGAAGGAGAATGTGCATGAAGCTGTGATGAAGGCGTGTGTGCAGGTGTGAATCATGTGGAAAGATCTATCATAACGAGACTATGTTGTAGCATGTATGAAGTGAAGAACTGCGTGTTTTTGTGGCTGGTATAGGATGCACTCCAATCTCCAAACGGAGATGGCAGTGGAGACTTCCTCAACCTTTTGTGCTGGAGCTCCAATGTATTATCAACCTGCTAATCTAACTAAACAACCAAAAGCAATTCAACCATAAACTAGTCCTATCTATGCTCATGAAAAAGACTAATTCAACAACCTGTAATTCAAATTGCATGTGAAAATGAAAACTCAGAGTGTTGAAACGAAATGCAAACAACACTACAGCAGAGGGGATCTATGGCTCTCAGGTTGGGCCCTAACCTGAGAGCTATAGTCTCCTTAAGAAAACTCAGAGCTAGATCAAAATTTGCCTTCTTTATTCATAATCTGATGTTATGCCAAAACTGGCTTACAACAAGAACTAACACCGAGCTGTGCTCCAAAATTACAATAGTAATGCGAAAGTTTCAACAACCTATCAAAGGCTACGGCCTCTATACTTATGCAAAACAGTGATCCAACAAGTGCCCTTGATTTTAGGACCTCGGCTGTCCAACTAGAGTTTAACTGCTGATCTTGTAGGACAGTCATAAGTGTTGTTCCTGTAGAACAGTTGTAACTGTTGTTCCTGTAGAACGGCTGGCTGCTTCTAAGCTCGGAGGGGAGATGGATTGGAGCTCGGAGTTCTTGGTGGGAATCACGAGGAATGTCCCCAAGACCGTGGACATCCTCTCCTAAAAACCAGCAGTGCCACCTCGTTGTCTCCTTGTCTCCTTTTTCGTTGTCTTTTGCTCCCTTTTAATGCCAAAACCTGGAATCATAATGCATTAGTCACGTAGATAGAGTGCGTACCCTTCTTCCTACAAACAACATGAACAAACTAAGAAATGCATGCATAAGCAATAAAAAATGAATGGTTTGAGCAAGTATAATAGGCCAAAATGAGCCCAAATTGTACCAAAATTGGGGCTCATCAGTTGTGAGTGGTATGCTTCCTGGTTGCCATAATTTCTCTTTCCATTGTTCTTGCTAACCTGAATGCCTTCTCTAATGAATCAGGTTCCCAAAGGTGAACATCATGTTGGATATTATCCTTTAAAGACCCTATGAACACATCAATCCTATTCTCCTCTGGAATATCTTTTACCCTTATGTTCAATTTTTGGAACTCCTCAATGTGCTCCATTACTGAACCCTTTTGTTTGAGACTTATCAATTGGCTAAAAAAAATGTTGCTTTTTGTATCTTCATAATGTGCTTTAAATTCTTCCGTAAAGATTGCCCAAGTGATAAAATTTTTACGAGAGCAAAGCCATTGATACCATACAAACTGATTCGGTTCCAAATATACAGTTGCCATACGTACCTTTTGTGTGTTTTTCACATTATTGAGATCGAAGAACTGCTCCATCTGTAATATCCATGTGGTGAGATCCTTTCCATTAAACTTCCTCATATTGATTTTTGGAATATGATGGGTCTTCGATCCAACATTAGAGTATATGGAATCATGATTAACATTACTTTTGTTCACATCATGAGTTTCCTTTACAACCTTTTCACCATTAGTAAGTATTTCTTGTAGAAAATTTGTCAAATCTGTCTTCAAATCTGCCATGTCTGTCTTCAAATCTGTCTTCAAATCTGCCATGTCTCTCTTCAAATATGTCTTCGAATCATCCATCTTAGCTTCCATGCCATTTATCTTAGATTCCACGACATTTATCTTAGATTCCACACCATTTATCTTAGCTTCTGTTAGCTTTTGTGAGCGTGAAATTTGTTGCACTTGTTCTTGTAATTTTGATATATCATGTAGCATTTCTTCCTCTTCTTCATGAGTCATGCTAGAGCTTTCAGGTTCCTTACTAGGTGTTTTCATTTTCTTTCCTCGGGGCATCAGTTACCGATAATAATTCTTTACTATGCCCTTTGAATTCCTTCAAACCCAGCTTACACAAAAATTTAAAAAAAACACTACACACATGTTTTCACTTTGTAGAAGCCTGATATTGAATCTGATGTATCTCTGTAATTCCAGATCCTCTAATTCTGAAATTGTGACCTATAGTAGCCTTCTGTGTCCTCTTTCCAATGCCATAAGTTTGACCCAATTTGGATTCTCCAAGGAAGCGTTATGCGAAATCTCCCACATTGACTTGATTATAGACTAGTTCAGTAGAGAGAACTTGTACAATGTGCCACGAGTCACTGTTTCAACCTATGGATCTCAAAAATGCATACAAGAAACTACAGTCTGTCCTATTTTTATACCTTCTTATGAAATTTCAATCCGATCTCCAAAGAGAAAGTTATGACGATTTTCCCCAGGTTACCTATTTTGAATGTAATTCAGGAGTCTGCAAAAAGACCAAATTCCTCAGATCATATCTCCACAAATATCGCGCGAGAAGCTCTGAAATTCGGACCCAAGGTTCAGCGTGATTTCTTCTCAAATGGGTTTTTTTTGCGACTTTTGAAACATCACAGAAAAAACGTTATAGCGAACATGCCACGATGATCTGTTTGGAGCAGCGAAACCCTAGAATCCAAAGCTCTGATACCAAATGTTATGAAACGAGCTCAAGAAAAGATAGGAAAGATAGATCAACACCTTAGAATTCAGCCTCTTCGATGGGGCAACCTCCTTTACATTACATAAATGAACAATTCTTGGATGATACAAATGATAAAACCTCCTTTCTATATATAGGATTCTAAGGAGTCACAATATAATCCAGCCGACCTAACAATAATAATATAAAGCCACAAAAATAACAATAAATGGATTCTATGGGGCACAGAAATAACAAAATGGGGGTAATAGGGGCACAACAATATAAATAAGGGGTATAACTACAATAGTAATGGGGTAATCACTAGTATTATAGGGACCCAACACAGGGCATCAAGTCGTTAAGGGGATAGATTAAGACTTCTTGAGCCTCAGAAGGCCCGAGAGCATTGTAAAAGGCCTATAAATATTTGAAAGTTCAGAGTAACAAGGGTTCAACTTTTGGAGACTGTGGAGACTCTACTCCTCTAGCTTCTCATCTTCATTCCAGCAATATAAACTTCTTTTGTTGTTACATGTTCAATTCCCATTTTCTCTTCTATTCTATGCTTGCACTTGAATAGGTTATTCATGTTTTCTTTTCTTTATAATGCCAGATAACTGTCATCTTATCTCTGCATTGATAAATTAGATTTGCAAGCTTCATTTTCTTTCTGTAGCTAGCCATTTATATGTGTTTATGTATGCATCTACTGGTACAGTCAGTATTCTCCATTTATCCATTGAATCTATAAACTATTGAGCATTAGTGGTCTAAAGCCTTGTAAAGCTAAGGTGTTCATGCATGTCTTGAGTGAAAATATAGTTGAAACAGTCATCTGACTTGATCCAAACCATCATTCATTCCAATAGTTCAGAGAACAATATTGAAGATTATATGTTACCAGGCATCTCCGAGCTACAACCTAGGAGAGCTTCCTGGAGTGATAACAGAATTGGTGCCATTTCCAGGGAGAGGAAACTGAAGCTCAGCTTCCCTGGGAGATGACATAGATCTAGCTTTGATGATAGACAAAGTCTGGGCACTTTTTCGGTTGTAATCATCTATCTTTCTACTCTACTGGAGGACGAACCTCTTGGTGACTCCACTTCATAGTTCTAGCTTAGTTTGTGAGGCATACTCAGAGAAATCCTTAGAAGCCACAAGTTGACCTAGTATCTAACCCTGAAAAAATAATCAAAGAAAAAAAGGCATTACAGAAAGGAGCATCACGTTCAGGCAGCTCTAAACAATATTCTATATCTCTTCAAGAAAATCTGATAGTAGAACAAATACATATTGAGAGTATAGCATCTAATCTAGCAATGACGAAAAAATCTCAGAGATTCATAGAGCTCCTTATTCTTTAGTTTCTCCTTATGTTCTAAGCCTGAAGGAAGCCTCTCCTCCTATACCTCATACCCCTTTAGTCTTATCAGTCACTCCTCAACCCCCAGAGATTCAGATTTCCAGTACCCTTATAGCCACCACAGCTATGGCAGGACCACAAGCACCTACCACGATGGAAAGAATCATAGCTACAAGGTATGGACCTCTAGTACTTCCCACTCCTTTAAATGCCATGGCTACTAGAGAATATCAAAAGTATAGGCCTAAATTCATTGGGACTAAAGGTGTTACAGCGAGGAACATCTTGAATCATTCTATAGCTATGCTGATAACATAGATATTAGTGAAGACAATGTATGGATTAGAGTCTTTCTCCAAAGTCTACATGGAGAGGCTAGGAAATGGTTCAGAGAACTAGCCCCAAAGTCTATAGCAGATATTGAGGCTTTATATGATGCATTCCTAAAGCATTGGGGGGATAAGAAGGATCTACTCTACTACCACACCGAGTTTGGGAACTTAAAGAGGGAAAATGGTGAGTTGTTGTCTGATTTTAACAAGAGGTTTAACCGCGTGTACAACAAAATACCCGTTGAAGTAAAAACCACCACTACCTCTGTTAAACTCACCTATGCCAGTGCTTTTGATTCTGACTTCTATCTACTGTTGAGGGAGAGGCGATGTGTTACTTTGATTGATATGCAAGATGTAGCCTTGGAAGTAGAATCAAACATCATGGCTGCAGAGAAGCTCAAGGGAAATGTTGATAGAAGGAGACAGAAGGGCGAGTCTTCATCATATTTAGATCCCAAGATAGATAAGATGACCAAGATGATAGAGTCATTGGCCTCTGAAATCTCCAAATTAAAGGTTGACTAGCACCCTGGGAAAGGAAGAGTTCCTAATACCTTTTCTCCTAGAAATCCAAATTCATATAGAAGAGCTAATGAGTAATTGTAGATTTTGAAAAGAAGCAAAGATGTCAATGAAGACCAAAGGGTGAAGACCCCTTTCCAGAATGTAGTCATGGAAGATGAGTAGTTTGAAAAAGATGATGAGATCCATTGTCTGGAAGACAAAGGTAGTGCCTCATTTTTTACCTCAGCAGCCTATGAAAAGTCATTATTCAATGACCAGATCAACCAAGAATGGGATGGTTAAGATGTTCTGCAAACTGAAGATCAGAACAGATATAATCTAAGGTCGATGATGAATAATGCCAAGGAAACTCCTATTCATAGAGTTTTTGTCCCTGCAATACAACAAGCTAATAAGTAGAAGTGACCGGCAGCTGATCCCATCATCCTCAAAGCTTCATCTCACGAGGTAAGGGGCCTTGACAAGTCTCCTTCTCCTTTCAGTTTTCAATCAGAAATTCAAAAACTAAGAATACCTATACCTCTGATCGAACTAGTGAAGAATGAGTCCTTCAAAAGAGCCATCATCAAGGCACTTGAGCCTAAAGCCATCCAAGCTTCCACTGACTATGTAAATCTGCAAGATGACAAACAAGTTATTATTCTCAACCCAATGATTGAAAATTGTGAAGATGGCTCCCCATCATTCTATGTCTCACTGACTATTCATGAAAAAATCCTTCACAACTTCCTTTTGGACACTGGAGCCAGCCATAATCTAATGCCCAAGGTTGTCATGGATGAATTGGGGCTTGCCATTACCAAGCCTTATCATGACCTATTTTCTTTTGACTCTAGAAAAGTGAAATGTTTGGGATTAATCAAAGACCTAGCCATCACCTTGTCTCATATGCCCATGGAAAGCATGATGATGGATATTGTGGTAGTAGATGTACCCCACAAGTTTGGCATGTTGCTCTCCAAAGGTTGGATTAAGAGATTAGGTGGAACATTGCAAAATGATCTATACTATGCTACTATCCTAGTTTTTGGAGGTGAGAGTAGGAGACTATACAGAGAAGCTCAATTGGCTTATGTCATCAATGATGAAAGTAATCCCACTAATCATCCTATTTATGTTGTCAACACTAATTTTGGAGCTTATATTCTTTAGATTGAAGAATCCGAGTTGGCCTCCACACAGCTTAAGAAACCAGTTTTCCATATCACAGTGGAAGAAGGCCCACAAATTTGGGACATGTTCTTTGATGGAGCTTGCTCTAAGGAAGCTGCAGGGGTAGGTGTAGTCCTTGTGTCCCCCACACAGGAATGCATTCATTTATCTTTCAAATTAACTTTTCAGGTCACAAATAACATAGCAGAGTACGAAGCCTTGATATTGGGCTTAAACGCTACTAAAGAAATGGGCATCAAAGGTCTGAAAGTGTTTGGAGACGTAGACCTTATCATTCAGCAGGTCAACAAAAATTTCCAAGCAAAGCATCCAAGGCTGAAAGCATATAGAGATGAGGTATGGAAGCTCAAGGACACTTTTAATATTTTCAGAATGAAGAACTAGCTTAGTGATTCCCTTGCTATGTCTGCAAGAACGTTTATTCCTCCTTTGCCTCCTAAATTGACTTATGAAGTTCAGGTGAAATATAGACCATCTATACATGACAATGTCAAATACTGGAAAGTTTTTGAAGATGATGATGAAATTAATAGGTTTTTACAAGTCGTTGATGAATTTTCTTAAATGCACATCGACCAAGAAATTGAAACCATGGAAGAATGAAACCAGTCCAAGATAAAGGACAAGATTGGCTGCGAAAGCATTGTCCAGCTGCCTAGTAACTATATACCCAAAGGATTGGTGCCCCTAGAGACGTTGTCTGATCATAATGATGTACCTTATAAGCCTTCCAAAAAATAAAATGAGTCTGCAGTTCATCGACATAATATAGGGAGCCTAGATCATCCAAAGTACATAAATTTGCCCACCCACTTGTTTACTACCCAAAGTTCTGAGTATTGCACCCTGATGAAGCAATTTTTTGATATTTTTGCTTGGGAGTACAGTGATCTTAAGGCTTATGACACAAACATCATTCCGCATAAGATTCCACTCGAGACGGACACCATCCCTTTTAAGCAGAAGTTAAGACCTATCAACGCTCTCTTACTGCCTTTGATTGAAAAGGAAATTAAAAGTTTGTTGGAGGACAACAAAAAGAACTGGGATTCCAAGTTGAAGTTTGTACTATGGGTTGACAGGGTTACCAACAAGAATTCCATAGGAAATTATCCATTCAAGCTAGTTTACAGCACTGATGCTATTTTGCTTATCCAGCTAATTCTCACTGTGGCCAAATTCTTGCAAGAAGAGCAGGATGAAGAGAATGACATGGCAAGGAGAATGAGTAACTTGGTTGAATTATAGCAAAACAGAGAACAACTAGTTGAGAAATCAAGAGTTCATCAGAAGAAGATCAAAGAAACCTTTGATAGAAAGGAAAAGGTGGACAGTTTTCAGGTTGGTGACTGGGTTCTCAAATGGGATGCATTGAAGGAAAATAAGGGAAACCATGGTAAATTCGATGCCTTATGGATGGAACTATTTGTCATTGCTCAAATTCAGATGAACAACACTTTCATTCTGCACAATTTGGAGGGGGGAAGGTGTTTTTGATGGCCAGGTTAATGGGAAGTTCTTGACACTTTATTTTATTTAAGGCTTTAAAGCCTTGATATTATAATTATGTTTTTCATTTTTTATTTTCTATGCAAAATAAACTCCATGCCCAATGGAAAACTAGAAGATAGATTTGATTTTGGTTTTACAGGAAAGGCATTGGCCTGTGGTTCTTGAAACTTCACAGGGAGGATTTCATCCCCAGAAGGAGCCAGTGTTAGCTTTGTTGGCATGTGGCCCAAAATGGGTCCAAATATGTTCTTTAAGTCTTCAAAAGCGAATAAAATCATGCCAAATATCAAAACCAGCGTAGGAGAAGAACCCTTGGAATGGCGGAAAAGCACTATCAGGAGGAAAAAACACATAAAAATGGTGAAAAACCAAGTATCGGAGACATAAATAGTGAAATGCATAGCAACCATCAGATCTGGACGATCAATGGTCCAGATCTAATCAGCAGAGGCAAGGATAATTTTAGGGGCGAATGTTCGCCCTTTGGCGAAATTAAGGGGTTTTAAATTTTTAGTGGGCGAATATTTTGTATCATAGTACATTTTACAAATCGCCTCAAATAGCCCACCTTATTTTAAGGGAGAGGGTAAAAAAGGTAAATTTAGCCCTTGAAATTAGGACTTACAACCTTCCATTCGCCCATTTTCAAGAATAGGTTTTATTTAAGTGAATCCATTCGCCCATTTTCAAGAATAGGTTTTATTTAAGTGAATCCTATGGGCCAAATACCATATTTATAAAAGAGGTATGGTAATATAATAAAAATATAAATAAATGAGAGGTATGGTAAATAAATAAAACATTTTTATATTTACTCCATAAGTCACCTTATATACATGTAAGGGTGTAAACAAATAAAAATATAAGTAAAGTGGAGGTATGGTAAATAAATAAAACGTCTTTTTATACTTACTCAAACCTATTTTTATATTTAGTCCATAACCCTCGTTCTATTTATGAAGGCTCAAGAAAGAGGTTTTATTTAAGTGAATCCTATGGGCCAAATACCATATTTGTAAAAGAGGTATGGTAAATTAATAAAAATATAAATAAACGAGAGGTATGGTAAACAAATAAAACATTTTTTTATATTTACTCCATAAGTCACCTTATATTTACGAACACTCAAAAAATCAGTTATATTTAGGTGAAACCTATGGCCAAAATACTATGGGACAAATACCATGGACTAGATTGTTATTAATACCATGCAAAAAGCCATTATTAACCCTAATATTAGAATTAATAAAAATAAAAATTGCACATGGTATTGACCCATGGTATTCACCAAAATGGCACATGATATTGACCCATGGTATTCACCTGGAATGTAGCATATTTAAATGGGGGAATTAAACCAGCATGTAGCCTATGCTAAGATTCACTAGGACTTTACAAAGTTTTATTATTTAGTGAAAGACTCGCCAAGATCTTACAAGATTTTATAATTGATTAAAATATTCGCCATGCCTAGTGAGAGATTCGCCAAAAAATTATATATACATATTATATTATTGATAAAATCGCCTTCCATTTTTCCTATATACCATGGAGATTCGCCCATTTATTATATTTATAAATTTGGGGGGGCGGGGGGGGGTTCTTAAAATTTTCCCTGGGTAGAGGCAATTGGCGGATTGGGGGTAGACCGTATGGAACTTGTGATGGCGATCAACGATGCAACATGGACCATTGATTAAGTGCACAGATCAATGGCCCACATCACATCGCAGGATCGCTATAGAAGAACACAACAGAGCGCTCACCATTGGCCAGGGCATGAGGGATATGTGATTGCAATCAATCGCATCGACAGATTCTATTCGGGGAAACATTATGGAGTGGGGCCTTTATACATGTATATGTGTGATGCAATTAACCGGACCCGACGGTTATATACATAGTACTGCATAAAATTTGAAATCTGTTGAAAGGCATTTTCCTATGTATTTAGCTTATTTTTGTTATTTATTGAAATACAAAGGGGCAGCGCCGATGTGATAAAACCTGGACCCAAAGGGGTTTGGAAATGAAAATATATAATATTTCAGGTTCATCAAAGCCAATTTTTCATGACTTTTAGTGTTTTTAACATATTTCAAAATACAAAGGGAAGCTTGGAAACAAGGCTGAAGCAACTTGCAATAGAAATTGAGGGTGGACCTGATAGAGGAATAGAAAATGTTTAAGGAATTGTGAATTTTGAAATAAATAGAGCTTGGCGGGATTTCACAGTGTTGCAGCGTTTTTCTATGTAAAATAGAAAACGGTCGTTGTTAGCATTTGAAAGGATTTCAAAAGGCCCACAAACCCATCCCATCACATAACAGAGGTCGGGAGACAGAGATTGGGAGATAGAAAGCTGAAAGGGGAAAGGCCACAATGCAACACAACCAAAACTAATAGAAGTGATCATGGAGCATTGCTGTCATGAGTGAGCTCCTGACAGTGTAGCAAACTACCAGAATGTAGTTACTCAGTTGTTAGAAGAAGAAACCTTTGACCCCATGCATGCCTAGTCAAGTCATCAAGTCGTTAAAGACAGAGGGGATAGATTAAGACCTCTCGAGCCTCAAAAGGCCCAAGAGCATTGTAAAAGGCCTATAAATATTTGAAAGTTCAGAGTAACAAGGGTTCAACTTTTGGAGACTGTGGAGACTCTACTCCTCTAGCTTCTCATCTTCATTCCAGCAATATAAGCTTCTTTTGCTATTACATGTTCAACTCCCATTTTCTCTTCTGTTTTATGCTTACACTTGAATAGGTTATTCATGTTTTCTCCTGTTTCTAATGCTAGATAACTGTCATCTTATCTCTGCATTGATAAATTATATTTGCAAGATTCATTTGCTTTCTGTAGCTAGCCATTCATATGTGTTTATGTATGCATCTACTGGTACAGTCAGTATTCTCCATTTATCCATTGAATCTATAAACTATTGAGCATTAGTGGTCTAAAGCCTTGTAAAGCTGAGGTGTTCATGCATGTCTTGAGTGAAAATAGAGTTGAAATAGTCATCTGACTTGATCCAAACCATAATTCATTCCAATAGTTCAAAGAACAATATTGAAGATTATATGTTACCAGACATCTCCAAGCTACAACCTAGGAGAGCTTCTTGGAGTGATAACACTTCCATCTCGTGCAGTCCCCTAGTCGCGCAGCCCTACTACCCAGGCAATATATTTTATAGTCCCACGGCTCCTTTCGGCTACTTGGAGAGCTAACGCTATGCTTCCATCATATAGTCATCTAGTCAGATCCCCGGTGTATGGCTTCAATTGGCTTCCATTTACCTTTCCAAGAAATGGATATCCATTCAATTCTCTTGTTGAAATGCTCCACCATTGGTAATTTCTTTGATGACATATGGCCCCAGCTAATGCATCTAAAATTTTCATGGAAATTTAACAAACTTGTTGTCATATAATAAAACCAAATTGTTTACCTTAAAGGTGCGCATTTTTATGTGTCGATCATGCCATGCCTTGCCGCACTCCTTCTGAACTTGTTGACGGAATCCAGCCAAAAACTTATCTTCTTCAAGCTTTGTTAGTTGTTTGAGCCTCTCTTCCAGGGCTCCATGATCTGCCATTCCTGTGAACATTGTTATGCGTAGACTAGGTACAATATACTCCATTGGCATCACAACTTCTATGCCATAAACCAACCTGAAAGGTGTCTGTCCAGTCAGTTTCTTACAAGTAGTTATGTAAGCCCATAGCACCGTGGGTATGTGCACATCCCAATCATTCCTTTTTGCATTGCAAACCTTCATTAGCACGTTCTCCAATATCTTATTAAATACTTCAACCATCCCATTAGCTTGTGGGTGATATGGCGTGCTATTTTGATGATAAATTTGGAATTCCTCCGTCAGCGCATTGATCGTTTCATTAAGGAAATGTGTACCATGATCACTCACCAAAATCTTTGGGCAACCAAACCTAGTCAGCACATATTCAAATAGGAACTTCATTGTTGTTGCCCTTGTATAGTCCTTCACGACTGTGCCTCTGCCCATCTAGTCGAATACTCTATCGCAGTGATCATAGACTGTGCACCCGTCTTCTTTCCTAGAGGTTGAATCAGGCCTACAAAATCAATGGCCCATTTCTGAAATGGCTGTAATGACACTTGCGAATTAAGAGGCATCTCATCCCTCAGCGATGGTCTACCTGTCCTCTGACATGCATCAGATGCCTTACAGTAAGCCTTGGAATCCTTATGTAGTGTCGGCCACCACAACCCAGCATGTAAAATCTTTTGTGTTGTTTTTTTTTCCTAAATAATGTCCTCCTGCAACTCCTCTATGAGCTTCAGCGAGGATGTTGTTCCATTCAAACTCAAGTACATAGCATCACAGAAGTTCATCCAAGCCCATTATACATAAATGTCTTGCAATGACAGAAAATTTTGTCGCGCACACCACCATCTCCTTCTTTTGTTGACTAGTATACCCTTTTGGATCCATCCCTGTCGTTAGTAATTGTATGATATTTGCAAAGTGATTGTCAGCTATGCACACCACAAAGATCTAGGCGCCAGGCAGTCTATCCTCCAAATTAGTAGGCTCCTCTCTTGTTTCAATGCATCACAGATGATCTAGTCCTCCATTCAATCGTCTTGGCTTCACAATGACTTCAAAATCACATTTCTAAAATAGCAGCAGCCATCTGCATATATTTCCCCCCAACATAGGCTTGTTAACCAACTTCAATGTAGAATGGTTTGTATACATCTTAAAGTGTCCGCCTAGCAATTAGTGTCTGAACTTCTGGAGCGCATACACCATAGCCAAACCTTCACACTCTGCCATTGAATAGTTCTTCTCATCTTTAGAAAACTTCCTACTTGCAAACGCTATAGGGTGATCCAACTCTCCCTCACCGACCTGTGTCAATACTGCTAAGAGTGCAATACATGACACGTCCACATGCACATGAAATTCCTTCTTCGAATCCGAGAAGACTAGGATTGGAACGATGACCATCTTTTCCTTTAACACATCTAATCTTCTCTGACATTCTTCATTCCAACATAATGTAGCATCCTTCTTTAGCAAATTCTCAATCATCGTGGTAATCTGGCCATAACTCTTGATGAACTTTCTATAGTATCCTCTATGCCCCAACATTGCACAAAGATGTTTCGCACTTCTTGGTGCTTCCAAATTAATTATAACTGCTATCTTAGCTAGGTCCACCATTAATCTTTATCTGCACACCACATGGCCAAGAAATATTCTGAAAGCAACACAAAACAAACATTTCTTCAAATTGAGCGCAATCTAATACCTTTGGCATGTATCCAACATCAATTGTAGGTTGGATACATGGCATTTCACCAGCCCAAACACCGTCCAATCGTTAAAGTATACCTCCAGAAGCTTGTGAATGAAGTCCTTGAACACCACAATGACTACGTGCAAAATGATCGCCAGTGCGTTCTTCTGTCCATAAGGCATTATAGTATGCTGAAATCATCCCCACCCAGTTATGAAGGTTGTCTTACTTCTATCCTCCGGCGCGATGTTGATCTTATGGTACCCTGAGAACCCATCAGTGAACAAATATGCTTCCTATCCTCCTACATTATCCAACACTTCATCGGTGAATGGAGTCAGAAAAGGATCATGCACACAGGCATCATTCAGCTTCCTGAAATCTATGCATATCCTTATTTCATCCTTCTGCTTCTTTTCCTGAACTACTATTGGGCTCATCCAATCAAATTCTTCCACTGGTTCAATAATACCTACCATAAGAATTTTATCCAACTCTAAGCAGACCTTTTCTTTATACTTTGGATTAACGCGGTAAGGCCTCTGCTTGATTGGCTTCGCATCCAGTTTCAACGTAATTTTCATAAATCCCAGGTCCCATATTATCCCCTTTAAGTCTAAAAATTTTTTAGGGAACAAGTCCTAGTATTCGTAAACTAACTCAGTGACCTTATCCATCGTAGCATCATCCCAGTAGTTCCCTATCTTCACAAACTTCAGCTCTACCTCTGTCCCAATTTTCACTTGTCTTGTTTTTAGCGGCGCAGTGATATCTGGGTTTTCTATCTGCGGTCCCTCAACTTCATGGTGTCCTTCTGTTTATGGGATATTAATGTTCCTCGAATCCTCATATTCCTCTTCATCAATGACATTGTAGCACTCTAGTGTGTGGTGCAGTTGGGTGGCCTAATCTGGTTGAATCAAATCCAAGGGATCCTGCGGTATTCCAAAGATCGTTGATTTAACCTCCTACAGTGCTTCATCAATGCACTCAAATCCATCTTCAAAGCTAAGTGTCATCAAGAATCCCTGTCTCAAAATATCCCATTCGTCTGTGCCAATGCAGAGCTCTATCTCCAAGTACCAATTCATAGTTATTACATCCAAGGTGTGACTATACAAACACACCCACTCCAGTTGCGGTTCTACTCCATAAGCATTGGTCTATTTGGCTAAGTGATCATGCTGATCACTCCTTACATCAAATTTCTCTATCAACCATACCTTTGGGTGACGAAACCGCACCCTCATCATTCTTCTATATTCAAACTGTCCATTGAAGTTTTCTTTATGCGTACCCCGCCATCTTTCAGGCCTAGCACACAGCACCAAGTTCAAGGCTTGGAAGCGATTCTTCTCCAACACTTCCCATTCAAATGCATCCAGAAATTTATCAACATCAATTAAACCATCATAGTAAGGTAGACTTCTTGCCTTCGATGATATGTAGCACATTGATTTGGTCATCATGTTACATCATAGTGTCGATACTTCGTGCAATCTATTCTGCCATTGTTCCAATTCCTCATTTGATTCTGATGTGCAGGAGCTTTCGCGGTCCCATGCAAGATGTCCATCAGCTGTCAGATTCACCCAATCTTAATCTCACATCGTTATCTTATAAATTTGGTCCAAATCATCATCACTTCCATAATTGTGGACTGTTTCATTGTAGCGTGGTCCTTCTTAAAGGTCCAATGGTACTACTACGTGGAGCAATTTCTTTCAAATGACATCGTCCACTTCTTCAAATTGATCACCTTGTTCATGTCAATAGCCCAGTCGATTCCAAGGAGCACAGGGTAGGGATTTCTTTCATCCAGAAGCTTTATCACTTCAACATTGGCCAACGTGCTCACACCTTCAATATTGACTATCACTCCCTGTAACCTTCCCATGGGGATAATCTTTTTGTTGATTCTCCATCCTCAATTGAATAGGAGACCATTGTAGCACAGGTCTCCCCATTCTCTCCCAGGTTTGTTTAGGAAAAAAAATTTGCGTCGAACCTTAGATCTAGAATAACTTGGTCCATTTCATATTCTCTTATCTGTGCGATGAGTCTCATCTCCCACCCTATTCTTTCCTTATGCTTATCAATCTTCCTAACCATGCAAGGGCTATCAAGAGTATTACCAGCACATTTATTGATCAACTCTTGTAATCCCTTTACGGCCTTGCTATCTCAAAGCAATGTCATAAAGGTCTCCAAAAATGTAGTAAGCATGGTTGGGTCCATTTCTTCAGACTGCTTATCCTGACTTCCTGAGGTAGAAGCCTCAGCGAAGCTTTTCTTTACTTCCATGAAGGTTTCCTTCGTGCGCTCCAAATCAAATCCAACCTCCTTTTCTAGAGCTTTACAGACCCATTTACCTTCTTCAGGCTTCTTTCACTTGTCTTCTCAAGTCGTCATTCCACTTTGCAGCACAATGTTCACATTAGTATCTTTTTCGCGGGGTTCAACCCTCATAATCTGTAGATTCTGGGTAGGCCACTGAGGCTATGCCCCTTTTTCGTGTATCTTAGCTAGTAATACAGGGCAATCTTCTATCGCATGGTCAAACTGAGTGCAATATCTACAAGACAGACGCATCGGGTTCATGCATTCTCGTGCGTAGTGTCCAGGTCCCCCGCAGTTGTAGAAAATCACTTGTCCTTGACCTCTACTAGGTCATCCTCGACCTTGACCTCGCCCACACCCCTGAAATCCTCCTTGTGCTCCCCCAGCACCTTGATCCAGAGGCCAGGTTTCTACCTGCACTCTATATGCAGGTGTTCTATCCATCATTAGATCATAGCTATGATAGTAACCCTCATCACGACCCATCGATTGAAAAAAGTTACAGAAGAGTTGTTGCAGTGTCAATACAAATTTTTGCAGCAAGTTACAATTGTCTATCACATGTTTTCCAGCCACCTAACAAATAGCATGCCATAACGCAGGCCCTATACTTGGCCCTACTTGAGCTTCCAGCCTCATAGGCATCGACCCTCCTACTGCAACATAGTTCGGGAAGACTAGGAAATGATCTTTGTCATGCCCTTGGCTTTTAAATTTCAGGCACCAAACTTCTTCGCGCACCTCTGGCCGAGCTACTCTATCCTTCTTCAGACTTTGAAACTCTAGGAAAAGGTTCTGCAACTACACGTGAATCTGTTGAACTCCCAAATTATCATCTTGCATCGGCATCTCATGCAATCTCATTGCAATTTTCTAGGCTTCCACCTAGGTCCTAATCTTTTACTACGATAAATCAACCCTCATATGAGGCAAGAGTGAAGCAACAAACCATTCGTAGTGCTGCCCATCTATAGATTCATGTTGGCTTCTCGGATGATGCACTTCAATCTCTGATCCAGATCCCAGGGTTTCTCACCAGGCTTCATCATGATATCCTTGAATCCCATAATTGATTGAGATTCAGAATTAGGCCTCCTGAACTCCTTATTTAGCGCGGTTTGAATATCTTTTAATGAAGCCATCGGGTTATCAGTGCAGTACTTAATGTACTGTGTTAGAACACATTCCAGTAAAGCAGTGACCAATGTTGCTTTCTTCATCTAATCATTTGTTATACCCTGAGCCTCCCATATGGCCTTTGAACTAACCAAAACTGGTTTGGGTCGTCAGTTCCCGAACCCTTGAAGACGGGAAATTTTACTGCATTTTCCATATTGAACAATGGCGAAGGTGGTGGCAGTGTAGGTGAAGGTGTATGCGGTGGAGGTGAATGTGGAGGTGGGGTAGGTGGATGGGGCATTCATGGGAACCCTCGTTTTATTAACTGTACAACACTATATGATGAAGCCTGTGTCATCTCCTCGTCGTCACTCACAGGAGGTTTGATCAGTGGGCTATATTCAGGGCCTGTTTTTCCTCTATGCCTGAAGATATTTCCGCTTCGTGTAGCTCCAAACATCAAGGTAACTGCATAACCCGCTTTTCACACAAGAGCATCTTAATCCAAGTATTTAAAGAGCTTAAATACTTACTTCACGGTCCCTTGAAGAAGTGGCACTCTTCTTCATTGTAACTAATCAAAGTATCGACCGCGAACTCTATCACGAATCCTCCTATGATACAATCAAGCTAGTGATCAACAACACATGTGATATTATCTTCTGAGACTTCCAATCTCTGCACTAACTCTGGGGTCGACACTATTAGATCATCAAGCCTCCACCTTCCTTGGTCATCTGCCAATTTACTGAATCACTCGTATAATTCAAATGGGGAGGAACAAAAGAAAATTTCATGTATCTCTGTGTACATATATCTGTCCAACCACTGTTCTTTCGTCAATCGTGGATTTATGTTTTCTTTCACCGTGAATTTGTGGATCTTCCTATCCAACCAGTCTTCAATTTCCTTCTTAGTTGGATTCTATTTATACGCCATCACACATCTCTTTATGCAGATCCTGGTCCCAACAACGAAACCATTTGTTGGCTTAGTGGGCCCTGACCTAGGTTCAATGTTAATTTAGCCAAACAAATCCCTACACTATTGGACCTTTTGGCATCAATCCATAGAGCATGGACTGAAGTCTCACCCAAAGAAGTATGGGGGGATGTCGGAACCAAGTTTCCACACCCAGAGATGGTAATGATGTCCTTTTTTTCCCTAACTCTGCCTTCATGCAAATTGATAAGCCTTTTAGGGCTTATCAGTATACTTCTCTTAATAGACCTCTAGACCTTTGCGACGGTCTATGACTGTCATTTGCGAACCCTAACAAGGTGAATTAACCACTTACGCTCCCTTGTAATTACTCTTACGTTTGTATTTACCCAGATCGGCTTAAGTATTTGATAACTTCAATATGCATTAATATGTTCTTCGCATAAATAGATATTATTATTTATAGATGATAACAATGTAAAACATATAGATTCATGCATCAATATAGCATTAAATCATAAACCCATTATTCAACATAATTGCATTCATTCGTAACAGAAGTAAATAGATCAAACATAGATATTTCCATAGTAATCTTCTTTATTAATGCTTCAGATCTTCTTACAGACTCTAACTACCCTGTGCACTCAGCTGCAGGGGTCCGCACACTCAACTACAGACTTCTACCCTAGGCATCTATGCACACAACTATAGAACCTCTCTTCTACTCTAATAATCTTCTCTCTTTTCGCTAATGACACATTCCATTCATTTTCCAAAATCTGAACTGCCTTAGACTATTCTAAGACTCTCCTTTATGACACTTCTAAAGCTGACACATCTTACATAAAATAAGGTTGGAAACTCTTTATGACACCTTACATCTACGCACTCTGCAGCCACAAATTGCGGAGACTTTACACTTTATATACAAAAACTTGGGCTTTCTACCCCAAAACTTGGGCTTTTAACTGCAAAATCGATCCTAGGGGAACCTGTCCCAGCAGCCGCTATTGCAGCTGATGTTTTCCTCATTTCACCTTGTGTGGCCTTACTTGTTCATGTGCCTTCATTAGATGGGGTGAGCCATTCACTCAGCCATTTTCTAATGACCCCCATAATGTCATCCTCGCGAATAAATATGGAAACTTATGCCATGTTCATGCAACATCCTTTTTTGTGCGTATCGACAAATTGTGAAAATCTACCTTGAAATATTCAATATTTTTATATTTCACATATAAACTAGGTGATAGTCATGCTCATTTGTTGATCACTATCTACAACTCTGACTCAAACAATACCCAGAAGATATTTTTTTCCATGATGTGTTTAGGATCCTTCGTTGCCCACAGTGAGGCGAATTTCACAGCCTCTCACAAGTCTTGATCCTGTATTGGGAACTGGATATCCTCAAGAATCCTCCAAGCTACCGTCATGATCAAAATAAGTAACCATGTGTAGTGGAATGCCTTTCCATCCTGCTAGTCTTTGCGGAAATCCTCCAAGAACTCATGATAGAGATACTTGGCCTAATTGCATTGGACCCCTTTGTTGCACTACACAGCTAGAGATACTATTGGTGCCGACATTTCATAGGCGCGACACTCTCGTATTATTTTTCTAGCCAAAATTTGTGCAGAAAACTGCATAGCTCCATCCAATATGGAGCTAGTGGTGTGGCCATGCAACTACTTCACCAAACCTAAGTCGCTCTTCATCTGACCCGCGAGCTTGTTCTCCTACAACTTCCCCACAAAATCATCTATAGGGTTCATGCCCTGATAAGGTAACAAGATGATTCTATGGATTAACATGTCATCAATTGGAATGGGCCCTGCCAACCAGAGGCACCCATCATGAACCAAAGCTAGCAATTGATGCACATAGATAATATTAATGATGTTGCGGCTAAAGTGTGGAACCCACAACATGTTGAGAAATCCTACGTGCTCAATTTCAACTGCCCACTTCATTGGATCAAGCCTTGTAACACTCGACTCCTCATAGTAGACTGATTTCAAATTTTTGTTGGGTTCCAACTGTGGGAACTTCGCATGATCGCCTAGATCCCAATCCTCCATCTTCATAAATGGTACCCAAGCCAACAAGTCACCCTTCACAGGTACGTCCTCCGTTCCCTCTAGATTTCCTTCATTAATGCTCTTTTGCTAGTAGATTACCAAATATATGTTCCTTAAATGCTTTCCCCCCACTCCCTTTAATGAAAAAATAGTCATCCCATCATCTACAGTGGTTCCAATGGTTACTTTATCGTTAGGATGTGTGGGTCCCACCATGCTATCATAGCTCCTTTATTGCATCTCCCCTCTGTTCCTTTCTTCTAATCATCATGCAGCCCATTCGCTTCACCAAATTTTCCTTCTAATAGTGTACTTTATAAGCCTGCAATTCATTACAACGACCTGAAGTACTAAGACTGTCCTGCATCCATATAGTCATTGAGTAGGGGTGGGACCACCCCTGTACAACTTCAACTGACTCCCATTGATTCTTCCTGGAAATAGCTCCCCGTTCAGCTTCGTGAGCTGAACTACACCTCCATCCATAATCTCCTTAATGATGTATGGTCCCAGTCAATGCATCTGAAACTTTCTTGGAAACTTCATAAACTTTCTATCATATGATAGTGCTAAATATCCATTTTTAAAGGTGCACTACTTAATGTGGCGATCATGCCACACCTTTTCTCTATCCTTCTATACTTGTTGATGAAAGCATGCTAAGAAGTGATCTTCTTCTAACTCAAGTATCTGCGCGAGGCATTCTTCCATGATATCTCGATCAGCCATCTATGTGACTACAACAATCCTCAAACTGGGCACGATGTACTACATTGACATTACTACTTCTTGTCCGTAAACCAGCCTGAATGGTGTTTGTCTAGTCAACTTCTTATAGGTAGTTCGATATTACCAAAGAATAGTTGGTATGTGCACATCCCAATTATTCCGATTTGCATTACACATCTTTGTCAAAGCATTCTCAAGGATTTTATTAAAGGCTTCAACTGTGCCATTTTCTTAAGGATGATACAGCGTGCTTTTCTGATGATACATTTGTAATTATTCAAGAAAATTAGCAAATGTTTCATTTAGGAAATGTGAACCCCTATCGCTCATAAAATATTAGGACAACCAAACCTAGACAAAATGTATTCAAATATAAAATTCGTAGTTGTACCCATGCTGTAATCCTTCACGGGTTGCACCTCAGCCCACCCGGTTAAGTATTCTATCATTGTGCTGATGTAGCGTGCTCCTATCTTCTTTCCTAGTGGTTGAATAGAGCCTACAAAACCTATTGCCCATTTATCAAATGTTTGTAGTGAGACTTCAGGGTTCATAGGCAATTCATCCCTTAGCGATGGCTTCCCAATCCTCTGATAAACATTGCACGCCCTACAATATTCCTTAGATTCTTTGTGCAGAGTACGCAACCATAGCCCAATTGGCAAGATCTTATACATGGTCGTTCTTCCCACATCATGTCCTCCAACAACTCCTCCATGTGCTTCAGTGAGGATACTTTGTCATTCATAATCTGCTACATACCTACATAGAACTTCATCTAATCCCATTTTATATAAGTGCCCTGCAATGACAAAAAAATTCGTAGCCCTAACCACCAATTCTTTCTTCTGATGCATCGTATATCTTCCTAGAGTTGTACCTATAGACAAGAATTTGATTATATCTGCAAAATGTTCATCTGCAATGTGCACAGCAAAGAGATGCGTATCAGGAAATCCTTGAGCAAGACTTGTAAGTTATTGTCCATTCTCAATCCGCGAAAGGTGATCTGGTCCATCATTTAATCTTCTCGGCTTCCCAACTACTTCAAAGTCATATGCCTAAAATAGCAGTAACCACCTACAAATCCCCCCCCCCCCCTGTTATAGACAATTTTGTGCCTTACAGCAACAAGCATGAATTGTCAATAATCCAAGGGATCCAAAGTTCCCTAAACATGATGTTCCTACCCCTAGAGGAACAAGGTCAGCAAACCAACAGCTCTCAGATCAGTTCTCCACCTGAAAACACTCAGAATCAAGCACTCCTGAAATCAAAGCAGGTGCTCCACTAGGCTTCTGCGCTGAAACACAACTCCTCCATGGTGTACCTGTGTTGCAAAGCAGGTAGGACAAAGGCCACCTGCGTTGAGCGAGTTTGGACATGTGGCACACTGAGTCATTGCTCTGGAATCTTCCAAAAATGACACTTGGATCAGGGATTTCGCCTTGTGATGAGTCAGAGGCTTTGTTTCTCCAAGTGGAAGCAAGGTTCACCAAGTGGACTCAAGAACTGAAGATCAACTAAAGATTAACTGAAGAGAGAGAGGACACAAGGCAGCTACACATCAGTTGCAAGTTGACTCATCCTTTCTCAATTCATCTATATATTGAGCTCTCTCCTATGAGCTCAAGAGGCTGGAATTTTGTGCAAAGTAATGATATGCTGTTGGTTTCATTATTGAGTTATTGGGTGATTGTTTGAGAGAGGTGAAGAAGAGCAATTCTTTCTGCTTGGAGGTGTTGCTGGGTTGGAGCCTGCAATGGTTGTAATACTCTCAGAACCTTTATTTCTTCATTAATAAAAGCTATTGAGGTTCTTCTATGTGCTCTTGTTTCAATTATATATTGTGATGATTGCATGTTTGGTTTACACTAATCCATGAACTAGTTATGATTGCATGCCTCTTGTAGTTTCCTTCTTTGTTATTGTGCAGGATCTCATTGTAGCTGGGCGAGCAGAAGAACAAAGAGCTAGGAGCAAGCGGCCAAAGAGAAGAGTTTGGATTCCACATTAAGCGCAAGGCAATGGTTAGTGCTTTCTCCATTCTCTTTCGCTTTCATAAAGAAGTAAACCTTCAGTAGTTTGTTTTACAGTTGTTGCTAAGGAACTGTCACCCTTAGAGTGGGATAGGGTCATCCGAGTCGGATACTTTTCCCTACAACAAACTGGCGACTCCGCTGGGGATCGTATCCGTTTGATTGTGTTTGTAGTATTTTGCTATTCATTTCCTGAACAAAAGAGTACCAAATCGAAAAGCTTTTGACTATATCAAAAGCGAAGTAGAGGGCAGCTACTCTTGCTCATTTTCTGAGCAAATTCATGATTTGAAGAGCTGATCTACAAAGATCCTTGTAAGCTCTTAGTGATAGCTTTGCACCTTCTAAATCATCCCTTTAAGTGTGCTTGACTGATTGCTTCTGATTTGAGCAAAAACCGTGCATTTTTGAGAAAATTATGACCCGGAAACTGTGAAAACGCAATTCTCGTTTTCCAAAGCAGGTAGTACACAGGCTGCCTGCTTTGCAACGCAGGTCCCGAAGGGGCTACCTACGCTGAGAGCCAGTTTGGCTGTGCAGAGCCTGCGTTGGCCCAAATTTGCTTAGTGCATTTGGGGTTTCCTCCTTTCTCTTGCCTGTTTTCACTTAGTTTTG
The DNA here is from genome assembly GCA_031772625.1 of Pinus tabuliformis. Lineage (NCBI taxonomy): Eukaryota > Viridiplantae > Streptophyta > Pinopsida > Pinales > Pinaceae > Pinus > Pinus tabuliformis. The sequence continues at coordinate 278,490,404 of CM062808.1, forward strand.
CTGCTAGGTGTCAGTCTTGTGCCTGTTTTGAAACCAATATTACTTGCCATCATTCCGCCTCTGTTATATAACGAAATTGTACTTGTTCTTTGTATTTATTACTCATTTACAATTTCCCATAACGAAAAGTAAACTAGTCATGCTTTTGGCCTCTTAGATCTGAACCTGTGTTAGGCATTTTGCTGGTCTAAAGAGTTAGCTTATTTGTTGTCCATAGCTGATTAGTCATTTTACTTTCGCTAGTATGGTTTGATTTCATGTATTTCCAGTGATTAAGCAAGTGAATCTTAAGGTGTCTTTTGATTTTGGACAAACTTGTTTACTTTCGCTTTAAATCGAAATCAAAGTTATATAACCACTTTCTTTTTGTATCCATCCACATTAAGAAAGGGAAAAGAAAATACATGCATTGTGCATTTTGCATTTGACTGTGTGCTTGACGATTTAGGAAAAAATTTCATTTTTAGTGTGTGCTCTATGATCTGTGTGAAAAGATTTGCCTTTCTTTTCCCTCAGTAGTTAAGGTTTTCAAAGTTGAAAGATTGAAAAGTTTGCTTCTCATCTTAGACTGCATTCAGGAATTTGTTATATACATCTCATGGTGATCCTTAAAGACAAACTGATAAGCAAGATCAACATTAAAATAAATCCAATTTACATAACAACGCTTTGTAACATAACGCAAACACATAGAGGTCTAGGTAGAGACGTGTTCCGGCGTCGTTAAACATAGTGACTGTCGATCTCTACGAAGGTGGGTGATTCCTCCTGAGAGTCGGTGGCACTAATACGGACTTGTGCTCCCACGTACCGTCGTGTATATATTGGGAGACCCCTATAGGCAATTATCCTTTATCCATAGGAAGCCGTGTCGACCGCCCTACTGATCGCGATGCAGTGAACACAGCATTCACGAAGATCGACCACCCGTACCGTAAAACGTATTCTGTGGTTTCGCGAAAAGTTTGGCACACCCTCTGCCTAGAACTCCAGAGAAGTTTCTTTTGGCCTTTTTCAAACTCTATAACTGAAAAAGTCCATCCGAGCATTTGTCACTTCGGGCTCGTTAAAACATCGAAGGCGACTAGAGTCATCTTTAGCTTTTTCTCGACTCTTAAAACATGAAAAAGCAAGTTTGTGTCTAAAAGCGTCGTTAATAAAATTTATTTTAAGCGGAACATAATCACCTGTTATTCCCACGTTGATCTTTCAGTTGAAAAGTATGGAGCCCACCAACCAAGGAAGTAACCTTGGCGGAAGTCCAAATCCCTTCTCCTCTTGGGGAGATGTTGGTGCGCCTCATATGGCAACATTGTCACTTCCAGGATTGACAATTGGCCTACCTGTATGGCTCTTTTCAACTAATGTAGTCCAGATCGCCACTAATCCTGAGCAGTCGAATCAACAGTCAGAACAGTCTAGAGCTACCCACCAGCCTTCCACTTCTTACAATTCTTCCTCTGATCCTTCATCTTCACAAGGTAGAGCCGGCAAAAGTCAGCCTCCCATGGAGAAGAAGGAAAAGAAGAAAAGAGAAAAGAAGCAGAAGGGGCCTATGGTGAAGGCGACTGGGGGCAAGCAAAAGACAGCTGACAAAAATCCACACACTGCACCGACCGGGCCTAAATCGCCATGTGTCATTTGCAAAGGGGCCCACTTCCATCGTGATTGTCCTTGTATTCCCCGGATACTAAGGGACTGGTCCCCGAGGTTGCACAATCCGGTAGCATCAACCTCTGGTAGTCATGTTGATTGCAGTCCGTCAACTAGCGAGAGTGAAGGACGAAGAGGGAGACCAAGATCACCCTGTATATTGTGTGAAGGCGAGCATGCCATCCACAGATGTCCATTCTTAGATGAGGCAAAGAGAGTTTTGGAAGATCGTCCGGTTTTGCCGTTACGACTTCCTCCTGGATACCAAAAACTCGCGCCTAATCCCTCGATAGTTGAAAATCCAGCTGACCCGCCCAAGTGGTCAGCTGAAGTGTCAGTCATTGAGAATGAACCTACTGAATCCAGACCAGACGAAAGTCTAAAAGTCGAAACGGCAGTTGATCCAGTTCTTCCTTCAGAGGTTTCATCATCCAATGACTCCGTCATTGAAGACCCATCTTCAAATGACACCCTCACTGAAGAGGATAAAGATGACACCGTCCATATCCTTTTCATCAACACAGACTCTGATGAGCATCAGGGCAATGCGCCCATTCCTTTATCGCAGGAAGGAACATCGTCAGGGTCGTATCCGGCCGTGTATTCGGTCCCACCACCAAGCAACCTAGTTGTATCCTTTGATTGGAATCAACTAGGCAGACCCCGGTTACCAGCCAGTATCCCATTCAGAATCATAGTCCAAATCTACAGAATGGTGATGGCTGGAACTATCATTGATGAAGGGGCATCTGTGAGTATCCTTTCCTCTGTTGCTTGGAAAGCACTGGGTTGCCCGACGCTTTTACCTGAGATGAGAAATCTATCAGGTTTTGATAAAGGAACCAGTCACCCGTTAGGGATTCTCCCCAATGTTCCGGTTACATTGAAAGGGAAGACAGTTCATATGAACATCATGGTCGTCCAGGGACCCTTGGCATATAACTTACTCCTTGGACGAGACTATATATATTGCATGGAGGCAATAGTGTCCTCGCTCTTTAGAGTCATGTGTTTTCCGCACGAAGGAAGAATGGTCAAGCTCGTAGACCAACTTTCATTTCCAGGATCACGCATTGCAAATAGTCAAATACCATCCCTTAACGGTTTGTTCGCTCAAGGAATGCCACCGCCCCCGGTTCTACTTCCCGATGAATGCGAGTAATTCGAGAAGAAAAGAATGGGGACCCAGGGGGCATGCACCCTGGCCTGCCTCGGGCAGAGAAAACCTTAGGTATAAAGTTAATTTCCGCAGAAGGATGGACTAGTCCGTACCCCGTCCGGCAGAGGAAGAGAGGGTTGTTCTAGGATAAAATTCTTTTGTCAAAGTTATTAGAGCGAAAGGATCGTCTCCCTTTGTCTAAAAACGTAGGCTCTCCTAAGGAGGAGATCCATTTGTGGCAGCAAGTAGCCACCATCTTTGAATGTCAAGCCTCACCCATTAAAACAATATGTTTTGAAGGATAAGTAGGGGCAGTCTCCAAAGAAAGAGATGAAATTGCTGCAACAAGTAGTCACCATCCTTAGCAACCTAATGATAGACATCGCCGAAAAAAGAGTTTAGTTTGCGGCAGCAGACAAAACCATTTTTCGGATAATAAGTAAGATGGCAGAATCTCGAAATTATACTTTATACCTGGGGGCATGCAAACCTTTTGGAGTGCAAGCACGGGACGACTATTTATTTTTTTTAAATTTTTAGGTCCTCCCTTTAAACCTGTAGGTCTAACCCGTTAAACTCGTAGGATTAGCCGTTTCCAGCTTGCATAAAGAAAGGATGAAGGGCAAAAGTCAAAACCTGCCAAATTGGAGTAATTAGTGAGGTATCGCTCCTTAAATAAGATTACCTCACCTAAGGCATTCCTTGTATTAAGACTGGTATAATCGAGCAGTTTTAGCAATGTTCATGCTCGTTAAAAAATAAACGCAAGAATCGAGCAGTTTTTTACAGAGTTCATGCTCGTTAAAAAATAAACACAAGTTGTGAGCAATCTTTCCCTAGCAGTTCAAGCTCATCCAGAAAAATGAACCGGTAAATAACCTGGAGAAAAGTAACCTTTGAAAGCCATATTAAAAGCCCCTGGTCGTGTTTATTTGCCATCACCTCCATCTGTTCATTTGGCCAATCGTTCACCTCCATATGTGTGTTTACCCATTTTGAGGAACAGCTGCGAAGAGTGATTTCACTTAGCCATCCTTGTGACATTTTCGTGATTGGAAAATTCCAACCTGTACCTGGAATCTGCTGCTATCCCTATTTATCACTCGTTCCTCAAAAGACGAGTCTTCTTTGAGCTCTTTTCACTGACTCGTAAAATATGAAAAGTTTTCCGCGTTTTGGCCTTCCAGCTCGTTAAAAAGGACCAGAAGAGCTATCCCTCCTCTAGATTTTAATCTTTTTGGACCTGAGGGATTATTGCACAAAAAGATCGAGCGCTTGTTTTGTTCGGTTCGTTAAAGAAATCGAAAATCCATCCCTTCTGTATGGTTTTATGCTTTTTCGGACATAAGGGATTAGAAGACGAAAAAGGAATTTTGGAGTTAACTTTTCGTACCTTTTCAGACTCTCTAAAAGTGAAAAGAACCGAGTTTTCTTTGTCGTTAGACTCGTTAAAATGATTAAATAGCGACAAACTTGTCTTTAGACGAGAACGAGTTTCCCTATCGCTAGGCTCGTTAAAACATAGCGATGGGCTTGCCCGAAGGGCAGGTTATAGAACAAGCATATGTTATCCTCCTCAAGCTTGACAAAAATAAAGAGGTACTGGTCAGCAATGACTGGGGAAAAATTGGGAGAACCTCACAGCATTAATGGTAGCAAGTCGCTCTTGAACATGACACTTTGTCCTCCGTATCACATCGGGTTGGGTTGTTTCATTCACCGGTCTCATAACCATGGTCCTCGCCACACCATCCGCAATTGGGGTAATGCTACCAATCCATCACATCAGTGTCGTTATATGTTCAAGAGATGTGGTTCTGTAAAGAGTCAACCGTGTTCCACCCACTGCCATACATTATCCTTCATCCACTTCATGACCGCCACCCTGAATCATACATCACAGTTTGTTTTCACCTCATCACAATCACTAGCTCTGTTCCGTGTCACTGATGTGGGATTCATTAAGGCCCTCCTTTGACGGATCGCTCGACATCAGCTCATTATCCAAGGAGTTGATCTAGGAACACCCCCCTCAGTACTTTAAAGCTTGCATGCCTCAATGGCAAGTTTCTCACTTCCGGCGACAGGTATACATCAATGACCTTCGACCAGAAGATTTTGCATGGTGGTCGACGCCAAGTCCTTTATTCCCACCATGTAGATTGTACTGCCGTACCTTGAGGGTCATCATCCTTATCGGTGATTCCTCTCGCGCTTGTTAACGGTTTACATCATTGACCGGTAATCAAGCGATGTCTTTCCATGTTCGACTTCAAGAAATTCTCACATGGATCGACTTGTACATCGAGTGAAGATCGGAAGAGATTGAAGACCCCGGATCTAGTTTCATCCATCCGGGCTGCGATATATATTCAGGACATAAAGACATTTTTACAGCAGATGATCATCCTTCTCAAAGGATGATAATTTCGGCAGAGAAATATCAGTCTACAATCAGACGATCGTCTGTTCTATGTACCAAAATGTATTTATAAAGCTGAGCATGGGAATGCCCGCCTCAGCTAGATCATGAAAAATGTATGAAAAATAATGTATTGTATTGTATCTTATTACAGGACACCTCTCAGCAGATTGAATGAACTTCGGATCCTCTCAATAAAGCATTTCACCCGATAAACGACCTCATACTTTAGGGGGCATCTGTTATAGACAATTTTGTGCCTTACAGCAACAAGCATGAATTGTCAATAATCCAAGGGATCCAAAGTTCCCTAAACATGATGTTCCTACCCCTAGAGGAACAAGGTCAGCAAACCAACAGCTCTCAGATCAGTTCTCCACCTGAAAACACTCAGAATCAAGCAATCCTGAAATCAAAGCAGGTGCTCCACTAGGCTTCTGCGCTGAAACACAACTCCTCCATGGTGTACCTGCGTTGCAAAGCAGGTAGGACAAAGGCCACCTGCGTTGAGCGAGTTTGGACATGTGGCACACTGAGTCATTGCTCTGGAATCTTCCAAAAATGACACTTGGATCAGGGATTTCGCCTTGTGATGAGTCAGAGGCTTTGTTTCTCCAAGTGGAAGCAAGGTTCACCAAGTGGACTCAAGAACTGAAGATCAACTAAAGATTAACTGAAGAGAGAGAGGACACAAGGCAGCTACACATCAGTTGCAAGCTGACTCATCCTTTCTCAATTCATCTATATATTGAGCTCTCTCCTATGAGTTCAAGAGGCTGGAATTTTGTGCAAAGTAATGATACGCTGTTGGTTTCATTATTGAGTTATTGGGTGATTGTTTGAGAGAGGTGAAGAAGAGCAATTCTTTCTGCTGGGAGGTGTTGCTGGGTTGGAGCCTGCAATGGTTGTAATACTCTCAGAACCTTTATTTCTTCATTAATAAAAGCTATTGAGGTTCTTCTATGTGCTCTTGTTTCAATTATATATTGTGATGATTGCATGTTTGGTTTACACTAATCCATGAACCAGTTATGATTGCATGCCTCTTGTAGTTTCCTTCTTTGTTATTGTGCAGGATCTCATTGTAGCTGGGCGAGCAGAAGAACAAAGAGCTAGGAGCAAGCAGCCAAAGAGAAGAGTTTGGATTCCACATTAAGCGCAAGGCAACAGTTCGTGCTTTCTCCATTCTCTTTCGCTTTCATAAATAAGTAAACCTTCAGTAGTTTGTTTTACAGTTGTTGCTAAGGAACTGTCACCCTTAGAGTGGGATAGGGTCATCCGAGTCGGATACTTTTCCCTACAACACCCCCCCCAAAACAGCCTTGTTGACCAAGTACTTCAAAGTTGAATGGCCAGTGTACATTTTGAATTGATCACCCAACAAATAATGCCTAAACTTATGGATTGCATATACCATCACCGATCCTTTGCGCTCCATGGTTGAATAATTCTTCTCTACCTTAAACAATGTTTTGCTCACAAATGCAATCAGATGGTCAATATCTCCTACACGTGGTTGGGTTAAGACCTCTCCTAAAGCTATGTAGGATGCATCTACATGTACATGGAATTCTTTCTTCCAATCGGGGAACACGAGAATAGGTGTTGTAACCATCTTTTCCTTTAACACATCTAAGCTTTTCTAGCAATCATCATCCCAGCAAAATTTCGCATCCTTCTTCAATAATGTTTTCATGAGCACAGTGATCTACGCATATGCCTTGATGAACTTCCTATAGTATCTTTTGTGTCCCAATATTGCTGGCAACTGTTTGACATTCCTTGGAGGCTCCAAATTGATAATCACTGTAATTTTAGCAGGGTCCACCATCATCCCTTGCTTACAAACAACATGTCCCAAAAGTACCCCATATGGTACACAAAATATGCACTTCTTCATATTAAGGGATATCTGGTATTTCCTATAAGTATCCAGCATTAGGCAAAGACTTGAAACATTCTTTTTCACTAGCCCAAACACCGTCTAATCATCAAAGTAAACCTCCAAAAAATTATGAGTAAATTCTTTAAAGCCTACAACTACCACCCTAGAAAAGATCACAAGGGCATTCTTAAGTCCAAAGGGCATAACTGTATATTGAAAAGAGCCCCATTCTATGGTGGAGGTAGTCATACTTCGTTCTTTTGGCGTGGTATTGATTTGGTGATATCCTGAGAACCCATCTGTAAAAGAGTAAGCTTCTTGACCACCAACGTTTTCCAAGACTTCATCTGTGAATGGTGTAGGGAATGGATCATGTACATAAGCATCATTCAACTTCCTTCGATCTACATAGATTCAAATTTCACCCTTGGTCTTCTTCTCCTGAGCTACCATAGGACTCGCCCAGTTTGATTCTTCTACAGGCTCAATAATCCCTACCACAAGCATCTTATCCAATTTTTCATGCACTTTTTCTTTGTACGTAGGATTCAATCAGTACGGGTGCTACTTTACTAGCTTCACATCTGGCTTCAGATTGATCTTCATAACACCCAGATTACCTACTATCCCCCTCAAAAGAAAAATTTGTTGGAAATATGTCCTGATATTCCCGTAATAACTCTATGACCTTGTTAATTGTGTCCTCATCATAGTAATCACATATATTTTTTAACTTCGGGTGTACGCCCGATCCAATGTTCACTTGCTTGGTTTTCAATGGTTTTGAGATGTCTAGAACTTCTACCTCAAGCTCAGTGACTTTGCATTGTCCCTCTGATTCAGGGTTACTAATATTCCTAGGGTCTTCCTCGCCTTCTTCTGTGGTAACATTGTGGAACTCTAGAGCATGGCGCAGCTGCATATTCGAGTCTGGTTGTACCCACATGATAGGTTTTATAGTAATTTTGAATATCGTAGCCTTGATTTCCTATAATGCTTCATCAATACATTCAAATCCATCCTCAAAACTAAATGTTAACAAAATCTTTCCTTCAGAACATCCCATTCCACAGTTATATGCCGCAACTTTATTTCTAAATACCATTTCATTGAAATAGTATCCAAAGTGTGGTAGAATATATTTACCCATTCAGGTTGTGGTTCCTCTCCCCATGCTTTTGTCCAACGAGCCAGATGCTCACGCAGATCATCCTTTCCTATATATATTTTCAATAATGTGGGTATTAGCATATCAAAAACATAGCTTCATCATCCTATTTCACTCCTCACAGTCTGCAAAACTATTCTTATGTGTACCCCACCATCTGGAAGGCGTAACTTTCAGCGTGATGTCCATTGGCTGGAACCCGATGCTCCTCCGATACACCCCTTTCAAATTTATCCAGAAACAAATTTACATCTTCTAAGCCATCATAATATGGTAACTTGTGTACCTCAATAGATATACATCGAAGTGATTTAGTAATTTGGTTGCATCACAGTGTTGATACTTCATGCAATCTATTCTGCAATGCTCAAGCTCCTCATCAAAATCCGAGTTGAACGAGTTGTCCTTTTCCCAAGTAATTTTGTCAACCGTCGTAGGGTTGATCTAATCCTCATTCTGTGCAGTAAGCTTATAGATCTTCTCAATATCATCTCCCTCATAGTAATCTCGGGTTGGTTCAATATACCGCACACCCTCATCTAGATCCAATGGAACAATGAATCTCGGTTCCATCTTCTCAAATTTCATGTTGTGCTTCTTCAGGTTGATGACCACATTCATATCAAACACCTCATCAATTCCAAGCAGCACCAAGTAGGGATTACTATCATCCACTATTTCGATTACCTCATAATCATTTATAGCACATGCCCCTTCAATGTTTACAATTACTCCATGTAAGTGCCCCATAGGTATAATCTTATGTTGGTTTGCCATTCGCAGCTGAATTATGGACCACTATAGCATCGGCTTTCCCATTCTTTCCCAGGTCTATTTAGGTAAAACATTGACATCAAGTCCCAAATATAGGATCACCTAGTCCATTTCAAATTCTCTTATTTTTATAGTCAATCTCATCTTTCGACCAGTCCTTTTCTTACCTTTGTCTACTTTATGCATTGCACGCTATTTAGGCAATGTCTTACCCTTGCCAACACAGTTCTCTATTCACTCTTCTAGTCCCTCCACTTCTTACTGGTCCCTTAGGAGCTTCATGCAAGTCTGTAAGAAGGATGTCAACACTAAAGGATCTATTTCCTATGTAGAAATGACCTCTTCAGGCTTCTCCATTTTTGTACTCTGAGTCTTTGATGTGGAAGCTCTTGAATCTACACAGCTCTTTTTTGCCTCCATAAAAGTTTCCTTTGCCTTATGGAAATCAAATCCAACCTCTTTATCAGCAACCTCAAGCGGTGGCTTCATTGCTTTTGACTTACCTCTTGATTGAGCGGTGGCTTCGTTGCTTTTGACTTCTTCCAGGGCCACTCCTTCTATTGTTCCCTTTACCTCTTCACCCAGATTGGAGTGCTCTGTCCTTCATCACTACCACCACCCGTCGAGTCTTGTCTAAACATCAATTTAGAGGCATAACTCATTTCTCACACAATAGCATTTTAATCCAAGTTTTCAGAGACTCTAGATACTTACCTCTTAGTCCTTTGAAAAACTGACATTCATATTCACTATAACTGGCAGACGTATAGGTCACGAACTCAATAATAAATCCACCCAAAATAATATCGATCCAATAATTGACAACCTTTGCAACCTTGTTTTCGGATCCTTCTAAGCACTTCACTAACTCTATAGTCCACACAATAGGGTTATCCAACTTCTAGGTAGGTTGACCATCCACTAATTTAGCCAATCATTTGTATAATTCACACAGAAAAGAGTAGAAGAAAAAATTGTGTTCCTTTATATACAGATATCTTTGCAACCACTCTTCTTTCAACAAATGCAAATTCCTATTTCTTGGGCTGAAGACTCTACATCTTCTGATCTATCCACTTTTCAATCTCCTTCTTAGTCGATATCCACTTATGCCACATCACACACTACTTAGATATATCCTGGTACTGGCAACGGAATCATTTGTTGGCTTGAGGGGGCTTGGACCTAGGTTCAGAGTTAGTTGTGCTAACCAATAAAACTCTACACTACCGTCTCTTTCAGCAACAACCCTCATAGTGTAGGCTACAGTCTCACCCGAGGCAGTATTGGGGGATGCCAGAACCAGGTTTTGGCATGTGTTTCTGTCAAACTTATGGGTTTATCTTTACCTTTGCGAACCCTTAACCCTTAAAACCTACAAATTACACAATTAATAGTTAGTAGATTTATGCCCTTCGTCGATTGTGCTAAACATGCATAACATCATATAAATAAACAGATCTATGTCTTCGCAAATCTATTAAGTACTTTTCTTGATTAATTTCATTCAACACATCAAAAATATAGTAAATTCAAAGAGAACACAATGATACACAAATACACAGATATTTCTTCAAAACAATCCTTTATTATGCTTTAGATCTTCGATTACAGTCTTTCCAACCATGTGCACATAACTGCAAGGGCCTGCACACTCAATGACGGAATTACCAAGGTCTTCGCGCACACAGCTGTAGGAGACTTCCCCTTCGCCCAAGTACAGAATAAACAAAACATACTCAAATCCTAAACTTCTATCCTTTGCTTTTCTTCCTATGAATCTTCTATCACTTCCTTTTATATTCGTATTTATTACAATACCATGGTCTGTGAACCATGGGCGGGTCTCAAAACAGCTTGACTCTTAACAAACTAAGGGGCTTTGACCTTTTAAAATCCCCTTTGACTCCTATCGACCTGCGCTACTCACGCTCCACTCCTCAAAATGCGGGGACTTTACAATATTCAACAAAACTTTACAAAAGTTGACCTCGGGGACCCATCCCAACAGGAAGCCTCAATATTCCCCACTTTTTCCTTCAGTATATGATAGAAATGAGCCAGAGGGTGAGAGAATTAAATAACCAATATTTCTCATCATGGGCTCATAAGGCTCATTGTTATGGATTCCTTGAGTCATCTTAAGAACCCTATGATATGGAAAGATTGTGTGGACACAGATTATGAGGCCTTCATTAAGACTCAAGCCCAACCTCTACTAGAATATGAGGAGACCGCCAAATATAGTGCTACTAAAAAATAGGTTGAAAGGGAAGAAGAGGTTGAAGAGAAGGAACAATAATTCGAAGGGAATGAAGAAAATTTTAACAGGAAGAAAAAGAAAAACCAGAAGAAAAATAAGAGGCCCATGGGGATCCTTCTAGACCCCAAAAGAAGAGAAAACAAGAGCACCATGTAAGCCTCTCAGAGGGAAACACTTAACAATAAGTGATTCCCACACGAATATCCCTTAGCACACCTACCAAAATAAAAATGAGGTAGCCCAAGAAAGGCCCCTTATATTTCGAAAGGAGGAGAAGTGCTAGGATCAAAAAAGGGAAGCCTCGCCTCCTTTAGTAGTCCCAATCACCATTGAATAATCTGTCAGCCACCAAGAAAGGAAATATGGAAAAGGCAAGGGGGAAATTTAGGAATTGACCTCCCTCAATTCTAAAGGAAAGCAGCCACAAACCTCCCAAAGAAGACCAAACACTACGGCAACTAGGACCAAGCAACTACAAGAAGAAACTATCAAGCTAAAGAAAGCAATAGGACTACTATAGGAAATGGCAGAATTTCTATAGGATAGGGAGACATTGCTACAGGAAAATATAACAGCACCTTTGGAGGGGGTAGAATGACCAAAACAACTCTAATATCCTGATCTCCATCCTAATCTTCGGTCCTATTACAAGTTCTACGAGGAGGAATGAATCATACCTAAAAAAATTGCAATCCCCATTCTATTTGAGCTAGAAAAGGAGAGAAATCGAACCTATTGGTGGATGTAGTTTAGTAAATCAAATGAAGTTGAGGATGTGTGCCTCATGGAAGAAAATATGAACAATATGGGTTAACAAATGGTTGACTTAAGATTAAAAGACTCAATCATGATCAAGTAGTTACAATTGGAAAATCAAAGGTTAAGATAGCAATTGTAGGAGAAAGAAGGACAACATGCCACCATGGCAAGCTGGCCATGGAGGCCATCCAGTGCATAAAACCATCCAAATCATATAAAATATTCCTCAAAAAATAATGGTTGCAATTTCAAATCAAAACCTTCGGACAATATGGCTCTCTCCCATTTCGGGCCTATAGAAAGATTATTGACTTTTGTCAATAGGTCAGCATTGAACATAGGGCCAAATTATCTTAATTCTATATGCACAATATGATCCTAAAAAATATGAACTTCTAGGAGCCAAATTCAAGGTTTGGAGATGCACAGCTAACGACCCTATCCTCTTGGATATTACATGAGGAAGAAAGTGTTGAGGAAGTGAAGAAGGTTATGGCCAATGAAGAAAATGAGCCTCTATATATCATAACAGAATTAACAGTTATGAAGGTTGTCATATGAAATTATAGAATCATCTTTGTATACCCTAAATTAGACCCTCACACCTAGGAAAAAAAGAGCAATACATCCTCCATTTTGAAGTCATTTTTAGGCTATTAGGCAATCAGAGTTTAAAGTCTTTCCAAAAGAGATGTCATGCTCTACCACACATTCTACAAATTAGGGAGTACCACTCCCCTGAGAGGTTGAGGAATTCTTTAGAAAGAACCCCACTCTACAAGTGAATTTTTCTAAGATTGAATATCAATTGGATGGGGCTAAAGCTTAGTCCTCCCTTGTTATTATGATTATAAGAAAGAAGAGATCAAGCAGAAGAATAGATGTAGTGGCAAAAAATAGAGGCAAATGTAGGTTTTTATCCATAAGAGGGAACACCATCTGAATTGCCTTAGAATGTCAAATAGGCCACCAAGGCCATGCATGAGCTATAGATCAATGAGTAAGTGATGGGCCCTGGTATTGCATCAAGGAAGCTACAACTCCCAAGGCTTCTCAACTTAAATTATCAACCCAGGGTTCATACAAACTTAGAGGTGACAGTGATATATGCACCGTAGGTTAATTTCTAATCATGTCACCCTCAATCATTAGATCATATCAATGCATACAGAGACCACTCCTCTAGCTAACTACAAAAATAATTTCTATGAAATCATATCATGGTTACAAGGGAATGAACATGATTCTAACTACATAAATGAAAATACCATTCATTAAATGTAAAGACTGGTTGCCGAAATACAAATTGTAACAAAAAATAAAAAATTGTACTACTTCCATAGATAACTTATGCTACTCTATTTGAACACTAATCAATTCAATGGTCTACTTGCATGAACCATTAATCTAATTTCAAATTGCTTGAGAAAAAGGAATTCAGTCCATAATACATAACCATGAAATTAAAAAAAAAAGGAGTCTAATATACTTGTGGCTTTGTGTTTGCAGTGGAGGAAGGATAGGGTTGGAGTGGTATTTTAATCTCCATAATCATGAAATGAAAGGTTGAGGGCCACTATTCATCTTCAAAATTCAAGAGTCAAGGTCCTAAGGAAAATCTAATTGAATTTAGGGAGTGTTACAAGACGACTACAGAGTGCTACAAGAAGCCCTATTTTGCTACAGGAGTGGGTGCAAGAGTTTTCTAAGGGAAAGGATGGTGTATTGAATGTGGATTAAGGTAAATTAAGGATGTGGGAGGCCTTTTCCCAAGCCTAGCACCCATCGAAGGCCTATCTTGCCCAAAATTTCATGCCCACGGTGTCCTTCATTGGCCTTGAAAGGGTGATTTTAGTGACAGAGGTTGAGAGTAGTATGAGATGTCCAAGAGGAGGGTGGAAATGCCTAATTTTATGTGGATGATTGTGCAAGCACCTTCAGGCCAATAACCATAACATGCATCTACTAATCAATATTTCAGCAAGATAAATCAAGGTAGAAAAGATGAGTTGAATTTTATTTCTTCAATATTTACTATATCCTACAACATGCATCTAATCTAATTACCAAATCAATGTTGCTAACCTCTAAGTTACAAAAACAAATCATGAAAAATAATTTCAATCCAAAACTCAATAATTTCAATGAAATTATACACATATTTTTGTCTTTTTGTTGTAGACCCTTCAAACACACTTCGCACAAGAGAGGTGGTGACCAAACCTGCAACTACAATTTATGCAATATAATTTCTACTTAAGAAAGGCAAGAAGTAAAATGCTTTGAAAAAAAAACAAGAAAATTGATATAGGAGAGGGACTAAAGCCTTTGGGTTGGGCCCAAACCCAAGGGTTTCAACCCTCCAAATTTAACTCATATATAGGCCAGCAATAAGCTTCCCATTAACAGAAAATAAGAGTCACATACATCATATCAAAGATGAAAATAACAGTGTCAAGCTCTTGGTTCTCAATAGCTATTCCTATATCCAACAAAATTTTGAATCCTAATGATCCCTTAGGCTTGTTTATTTATAAAAAAGTGAGTGAGGAGCAACTCCCTTGGGAGGAGGACTGCTTCCCTCCAAAATCTCGAAATTGGGGGATCTGGTTCCCTTGTATCTTCACATGCACTTGAATTCCTTGGCTACCAGTGGACTTCGAGTTGTTGGTGAGGAATATTTGGTCTCAAGTCAAGTTGGAGAGTTAATGTAGTGGAAACGCCTTCTATATTCTTTATAGATGCCTCCAACCAGCCCCTACATAGTAAATATTTCCAAAAATGTTTATTTTTCCTGCATATTTATCACACTAGGCCATGAAATATGAAAATCACCCTTTAATATCCCTATTAATCATATCATGGCTAAAAATGAAAATTAATGTGAGAAGAAGAGAGTTTAAGGGTTGTAGGATAGCACAATGGGCCTCAAAATATACCTATAGATGGGACCCGTCATCACCCCCCTGCTAAAGGTTTTTCTCCCGCTCTAAGCATCGCAATCACTGATGTGAAGTTCATTCATGGCCCTGGTGGCCTCACTAACATCCCAAGTCATATCAGATGGTGTGCCTTCCTGTGGATAAAACCCTAAATTTGCTTATATGTTTGTCCACTCCTTTTTCTCTTATGCATGGACTCTTCTATCTTGTAGGCCAAATAATAAGGGAGGACTGAGTTTGAGCCCTATCCAATTGATCTTTAACCTTTTCATGATCCTTTTGTAGAGTGGGGTTCTCTCCAGGGAATTCCTTAGTCTTTCAGGAGAGTGATACTCCCTGATTTGCAAACTGTGGAGCATAGCATGTGATCTCCTTTGGCAATCCTAAAACATTTCAGTCCACAACAACAAAAAGGTGTCCTCAAAGTGGAGGATATCTTGTTCCTGCATTTCCATGTACCGAGGGGCCAATTTGGGATCAATAGAGATGATGTTGTGGTTACTAATGACAGCCTTAGGGCTCACTAACTCTGCTCTGATGTATAAAGGCTCCTTCTCTTCTTTGGTCATCACCCTCTTCACTTCTTCAGCTCTTGTTTCTTCATGGGTCAACCAAGAGGCTAGTGTCATTAGTTTCATGTCCCCAATATTGAGTTGGGGTCCCAAAATTTCATGTCTATGAGGATCATATTATGCATATAAAACTCAGCCATTTTGGCTTTTTCCTTAGTACTTACCTTCTGACAAAAATCAATTAAAGTCTTGAAGTCTTGGAAAGATAGAGCACTATATTTTGCAAATGTATTTATCTAGAATTACACCCACTGCTCCTTGAGGAATATGGCATAGGACTTGGATGGTTGTATACATTATATGGCTTCCATGGACAAGGTTTCCATGGTGGTAAATTGTACCTCCTTTTCCTACAGATGCTCCATTTGTCTCTAATTTTGTAATTATAGTTTTTCTCTCATGCTTGACTACATTAATCTTAGGTTATTCAGTTCCCTTCTCATTTGATGCAATTTTTTCTCCATGAGGCCCACATCTTCTACCTTCAAGGATCTTGTGATTTGCATCCATCTATGATTTCTGTCTCTTTCCATTTCCAACTCAAAGAAGAGTGGTATTGAAAATTTGGTGGGTATAATTCTCCCATCCTCAATGAATTTGTAGTAGGCTCCCAGTCACATTATGGATTAGGCTCTTGGAGTTCTTATAGGCCCTCTTGTTCTCCTTTTGATGTGGCTACCCCTTCATGTAGCATTTCTTGTTTCTCCTATAGTAACCCTTTTTTTACCTCTAGCTCCTTTGTTTTCTCCTATAGCAGGGTGGCTTGTGCCTTGATCATCCTAGATGTGACTTATCTAGTGGTGGGCATTCCTATGGGTGCAAAGGTTGTTTACCCTTAGCTTTATAGAGGTAACTCCCTCAATTTTTCCTTCACCAGGTCCCAATTGTTCTTCTAGGTTGGTTGACCCATTTATTGTGATGGGGACTGTTGAAGGAGGTTGAGGCTTCCCTTGCTTAATGTTGGTGCTCTATCTCCTCTTGTAGCATAAGGTGCCTTACTTGGGTTGTCTTCTCTTGGGCTTGGTAGGTGTACTCAATGTGGCAAAAGTAGTAGCCACCTATTGTTATATGCTTCCTAGTGAGAGGCTTATTTTCTTCCCTTGTTTTATTGTCCTTTGGGATCTAGAGTGTACCTCAAGGTTCTCTTCTTCTTCTATTTGTTTCTCTCCCTCTTCTTCCTCTGTTATTTCTTTCTCTTCCTCTTATTCATATGTTTTTTATTTCTCTTCCTCTTCTTCCTCTATCTTTTCTTCCCTACCACCAGTACTATATGTTGGTGTCTCTTCTTGATGTGTAGAGGTAAGGGCTTGTGTCTCAATGAATGCCTCCATATCCATGTCCACAAATTCATCCCACAGCATATGGTTCATTAGATTGTTTAATTCATCATTGACAATGATTTTGATGAGGCCATGATATGCAATGTGTTGGTGCTTCCTTTCTCTCACTTTTTGCCTCATTTCAATGATGGAATGTAAGAGGAAATGTGAAACATTGAGCCTATTTGGAATTGGAAACTCTACCTGGGACCTTAGCTCATAGAGAAGCCTAAATTGATAGGCATACATAATGCTCAACCTCCCCTCATAGGATATGTACTTGAGGATTTGATAGGATAATTCATCGCAAGGGTAAGGGAGTCTCTCTGTTGTTGCTCCATTTTTGTCTTCAACAAACTTCTCTTTATGGAGGAAGAATTTTTTATTGGTTGTAACATTTACTTCCTTATCCTCATTGCCTCATCCTACTCCTAAGGCTATATTGGTTACTCTACTGATGAGCTCTATGTTCAAATGGATGGAAAGTCCTCTAACAATAGTAGTGGCATTGTCTTCTCCCTGAGAATTGAGGGCCATGGAAAATTCATGGGTTACCTCATCAGCATACCCCTTTAATTTCTCAATTAACCCCATCCACTGATGTCTCAGAAAAATATCCCTAACAGGAGGATGTTGATGGATTATTTTGGTGTATCTAGTTTCTATTCAATTGAAACCTCCTCCCATGGATCTTACCGCTCCTACCTTAAGATACCTGAGGAGAATTTTTTCAAGGTTTGCCTCTGAGAAGTATCAAGTGCAGAAGAAGGGATAGGGTGGCTAATATTTTTTTCTTTTTGTGTCAGAGAAGAAGAATGGTAATTCTCTCCACTATAATGAGAAAACAACTTTTCCTCTGTTACTCTGTTGCTTTTCTTATGCAATAAAATAAATTTTCAAAGGAATTTACTTGCACAAGGGTTTGCTATAGGATCCCAGTAGAAAGAAAAAAAATTCATGAAATTGTATGGAAAGTGAGGAGGAAGGAGGGAACTTACCCTTCCTAGGATGACTTCTCTATGTCCTTGGGGAGTTTGAGTAAAATTCTTGATGGTTTGGGCTCCATTTCTCCTATTAATTTAGCCTTGTAGCACCTATCTTGTTTTCCTATGGCAATTTAGGTGCTCCTGTAGCAGCGATATATGTTGGATGTGTGTTATATTATTTCCACGACTAGCCCCACGCATGGACCCAAAGATTTTGGGTGGACCTACCAATGGTTTTGTGCATGGATTTTTCACATGGTTTTTGGCATGATGGTTTTATTCCCATAGTATTTTGTATATCATGTTAAAGGAAATATGGTTATGTTATAATCCATGGTTAATGGATTGGGGTTTATGAATACTTCGGCATATATATCTATATATATATATATATATATATATATATATATATATATATATATATATATATATATATATATATATATATATTGTAATATTGAAATGGATATAATGAAAAATCAATCTAGTAGTATTAGTTTTTGGATCCAAGGGAAAATCTTTGTGTATATTTGTTTTATGTTCTTGCCATTGTTTATTATTTTGTTATAAGAATTCATTTGCAGGTAATTTTTGTATAGGGTTAAAACCTACATATGGTATCAGAGTTGTTTCAGCTTGGAGGGGACGTTGTTTTTGCTAAGGGTTTTTCTCGAACCTGTAGTAAACCATGTTACTGTGGGAGATCTATGAGATTGATTATTGTGGTGAAAGAAGATGGTGATTAGTGGAAAGATAGACATTGATAAATTCAATGGACAAAGTTTTGAGTTGTGGAATCTCAAGATGGAGGATCTGTTATTGGATAAAAATTAGAGGATTGTGGCAGATCCAGGTACTAAACCAACAACAATGTCAATAGAAGACTGGGTGAAGTTGGATCGTGGTAGATCTAGGTACTAAACCAACGAAAATGTCAACATAATAATAGGCGAAGTTGAATTGGAAGGCAAAGAACACAATACAATTCTGTGTCTCAGATTCAGTATTGTTGAATTTATTAAGGGAAGCTATGGTGAAGGCTTTGTGGGACATGTTAGAGACTTCATACCAATCTAAGTCTCTGGTAAACAAACTGTTCTTGCAGAAAAAGTTGTTTAACCAGAAGATGAAGGATAGAGATTTGGTAACAGAGCATCTAAACGCCTCTAATACTGTGCTAAGCTAGCTGTTATTTGTTGATATAAAAATTTCAAATGAAGATAAGTGCATCAATTTGTTGTGTTCTCTACCAGATTCGTGGGATAGTCTAGTTGTTTCTATAGGTAGAAATACAACTACCTTGAAGTTTGATGAAATAGCCTTATCCTTGTTGTTAGAGGAGATGAGACAAAAAAATATGGAGATCTAGAATGGAGATTACTTGTCTGTAAGAGGATGGAATCAGAAGAGAAACAAAAATAAGTCCTAAAATGGGGGATGTAATTCTAGAGGGAGATATAAATCTCAAAGAAAACCTATAAAGGTATGTTAGAAATGTGGAAAATAAGGGCACTACAAAAAGGATTATAAATCTAAAACTCCTGAGAAAGGAAATGGATTTGATGATGCTCCTTCTACTGAGGCAAAAACCACCTAAGATGAAGGTGAAGATGTATGTTTGGCTTCTTCTTCAAGTACACATGTATATCATGAGGCATGGTTGATTGACTCATGTGCATCCTTTCACTTCACTCTCGATAGGGAGTGGTTCTACGAGTATGAAAAATATGATGGTGGTGATGTCTTCTTAGGGGATGACAGGAAGGCTAGAATCATTGGACGTGGAAAATTCAAGCAGAAGTTGCAAGGTGGAAGGATTGGAACACTTCTTGGTGTTCTGCATATTCCTGCATTGGCCAAAAATATGATTTTTATAAGAAAAATGGATGATGCAGGTGTAAAAATAGTGTTTGGGAAATATATCTACAATATGGTTCGAGTAACACTGGTATTGATGCGAGGAGTTTGAATTGGAATTTTGTACAAGCTTCTAGGTAGCACTGTTATTGATGGGTGCAACAGTTCTGTGGTTGGTGAAAGTGGAGCAGAAAATCTAGTGCTCTCTGGAGAAAACATTAAGGGAATTTTGAGGTCTAAATTGGGCCTCCTAAGTAAATTATAAAATAATAGTGGAAATAATAAAATAACATTAGATTACATCATCAAGTTTTAGAGGGAAAAAAGAAAAAATTATTTTTTCAACTCGTGTTTTCAACTTATCTCCCTATGGGTTTACTCAAATTTTGAGTAGAAACATTCGTTGGATGCATAATTTGATTCATCATCCAAGGAGTAACCATGTTGGATACTTTCGATGAACCCTACTACATGAAAAATGAGAAATAAATGAAAAACATGATTGCAATCACGTTTTTTCATGTATTTCTCATTTTTCGTGTAGGACAGTTCATCGAAAGTATGCAACAAGGGTACTCCTAGGATGAGGAATGAAATTTTGCATCCAACGAGTACTCCTACTCAAAATTTGAGTAAAACCTTAAGGAAAGTGGAAAATACGAGTTGAAAAAGTAGTTTTATCAATTTATTATTTTTAAACTTTTTACCTTTTTACTCCAAAAATGGTGAATAATCCCCCATGGTTGACATCATCATCTTGAATCCTATTGATTCTTATAAAGTTTATTTTGGTTGTACATTTTTCTTAGGAGGCCCATTTTAGACCTCAAAATTCCCCTAATGGACCATGCTATATCATCAAAAACTTGGACATATTAGAGAGAAGGGCCTTTGAATACTCCATGGTAATTGTATGGTATAAGGTATGTCTAATTGATCTCTCATTTTAGATTTTTGTGAACATTATGAATATGGGAAGCGGAAATGGGTGACTTTCCCCACTAGTGCTAAGAGGGTGAAAGGGATATTAGAGCTTGTGCACAGTGATGTGTTTCAACCTGTGTCAATTCCATCACTGGGTAAGTATGTGTACTATGTCTCATTTATAGATGAATTCTCAAGGAATACATGGATATACTTCCTCAGGAATAAATTTGAAGTCTTTGACAAGTTTAAATAATTTAAGACTCAGGTGGAAAATCAGATAAATAAGAAGATCAAGGTGTTGAGGACAAATAATGGTGGAGAGTTTTGCAAGAAGGAATTTTAAGAATTATGTAAGTGTGGAATATCAAGGTAGAAGACTACTCCATACACACCTCAGAAAAATGGAGTTTCATAAAAAATGAATAGGACGTTGATGGAAAATTTAAGAAGCATGCTCAATGGCACTAGATTAGGGTAGGAATTCTGCGCGGAGGCAGTCAATATTGCATGTTACCTAGTTAGCAGATCACCTTCATAAGCATTATAGGATAAGACTCCACATGAGGTATGGACTGGAAAGAAAACCTCTCTTTCACATCTGAGGGTATTTGGATGTTATGCATATGTACACATTCCAAAGGAGAAAAGAATCAAGTTGGATAATAAATATGAAAGGTGCATTTTTATTGGATATAAGGATGGTTTAAAAGGTTATAAGATTTGGAACCTAGAAACAAGGAAGGTTGTGTACAGTCGATATGTGGTGTTTAGAGAGGTGAAAGATGTTATTAAACATGAATTCCCACCAAAGGAACCTAAGAAGATATAGTTTGAGCTAAAGGATGAAGAATACGACTCTACAGTAGAATAGGAATCAGAAGAGGAATATCCACAGACTCCATTATTTAGAAGATTAGTTCAAGAGAGTAGGAACCCAAAAAGGTATAGTCCATCTATTTTCTATTCAAATTTTTCTTTATATATTACTGATGATGATCCCAGAACTATTAAGGAGATATTGGAGTTAGAGGATGGAAAAATCAGGAAAGAGGTCATGGTTGATGAAATGGCATCTTTAGAAAAAAATGAAGCTTGGGATCTAGTGGAGTTGTCGACTGGAAGGAAACCCATTAGTAGAAAATGGGTGTTTAAGAAGAAGATGAATGCAAAAGGCAAGGTGGAGAAATAAAAATCTTGGTTGGTAGCTGAAGTTTATTCCCAAGTGTCGGGAATTGATTTCGGTGATATTTTTTCTCATGTTGTCAAGTCAGCTTCTATTAGATTACTTTTATCTGTTGCTTCTACTTTTGATTTTGAGGTAGAAAATATGGATGTGAAGAAAACATTTCTTCATGGGGTTCTGGAAGAAGAGATCTACATTAATCAGCCAAAAGGAATTGCGGTGAAGGGTAAGAAATAATTGGTAAGTAGGTTAAAAAATTCTTTGTATGGGTTAAAACAATCACGAAGGACATGATATCAAAAATTTCATACATATATATAGGGACTTGGCTTCGCAAGAAGTAAAGCATAAAAATTTGTGTTTTTAAATTAATTGTTGCTTGTGTTATTTATTTGGTCTTGTATGTGCATGATATGTTGTTGATTAGAAATGACAAAGAAATTATCCAGGATATGAAGACCCATTTGTACTCCAAATTCGACATGAAGGACCTTGGTGCTGCAAACTATATTTTTGGGCATGGAAATTAAATGAGATCGGGAAAAGAGGAAGCCCTAGTTAAATGAGAGGAAGTATGCCCAGACAATATTGCAGAGGTTTAATTTACTGGATAACAAACTAGTGAAGGTTCCTATTCCTGTAGGTGTAAAGTTATCTATTGAACCGTGTCCCAACACACAAGAAGAGGAAGAGGACATGTCTTGTGTTCCATATGCAAGCGTAGTTGATAGCTTCATGTATGAAATGGTTTACACCAGACTAGACATTGCACATGCAATTGGAATATTGAGCAAGTTTATGTCAAAACCAGGGAAGAAGCATTGGACAACAGTGACACAGATTTCTCAAGTTTTTTTGTGGCTAGTGATTATGGTTTGTGCTACCAAGGAAGACCAGGATTGGACAAAGTTTGGAAATTCTTGGCTTTGTTGATGAAGACTGGGTTGGAGATTTGGATCAAAGAATATCTACAAGTGGGTATGCACTTAATCTATTTGGAGGAGCTGTCAGTTGGATGAGTAAGAGGCAATCTGTAGTGGTACTTCCAACATAAGAGGCTAAATACATGGAAGCCACTCATGCAAGAAAGGAAGTAGTTTGGTTGTAGAGATTGCGTTCAAGTATGGGCTTGGTCCAACAAGCTATACGGATAGACTGTGACAGCCAAAGTGCAATTTTATTGGAAAATAACCCTGCTTATAATTCAAAGACAAAGCACATTGATGTTTAGTATCAATTTTTGAGGGATATGGTTGGGGACAAAAGGGTGTTTTAGTAAAGGTGGACACTTGGAATAATGTTGCAGTTGCATTGACGAAGTCTATGAGCATTGAGAATTTTTCTTCGTGTAGAGAAGCAATGGGTGTTGCAATCTTGGACCAATGACTAGGCTCTCATGTGACCCCTTGTATGGAAAGAAAACAACAAGTGGGAGAATGTTGGGTGTGTGTTATATTATTTCCACAACTAGCCCGACCTGTTGTATGTTACGTCGGGCATAGTGGGGGGGTTACAGGGGGGATGCAACCCCCCTTGTTGGCTGGGGGGGGTTGTAGGGGGCGGTAGCCCCCCTACACGGGGTCTGGGATAGGGCCCCATGAAAAAAAATATATGTGGACCCAAAGATGGTGGGAGGACATACCCATGTTTTTGTGCATGGGTTTTTCACATGGTTTTGGGCATGATGGTTTTCTTCCCATGATATTTTTCATATCTGATCAAGGGAAATATGGTTATGTTCTAATCCATGGTTAATGGATTGGGCTTTATGAATTATTTGCATGTATATATATGTATTGTAAAATTGAAAGGAATATAATGAAAAATCAATCAGGTAGTCCCGGTTTTGGGATCTAGGGGAAAATATTTATGTATATTTGTTTTATGCTCTCGCCATTGTTCATTTTTTTTATTTTAAGAATTCATTTGCAGGTAATTTTTGTATAGGGTTAAAACCTGTAGTATCCAATCGTGTAGCACCTACAAACTTGCTCTGTAACAATTTTGCAACACCCTAAGCAGACTCTGGCAACATCTAGCCCGTCCCTTGGTACCTTGATGGACCTCTCCAACCATTTCTTGGGAATGAGAAATTGTGCAAGTGGAATAAAGCCTTGTACTTTTATTCCCTTTTGTGGTAATAGGCTCTAAGTGCTTTGGTGATCTGGCCTTTACACGAATTTCATTTTTTAACCATTTTCCCCACTCCTCGTAATTATCACTCCCCCTATTTTGACTTTTCCACATTTCATGGGTGGTTGAGTAATCTGTAGTTTACTAATCAAAGGTGGCTAAGTTTACTAGCCACCTCCAGCCCATAAAGACTCAATTCTCGTTCATTAAACACATTTTGTACCATTATGATCATGGGGAAGAGGTCAGGGGTTTCATAACTGAACCTACCTGTGATGTTGAATTTATGGAGGTGCATGCATGTTGTTGAGTTGATGATCGATCAACTATCCACTGGAGGTGTTGACTTCCTTTGTTTTTCTTATGTGTAGGTGTTCACAACATGAAGATGTAGTCGACTGATGAAGTATTTCTTCCATGCAGGTATCTTTCTAGTGTTCGATATGCTGCTACTCGAGTGGATAGGTGACCTAAAAATTGTTCCTTAGTCATGGTTTGACTTCTATAGACCTCAGGGATAGCCTCTTGATGCCTCAGGGTGTCCAAATATTCATTCTAGAGTTGTAAGAATCCTTGGTCTATGGTTTTGTTGGATATGTGTAGGTTTTTATAGGATTGATCGCCTTCCTGTAATAGTCACTCAATTCTTTCTTAAAACCTCATGTTTCATTCAAGGTCTTGGATAAGGCATAATGGGTCTAGGGGTAGGAACAAAATCTTCAAAAGGTGGTGAAATTGTCTGGGAAAAAAAATTGGTGAAGGTAGAGTCCTTTTTTGTGTTTTTTTATATGGTCATAGGTGGACTCTTGAGGATGGAATTTGCTAAATGGAGTGGATGAGGGATGGAGGAATTTGGGTTGACTTCTCTTAATATATCCCAAATAAAACATTTACCTTTTGGCCCATTTTTCCAAGTGGGTCTCCCTCCTGTAGCATTTTTGGTTGCTCCTGTAGAAGTTTAGGACAGTCATGTAGCATTGCAGGGTTAAGGCAAAATCAAGTGCGTGCTCTTGTTAAGTAATGGAGAGAGGTAGGGAGGTTGATGAATGATGATAAAAATGTAGTGGTTGGGCTAGGGAGATGGATAAAGGGACAGTGAACTCTATTCCTTCAATTGTTGCCTCCTTGATTGTCGGGAGTCCTGCAAAAGAAAAAATCAGTAGAGTTTATGTGACGAATCCTCCTTATGCTTTGTTTCTTTTTCTCTCTCTCTTTTCTTTTTCTTTTTTTTTGTGAGACATGTAGACTACCTTTGGAGAGATTTTCAACCTACATGCCTGCCCTAGGTGCCTCTAAGGAGGTTTTCACTTGTGGATATTTTCATCTTCTTTTTTTTTTGTTTTTGTGTTTTTTTCTTCTTTTTTCTTCTCTTGGGTTGCCTCATAGAGGTTTTCAACCCTAGAGTTGGCCTTAGATGCCTCATGGAGGTTTCATCTAGGCCCTTTATTTTTTCTTTTCAGAGGCTTGGTGGACTAAGGGTTGTGATCCTCCCACTCACATTCAACTCCTTTCTAATTGAACTAATAAACTCTTCTTTGGACAGAGGTATCATGTATAACTTCAACCTATAATGATTAACAAGCAAGGGGAAACCTTCCTCATCAATTGTTCTGATTTGGATAGACCCATTCTCATGACATTTTTCCACTAGATAAGGGCCCAACCATATTGTCATTAATTTTCCTTTGAAATCCTTGAACCTTGAGTCAAATTGAAGGGCCTAATCACCGTCTTGAAAATCTCTCTTCCTAATGTGTTTTTCATGCCAAATCTTCCTCTGTAGCTAGACTACCTCAATGTGTAGGAGAGCTTGCAACCTGAATTCATCTACACCATTGAGTTGGAGCATCCTCTCTTGTTGTGTTGTAGTTAGGTCCAAGTATAAATGAGTTTCCATCCTTAGGGTATTGTATTCAAATTCAATAGAAAACAAAGCCTTTTTCCCATTGAATAATTCAAATGGAGTAAATCCAATGGTGGTCTTCCAAGTGGTATTGTAGGCCCAAGTGGCCTCTATTACTATTTCTACCCAATCCTTTCTCCTTTTTCTAACAAACTTGGGTAAAATGTTCTCCAATACTTTGTTTGTGACCTCCACTTTCCCATTTTCCTAAGGTTTATAGGCAGCATATGTCTTGTGCTTCATTTGGTGTTGCTTCATGAGATCTTTGATCATATTTGAGGTGAATTTTGTCCCTTGATCCATGACCAAATCTCTTGGAAAACCAAACTTGTATAATATGTTCTCCCTAAAAAACTCGACCACCTTCTACTCAGTTTTTTCCTTAACTACCTTTGTTTTAGACCTTTTAGTCAGATAATCAATGCACACAATGATATACTCATTTTGTCCTGACTGGGGATCGATGGGCCCAATGAATTCCATGCCCCATTTCTCAAATGGCTCTAGAGTCACTCGAGGTTGTAAGGGCATTTCATCCTTAGGTGTGGGCTTACCTATCCTTTGGCACTGATCACATCTGGTGGTGTACCTTCTTGCATCTTGATGTAGAGTGGGCCAATAGTAACCAGCGTGTAGAAATTTGAAGGTTGTTCTCTTAGCAGCAAAGTGGCCTCAATAAGGTCCATCATGGCATGCTAAGAGGATGTCAAAGACCTCATCTTCCCTCTCACATATCCTCAAAATATTATCTATCCCCAACTTGAAAATATTTCCCCCGATCCAGGTGAATGGGGAATTTTTCCCAATAATATTTCTTTTCTCCTTGGAGGATAGATAAGAAGAGAACCTTCAAGAAACTAATTAGTTTTCGAAATCAAAAAACCAAGGAGAGAGCACTGAAATGGAAAAGATGTGTTCATATGGGAGCTGATCATCTAACATCTCCTCATTTTTTTTAGGCAAGGTCAGTCTTGAAAACAAATCTACAACCACATTCACTTTCCCTTCTTTCTTAATAATAGTCAAATCAAACTATTGAAATAATAAAAACCATCTAATTATCTTAGCATTGAAATCTAGTCTATTCACTAAGTATTTAATGGATGCATGATCAATGTGTACAAAAGTTTGATATCCAATTATGTAGTGCCTAAACTTATTCAATGAGCTTACCACATCCAGGAGTTCCTTTTCAATGACAGTATAGTTTAGCTCAGCTTTATAAAGGTTCTTACTAATGAAATAGATAGCATAAGGCAATTTTTCTTCCATTCATCCTAAGGTTGCCCCTATAGTTTTATTTGATGCATTTGTGTGTATATGGAAAGGCAATTCCCAATTAGTAACTCTAAGGATGGGTGCAATGGACAACTTTTCTTTTAGCACTTCAAAGGCCTCTTGACATTTGTTTGTCCAACAGAAGTCTAAATCTTTATCCAGTAGCCTGAACAAGGGTGAAGCTAATTTACTAAGTCTTTAATGAACCTTTGATAATACGTAGGCAATGCAAGGAAGCTCTTAACATCTATTTGATTTTGACATATAGGGACCCTTTTAATGATGAAAATTTTGTTGGGGTCAACCTATATCCCTTCCTTTGATATGGAATTTATTCAAGACTTTTCATATGCTAGAAAGAGCTTCCTAGAAGTCACAACCATAAGGGGTGAATTCATCCCTGTATATCTCAATAGTTTCATGAACAAGGTCAACAAATATGCTCAAAACATCCCTCTAGAAACTGGCAGGTGCATTACACAAACCGAATGGAAGGACCCTATAGGAAAAGGTACCCCAAGGACATGTGAATTTGGTCTTGTCTTGGTCTTCAAGGTTGATCTGTATGTTGTACCCACTAAACCCATCTAGAAAGGAAAATAATAACTTTCCTTCAAGGCCATCCAGGACCTATTCCATAAAAGGAAAAGGGAAGTGGTCCTTCTTTGTAGCCTTATTAACTTCTAGATAATCAACATAGATCCTCCACTTCCCATTTTTCTTGGGGACTATGACAACGAGGGACACCCACTCACTATCTGAAATGGGGTATATGAACCCCACATCTAGTAGCTTTTGTAATTCTTCTTTCACAATGTCCTTAAGAGTTGTATTCATCCTTCTCAGAGGTTGGCGCACAAACTTCCATCCCTCTTTGATTTAGACATGATGAGCAAGGGATGCACACCTTTCATCTCCTTGTAGTCTCGATTTAAAGCATCTAAGTGTTTCCTTATAACACTGCATAATTGTTCTTCCTTCCTAGATAAGAGGGAGGTGCTGATATTTAGAGTCCTTGATGGGCAAATCTCTATAACCTTAGTGTGTCTTAAGTTAACATCAATAGACTGAAAATAAATATTACGGTTAACCTTGGATTCATTTATCAATCTATAAACTAGCATGGAAGTGGGAGGATTATTTTGCAATATATGGTCAATGAGGTCATCTTCATCAAGCTTCCTCCCCCCTATAGCAATGTCTAGTGTGGAGACTGGGTAGAGGGATACTTAGTAAAATTCTTCCTCTTCCTCATCCTCTAACCACAAGGGAAAGGAATTCTCACTAGAAGGTAGAGAAGGAGGATACAACACAACTTGTTTTGATATATTCCCATTCTTGATAGTCATATTCTCATCCCTACAGTTAATATAGGCATTAGAAGTGGCCATCCAAGGCCTTCCTAGGATGAGAGGATAGCCATTAAACTTGGTTTTGGGCTAGAGGATAAGGAAATTAGTAGGGTACTCCTAGGAGTCAATGGAGACCATTACATCCTCAATAACTCCCTTAGGAGCTACCATGGATCTATGTATAAGTTGCAGTATTGTAGTGGTCTTCCTCAAAGCCCCTTAGAGATTGATCTTAAGCATGGTTTTCTTGGTATTCACATTTATTGTAGCCACAGGTCAATCAAGGTATTAGGGATCATAATGCCATCATTGTGCACATCCACCACAAGGATACCAGAATCCAAGTACTTTAGGGAGATTACCCTCCCAAACATCATATCAGACAATTTACCAACAACATTGATAGTGGGGGTGTCTCTTATTCTTCTCCCAATAATTTTGAAACACTCTTCCTTGATAATCTTGTTTTAAACGGGGACATATTTGATGGCCTGGAGAAGGGATATGTTGACACAAAATTTCTTCAATTATCCCAAAAGTTTTGCCTCTTCTAGGGTGTGTTGTTTAGGTTGGATCAACCTCTCAAGGTAAGGAGGTGCATTATCTTGAGGGGCACTCTCCCGCTTCTCTCCTTCAATATTTTTAGGTGGAGAAGGTGGGTGAACATCTCAAATTACGTTCCCAAACTAAAGGTTGATATCTTGGATTTCCATAGCATAAGCAGGATAGGATGTCTCCCCACTATACACTTATTGTGCCTTCTTATTTTTTGGGTTCGGATTAGGTTGAGAAGGAAGTTGAGGTTTCTTAGGTGGGTTACGGCGAGGGAGTCGTGGTTGAGGATTAGGTGGAGGCCTTAAAGCAGGAGGTTGGGTTGTTTGAGGCCTCCACCCTTGTTAGGAATTTCCCCACTTAGGAGGTTGAGGAGGAAATGGTTGGAAAGGAGGGTTGATAGGTTGAGGAGGATATTGAGGAGGATAAACCCAAGGAGGAGGTATGGGCCATAATAAATTAGCGGAAGGGTGCCAAGGCTAGAAAGGTGCATTATGATTTTGATGGTAAGGAGGATAAGGTGTACCACTTTCTTCCCCTTGGTATACAACTTTCAAGCCTAACAAAGAAGTACATTTTTCTATTGCATGGTTTCCCTCACATACAAAGCAGACTTATATGAAATTCAATGGGCCCTCATTCTTAAGATGTCTCTTAGTGCATATAGGGAAAAAGATAGCTAGTGCTCTTTCTGCTTCTTCTTTCTTCCTTTTATCTGCATGGTATCCATCTGTAGGAAAGGTATGCAACATTTCACTCTTGAAATCCTCCAACATAATTCATATCTCATGTTTGATGGTTGATGCAGAGGGAGATGAACTAGCCAAGCCTTGGCTAGACCTACCCTTTTTCCTAGCAACCCTAAGGTGATATTTGAATATTGTCTTGATTTCATCATAAGGAATTTAATAGATTTCTCCTCTAGACAACTTGTTGAGGGTCTCCATTGTTGATTTCTGGTAGCATCTGATGTGCTCTAAGCCTCAAAATTTGTAGGGAGGCTTGGACACTTGTATTCCACAACCTAGAAATCATTTTAGGAAATTCCACTAGAAGACAGTTTTATTAAAATATTTTCTACAACAATACATAAAAATCTGAAAATTGTAGTAGTAGTCGAGTTGCACAGAAATTCTAGGCACCGCGACAACTGCCCAAATCGGGGGTTGTCACACTCATCCCCAATCACTCTATTGGAGTTGGATTCTGGAGAGAGATCGAAGCCCCAGAGGGAATCTCCATTTTGTTTGCAGGTTGAAGAAAAATTGCAAGAAGATTGTGTGAAACTGTTGCTGAAAAGACTCGACTGTCTCATATGCAAATGAAAAATTTTAAACTATGTGAAATGTAGGGACTTGGTTAATTTTAGTTAAATGAGGGCCTAAAACTATTTCTGGAATATGTCTTAAATGTTACTTAACTTAAGGCTCAAAAAGGTGGTGATATAAATGTGAAAGAATGTACTTATACTAGCACTGAGAAATGTAAATTCTCGACAAATAATTACTGAAATGCACAATGGACTGAAATGTAAAATGATGGAATAAAACACCTTTAAATTCAAAAATTCATTTTGTATGAAATACTCAATCAATATCATTAGATGCATAAGTAAAACTAGATTAATCCCACTTGCATAAGCATCTAAAAAACTCAAAAATAAACTATTGAATGACAGTAAAACAATTTTCAAAAATTTGTTTGCAAAAGTTACTGAAGCTAACTTCTATTTCTGCAATTATACAATAGTAAAAATGTAAATTAAATATGTTGCTCAAATCAGAAAATTTCTAAGTTTAAATATTTCTGATCTATTGATGTATTTTATCTAAAAATCAGAAAATTACTGGAAAAAAAAACAGTGAAATAATATTCGGAAAATATCATGCAAAATTTTCTGAAAGTAATTATATTTCTAAAATGTAATGTAGTGAAATATGCAAATTAATTTGATGCTAAATTTCAGATAACTAAAATTTTATGCCAGTATTAATCTTGCTTTCAATTAGATCAACGAAAGAGTTAAGGGTTTAGAGGATGTGCACCAGTTATCCCCTAGGGGCTTGAAGAAACTTGAAGATGGGCTGTCCAAATCACTGAAAATTGTCCAATGCAAATGCCAAACTCAGAAATGTTTTGTTAAAATTTATTAAACTTTTTAGGGAAATTTATGGAGAAAGTTTAGTGATGAAGGAGGGTAAAGAAATGGAGGTTGAAAGGAGAATTATGGGAGGTCGGTGCAGGGCCTCAAGACCCTAAAAAAATCTCCCATGATCTTCTTGCAATTTTTCTTCAAACTACAAACGAATGGAGATGCCCTCTGGGGCTTAGATCTCTCTCCAGAATCCAAAACAATCACCTGCAATTTTCATATTTTTTCCTGCACAAATAAAAGACAGAAAACCCCAAAGCATGTATATAAAAAAATATGAAATACCCAAAACCCCAATGAATTAGAATTTTTTATTTACAAATCTACAATAATAATCTACAGATCTAACAGATTTTCATATCAAAGCCCTCTATTACCCAAATTTAAACCAATTTTGCATAATATTTAGAAATAAATTTGAAATTTTAAAGAGGCACAAGCCCAAGAAAAACCTTGTTAGTAAGATATTCTAGAAAATGGCTTCAGAAATTAAAAAGATAGTGGGCTATTTTAGATTGTACAAACTAAGAGTCAGTTGCTCCTGCTGAGGACTTCCCCAAATTCTGAATGATAATGTTGGTTTGAGGGGGTTCTATCCAGGTTCAGCGTTAAATAGCTAAACAAATCCCTACACCACTGGCCCTTTCGGCATCAACCGGCGGAGCGCATACCGAAGTCTCACCCGAAGCAGTATGGGGGGATACTGGAACCAAGTTTCCACACCCTGAGATGGTTATGATGTCATTTAATTCCCTCTGTCCCTGCCTTCACGCGGGTTGCTTCTTACTAGGACTTGCAAGAGAAACCCTTTATTCTGGCCTTCAATACCTTCGTGAAATGGTACGATCAACCTTCCTGTAGCCCTAACCTGTTGCTTAGGTACTTTCGCACTGCTCTGGCAACGTGCTGTGTAGATTCCCCAATCAGTCTAAGTGATTTGCTTATCTCATCAAATACTTAAAGTTAACACCACGTAAGCAGATATTCGTAATTGTGTTCAACTATTTAATGTAATTGCATTCATCTGCGCATCATTTAAGCCTATTAAAGGAAATTCATACAAAAAATATCCAAACAAATCAACATAACAAAGACACATAAATTGCGTAATATCTCATTTTATTAATATCTTCCAAGTTTTACAACCTCTATCTTCCTTGAGCACACAGCTGCAGGAGTCCGCGCACTCAGTTGCGGACTTCTACCCTAGGCCTCTGCGAACTCAGCTGCAGAGCCTCTACCTACACTACTACCCAAGACTTAGACTTCTTACTTCCAAGCTATGACTCCATTACATCATGTGTCATTCTATTATTGTTGTTGTCCTTAAACTACTTAGGTCTTAGCTATTTTTATACAATCCCATGGTCTGTGGACCATGGGTAGATCTCTTACAATCGACTTTACTTTACAAAACTAAGGGCAGACTACCCTTTTTGACACATAACACCTTCACGCTCTGTGACCACAAAATGCGAAGTCTTTACAATTATATTACAAAAATTGACTTAAGCATGGGTTTTTAGCCCCAAAACTGTCCTTGGGGGATCTTGCTCCCAACAGGCCCCCAACACAAACATTGTGACTTTCCCTCGAGTCACTCGGTAGGTGTAGAGATCTTTGTGTGAAGCCCTTCTAGCTCGTCCCGTATGACCACAACCTCGGTTGTGCATTGAGCTGTTGCCTGCTTCACATCTTCAACTGTCTGCTCGGTTACTGCTCCTGCATTATCAGCCTGAAGCTTTTGTTGCGTCGCTTGCAGAGTCACAAGCTTGCCTTCGATGTTTCCTATGACTGCGTAAGCTTCCTCCAGCCAGGGCCTTAGTCATGCCTTCAGCACTGCTTCCTTGTGCAGCGCTGCGTCCACCTATTCCTTCAGTTACTTGGCTTCCTACAACTTGGATAACCTTTGTGTCAGCGCAATGGTTCACGTTGTGCCCTTAACTTCATCGTAGCGTCGTTATAGGTCATGCGCTTCTGTCTCTAGCCTCTAGATGTTTGTTTCCTCCTGCAAGTTGGTCAAGACCTCAAACGATTTCTCAAACAACTATGTGCAGTGTGCAACTACACTCTCCACCGCCACGACTGCTTCTATGACAGTGGTTGCCCGATGTTCCTTTACCTCTGGCGGTGTTAAAGATTGGGCCCTCAACTGGAGCTCTGTAATCTGCAAGTTCAACTCCAGCTGAACCCGCACCATCTCAATCCAAGTGTCATGCACCCCTATGGCCAATTTGCAGATGCGGACTTCGACTGTCTCCTCCTTTGTAATGGCAAACTCTGGGACCATTCTGCATGCCTCCTCCACAACCTGCATGATCTTCTTGCTCTGGTTGGTCACCTCGGCCTCAGCAGTGATGGAAACATTTCTCTGTAGGGCCATCTATTCATTGTTTATCCATTGTTCACTGATCACCTTGAGGGTGCAGTGCTCTCGGGCCCTTAGCTTTGTAATTACTCCATCCTGCAAGAGGTGGAGTGCTTCACATGAAAGCGCTGCCAGGTTCAGCCCATCTCCCTTCAAGGCGCTAACAGTGGGCCTGTTAGCCTCATTGTCAGTGGTTAATGCTCCATCCAGCAGTACTATCACATTGGAAGCCTTCATGCGCAGTTTATTGGTAGCCTTTGAAGTGCCGATGGCCAAGTTGGTAGACATCATACCAGCCTGCGACGCGCGGGTCTGCAACTCCTACAACCTGGTTTGGATGGCCCCTAGTATAATCTGTTGTTGATTTTCAAATTGTTGTAGGGCCTTCATGGTGACATCTCTGAATGTGTCACCGATATCATATAAGTTGCCCTCCATCAACGTGATAGGGTCCAGTGAGGTCTTGGTCGCCTTGGATTTCTTTCTGGACCCTCCCTTCTCAAGCTCTCTCGGGTGCTTAATGTGGGCAGACGCCTCCTGAGGGTCCACGCCATGCTACTCTATGTCTTCCTCTTCGATCTCAGGTGAAGGCAACTACGCGTGTTTTTTAGAGCCTCGCTCTGTGCCACCTATCGGTTTTCTTGCCTTCTTTCCTGTCTGCTCTGCTTGGGCATTTTCAGCGACCTCCTTTTTCCTCTTCTCAACCAATTGAGTCATCTTCAGCTTGGCCTCCTCCTTCTTCTGTGCGGCAAAATTGCTTCCACCCACCACCAAGTCCATGGTTATGCGCCACTCCACTAACCATTTATCAAGCACCGCATCAATGGTATCATCTGTTGCCAGATAGGGCAAGTTGTACCACTTATGCGTAGGGTCCTTCCGCACCCTGATTGATACTTGATGGAAATCAGCTTTAAACTCGACATAACTCTATAGGTTAGCATATACCATGTGCAACAATCACGGCTTGAGATTGATGACCATCTTGATATTCATTTCCATCAAGATCCAAAAAATCATGCTCTCTTGAACTCACTTCGCATCCTTGGTCATCCACAGTGAAGCATACTTTGCTACTTCAGGAAGGTCTGGCACAAACGAAGGGAACTGGCTCTCCTCTGGTGGCTCCCACACTACCAACACAATCGATATCAAGAGCCACGCACAGTGGAATGTCTTAATTTTCTCTTGCGCTTCGCGGCAGTTTGCCAAGAACTCTCTAGGAAGGTAGTCTGACCAGTTAAACCAGACTCCTTTTGTGCACTACTATGCGAGCATGACGATAGGGCCAGCACCTCATCGGTGCGGCACTTCCACATCACCTTCCCTACAAGGATCTGTGTTGCCACCTTCACAATGGGGTCACATATGCTGGAGATAGCGTACCCATGTGACTTCTTCACCAGCTTGAATTTCGCCTTCATTGACTCTACAAGTGCCTGCTCACCACCCTTGCCACCAAAAATCATAGGTGAATTTTCGCCTATTTATGGCAGGCGTGTAATTCGATGTATTAACATCTCTATGATGGGTATCGGCTCCTCTAGCCACAAACACCCATCATGCACCAAGCACAGCAGTTGCTTGATGACCAAAACTGTCACCAAGGTGCAGTTATAGTGTGGCACCCAGAGCAGGTTCAACAATCTTTCCTTCTCTACCCCCTTAAGCCACCTCCACGACTCCAACACTGTCATTCTCATATTTGTATCTATGATACGATGCATCAACTTTTTGGTTGCCAAGTGTGGGAACTTCTCATGGTCCGCCAAGTCCCATTCTTCTAGTTTCAGTATTGGCACTCGTGCCAAGCGTGGACCATCGAAAGTAATTTCATCCGGTAGCATAGGGGTTTGCAGGGAAATCTTACTCTCATCAATGTCCTTTGGGACCTTGCACTTAGGCTTGGGCGGAGTGACATACTCTGACAACTGTGTAGTGGGGTTCGCACCCTGGGTTTCAATCTCCTCTACTTCCACTTCCACATCCTCATCGTCCATCGGGATGTCTTCGATATCCTCCTCCTCTACTTCTGGGTTTATGGTCTTTCCCTTCTCTTGTGCAGTGGGTTTTCACGGGTTTCACCTTGGCGAGGCATGCACCGGTATGGCAGGATGATTTCCCTTCTTGTCCTTCATGGTCTCCTTAGTTGGGGTTGGCTTCAGCGTTGACATGATCTTCCACAATAATTCCCTGTGTGTCCGCTAGCAAAGTCACAAATACACCAGAAACTATCAGAAGCTCATATTGCTCACAATTCATAGGCGCCAAAGAGCTTAACAACTTAATTCTCAAAATCCCAAGTGTTTTTCACTGGGTAGCCACTTGTAATTTATAGGGCATTTTGAATTCAAATCCGACCATTCCCCCCAAATTCGGTTCATTAATGCTGGATTGGCAGCAGATTTTCAAGGATCTAAGCCATAAATTTCATCTTAAATGATGGCTGCCCACTCCATTTGGCCTCACCTTTTTCGTCTTGTCATGAACAGTGACCATAACAGTCACTTTCCATCCAACTTGCGTGATTTCTCCCTGGGTAGCGCAGCTCCCTCCATGTTGTTGTGGACCTAATGACACATCCTTGCTTTCATGCAGCTCCCCAACTCGGGCAGTGTAGTTTATAGTCCCGCACGTCCTTTCAACTGCCTGGAGTGCTAAGACTGTTCTACCTTCATTTACTGAAATGGCTGAACCGCCGGTGTATGGATTCAAGCGACTGCCATTCACCTTTCCTGGGAAGGGTTCTCCATTTAATTTGACCAGTTGTACCGCTCCTCCGTTGGTAATCTCCTTAATGACATAAGGCCCTAACCAGTGCATCCTGAACTTCCCTAGAAATTTATCAAACTTACTATCATATAGCAAAACCAGGTCATTTACCTTAAATGAGCGCAGCTTAATGTGTCAATCATGCCATGCCTTTTCGCGCTGCTTTTGGACCTGCTGGTGAAATCTTGCTAAAAATATTTCTTCCTCCAATTCATCTAGCTGTACGAGCCTCTCCTCTAGGGCTCCGCAATCCGTCATACCTATGAGCATTGTTATGCATAGGCTAGGCACGATGTATTCCATAGGAATTACCGCTTGAACACCATAAACAAGCCTAAAAGGGGTTTTTATAGTCAACTTCTTGCATGTCGTCCGATAAGCCCATGGTCCTATAGGTATGCATAGGTCCTAATCACTTCGCTGAGCATTACAAACCTTGGTCAACACACTTTAAAGCACTTTTTTAACGCTTCCACCGTCCCATTAGCCTGTGGGTGATAAGGCGTACTCTTCTAGTGGTATACCTGAAATTCCTCCGTCAGAACGTTGATCGTCTCATTCAGGAAATGCGTACCATGATCACTTATCAAGATCTTTGAATAGTCAAATTGTGTCAATACATGCTAAAATAGGAACTTCGTGGCAGTTGTGCCTGTGCAATCCTTCACCGGTTGCGCTTCTACCCAACGAGTCAAATACTCCATTGTGGTGATAATGTACCTTGCTCATGTCTTGCCTCGTGGCTGAATGGGTCCTATAAAATCTATCGCCCACTTCTCAAAGGGTTGCAATGTCATTTGTGGATTCAAAGGCATTTCATCCCTCTGTGATGGCCTGCCATTCCTATGACACACATCGCACGCCTTTTACTATTCTTTTGATTCCTGATGAAGGGTTGGCCACCACAACCCTGCACGTAGAATCTTCTGCGCAGTTGCTCTTCTTGCATAATGGCCTCCTGCGGCACCCCCATGAGAGTCTTCAAGGATGCTGCTTCTTTCAAACTCAGGTACATACTGTTGCAATATCTCATCAGTCCCCATCTTTTACATATGCCCAGCAATGATAGAGAGATCTACCGCATGCACCACTAATTCCTTCTTTTGTTGGACATTGTATCCTTCTGGTGTAGTTCCTGTTGTTAGGAAGTGTATTATATTTCCCAAAATGACCATCTACGACATGCACTGCAAATAGTTGTGCTTTAGGCAATCCCTCTCCCAATTTATTGGGTTCCTCCCCTGTTTCAATGCGTGTTAGATGATTTAGTCCCGCGTTCAATCATCCAGGCTTCACAACCACTTCAAAATCATACTCCTGGAACAATAAGAGCCACCTATATATTCTCCCCCCCAACACAAGCTTATTGACCAGGTAATTCAGTGCAAAGTGATTTGTATACATCTTAAAATGGCCTCCCAACAAGTAGTGCCTATACTTCTGGAGCGCATACACGATAGCTAGCCCTCACGCTCAGTGGTGGAATAATTCTTCTCCGCTTTGGCAAAATGTGCACGTGGATCATCCTGCCCATCATATTTGTCTGTCAGTCACATCTTAGGCTTCCCAAATTGTGTTCTCATCATCCTCCTACATTTTCACCAATCATCAAAGATTCCTTTATGCGTACCCCACCATCTTGTGGGTGTAGCGCACAGTGCCTAGTCCAACACCTGCAAGCATTGCTTTTCTAGTACCTCCCTTTCAAATGCATCCAAAAAGGTATACACCTCATTCAAACCATCGTAAGTAGGTAGGTTTCTTACCTCTGACAACACACATCACAGCGATCGGGTCATCATGTTGCAATTTAGAATAGTTACTTCACGTAACCGATTCTGCTAGCATTTTATTTCTTCATCGGAGTCCGAAGTGTAGGAACTCTCATGATCCCATGTAATCCTTCCATCCATGTTGGGGTTCACCCAATCTTGGTATCACACTTTTATCTTATATATACAGTCCAAATTGTCATCACTTTCATAATCACGGACTGGTTCAATATAGCACGATCCTTCAGCAAGATCAAGGGGTACTATTACATGCAACAATTTCTTCTCGAAGAGCATCTTTAACTTCTTCAAATTGATTACCCCATTCATATTAGTAGCCCAGTCAATTCCCATCAGCGGAGGATAGGTATTGTTGTCATCCACTATCTCTATCACTTCAAAATCAGCCAGCGCGCTCGCTTCCTCAATATCCACAGTCACCCCTTGCAGCTGCCCCATGGGGATGATCTTCTGTTGATTTGCCATCCTTAGCTAAATCGAAGACCGTTGCAGCACATGTCTTCCCATTCGTTCCCAAGTTTGTTTTGGTAGGATGTTCGCATCTTACCCCAGGTCCAAAATAACTTGATCCATTTCATACTCTCCTATCTGCGCGGTCAGTCTCACCTCTCGTCTCATCCTTGTTTTATGTTTACCAATCTTTTGTACCATGCGCGGCTTACTTGGCGCAGTCCCAACGCATCTATTAATGAGCTATTACAACCCTTTCATAGCCTTACTATCGCGTAGTAACTTCATACAGGTCTCCAGGAAAGTTGTGAGCATAGAGGGGTCCATCTCTTGCTCAGGCTTATCCTTGCTCCTTGAGGTGGGGGCCTCAGTGAAGCTCTTCCTAGTTTCCATGAAGTTTTCACGTGCGTGCTCCAAATCAAACTCAACCTCCTTCACTGGAGCTTTGCAAACCCATGTACTATCCTCTGGATATTTCCCCTTGTCATCTCCCATCGTGATTCCACTCTTGAGCACTATGTTTACATTTGGATCCTCTTCGCGCATCTCAAACCTCATCATCTATAGGTTCTGAGTCAGCGGAGGTGGTAGCACCCCTTTGTCTCATATCCTAGTTATTAGCGTAGGACATTCTTCTATTTCATGATCAAATAACGTGCAATACTTGCACTACGGACACATTGGATTAGTGCAATCACTGGCATGGTGTCCTGGTCCTCTGCAATTGTACCAAATCAACTATCCTCGACCTCTTCAAGGTCCTCCTCCACCTCGGCCTCACTCACACCCTTGAAATCTTGTCTGCACTATCCCTACGCTCTGGTCAAGGGGCCGTGTTTTTTCCTGAACCCTATAGGCAGGAGTTTTATCCATCATCAATTCATAGCTCCTGCAAGTACGCTCATCATGTCCTACCAACCTACAAAGTTGCAGAACAGTTGTTGTGGTGTCTATACAAACTTCTATAGCAAGTGACAGTTATCCGTGGCATGTTTTTTGGCTACCTGACAGATAGCGCACCATAATGCAGGCCCCACACTAGGTCCTGCTTAAGCCTCTAGTATTAAAGGCATCGGTCCTCCTCCTACAATATAGTTTGAAAAGACCGGGCAACGGTCTTTATCATGACCCTGACTCTTGTTTTTCAAGCACCATACCTCCTGTTAGTTTCAGTCTTTCTAGCCTTCCTCCAGTGATCAAACGTGCTCTTACAAAGTGATTTTGAAGTGTCAAGGTCAAATTTTGTCATTCTAGTGAGTCTTCAAGCAAAATTTGGTCACTAGGCATTAGGTCTAGGGTTTGCTCTCACTCTTTTCAAACTTGCCCAAATGCCAATCTATGTCACTATTTAGCTGAGTCCGTCATCATTCATAGGTTTTTCATTATCATCCCAGTGTCTAATGAGTCTTTTTACACCTTTTCCATGCTTCAGTTGCACCTAGGTAAGGTCATTTTCCTCTCCTAGGGTTTTGAAGCCAATTTCTCTTGGATGGTCAAATCATCGGCAAAACTTGTTTCCTGATGTTCATACACCTTCCCCTATCCTTAATGTACCTTATCAAATGCTTTCCATCACTGAGATCCCCCAAATTCCTCATTTTTGCACAAACCCTAGTTTCTAGCTACAACTTGGCAATTTTCTAGGTTTGGCATGTGTTTTTCCCTTTTGGACCCCTTCCCCTCGCTCAATCTCTGAAATTCCATTTTTCCCTACTTCCTAACATCCCTCCCTACTTCCAAAAATTTCCCCAAGAATTTAGAAGCCTCTTATCCCCTTCATTTCGCTTCATTTCGACAAAATTCCTTGTTTCACACATCGGGATAAGTTTCATTCAAAAGATGTTTTAGAGAAATAAAAGATGAATTTTGGAAAACTGAGAGAGGTTTTTGTCCACAACATGCCAAAGAAGAAAACCCTCCTTCACTTTTTACACAGGTGTCATGGTTTTAGAGAAATGTCAAAAATACAATCGCTAGATCCAAGGAGGTTGAGCAAAGCACTAAAACAGAGAAAAAGGCCCGATCCACTCCAAATTTTGGCCAAAGCCTCTTTGACTGAGCATGGTACTTGATTGGGGACTCCCAGCCCAAATTTCAAGAAATTTGGAGAAAATTTTGTCAATTGTGAATTTTTTGTGCCACACACAGGTTTTTGCCCTCAACGCGTAGCGCACCGCGCACGACCCTTAAGATGGGCAACTCCATTTCAGGAAAACTTAGAATTTTTTGATTTTTCATGCAAAAATACACTTGCTCAGAAATTTCCAAGAAATTTCACCAAGTTTTGAGCCTCCAGAAGGTCAAAAAACAAGCAAAAAATGACTTTCTGACACTTTTTTGACACACAGGAAGCAGTCTTGGGAGATTGAAATTTTGGAGGGGCAAATGGACACCAAATTCTTAAATTCTACTTGGGTTGGAAAGGAGACATCCAGAC
Organism: Pinus tabuliformis; assembly: GCA_031772625.1. Taxonomy (NCBI): domain Eukaryota; kingdom Viridiplantae; phylum Streptophyta; class Pinopsida; order Pinales; family Pinaceae; genus Pinus; species Pinus tabuliformis. Next base: position 278,531,463 of record CM062808.1, read on the forward strand.
CTTTCCAACAAGCCCATTTTTTCCTGATTTGGACACCTAGAAGTGCCTCAAAAGTTGCTCCAACGGTGTGCTACGCGTTCAGAATCAGGGCGCTACGCGTTGGGTAATTTTCACAGAAATGCACCTACAGCTCAGCAAAACGCAGTTTTGACTGGATTTGACTTTTTGGAGTGGATTTTGATCCTCCTTGTTGTAAATGATGAAATTTTATGATATTTTGACACTCATTTATCTCTTCTAGAAGATTCATTCATGAAATAGGCAAAAATTTAATGAATGAATTGGTTTCCTAGCTTATAGAGGCAAGTTGTTTTGACTGCCTAGATTTTAGTGCTCAGTTTGGAATTGGTTGAAACAGCTCCTAGGATAGTGAGCTCGACCCCTAGAGGCAAGGAAAGATACTATATTTCCTATATTATGTACTTTATTGGTCATTTTCATGGTTGGACTCTTGAGGGAGAAAGCTTCTATTGTATTACTCATTGTATCTCTGCAATTTTGGAGAAGGAAGAAAGACCAGGGTTTTGCAGTCCTTTTTGGGATTCATGTGGTTACATGTATTGATGGTGTGTTTCTCTTTTTACTTGTAAGTTTGTTATGTGAATCATCTTCTCACTTTTCCTTCTGCAAATTAGGCAAATGAAGTGTTAAAGTAGAATTCATGATTGCCATGCTCTGCTTTTAAGTTTGCTTAATATCAATGTTTTCATCTGTTTAAGGAGAACTCAAGGTGTTTACTTTCTCTCCTTAGCTCCTCACCAGTCATTCTTGCCCATCTGACTCTTTCAAAGGCATCAATACAGTCTCCTACCTTGCCCCAACGAACCCCCTGCAAAAACTGTGTCCAATCCCCGCACCCAAAATTGCCTTTCCCCGATTTTCCACCAAAATCCCAAAAATCTCAAATCAAACCTTTTATCAGTTTACTAGCCTAAAATCAGTGTTATTTATTGGTTATCTCCGCCCTTTGAAGATCTTTGCTGAGATATACCGGAGAGAGCCCTCTCCTGCCCCGTAGGGCTAGCTACGAGGCTAAGTAGTTGGATGTTGCCTTGGAGTTTACCTTTTTCAGCCTGAGGTGAAATTTCAAGTGCTAACACCTCCTCACGCACCTCTAGTTGAACTGTCATATCTTGCTTCAGACTTTGCATCTCAAGGCATAGATTTTTCAGTTGCGAATAGATCTACTGAACTCCTATATTTGGATCTTGCATAGGAGTTTCATGTAGTCTCATGGCAATCTCCAAGGCCTTCACCTGAGTTTTTATCTTCAGTTGCGATAGCGCACTCCTTAAGTGAGGTAGTAGCGAAGCCACAAACCAATTGTGATGTTGTCCATCTGTCAAATTCATGTTGGCTTCATGGATTGTACACTTCAACCTTTGATCTAGTTCCCAAGGTGTCTTGCCTGGTTGCATCGTGATTTCTTTGAATCCTGCAATCGACTACGCCTCAGATTTAGGCCTACTAAATTCTATATTTAGTGCTTCCTAGATGTCTGCCACTCCAACATTCGGGTTGTCATTAGAGTACTTAATATACCAAGTTAGTGCGCGATCTTACAGACCACTAACCAGTGTCACCTTCTTTATGTTATCCTTTGTAACACCTTGAGCTTCCCATACAGTCCTTACATGAACCAGAATTGGTCTGGGTCCTCATTTCCCAAGCCTTTGAACAATGGAAACTTCACTGTATTTTCCATACTAAACTATGGTGGAGCTGGAGGTGGTACGGGTGAAGTTGAAGGTGATGGTGGTGAAGTTGGAGGTGGTGTGGGCGGAGGTGGTATTCGCGGGAATCCTTGTCTTATTAACTAAATAGCACTTTGCAAAGAAAATTTTGTTATCTCTTCCTCGTTACCTCGTGGAGGTAAAATCAATGGACTATACTCTGGACCCTTTTTCCTTCGTTCCTGTAAGTTTTTCCGCTTCGCGTAGTTCCAAACATCAAGGTAACTACATAACCCATTTTTTGTACAATACCATTTTAATTCAGGTACTCAAAGATTTTACGTACTTACCTCACGGTCCTTTGAAAAAGCACCGCTTCACCTCACTGTAGTTAACTGAGGTGTCAACCGTGAATTCAATCACAAATCCTCCAATGACATGATTGAGCCAATGATCAACAGCTCGGGCGATCTTGTCCTCAGATGCTTCCAATTTCTATATTAGCTCCGAGGTCCACACAATAGGACCATCAAGTTTCCACCTTCATTGGCTACCTGCTAGCTTCATGATCCACTCATATAGCTCAATAGGGAAGGAGAAGAAAAAGATCTTATGGATCTCTGTATACAGGTATCTGTCCAACCATTGTTCCTTTATCAGTTGTGGGTTCATGTTCTCCTGCATCGTAAATTCGTGGATCTTTCTATCCAACTAGTCTCCAATCTCCTTCTTAGTTGGATTCCAGTGATATGACATCACATATCTCTTATGCATATTTCGGTCCCGACAAAGGAACCATTTGTTGGCTTGAGGGTGCCTAACCCAGGTTCATCGTTAAATAGCCAAACAAATCCCTACACCACTAGCCTTTTCAGCTTCAACCTGCGAAGTGCAGACCGAAGTCTCACTCAAAACAGTATGGGAGGATGTTGGAACCAAGTTTCCACACCCTAAGATGGTTGTGATGTTGTTTAATTCCCTCTATCCCTGCCTTCACGTAGGTTGCTTCTTTTTAGGGCTTGCAAGAGAAACCCTCTATTCCAGCCTTCAATATCTCCGTGAAAGGGTACGATCGACCTTCGTGTGGCCCTAACCTGCTGCTCTAGTAATGTGTCGTGTAGATTCCCTGATTAGTCTAAGTGATTTTCTTATCTCATCAAATACTTAATGTTAACACCGCATAAGTAGATATTTGTAATTGCGTTCAATTATTTAATGTAATTGCATTCATTCGCGCATCATATAAGCATAATAAAGGGAATTCATACATAAAACATCCAAACGCATCAACAGAACAAAGACATGGAAATTGCATAATATTTCCTTTTATTAATATCTTCCAAGTGTTACAACCTTTGTCCTCCCTACGCACACAGCTGCAGGAGTCCGCGCACTCAGCTACAGACTTTTACCCTAGGCCTCTACGCACTTAGCTGCAAAGCCTACGCTACTACCCACGACTTAGACTTCTTGCTTTCAAGCTATGACTCCATTACATCGTGTGTCATTATATTATTGTTGTTGTCCTTAAACTACTTAGAGCTTAGCTCTTTTTATACAATCCCATGGTCCACGGACCATGGGTATATCTCTTACAGCCGACTTTACTTTACAAAACTAAGGGCAGACTACCCTTTCTGACACATAACGCCTTCACGCATCCTGACCACAAAATGCGGAGTCATTACAATTATATTACAAAAATTGGCTTAAACATGGGCTTTTAGCCCCAAAACGACCCTTGGGGGATCCCACTCCCAACAGATAACTTCTGCATACTTAAATATGCTTGTTAGATTAATAGATATTTAAAAAATGATCATAAAATTATCAAGAAATAGAGATACCTACTACTTCTATCAAATTAAAATGATATTCTAAAAAACCCAGAAATTTGTGCAAGATACATGTACACATATCAATCCTCAAAGGCTATTAACCAGCAAATGCAAATAAAAGCAGCAAAGTATTAAGAACAATATTACCACATAAATCTGAAAGAGGAGCACCATGATCTAAAACCCCAAAGTCTTTGTGTTTTATTAACCAGAAAAATATTACAAGAGCTTTCTTAGAGCAAGTACACGATTTAAAAACTGGATCCAAATAATGGAGAGGGACCTCTCACTTGTAGAAAAAATATTCAAGGAGTAGTTGGTTTAATCCCCGTCAAATCAATCTCAACCATTGATTAAGATCAAATGATCTTTTAATCATCATCGTTGAAATAAAGTTAATTTTTGAAGAAATTTGAATTTCACTTTTAATTTCCTTTTAATTAACTCAAAAATTATTATTTTGAGTTAATTTCAAAAAGTTGACTTTGACTTAACTATTATGGCCCAAAGGTTCAAAATATCTTGAAATTTTCAATATTCCCTTGGTCGGGAACCTACAAAATTAAAAACTTTAAAACCCACGAATTTTAAATGTTGGAGAATTAAATTTTTCCTAGGACATAAATTAATTAAATTTTTGGCTTTAGCATTTTAATTTATTTTAGCCATAAATTTAATTAATTGACTCATGATGGGATTATTAATTTTTCCAACCCTTTATTATTTATCCATGGTGTCTAACTATGAGGGACCATGCACTAAATATTGTTTACATGAAATATCACATTTCTAACCCATGAAGGGGGAACACCTGTTCATTATAGACCCTCAATAATTACTCATTTCTGTGACACAAAATATAATCTAGTAGACTAAGTGACTTGTAATAAAATAATCTAACTAAATAGTTAGAATTATTCCCAAATCACTTTTACAAAGACTCGATAAATAACACTAGGACTTATTTAAAATCCTGATGACAAAATCCACACTAGCTTTGGGGTGAGGTTGGAGGTAAAAACTCTACCGATCGTCCATTTTTAGAAACACACATGAATCGATGAGACTAAAAACCTCCTAGGATAGAAATTATCATCAAAAAAATGAATTTACCTAATTTGATACATACATTTGTCTTACTAGGATCATTTACATTACAAAATGCAAAATGGGGGTTTACAAAATACCAGTGTACATATAGCTGATAATGATGAATTTGTGGATCATCTGAGTGCTCAGACATGATGGAAATCCATGCGTGAAAAGATGTATAGCTATCGGGTAGTTTACATGGAGTGGTCAACATCTGGCTCTACTTAGGGACATGTTGCTTCATCGAAGGAATGTGAGAATTCAGAATTTGTACCCAAAAAAAACACAGAATGACATAAGTAGCATACATCCAAAATTTAATCCAAAAATCATCATATAACATTATATAAAATAGAAGCACTGTAACAATTCTACAAACATGAAAGGTAAACTTAATCTAAGAGCAGAAATAAAATGCTAAAATGACAAGGTGTAAGGTTAGAGATACAATACAAAGGATTCCCTTGCGGCATCAGATGTGTTCAATATAGTGCATACTGAGCATCTCCTAACTTTCAGGCAAATCAATGGGTTGTTTCTCTCTTGTGCCATGCCCAATCCTACATATTGAAGGACTCTGACTTATCCCAATGTTGTGTTGTTCTCGACCATCAGTTGTATCAAACCTATTCCTTCTTCTCTTTTGCTTTGTACATTTTCTTCGTTAATATGTGATGTTGATGATGATGTGGTCGATAAACAATTTCCATATTCATCCGAAAAATTCTCATATGGAAAATTTGGAATGTTGAAGACTTCTATGAACTGCACTTCTTTATTTTCATGAACCTGATCTATTATGAATGGCGGACCAACCTCACGAGCATCAACCTAATTATTATCAATTTCCTTTTTATCTGGGTCACCTTCAATTAGCCACTTTTCAATGGAACAAATGACCTCCTCATCATAACATGGATCTTGTTGCAATAGATAGGGAAGCTTATGATCTGTTGATGTTTCCTTTTTTCTCTATTGTGCCATTACCAATCCTATGTATCAAAGGACTCTGACTTATCCCAATGTTGTGTTGTTCTTGGCCATCAATTATATGAAACCTCTTCCTTCTTCTCTTCCGCTTTGTATTTTTTATTTCATTAGGATGTGATGTTGATGATGATGTGGTCGTCACACAACTTCGTTCTTGATCCGAAAAATGCTCATATGGAAAATTTGGAATGTTCAAGACTTTTGTGACCTATGCTTATTTATTTTAATGAACCTGATTTGTTATGACTGGTGGATCAACCTCGCAATCATCAACCTGATTCTTATCAATTTCTGTTTTATCTGGGTCACCTTCAATGAGCCACTTTTCAATGGAACAAATGAGCTACTCATAATAACATGGAGCTTGTTATAGCAGACAAGGAAGCTTATGATCTGTTGACATTTCCTTGGTTCTTTCATCCTCTAACGCATGTTGAAATTATTTTTTTCTAATGCAAGAGTCAGACCTTCTAATTCATTAATAAAATACAAAATTTACATCAATCCCTGAGGAATTGTGGATGAAAGGAGAGACCCACAAACCAAATAGAGAACACGCCCGAGGCAAAAGCCCCTGCACCTAAAAACCCAACCTCTAAACTCTTAAAATCAAAACAAAGTTGAAGCCTACATCGGAACCAAAGCAGCGGTTTAAGTAAATATCATATTCAAGAGACCCACCAACCCGCAAATTTGTAGAGCGAACCAAAACAATAAGCATCCCGCCTGTAACAAAATTCCTCCCGCCAAGGAAAAGGAGCAATAATGCTACGTGCCATCTTCCAGACAAGCCGTTATAATCGTCACTGTTGAGCCTGCTGACTCAATCCAATGGCAGAGGACTAATTCACCGTGTTAAAAAGCATGAAACTTACCTGCCTAGACAACCAACCTGCTCGATCAATCCCAGCCATCGATTTACCTCGCTTGATCCGACGGTAGAGGATCATATCGCACCAGCCAATATCACTGAACTTTAGCGTGCGATGAGGGTGGTATTCTAGCCAACCCCACCGCCACGTGTAGCCTTCTGTATGGAATCGCTTCAAAATCGGAAATACCATTTCCCACTTGTGAGGCCCGCGATCACTGGAAAACTGCCCCCAACCTGGTATATCATACACATGCAAAAAACCCATGGTATTGAGGCCGCCGAGAGTGCCCGGGATCCAACCTTCCATTGTGTCTTCTCCTCTAGAATTGAGGAAAGAAGAAACTCCCACTATCCTGCCTATCTTTGAAGAACCAGAGCCACCCTACTGGCTGCCACCTAGAATCGCTGAATCAACCGGATTCCATCTCCATGGATCTACTTTGAAACACGAAATTGTCTTCATCTGCCTGGTCATGACAAATTGCTTTTAACCTACTCTGAGGCAGATCTTGCCAGCTGATCGCAATCCTGTTCTCTGTGCTAATCACACCTTGATTGGCCAGAAGATTCACCAATTTATTGGTCGATCTTCAAACATGTCTAAAGCTAACTGTATGAAGGCTCTGAAGGTGAAGTTGAATCCATTGAAAGCCTTGGATCAGTGTAGGTTTTAACCCTGTACAGAAATTACCTGCATACGAATTCTTAAACAAATAAAATAAACAATGCGAGAGCATAACCCATAAAACACATATGCACAGAGATTTTTCCCTGGATCCAAAAACTGGGACTACCAACTTTATTTTTCATTATGTTCCTTTCAATGTTACAATACATATTTATACATGCCGAAGCATCCAATACCATGGACCGAAAACCATCGCGTCTAATACCATGGACCGAAAAACCATCGCGTCCAAAAAACATGTACGAAAATCATGCACAAAACCATAGGTGGGTCCACCCAACCTAACATATGATCTAAAACCAAAATTTTCTAGGGCGCTGCCCCAGACCCCATAAAGTGGGGTTACGGGTGCCCTTCAAACCCCCTATTAACTATGTGGAAAGAATATAACACAACCCAACAATCAGCCTCTAATTCCTTAAGACATTTTTCGGCTTTGTTCCCCAGCTAATCCTCTTAACCGATTTGATGATTAACTCAGAATTAGCTTCAACTATCACATTTTATCGGTTATCCTGTTCTAAAAAATCTAAGCATTGCTCCATAGCCATCAATTCCACCATATTATTGGTGGCTTTCCCTAAATAATAGTAGAAGATGAAAAGGACACTTCCATTCTCATCCCTTAACACTCCTCCATAACCAGTGGTGCGTAGGTTGCCTTTAGAAGCCCCATTAATGTTGAATTTCAAAAATTCGTTAGGGGGAGGATGCCAGAAATCTTGCTCAGAATCTAAGGAGAATACTGTCCTATCCATTCCCTGAGGAATAAATCCCTGCAAACCCAACTCACTGAGAATTCTCAAATCAGCAACTGAAGGTGGGTTCTTAGGGATATTTCGCACAATAGTGCCGACCGTTTCCTTGAGTTGTTTTAAGATCTGCTCAAAAAGGCATTGGGATGGCTTCTTTTCATTCTTGAAGATTCTATTTTTCCTTTCTTTCCAGACATTCCAAATAATGAAGCTTGGAATGATGGCCCATGCTAAGCCAAGAATTTCATTATCTGAAAAGTTTCTTCTCCATTTGTTTAGGGTATTTATGATACTCCCTTTGTCCCTATCAATCTGTTGGAAAATGGTGGCAAAAGAATCCCACAAACTGGAGGTGAAAATGCAATTGTTGAGAAGGTGCTCCATAGTTTCCTCTTGGGCTTCATAGAGCTGACATCTGGAAGGCCCTAGGATACCCCTCTTCCTAATATTATCCCAGGTCAAAATTTTCCTATGCTGAACCAGCCACATGAAGAGTTTAATTTTCATCCAGCCTTGATGTCTCCATAGGTCTTGCCAAATATTATCCGAATCTTGTGAGTTAAGGTCAAGGAGAATGAGTTTTGCTTCCTTGAGACTAAAGGCACCCTCATTATTATTGCCCCATCTTAGCTAGTCTTGCCCCTATGACCTCAAAATCTTCCTTTGTTCTACATTTTTATTAGAGTCTCTTATGTAGCCTTCAGGGGGCTCTCATCCTTAAAATCAAAGTTCCTCCAGGTTCTCCATTTTCCAATACTGTTGGTTTGATCCCAAAAGTATTTTGCTTTAGATAACCCTTTGGTATCTGTCTCTTCCTTGAGATCCCTCAAATCTTCTTTTAACAAGATAGGTTCATGTTGCCATCTATCCTCCCAGAATAGGGCTAGGTTTCCTTCTTTGATTTCCCAGAATCTATTTCCTTGGACTAAGCCCCAGTTATCCCATGACTTATTCCAAATGTGTGATCCCTTTCTATATCCTAACATTCTTATTAGATCATTATTTTGCCAAGTGCTAGCATATTTTTCTTTCCAAATCATTGCCCACTGAGCCTCTGGGTCTTTTACCCATCACCACCATAATTTAGCTCCTAAAACCTTGCTTAGAATCTCAGGATCATCCAATCCAAGCCCTCCATAGTTTTTAGGTTTGCAGATTTTTTCCCATGCTACCAAGGCCCATTTCTTTTTTTCTTCCCCCTTGCCCCAAAGAAAGTCTCTTTGTATGGTTCTGAATTGATGCAGGACTCCTTCTGGTGCTGGGAGAGCTGATAGCATGAAGACTAGGATTGATTGAAGGATAGCCTTGGTTAGCACCAACCTACTAGCCAAATTTAATGATCTAATATCTTGCAATTTATTAATCATTGGTTCCCAGATGCTCTTATGTAAAGGTTTGGCTGTTAGAGGAACTCCCAAATATTTTGAAGGGAGGATCTCCCTTTGAAAGCCCAAAATTCTGGAAATATTTCTCCGAATAACAATGTGAGTGTTAAAGAAAAAATCTTAAATTTGGAGATATTAAGTTTCATACCTGAAGCCATGGAAAAGTCTCTCAATATTTGCTTATAAGCTAAAGCTTCTTTGACCGGGGATACCCTGCAGCATGGTATCATCAACAAATTTTTGATGCGTTAATGCCTGGCCATCTCCAAAAAGTTGGATACCTTTGACTTTCCCAACAACTTTAGCATACTTGATAGATCGACCCATCCCTTACATCGTGAGTATGAAGAGAAAGGGAGAGAGTGGATCTCCCTACCTGAGGCCCCTTGAAGGAATAAAAGTCTCCAAGGGAGATCCACTAACAAGAATGGAAAAACTGGGAGAAGTTACTAAGGCCATTACCCATCTGATCCAGTTATGGTCAAACCCAAAAGCAATGAGAACTTTTCTGATATAGGTCCAATTTAGCTTATCATAAGCTTTGGCTATATCCAATTGCATGATCATTCCAGCTTTCCTATTGATTGTCAGTGAGTGCACCACCTCATGAGCTTGAATAATGTTGTCGAGAATTTACCTACCTTCCACATAAGCAGATTGTTCAACCGACACCAGGGTAGGAAGAAAAGGTTTGAGTCTATTGGCCACAACTTTGGATATTATCTTGTAGACACATTGCACAAGGAAATGGGTCTAAACCTATCAGTAGTTTGAGCCAAATCATGTTTAGGGATCAGGGAGATAAAGGTTGTATTAAGCACCTTCAATATGGTCTTATCCCTCCTGGAGTATTCCACAACATTCAAAATGTCCTGTTTTACTATATTCCAGCAAGCTTTAAAGAAATCTAAATTGAATCCATCCGGGCATGGTGCCTTACCATTTTGCATTTCTTTTAGGACCTCACTAACCTCCTCTTCTGACACTGGTTTGTTAAGGTTGAAATTGTCCTCTCTGGAAACCAGCTTAGGTATATGTCTTGATATACCCCTGATGGAGTGTTCTCCATGTGAACAGGTTTCCTGTGCAATACCACGAAAGTGTTGAACCAGCACTGTTGGAAATAATACTGAGAGGGGGGGTGAATCAGTATTATCACATCAATAATATTTTTTCATTTCCATATTCAGATTCATATATGCGACTTCCACAACTTCTTATGATTCAATTAGTTGATCCTTAATGAGTGCATTAGAACATTATCAACCATATTAACAGTAAACAGGTGCAGTAAAATAAAACAAATCATCACACATAAGCCACACACATGAACACCATGATATAAGGTGGAAACCCAATGTGGGAGAAAACCACCTGCTACAAGTCATCTCAATCTTCTTCTTAATAAGAAAATCCTTTTACAATATTTTTGTACTAGTGCAGTCTTATACCAGTACGCAGGCTTCTACCTGCAAAGAGCTACAACCCTCTCTCGTTCTCCAGACTCTCCTGGAAGGGAGCTACAACCCCCATAGTTCTTGTACTAGCCAATCCATTTACTAGTACGCAGGCTGCTACCTGCTACAATGCTCCAAAGTTTTCAACTGCTACTGGAAGGGAGCTACCACCCCCTTAGCTCTTGTACTAGCTAAGATACTAGTATGTAGGTGCTGGTCTACAATCTTCTCTCCTCCAGGTACCACGTTTCATACATTTTCAGACTGGATACTCCTGAAGCACAACACATAATCTGAAAGGCCACGTTTCATCCAATTTTTATACTGGACCCATTAATATCATTGAAGCACATAATCAATCAATCTTCTGAATCACCCAAACACCAGATCAATACATATACAAGGATAATATATGTGTTAGCACCCAAATCTAGTCCATAAGATCACATAAATATGAGTCATTATGATCCTGATCCAATATTAGTTCTCATCCATCAATACTGAAGCTAAACACAATCAACCAAACAGGATATGTAGAATACTGACACCTTTAAACTGTCATCAGAACCCATCAACAACCAGAACCACCTGTGACTTCAAATATCATAGCTCAAATTGTATACGCTACTACAATGAACCAAACCTGCATATATATGTGCTTACACCAAAGCCAACCCACGTACAGATCTATAAATATTCAAACATGACTTGCAGCGATTTCAAACTTAAGTTATACCCAGTTCAGATCATTTTTCAATATACAGATCTAGAATAAGCATAATCAAATATATAGAGATAGTTCATTTCAAACCATTTGATCCCGATCTATCCTTAGATCTTGTTCTCCATCAACCGGTGAGATCCCTCTTTAGCTCAGATCCAGATCTGCACCATAACCCAATCACAGTATTCCAGATCTAGCACTTTATCAGATATTCAATAATTCAGATGATGCTTTGCCAAATGATCTCCTTCCTCTTTTATAGCCTTAGTCCTTTCTCAATACCACGGTCCAAAACCATAGGATCAAAAAAAATTGTTGGACTAATACCATGAACCAACCATGAAAGTGTGTGAGATCAACACTTTTGGATGCAATACCACGGACCAAAACCATAGGATCAAAAACTGTCGGACTAATACCATGAACCAACCATGAAAGTGCGTGAGATCAACACTTTTGGATGCAATACCACGGACCAAAACCATAGGATCAAAAACTGTCGAACTAATACCATGATCCAACCATGAAAGTGCATGAACTTTTCTCTTCATTAAAGGAACTTTTCTCTGCATGAAAGTGCGTAGATTCCGGTGACGGAATCCGGTGGAAGAAATTGAGGTTAAATCTTGATTTGTTGCAGTTAAAATGGTTTTTTAACTGCATATTTGGATTCAGCACCCTCGAAAACCCCTGGGACGCTTTCATTGTGCAGAAACTAGCTATCAAACTTGCGATTCCAATAAATTCTTGCCGGATTTCGACCGGAAAAACCCGCCGGAAAGGCTTTCAAAAAGTCGCGTTATAGACAACTGCATAAACTTTTCTCTGCATAAAAGTGCGTGAACGTTTCTCTCCATGAAATAAAATTTTCTCTGCATAAAAGTGCGTGAACTTTTCTCTACATGAAATAAAATTTTCTCTGCATAAAAGTGCGTGAACTTTTCTCTACATGAAATAAACTTTTCTCTACATGGAATAAACTTTTCTCTGCATAAAAGTGCGTGAACTTTTCTCTACATGAAATAAACGTTTCTTTGTATAAAAGTGCGTGAACTTTTATCTACATGGAGTAAACTTTTCTCTGCATTAAAGTGCGTGAACTTTTCTCTACATGGAATAAACTTTTCTCTGCATAAAAGTGGGTGAACGTTTCTCTACATGGAATAAACTTTTCTCTGCATAAAAGTGTGTGAACTTTTCTCTACATGAAGGAAACTTTGTCGCACTATAATTTATCAAATAAATTTGTTGCACTATAATTTATCATTTGTGTGATTTGCCATCAAGGACAACACTTGTCTCATAATGCCAACAATCTCCCCCTTTGGACTTGTCATACTGAGAATTGTCATCTGATATCTCTTCCGTAGATTCATCTAGATATAAATAAGAGAGATGTTCTTTTATGAGTGGGTAACACATGCATCATAATGCCAACAAGCACTACTTCTATTTCTTCATGAGAATTGAGAAGGTTACCCCCCTCATCCTTAATCGAAGAAATCCTGTTGTGAGCTCTGTCTGCCATAGTGGATCTATGGAAAAATCTAGAGTTGCATTCTCCCTCTTTTAGCCATTGCACTCTGGATTTTTGCTCCAAAAAATCTCCTCTTATTTACATAAGTTCTCCCATTCTTGATGATGTTTGGTTGCTTGGTCACTTATATCTTTATCAAAACCCTCCATGATAAGGGTTTGGTTGAGTTCCTACATTTTTCCCTCAACAGATCTTTTTGCTTCAAAAATATTTCCATATTCCTTCTTGTTCCATTCATTGAGCCTGAGTTTGATATGTTTGAGTCTTTTTTGAAGAAGGAACATTCTTTTGCCCTAAATATTCAAATCTTCTGTCCACCATATGGCTATGTTGTTTCTAAAATCTAGGTGGGAGAGCCAGATGTTTTCAAATTTGAAAGGTCTATTCATGGGGGTACCAATGCCCTGAATTTCTAGTTATACTGGCCAGTGATCATATCCTCCAAAGGGGAGAACTCTTGCAACTATGTCCTTGTCATTCAGCATAAGATCCTCTGAGATTATGAATCTATCTAATTTGGAGGCCACCTGAGATTCTCCTCCTCTTTTATTGTTCCAAGTAAAGGTCCCATTATTCATTACAATATCCACTAGCTTCATATTGTCTATGAAGGTTTGAAATGCACAAGAGTCTTTATTTAGAATTATGGTACCCCCTTTTTTCTCCGACAGTGATTTGATCATATTGAAATCACCCCCCATGATCCAAGGGATTCTTGCATGTCTTTCCCTGAGATCCTATAGGGAATCTAGAAGCTTGAGTTTACCATCCATTCTTTGGGGGCCATATACATTCATGACTAGGTAAATTTCCTTATCTCCCATTGGTTGAATGACCATTGAAAGATAATCCCTAGATTCCTCTACTTCTATAATGTCAATTTTTTGGGGGTTCCAAAGCGTGAGAACGCCTCTTGCTATCTTATTTGCTTTGACTTCTAGAAACTCAAATCTATTGAGCCATTTTCTATGAATCTCTTTTATTTTTTGAATGGAACATTTAGTTTATTGGATGAAGATCACATCCGGTGATGCTTGTTTCATCCTATTACTAAGTAGTCTTTGTTTTCTTTTACTACCTAGACCTCTAACATTCCAAGAAGTGAACTTCATTATTAAAGATTTGTAAAGGAGTAACTAGATAGGTCTTTCATCTTACCTGAGCCTATCATTAGCTTTCCACATTCCATCAAAAGCTCGTTCTTCTTTTTCCTGCCTCTTTTCTTTCCTGGGTTTCTAGGTGCTAATCTAGTGTGGTTTTCATAACTTTCACACATTCGTTGCCCTGTCTTTCATTTTTCCCCTGCTTTTCCAACTCTTTGGTCTGAGTTTTCTATATGAACAGTTGTTGAACTCTGTTGAACTCCTCTAAAGGTAACGAATCCACTCCCTCCCTGGTTCCTTGTTTCAAGAATCCTTCTAGATCTAGATTCTCATTCTCAAGAATCTCCTGAAGTTTGTGGTCTTCCATTTCCATCTCACTCTGGGTCATTTCCTGGTCCATCTCCAGTTCTGTGTCACTCATCATTTCTTCTTTCTGTTTATTGATGTTTTTTGTTTGCTCATCGTTATCTTTGTTCTCCTCCTCCACTGGTATACCCCCCTTGACCTGATCTGCTTTCGTTATCACCTCTTCCTCTTCTAGTGCTTGAAACTTGTTTTGAGTGGTCAGTTGCTTTTCCTGTTTGAAGTGGCTTTGATCCCATTTTTCTCCCTTTTCCTTTCTAGACCACTTTATGAAAGCTTTCAGTATCTTTTATGGTATTAGTTTTACTCTTGTTTTCTATTTTACTGAAAGGGCAATCTCTGAATAGGTACCCATGCTCATGGCATTTGCAACATCTAAATGGTATGTGTTCATAATCCACTGTTTGCACCCATTCTTCATCAAACACTTCCAAGATTACCTCATCCGGCAAAGCTCTAGAAAGATCCATCTCCACACATATTCTTGCAAAGGATGTGTATTTCCCCCTTATGGTGGCCTCAGAAGCTTTGACAAAATTCCCTAACTTATTTCCTATGGCAGATAAGGATTCTAGTTGCTAATAATCCAAAGGTAGCGAGTAGAGTCTGACCCAAACCGGGACTGAGGTAAAAGTTTCTCGTTCTGGGACAAAATTCATAACCCATGATTGCATATATAGGCCTGTAGCTGTGTAAAAGTAGGGCCCTCCTTCAAACACTTTGTCCTTATCTTCAATATTTGCAAAGACTACAGTAAAGAATCCCTTTGACCCAAGATGTAGTTCTATGCTTCCTTTTGGTTTCCAGTGGTATTTAATCCATGTTTGTAAAGCTTTTTCGGTGGGCCATAAGCCCATGAATTTACAAATGATTTCATATGTCTGCATGTGGTCCCTATGCGCCTGCAGAGCAGGATCATTCAAAACTACTTTGGGCGTGATTGTAGTTTTGGGCTTGCATGGTCCCTTTTGTGCTTTGTCTTTTGTTCCCTGTTTCTTGTCCGCTTCCTCGCTTTCTTTAGTGTTGTTATTCTCCCTAGATTTAGAGCCCTCCTACTCCTCTTCCCTGTTTCTTTGCCTTCCATATGAAGAACCTCTATCATCTTCTATTGGTTTTTTACCTCTGCTGGCCACTGCTTGCTTGTAGGAGGGAGTGGAGCTCCATCCTTTACGTCCTTCCATGGAGAACAAACTCTGCAAGTCTGTAACCCTAGCTCAAAAATCGCCGCCTCTCAAATCTGTCAATTCTATCCCTACATTATTGAGAAAAAATTACTTGTCTAACCCATTCTGAAATTCATGTATATGTATCTTTTCCATTACTTACAACTTATTCTGAAGAGTGATATTTTCAATTGTTATGGCATCCATCTGGTTAGAATGTTCAACCATCATAGCACTGACTTCCTGGGCATGGTTTTCCTCCATGGTAAATAACTTATTTTGAAGACATAACTGACCAGCTTCCATATCTTTTATTACTTTGTCATTATCTACTTTTATGGTCATCAAGCAATTTTGCATAGAGATCATTTCTTTGTCATGATTAGCTTTCATGGTTTCCATTTCCTTATCATGTTTTTCTCTCATGACAAGTAAAAAATTTTGCATGGAAGTATTTTCTTTGTCATGATCTTCTTCCATGGCTTCTATCCTATTTTGAAGATTGATCTGGTCAACTTCAATGTTCTGAATCATTTGTGTATAATTGAGTTGTATGACCTTAATCGTCTAAGGATGTTCATGATCTTCTATATGAAATTGATATTCCTTACCAACAACATTAATTTGATTTCTCATCCCTACCATTCTACTATATATCATTCTTTTGACAACATGGAAAGTAGCCTCTTCATGAAAAGCATCACAGGCCCTACAATAAGGCAAAGCCTCATCCAGAAGATTGGCAAACTCAAGTGGATTTGGTGGTCTCTGCTCATTAGATGGGCCTTTCTTATGCAAGGTATTATTATTATTTCTAGGTTGGAAACTTTGTGCTTGAGATCTTTCCATTTGGACCAACCTAGCCTACATGGCACTCATTTCCTTAGCATTATTAGATATTAACTTTGTTTGATTAAGTTCCATGCTTTCAAGTTTATGCATTAGTATTTGCATAAGGTCATCATTAGATTCATTGTATTCTTTCAATTTACTTAGACCCTCATCAAAACCCAAAATTTCAATCTTCCTAGATGCTTTCTTATCCTTTTCAATTTCCTCAGTGAAAACTTGGGCAACCATATAATCATTAGTTTTAGCTCTCCTCAACCCATAATGAGTATCATCATCAACATAAAAATCCAAAAGAGACCCAGCAGGACCCTATAATATTGAGGTAATTCTTTAATAATACCATTAAACCTCTTATTAAATTTCTCTACAGCTTCATTTTCTTTCTTCTCTATGATATTGATAGCTTTAACCAAATGTCTTTCTTCTCTTTTGCCTCCATACTTGTTCTTAAAGGCATTAATAATCGATTGCAATGAATTAAACGAATTATTGAGCTTTTCTAAAAACCAATCCAAAGCATATTCCTCTAAGGAAAGAACAAAGAGGATCATTTTCACATATTCATGATTATAGTCAGCACCTCCAGCATATTTACCCCACCAAGAGCTAAAACATTTTAGATGATTCATAACACTAACCACATCATTTCCTTGGAAAGAAGGCAACTTGTCAAGGCCATTGTTAGGAAGGTCATTTGGATAACATTGAATGCTAGAAAAGTTACAAGGGGTGAACAAGTCCATGATGTCTTGTTCATAGAGAAAAGGAGGGGCAAAATGGATGCTAGAGAGAAAGCCCGTTTCTCAAGAAAATAAACAGATCCACAAGAAGCGAGATTCTATCATAAATTTTTGAAAAAAATGAAAGAAGTGGAGTCACCACTTCAAATGAATCTAGCTCCAATATCCAAAAGGAAAAAAATAAAAGGGCTAGTTAGGGAGAAGAAGCTGGATATTCGGGAGGGCTTATTTTCTAAGAAATAATAGATGAATAAGTAGAGTCGTCACCAAAAGAAAAACCAACCAAAATGTCCAGGTTCTAAAGGTGCATATAGAGAAGATGAAAGGATTAGTTAGAGGAAAAAAATAAGGCAATGAAAAGATTCAGAGATGAAATGGCACCGGAAAACATGGCATTGATGGGATAAGAAATGATGAAATATTATATGATTAGAAAAATATCCTGAGGAACAAGGACAGAAAAAATAAATAAATAAATAAAATAAAAATAAAAGTTCCCCGAAAATGGCGACAAAAAATTTTGTTGCACAGAATGCCTAAGCACCACAACATCGATTCATATCGGAGGTTGTCACACTGATCGTCAATCACTCCATTTGAGTTGTCTCCCAATAACGTACTAAGGGGGGTAGACCCTATGGAAATGGAAAAAGAAAAGAATAGTTGAGAAACAACCAAACTGGGAGACACAGCTAAGCAACCAATACTTGTTTTAGATTGCGCAAGATTTTAAGGATTTAAAATGATTTCAAGAAAGTGATATTAATGTCTTGTGGATTCAACTATCTTGCGAAGAAAATAAGGTTCAAGTAAAGAATGGGAAACTACTGTTGAAAAGACTCGACTATCTCATATGCAAATGAAAAATTTAAAACTATGTGAAATGCAGGGACTTGGTTAATTTTAGTTAAATGAAGGCCTAAAATTATTTCTGAAATATGTCTTAAATGTTACTTAACTGACGCTGAGAAAGGTGGTGATCTATATGTGAAAGAAGGTACTTATACCAGCGCTGCAAAATGTAAAATCTCCACAAACAATTACTGAAATGTAAAATGTTGGAATAAAACACTTTTAAATTCAAAAATTCATTTTGTATGAAATACTCAATCAAGATCATTAGATGCATAAGTAAAACTAGATTAGTCCTACTTGCATAAGCATGTAAAAAACAAATGAACTTCAAAAATTAGACTAAATGTTTTAAACTCATATCACATTAATGAAATATCAGTCTAGTAATCTGCTCTTTCATCAAATGTTAAAATCAACAATATATTTTAAAACAGCGGTCCTATAACCATGCAATATTCAGAAATTTCTATGTATAACGGCAGAAAAATTTAAATGACAAACTAATAACTACATTTCATTATTTTAGCTTAAAATTGTAGGTGACTCCGTGCGACTCGACTCAACTCAACTAGTTGTTGGGGAATTTTTTAATAAATGAGAGACCTCTCTCCATTATTTGGATCCAATTTTTGAATCGTGAACTTGCTCTAAGAAAGCTCTTGTAACTTTTTCTGGTTAATAAAACACAAAGACTTTGGGGTTTCAGATCGTGGTGTTCCTCTTTCAGATTTATGTGGTAATATTTTTCTTAATACTTTGTTGTTTTTATTTGCATTTGTTGGTTAATAGTCTTTTAGGATTGATCCATGTATAGTATTTTGCACAAATTTTGGGGGTTTTAGAATATTATTTTAATTTTATAGAAGTAGCAGTTATCTCTATCTTGATAATTTTATGGTAATTTTTTAAATCTCTATTAATTTAACAAAGAGGGTTTAAGTGTGCAGAAGTTATCATTCAGAATTTGGGCATTTGGGGAAGTCCTCAGCTGGACCAACTTATTCTTAGTTAGTAGAATCTAAAAGAGCCCACCGTCTTTTTAATTTTGAGGTCATTTTATAAAATATATTGATTAAAAGGTTTTTCTTGGGCTTCTGCATCTTTAAAATTTCAAATTTATTTCTAAATATTGTGCAAAATTAGTTTAAATTTGGCTAATAGAGTGTTTTAATCTACAGATATGCTAGATCTGTAGAATATTATTGTAGATTTGTTAATAGAAAATTTCAAATTCATTGGAGTTCTCAGTATTTCATATTTTTGTATATACATGCTTTGGGGTTTTCTGTCTTTTATTTGTGCAAGAAAAATATGAAAATTGCACGTGATTTTTGTGAATTTCGGAGAGAGATCTAAGCCCCAGAAGGAATCTCCATTTTGTTTGTAGGTTGAATACAAATTGCAAGAAGATTGTGGAAAATTTGTTTTAGGGTCTTGATGCCCTACGCCGGCCTCCCATCATTCTCCTTTCAGCTTCCCTTTCTTCACCCTCCTTCATCACTAAATTTTCTCCATAAATTTCCCTAAAAAATTTAACAAATTTTAATAAAACAAAATTGAGTTGGCATTTGCATTTGAGAATTTTCATTGATTTAGGAAACCCATCTTCAAGTGTATTCAAGCCCATAGGGGATGACTAGTGCACATCCTCTAAACCCTTACCTCTTTCATTGATCTAATTGAAAGTAAGATTAATATTGTCATAAAATTTTAGTTATCTAAAATTTAGCAGCAAATTAGTTTGCATATTTCACTGCATTACATTTCAGAAATATAATTAATTTCAGAAACTTTTGCATGTTATTATCTGAATATTTTTTCACTGTTTTCAATAATTTTCGGAGTTTTTAGATGAAATACATCAATAGATCAAAAAGAATTAAACTCATAAATTTCTTGAATTTAGCAGCAGACTTAATTTACATTTTTAGTGTTGTATAATTGCAAAAATAGAAGTTAGCATCAGTAACTTTTGCAAACAAATTTCTGAAAATTGTTTTACTACTATTCAATAGCTTATTTCTGGGTTTTTTAAATCAAATACATCAAGAAATTAAAAAATTGCAGCAACAGTCGCATCAAGTCACACAAAATGTTTAGGCACCATGACAACAACTCAAATTGGGGGTTTTCAAACTGATCCCCAATCACTCCATTTGAATCGTCTCCCAATAGCATACTAAGGGGGGTAGAGCCTATAGAAATGGAAAAATGAAAGATTAGTTGAGAACCAACCAACCTGGGAGACATAGCTAAGCAACCAAAACTTGTTCTAGATTACGTAAGATTTTAAGGATTCAAAATGCTTTAAAGAAAGTGATACCAGTGCCTTGTGGAGTCAACTATCTTGCGAAAAAAATAAGGTTCAAGTAAAGGATGAGAAATTGCTACTAAAAAGACTCAACTATCTCATATACAAACGCAAAATTTCAAACTATGTGAAATGTAGGGACTTGGTTAATTTTAGTTAAATGGGGGCCCAAAATTATTTTTGAAATAAGTCTTAAATGTTACTTAACTTAAGGCTCAGAAAGATGGTGATCTAAATGTGAAAGCATGTACTTATACCAGTACTACAAAATGTAAAATCTGTAGAAATAATTACTGAAATGCACAATGGACTGAAATGTAAAATGTTGGAATAAAACACCTTTAAATTCAAAAATTCATTTGTATGAAATACTCAATAAAGATCATTAGATGCATAAGAAAAACTAGCTTAATCCTACTTACATAAGCATGTAAAAAACAAATGAACTTCAGAAATTAAATTAAATGTTTTAAATTCATATCACATTAATAAATTATCAGTCTAGTAATTTGTTTTTACATCAAATGTTAAAACCAACAATATGTATAACAGTAGAAAAATTAAAATGACAAACTCATAACCATTTTTAGTTAATTAAAAGTGAAATTTGAATTTCTTCAAAAATTAACTTTATTTCAACGGTGATGATTAAAAGATCATTTGATCTTAATCAACGATTGAGATTTCTTTGACGGAGATCAAACCAACTAGTCCTTAAAGAATTTCTCTATAAATGAGAGGTCTCTCTCCATTATTTGGATCCAATTTTTAAATCGTGTACTTGCTCTAAGAAATCTCTTGTAACTTTTTTTGGTTAATAAAATGCAAAGACTTTGGGATTTTAGATCATGGTGTTCCTCTTTCGGATTTATGTGGGAATATTGTTCTTAATACTTTGTTGCTTTTATTTTCATTTGCTGGTTAATAACCTTGGAGGATTGATCTATGTACAGGTATCTTGGATAGATTTTTTGGTTTTTTAGAATATCATTTTAATTTTATAGAAGTAGTAGTTATCTCTAATTCTTGATAGTTTTATGGTCATTTTTTAAATCTCTATTAATCTAACAAAGCTGATTTAAGTGTGCAAAATTTATAAATCAAAATTTAGGCATTTGGGGAAGTCCTCAGTTGGACCAACTTATTCTCAATTTGCATAATCTAAAAGATCCCAGTCTTTTTAATTTTTTAAGTCATTTTATATAATATCTTACTTACAAGGTTTTTCTTGGGCTTGTGCATCTTTAAAATTTCAAATTTATTTCTAAATATTGTGAAAAATTGGTTTAAATCTAGTTAATAGAGGGCTTTGATCTACTAGATCTGTAGAATATTATTGCAGATTTGTAAATAAAAAATTTCTAATTCATTGGGGTTATAAGTATTTAATATTTTGTATATACATGCTTTGGAGTTTTCTATCTTTTATTTGTGCAGAAAAATTCTGAAAATTGCAGGTGATTTTTGTGGATTCTGAAGAGAGGTTTAAGCCATGGAGGCCATCTCCATTTTGTTTGTAGGTTGAAGAAAAATTGCAAGAAGATCCTAGGAAAATTGTTTTAAGGTCTTGAAGCCCTGCGTCGGCCTCCCATCATTCTCCTTTAAACTTCTCTTTCTTCACCCTCCTTCATCACTAAATTTTCTCCATAAATTTCCCTAAAAAAATTAACAAATTTTAACAAAAAAAATTTGAGTTTATCAGTTGCATTGGAGAATTTTCAATGATTTGGGCAGCCCATCTTCAAGTGTCTTCAAGCCCCTAGGGGATCACTGGTGCACATCCTTTAAACTCTTACCTATTTCTTTAATCTAATTGAAAGCAAGAATAATACTGGCATAAAATTTTAGTTATTTGAAATTTAGCAGCCAATTAGTTTGCATCTTTCACTGCATTACATTTCAGAAATATAATTACTTTCAGAAACTTTTGCATGTTATTATCTGAATATTATTTCACTCTTTTTTCAGTACTTTTCTGAGTTTTTAGATGAAATACATCAATAGATCAAAAAAATTAAACTCAGATTTTTTCCGAATTTACCAACAGATTTAATTTACATTTTTATTGTTGTATAATTGCAGAAATTGAAGTTAGCTTTAGTAACTTTTGCAAACAAATTTATGAAAATTGTTTTACTACTATTCAGTAGTTTATTTCTGGGTTTTTTAGATCAAATACATCAATAGATCAAAAAATTGAAGCAGCAGTCGCGTCAAGTCACACAAAATGTCTAGGCACTACGACAACAGCTCAGATGGGAGGTTGTCAAATTGATCCCCAATCACTCCATTTGAGTTGTCTCCCAATAGCTTACTGAAGGGGGCAGACCCTATGAAAATGGAAAAAAGAAAGATTAGTTGGGAACCAACCAACTTGGGAGACACAAGTAAGAAACCAATACTTGTTTTAGATTGCGTAAGATTTTAAGGATTTAAAATGATTTGAAGAAAGTGATACGAGTGTCTTATGGAGTGAATTATCTTGCGAAGAAAATAAGGTTCAAGTAAAGGATGGGAAATTATTGTTGAAAGACTCGACTGTCTCATATGTAAATGTCAAATTTAAAACTATGTGAAATGTAAGGACTTCGTTAATTTTAGTTAAATGAGGGCCTTAAATTATTTTTTAAATATGTCTTAACTGTTACTTAACTTAAAGCTCAGAAAAGTGGTGATCTAAATATGAAAGCAGGTACTTATACCAGCACTAAAAATTCCAAAATCTACATAAATAATTACTAAAATACACAATAAATTGAAATGTAAAATGCTATAATAAGACACATTTAATTTCAAAAATTCATTTGTATGAAATACTCAATCAAGATCCCCCGGATGCGGGTGGTTGTTAGCACTATAAGGCCCATGGCTTGTCAGCAGGGCAGGTGTCCGCCCGGACAAGCCACGTACACACTAAGGACACGCCATAAACACTCGGGCATGCAGCATTCAAGGAGGGTCGTTAATACAGGTTGCAGAGCCGTCCCCTCGACATTCATTGCCAGCTTTGAAACGCTAACCATGGCTCTTCAAAGCCTGACGCTCTCGGACATTCTCCCGCATTTCTCGCCTGCACCGGTTCTGATCTTGAAGGAAGTGGCGGAGGCTCAATGCTTCGGCTCACTGTCAGGTTCTGAGAGTGATTGCGACGATTCTGGTGCCATCGACCGGGGCAATTGGAAAGCTTCCCGGCATTTCAGTTGTGAACCTGGTCGTTTGGAGGTGCTGCATACCTTCCATCCGCAGTCGTGTTAGGGAATTGGGAGTCTGGTGTAGGGGAATAATCTGTGTGTGCACGCCCACCATCCGCTCTCCTTCAGAATGCAGCGTGAACGGCTTTGGGGTACCAGTCGGCGGGGCAGTTTCAGTGGAAGAGCCCCTTCTCCTTCCTCCTCCATTGAAGAGTCCTCTGAGCTTAGAAGACCAAGAGGAAGGCCTCCGGGCAGAAGAAGAGTTGCAGCCCCTCCAGAGAGAATGGAGTGCGGGCACACTGAGCATCCGATGGTTAGATATCGCCTCCCCTGCACTCTGGCCAATTCTACCTTCTTCGTCACAGTTTCGGTTGAGCATTGCCGAAATCCGTGGGGTGATGATGATGCTCCTCGTGCTAACCCTCCGCGGATTCCTGGGGTTGTCCTGACTGTGGAAATGGAATTTCCGGCCGTTGATATGTTGAGGCCTATTCATGATCCTGGAGCTGGTCCAAGCGAGCCTGTGCAGCACAATGAAGATGGTCCAAGCGAGACTGTGCAGCGCAATGTAGGTAAGGGCAAGGCTATTCTCCAGCCTCCCTGCTGCAAGATGGAGGATGAGCCACAGACTACGGATGAAGACTAGTTCGCGCTCCAGGTTTCTCTGCATGATTTTTCACTCTGTCAGCTCTCCTTGCGACCACATATATTTCTGTACTCAGTCTTTTTGTACTTCTGTTCATCTCTGTGATGGTGTCGGTGTCTATGTGTTCCTTCTGTTATGGTGTCTATGTGTCCATCGTGTCTATGGTGTCCATGTGTTGATTATGTGTCTATGTTGTCTCAGTCCATGTGTCGGCTACATAAGCGCCACTCTGGTTCCTGCTTTTGTAACTCTGATATGAACAATCTGGTGTTTACAGTCGGTCCCAGGACCAGTTATACAGGGCCGCGGCCCTGGTGTAATACTGAAAATGTAATTTGGCTCTCGCTGTAATATATTTTAGATCAGTCTTATTTAGAAAAAAAAATACTCAATCAAGATCATTAAATGCATAAGTAAAACTAGATTAGTCCTACTTGCATAAGCATGTAAAAACAAATGAACTTCAGAAATTAAACTAAATGTTTTAAACTCATATAACATTAATGAAATATCAGTCTAGCAATCTGCTTTTACATCAAATGTTAAAACCAACAATATATTCTAAAACATCAGTCCTGTAACCATGCAATATTCATAAATTTCTATGTATAACAATAGAAAATTTTAAATGACAAACTGATAACCATTTTTTAGTTAATTAAAAGAAAATTAAAAGTGAAATTCGAATTTCTTCAAAAATTAGCTTTATTTCAATGGTAATGATTAAAGGTTCATTTGATCTTAATCATCAACGATTAAGATTGCTTTGACGGGAAACAAACCAACTAGCCCTTAGAGAATTTTTCTATAAATAAGAGGTCCTAATCCATTATTTGGATCCAATTTTTAAATTGTGTGCTTGCTCTAAGAAAGCTCTTATAACTTTTTTCTTGTTAATAAAACACAAATACTTTGGGATTTTAGATCATGGTGTTCCTCTTTCAAATTTATGTGGTAATATTGTTCTTAATATTGTGTTGCTTTTATTTGCATTTGCTGGTTAATAGTATTTAAGGATTGATCTATGTACAGGTATATTGCACAGATTTTTAGGGTTTTTAGAATATCATTTTAATTTTATAGAAGTAGCAATTATCTCTATTTATTGATAATCTTATGGTCATTTTTTAAATTTATATTAATCTCACAAAGCCGATTTAAGTGTGCAGAAGTTATCACTCAGAATTTGGGCATTTGGGGAAGTCCTCAGCTGGACCAACTGATTCTCAGTTTGCAGAATCTAAAAGAACCCATTGTTTTTTTTATTTTTGAAGTCATTTTATAGAATATATTACTTATAAGGTTTTTCTTGGGCTTCTGCATCTTTAAAATTTCAAATTTATTTCTAAATTTTGTGCAAAATTGGTTTAAATTTGGCTAATATAGGACTTTGATCTGCAGATCTACTAGATGTGTAGAATATTATTGTAGATTTGTAAATAGAAAATTTCTAATTCATTGGGGTTATAAATATTTCATATTTTTGTATATACATGCTTTGGAGTTTTCTATCTTTTATTTGTGCGAGAAAAAAAAAAACTGAAAATTGCAGATGATTTTTGTGGATTCCGGAGAAAGTTCTGAGCCTCAGAGGGTATTTCCATTTTGTTTATAGGTTGCAGAAAAATTGCAAGAAGATCCTGGAAAAAAAAAATTAGGGTCTTGAGGCCCTGCGCTGGCCTCCCATCATTCTCCTTTCAACTTCCCTTTCTTCACCCTCCTTCATCTCTAAATTTTCTCCATAAATTTCCCTAAAAAATTTAACAAATTTTAACCAAAAAATTTTGAGTTTGGCAGTTGCATTGGAGAATTTTTAGTGATTTGGGTAGCCCATCTTCAAGTGCCTTCAAGCCCATAGGGGATGACTAATACACATCCTCTAAACCCTTACCTATTTCATTGATCTAATTGAAAGCAAGAATAATACTGGCGCAAAATTTTAGTTATCTGAAATTTAGCAGCAAATTAGTTTGCATCTTTCACTGCATTACATTTCAGAAATATAATTTCTTTAAAAAACTTTTGTTTGTTATTATCCGAATATTATTTCACTCTTTTTTCAGTAATTTTGAGTTTTAAGATGAAATACATCAATATATTAAAAAGAATTAAACTCATAAGTTTTCTGAATTTACCAGCACATTTAATTTACATTTTTACTGTTGTATAATTGCTGAAATAGAAGTTAGCTTTAGTAACTTTTGCAAACAAATTTCTGAAAATTGTTTTACTATTATTCAGTAGTTTATTTCTGGTGTTTTTTAGATCAAATACATCAATAGATCAAAAAAATCAAAAAATTGAAGCAGCAGTCGCGTCAAGTCGCACAAAATGTTTAGGCACTGCGACAACAGCTTAGATCGGAGGTTGTCAAACTGATCTCCAATCACTCCATTTGAATTGTCTCCCAATAGCATACTAAGGGGGGTAGGCCCTATGAAAATGGAAAAATGAAATATTAGTTGGGAACCAACCAACCTGGGTGACACATCTAAGAAATCAATACTTGTTTTAGATTGCGTAAGATTTTATGGATTCAAAATGATTTGAAGAAAATGATATGTATCCTGCGAAGAAAATAAAGTTCAAGTAAAAGATGGGAAATTGTTGCTAAATAGACTCGACTGTCTCATATGCAAATGCAAAATTTAAAATTATGTTAAATGTAGGGACTTGGTTAATTTTAATTAAATGAGGGCCTAAAATTATTTTTGAAATAAGTCTTAAATGTTATTTAACTTAAGGCTCAGAAAGGTGATGATCTAAATATAAAAGCAGGTACTTATACCAGCACTACAAAACGTAAAATCTACACAACTAATTACTAAAATACACAATGCACTGAAATGAAATATGCTGAAATAAAACATCTTAAAATTTAAAAATTCATTTTTATGAAATACTCAATCAATATTATTATATGCATAAGTCAAACTATATTAGTCCTACTTGCATAAGCTTGTAAAAAACAAATGAACTTCAGAAATTAAACTAAATGTTTTAAAATCATATCACATTAATGAAATATTAGTCTAGTAATATGCTTTTACATCAAATGTTAAAACCAACAATGTATTCTAAAACACCAGTGTTGTAACCATGCAATATTCATAAATTTCTATGTATAACAACAGAAAATTTTAAATGACAAACTCATAACCATTTTTTAGTTAATTAAAAGGAAATTAAAAGTGAAATTCAAATTTTTTCAAAAATTAACTTTATTTCAACGGTAATGATTAAAGGATCATTTGATCTTAATCAGCGGTTGAGATTGCTTTGACGGGGATCAAACCAACTAGCCCTTAGAGAATTTTTCTATAAATGAGATATCTCTCTCCATTTTTTGGATCCAATTTTTAAATCCTGTACTTGCTCTAAGAAAGCTCTTATAACCTTTTTTAGGTTAATAAAATGCAAAGACTTTGGGGTTTTAGATCATGGTGTTCCTCTTTCAGATTTATGTGGTAATATTATTCTTAATACTTTGCTGCTTTTATTTGCATTTGCTAGTTAATAGTCTTTGAGGATTGATCTATGTACAGGTATATTGCACAGATTTTTGGGGTTTTTCGAATATCATTTTAATTTTACAGAAGTAGTAATTATCTCTATTTCTTGATCATTTTATAGTCATTTTTTAAATCTATATTAATTTGACAACGCTGATTTAAGTATGCAGAAGTTATCATTCAGAATTTGGGCATCTGGGGAAGTCCTCAGCGGGACCAACTAATTCTCAGTTTGCAGAATCCAAAAAAGCCCACTGTATTTTTAATTTTTGAAGTCATTTTACAGAATTTTTCTTACAAGGATTTTCTTGGGCTTCTGCATCTTTAAAATTTCAAATTTATTTCTAAATATTGTGCAAAATTGGTTTAAATCTGGCTAATAGAGTGCTTTGATTTGCAAATCTGCTAGATTTGTAGAATATTAATATAGATTTCTAAATAAAAAATTTCTAATTCATTGGAGTTCTAAGTATTTCATATTTTTGTATATAAATACTTTGGGGTTTTCTGTCTTTTATTTGTGCAGGAAAAAATTTGAAAATTGTAGATGTTTTTTTTGGATTCGAGAGAGAGATCTAAGCCCTGGAGGGCATCTCCATTTTGTTTGTAGGTTGAAGAAAAATTGCAAGGAGATCGTTGGAAAATTGTTTTAGGGTCTTGAGGCCTTTTACCAACCTCCCATCATTCTCCTTTCAACTTCTCTTTCTTCACCTCCCTTCATCACTAGATTTTCTCGATAAATTTTCCTAAACAATTTAACAAATTTTAACAAAAAAGAATTGAGTTTGGCATTTACATTGAAGATTTTTTAGTGATTTGGACAGTCCATCTTCAGGTGACTTCAAGCCCCTAGGGGATGATTGGTGCATATCCTCTAAACCCCTACCTATTTAATTGATCTAATTGAAAGAAAGATTAATACTAGCATAAAATTTTAGTTATCTGAAATTTAGCAGCAAATTAGTTTGCATCTTTCATTGAATTACATTTCAGAAATATAATTACTTTAAGAAACTTTTACATGTTATTATCTGAATATTATTTCACTGTTTTTTCAATAATTTCTAGGTTTTTAGATGAAATACATCAATAGATAATAATAAAAAAATTTAACTTAAAATTTTTCTAAATTTAGTAGCAGATTTAATTTACATTTTTACTATTGTATAATCGCAAAAATTGAAGTTAGCTTTAGTAACTTTTGCAAACAAATTTCTGAAAATTGTTTTACTACTATTCATTAGTTTATTTTTAGGTCTTTTAAATCAAAACATTACAACAGCAGTTACGTCAAGTCGCACAAAATGTTTAGGCACCGCAACAACAACTCAGATCAGGGGTTGTCAAACTGATCCTCAATCACTCCATTTGAGTTTTATCCCAATAGCATACTAAGGGGGGTAGACCCTATGGAAATAGAAAAAGGAAAGATTAGTTGGGAACCAACCAACTTAGGAGACACAGCTAAGAAACCAATACGTGTTTTAAATTGGACAAGATTTTAAGGATTTAAAATGATTTGAATAAAGTGATACAAGTGCCTTATGGAGTCAACTATATTGCGAAGAAAATAAGGTTCAAGTAAAGGATGAGAAATTGATGTTGAAAAGACTCGACTGTCTCATATGCAAATGCAAAATTTAAAACTATGTGAAATGTAAGGACTTAGTTATTTTTAGTTAATCGACTGTCTCATATGCAAATGCAAAATTTAAAACTATGTGAAATGTAAGGACTTAGTTATTTTTAGTTAAATGAAGGCCTAACATTATTTTTGAAATATGTCTTAAATGTTACTTAACTTAAGGCTGGGAAAGGTGGCGATCTAAATGTGAAAGCAGGTACTTATACCAGAACTACAAAATGTAAAATATGCACAAATAATTACTGAAATGCACAATGGACTGGCATGTAAAACGCTAGAATAAAACACCTTTAAATTCCAAAATTCATTGGTATGGAATACTCAATCATGATCATTAGATGTATAAGTAAAACCAAATTAGCCCTACTTGTATAAGCATGTAAAAAACAAATGAACTTCATAAATTAAAGTAAATATTTTAAATTCATATCACATTAATGAAATATCAGTTTAGTAATCTACTTTTACATCAAATGTTAAAACCAGCAACATATTCTAAAACATCGGTCTTATAACCATGCAATATTTAGAAATTTTTATGTATAACAGCAGAAAAATTTAAATAATAAACTGATAACCATTTTTGAGTTAATTAAAAGTGAAATTTGAATTTCTTCAAAAATTAACTTTATTTCAAGGGTGATGATTAAAATATCATTTGATCTTAATCAATAGTTGAGATTGCTTTAATGGGGATCAAACCAACTAGCCCTTGGAGAATTTTTCTATAAATGAGAAGTCTTTCTCAATTATTTGGATTCAATTTTTAAATTGTGTAACCGCTCTAAAAAACTCTTGTAAATTTTTTCTAGTTAATAAAACACAAATACTTTATGGTTTTAGATCATGGTGTTCCTCTTTCATATTGATGTGGTAATATTGTTCTTAATTCTTTTCTACTTTTATTTGCATTTGTAAGTTAATAGCTTTTGAGGATTGATCTATGTACAAGTATTTTGCACAAATTTTTTGGGTTTTTAGAATATTATTTCAATTTTATACAAGTAACAGTTATCTATTTTTTTATAATTATATGGTAATTTTTTAAATCTCTATTAATCTGACAAAGCAGGTTTAAGTGTGCAGAAGTTATCATTCAGAATTTGGGCATTTGAAGAAGTCCTCAGTTGGACCAACTGATTCTCAATTTGAAAAATCTAAAGGAGCCTGCCGTCTTTTTAATTTTTGAAGTCATTTTATAAAATATCTTACTTATAAGATTTTTCTTGGGCTTTTGCATCTTTAAAATTTCAAATTTATTTTTAAATATTGTGCAAAATTGGTTTAAATATGGGTAATAGAGGGCTTTGATCTGCAGATCTGCTAAATCTGTAGAATATTATTGTAGGTTTGTAAATAGAAAATTTCTAATTCATTGGGATTCTAAGTATTTCATATTTTTGTATATACATGCATTGGGGTTTTCTGTCTTTTATTTGTGCAAGAAAAAATCTGAAAATTGAAGGTGATTTTTGTGCATTTCGGAGAGAGATCTAAGCCCCAGAGGGCATCTCCATTTTGTTTGTAGGTTGAATAAAAATTTCAAAAAAATTGTGAGAAAAATGTTTTAGGGTTTTGTGGCCATGCTTCGACCTTCCATCATTCTCCTTTCATATTCTCTTTCTTCACCCTCCTTCATCACTAAATTTTCTACGTAAATTTCCCTAAACAATTTAACATATTTTAACAAAAAAAAAAATTGAGTTTGACATTTGCATTGGAGAATTTTCATTGATTTGGGTAGCCCATCTTCAAATGTCTTAAAGCCCCTAGGGGATGACTGGTGCACATCCTCTAAACTCTTACCTCTTGCATTGATCTAATTGAAAGCAAGATTAACACTAGCATAAAATTTTAGTTATTTGAAATTTAGCAACAAATTAGTTTGTATCTTTCACTGCATTACATTTCAGAAATATAATTACTTTCAAAAAAAAATTAATATTATTATTTGAATATTATTTCACTATTTTTCAGTAATTTTCTGAGTTTTTAGATGAAATACATCAATAGATCAAAAGGAATTAAACTTAGAAATTTTCTGAATTAAACAACGGATTTAATTTATATTTTTATTGTTGTATAATTGCAAAAATAGAAGTTAGCTTCAATAACTTTTGCAAACGAATTTCTGAAAATTGTTTTACTACTATTTAGTAGTTTATTTCTGGGTTTTTTAGATTAAATACATTAATAGATCAAAAAATTGCAGTACAATCATGTCAAGTTGCACAAAATGTCTAGGCACCGTGACAATAGCTGAGATCAGCGGTTGTCAAAACTGATCCCTAATCACTCCATTTGAGTTGTCTCCCAATAGCATACTGAAGGGGGTAGACCCTATAGAAATGGAAAAATGAAAGATTAGTTGGAAACCAACCAACCTAGGAGACACGGCTAAGCAACCAATACTTGTTTTAGAGTGCACAAGATTTTAAGAATTCAAAATTATTAGAAGAAAGTGATATGAGTGCCTTGTGGAGTCAACTATCTTGCGAAGAAAATAAGGTTCAAGTAAAGAATGGGAAATTGTTGTTGAAAAGACTCAACCGTCTCATATGCAAATGCAAAATTTAAAGCTATGAGAAGTGTAGGGACTTGGTTAATTTTAGCTAAATGAGGGCCTAACATTATTTTTTAAATATGTCATAAATGTTACTTAACTGAAGGCTCAAAAGGTGGTGATCTAAATGTGAAAGCAGGTACTTATATCAGCATTATAAAACGTAAAATCTGCACAAATAATTACTGAAATGCACAATGGACTGAAATGTAAAATGTGGAATAAAACACCTTTAAATTCAAAAATTCATTTGTATGAAATACTCGATCAAGATCATTAGATGGATAAGTAAAACTAGATTAGTCCTACTTGCATAAGCATGTAAAAAACAAATGAACTTCAGAAATTAATCTAAATGTTTTAAACTCATATTACATTAATGAAATATCAATCTAGTAATCTACTTTTACAACTAATGTTAAAACCAATAGTATATTCTAAAACACCAGTCCTGTAACCATGTAATATTCATAAATCTATATGTATAACAACAGAAAATTTTAAATGACTAACTGATAACTATAATTCATAAAATTTCTGAGTTTAAGTCTTTCTGATCTATTGATGTATTTGATTAAAAAAAATCAGAAATAAACTACTAAACAATAGTAAAACAATTTTCATAAATTTGTTTTCAAAAGTTACTAAAGCTTACTTCTATTTATGCAATTATACAACAGTAAAAATGCAAACTAAATCTGCTGCTAAATTCAAAAAATCTCTAAGTTTAATTATTTCTTATCTATTGATGTATTTGATCTAAAAACTCAGAAAATCGCTGAAAAAAATAGTGAAATAATATTCAGAAAATAACATACAAAAGTTTCGGAAAGTAACTATATTTCTTAAATGTGATGCAGTGAAAGAGGTAAGGGTTTAGCATATGTCCACCAGTCAGCCCCTAGGGGCTTGAAGACACTTGAAGATAGACTGTCCAAATCACTAAAAAAATTTCAATGCAAATGCCAAACTCATAAATGTTTTCTAAAAATTTGTTAAATTTTTTAGGAAAATTTATGGAGAAAACTTAGTTGTGAAGGGGGGTGAAGAAAGGGAGGTTGAAAGGAGAATGATGGGAAGCTAGTGCAGGGCCTCAAGACCCTAAAAAAAATTTCCCATGATCTTGCAATTTTTCTAAAACTTGCAAACAAAATGGAGATGCTCTTCGGGGCTTAGATCTCTCTCCAAATTCTACAAAAATCACCTGCAATTTTCAGATTTTTTCCTGCACAAATAAAATACAAAAAACCCAAAAGTATGTATATACAAAAATATGAAATACTCAGAACCCCAATGAATTAAAAATTTGTTATTTACAAATCTACAATAATATTCTACAAATCTAACAGATGTGCAGATCAAAGCCCTCTATTAGCCAAATTTAAACAAATATTGCACAATATTTAGAAATAAACTTGAAATTTTAAAGAGGCACAAGCCCAAAAAAAACCTTGTAAGTAAGATATTTTATAAAATGATTTCAGAAATTAAAAAGACAGTAAACGTTTTTATATTCTGTAAACTGAGAGTCAGTTGGTCCAGCGAAGGACTTCCCTAAACACCCAAATTTTGAATGATAACTTCTGCACAATTAAATCCTCTTGTTAGATTAAAAGAAATTTAAAAAATGATTATAAAATTATCAAGAAATAGAGGTACCTGCTACTTCTATCAAATTAAAATGATATTTTAGAAAACTCAGAAATTTATGCAAGATACATGTACATAGATCAATCCTCAAAGGCTATCAACCAATAAATGCAAATAAAAGCAGCAAAGTATTAAAACAATATTACCAGATAAATATGAAAGAGGAACATTGTTGGCTTGTTAGGGCCTGACCCAGGTTCAGAGGTGATTTAGCCAAACAAATCTGGGTACCACTGGCCCTTTCGGTAACAGTCTGCAGAGCGCGGACTGAGGTCTCACTTGAAGTAGTATGGTAGGGTGCTAGAACCAGGTTTCTGCACTTTGGAAATGTCTGATGAGTTCAAGTGGTTCGCGGTTCGACCTTATGCGCACGTCACAATGTGCACTTACCAATACCTCTCAGCTTGAGATGTTGCCTTCGCATAGCCCTACTCAGAGGCTAAAAAATGTTTTTACCCAAGTCCTTACTAGTAATCCAATATTAGTTGATTAACTTAGCTTATCTGTATGCTTTCAGCTATACTTACAATATTCACAATTCATACAAGTGCGCGCAGTAAAGAAACAATATATTCGCAATTGATATCAAATAT
Organism: Pinus tabuliformis; assembly: GCA_031772625.1. NCBI lineage: Eukaryota > Viridiplantae > Streptophyta > Pinopsida > Pinales > Pinaceae > Pinus > Pinus tabuliformis. The sequence continues at coordinate 278,565,663 of CM062808.1, forward strand.
GTAATAACTTAGAACAGATACACAGAATTGGTAACAAAACTTTTCTTTATTAATCTCTTCTTTGGTTATAGACTCAACTCTACCCTATGCACTCAGCTGCAGGGTTCCCCACACTCAGCTATGGACTCTACTAGGCCTTTGCACACCCAGTTGCAAAGCCTTTTCCTACTCTACGACCCAAGACACACTTCACACTTTTACCTAATCTCTAAGACCCTTCATGCATATTCTCTATTCAATCCCATTAAATGTCTTTTACAACTTATAGCCTCGCTCTATTTATATAATCCCATGGTCCGCGGACCATGGGTAGGCCGACATTACATTCAAAACTAGGGCAGACATCCCTATGACTCTAACATACATTTCGCGCCCGCAATTCACAGAGCTTTACAAAAATATCAACTCAAAACTTGGGCTTTGAGCCCCAAAACATGTCGTGGGGGGATTCTATGCCCAACAGGCCCCCAACCCAAACATCGTGACTTGCCCTCAAGTCACTCTATCGCCGCAGTGACCTTGGCACGAAGTCCCTCCAACTGCTCTCGAGGAGTACTGATGTCCACAGTGCACTGAGTTGTTGCTTGTTGAACCTGTTGCATCTGTTCTTCTGAGACCTCTATGTCCGGTGTGCTTCCTTGTATCTATGCATGCATCCCCTGTATGTGTGCGAGATTTCCTTCGATATTCACCGTGATCGTGAAGGCCTCGTCAATCCATGGCTGAAGGTGTGCATTGAGAACTACTTCCTTATGGTGCGCCATGTCCACATGTTCCTTTAATGCCTTGCTTTGCTACATCCTCGCAAGCCACTGAGTGAGGAATATTGTCATACTGTTGCTAGAGTTCACGTGCCTCTATCTCTAGGCACTGGTTGTTAGGGTCCTCCTGCAAAGTCGTGAGGACCTCAAGTGCTTGTTCCAACATGCCGGTACAGTCTCGCACTGCACCCCCAATTTCATCCAACCCTACTGCGATAGCGCTAGCGCGCTATTCTCTGACTTCTGGGGGCGTGGAAGGCTGCGCCTTCAACTGCAGCTAAGTGATCTGTTGATTCAGCTCCAGCTGCACCTTTTTCATCTCCTCCCTGGATTTGCGGACTTCGGTTGCCAAATTGTTGATCCGCACTTCGACCGATACATCTGCTGCGATGGCTAGCTCTAGGATGTGTCGACAAGCATCATCTACCATCTACACCAAATGTTGATTTTGTGACACCAATTCGTCGCACTACAAGCTGAGTTGTTCTATGTTTATCTTTTTCTCGCCAAGAACTTGGATCTCACAGCTCTCCCTAGCGTGCAGCTTTGCCATTATCCCATCCTGTAACTAATACAGCGTCTCTCGTAGAAGGGCAGCCAAATTAAGGCCAAGTCCTTTCAACATGCTAACCGAAAATCTATCGGTCACATTCACTGCAATTATGGCCCCTTCTGGCAATATTATTGTATTATCCATCTATGCGCGCAGCATTTACTCTGCTGCCAAGGATCCTGCTGCGAGGTGGATAGAATGGGTACCCACCTGAGGGGGCCGCACCTATAATTCATGTAGCTGCACCTTGAGGGCCCCCAACACAGTCTCATACTCCTGCATAAAATCCTGAAATGCTTCATTTGTGACATTGCAAACCGTCTCGCTGATGTCATGGAGATCACCTTCAGTTAAGGTGATCAAGTCAATGGCCAACTTCAAGGCCTTGACCTTTTTCCTTGGTCCTGCTCTCTTTGCGATGCGTGGGAGCTTTAATTGTGTGGATGCAACCCCTGGGTCCATGCTTCCTTCTATTGTTTATGTTTCCTTTGCTTCCTGCCCTTGTGAGGACATTTCTTAGCCCTCGTCATCCTATTTTGTTGTTGCCTCTACTAGCTATGCTGTTGTTGCTGCTTCTGCGGACTTCTTCTACTCTGTGGCTTTTTATGCTGCTTCTCATGCTACCCCTATCTCAGTTGCTGCTTTTTCCTTTCACCTTTTCTCTACCAATTGAGTAGCGCACAGCTTGGCATCGTCATTTTTCTTTTGTGCTGCCACCTTCTCTAATTCTGCCAGATTCGGAGTGTGTCATTCTAAAAGCCATGTCTCCAATATAGTGAAGATAGCATCATCAGTGGCTATAAATGGGAGATTCGTCCACTGCTTCATTGTATCCTTATGCTCCTTGATGTAGACATTATGCATGTTGGCTTTAAACTCTACAAAACTCTACAGACTATTCTATACCATAGGTGATAAGTTCGGCCTCCACTTGATCCACATATGGATGCTCGCCTCCATGAGCACCCAAAAAATTTTAGTGTCACAAATCCATTTTGTGTCCTTTGTGGCCTAGAGTGAAGTGTACTTCGCGGCCTCCAATAAGTCTCTATCAATGTTGGAGAATCGACTATCTTCTGGTAGTTCCCTTGCTACGAGCATGATGGATAACAACAACCACACATAGTGGAAGGTTTTACCCTGCTCCTGGGCTTCGCCACAGTTCTTCAAAACTTCTCGCAGAGGAATTCGAACTAGTTGAACTTGAACCCCTCCATGCACTGCTCGGCCAGTGTGACCACCGATGCCGGTACCTCATCGGCGTGGTACTTCCTCATAACTTTGTCAGCAAGGAGTCGGGTTGCTACACATACCCCTTTGTCCTTCATGCTGGAGATGGTGTATCCCCTCTTCTTCTTCTCTAGCTTGTATTTTGCCTTCATGGCTTCTGCAAGAGCCAAATCACTACCATTTCCGACGATGGTCACAGGGTCCTTTCTTTTACAGGGGAGCCGAGAAAAATGAAACCATTTGTTGGCTTGTTGGGGCCTAACTCAGGTTCAGAGGTGATTTAGCCAAACAAATCTCGGTACCACTGGCCCTTTCAGCAACATTCTGCAGAGTACAGACTGAGGTCTCACCCGAAGTAGTATGGGAGGGTGCTAGAACCAGGTTTCCACATCCTAGAAATGTCTGATGAGTTCAAGTGGTCCGCGATTCAACCCTGCACGCACATCGCTATGCTCACTTACCCGTACCTTGCAGCTTGAGATGCTACCTTCGTACAACCCTACTCGAGGGCTGAACAGTGTTATTACCCAAGTCCTTACTAGTAATCCAATACTAGTTGATTAACTTAGCTTATCTGTATGCTTTCAGTTATACTTACAATATTCATAATTCATACAAGTGCGCGTAGTAAAGAAACAATATATTCACAATTGATATCAAACATGTAATAACTCAGAACAAATACACAAAATTGGTAACAAAACCTTTCTTTATTGATCTCTTCTCTGGTTACAGACTCAACTCTATCCTGCGCACTCAGTTGCAGGGGTCAGCGCACTCAGCTATGAACTCTACTAGCCCTCTGCACACTCAATTGCAAAGCTTTTTCCTACTCTACGACCCAAGATACACTTCGCACTTTTACCTAATCTCTAAGACCCTCCATGCCTATTCTCTATTCGATCCCATTAGATGTCGTTTACAACTTAGATCCTCACTCTATTTATACAATCCCATAGACCGACATTACATTCAAAACTAGGGCGGATAGCCCTATGACTCTAACATACATTACTCACCTGCAATTCGCGGAGATTTACAACAATATCAACTCAAAACTTGGGTTTGAGCCCCAAAACATGTTGTGGGGGGATTCCATGCCCAAAAAACACCACGATCTGAAACCCTGAAGTCTTTTCGTTTTATTAACCAAAAACAAATTACAAGAGTTTTCTTAGAGCAAGTACACGTTTCAAAAATCGGATCCAAAAAATGGAGAGATACCTCTCATTTAGAGAAAAATTCTCCAATGGCTAATTGTCTTGATCCCCGTCAAAGAAATGTCAACTGTTGTTGAAGATCAAATTACCTTTTAATCATCACCATTGAAATAAAGTTACTTTTTGAGGAAATTCGAATTTCACTTTTAATTTCCTTTTAATTAACTCAAAAATAATTATTTTGAGTTAATTGCTACAAAAATATGACTTTGACTTAACTACTATGGCCCAGGGGTCTAAAATATATTGAAATTTTCAATATTCCCTTGGTCGGGGACCTCCAAAAATTAAAAACTTTAAAACCCACGAATCTTAAATGTTGGAGAATTTAATTTTTCTTAGGACTTAAATTAATTAAATTTCTTGCTTTAGCATTTTAATTTATTTTCACCAAAAAATTTAATTAATTGACTCATGAGGGGATTATTATTTTTTTCAACCCTCTAATATTTAGCCATGGTGTCTAACTATGAGGGACCATGCACTAAATATTTCTTACATGAAATATTACATTTCTAACCCATGAAGGGGGAACACCCTTTCATTATAGACCCTCAATAATTACTCATTTCTGCGATGCAAAATATGATCTAGTAGACTAAGTGGCCTGTAATAAAATAATCTAACCAAATAGTTAGAATTATTCATAAATCACTTTTACAGAGACTCGATAATGAACACTATGACTCATTTAAAATCCTGACGACAAAATCCACCCTGGCTTTGGGTGAGGTTGGAGGGAAAATCTTTGTCGATCATTCGTGTTTAGAAACACACATGAATCGATGAGACTAAAAACCTCCTAGGATATAAATCATCATCAAAAAAATAAATTTACCTGGGTTGTTACATACATTTTTCTTACTAGGATCATTTACATTAAAAAATGCATAATGGGTTTACAAAACTCCAGTGTGCATATAACTGATAATGATGAATCTTTGGATCATCTGAGTGCTCGGACATGATAGAAATCCATGTGTGAAAATATGTATAGCTATGGGGTAATTGACATGGAATGGTCAATAGGTGCCTAAGTCTAAACTTAGGAAATTATAATAATTAAAGGGTATTAATCTAATTGTGGGTGAAACTTCTAGAAGAAGATGAGGATCAATCCAAAATGATATGATTTATTGATTAGGATCTAATCTCGGTCGTTGGCTCTCAATAGAAGGATTTTAATAGGAGGCTTGATGGGCATTTGGAAAACCCATCGAGTAGAGTTCAGAAGATCGAATTTCTAAAGCAGAGCAGCTATTGGTGAAAAATTCAAAGTGAGCTTTTGCAATTAGGGGCAGGGATAGTTCAGGATGGAGATTTCTCTAAATCCGGGATTAATCAGAAGAAGAGGAAAAGAGAGATATGGGAGAGTGTTATAGACATTTTTGGGCACTGCAACCCCAATCATAAATGTCCATAAACCAAGGGCTCTTAAGTCCCTAAAAGTGTTGTTCCAAACCCTAAAAGAACAAGGTCAACTGATTACATATTCTCCCAGAAGTTCTCCATCAAAAACTACTCAAAACTGGTCAAAGTTGGACCATCTCACCTACTCCATGGTCAAAGTGTGTTGCATGCCACCTAAATGCACACGAGAGGTGTGATGCATACTGAAAATCCCTTCTATGGGGTGCAATGGGCGAGATTGGACAAATGGCAAGGTCAATCTCCAAGGTGGAGGATCATGAAATCTTCCAAAAACTTCTCCTATGACACTTGCCTCTCTGCATTCACCCAGGGATGAGTAAGAGATCATCAATCTCCAAGTGGAATCAAGAACTATCTCAGAAAGGACACTAATCAAATCTCAAAAGCTGACTCACCACCCTTGCAAACATCTATATATGGATCCCTCATCCCAGAGATCCGGAGGCTGGAATTTTGTATCTTGTAAGGAAGTGTTGCTAGTTTCTTGGTGTAACATCATAGTCTTGGGTGATCTAAGCTTTTCATGAGGTGAAGAAGGGCTTTCTTGCTGAGAGGATGATGCTGGGTCAGAACAATTGTTGTAATCCTCTTTGCTATTCTTGATTATTAATAAAGCTATTCAAGTTTTCCTCCACATTCGTGTATGATTGATGATATATGCATTTTTGTGGTCAATATATATCTGGTCCTATATTGTTTATGCTAGTAGATCTATGTTCTTGGATAGTGTTATGTTGCTTTGATTCTACAGGTGCTCTTTGAAGCTGGGTAGACGAGGAAGCGAGTGGCAAAGATCTATCAGAAGGGAGAGGAATCAAGCAAGGAACCAAGCGCAAGACATAGGTTGGTCTCCTTTATTCCCCTCTTATCTACTTCTCATAAATGAAAAAAAAAGTGGTTATAGTTTGTTTGTTTCTAAGGTAGCTACCAGCCTTAGTGGGACTAGCAGCTCTCCATAGACACTAGATTTCCCGATAACAGACAGGCAACGCAAAGCTAGAAGATGTTGAAATAGAGCCCCACAGAGCCAACGTAGGTTGATGCAAATGTAGTGTAGAGCCTTGAGGAGGTCTGAAAATTTGCTGGAGGAATCGATTTCAGAGACAAGAAACTGGGCTGTGACACAGGGAGCCGAAAATTGAAGTTCCTAGGCAACAAATCGATCAGCAGAAGGGGTGATGCAGTCCCCAGAGGCAGTGACATTGGGATGATGGAGTGACTGCACAGAGGCAACCAAGGGCTATTCATTATGTGGCTAGATCATACGGGATCGCCTATGATAGTGTGAGGTACTTCTCACTAATATTTTGTCAGTGATATTCTTTGTACTGGATAGCCAACAAGGCATCCAAAGATTGTATTTAGAAGCTACTGCATAATACTAAAACCCTTAGTTGATGCATTGATTTTCCTACATTATGTTTTTCCAAGCACTTTTTTCGAAAAATAACAGTGTCACCTGTGTCATGTATTTATTTCTTGATCAGTTTCTTGTTTCCGATTATAATTTAATTGGTGAAGACTACAATGTATTAGTTTCAGTGTTTAATTTAGAAAACAATAAATAATTTTGTTCACTAATTAACAAATAGAATAAACATAATCAGTTATTGCAGTAGAAATTTGGGTAGCCAAATTTTTAGATGGTATCAGAGCTGCAGGTGAAGTAAGAGCGCAGAGACGGAAGAACTCAACGTTGAAGAGAAGGAGGTTCAAAGTGTTGCATAGGTAGCAAATCGAATCCCCAAAGGGATTATGTAGTCTAGATTAGGAAAGAAAATATTTTCAAGTAAGGTCTCTCTCTGAGTGAGTCGACAGAGAGGTAAGACTTCCAGATCAAAGTTTTCCAATGTCAAAGGGAGCAGTGCAACAACTTCAGCAAAGAGTCAGTTTTCTAGTGTGAATCATTTTTACGCAACAATCGCTGGGGCAGAAAATCGTTAGAAGGAAGGGAGACACTATTGAGGGAATTTCTTTCTCAAATAATTCCTATCTATGAAATTAGAATTCTCATTTTCTAAGTAGAAGCAAGGGGCAGTAGATATACTAACTCCATCAAGGAGTGCGTAGGCTAGCCCAACAACAACGTAAAGGAGAGAGGAGGTCATTCAACTCTCTCATTGGCAGATATGGAAGCCAAAGGATTGAGAGATTAGGATCAGATGGATGGTGCATCCAACTATGTGATCTAGAAGGCGAGGATGTCATGCCTTCTGGCTGAACATTTTCTCAAGATCTACATCGAGTGTCGTAGCTGAGCCCACAGATATAGATCCATTCAAGAAGTACAAGGGATAAATGTTGAAGGCTAGGAGAATGATCCTCGATGGAGTCAAGGATCATGTGGTCTGTCACATCATTAACAGAGGGACTCCTAAGGAGATGTGGGATGCCTTGTCCACGTTATATCATGGATATTCTAAACAGAGGAATATGTACTTGGAATAGAAGATGAGATCCACATAGATGTAGAAGGGGTAACACATTGATATGTTCCTTGCAAAGCTTCAGGAGACCCGTGACGAGTTGGTAGTTGTGGGGTCAACACCTCAGCCTACCGAGATGGTGAGGCTAGCTCTAAATTCAGCCTCATAAGAATGGAAAGTGTTTTTCCAGAGTATCCTAGACAGGGAGAAATTGCTAGACTGGAAAGGGATGTGGGCCGCTCTTTAGCAGGAAGAGATGAGGAGAAAAATAGTCAAGTGTAAACTTGATAGTAGCAACAGCAGTAGTGGGAAGAATCCAAAGGAGGAGGATGAAAATGTAGCCCTCAGATCTAAGGGGAAATAGGAGCAATGAAAGAATAAGGAGGATATTTCAAAGATCAAGTGCTTCTGGTGTCGCAAACTTGGTCACTAAGCTATGTAGTTGTTGGCTTGATGGGCCCTAGCCCAAGTTCAGCGTTAATTAGCCAAGAAAATCCCTACACCACTGGCCCTTTCGGCATCAATCTGCAGAGCGTGGACTAAAGTCTCACCCGAAGCAGTATGGGGGGATGCAAGAACCAATTTTCCACACCCTGAGATAGTTGTCATGTCCTCTTATACCTTAACCCTTCCCTCGTGGAGACCGATAAGCCTTTTAGGGCTTATCAATGCACTTCTCTTATTTGACTTCAAGACCTTCGTGAAGGTTTTCGATTGCCATTCACGTACCCTAAATAGGCATTTCAGCCACTTACGCACTTCTGTAATTACCCTTACTTCTTTTTCTACCCATGTTATCTTAAGTATTCGATAACATCAACATGCGCTATGATTATTTTCGCGTAAACAGATATTCTTACTTGCATTCATATGACAAAGTAAAACACAGATTCGTGCATCAATATAGCGTTAAATCACAAACCCAATCTTCAACATAACATAACTGCATACATTCATAACATAATTAAAATAACTCATACACAGATATCTCCAGAATAATTCTCTTTATTGATGGTTCAGATCTTCAGTATAGACTCTAACTTCCCTGCACACATAGCTGCGAGGGTCCATGCACTCAGCTACAGACTTCTAACCTAGGCCTCTGCGCAAAGAGCTGTAAAGCCTCTTTCCTACGCTAAAACGTTTCGCTCTTAGCTCTCACAGACCCATTACATCAAACAACTTCGCCAAAAAATTCTAAGAACTGTCTAGACTCTTTTAAGACTCTCCATTGTATACATTCACATAGTCCGCAGACGAAGGGTGGATCTCATCAAACCGACACAAGTTACCTAAACTAAGGACGGAAACCCTTTTTTACTGTTTACATCTTTGTGCTTCGTAACCACAAAATGCAGAAACTTTACATTCTTTATGCAAAACTTGGGCCTTTAGGCCCAAAACTTGGGCTTTTAAGCCCAAAATTTACCCTAGGGGACTCGTTCCCAACAGTAGTGCCCTCTTAAGAAGAAGGACAGGGAAAAGAAGCATGATCCAAAGGCTGTATCATGGGTAGGATCCTTGAGGAGTCCACCTCTTGGAACAATACCTTGCTACCAGAGCCCAAATTAGTAGTGGAAGAATGGACCAGCGTTAATTGGTGCAAAGGAGTGTTAGAGTGACAGTTGCAGTGGCTAGGCGCACTAGAGACTGAGCAGCCCAGAGCTAGAGTTGGCAGTAGTGCAGTTGGCACAGAGCAAAGGTCAGCAGCAACGTAGAGGCTTCACACGATCGGTGCAAAGACTAGCAGCAGTGAAGTTGGCATAAACCAAAGGTCGGCAACAACGTAGAGGCTTCAGAGGATCGGCGCAAAGACTAGCAGCAGTCAGAACTCCAACAATAAGATGCATCATACTGAACACCTGTTTTGGTAATTTTGGATTATTTTCCGTTGCTAATGCAGTAGTAGTAGCGGTTAGAGAAGGTTGCAGTGCAAATTCAATGTTGGCAGTGGCAGTGCCAGCAGCAGCACAGATGCAGAGTTTGAGAGGAAGTTGTAGTACAGATGCAGTGTTGACAGTGGCAGTGTCAGCAGCAGTACAAATGCAACATTTGCGCAATAGTTGGTGGGAAGAAATTTCAACCATCAACAGCACAAAGGGAGATGTTACAGAGAAGGGTGATGCTTTAGTTGGTTGCATTACTAGAGCACATTCATTGCTAAGAGGGAATGTTGATTTCTGGTAGCATCAATTGTTCTCTAAGCCTCAAAAATTCAGGGAGGCTTGAACACATGTATTCCACAATACCTAGAAATTATTTTGGGAAATTCCACCGAGAGACAATTTTATTATAATAATAAATTACTTTTAATGGATGCCTAAGTCTAAACATCGGAAATTAAAATAATTAAAGGGTATTAATATAATTTTGGGTGAAACTTCTATAATAAGACGAGTATCAATCCAAAATGATTTGAGTTATTGATTAAGATCTAATCTGGTGATCTGAAAATATGATCTTAGATTACTTTTAAGGTATTACAGACCCATGTGAATGGATTAACCTATATTACTTAGTGCAACAGATCGATAAGATTGTGAATAATATAGACAATTGAGTAGTTAGAGAAGCATAATAGACAAACACACATAAACACAGCAAGTTTAATATGGAGTTCACCCAAAACTCTTGGGCTATGTCTCTTGGTCCAGCCTTCAGTGGTGACCTCTCTATTATGTCTTTAAGAGCATAGTTTTACAAAATGTGATCTCAAATTGAGCCTCGACACACAGATACAAACAGCACGAGTTTTGCATGAATCTCTCAAGCCTCTCTAAGTACAAAGACTCTTCCTTTCACTCTCTGTCTCTGTTGTCTCTCTGTCTCAGTACTACTCCCCCTCTGTCTCTGTCAGTTTGTGGCTTTAAAGCCAATCGGCATTGTCTGTTCATTTCCCCTTCTCGAGCTCTTTGGCTCCCAGCCTCTGTCCACTCAAATCCCCTTCTGAGCATTAGAAATCATGGCATAACTTCTTCAAGGAAGGTGGCCACCTATTCTGCAACAGAAAGGACCATCGAGCCTTTGAAATCCCCAAAAATAGCATCTTCTATTTACACAGAGAAACGTTGTAAAACACAGGAAAAATCCACCAAATCATTGTTCATCAAACTTCAAATATTATGAATTCCGCCTTATATTCCATTGGGTTCACCTGTAAATCTCTATCGCATGTCGCAAATGCCCATTCCGTCGTTTTCCCTTTATATATGAAAAATACATTAAAACACTGAACATATCGCAAAAAGGCTTTATGGTAGACTTGAAATGTTATACATTTGTATCTATAAGTTCCATCGGGTCCGGTTTTATATCATGATCGCATGTCCACCGTTGATCTGAGTGATCTTGATCCAACGGTTGAGATTCATTTTGGGCGACAAAGGTGTACGAAGATTACCTACCTGAAAAGGCGATTTTCTTATGCCACGTGTCAAACAGTGGATGGGATCGGGTGGAGCCCAACCAATACCACTTACCGCCTAAGACCTGCCCAAAATCCTACCTATTATGGAACTCAAAACATATATATCTACATGTATATCCCTTTCGGGTCTGGATTCATCGCTTTATTCGCATTTCCTTCACATTTCGTTTATTTAACGAAAATGTGAAATACAAAGGAAAATGTTGTTTTCCAGATCTCAAAATATATAAAATATCATCTATAATCTAGTGTTATTGCTAAGGTTTCGCATTTCCATCATCGAAAATTCAGGGAAGCACTTGAGATTGAAAAGAGACCAAGCAATCTCAATAGAGAGGATGGTTGGAAAGTCAGTAGGTGTTGGGTCCCAGCCCTCTCTTCCTAATCGTTTTTTCGTCCTCTTTGGTTTTTTGTGTCTTTTATCTTTATTTTTACTTATTTATTTATTTTATTATTATTATTATTATTATTATTTTATTTTATTTTTAATTTATTGATTTATTTATTTTTCGATTTTTATTTTTAATTTTTGGTTATTTATTTATTAGTTTTTATTCGCGTGATATTTATTTATTTATGTATAGCAACCTATTTCTTCTGATATTTCAAGGTCCTTTATGCCTATTTTTCCATTTTAATTCCTATTATTTTTATATATTGATTATTTTTATTTAAGGGCCTTCATATAACTAATTTTCCTTTCAAATTCTTTACAGCTTATATTTTTAACTAATTTCCGATCTAACATATCATCCTTTGATTTTCTTTATTATATTCTGAACTTATAAGGTCCTTTTTATAGCTTAATTACCTTTTATTAATTAACATACAATTTTTAATAATATTTTTAAATAAAATTAATTTATATATTACTCTATACATCTAGGCATTTAACTTATCCTTTATTATAAGGTCATTTAATTAACTAATTTTCCATTTAAGGTCCTTTTTATAGCTTAATTACCTTTTATTAATTAACATACATTTTTAATAATACTTTTATATAAAATTAATTTATATATTACTCTATATATCTAGGCATTTAACTTATCCTTTATTATAAGGTCATTTAATTAACTAATTTTCCTTTTAAATTATTAACTAACTTATAATTTTTATTAACTTTGATTCTCTTTATTACCTTTTATTATTTTTTAATAACATACAATTTTAATAATACTTTTAAATAAGATTATTTTTATATATTCTTCATATATTTCTTAGGCATTTAACTTATTCCCTTATTATAAGGTCATTTATTTAACCAATTTTCCTTTTTAAATTATTAATTAACTTATAATTTTTAATTATTAGGTCTCGTGCCAAATACCCTCAATAATAATATTTTATTTATTACTCTATATATCTAGGCATTTCACTTATCCATTTATTATAAAGTCATTTAATTAACTAATTTTCCTTTTAAATTATTAATTAAATTATAATCTTTAGTTATTAACTTTGATTTTCTTTATTACCTTTTATTTTTTAATACTTTTAAATAAAATTATTTATATTTTTTAGGCATTTCAAGGTCATTTATTTGACTAATTTTCCTTTTAAATTATTAATTAACTTATAATTTTTAATTATTAGGTCTCGTACCATTTACCCTTAATAATAATTTATTTATTTTTATGAATTAAACTATTATAATAATTTTGACCCATGTCCTTGAGTCAAACTAGCCGTTAGGGAAGATAGCTGTTGGAGGCTCCGCTCAGACTATTTAGCATGATGAGCTAGATCTGTTTCTTCAACTTGTCCTGACGATGAACCACACTAGTTGGTTCGAAACGCGTCGACAAATGAGATTCCATGTGATTTTCGCCGAAGAATCTTTCTCTAAATCTATAATCCTATCAGGTTTGGCTATAGCAGTTTTATTTATATCGGCCCCGCTCCTTTGTATTCTGCCGATGCGATATTGCGAGTTAACCTGGGTCGTCGATCTATGCGCTTGATCGATGGTCCTCGTTGAATTGCGTTGATCGCTATCACAACTGTTATATGGCCACCTTCAATAACCTCCGCCTATCACCTCCGATTGTGATATGCCAATCAGATCTAGACCGTTGATCGGCTAGATCCAACGACTCCTGTGCAAAGTTGTTTTGACCTCCGATAGGCTCTATTTCCACTGTTTCCTTGTGTTTTTGACTCTCGATAGTGTAATCCACCATTTTTAAAGGTTCTTCTTATGCGATAGTTTTGAATGTTTGAAGACTTAGAGGGTGTTTAGGATTCATTTTGGATCATCTTGGTCCCTGGTTCTCAACATAAGGATTATAAGAGGAGGCTTGATGGGCATTTGGAAGACACATTTGTAATAATCCTAACTAGCCATGACTAATTGGAATATTCGATTTTGCTCAATTTTTGCCTTCTATAGTTATTTATAAATAAAAAGGTGAGGAAGGAGGACATAACTCACTTTTAGAATAAAAGTCACTTCCTAGTAGCACAACGTTGTGACTTAAATGGGAGCCAAGGGGGCCAAAGGGAGACACAGAGATGGATCCCACACAGACACTTGGAGGGACTGCATAGAAGGGAAGAAACACGTGGCAAGAGGGGAATTACGTTGGAAGAGGTGATCCTTGGGATCGAGAGAGGAAAAGGCTATAAAAGAGAAAGAAGTCCCCTCATTTTGATCATTCGATTATGTACATTTGAGCTGGTCACTTTGACTTAGAGCATGTTGGCTGTTTAGCTAGTCTGCAGCACTATTTAGTGCATTGAGTGTCTCCATTCAAAGGTCTCACCCTTAGCCCTGGGGGACTTCGAGTGCCTACTCAGGCAAGGTATTTCCATCAGTATTTTTGTAGTAGTTTCATCAGCATTTAGCAGGAGGATTGGGCATCTGGGATGACTGCACAGTCTTGAGAGGGATGACGTGGTTCTTTCTGGGAGTAGCTGTGGATTGAGATTTTGCAGGGGGGTTTTTGCTGAGAGATAGAGTAGGGGATCAACCCTTACATATTGGAGAGCTTTGGCAGAGGTTTTAGGTAGATTTATGGAGGGTTTCATTCAGTGGCAGCGCAGAGCATTGAGGGACTGTGCAGAACCCCAAGGGGGTGATTTTCTAGGGTAGACCATTTCAGAAAATATTTCTAGGTTTTTCTAGGTTTCTTGAGTAGAGTCTTATTCCAAAGTTTCAACATTTTCCTGAGGAGGGGAGTAGCCCCAAATCCTCATTTGATTTCTAGCAGCAGCAGTAGCATGGCAGTTCTCCAGCAGCTAGGATGCAGTTCAGAGAGAGGCCATTCCTTTGCTATTCTGAGTGTATTTCTTCACTTTCCTCGTGCAAGTCGAGGTGCCATCTTTCTAATCACCTCCTGTACTCATTTTATTACTCAGTATAATTAAATGGCTTAGCATATCTCTCTGCATTTCTTGAGTATCTGCTTATGGTTATATTGTTATATGTTGCACCATTGTTATTTTTATCTCTTTGAGATTCTGGCTACTATACCACTTGTGTGTTTTCTCCTATAATCTTAGACAGATTCTGGAAAGGGCCAGGTAGCCTCCAGATCACGTCCTCTTTTCAGAGGCGACATATCTTGTAAATGCCCTCCCATTCCATCTCTAGTTGGAGTTTGCTTGTGTTTGAGGAATATTCCTAATAAGGGATATTATAGTGGTATTAGAGCATAGGTCTGTCTCAGCCTATGGAGCTATCAATCTATGACACCGGGGAAAAAACCCTATATTTGTTACAAAGGTCAGAGATACAGAGACACTGGGCGTAGGTTGGAGAACACTTACGGAGAGGGACACTGTGTTCCGATGGTGGACGCAAAACAGAAGGAGCCTGTGGTGGATGTAGAGCAGGAGGATCCAATGGCAGATGATGATGGGAAGATATTTGTGGATATGCTCCTCAAATCAGTGCAGGATCTGTCAAGGCAGATTGAGGTGATGGGGCAGAGATTCATGGCAGTAGAGGCCAGACAGCGTGAGAGCCCACGGGTTTTCCAAGTTGGTGAGGGATCGGGCGCATCCCACCATTTTCCAGAGCAGCGTGATACTGCGCAGCAGGTGGACTCACATGCCCCTACATGCTCTACCATGCCCACTTTCTTAGGAGTAGACAAGGGGGCCATAGCCCAGCAAGAGGCAGAGCCTGGACATATGGGCGATTATTTTGCAGAGTACCAAGCCTATGGGCAGGAGTTCAGGGAAGCCCTCTCATTCAAAGATTTTGTTCAGCTCCAGCGAGATAGTAGACCCCACAACCATCACAGAGGATCCTGGCATTACCATGATGGTGACACCCATCGTGTAGCGAGTAGATTCCACTTGCCTATGTTTGATGGATCATCAAACAGTTCAGCAAAGTCTTGGGTGGAGAAGCTGGATATTTAGTTCCAGCTTAACCAGATGTCGGAGACAGAGGCCATCAAGGTGGCAACATTGCATTTGGATGGTGAGGCCCAGGATTGGTGGTTTCATGGGATGGTTACACTCGGGCACTCCACAGTGATGATATATGTTGTGTTTACCAGGAGATTGATGGAGCGATTTGATCGAAGGGATCCAGAGCAACATTTTATTGAGCTAACGAGGCTCAAATAGATAGGGAGCCCAGAGACCTACATTGAAGATTTCTTGAGAGTCTCTGTGATGGTGTCAGACCTATCCATGGTGTGGAGGGTCTATATGTATGTTGAGGGGTTAGCAGAGCCACTTCAGGGTTTAGTCTGATCCACTAGACCAGCCACACTCCAAGACGCTATCAGCAGGACCTGGGACTTATAGGATGTCTTACCTAGGACATGGACACCTTACCCCCATAGACAGACTTTCCAGTCTAAGGGGAAGGATGTGAGGATTCCACCTCCAAAGGGGAATCCCGGACGAGTATATTGACGACAATGCCAGGAGGGAGCTGAAGAAGAAGCGGTTTTGCTTCACCTATCAAGAGCCGTGGGCACCAGGACATAGATGTGCTGCTGAAAAAGCACATTTTAGTGAGGTCTTCTCCAAGAGCAGTGGAGAATAGGATGATGAGGATGATCTGGAGGCAGGAGACAGCCATGACGTACAAGGACCTTTGCCACATCAACCGCCAGCAGCAAGTGGTGCATCTTTTGCACCCTCTGGAGGGGCCCTTGCAGCATTGCAAGGAGTTCCCAAGTATCTAACGCTACGCGTATGGGGGACAGTATGTGGCCAGCAAGTATTAGTTTTGGTTGACGGTGGGGCAACCCACAACTTCATCAATGCACAGATGGTTGAGTAGAGAGGCATACAGACAAAGAGCTTCGATGGGTTTTCAGTCTTGGTCCCAGGAGATCAGACCATGATGTGTGCTCATTATGTTCCTGAGCTTTCAGTGACGATGGGCACCTACACCTGACCGACCACTTTTTCGTGGTTGATACTCTGGACACCAACATGATACTGGGTGTTCAGTGCCTTATAACTCTAGGGAAGGTCACGACAGATTGGAAGACCCTGAGATGGAGTTGGATGATGAGAAGATAGGTAGGCATGAGAAGATACGGGGACATCACACATATCCGCCTCAGACTGTTTTGGCTCATCGAATGGAGGTAGTCTTCCAGAAGGGAGACATAGAGTGGGCAGTGGGGCTACGTGCATCAGAGGCAGGGACTACAGGGCAGATGGTACATCCAGAGATACAGTGCATCCTTGACCGATATGCCATAGTGTTTGGGGAGATTCCACCAAGACAGCCATCGGATCGGGGGTTTGAGCACACCATCGAGCTTGAGCAGGGCATACAGGCAGTGATTACCACCCCCTATAAGCACCCCAAGGCCTATTGGGATGAGATTGAGCGGGCTATCCAGGAGTTGCTAGCTCTTGGGCACATTCGACCGAGCATGAGTCCTTTTGCTTCTTCCATGCTGTTGGTGAAGAAGAAGGATAGTACATTGAGGATGTGCATTGACTACAGGGCCCTGAACAACAAGACCCTGAAGAACAGGTACCCCATACCCAGGATCGATGAGTTGATGGATGAGTTGAGAGGAGCACGGTTCTTCTCAAACATTGATTTTAAATTTGGGTACCATCAGATTCGCGTGAGGGAGCAGGACATTCCGAAGACCGCCTTCAGGTGTCACTATGGGCACTTTGAGTTCTTGGTGATGCCCTTTGGGCTAACCAACGCCCCTGCCACATTTCAGTCCTGCATGAATCACATCTTCCTCAGTCATTTGAGGAAGTTTGTGTTGGTATTCTTTGATGATATTCTCATTTATATCAGGACTTGGGAGGAGCATCTCCAGCACATTGAGACAGTATTGCGTATCTTACAGGAGCAGCAGTTCTATGCCAAACTCTCCAAGTGTGATTTTGGGTTGACGGAAATGTTGTATCTGGGACACATCATAGGGGTGGATGGAGTGAGAGTCCACGAGGAGAAGATCATGGCCATAAAATAATGGCCAGAGCTAAGAAATGTGACAGAACTCCGGGGATTCATTGGCATTTGTACTTACTACCGGAAGTTTGTCAAGAGTTTCTCCCAGCTTTCTACACCCCTGACATATTTGATGATGAAGGGGGCTTTCAGCTTGTCGAATATAGGAGACGCGGCAGAAGTGGATCAGTAAGATCCAAGCATATGACTTTGACATTGAGTATGTCAAGTGTAAGAACAACGTGGTAGCAGATGCCCTTTCATGTAGACCAGCCACGTTGTCTCTTATGAGATTGGATACAGACTGGAGGGCTTGACTCTTAGTAGAGTACTCCAAGGACAGGTTTGCATGTGAGGTTCTAGATGGGCAGGTGGCAGATGATAGGTACAAGGTGGTCGATGAGATCATATATTACAGGGATCAAATCTTCTTTACTGAGGAGTCTCAGCTCAAGAAGAAGATACTACAGGCATCACATGATTCACCATTGGCAGACCATCAGGGGTTTACCAAAACCTACAGGGCCATCAGAGAGAGGTTCTCATGGAAGGGCCTCAAGGAGGACGTACTCCAACATGTTCAAGAGTGCAATGTTTGTCAGAGGAACAAGGGAAAGATGAGCCATCCCGCGGGATTATTACAGCCTCTTCCCATTTCGGAGGGGAAGTGGGAGAGTATTTCGATGGAATTCATCACAGGGTTGCCCATGGTATAGGGCAAGGATTGTATCTTTGTCGTCGTTGATCGATTAACGCAGTACGCACATTTTTTTCCATATCCGTAAACTATACAGCAACACAGGTGGCTAAGCTGTTCTTCAGAGAGAGCTTCAAGCTACATGGTCTTCCTAAGACCATCGCTAGTGATAGGGACAGTCGTTTCATGAGCAGGTTTTGGCAGGAGCTTTTCCGATTGGTGGGGATGGAGTTGACACCAAGTACCAGTTATCACCCACAGACGGTCGAGCAGACATAGATAGTTAACAAGTGGCTGGAGGGCTACTTGCATAACTATGTTAGTGGGCAGCAGCAAGCATGGTTGAAGTGGCTGCATCTGGGGGAATACTACTACAACACTTCACATCACATCTCCATTGGTATGTCGCCATTCTATGCCTTATATGGGTATCATCCTTTATCTTTTTCCGACGTGATGTTTGGTGACAACAAGGCTCCTAGAGCCAAGATTTGGATCCAAGAGAGTCAGGATATCCTCCGAGCTCTCAAGGATAACATGGCTACAGCGCAGAACCAGCAGAAGTTGTATGCCGATAGAGGTCGGGTGGAGAGACAGTTTTAGGTAGGGAACATGGTATACCTACGATTACATCCATACAGATAGTCGTCACTGAAGCTGAAGGGGGCTGAGAAGCTCAAGCCTCGGTTTTATGGGTCATACAGGGTGATACACGGGATTGGATAGGTTGCATATGAGTTGGAGCTGCCCCAAGGTAGCAAGATTCATAACGTTTTTCATGTATCATGCCTGGAGAAGGCATTAGGGCAGCAGGTGATAGTGACAGTTGAGCTACCACCCATGGATGATGAGGGGCATTTGGTGTTGCAGCCGGAGGCTATCATTGATACCAAGGAGAGGCAGCTGCGGAATAGGAAGGTCCGGGAATTCTTGGTGAGGTGGAAGAATTCCCCGGATGAGGATGCCACTTGGAGAGTGAAAAAATCTTGCAGCATCCATCACTTCAGTTGCTTGAGGACAAGCAACATTTTTCTAGGGGAGACTGTAATATTCCTAATTAGCATTTGGCTAATTGGAATATTTGATTTTGCTCAATTTTTGTGTTCTATAGTTATTTATAAATAAATAGGTGAGGAAGGAGCACATAACTCACTTTTAGAATAAAAGTCACTTCCTAGTAGCACAACGTTGTGACTTAAAGGGGAGCCAAGGGGGCCAAAGTGGGACGCAGAGATGGAACCCATGCAAAAACTTTGAGGGACTACACAGAAGGGAAGAAACATGTGGAAAGAGGGGAATTACGTTGGAGGAGGTGAGCCTTGGGATCGAGAGAGGAAAAGGCACTTCGACTTAGAGCACGCTAGATGTTTAGCTAGTCTACAGCACTGTTTAGTGCATTGAGTGTCTCTGTTCGGAGATCTCACCCTTAGCCCCGGGGGACTTTGAGTGCCTGCTCGAGCAAGGTATTTCCATTAGTATTTTTGCAGTATTTTCATCAGCATTTAGCAGGAGGATTGGGCATTTGGGATGATTGCATAGTCTTCAGAGGGATGACGCAGTTCTTTCTGGGAGCAGTTCTGGATTGAGGTTTTGCAGGGGTATTTGTGCTGAGAGATAGAGTAGGTGATTAGCCCTTACATATTGGAGAGTTTTGGTGGAGGTTTCAAGTAGATTTTTGGATGGTTTCATTCAGTGGCAGCGCAGAGTATTGAGGGACTACACAGAACCCAAAGGGGGTGATTTTCGGTGGTCGGACATTTCAAAAAATCTTTCTAGGTTTTTCTGGGTTTCTTGAGTAGAGTCTGATTCCAGAGTTTCATCATTTTCTGAGGAGGGGAGCAACCCCAAATCCTCATTTCATTTCTAGCTACAGCAGCAGCATGGCAGTTCTCTAGCAGCTCAGACGTAGTTCAGAGAGAGGCCATTCCTTTGCTATTCTGAGTGTATTTCTTCACTTGCCTAGTGCAAGTCGAGGTGCCATCTTTCTAATCACCTCCTGTACTCATTATATTACTCAGTATAATAAAATGGCTTAACATTTCTCTATGTATTTCTTGAGTATCTGCTTATGGTTATATTGTTATATGTTGCACCATTGTTATTTTTATCTCTTTGAGCTTCCCGGCTACTATACCACTTGTGTGTTTTATCCTATACTCTTAGAGAGAGTCTGTAAAGGGCCAGGTAGCCTCCAGATCTCGTCCTCTTTTCAGAGGCGACTTATATGGTAAATGCCCTCCCAGTCCATCTTTAGTTGGAGTTTTCTTGTGCTTGAGGAATATTCCTGATAAGGGATATTACACACATCGATTAGAGTTCAAAAGATTGAATTTCGGAAGTAGAGCAGTTGCCAATGAGAAATTTGAAGTGAGTTTTTGTAGTGAGGGGCAAGGATAGTTCTAGTTAGAGATTTCTCCTGATCTAGGAATACTCAGCAGAGGAGGTAGAGAGAGATCCAAGAGAGCCAGCATAGAGTGAGAAGAGGTTGACACAAGGCCACAAAGAGGCAATGTAGGTTGACGCAGAGGCAGTATAGAGCCTTGAGGAGGTCAAAAAAAATTGCTGGTGGAATCAATTTCAGAGGCTAGACGCTGGGGTCTGAGACCGGGAGGTGAAAATCGAAGTTCTTGAGCAGAAAGTCAATCATCAAAGGGATGATGCAATCCCTAGAGGTTGTGATGTCGGTCTGATGTAGTGACTACGTAGAGGCAGCCAAGGTTTTTTCATTCTATGGCTAGATCAGATTGGATCACCTATGATAGTGTGAGGTACTTCTCATTATTCTTCTGTCAGTGATATTCTCTATGCTAGATAGCCAGCAAGGCATCTAGAGATTATATTCAGAAACTACTACATAATAATAACACCCTTAGTTGTTGCACCAGTTTTCCCGCATTGGGTTTTTCCGGTGACTTTTGTCCAAAAATAATGGTGTCACTTGTGTTTTGTATTTCTTTCTTGCTCAGTTTCTTGTTTCCGCTTATAATTTAATTGGTGAAGACTACAGTATATTAGTTTTGGTTTTTACTGTAGGAAACAGTAAATCTTTTTTTTAGTAATTAACAAATAGGAGGAACTAAATCAGTTGTTATCGTAGTGATTCGGGCAAATCAAATTTTCACATCCATTACATCCTCCTTGATCCCTTGAAAAAGAACCAGCTTGAGTAACTCATGGTCAAGGCTAAAGTTAGCTATCTTATAATTGAGTTGAAACCTTTCCTCATAGTCCTTTAAAGATTCTTCTGGTCCTAAGGTCATCCTAAATATTTTCTCCTTTATTTCTTTGGACCTATAGTAATCCCTATACTTGTCTTGAAGTCTTGTTGCATTTGAGCCCAGGTAGTGATGTTGCATCCAGGAAAACCCATAAACCAGAATAAGGATGCATCTTTGAGGGTAGAAGGAAACAACTTCAACTTTTTTTCATCATAGGTATAGTCATAAATCCTACAGATAACAACAAATTCGAACATGAAGGTGTCAAGGTATTCAGAGATTAGGCCATGGAAATATGGAAGGAAAATTTGACTTATATTATTCATTCTCACCTCCCTATTGGTTTCTCTGATATGAAAAATATCATTTTTTATTTTTTCAACCATGGTGCAGGTAAGCAAGGTGGGCTCTTCCTCTCCTATGGGTTCCTCAAAAATTTCAAGTTCCTCACCTAGAGGGTTTTCTAACTCCACTGTAGATAGAGAGGGAAGTTCACAGTCACCAAAGAAGAATGAAGATTGGCTTCTTGAAGGAGTGGGTGTTTTTGGTAGGAATTTTCCTTGGTTATCCCTACTCCTACGAGGCATGAAATAAATAGCTCTATTTTTTAATTTTTCTCTCTTTTTCTTCTTCTTCTTTTAAGCTTTCAAACCAATAGTATTAATGAAAAATAGAAAGAAAAAAAAATTAAGTAGAAACAACACCTACTTGGACACCTTCCCAGGAAATGGTGCCAAAAAGTGACAGGCCCTGGTCTTGCATCAAGGATGCTGCAACTCCCAACGCTTCTCAACTTGAATTGTCAACTCAAGGTTCACACAAACTTAGAGATGGTAGTGTTATATGAACAATAGGTTAAGTTCTACTCATGTCACCTTCATTCATTAGATCAGATAAAGGCATACATAGACCACTCCTCCAGTTAACTAGAAAGACAATTTTCATGAAATCATATCATGTTTGTAGGGGAATGAACATGATCCTAACTACATAAATGAAAATATCACTCACTAAATGTGAAGACTAGCTGCAGAAATACAAATTGTAACAAAAAGTAACAAATTTTCACACTATTTGCTCACTAATCAATTCAATGTCATACTTTCATGAACCATTAATCTAATTGTATATTTCTTGAGAAAAAGGAATTCAATCCACAATGCATAACTATGAAATTCAAACAAAGCTTAGTCTAATCTACTTGTGGTTTTCTGTTTACAGTGGAGGAAGGATAGGGTTTAAGTGGTATTGGAATATCCATAATCATGAAGGAAAAGGTTGGGGGCCATTATTCAACTTCAAAATGCAAGAGTCAAGGTACTAGGGATAATCAGGTTAAATTTAGGCAATACCAGAAGATTGCTACAAGGTGCTACAAGAAGCCATGATTTGGTACAAGAGTGCCCTATTTTGCTACAGGAGTGGGTCCAAGAGTTTTCTGAGGGAAAGGATGGTGTCCTGAAGGTGGAGTAAGGGGGGTGAAGGTGAATTAAGGATGTGGGAGGCCTTTTTCTAAGCCTAGCACCCCTCGAAGGCCTATCTTGCACAAACGTTCATGCCCATGGTGTCCTTCATTGGCTATGAAAGGGTGATCTCCATGACAGAGCTTGAGAGCAATATGAGATGTCCAAGAGAAGAGTGGAAATGCCAAAGTGGATTTGGATGAGTGTGCAATCCCATGCAAGTCACTTGCAAGCCTTGTAGAACAATAATCAGAACATGCATCTATTGATCAATATTGCACCAAGATAAATCAAGGTGGAAAAGATGAGTTGAATTTTATTTCTTCAATATTTAATCTATCCTACAACATGAATCTAATC
This sequence comes from Pinus tabuliformis, assembly GCA_031772625.1. NCBI lineage: Eukaryota > Viridiplantae > Streptophyta > Pinopsida > Pinales > Pinaceae > Pinus > Pinus tabuliformis. The sequence goes on from CM062808.1 coordinate 278,588,846, forward strand.
CAATTTCAAATTCAATGTTTCTAACCGATAATTTACAAAAATAAATCATGCAAAAGAATGAATTTCAATCCAAAATTCAATAATATCCAAGCAATCATAAACACATATTTTTGGCTTGTTATTGTAAACCATTCAACCACACTTCCCAAAAGAGAGGTGGTGACCAATCCTGCAACTACAATTTCTGTAATATAATATATACTGAAGCAAGGAAAGAAGTAAAATTACTTTAAAAAAACAAGAAAATAATATAGAAGAGCAATTAAAGCCTCTAGGTTGGGCCCAAACCCAAGGGTTTCATCCCTCCAAAGTTAATTCAAATGTAGGCCACAATAAGCTTCCCATTAATAGAAAATAAGAGTCACATACATCATATCAAAGATGAAAATAACAATGTCAACCTCTTGGATCTCAATAGTTATTCTTATCCAACAAAATTTTGAATCCTAATGAGCCCTTGGGCTTGTTTATTTATACAAAAAGTGGCTAAGGGGCAGCTCCCTTGGGAGGAGGACTACTTTCCTCCAAAACCTTGAAATGATGGAATTTGGTTCCCTTGGATCTTCACATGCAGTTGAGCTCCTTGGTTGCCAGTGGACTTCGAGTTGTTAGTGAGGAATCTTTGGTCTTAAGTCGAGTTGGAGAGTTAATGTAGTGGACAATCCTCCTAGATTCTCTCTAGATGCCTCCAACCTTCCCTTGCATATTAAATACCTCCAAAAATTATTCTTTTGCTTACATATTAATCACATTAGGCCACGAAATATGAAAATCACCCTTTAATATCCCTACTAAGCGTATCATGTCTAAAAATGAAAATTAATGTGAGAAGAAGAGAGTTTAAGGGTTGGAGGATATCACAATGTGCCTCAAAATATACCTATTGATGGGACCCATTAGTACATTGCTGAGAGGGTGAGCAACACCTTTAGCAAGGGGCTGATGATGGGCCTTGTTACCACTCAAACTAGAAAGGGGCTTAAAAGGGACTCCTAAAGGGACAATTGTTAGATAAAGGGCAACAATGGAGACTTATCCCACCGTCACCTCAGCTAAGACTCCCTACTCTTTAGGGACTTTCACTAATGGGAGGAGACTTGGTATATGGAAATTCACTTGCAAAGGATGAATCAAAAAATGGATGTGAAGTGACCTCAATGATCCTTTTCCTATAAGGGGGTTAAGAATGGAGCTTTCTTGCTCTTCAATCAAGGTACAATGATTTCTAGGAGAAGAAGATGAGGATTTAATGGATAGGTTTAAGGAATGTGTATTGCAAAGGAATTTCCCTATCCCTAAAATACTTATTGAACTTGCTTTCCAAAGTGGTTCTTGAAGAATTAAAATTTCAAAGGTATGGGACCACCCGGGACCAAGTGGACCCAGCCTAGGTTAAGGGGAGGGAGTTTAGCAACCAAAGGTAATCTTAACCCAAACAAGGAAGGGAAAAGGATCAAAACAAGAGGTTTTACTTAGAGGTGTCAAATTGATCCTATGAGGTACTATCCTAGGAAACACCAAGGAAAAGTTTGATCTCAGTAATCCCACTGTCAGAATTTCTTCAAATTTGGAGGATACCTTGAGAACACACCAACAAAGTAGAGGATAGGAGGTCAAACTTATTTTATGGCCACTTTGTTGGGGAAATGATTCCCTAGATGACCTAACTTGACTAGCCCTAGAAGAGAAGGGAAAAGGTGAAGAAAAATTTTATTTGAGTGACCACCTATTGGTATACCAATGGCTAATCCCTTAGGGAGAATGGAGTGTAGGAGAATAATGAGAAAGGACTTCGTTTCTTGGTCAAGGAAGCCCCAAGGACTACATCACTTCGCTTTTAGGGCAAGAAGAAGTGACCTCAAAGCTTTATACTTCTATTTTGAAAAGGAGAAGGATTATCAAGATAAATTCAATAGTATAATTACCCCTCGGAGATTTCATTCAACATACATGGCCCATACATTGAGACATTCTATATAGAAACAATAATTCCATAATTTCGCAATTATGCAATGCAAAAAATAGCCCTACTACAGTGAAAATCCCATTCCAATGCATATGATAAATTAAATCAAAAATAGCAATAAATGTGTATACTTACATGTAAGAGAACATATCCAACCATCAACGATTTGACAATAAAGAAGCTCCGGGATAATATAATCCAATCCAAACATCAAAATTCATACATGCTCCAATTCATCCTCTAAGAAAGAAATGTGAAATTTGCAAGAGAGAAGAATGATCCAATCCAAAGTGATGATGTAAATGAATTCATGTTTCTCCTATTTATACACCCATTAGGAGTTTGAATTACCTAATTTGAGCCTACATTAGCCCATAAACTAAAATAATGTGCAAATAACTATATATTGGTGACAAGCCTACCAAACTAGCTCATAAATAAAATAATAAGACTCCCAAGGGGTCAAATAATCAATAATGCATGTTATTGGGCTCTCTATGAGGACTGATGAAGTCTATAAGTGCCAAAATGATGAGTCGGGCTGCCAAAAGTAATGGACAAGGGGTTAGCGCCTTGTTCTCCACATAAAAACCTATGGTGCTCCGAATGGTTGTGAGGGCACACAAGTGACATCATGGGTCTCTAAGTAAGTCAAAGATTATTGTTGACCATTTGTTAGGGATCGGATAATTGTGTAAGTGATGCCACATCAAAATACAAGTCCTAGGTCATCTTCCAAGTGCATGGTACATCTGTGGGGTGAGTGAACTAGGTGCATCTTCCTTATCCAATAAGTGAATGTCGAGTAATCTCTGAACATCTTTGGGGATCCATGGAATGCTTTATACTATTGTGGAGGCCCATGACTCTCAAAAGATAGCCTACATGTTCCAATGTAGCCCTCTAGAGGGTTATGACCCCGTATAGGGATACCAAACCCAATATGGAGACCACCTGCAATCATGCATAAGATCCAAAGTGTCCCCCAGCTTTCCAGTACAACAAGTCATCAAGGAAATAGATTAAAGAGCTTAAAAACCATGGATAAAATGTGGGGACTTCATAATTGTTTTCCCTTCCATAATGGGATTTAGCATGTGCTAATGTCTCCTAGCTCCAAATGGGGTTAACCAAATATCCCATTAGGTGGTTTCTACTCCTAAATGGAATAATATGTCCAAGGTACATCCTTTAAAAGGTGGTATCATGTGATAAAGAGATGAATGGAGTAGGGAATGAAAAGGGGCAGCCCTAGGCCACATGCTAGGGTACAAGGGTATCTAGTAAGAGGGAAGCCCACACTTGGGTATATAATGTATAGGAGAGATAAATCATGGTACATGGAGTGCCTCGGCCTTGATTTTTCCACCCTTATTTATATGTTTTTTTCCTTTTTATGATTTTCCTTTAATTAGTTGCTTGGGGCTCAAAGGGTAACAGCATGATGTGTGAGATATAGCAGTGGATACCCTCTTTTAAGGTAGGGTGGTTCAATTCCCACTAGGGATTGGGAAAATAATGGGTTCCTAGATGATGAAGGAGGCTCATTGAGCCTGTCGAAACCAGGGTGATGGCCATGATGATGGGGTAGAGCTCATGTATGGGCTTTTTCCCACGTGCTAAATTTGTATGTCCCAACCATATTTTGCATTTTTTGTTACATGTTCCTATTGAATGTGGAAAATTATGCTTTTACTTTTCCTTTTATTTGCATCAACCTTTGGATCATCATTCCAGGCCCGCCCCAAGGTGTGGGAAAAGGGAAGGAGGGAGAGAGCCCTATGTGGACCTGTTGAGGGCCCCGAAATTGGGTCAACAACAAGGGGGATACCCACCCGGTCCGGAACCTGGTTGGCGGCTCCTTGCCCGTTTGGAGTAGCGGGTCCGACTGGGGGTAATGGGACCAGTTTCCCAATGTGAGGGGTGTGTGTGTGTGTAGAGTTTGATGGTATTGATCTAGGGGTATTTTAAGCTAATTTAATTCTAACTTCTAAACTAACTCTATGCTATTGTAATCTAATAAAAAAAACAATACATCTAATCTACGCTAACCCGGGGTATTTTTCTTCTATTATGCGATCTAAAAATATTTCGAACAATAGCTGGTAATAAAGATCATTCAGCTATCATAAGAATAGAAATCCATTAAGATAAACCATTATGCATAAAAAGTTAGGCAAAATAGTTGTGAACAGCATATCGTATAATTAGTTATTCATATGTCAAGCACAAATAAATGACTCCACAGTACATAAGTGCCAAATGGTAATACACACATTCATACATTAACATATAAAGAACTCAGCTGCATATCACTTTAGGAATATAAGTAGAAATTAGTCAAGAGATAAAAGTACCATTTATGACTGATTTCACTAATAAACTTCAAGCAATAACGATTTATTTCTACTTGTTCTAATATCTTCTAAGAGTACAAAAGTGCAACATTAGTAACAGACATTAAAATGCAAACATAAATAAATCTCGATCCATCCATTCATCAAAAACCCCCTCCGAGGGTGCAAAAGTGCATGTTCTGAGGACAAGTGTTTTGACAGATTTCCGGACCCTTCTCCAAATGCCATGAGAAGGGTTAAATACTACTAACTAATTAATCTTAATTACACAAATTTAGGGAACGGCTTCAAATGACCGCCCTTTTACTAAAAGCAAATTTATTTCTAAAAATCAAATCTAATTTCTAACCGTTTCTGTATCTGCTCCTTAGTGCTGTAAGCAATGCGCTGTTCGCCCTGAAAGAGTCGGTTGGTTGTCCTTTCCTTTTGTTCGAGCTTCAAAATTATAAATGACAAGAGCTGGCACCTCTTCCTGACAAACTAGAAGATATTTTCGAAAACCTTTGTCTAGCTGGGTGTATTCGCTGTGCGTATACTTAGTACAACCCAGGTTCCTTTCGAACTGATTTTGTTGTTGCTATTTCGGTTTCCGGTCGTGTGAATGACTCAATGAGTTAGGAGTCGCGTTGTATGGACAATCCCCTGTATCAATAATTGCTTCCGTTCTTTGTTCCAAGCTTTTCTGGAGCATCCTCCTTCTTTTGCGTTTCTCTTTTTGCTTTACCCAGTCTGAGCTTCAAGATCTTTTGCAAACACGCTGCTTTTGTGCGCCTTTGACTCTGAGTCTTAGATAGTCTATTTTCATCAGCGCTTGTTGGGTGATACTCTGGAATCTGCAGTCTTGCTGCATGCGGCATCCATTTGTGGAGGCATCTTCTCTCTGTTACCTCATTGGCGCTTTCCTCTTTTCCTTAGATGTTTCCTGCATATAGATTTATATCAGTTACATGTCTTGCAGTTTACGCAAAGAAGAAGAGAAATGACGAAAAGATTGACATGAAAGCATTAAGTTCTAATGAATGCGTAATTCTGACACTCATCATGATTTGACTCTTCGAAAAATGCGATACAATCATTCTTGGATACTGAAGCATGCGATCATTAATTTCCCTTAAGGTGCGCGCTCAATTTTGAGTTTACCGTTTATGTCGGAGAATTCTTGCGATGAGTCCTTTCTGCGATTGGAATCGCAGTATCGAGGACTACGATGTCATTAAGTGTTATCGCAAATTGCCAATATCGCAAATCGCAAGGTTTTCGCTTTATCACTCTGTGCTGCTTATGCGACATTGCGACGTGCGACGTCGCATATCGGCCGTCGGCGATTCCTTAGGTTTTCCCTTTTTGAGCGCTTTTAATGCACGCGATGCGATGGGTTCTCGCGTCGCTCTTTTTCAGTGTATTTATGCGCTTTGGGAAAACGCTTCTCTCTACCTTTGCGACGCGATATAGCTCTTAGGGAGTTAATACAAAATATTTTTTAAACAAAATATTTTTTGGATTTTTGGTTAAGGGTCCCCCTTTGCTTGATGTTATTACTAATATCAAACAAAGAGGGGGGTTGTTGGTGACCACAACAATGGTGATTCACTGTGAAGAACCAGTTATCTCTGCTTTTCTATTGACCGTTCACTTCCGAAACAACAAAATTTTTATATGTCTAAATTTTGTCATGGACAGATAGAGTATATTACCCCTCACCTTGTCAACGATACTTTGTCTCAACCTTTTTATATCCCAATTGCTTGCTTCCTCAGGCTTTTTCTTGCATTCGCACCAGACATTACTTGGTCTTGATTAAAGATAAAATAAGGTCTTCTCTGTGTACTGGCTTTAAAAGTATGCTCATTTGTCGTAGGTAGAGCCTCTGCTGCCCGCAAGCATCCATAGCCTCGACAGGGTTACCATGTTATCCAGCAATGATCCTTTCTCCTGCTTGAGGTTACTCGTAACATTCCAGAGAAAAAATCCTTTTTGACACACTTTTCCCTTTTTTTTTAATTCTCTAAAGAACAATGTCTTGGTTTGGTGGCCAAATTATGACACAGTCATTCACTTGATTTACACTTTTACTGAACAAGCCGGCTCGTGATGAGACCTCTTGTCTTTTGATTGCAACAATCTTAAGTCGTTGCCCTGTTTTGGTAGACAGTATTGGCAAAGTCAGCAAGTTATAATATCTGTGATCATGATAAGCCGGCTCGTGATGAGACCTCTTATTCTTTGAGATATAGTGTTTTCCTTGGATTGTTTCTCTGAATGCTGCAATTTCCTTTTAGTAGGGAGGAAGTCATTGTTTTTCCTTAAGAAAGCTCTGGACGACAATAATAGAGTTTTTGAAAACAACAGTTTTGTAGAGAATACTTATTTTATTATTGATGATACCTTTCATTGTGCTGATACAAAACAATTCTTTACCAAAGGTTGCTTTTGTCAAAGTTTTTGGAGGTTGAAACTAGCATCGTAATCAAGGTGAAGTTAACTCTATTTGTCAATAATAAAATTCAGATTTTCAAAAAATTTCCTATTTGTACAAGCGAAATCAAAATCTGATAGAGAATTGGCGTGCTCTTTCATGAATCCTTTATAAATGATCATTTACAACGGGTTTTATTCATAAAAAGAGAAAAACAAAACAAAATAAAGCTAAAAATTAAATATATCCTACAAAAATTAGAAGAATTCTCTTCTATGGAAAATACATTTTGAGAATTTGTCCATTCACAGGCAGAGAATCTCTCCTGCCTGTTAAATCCTACAACACAAAAGTCGATGGGCCTATGACCTCTACAATCTGAAAAGGACCAAGCCACAGCTTCTGGAATTTCATATGTTTGCCCTTTTCTTCATGAGCCTTATCCCATTTTAAAACTAAATCTCCCATCTGAAAAAAATTTCTGGTCATTATGTTTGAGTCAAAAGAGGATTTTATTAGTGCTTGGTGGTGAGCATGGGTTTTCTTAGCTTGTTCTCGTTGCTCTTCTAGTTTGATTATTTCCATTTGTCTTAATCGTAAATAGGAAGTAGATACTTCATCGATATATTGCACTAAAGAAAAAGAGGGAATGACTAGGTGGGTCGGCAGAACCACTTCTCTCCCATAAATTAAATTAAAGGGAGAAGTGTCGATAGAAGCTTTCTTTGTAATTCTATCTGCCCATAAGGCATTTACCAGCGCTTTGTGCCAATTCTTTTGGTTTTGGTCGACTGTCTTTTTAATAATCCTGATTAGGTTCTTGTTTGTTGATTCGGCCAACCCGTTACCTTGCGGATAGTAGTTGGCAGAATATTTCAGTTTGAACCCTCTTTTGAGCGCAAACTCAGTCATTGCATTTCCAGAAAAATATGATGCATTATCAAACATTAAGGCCGTTGGCAATCCAAACCTAGTGATGATAAACTGATCTATGAATTCAATAATGTTTTCAGAATTAGCTGTCTTGAGAGGAACTGCTTCTACCCATTTGGTAAAATAGTCAGTTGTCGTGAGGATATACCTATGCTGTTTAGAAGAGTGAGGAACGTTCTCACCTATTATGTCCAGACCCCATTGACTGAACGGTTGCTCAATGTTAACCGGCTGCAGTGGCATGGATGACTTCTTTTGTTTCCCTACAGCAGTCTGGCAGACTTGGCATTTCCTTACATAGTTGTATGAGTCTTTGAACAGCGTGGGCCAGTAATATCCTGCACGCAATATTTTATGTGTGGTGGCTTCTCCAGCATAGTGTCCACCTGCTGGTCCATCGTGAAGTTCCTGCAAAACCTTTTCGGCTTCAGTTTTCTCAAGACATCTAAGAAGCATAGAATCGTAATTTCTTTTAAACAGAACATCATTTATGAGCTGGTATTGTTTAGCTTTCAATCTCAGGGCTCTCTTCTTGGTGTGATCCAGGTGAAATGGAGCATAACCGTTCTTAAGAAAATAAATGGTGTCAGCATATCATGATTCTGCGTCGTTTAGGCTTACCTCATACGTGTGTACCTCTTCAGACGAGTTTTCAGGAATTTGCGATGCTCCAGCTAACATCTTGCAGAAGCTTTGACCTCTCACGATGTGTGCTGGCTTGATCTCAAGATCGTATTCTTGTAAGGCAGTGATCCAATTCGCTCTCTTTTCGCCCACGTCCTTCTGTATCAGGAGGTTTCTTACCGCTGGGAACGGTACTATGACTTTGGTATGGGCTTTCAGCAAGAAAGGTCTGAAATATTTGATCACTTTGAAAACAGCATATGCCTGTTTCTCCACGTCTGAATAATTGAGTTCAGCACCTTGCAAGTTCGAGCTAAAAAATGCGATTGGAGCTTCTGCCTTTTCTTGATTCGCTTGAGTTAAAATCGCAGCATAAGATTTCTCTGAGGCAAACGTGTATAAGATAAAAGGTTCTAAAAAATTTGGGGTTGCTAAAGATGGAGCGTTGATGATAGCTTGTTTGATTAAGTTGAATGCTTCGTGCTCATCTAGACCCCATTTGAAATTTGAATTCTTTTTTATCATATTTTGTAAGGGAGAAATAATACGTGAAAAATTCGGGAAAAATCTTTTGACAAAATTGATCTGTCCAAGGAAGGATTGCATGGTCTTTTTGTTATGGGGCATGGATATCTCAGAAATTTCTTTGATTCTGTCAGGTTCTATGTGAATACCAGATTTTTACACTATGAATCCTAGCAATTTCCCTTCACTTAATGCGAAAAAAGATTTCTTCGGGTTAAGTGAGATCCCATACCTTAAACACCTTTGAAAGATTTGCTTCAAATCTTTGAGATGGTTGCTTCGGTTCTTGGAGTACACTGTTATATCATCCAGGTAAATCACTACCGATTTATTGACTAACCCTTTAAACGCGATGTCCATGGCTCTCTGAAAGGTAGCTCCAGCATTGATCAGACCAAATGGCATCTTCCGATATGCATAAGTGCCCCATTTGGTTCGGAACGTAGTCTTTAACTGATCATCAGGATGCACCAGTACTTGATTGTATCCTGAAAATCCATCCAGGAAAGACATTAATTCTGAGCCTGCTACTGCCTGTAATATTTGCTCCATAGGTGGGAGGGGAAAATTGTCTTTCTGGCAGGCTTTGTTGAGGTTTCGGAAATCGATACAGATTCTAATGTCTCCGTTTTTCTTCCTAACGGGTACCATATTGGATACCCATTTGGAATGCCTGACGGGGAAAATTATTCTGGCTCTCAACAACTTATTAAGCTCATTTTTTATCTGATTTTCTAAGTTAGGGTGTATTTTTCTGAGCTTCTGCTGGACAGGTTTTTCATTGTCAATCATAGGGATAGTGTGTTGAATGATAGAAGTGTTGTAAGTCTTCAGCTCATCGTAATTCCAGGCAAAAACGTTTTTGTACTGTCTCAGAAGACGGATATATGCTGATTTTTCTTCAGGGGCCAAGCCCTGGCCTAGATTAACATTTTGTGGCTTCTCATCGGTTCCTAGGTTCATAGATTCATAGTTCATAGTTGAACTGTAGAGTTTGGAATTAGCTGACCTTTTGAACCGACTTTTAAAATCATATAGGTCTTCTAACTTGACCACCGATTTGGGTATAGCATTATCAGTGCTATTTTGTTGTATTTGGTGATCATGACAGCCTTCGTCGATTATCTGGTTTGAGTAGGATCCTTCAGAAGTGAGGAAACTTACGATGTCTGGATCGTCGTTGAATACTCTCCAGTTGGTGATGTTGTCAGGGATGGACGGTCTAAAGATTAATTCTAATGAAAACCTATCGGGACTAAAATCTTCGGAAGGAATAAGTCTAGAGGCTACGTTAGCTAACAGGTCTGCGCTCGCGTTTTGAATTCTTGGAATTGACGAGATGTTGAATGCTATGAAATGTGCAGTGAGATCTTGAACTAACGATTGATAGTGCTTTAAATGACTCGACAGGCAGTGTATGGTGTTACGTACCTGTTTTACGACAATCTCAGAATCTCCAAAGACTTGAAGATACTTAACATTCAATCTGATTGCTTTGTATAGGCCTTGAACCAAGGCTTCGTACTCCGCTGTGTTGTTCGTGCAATCGAACTCAAGTCTGCATGCGAGCATAATCTTTTTCCCGTCCGGGTTAATCAGAACGCATCCTGCTCCTGCTCCCTCATTGGATTTAGACCCATCAAAATATAATTTCCAAAATAAAGATGTATTTACAGAATTATCTAAAAAACTAAAACATTTTGAGTCATCAGTTTGGGAGAAATTTTCAACTTGGGATAAAACTGAATTCTCTAAGTAAGGTGAAATATGAGCATTGAAATTGCCGAGGAAAGAATCTACTGCGTAATTGCCTACAATGCTGCTATTGTATGTTATGGCTTCATTTTCTCCTTCCAGTTCTGTCACTATGTATTTTTGGTGCAACTCTCGTTCAACCTTTATCTGATTTGGTTTACCATTGTATGGTAACCACATGTGTGACCAGTCGGTTGAGAAATATCCGTGGAGTTTCTCCGACCAATCCCTGCTAAGAATCAAACCATAGAATTCAGGGATATCAGCTACTAGAATGTCGATAACCTGGCATACTTTTGGGTTAGACGACAATCTTACGGTTACCTGATTAAGTTCACCAATCACTTCGACTTGGGATCGATCAAGTTGAACTATACGTACTGCGGATTTTTGAGGTTGCACATTCAATTTGGCACATATTGACCTGGGTAAAATATTCGTTGAAGCACCAGAATCGACCAAGCAATTGTGCACGTTTTTATTGAAGATTTCATATGTGAGAAGAAAAGGAGGAGTATGAGATCTTGATCTTCCTCCAATCAAGGCGATGTCATTTGGATCAATCTTATTGATCGCGTTGGTTGGAGGCCTTCCCAGATTGTGGGAAGCTACAGCTGTAGGTAAAGATGTAGTAGGCACAGCATGTAATTCTTTCATCATTATTTTCTGCTGGTGTTTCAATTTACTCAATTCATAAAGAGTGATGTTAGCCCTAGTCTTCTTCATGTCATCCATGATGTTATACTCCATTTCATCCGACACTATCAGTGTTCTTGATGGAGGTGCTTGATCAGATTGGACTGGGCTAAACTGGGTCGCTTTAGCAGTTGTCCTTTTTGTTGCGACCTTATCTTTTGTTGCAGGGCTTTCGCCCTTTTGTTTTCAGGTAGTTTGGGGAGGATCAAGTTGATTTTTGCTTCTCGTGCTAACCGGAAATGCTTCTTGATCCTCTTCTTGTGGGAGGATGAAATCCCACATTCCTTGTAGTTCCACCACTTCTTCATCATCGGTCTGTGCTTCGATGGTATTCTCTTCTTCTTCTTCTTCAGATTCAACGTTTGAGACATCGTTGGGTGGCTTCGTCTCCATGGGAGGGTTTCTTTTAAAAGTCCTGAAAGGCTTTCTTGAAGACGTTTCTGCTACTTGTTTTCTTATATCAATCATCTCATTGGACATGGCCTTTAATACTTTTTGTAATCCTTCCATATCGAAAGGATCTTTCGTTTGCTTCTTCTTGGTGTCTTCTTTGAAAGAGATCTTCTTAGATTTACGTTCTTCAATTGCAGATCTCTTTTCAAGGGCTACTACACGTTTTTCAACTGCTAACGCCTCTGTTAAGTTTTCAACTAAGGTTGTCTTGCTTGCCCTATCTACGAAGATAGCCAAGTTAGATGGTAAGGCCGTGATGTACCATTCACATCTTACTTCCTCGCTGGGTTGTGAAGCAGCGGGGATTTTGTTGAGGATCTTATTGAACCGTAAGTTAAAATCTTTAATGGGTTCTCTAGCCTCAGCCTTAAGATTAGATAGGTCATTGATCAATGTCGCCGTGGATCTGTCATCACCAAACTTGGTGAGGAACTGACTTTGAAAAATGTCCCAGCTTGTGATGGATCCGGAAGGTAACGAAAAGTACCACGACCCAGTTGTTCCTTGCATTGTATAAGGGAAAAGCTGGACAACAGAATCTTCGTTAGTAACTCTGTTGAGATTAACAGAAAGCATGAAATTATTGATATGTTCTTCGGCTAGCATGCCTGCTTCTGGATTGAATTTAGGCAGCCATTTCTCAGGATGGGCCGGTATAGGGCTCAGGGGTGGAGGCATTAAAACCGCCCCAGGATTGTTCCATGGAGATTGGGCCATCGTTGAGCTGCTAGTCAATGGAAGTGCAGAAGATGATCTCTGATGCTGAGAAGATGGAGATATTATGATCTTCGATGATCGCGGAGGAAGGGTTGTGGAAGATGGATGAGTGATCTGGGGTGAAGATGTGGGTGGCTGACTTCGCGGTGAGGGAGTTGAAATGGACGAGGTAGATGAAAGAGTCTCTCTGTCAGACTCTGGAAGTGCTTTCCTTGCTCTTTTCCTAGTGGGGAGAGGGATTTCAGTTGGTTGGATGCCAAACTTTTCACTCTTCAATCTGGTCAGCGGATGAGCAGGATTGTACTGCGAAGTCACGCTGCCTTTAGATTTATCAGACCTCTGAGTAAAAATAGAGAATCCCTGGAGTTTACGAATCAAAGTTTGAAGTTCAGGGGGATCAATGATAAGTTGGTCTGATATATTAGAGTGTGTAGCAGCGGTGGATGCCCGAGCGACTTCTAGCTCTGAGTTTAATCGTACCGGAGAAGTCGGGGGAGTTGGTGAGGGTGATTTGCTCTCAGAATGGTATTTAGATTTTGATTTATGCACCATTCATAGCTCGAGCCCTCCTTCTAGTGCCAAATATGTTGAGGTCCCCCAAATCGGGTCAACAACAAGGGGGATACCCACCTGGTCCGGAACCTGGTTGGCGGCTCCTTGCCCATTTGGAGTAGCGGGTCCGACTGGGGGTAATGGGACCAGTTTCCCAATGTGAGGGGTGTGTGTGTGTGTAGAGTTTGATGGTATTGATCTAGGGGTATTTTAAGCTAATTTAATTCTAACTTCTAAACTAACTCTATGCTATTGTAATCTAATGAAAAAAAACAATACATCTAATCTACGCTAACCCGGGGTATTTTTCTTCTATTATGCGATCTAAAAAGATTTCGAACAATAGCTGGTAATAAAGATCATTCAGCTATCATAAGAATAGAAATCCATTAAGATAAACCATTCTGCATAAAAAGTTAGGCAAAACAGTTGTGAACAACATATCGCATAATTAGTTATTCATATGTCAAGCACAAATAAATGACTCCACCGTACAGAAGTGCCAAATGGTAATACACACATTCATACATTAACATATAAAGAACTCAGCTGCATATCACTTTAGGAATATAAGCAGAAATTAGTCAAGAGATAAAAGTACCATTTATGACTGATTTCACTAATAAACTTCAAGCAATAACGATTTATTTCTACTTTTTCTAATATCTGCTAAGAGTACAGAAGTGCAACATCAGTAACAGACATTAAAATGCAAACATAAATAAATCTCGATCCATCCATTCATCAAAAAACCCCTCCGAGGGTGCAAAAGTGCATGTTCTGAGGACAAGTTTTTTGACAGATTTCCGGACCCTTCTCCAAATGCCATGAGAAGGGTTAAATACTAATAACTAATTAATCTTAATTACACAAATTTAGGGAACGGCTTCAAATGACCGCCCTTTTACTAAAAGCAAATTTATTTCTAAAAATCAAATCTAATTTCTAACCATTTATGTATCTGCTCCTTAGTGCTGTAAGCAATGCGCTGTTCGCCCTGAAAGAGTCGGTTGGTTGTCCTTTCCTTTTGTTCGAGCTTGAAAATTAGAAATAACAAGAGCTGGCACCTCTTCCTGACAGACTAGAAGATATTTTCGAAAACCTTTCTCTAGCTGGGTGTATTCGCTGTGCGTATACTTAGTACAACCCAGGTTCCTTTCGAACTGATTTTGCTGTTGCTATTTCGGTTTCCGGTCGTGTGAATGACTCAATGAGTTAGGAGTCGCGTTGTATGGACAATCCCCTGTATCGAGAATTGCTTCCGTTCTTTTTTCCAGGCTTTTCTGGAGCGTCCTCCTTCTTTTGCGTTTCTCTTTTTGCTTTACCCAGTCTGAGCTTCAAGATCTTTTGCAAACACGCTGCTTTTGTGCACCTTTGACTCTGAGTCTTAGATAGTCTATTTTCATCAGCGCCTATTGGGTGATACTCTGGAATCCGCGGTCTTGCTGCATGCGGCATCCATTTGCGGAGGCATCTTCTCTTTGTTACCTCATTGGCACTTTCCTCTTTTCCTTAGATGTTTCCTGCATATAGATTTATATCAGTTACATGTCTTGCAGTTTACGCAAAGAAGAAGAGAAATGACGAAAAGATTGACATGAAAGCATTAAGTTCTAATGAATGCGTAATTCTGACACTCATCATGATTTGACTCTTCGAAAAACGCGATACAATCATTCTTGGATACTGAAGCATGCGATCATTGATTTCCCTTAAGGTGCGCGCTCAATTTTGGGTTTACCGTTTATGTCGGAGAATTCTTGCGATGAGTCCTTTCTATGATTGGAATCGCAGTATCGAGGACTGCGACGTCATTAAGTGTTATCGCAAATTTCCAATATCGCAGATCGCAGTTTTGTATGATCGCAGATCGCAGATCGCAAGATCGCAATCGCAAGGTTTTTCGCTTTATCACTCTGTGCTGCTTATGCGACATTGCGACGTGCGACGTCGCATATCGGCTGTCGGCGATTCCTTAGGTTTTCCTTTTTTGAGCGCTTTTAATGCACGCGATGCGATGGGTTCTCGCGTCGCTCTCTTTTAGGTTATTTATGCGCTTTGGGAAAAGCTTCTCTCTACCTTTGCGACGCGATATAGCTCTTAGGGAGTTAATACAAAATATTTTTTAAACAAAATATTTTTTGGATTTTTTGGTTAAGGGTCCCCCTTTGCTTGATGTTATTACTAATATCAAACAAAGAGGGGGGTTGTTGGTGACCACAACA